>CAKJTW010000074.1:1368772-2737545 GCA_917880005.1 Nanger dama | reverse complement strand
TGATGCCATCCAGCCATCTCATCCTCGGTCGTCCCCTTCTCCTCCTGCCCCCAATCCCTCCCAGCATCAGAGTCTTTTCCAGTGATTCAACTCTTCCCATGAGGTGGCCAAAGTACTGGAGTTTCAGCTTTAGCATCATTCCTTCCAAAGAAATCCCAGGGCTGATGTCCTTTAGGATGGACTAGTTGTATCTCCTTGCAGTCCAAGGGACTCTCAAGAGTCTTCTCCAACACCACAGTTTAAAAGCATCAGTTCTTCAGCACTCAGCTTTCTTCATAGTCCAACTCTCACATCCATACATGACCACAGGAAAAACCATAGCCTTGATTAGACGGACCTTTGTTGGCAAAGTAATGTCTCTGCTTTTGAATATGCTATCCAGGTTGGTCATAACTTTTCTTCCAAGGAGTAAGTGTCTTTTAATTTCATGGCTGCAATCACCATCTGCAGTGATTTTGGAGCCCCCCAAAAATAAAGCCTGACACTATTTCCACTGTTTCCCCATCTATTTCCCATGAAATGATGGGACCAGATGCCATGATCTTCATTTTCTGAATGCTGAGCTTCAAGTCAACTTTTTCACTCTCCTTTTTCACTTTCCTCAAGAGGCTTTTTAGTTCCTCTTCACTTTCTGCCATAAGGGTGGTGTCATCTGCATATCTGAGGTTAGTGATATTTCTCCCAGCACTCTTGATTCCAGCTTGTGCTTCTTCCAGCCCAGCATTTCTCATGATGTACTCTACGTAAGTTTCTTAGCCGCCTGTAATTTCTCTTTTGTGAGGGGCCACGGCTCTGTCCAAATAGGCTCGTCATTCTTCCAAGTTTTTTAATAAGTGTATTGTTTGTTAAACGAGCAGTGCCCCCTAGGAAAAATGTGGAAAGTATATCTGAGTTTGTCATATCTTATATCTTTTATTAAAAGCATATATCTTACCTTTTTTAGCAACTATGAAGTGTCTTGTATATTAGCATTTTATAGATTGGTGAATATATTTATTATATCATATTATAATATATATATTTATTATATATATAAATATGTCAATATATTATTCATTATATATTTATTAATAGTTAAAAATCTCTTTAGAAAGTTAATGTTTAGTAATTAATGTTTTAAAAATCTTATTTTATTTGGAAATGACCTAGCTATTTAATAAACTTTTATTATTTAGTTTAGTACAACTCTAGAAATTTAAGTTATCTCAATTTTAAGAGATTATTTTAGATTATAATAGATTATTCTATTTAAAATATAATTCTTTATAATAGAATTTATCTAAAAGTTTTCATCTCATTTATATATATAAAGAGTTACCTTTTGTTGACAAATTTAGTTTGCCTTGCTGCTTCTGCTGCTGTGTCGCATCAGTCGTGTCTGACTCTGTGCTACCCCATAGACGGCATCCCTCCAGGCTCCGCCATTCCTGGGATTCTCCAGGGAAGAACACTGGAGTGGGTTGCCATTTTCTTCTCCAATGCATGAAAGTGTAAAGTGAAAGTGAAGTCGCTCAGTCATTTCCTACTCTTCACTACCCCATGGACTGCGGCTTACTAGACTCCTCCATCCATGGGATTTTCCAGGCAAGAATATTGGAGTGGGTTGCCATTGCCGTCTCCGAAATATTTCTTTGAGCCCGTGTTTTGGTTGGGGGAGAGGCAAGAATACTGGAGTGGGTTGCTATTCCCTATTTCAGGAGATCTTCCTGACCAGGGATTGAACCCAGGTCTCCCTCATTGTAGGTGAAGAACTTTTAGATTGAGGAATTATAGTAGTTTTGATGTTAGCAAAACAAGGCTTTTGGGATAATGAATTTCTCTTTGTTGTAAATCATTGTATTCGTCTTTCTGTAAAAATGTAACTTCATTTAGTGCTTTCTGAAAAGGGCACTGGAAAACTCCTAGGTTAAGAGTTAAACCTGGAAGGCAGAATGCGCCGCATAGCTTTCCCCCTTATCTTGATGACTCAGAGCCTCCTGACTGCTCCCTATTCTTAACTGATAACTTGTGACTTAGTTTCCACTGTGTAACTGACCTTTCCTCAAAAATGCATTTCCCCGTACCAGGCACCGCCGGGTGGTCAGTCAACTGTCTCTACTAAATTACCTGTAAATCATCCCCACCAATCAAATGTCTCCACTTCATCCTAAGACCCCCTTATCGCATTGTTCCCTACATTCCGATCTCATTCCCAGTTGTCTTTGATCTTTCTGCATAAAAATCCCTTTCGGTGAGTGTTCGGGGTTCACTCCTGGAAACGGGAGCTCGAACCCGGTGCGCTGGCTAAATAAATCCTCCTGCTGATTGCATCGAATTCGAGTCACTGTGGTCTTTGTGGCGACGCTTCCCGAGAAAAGGCCGCGAGGTCTTACATAGGCAGACGCTTTACCGTCTGAGCCACCATGAAAGTCTAGTTTACCTTAAACCTAGGCATAATAAAAGTATTATATAATATTGATGACTGGAGATGGTGATGGACAGGGAGGCCTGGCCGCTGCAATTCATGGGGTCGCGAAGAGTTGGACACGACTGAGCAACTGAACTGAACTGAACTGAAGTGAAGACATGTCTTAATTAGATTAGCAAACAATTATATTTAAATTATATTTATATTTAAACATTATATTTGTTAGGCCTCACGGCCTCCTTGCAGGGATCCGTCGCCCAAAGAATCTCCAAGGCTCGGACTCGATGCAAACAACTAGAGGATTTATTAGGCCTGCGTGCCGGGGTTCGATCACCACCAGGGAAGAACGAACCCCGAATGTTTGTTACAGGGCAGTTTTTAAGCACAAAAACCACAAACAGGTACAGGTAGGGTGGAACGACCTGATTGGTGCTCAGGTCTTGACAATTTCAGGGATAGGTTCATTTGTTATCAGGTCGACACGGCTGTCCGAGCTGCAATTTTACTGCTAACTTGTTTTTCTGGAAAATAATTTCCTGGGATGGTTTTTTTGGGGTAAACATCCCCCAGAAAGCCTTCCGGAGGCTGCATTCCTGAGATATGAGCCCCTTACACATTCTTGAGATAAAGGTCTGTCTTAAGATTAACAAGGGGCCTGTTTTCCTAAGGCTCTAGTGAAACTTTAACCTTTATTCTTATCCACCCTTCCTCTCATAATATTAATTTTTTTAGTTCACATGAATTTAAATTTAAATAGAGCTCATTAACTTCATATTATCTAAAAACAAAGCTGGCATATCAATGGCAGCACTGCTGGATGTTGAATATTTGAGGGAAAAGATGAAATTTGCCCCTGGTTTTTGGTGAAAGGGACCTGGGGGTTCCCCTGCTTGGAGCTTTCTGGAATAGGTTTTCTTTCAATGTCAAATTTAGACTTACAATCTTTGGCCCAGTGCATTCCTCTATGGTAACGAGGGCAGATTTTTGGAGGTTTTTATTTTTTCCTTTTTTTTTTTTTTAGCTTTCTTAGGGCAGTCCCTTTTTAAATGGTTCTTATTTCCACATGTAAAGCATCCTTCATTTTCCTTTCTTAAGGCAGCAGCCATTGTTTCAGCTAGCATTTGCATCTTTTGAGTTTCTAATCCTAGATTGTGACAAGCCTTCAAATAATAATAATCCCTGTCTCACGAATTGGAGCAATAGCTTTTTGACATTCCTGATTTGCATTTGCATAAGCAAGTAATTTCTCTAGTTGCCTTTTGGCTTTTTCTCCAGTTACAGTATGGGAAATAGCAGTTTGGAATCTAGCTAAAAAATCAGCATACATTTCATTAAGTCCCTGAACTTTAAATAAGTGATGAAGTAAAGTAGAAAAGTGATGGGGCTTTCCAGCCGTTTTACACTTGTCTTAATATTTACCAGCCTCAATAGCCCCAGGGGTCACTCCGTCCGAATCTGCATACGTGTACCAAGTCCCTGTTCAGGTGCCATTTGTTGAGATCCTTTAAAGGACTGGAACCTGGTGGCCCGGAGTCAACCAATAAGAAAGTAAAGGAGAGAGAAAGAGGCTGATATTCCTTGACTTACACAGAAAGCCAATAAAGCCCCTGCATGGGGCTTGCTCTGTTCACGGAGGCCTCAGACACCCTCTGGATGGGGTGAAGGTGCAGAGAGCCTTCTTGAGAGGGTCTTAGAAGCCCGGGCAGGAAAGTGAACTCAGAGAGCCTCTGTGCTCCAGGAAATCAGCCTGAGAGAGAGAGAGAGAGAGAGAGAGAGAGAGAGAGAGAGAGAGAGAGCAAGAGGCATGCATGGATCAAAGCTCTGATGGAGCAAAGGTGTTTTATTCATCATTGTGTAGGTATTTATACTATCTTACAAGGTAGCTATTTTCAGCAAGATATTACCATATGGTTCATAAAAAGGAAGAGGGTACTTATCTCCATATAGAAAAACTAACGAAGGAAATGCCTGGATCCCCCAGCCCTGGGAGAGGCTTGCCTCTCCTCTTAAATCCTGAATATTCAGGAATTAATAAAGAATGGAGAATTCCTGACAGATCCAAAACAGCACACAGGAAGCCTCCTGTTAAATGCTTCCTGACATCCAGGAGTTGATGATGGACAGGGAGGCGTGGTGTGCTGTGGTCTGTGGTGTTGCAAAGGGTCGGACACGACTGAGTGACTGAACTGAACTGAGTTAGCATATAGCTAACATCCTTCGCTGTTGTGAAGTCACCAAGTCATGTCCGACTCTTTGCGACCCTGTGGACGGCAGCACACTAGGCTTCCCTGTCCTTCATTACCTCCTGGAGTTTACTCAGACTCATGTCTACTGAGTCAGTGATGCCATCCAACCATCTCATCCTCTCTCACCCCCTTCTCCTGCCTTCAGTCTTTCCCAGCATCAGGGTCTTTTCCCATAGGTCAGCTCTTATCAGGTGGCCAAAGTACTGGAGCTTCAGCTTTAGCTTCAGTCCTTCCAGTGAATATTCAGGGTTGATTTCTTTTAGGATTTACTGGTTTGATCTCTTTGCAGTCCAAGGGACTCTCAACTGTCTTCTCCAGCACCGCAGTTCAAAAGCATCAATTCTTTGGCACTCAGCACTCTCACATCTGAACATAACTACTGAAAAAACCATAAAATTAATCACAGGAGGTATAATTTTTCATGATTTTAGTGTGTACCCAGTATTGTACCATGTGCCTTACACGTATTTTCTGGACAAAATGCTCACAAAACCTCTGAGATAAGCATGAGTATCCCACATTGATTTTAATAGAATAAACTGAAGCTTGGGGAGATTAAATAGGTCTCAAAAGTCATACAGACACTGAAATTTGAACTCAGTTCTGTCTATACTAAACCCAAGCTCTTAACTACAGGCACTACAGAGTCAACTGAAGAACAGATCAGAGACCCAATAGGAGATGTAAAGGGAGATTCTGTGGAGTTAGGAGTCTGTTTTGTGGAAAAATTGTCAAGCCCTCCAGGGGAGGAGTAGTGTTTTCCAACTATTCCAACAACTTTAAGGGAAGCCAAGAGAATCTTGTATTGATTCTTTTTTCATGGGGTGGAAGATGAATTACAGCCATGGTATACTTTACTCTTACTTAGATTGTTTACCATGTGAGCCACCAGGAAGCCCTCCTCCTACTTAAGAAAGAAATGAACAATTACCAACCTAGATAGTATATTCAAAAGCAGAGACATTACTTTGCTGACTAAGGTCCGTCTAGACAAGGCTATGGATTTTCCTGTGGTCATGTATGGATGTGAGAGTTGGATTGTGAAGAAGGCTGAGCGCCGAAGAACTGATGCTTTTGAACTGTGGTGTTGGAGAAGACTCTTGAGAGTCCCTTGGACTGCAAGGAGATCCAACCAGTCCATTCTGAGGGAGATCAACCCTGAGATTTCTTTGAAGGAATGATGCTAAAGCTGAAACTCCAGTACTTTGGCCACCTCATGCAAAGAGTTGACTCATTGGAAAAGACTCTAATGCTGACAGGGATTGGAGGCAGGAGAAGGGGATGACAGAGGATGAGATGGCTGGATGGCATCACTGACTTGATGGACGTGAGTCTGAGTGAACTCCGGGAGTTGGTGATGGACAGGGAGGCCTGACGTGCTGCAATTCATGGGGTCGCAAAGAGTCAGACATAACTGAGCGAATAAACTTAATTGAACTGAACTGAACTGAACTGATGTGACTGATTGTTGTTTTCAAATAACTTCTACATATATTGGTGTTCAAGCTGGATTTAGAAAAGGCAGAGGAACCAGAGAGCAAATTGCCAACATCTGCTGGATCACTGAAAAAGCAAGAGTGTTCCAGAAAAACATCTACTTTGTTTTATTGAGTATACCCAAATCCTTTGACTGTAGGGATCACCACAAACTGTGGAAAATTCTGAAAGAGATGGGAATACCAGACCACTTGACCTGCTTCCTGAGAAATCTGTATGCAGGTCAGGAAGCAACAGTTAGAACTGGACATGGAAAAACAAACTGCTTCCAAATCAGGAAAGGAGTACATCAAGGCTGTATATTGTCACCCTGCTTATTTAACTTATATGCAGAGCACATCATGTGAAATGCCAGGCTGGATGAAGCACAAGCTGGAATCAAGATTGCCAGGAGAAATATCAATAACCTCAGATGCGTAGATGACACCAACTTTATGGCAGAAAGTGAGGAAAAACTAAAGAGCCTCTTTTTGAAAGTGAAAGAGGAGAGTGAAAAATTTGGCTTAAAAGTCAATATTCAGAAAATTAAGATCATGGCATCTGGTCCCATCACTTCATGGCAAATACATGGGGAAACAATGGAAACAGTGAGAAACTTTATTTTGGGGGCCCAAAATGACTGCAGATGGTGACTTCAGCCATGAAATTAAAAGATGCTTGCTCCCTGGAAGAAAAGCTATGAACAACCTAGACAACATATAAAAAGCAGAAGAATTACTTTGCCAACAAAAGTTTGTCTAGTTAAAGCTATGGTTTTTCCAAGAGTCATAAATGGATGTGAGAGTTGGACTATAAAGAAAGCTGAGCACTGAAGAATTGATGCTTTTGAACTGTAGTGTTGGAGAAGACTCTTCAATGTCCCGTGGACTGCAAGGTGATCCAACCAGTCCATCCAAAGGAAATCAGCCCTGAATATTCATTGGAAGGACTGATGTTGAAGCTGAAAATCCAGTACTTTGGCCACCTGATGCAAAGAGCTGACTCATTTGAAAAGACCCTAGTGCTGGGAAAGATTGAACACAAGAGGAGAAGGGGATGACAAAGGATGAGATGGTTGGATGGCACCATCGACTTGATGGACATGAGTTTGAGTAAGCTCTGGCAGTTGGTGATGGACAGGGAAGCCTGGCGTCCTGCAGTCCATGGGGCCTTAAAGAGTTGGACACAACTGAGTGACTGAACTGAACTGATATTGGTGTTCATCTTTCTCAGAAAAATGTTTTAAAATGTTGCATTTGATGGGATATGCAATGCATAAAAAGTTCCTATGAGAAATCTTCATCCATAGACTGTGCCATTATGGTCTTTTAAGTGAGCGACTAAGTGGGGCTGTGGGGAGATTGTGCAGGCAAGAGAGAGAGCTGTCTATTAAACTCGCCTCAAGGACTTCCCTGGTGGTCCAGTGGCTAAGACCCCATGCTCCCAGTGCAGGGAGCCAGATCAGGGAACTCGATAGATTCTACATTCTGCCCCTAAGAGTTCACGTGCCATAACTAAGACCCAGAGCTGTCAAATAAATACGTAAAATATTTAAATTTGCTTCAAATAAGCCAATAACATTGGTTAAATAATATTGTTGTCATTCACTTGCTCAGTCATGTCCAACCTATGAGACTCCATAGACTGCAGCATGCCAGGCTTCCCTGTCCGTCATCATCTCCCAGAGCTTGCTCAAACTATGTCCATTGAGTCAGTGATGCCCTCCATCCATCTCATCCTCTGTCGTCACCTTCTCCTCCTGCCTTCAGTCTTTCCCTGCATCACAGTCTTTTCTAATGAGTTGACTCTTCACATCAGGTGACAAAAGTATTGGAGTTTCAGTTTTAGCATCAATCCTTCCAATGATTATTCAGAGCTGATTTCCTTTAGGATGGACTGATTTGATCTCCTTGCAGTCCAAAGGACTCTCTATAGTCTTCTCCAACACTACAGTTCAAAAGCATCAATTCTTTGGTGGTCAGCCTTCTTTATGGTCCAGTTCTCACATCCACACATGACTACTGGAAAAACTATAAAGTAAATAATATTACTGCTAATATTACCTTAAACCATGAATGTGGGAGGGGATGTGGTTTGGTGTGGTTAGTTGGTCATTATAAATGAAGGCAGAACATTTTATGCCTTTAAAGAAGAAACCCCATTGCAGACAAACATACTATCTCCAGCAAAATGAGGGAAGAGAGCGGCAAATTTTCTCGGACCAAAAAAACACAAAAAATCTCACAAACAGGGGGCTGAAACCAGTGTCAGTGAGATTGTTGCAGAAACCAGTACTGGAGAAACCAAGCACCACACTCGGAGAGTTGGAGAACTCAGGCTTATTATGTTGGTGGGCCCAGAGGAGTTAACACTCCAAGCTGTGAGCCCTGAACAAAGGGGTTACAGAGTTTTTATACACCAACAGGCATGATTAAGCAGGTTTGCAGGGATTGGGCAATTGCAAAAAGAGCAGGACAAGGGTGAATGAGATAAGCTCCTTTTCCTAGTATTGTGAGTCCCCACTTTCTGAGACCTATGTGATCCAGACTTTACAAGGAGCAAGCTGGGTTACAGAGGCAGAAGGAGCAGAAGGTTATGTAAAAATTTAACTTACCCTCTTCAATATCAGAAGTTCTGAATGTCACGTGTGTGACGTGGTTTTTACTAGAGTATAAAGGAGCAGTATTGTGGATAACACTTTGAATTGTCTGTTAGGTTTCTTTGTGTCTTGAATTTTCTCCTTCAACATTTAGTTTAAAAGAAGAAGAATTAGACCTAACCCAGCACTTTAGAGGGCTTCCCAGGAGTCTAACTACTAAAGAATCCGCCTGCCAATAGAGGAGCTTCAGGAGACGTAGGTTTGATCTCTGAGTTGGGAAGATCCCCTGGAGGAGGAAATGACAACCCACTACAGTATTCTTGCCGGGATAATCCCATGGACAGAGGAGCTTGGCGGGCCATGGTCCATGGGGTCTCAAAAGGTAGGACGTGACTGAAGGGACTGAGCATGCACAACATTTTAGGCTTTGGACCCCTGTCTTGTTCCCTCCTTTTCCCCAACCCTTCAGTTCAGTTCAGTCGCTCAGTCATGTCCGACTCTTTGCAACCCCATGAATTGCAGCACGCCGGGCCTCCCTGTCCATCACCAACTCCTGGAGTTCACTCAAACTCATGTCCATCGAGTTGGTGATGGCTGTCCAACCCTTAGGGGAAATAAATCACTATTCTGTTAAACATCAGAATAGTGACTTATTATATCTCTGCTTACTATATGAATGCTTACTACATGTCAGATATCCAGAAAGTGCTGGGACACATGATCACCAACTAATGATGACTGCAATGTGGTCGGGTAGAAAGTAAGTAAGTACATAAACAAATACATCATTGCACATTTTAAGTGCTGTGAAGGAAATGAACAGTTCTGATGATAAGAGTAGAGGTTAGATTCACTTAATAGATAGAAGGTTTGGAGAAGTTCTCGCCATTGGTTTACCACATCTCTAGGCAGTAGAGTGTGCTCCATTGTAGATGCAGACTCCAAGGGATGCATTCTTTACATAGAACTTAACAGCAATGATAAAACCAATCAAAAATGTGCCTGCTTTCCATCAGTTCGGTTCAGTTCAGTCACTCACTTGTTTCCGACTCTTTGCAACTCCATAGGCTGCAGCATGCAGGCATCCTGTTGGCCACCACCAGCTCCTGGAGCCTACTCAAACTCATGTCCGTTGAGTCAGTGATGCCATCCAACCATCTCATCCTCTGTCGTCCCCTTCTCCTCCCACCCTCAATCTTTCCCAGCATCAGGGTCTTTTCCAATGAGTCAGTTCTTTGCATCAGGTGGCCAAAGCATTGGAGTTTCAGCTTCAGCATCAGTCCTTTCAATGAATATTCAGGGCTGATTTCCTTTAGGATGGACTGCTTGGATCTCCTTGCCATCCAAGGGACTCTCAAAATTCTTCTCCAACACCAGTTCAAAATCATCAATTCTTTGGCACTCGGCTTTCTTTATAGTCATAGTTCCATGACTACTGGAAAAACCATAGCTTTGACTAGATGGACCTTTGTTGTTAAAGTAATGTCTCTGCTGTTTAATATGCTGTCTAGGCTTGTCATAGCTTTTCTTCCAAGGAGCCAGTGTCTTTTAATTTCATGGCTGCAGTCACCATCTAGAGTGATTTTGGAGTCCAATAAAATAAAGTCTCTCACTGTTTCCACTGTTTCCCCATCTATTTGCCATGAAGAGATGGGACCAGTTGCCATTATCTTAGTTTTCTGAATGTTGAGCTTTAAGCCAACTTTTTCACTTTCCTCTTTCACTTTCAAAAAAGGCTCTTTAGTTCTTCTTCACTTTCTGCCATAAGGGTGGTGTCATCTGCATATCTGAGGTTATTGATATTTCTCCTGGCAATCTTGATTCCAGCTTGTGCTTCATCCAGCCTGGCATTTCACATGATGTACTCTGCATATAAGTTAAATAAGCAGGGTGACAATATACAGCCTTGATGTACTCCTTTCCCGATTTGGAAGCAGTTTGTTTTTCCATGTCCAGTTCTAACTGTTGCTTCCTGACCTGCATACAGATTTCTCAGGAAGCAGGTCAAGTGGTCTGGTATTCCCATCTCTTTCAGAATTTTCCACAGTTTGTTGTGATCCCCACAGTCAAAGGCTTTGGCATAGTCAATAAAGCAGAAATAGATGTTTTTCTGGAACTCTCTTGCTTTTTTGATAATACAGTTTATGTTGGCAATTTGCTCTCTGGTTCCTCTGCCTTTTCTAAATCCAGTTTGAACATCTGGAAGTTAATGGTTCATGTACTGTTGAAGCTTGGCTTGGAGAATTTTGAGAATTTCTTTGCTAGTGTGTGACATGAGTGCAATTGTGTGGTAGTTTGATCATTCTTTGGCATTACTTTTCTTTGGGATTGGAAAGAAAACTGACCTTTTCCAGTCCTGTGGCCACTGCTGAGTTTTCAAAATTTGCTGGCATATTGAGTGCAGCATGATCTTTTAGGATTTAAAACAGCTCAACTGGAATTCCATCACCTCCACTAGCTTTGTTCGTGGTGGTGCTTCCTAAGACCCACTTGACTTCACATTTGAGGATCTGACTCTAGGTGAGTGATCACACCACTGTGATTATCTGGTCATGAAGATCTTTTCTGTATAGTTCTTCAGTGTATTCTCGCCACCTCTTCTTAATATCTTCTGCTTCTGTTAGGTCTCTACAATTTCTGTCCTTTATTGTTTCCATCTTTGCTTGAAATGTTCCCTCGGTATCTCTAATTTTCTTGACGAGATCTCTAGTCTTTCCCATTCTATTGTTTTCCTCTATTTCTTTGCATTGATTGCTGAGGAAGTCTTTCTTAGGTCTTCCTGCTATTCTTTGGAACTCTGCATTCAACTGGGTGTATCTTTCCTTTTCTCCTTTGCCTTTCATTTCTCTTCTTTTCATAGCTATTTGTAGGGCCTCCTCTGACAACCATTTTGCCTTTTTGCATTTCTTTTTCTTGGGGTTGGTCTTGATCACTGCCTCCTGTACAATGTCACGAACCTCCATCCATAGTTCTTCAGGCACTCTGTCTGCCAGATCTAATCCCCTGAATCTTTTTTTTCACTTCCACTGTATAATTGTAAGGGATTTGACTTAGGTCATACCTGAATGGTCTAGTGGTTTTCCCTACTTTCTTCAATTTAAGCCTGGATTTGCCAATAAGGAGTTCATGATCTGAGCCACAGTCAGCTCCTGGTCTTGTTTTTGCTGACTGTATAGAGTTTCTCCCTCTTTGGCTGCAAAGAATATAATCAATCTGATTTCAGTAGTGACCATCTGGTGATGTCCACGTGTGGAGTCTTCTCTTGTGTTGTTGGTAGAGGGTGTTTGCTATGATTAGTGCATTCTCTTAGCAAAACTCTATTAGCCTTTACCCTGCTTCATTCTGTACTCCAAGGCCAAATGCTTTTCATTATCACCATTAAATACAGATGAGAATCAAATCAAGATTTCTATTATCACTATTGTAAACAATGTCAGTGATAAAATGATATGAAAAAGTCTTCCGTTGGTCTAAGTTCTATTCAATTTCTGTGGTTACTGTGAGCTCTAATCATTTACAGGTGATGTAATTTTGTATTATTTATCATCTAACAAGTGTAATAGTCTCTGTGAAAGTCACTTTGAAGAACTCCCAGTCATAAAACTGAGCCTTGACGCATATAGATATAGCTGTTTTAAATTTTTTTAAAATACAGACTCATTCTGAACTCACTGTCAGATGAAAGTAGTTCTGACTTGTCCCAGCTCTTTTCTGCTTCAGTTTTTATCTCCAGATTCTATAGCACAAGATAACCCTGCAATTAAATAGTTGAATTGAAATTAATAATGTTAGTCCCATGATTGTGAAAAAATAAAAATAAAGGGAAACAAACTTGAACCACTTTAGTTTTATGGGGTGACTTGGAGTTTTTATTTGTTTAAATTTCAAGACAGTAAGCTGCAATACATATTATTGCCAAGAAGTACAAATTTTAGTTCATAAATAAACTGGTTTATGGGTTTCAAACAATAATTTGAAAATTTTTTTCTTTAAATTATTTGCTGTAAAAGTAAATACTCAATATTGCATTTAATTTTTGTTGATTATGACATGGTTACTAAATATGTTTTTGATGTACAGAGGAAAGATTGTTTTAAAAGGATTTGTTTCAGGTGACAAACATATGAGGTACCACTGGGTTTCTTAAAGATGGGCATCTGCCCAATAACAGTCAATCTGTGGGCAGTCCAACACCTCCATCCAGACAAGGACCCTGGGAACACTGTGTCCTAGATCAGACCATCTTTTCATCCAGAATTTTAACTGTTGATAATGAGAAAAAGCCAAAAGTTAGCTCCTTAAGGTTAACTGAGCAGCCTATGTGAGGTGTTATGGGAAGATGAGGAAAGGACCGAGAATTAAAGCTTAGAGCTGAGTAACATCGCCTCTCAATCCTGCCAGCTTTGTGGTGGTTTTGACAAGAAGTCATGAGCAAGAATCTTACAAAGAGGAAGGGGAGCTTCAGAGAACAATGGTGAGGACTTCCAAGTCCAGCTTTCCTTTTCATGTGAAAAATTTCCCTCCCATTGTTGACCTCAGAGGATTTGGGTTTTGCCTTTTTAAGGAAGAAGGCAATCTTACTAGTTTATAAAAATCTCCAGTGGGGAAAGGAGTAGGTCCTTGAGTCTGATGATGAGCGACTAATCACTAGTACCAGTGAAAGTGAAAGTCTCTCAGTTGTATTGATTTCTTTGCAATCCTGTGGACTATACAGTCCCTGAAATTCTCCAGGCCAGAATACCGGCAGCCGTTTCCTTCTCCAGGGGATCTTCCCAACCCAGGGATCGAACACAGGTCTCCCACATTGCAAGCAGATTCTTTACCAGCTGAGCCACCAGAGAAGGCTAAGAGTCCTGGAGTGGGCAGCCTATCCCTTCTCCAGTGGACTGAGCAGTCTATATGCATATGAAGGAGAAATTCGGAGGGGAGGAAAGAAGGCTGTAGGCACAGCAGAAGCAAAATGGAGAAGGAATCTACTTTCCCAAAGAAGGGATTTGTTGGCCAAAGAAAACCCCAGTGATTCATGAAGCGTGCCAAGTAGAATTCCCCTTTTGCTATTAAACTTTTTTTCAAGCTAATTGTCCAAAGCCATGCTAAATTTTATACTCTTTTAAATGGCATCAGAGAGGTAAAGCTTGGTGGGATGCAGAAGTCTGAACATAAGGGACCATCAGATGACTCAGATAAACAAACACAGCATGAAGAATGAGCTGGAAGGGGAGGGAAAAGAGGAGAGAAAATGACATCAATTTGTTGACATAACTGTTCATTCACCATGGTGGCAAAGTAATACCATTTTACATAACTGAGCAGGTTCCACAGTTTAAACATTTAATAAATCAGTTTTTCAATTACTGAACTTATTTGCAAATTTTTAAATAAATAACCCTCCATGGTTATTTATTCTAATGTGCAATAACATTATTCTTACCATAACCTGACCTCCTTTTCTTGATTTATAACTGTGTTCACAATAAAATAAAGCATATCTTTCCAATCACATTAAGATATATTTACTTAATTCATTTGGTGTAGTTTTCCATAAACAGAATACAGTTTCTAAATGCTGTTTTAATGATCTAGAGAAGTGGAAAATAGTTTCGATTGCATTAATCAAAAATCTTTGCAGATTTTAATGACTCCAGTTGGAGAATGAACTATATTCTGTCTAATGGAAAAGACAGATTTTTAAAAGACATATTTACCGATTCTAAGGAATCTGAAAAATGCCAAAAAGTGTAAAGAAGAAAATGCCAGTTGTTCTCATTCACCTCCCTCTTACTCAGAAATAACAGTTTGCTTTAGTGTGAGGAGAGGATAGTGTCATGGACTTTGAGGAACTATCAATGTGGAAAAGACGTATTCTGATTGAGAATCAGACTCAAATGTATCTTCAGTATTATTGATGAATATCTACCTCTCTAGACTAAGCTCTCTGTAAGCAGGAACCATATCTCCATTTGCTCTCCACTGGTGGGTAGTAGATAGCACTCAGTGTCTGGTGTGTGGTAAGAGTTCAGTTAACAGTCACTGAAAGAATGATATTTATCAAGTTAGGGCTTGGAGTTTCAATCAACAGAAACTACATCTGACTGATTTAAGCATAAAGCAAATTCATTAAAAGATAGTTGAGCAATTTCTCTGGTGATCCAGTGGCTAAGACTCCATGCTTCCGATGCAGGGGGCCCAGGTTTGATCCCTGGTATAGTAACTAGATCTCACATGCTTCGACTAAAGATTCCAGATGCCACAACTAAACCCAGAGTAGCCAAATGCATATATATATATATTTTAAATATAATAGAGTAACTCTCAGAATGGCTAGGAAAGCCTGAGGTTTCAGCTCAGAGTTTGCAGCCAGGGGCAATACTCAAAGCTCAGGAGCTAGCCTGGAGCATCCCTGGGTTGCTGCTGGCAATGCCGGTCACTGTCCTCACTGGCACCACTTTGACCGTTGCTGTTTTTGCCTTTGGTGTCACTGCCCATCCCAGCATAGATTCAGTAAAAGTTTTAGCCACTCAGTCGTGTCCAACTCTTTGCGACTCCATGGACTATACAGTCCATAGAATTCTCCAGGCCAGAACACTGACGTGGGTAGCCTTTCCCTTCTCCAGGGGATCTTCCCAACCCAAGGACTGAACGCAGGTCTCCCTCATGGCAAGTAGATTGCTTACCAGCTGAGTTACCAGGGAAGCCTCTTTTCCATCACTACCTTCTGGTTCAAAGTTTTGTGCAGGTATACACGGTAGGAAAGGTGCAGGTCACATGCCCAACTGCAAGAAGAAAAATGGATAAACAAATAGAAGGCATTTTCAGATTCTAGTGGGAGAAGGGCTTTGCCTTACCAGGGGTGGACCCGCCACATGTAGGAAGCAGGATTTAGATGCTGGGCACCCAAAAATCAAGGCAAATGTCTGGCATGTAAATGTTCTGCACCAACATGTCTGTTTTGTTTTCCCCAAATTTACAGTATCAGCACACACACAAACCAAACAAAATCTCATAGAATGCAGATAGCCTTCATAAAATAAAAATGCTTTGCATTTCCTCCTTCAGAGAAACCAACATGAAGTCATTTCTAGCTTCAGCTCCAGGTCTGGGGCAGCTACTTTCCATTTTTATTTTAGTAAAGTCACCATCCCATTTCAATCTTTCTGTATTCTAGGAAAATAAATTGTGAAGTTGACATAGCGGGAGAAAGAAGAAAGAAAAAAAATTAGTCAATACTTCTGTGTACGTGCAAGTCAAGGAGGAAGAAAGTGCCAGGACATATTGAGAACTAACTATAGTAATTGTTCATAAGGCTACAGTCAGCATTTATCAGTTTAAGACCTCTCTTCTATCCATTTCCTGTTGCCTTTGACTTCTTTGGCTTATCAGATGCTTGACGTCTTCTACTTGTCGGGTTGACCTGCATGTTAATCCCTGCAGAGAAGGGGTCCTTTGTATTCTATCTGCCTGGGGTTGCTATTATCTTCTACTCATTTTTGTCACTAGACAGAGAAGGACTACTAAAAGCCACCACAGGACACCACCCGAGATCAAAACACAGCCTTCCACCTTTCCTAGCCGATCAGAATTCATGATCCTAACCAACACCTTACCTCTCACTTTCCCCTATTCCTCTAACAGAGGTGCCAGAATGTGCAGGCAGTGGGTCAGTGCCCTATCCAAAGAAATCTTTCTGTCTCCTAAAGGAAACATTCTCTTGGACACTGAGTTTTCTAAAACCATTAAAGTTGAGTTGTGGGTATGGAGTGCAATGTGTTTGGGCTATGAAAAAAACACCAGTGAACTACTGTCTGGCTCAGAGCATATCCTACATTTTACACGTGCAACTGCAACCCAGCCATGCAAGGAAGTCCAGCTGGCATGAAGACTGCATTTTCAAGAAGTCTTCCCACTCTTCTAGAAGGTCAGGAATCATTAGGCGATGGGGTATATGATAAGCACAGTGGATCCCATGGGCTTAAACTCTTCTCTCGCTGTAAAAAAAAAGAAAAGGTTCTTATTGAAAAAAAAAAGAGAAGAAATGATGTTGAATGTATTATATCATCAATGTTGATTATAAATAAATCATTGAGAAGCCCTGCTGGCAGAAGCTTTGTGGTCAGGGTGATCTTTTATTTTCAGATTCCACATCGAATCTCCAGATACAGCATTTTGGAGTGGAGAGGGTCCTCTTGCTGCAAGCGAGGGTGGCAAAGGCCATGTCCAGGATTTCAGATTCCAGACTAGAAGGCAGATTTTGTCTCCTATGTGGAGAGGTCAAATGCTAGGTGAGCAAAGACTGCAGATTGTCCTTTGCAGAACTGGGACTTTAAAATTTCAAAGTGGCAGAGAAATGAAGGAGTTTAGAATTGAAAGGTGATTTCCAGATAGCTTGTGGATTTCCCCCATCCCCCAAACCCACCACCTCCTAGGTTTCCTTTCACCTTTCTCTGAAAGCTTTCTTTATCCTGCTAGTTGTATGAACTACTTAACAGGGCTGGGTTCAGCACAAGGAATACTTTCAGCCTTTTTCTGCAAATAATCTACCATCCAGGCTTACCCATCTAGACTCAGTTGAAGGTAGAACTCATCCTTGCTGGGAAAGGTTCTTTTCCCGCAGGACAGAGGCAGAGCAAGACACACGCCTTCTGTAGGCACACCAGCAAGTAGATGAAAAGGACTGAAAAAGGTTAGGTGGCGCCTTTCCAGTTCTTTCTTCCAAACTCACCCAAATTCATTCTTTCCTTGGGAAGTACGTGAAAGCTGGGAGAGTCCAGGTGTCACACCGTGAAGGACCTCCCTTCACTTGGAAGGAAACAGGTGTTGGGCAGAAATGTTCCCCCTTTGGTAATAAGGTTAGCCCAATTTTTCTCTTTTGAGCGTATAGCCTAAAACTACCCCAGGGATGATGTGCCAGTTGTCCCATGGCTTTGTCCAAGCAAGTTTTTTCATGCCTGAAAATAGGATTCAAATCCACTTCAGTAAGAGTTAACTGATGCTTCTTCTTCTGGGCCGAAAGAGCAGCAGGAGAAACGGCACTTCTGCCCAGAGATCATGGGGGAGATGTAGGTTATTCAGGACTGCTGAAATGACGAGGGCAAAGACAGGAAGAGGGGCAAGGCTGGGGTGAGGGATCTGCATTGTATTTAGGAATCTGAGTGGTCATTTCAGAAGAGTGCAGGGTGGGCAGGGAACACACGTGAGAGAAGGGAGCCTGGGGCATGGCCAACCTGAGGCCAGACCCTATGCCCAGAAGGGCAGCTGTTCCTCAATTCCAGCCAATTTCTGCCACACAGAATTTGAGAACAGAGTTGCCGGGTCTCCATATTTTTCATGAAAAGCTGGAGATACAGATTCCTGTGAAATTTCCCAATTTTAAAAAATGGCCACCTCATTTCCTTTTGAATCACTGACTAGACATGGAGAGATGTTAAATTTGCCCCCGCGGCCACCAGATTGAAGCCCTTGCTTGACCAAGGGACACCCTGCTGAAGTACTTTACGCAGATGGTTGTATTTCTTCTTTATAGCATTCCTGTGATGTAAGCAGTGTCATGGGGGCCTATTTGACAGATGAGCAACTGAGACTGTAACTGAGCAACTGAGCAACACTAAGTATTCCTGGTACCTGGTAAGTGGAAGGCTTTCCAGACAGCCCTGACCTCCCTCGAACCCACCGAAAACGATTTCCCTGCCCCTGCTCTGTTCCATCATAGCCATTTCTTCTTCCACTGTCACTGTGTCATAACTCATTGTACAGCAGGGACCGTTTAAATTAGCTGTCACCTCTGCTATACCGTAAATTTAAGAGGGCAAGGACCACACTGCTCACAAGATAAGCATGAAGTGTGAGGCTGAATGGACAAAGTCAGTTTCCTTAATCAGGATGCACTCCAGTTGTCTTGACTTTTGTGCTTGGTATTCCCTGGGAGGATGTCATTTCTCAGCCCTTCCTTGTCCTGGCCCCTTCCTCCCCCTTCGCTTTCTCTCCCTCCTGGACCTTCTCCTTTCCCTTCCCTTCTACTTCTTTTCCCCCTCCTTTGTCTCCTGTAGCTCAACACTTGGCAGTGCCCCGTTAAAGCATAGTGACGCGCACAGAATGCCTCACCCCCAGCATTGCTCTGGACGTGACAGTATCCAAGGGGACGCTGATTGCACAAGGAGCCTGGCACAGTACTTGGGGAGTTGCTCAGGTTCTTAGGTTGACTTACATTTTTAGGCTTCCCAGTAACCCTGGGAGATGCATGCTAAGATTTTCTCTTTTACAGGTGAAATTGAGTGTGTAGATGAATCCTC
The DNA here is from genome assembly GCA_917880005.1 of Nanger dama. Classification (NCBI taxonomy): domain Eukaryota; kingdom Metazoa; phylum Chordata; class Mammalia; order Artiodactyla; family Bovidae; genus Nanger; species Nanger dama. The sequence goes on along the minus strand of CAKJTW010000074.1, from coordinate 2,718,531 downwards.
CCAGACCTCCCTCTTTACTATACTTTTCCAAATTGTTCAAGTACTTTTGACACCTCAACCCCAGTCATCAGGGGTTATCACAGGTTCTAAGAAAAACAGGGAAATTGGTGGTGATTGCAGCGGTTGCTAGGAACAGAGTTTGTTGTTTGGTCCCTCACTTTCCCTCCTTTCTGACAATGCTTTCTCTGCAGGTAGAGGGCATGCTGACTCCAGTCATTTGAAGTTCTTACACATGGATGGGGGAAGGGACAGGGAGGGGATATTGTGAGCCTGCATAGCCTGAACCTCTCTGTTGAGGGCTAATCATGTCAGGAAGAATCCAGAACAACTAGGGAAAGAATCTTTAAATTTCTAAAGCCCACTTTACATCACAACTAAGAGGCACATACCAATCCCAGAAACAGCATTAAGACAGTGTCTGGGATTGGCTTTATTTTGAAGCTTCAGAGTCAGTAATCTGTCAAGAGAGTGGGGAAGTCAGATCACAAGAGATGGCACATATCTGCAGACACATAATCCAATACTTGTAGCACAAACAGGCTGATGCTCCAGAGAAACAGAACAATGGGTTTCCCTGCAGATGGCATTTTTTTTTTTTTTGTCCCTAATCATTTGCTTTCAGTCTTGACAATATTCTATGGATGTTTGTGAAAGGCCCCTATGGCCAACAAATAGCTTTTAATCACACCATTAAAACAGGAAAAAAGCAAGCACAGAACCCAAAATGGTCTCGCCTGAAGCTGAACAGAAGAGCGAAATGCCCAGTGAACCAAGGGCAGGGCTCAGAAGTTGTTTTGAAAAGGAAAAAACAGCCTTGATATTCCCTAAACATAACTTTATGTGTATTGGCTTTAAACTGTAGGGAAATTATCAACATTACATATTTAGTGGAGTGTGTAAACAAACAGAAACAAATGCTTTTTAGAAGCAGTTGTTAGATCAAAATATTCAGTTCAATTTGACTGACACGTATTGCATCCAATTTGTTGTTTTTATTTTATTTAAACCTCAATCTGTCCAAAAAGCAATTTAAGCAAGAAAGTGTATTGGTATCTCCTCTGTGCAAAAAATAGCACCAGTTTCAAGGAAGGAGTGTTCAGAGATGGATGGATCCCTCTCTCCCAAGATACTCACCACGCAGAATGTTACATGTATCAGTCAGAGTCCTTAGTTACAACAGCAAGAGTTAAGTGTTTTGGCTATCTCTTGCTGTCTAAGGAACTATTCCAAAACGTAGTGGCTTAATTTATTATTATCACTCATGGTTCGATTGACTGAGCTCAGCCAGGAGGCTCTGGCTTGAAGTCTGTTGTGTACTCATGGTCGGATATTGGCTGGACTGTGATTATTCGTGGGTTTATGAGGCTGGACGTTGAGGATGGCTCACTCGCCATGGTTGACCCTTGGTGCTGGCTGTCATCTGGTATCTTAGAGACTGACAGAAGGCCTACTCCTGGGAAATATAATTCAAACCAGAATCTTCTCCCCACCCGGAAAACTGCTCCACAAAGGTAGCAGAGAAAGAAAAGTTTCATTACCAAATAAACATTAAAAACCTAGAATGTAATGGACACATCAGAGGCAGTCTGCTAGAGACTGTGGAGACACAAAGAAATCTCACTCTTGTAGATAGCCAAGCAGATATAGCCAAGTATATACATGTTCTCATTGTAAACTATAACAAATCCTCAGGTCAGAGGACTTCAAGGCACCATTTGTCACACATAGTTCATCCTAATTTTACTTGGTGGTTGGGGTGACCGTCCGGATTAGCCAGTTGGCTTTATCCACAGAAATAACAAATTTCTGAGATCTTTATGGTAGGAGATTGCTTTGCAGCTTGGAGCAAGGTGTCTAGTCAAGGTGGGATCCTACCCTCTCACAGAAACTGAGGGTGTGGGAGGAGAGGTGTTGTTTATCTTGATGTGTGTGTTGAGAAAAACAGCTCGCAGGTCCTTAAGAAAGGCATTCTTGGGTTGTAAAGTTGACAAAAAGACTTATCTAGTTTTCCAAAAGTAAATGCTGTCAGGAAAAGAAGGGATGAACAGAAATCTATACTCTTCTTTTCAACAGGGACAGTGAAGTCTCTTCTTTTAATTTGATTATGGGCTTTCCTGGTGGCTCAGCAGTAGAGAATCCACCTGCCAATGAAGGAGAAGTGGGTTTGATCCCTGGGTCGGGAAGATCCCTGGAGAGAGGAATGGCAACCCACTCCAGTATTCTTGCCTGGAGAATCCCACGGACAGAGCAGCCTGGCGGGCTACAGTCCATGAGGTCACAAAGAGTCGGACATGACTGAGCAACTAAACAACAATCCTCACTCTACAGAGCTTCTCCATGTGGCTTAAGCTTCTCATAGCATGGCAGCTATTTTCCAAACCAGACCTTTTAGTCTGCAAGCATTCCCAGAGGGGTAGGCAAGAGCTACAAGGATTCTTATAACTTAGATTTGGAAGCCATACTCTGTTTATGTCATACTGTTCTGGGGGAGACACAAGGATAACGGAATCAGGGGACAGACAGCACCAGCTCCTTAGGGAGTTACCCTCGGAGGCTGGTTACCACACGACTGCTGCAGATGTGAGCAGGAAAGTGTGTGAAAGTAACAGGTGACCCTGGGGTACCCCAGGAAAGCACAAGAATCGGGCTTGGAAGCTATACATTCAGGAACAGCACTCAAAGCACAAGGCAAAGCTTTTACAGTAGAACCCCTTACTGTCATGCCTGGGCATGGATGCAAGGTGCTAGCCTCTACATGCTTGAAACTCCACTACCTGACTCCCAGAGCTTTCTGGAAACATAAATTCCATGATGGCTTCTTCTTTCTTTCTTTCTTTTTTTTTTTTTTTGTGTTGTCATTGTTTTATTGATGCTGATGTCTGTAATGTACGGCTTCAGATAGCTCAGATAGCTATCAGATAGCTAAGAATCTACCTGTGATATAGGAGACCCAAGTTCAGTCTCTGAGTCAGGAAGACCCCCTGGAGAAAGGAATGGCTTCCCACGCCAATATTTCAATATTTTTGCCTGAAGAATTTACAGATTTCAGGAAGCCACTATACTGACTCACATCTCTCTCTCCCTCTCTCTCAGGCACTAAAATTGATTCATATCACCACTGCTTTCTGAAGGCAATAACTGCCCATTGCTCAGCTTTAGAATAGACATGACGTGCTGGTGAGTCTGGTTGGTGGAGCAGAGTCACGGGCTGGGTCTTATAGAAACGGAGGCTGGGAAACTCAGACTGCACCGTTTCCTGGGCTGATGGAAATCATCAGGTGTTTCCCTGTGTCAGGTTGCCCTCCCAGAGTCCCGGAAGTCTGCAACCTCTGACTTCCTCTGTCCCCAAATCTAGTCTCAAGATCAAGTCATCAATTCATATCAATTCTCTTGAAAATAATCAACTGATGAGGACCTACTGTAGAGCACAGGCAAGTCCTCTTCATGCTCTGTGGTGACCTAAATGGGAAGGAAATCCACAAAAGAGAGCACATATGTAAATGCATAGCTGATTCCCTTTGCTGTACAGCAGAAACCAACACAGAATTGTGAAATAACTATACTCTAATAAAAATAAATTAAAAAAAAAATAAACATCCCTCTCATGCCGATTACACAAATCCTTATGTATGTATGAATAAAACTAGTATACTTAGTAGGAAGGAGAATATGAGTTATTTTGTTATAATTTATTTTATCATTTTAACAACTAGAAGTGAAAAAGATTCCTTGCCATCTTGTCAGTCCATCTTGCTTCTTGAACTTAAGAAGATCCTTCTTTGCCCCTGCATTCTCATTGGTTAAAAGAAGGATATCAACTGCATGTCCTCTGAGATTCTTCCCCATTGTATTAATAAGCAGATTTTTTTGAAACACAAAGAAGATGAGGAAATTAAAAAAAAACTGAAAAACCAAAAACTCTGCCTGTGTCCCTATAGACTGGACAGTCATAGGCCAAGGATTTCTTGTGCCTTGGCAGTAAATCAGTATTGCTAATTACCAAGCTTCTAATTTCAGGCTCAACAAAACTGACTGTTATTAAAATGTCGTAGGAAGTAAGTTCAGTTCAGTTCAGTTGCTCAGTCATGTCTGACTCTTTGCGACCCCATAAATCACAGCACATCAGGCCTCCCTGTCCATCACCAACTCCTGGAGTTCACTCAGACTCATGTCCATTGAGTCCGTGATGACATCCAGCCATCTCATCCTCTGTTGTCTCCTTCTCCTCCTGCCCCCAATCCCTGTCAGCATCAGAGTCTTTTCCAATGAGTCAACTCTTTGCATGAGGTGGCCAAAGTACTGGAGTTTCAGCTTTAGCGTCATTCCTTCCAAAGAAATCCCAGGGCTGATCTTCTTCAGAATGGACTGGTTGGACCTCCTTGCAGTCCAAGGGGCTCTCAAGAGTCTTCTCCAATACCATAGTTCAAAACCATCAATTCTTTGGTGCTCAGCCTTTTCATAGTCCAATTCTCACATCCATACATGACCACAGGAAAAACCATAGACTTGACTAGATGGACCTTAGTCGGCAAAGTAATGTCTCTGCTTTTGAATATGCTATCTAGGTTGGTTGTAACTTTTCTTCCAAGGAGTAAGCATCTTTTAATTTCATGGCTGCAATCACCATCTGCAGTGATTTTGGAGCCCCCAAATAAAGTCTGCCCATCTATTTCCCACAAAGTGATGGGACCAGATGCCATGATCTTCGTTTTCTGAATGTTGAGCTTTAAGCCAACTTGTTCCCTCTCCTCTTTCACTTTCATCAAGAGGCTTTTAGTTCCTATTCACTTTCTGCCATAAGGGTGGTGTCATCTGCATATCTGAAGTTATTGATATTTCTCCCAGCAATCTTGATTCCAGCTTGTGTTTCTTCCAGTCCAGTGTTTCTTACGATGTACTCTGCACGTAAGTTAAATAACCAGGGTGACAATACACAGCCTTGACATACTCCTTTTCCTATTTGGAACCACTCTGTTGTTCCAGTTCTAACTGTTGCTTCCTGACCTGCATACAGGTTTCTCAAGAGGCAGGTCGGGTGGTCTGGTATTCCCATCTCTTGAAGAATTTTCCACAGTTTATTGTGATTCACACAGTCAAAGGCTTTGGCGCAGTCAATCAAGCAGAAATAGATGTTTTTTCTGGAACTCTCTTGCTTCTTCCATGATCCAGCAGATGTTGGCAATTTGATTTCTGGTTTCTCTGCCTTTTCTGAAACCAGCTTGAACATCAGGAAGTTCACGGTTCACGTATTGCTGAAGCCTGACTTGGAGAATTTTGAGCATCACTTTGCTAGCATGTGAGATGAGTGCAATTGTGCAGTAGTTTGAGCATCCTTTGGCATTGCTTTTCTTTGGGATTAGAATGAAAGCTGACCTTTTCCAGTCCTGTGGCCATTGCTGAGTTTTCCAAATTTGCTGGCATATTGAGTGCAGCACTTTGAGACCATGATCTTTTAGGATTTGAAATAGCTCAATAGGAATTCCATCACCTCCACTAGCTTTGTTCGTAGTAATGCTTTCTAAGGCCCACTTGACTTCACATTCCAAGATGTCTGGCTCTAGGTGAGTGATCATACCATTATGATTATCTGGGCCGTGAAGATCTTTTTTGTACAGTTCTTCTGTGTATTCTTGCCACCTCATCTTAATATCTTCTGCTTCTGTTAGGTCCAGACCATTTCTGTCCTTTATTGAGCCCATATTTGCGTGAAATGTTCCCTTGGCATCTCTAATTTTCTTGAAGAGATCTTTAGTCTTTCCCATTCTGTTGTTTTCCTCTATTTCTTTGCATTGATCACTGAAGAAGGCTTTCTTATCTCTTCTTGCTCTTCTTTGGAACTCTGCATTCAGATGCTTATATCTTTCCTTTTTTCCTTTGCTTTTCGCCTCTCTTCTTTTCATAGCTATTTGTAAGGCCTCCCCAGACAGCCATTTTGCTTTTTTGCATTTCTTTTCCATGGGGATGGTCTTGATCCCTGTCTCCTGTACAGTGTCACGAACCTCATTCCGTAGTTCATCAGGCACTCTGTCTATCAGATCTAGGCCCTTAAATCTATTTCTCACTTCCACTGTATAATCATAACGGATTTGATTTAGGTCATACCTGAATGGTCTAGCGGTTTTCCCTACTTTCTTCAATTTCAGTCTGAATTTGGCAATAAGGAGTTCATGATCTGAGCCACAGCCAGCTCCTGGTCTTGTTTTTGTTGACTGTATAGAGCTTCTCCATCTTTGGCTGCAAAGAATATAATCAGCCTGATTTCAGTGTTGACCATCTGGTGATGTCCATGTGTAGAGTCTTCTCTTGTGTTGTTGGAAGAGGGTGTTTGCTATGACCAGTGCATTTTCTTGGCAAAACTCTATTAGTCTTTGCCCTGCTTCATTCCGCATTCCAAGGCCAAATTTGCCTGTTACTCCAGGTGTTTCTTGACTTCCGACTTTTGCATTCCAGTCCCCTATAATGAAAAGGACATCTTTTTTGGATGTTAGTTTTAAAAGGTCTTGTAGGTCTTCATAGAACTGTTCAACTTCAGCTTCTTCAGCATTACTGGTTGGGGCATTGACTTGGATTACTGTGATATTGATGGTTTGCCTTGGAAATAAAGAGAGATCATTCTATCGTTTTTGAGATTGCATCTAAGTACTGCATTTCAGACTCTTTTGTTGACCATGATGGCTACTCCATTTCTTCTGAGGGATTCCTGTCCGCAGTAGTAGATACAATAGTCATCTGAGTTAAATTCACCCATTCCAGTCCATTTTAGTTCACTGATTCCTAGAATGTTGACATTCACTCTTGCCATCTCTTGTTTGACTACTTCCAATTTGCCTTGATTCATGGACCTAACATTCCAGGTTCCTATGCAATATTGCTCTTTATAGCATTGGACCTTGCTTCTATCACCAGTCACATCCACAGCTGGGTATTGTTTTTGCTTTGGCTCCATCCCTTCATTCTTTCTGGAGCTATTTCTCCACTGATCTCCAGTAGCATGTTGGGCACCTACTGCCCTGGGGAGTTCTTCTTTCAGCATCCTATCATTTTGCCTTTTCATACTGTTCATGGGGTCCTCAAGGCAAGAATTCTGAAGTGGTTTGCCATTCCCTTCTCCAGTGGACCACATTCTGTCAGACCTGTCCACCATGACCCGCCCATCTTGGGTTGCCCCAGAAGCATGGCTTAGTTTCATTGAGTTAGACAAGGCTGTGGTCCTAGTGTGATTAGATTGACTAGTTTTCTGTGAGTATGGTTTCAGTGTGTCTTCCCTCTGATGCCCTCTTGCAACACCTACCATCTTACTTGCGTTTCTCTTACCTTGGGCGTGGGGTATCTCTTCAGGGCTGCTCCAGCAAAGCACAGCCACTGCTCCTTACCTTGGAGGAAAGGTATCTCCTCACTGCCGCCCTTCCTGACCTTCAACGTGGGATAGCTCCTCTAGGCCCTTCTGCACGAGCGCAGCCACCGCTCCTTGGATGTGGGGTTGCTCCTCCCGGCAGCCGCCCCTGGCCTCCGACACGAGGTAGCTCCTCTCAGCCATTCCTGCGTCATTGCAGCCTGGCACTCTCGGCCAATGCCCCTGACCTCGGATGTGGGGTAACTCCTCTTGGCCACTGCCCTTCGGGCATGGGATCCTCCTGGCTTCTGCTCCTGACCTCAGACATGCGGTAGCTCCTTCAGCAGCGCTCACGCTTAGTGCGCCGGTCGCAGCCGCAGTAAAGGGAGCCTTTAGTCTAATTTTTATCACCATTGCCATTTAACTATGTTTTTCTTCTTAAAAATTGTAGCTGAGTTTAGAGCTCTCTTTTCCTGTATTCCTTAAAAGGCAGTTTGCAAGTGTTAGGAGAGATGGTTAGAATATTAAAAAATGTCGAAAATCCTTTATTGCCCTCGTGTGCTACAGGAAGTTCAGCAACCAGATATCTTATAGTGATTCCCCGAGCGCTGTTGCACTCAATAGGAGCGTCATCTCTGTACAAGTACAAAGGCCTAAGATCATCTTGATCATCAATACGTTCTCACCTTTGTGTAAGAATAAGGAATCAAACCACAATAATGAGAGTACAGCCCTGCAGCAACTTTACTCGGAAAGATATCTCAAGGATACTTTTGAACATACCTTTCTAAACCAGGCACAAGCATAGTTTTGGGTTGCCTATACATATATTTGTAGGGCTTCCCCGGTGGCTCAGCTGGTAAAGAACCCACCTGCCAGTGCAGGGAACGCAAGAGACATGGGTTCCATCCCTGGGTCAGGAAGGTCCCCTGGAGAAGGGCCTGGCAACCCACTCGGGTATTCTTGCCCAGAAAATCCCATGGACAGAGGAGCCTGAGTCTCCTCTCCCACCCCCCTGCAGAGGTGGGCTGCAGTCCATAGGCTCACAAAGAGTCGGACACCACTGAGCACACACGTGCGCATACATATACCTGTAGATCTTACTGTGATATTATTGCACCATAAACAACAAATATGAAATTGGACTATGGTTCAACAATGAAAATCTCCAAGAATTTAGTAAAAGAATAAAGAGAATTTTCTGAGTATGTTGGCATTCAGGGACAGTTTTTAAATATTTGTTTCTGTTCTCTAGTTGGAGACTTGGTAGTAGGGATAAAATGTGTAGAAAGAAAGGAGTCTATATCACCTGGAGATGATATCAACTGATTACAGGAAAAGTTAGGATTTTAATATTTTCCTAGGAGTCAAGTAATTTTCCAGGAAAGCACATGTTCAAGATTTTAATAGATGTCCAATAACCTAGTGATTTTTTTTTTTTTTTAATCACCTGGGACTCCTGGGTTGCTCTCTATGTTTCAGGCTGGTCAAATCTTTTCAGAAAGGTGTATTCTCCTTGTACATTTCTCCTTTGATAGGAATTTACTGAACACCAGTTATGTCCTAGACACTCTTCTAGGTGCTAGAGATGCAAGAGATCATCATCTAGTAGGTGAGAAAAATAGTAAATAATTAAGCATGTAAACCAATAAGGCAATTTTAGATGCTAATAAACTACATCAAAAGAAAGAAAGAAGCATTTCCTTAACACTGTAACATTTTATCCTCATTTATAGAATGAGGATTTACTACCCACTTCAATGAGTTGGGAATGGCAACCCACTCCAGTACTCTTGCCTGGAGAATCCCATGGAGGGAGGAGCCTGGTAGGCTATAGTCCATGGAGTTGCAAAGAATTGGACACGACTGAGCACCTTTACTTCACTTCAATGAGGTAATGTAGGTAAAGAGCCTGGACACAGTAAAAGAATACACATACACACACTCCACCCCACCCCCCCCACCCCGCCAACACATACACACCGTCTCTCTTAGCAAGAGACTGAAGCAAAGGTGAACAGATTGTCAAATTTGTGCAATCCAGGTTTTCTGTCAAGACATGAATGGCTATAATTCATCAAGATTCTGCTAAAAAGACATAAAAGGATGCACTAGAAACGGAATTTTGACTGCTTGCATGAGAATGTTGTTTTATCATATTCTTGATTTACCAGGGGATGGAGGCATTAGCCCCTTGACCACAGGCTCAAGAAATCCCCTGCTCTCCTGTCTGTCTCCACCTCTGTAAACACAGGGATCTTTGTTGCACCTTTACCCTTGAGAGCCAGGTGCTATGCAAAGCACTTTATGTGCTTGCTTTCAGTTAAGCCTTGCAAGAACCTCCTTTGAAAGATAAAAATCTTGGAAGCTTATCTTTTGAAAATACAAGATATATCTAGCACGCCTGAGCCCAAATGAACCTGTGTCTAACATCTGGAAAAAGAGGTGAGATCAGAATTTCTGGAAATAAAACCTGAGGATAGGGCACAGACATGCTGATGACATGCTGATGTATAGCACCAAAGAGCGTGAGTGCAGGGGCCACAGAGTCATCTTCTGAATGCATGTGTCCAGGGCCACCTCTGTGGGATGGCCCTGTTCCCTTTTCTAGTTGAAGCTGGAATCTCTCTGATCCGTGTTGCCTCTGCCTGCTGAAGGTGGGTCACCTTAAAGGTCAACAGAGGTGGTTCAATAACTGGATTCTTTGAAGGAGAGATAAATGGGAACCACTCCTCCTATCTTTATATTTTGCTGATTGATGAGAGAACAGACCCTGGGGTCTGCAATTTTTCTGTCATTGGAGATAAGCTACTACTATTACACAAAAACAATACTGATTGCTATCAGCACGTCTGAGCTGCTTTTAAGGACCTCTGTTCTAGTTGCCTAGTTCTTATATTGTCATCTAAATGCTTGTGTGGGGCAGGGAGGGTGAAATAACGGAGATAAAAATGTTTCTTATTGGACTTACTATTAAGGGTGTCCAGTGGCCACTGCGCAATTTGACTTTTCCAGCCAAACTTGAGACTCTCCAGTGGGTGTCTTGTGTGTACACAAATGCAACCATATCTCAGTCCATGTATGGTCAGCCATGTTTCTTCCACTCCAGATTTTGGGCAGTGTCTATATGGGTGGAGGAAGGTGGGAGGGGAATTTCATTTCAATCCCTGAGACCATAGGAATAGATAGGATCCACTGCGAACTGTATGATGGGAATCATTTGATGGGGATGAAGCCACAACTATGTGCTACAGCCATCAACTCTTAGGAGTCCTGTATGACAAAACTTAGGCACTAAAAAGATGACATGGCCCAGAGAAAAGTATGGGAACAAGGACACATTTGACATTGCTAATTTGGTTTCTCCTGAGTATGAAGGAAGAGAAGGTGAAACAAGCCTCAGATAACAAAAGGAAGAAAAGAAAACACACCAAAAGCCAACCAACCAACCAAATGGGCCTCCGAAACCCAGTATGCATATGATCAAGTTTATATAAAATTATATTTGTGTATGTTATAGCAAACATTAAAAGATTAGGAAACAGGTGTCAATATTAGCTTGACATCAACTGATTTTTGCAATATGCATTTTTTTGGGTAGCAAAAGCATCTTGCAGAATAATGTGCATCATATAACTCTTTTGGTAAAAATGATCAATACATATGCTGTAGGTGTACATAAGAAAGAAAAGAGAAAGGTGTGGAAGGATACAAACGTGTATGACTCTGCTAGGGCTCCATGATGCAGTGTCACAGACTTGACGGCTTAACGACAGGAATCTATTATCTCAGCCTTCTGGAGGCTAGAAGTTCAAGATCAAGGTGTCAGCAGTGTTGGTTTCTTCTGAGGCCTCTGTCCTTTACTTATAGATGGTTGTCTTCTCCCTGTGTCTTTACACGGTTGCCTCTCTGTGTCCTAATCTCTTTTAAAAAAAAATTTATTTATTTTAATTGGAGGCTAATTACTTTACAATATTGCAGTGCTTTTTGCCACCCATTGACATGAATCAGCCATGGCTGTACATGTGTTCCCCATCCTGAACCCCCCTCCCTCCTCTCTCCCCATCCCATCCCTCAGGGTCATCCCAGTGCACCAGCCCTGAGCACCCTGTCTCATGCATCAGGACATCAGTCACACTGGATTAGGGCCCACCCATGTGACCTCACTTTAAAATAGTTACCTCTTTGTAAAGTCTCTCTCCAAAGACAGTCACATCAGAGGTATTGGGGGTTAGGAATTCACCACAGTTACCCTCTTTCCCCTTTGGAAACTATAAGTTTGTTTTCTCCATCTGTGGATCTATTTCTACCTTGTATATAAGTTCGTTTGTATCACATTTTTCAGATTACGCACGTAATAGAGCTACCATACGTTACTGATATTTCATTAATGGGCGTACATCTGGAAAAAGCATAATTTGAAAAGATACACATACCCCAGTGTTCACAGCAACACAATTTACAGCAGCCAAGACATGGCAGCAACCTAAATATCCAACGACAGATAAATGGATAAAGATGTGGTATGTTTATACAGTGGGATACTACTCAGCCATAAAAATGAAATAATATTATCTGTAGCAACATGGATGGACCTGGAGATTATCACACTAAGTGAAGAGCACGGATTCCACAGGATTCCCAAAGGGAAAATATCTCCTATTTGGGAAAGCATTGCTTCAGGACGCTAGGTGGCGCTGTAAGCGAGGGATAGAGATAAGCCAAAGCTTTTCCTTCCTCTGAGCAGAGTGGAGGGAAAGAAATCTTTTCATTTTCACAGCAGATACCTATTTCCTCTCACCTGAAGCGCTGCTGTGATGGTTGATCAGGAGTTAGAAGAATCTGCAAATTCCAGTGTGGGAGCTGAGAGATCTGTTCTGTGTTGCCCACCAGCCAGGAAAATACCGGTGCTTTTGAGAAGCCATGTCTCTGGAATGGGATAAGCCTCCCCTTCTCCAGTAACAATGCTTTCTATTAGAGGCTGAAAAGCAGCAGACCGCCCTCACAAAGCATGATTTTTATTGCGGTCTGTGATACACACCACCCTGACCTGCAGTTTTTGGCCACAGTCTGTGAGACAGCCTCTGGGACACAACCTCAGACTGGAGGCTTCAATCTGTGGATCTTCAGGAAAGGGTGTTTGCTCTCTCCACCTGGGGGTAACCTGCTGATTCTTTGGGATGTCTGGGTGACCTGCCTGTGACAGCTGTCGCCCACTGACCTCTTGCAAAAGTCATGTATCCGGCTGGCCGGAAGATCGACTACTTCGGTTCTCACTATTCTTGAACTATTCCCTTAATTAGCGCGGATAAGAGTTCTTCCCCCTAGAAAATGGAACATCTGCTTCTTTTTTTTTTCACTTTTGAAAAAAATTTGTTTTACTGATGTGTAGTTAATTTACAGTGTTGACTACTATGTAGCCCAGTAGAGTTAGTTACACAGACACATGCATTCTTTCTCTCTCTCTGTTTTTTTTTTTTTCTTTAAGCCATGGCACATGGTATGTGGGATTCTTGTTCCCTGACCAGGGATCGAATCGGTGGCCCCTGCATTGGAAGCACAGAGTCTTAACCACTGGAGCACCAGAAAAGTCCTCATACATTCTTTTTCATAAATTTTTTTTTATCATAGGATATTGAATACTTTCCCCTGTGCTGTACAGTAAGACCTTGTTGTTTATCCAGCTATACATAATAGTTTGCCTCTGTTAATCCTTACCCAGTGCATTCCTCCCCCACCCTCATCCCCCTTGGCAACTACAAGTCTGTTCTCTGTGTCTGTGAGTCTGTTTCTGTTTCATAGAAAAGGCCTTGTGTGTCATACTTTAGATTCCACATATAAGTGATATCAGGTGGTATTTGTCTTTCTCTTTTGCGGAGGTTGCTTTTCCAATGAACCCCGTCTGCAGTTTCTTCTGTAATAGGAAATCCCATGTAGGAAATGTTTATCGGCATTAGGCACCACATTAGGCTCTCTCGGATACCTCAAGCTGTTTAATCCTTGCAGTGTGCTATGGTCATTATAATCGTCCCCATCTTCACAGAGGAAACTGAGACGCAGGTCTAAGGTAGCTTCTCTTGGACCCACAGCGAAGAAATAGTCAAGGTGGGATGAGGACTCCGGCTATCTGGCATCTTTTTCTGGTGTCTAGTTAACTGCCCCCTTCTCTGTTCCCACGACCTTCACATTTGCTTCTATTGTGGGGATTGTTCAGCTTGCCAGGTGGCTAAGTGTTAAATAGTCTGCCTGCTAATGCAGGAGATATGGGTTCCATCCCTGGGTTGGGAAGATCCCCTGGACAAGGGAATGGCAATCCACTCCTGTATTCTTGGCTGGAAAATCCCATGGACAGAGTTGCCTGGTGGGCTACAGTCCATGAGGTCACAGAGGGGTCACAGAGTCCAACACCACTGAGGACTGAGCACCTGAGGATTGCTACAGTTTCACCTGTGCTCCCTACACCTGAGCACGATGGGTAGGTTGATACATGCTTCCTATTTCTCCTCCCCAGGCTGAATGGAAGACCGCTGCAAAACTAGAAGCCTCTGAGCCCCGCTGTCTGTGTTGACTGCCCTCTCTGCCATCTCTGCAGGGCTGTATTAACTGGAACCCTCAAGCCCCTCTCCCTGGAGAAGGCAATGGCACCCCCACTCCAGCACTCTTGCCTGGAAAATCCCATGGACGGAGGAGCCTGGTGGGCTACAGTCCATGGGGCCGCCAAGAGTCGGACACGACTGAGCTTCTTCACTTTTCACTTTCAAGCCCCTTTATCTTCTTTTCCATTTCCCAATCCATCCTCCCTCTCTCAAAGCATAAAATGAATTAAATGAATGCTGGCATCATTTGTTCTTGGCAATGAATCAACTGTTTATACTTCACCCCCAAATATGTTTTAGCTGAGAGATTCTCGAATTCTAGCCATGAGAAATGTTGAAAAGCTGAGTGGGCTCCGGCTTCAGAACACTGGGTGGCGCTGTTCCCCTTCAACTGGGATACGAGTGGCCGACTCGAGATCCCGCTGCTTCCCTGTGCTGAGTCCTGAGACTCTCTTCTGGCATCCCGCACGGTTTGTTCACCTTGGGAGTGCGGACGTTTGGCTGTATTTACCGCTTTATCTTTAGCTCTTTGTTTTTCTTTCTTCCTGGCAAATTTCTTGATTTTATCAGAAGTGAAAGTGAAAGTGAGGTCGCTCAATCTTGGCGACGCCATGGACTGCAGCCTACCAGGCTCCTCTGCCCGTGGGATTTTCCAGGCGAGAGTACTGGAGCGGGGTGCCAGATTTTATCAGAAAGTGCCCCTAATGCCTCCTTGGTGTGTTTCTTGTGTTCTCTTCTGGCCCTCATTGGTCTACCAGGTGGTTGCCTCTCAGTCTTTAAATTCTGTTCTTCGCAGCAGACTCTTGGGCCACAGTGATCATTCGTGATAATGATACATAGGAAATAGAGATGGAAACTGGAGGCCCATCAGACGCTGTCTAGAGGAACAACTCAAGTCTCCAGAGAGAGGATGGTGTAGAACTGGGCATGGAGGTATGAAGAGATTTAATTCTTTCTTTGGTAAATTTTTGTCTTTTAAGATGCTTTTGTGAGGTTTTCACAGATGAGAATATTGAGATCCAGAGAGGCTTCCGTCCTGACTTAAGACTGTGAAGTTAGGAAGCAGCAAAACTTCTATTGATTTTGTTTCATGAGGTCTTCCCCATCCATCCATCCATCCATCCATCCATCCATCCATCCATCCATCATTCATTCATTAAAAGATTTAAGTCCTGACTTAAGCGAGTGCAATTAAGGAGTAGGAAAGTTCTGTTAGATGGTAATGAGCTGTTTTCATCATTCAGTCATCCATCCATCTATTGATATTTGCCCAGAATCTACCATGTGTTACTACTACACTGTGCAAGGGTGTACAATGTGGGTGAGTGCTAAGTCGCTTCAGTCATATTGGACTCTGCAACTCCGTGAACTGTAGCCTGCCAGGCTCCTCCGTCTGTAGGTTTCTCCAGGCAAGAATACTGGAATGGGTATCCATGCCCTCCTCCAGGGGATCTTCCTGACCAGAGGATCGATATATAATAGAGAACAAAAGACCAAGTCCCAGGGAATTTCCATTTTAGTGAGAGAGAGATTAGGGACAGACAGTAGACAACAGCAGCCAGTCCACAGGGGGTCATGGAGTGACAGTGTCCGACTCGTGTGCGTGTGCTCTGTGTGTGCTCTCCTGTGACGCACGCATTATCTGGGCAGGTGGCAAAAGGTACCAACAGTCATAATATTGGCGTTTTCCTTATTGTCCTGACACATTTTGTTCAACTGCTTTCCTGGCTCCTGCCTAGCCCCTCCCCTCAGAATCGGAGGCAGCTGTGCAGTTGCTAAGCTGTGGAGGGACATCTCCGGAGCTGCAGGCTGGCAGGTAAAGGTGAAGACAGAGGTTGGTCAGGGCTGCTCTGCAGTAGGTAGGAAACAGCTCTTAGAACCTGGAAATCACAAGTAAAAAGCAATTTACTGAATGTGTGTTTGCTTCCAGCCTTTTCTCCTCTTTTACTTCAGAATAAAGCAGAAAACAGTTCTTAGAATTGAGGCTTTTGCCAGTGAGTTCTCAGTAAGATTTCAGCATGCCTTGCCAAGAACATGCCTTCCTGGGAACATGCCTTCATCGATGACGGCCTTACCGAGTGAGGGAAGTGGGGGCAGAGGCCATGGCTGGCCCAGAAAACAGATACGTGGAAAAAAGTCAGTATTTTTTAGAAGACAGGCTGTGGTAGGAGAGAAAACTGGTAGTGCTGGGGCCATGAAATTGCGAAAGCTTTGTGGCCTGTTCAGGCAACATCGAATCCTTGGTTGTTTTTAATTTGGCTGGGGATGTGTTCTACAGAAAAATGATACAGAGTTGTTCTGAAGGGTGAATTGCAACAGAATGAGAAGAAGGGAAATAGGGTGGTCTGGATGGAGTGGAAAGGACACATTCTGTAAAACAATTAAATTACCTTTTAATGTGTATGAGCTTCCCTGGTAGCTCAGCTGGTAAAGAATCCACCTGCAATGCAGGAGGCCCCAGTTCAGTTCCTGGGTCGGGAAGATCCCCTGGAGAAGGAATAGGCTACCCACTCCAGTTATCATGGGCTTCCCTGGTGACTCAGGTGGTAAAGAATCTGCCTGCAATGCAGGACACCTGGGTTCGATCCCTGGGTTAGGAAGATCCCCTGGAGATCATTTTTTATGTGTATAGTGAGAATACTTAAAAATCTACTCTTTTAGCAAATTGCAAGTATACAAAACAGTATTATTAGCTATGACACTAGGACATATTAACATGGAGTCCCAGAACTTACTCATCCTAAAACTATGTGAGATGATATATGTGTTAATTCACTTGATTCTGAGCATTTAATAAAGTATAAGCATGTGAATGTGCTAACACATACAATTTTTATTTGTCAAGTACACCTTGATAAAGCTGGAAAAGAGGGTTATTGAGAAGCATGCTTAGAGACTTCCCTGGTGGTCCAGTGGCTAAAACTCCAAGTTCCCAGTGCAGAGGGCCTTAGCTTGATCCCTGGCCAGGGAACTAGATCCCCCATGCCACAACTAAGACCAGGCACAGCCAAATAAATGAATGAATACGTATCTGAAAAAAGGCATGGCTAGCAGGATTTTATCACTGATGAGATGACTAGCTCTTATTTATTAAGGAATTACCTGTGCCCTGGCTTAGAGTGCCTTCCATATGCTAACTTGTCATCCCTAGAACAATCCAATAAAATAGCCACTGTTATAATCCCCACTTACAGATGTGGAAAAAGCGTTTCAGCAAAGTGAAATAAATTCTCTGTGGATTTACAGCGGCAGTGGGGAGTAGCTGTGACTCAAACCCACAGTGTTGTGCATGCATGCTCAGTCCCTTCAGTTATGCCTGACTCTTTGTGACCCCATGGACTGCAGCCCACCAGACTCCTCTGTCCATGGAATTCTCCAGACAGGGATACTGGAGTGGGTTGCCATACCCTCCTCCAGGGGATCTTCCCAGCCCAGGGAATGAAGCCGAATCTCCTGTGTCTTCTGTGTTTGCAGGCAGATTCTTTACCCACTGAGCTACCTGAGAAGCTGTATAAACTGGGTCCAAAGCTTCTTATTTGGCCGCTTCTGCTCTTTTGTCCCCTACAGTAGTAGATGTGGGGGGAAGGAGAGAGAGGGGTGGGAAGGATTGCCAGATTCCCAATGTGGGACAGAAGGTCCACTGGTAGACCCAGTTCTAGATTACTGGGGCAATCACGTGCCATTCTATACTTTCCTAAACATTCTATGCATTCTATCCCAGTTGAGAACTACAGTATAACCAGTATTAACATACAAAGGCCCTGGACTTTCCTGCCTACACCCAGGATAACTGCCATCACTTATCTCCAGCCCCTACCTCTCACCCTGTGGGCAGTTCCTCTGCTTCCCTCCATGCCCACCAATTTCAGCTGATTTCTAGAGATCCTAATCTGCCCAATCACTTCTGCCTCTGAGGTTTTGTTCCTGGAAGACTCCTGGCCTCTGAACTAGACTTTTCCTTTCTGTGTTTGTCCTGTTACTCTCTGCCTGTGCTGACTTGGATCTCCTAGGTGTGTATCTGGCCACACTGTTTCACTGGTGGACTTTGAAAGCTGAAGGCTGCTCCAGTTACTATTTGCTGTTGTTGTTCAGTTGCTAAGTTGTGTCTGACTCTTTGCGACCCCATGGACTGTAGCATGACAGTCTCCTCTGTCCTCCACCATCTCCTAGTGTTTGCTCAAGTTCACGTCGATTGAGTCAGTGGTCCTATCTAACCACCTCATCTTCTGTTGCCCCCTTCTCCTTTTGCCTTCAATCTTTCCCAGCATCAGGGTCTTTTCCAAGGAGTCGACTCTTTGCATCATGTGGCCAAATTATTGGAGCTCCAGCTTCAGCATCAGTCCTTCCAATGAATATTCAGGGTTGATTTCCTTTAGGATTGACTAGTTTGATCTCTTTGCAGTCCAAGGGACTCTCAAGACTCAATCATTTTTTTTAAATCCACTAAAGAGACGGCTGTAGTTCAGTGAGGCCATCAATAGGACATTTAATTTTATGTGCCCCCCGCTTTAAAACAAAATCTTTTGACTTCTCTACTCCCAGGCATTTCTCACTGGACACTTCTCTCCCCAGGCTGCTTCCTGCCTCACTGATATTCCCGTTATCCACAAATTCCTATTTCCTTTCATTCATGCATCCGTGAGTTCATTCTTACATTCAGCAAGTGTGCCAGGTGCAATTTCAAGTGCTTAGGATACATCAGTGAATAAATTACTCTAAAATTATTTTACTTTAGGAGCTTATATTCCAGGAAGATGGAAACAAAATGAACAATAAAGATAATAAGTGCTCAGTTGTTCACTCGTCTCCAAGCCTTTGTGACCCCATGGCTCCCTGGCCAGGGAATAACGTGCATTTTCTACATTGGAAGGCAAAGTCTTAACCACTGGACCACAAGGGAAATCCCTGGTATATAATATTTAAAAAAGAACAAGGATGTTATGGTAGCTGGAAAAGAGAGAGCAAACAAACCAGAGAAATAACAGAGGCCCAGATCATGGAGGGCCTGCCTTGTAGAGGCTGTTACAAGAAATTAGGAGGAACTCTAGGGACTCCCTGGTGGTTCAGCAGTAAAGACTCTGCGCTTCCAAAGCAGAGGTGTGGTTTCAATCCCTTGCCAGGAAACTAATATTCCACATGTCATGAAAGTGAAGTGAAAGTTACTCAGTCATATCCGACTCTTTGTGACCCCATGGACAATACAGTCCATGCAATTCTGCAGGCCAGAATACTGGAATGGGTAGCTTTTCCCTTCTCCAGGGGATCTTCCCAACCTTGGGATCAAACCCAGGTCTCCTGCATTGTGGGTGGATTCTTTACCAGCTGAGCCACAAGGGAAACCCAGGAATATTGGATTGGGTAGCCTATCCCTTCTCCAGATCTTCCCAACCAGGAATCAAACTGGAGTCTGCTGCATTGCAGGCGGATTCTTTACCAACGAGCACATGTCATTCAGTTCAGTTTAGTTCAGTCATTTGGTCATTTCTAACTCTTTGCAACCCCATGGACTGCAGCACGCCAGGCCTCCCTGTCCATCACCAACTCCTGGAGTTTACTCAAACTCACGTCCATTGAGTCGGTGATGCCATCCAACCATCTTATCCTTTGTCGTCCCCTTCTTCTCCCACCTTCAATCTTTCCCAGCATCAGGGTCTTTTCAGATGAGTCAGTTCTTTGCATCAGGTGGCCAAAGTATTGGAGTTTCAGCCTCAACATAGTCCTTCCAATGAATATTCAGGGCTGATTTCCTTTAGGATAGACTGGTTGGATCTCCTTGCAGTCCAAGGGACTCTCAAGATTCTTGTCCAACACCACAGTTCAAAAGCATCAATTATTTGGCGCTGAGTTTTCTTTATGATCCAGCTTTCACACCCATACATGACCACTGGGAAAACCATAGCTTTGACTAGACGGACCTTTGTTGGCAAAGTAATGGCTCTGCTTTTTAATATGCTGTCTAGGTTGGTCATAACTTTTCTTCCAAGGAGTAAGCGTCTTAATTTCATGGCTGCAATCACTATCTGCGGTGATTTTGGAGCCCAGAAAAATAAAGTCTGTCACTGTTTCTACTGTTTCCTATCTATTTTCCATGAAGTGATGGGACCAGATGCCATGATCTTCATTTTCTGAATGTTGAGCTTTAAGCCAACTTTTTCACTCTCCTCTTTCACTTTCATCAAGAGGCTTTTTAGTTCTTCACTTTCTGCCATAAGGGTGGTGTCATCTGCATATCTGAGGTTACTGATATTTCTCCAGGCAATATTGATTCCAACTTGTACTTCATCCAGTCCAGCGTTTCTCATGATGTACTCTGCATATAAGTTAAATAAGCAGGGTGACAATATACAGCCTTGACGTACTCCTTTTCTTATTTGGAACCATTCTCTTGTTCCACGTCCAGTCCTAACTGTTGCTTCCTGACCTGCATATAGGTTTCTCAAGAGGCAGGTCAGGTGGTCTGGTACTCCCATCTCTTTCAGAATTGTCCACAGTTTGTGGTGATCCACACAGTCAAAGGCTTTGGCATAGTCAATAAAGCAGAAATAGATATTTTCCTGGAACTCTCTTGCTTTTTTGATGATCCAGCGGATGTTGGCAATTTGATCTCTGGTTCCTCTGCCTTTTCTAAAACCAGCTTGAACATCTGGAAGTTCATGATTCACATACTGTTGAAGCCTGGCTTGGAGAATTTTGAGCATTACTTTACTAGCATGTGAGATGAGTGCAATTGTGGGGTAGTTTGAGCATTCTTTGGCATTGCCTTTTTTGGAATTGGAATGAAAACTGACCTTTTCCAGTCCTGTGGCCACTCCTGGATTTTCCAGATTTGCTTGCATATTGAGTGTAGCACTTTGAGACCATGATCTTTTAGGATCAGAAATAGCTCAACTGGAATTCCATCACCTCCACTAGGCTTTATTTGTAATGATGCTTCCTAAGGCCCACTTGACTTTGCATTCCAGGATATCTGGCTCTAGGTGACTGATCACACCATCGTGATTATCTGGGTCATGAAGATCTTTTTGTACAGTTTTTCTGTGTATTCTTGCCACCTCTTCTTAATATCTTCTGCTTCTGTTAGGTCCGTACCATTTCTGTCCTTTATTGAGCCCACATTTGCATGAAATGTTCCCTTGGTATCTCTAATTTTCTTGAAAAGATCTCTAGTCTTTCCCAATCTATTGTTTTCCTCTATTTCTTTGCATTGATCACTGATTTTGAACAGAGTTGAGATTTAATACCTTAATATTTAAAACATCTTTCTGGATCTTGAGAACAGAGTGTAGGGAGACAAATATAGCAGAAGATGAGTTAGGAGGCTACTATTGCCATCTGGGTAGCTATGGTCTAAAACATATGATGCTCTTTCTAATCTCATGGCCTCCTGTGGGTAACAAGTATAGAGAGGCCAGATCAGATGTACTCTCTCCAGTGCTTCTGGAGCTGGGGTAGAAGTGAAATTCTGTGTCAGCCGATGGACCTAGATGGGAAAGTTGGCTGGCAGGTGTTCAGTGTCTTCCTGTCTAAGAATGGAAGACACTGAGCACTCTTCTTTTATTTCAAGGTTGCATACGTGTTGGTTTTGATGCCATATTGGTGCCTAGCCCGGGCTTTCCAGGTGGTGATAGTGGTAAAGAACACACCTGCCAATGCAGGAGACATAAGAGACTCAGGTGGGATCCCTGGGTTGGGAAGATCCCCTGGAGAAGGGAACGGCAACCCACTCCAGTGTTCTTGCCTGGAGAATCTCTTGAACAGAAGGGCCTGTGGGCCAAGGTCTATAGGGTCACAAAGAGTCAGACATGACTGAAGCAGCTTAGCATGCATGCATGCATGGCGCCTAGCCCACCTCCCGTGAAGTCCTCCTTGTTATTACTGTTGCCCCTGCTAACCAGCCACAAGCACATGTCAGTCACCAAGTCCTGACTCTATGATAGATAATCATAGTCCCAGAAGATAAGATTGCCCCAGAGAAATGCCCACAGGACCCTGGACAGATGGCCACTCCTTCCGGTCCTAGACCAAGCCGATAAACCTGCAACGCTTTCCCTCTTCCAAAATGGTCATGTGTATCTTATTTGACTCCAGTAAGAAAGTGACTTGTATTACCTGTTTGTCAAAACAATAGTGTCAATGATTATATTATCAAAGGGTGGAAGGTGAAGGGCAGAAAAAAGAATACTGGGACTCAAAATTCCTACACAAAATGACCACCATAAGGTGAGTTTTGAAGCACTCTTAAGCCAGCACTGTAGGGGTGTTTCTTGAAATATAATGCCTTTCTACAAGCTATTCGATTGCTTTATATTTCTGTATAAAATGTAATGCTTCATAAGAAGATGTTTTGCAATTTTTAAATGGGTCTTAAAGTAAAGACATATGGCTATACAGAATGCAGCTAGGCAGTGAAATGGTAAATGTAAAAAAATGTAGAATTAGCTCAAAAGTCTCTGAAGCTTTGCAAGAATCTGATGTAATGAACCAAAATGACCTTCTTCATTTTCTATCATTTCTCCCAAGATGCTAGTGCTTTAGATCTATGTGTAAATGTTACACGGGCTCTGTCATTAGGTAGATATTTGCTCACAGATGATAAAAAGGTATATTTTCCTCCCAAATTTAATTTGATTCAGTTGCAACCATGGTCAACGAGGAACAGTCCTTGGAGATGGATGTTGTCAAGCACTCTTAGGAATGTGACATCTTATTATATGGAAAAAATTGCTAACAGTTTTGTAAGTACAGATTCAAAAGGGAAACTATGAAAGGCCATTTCTTAGCCTACAGCATTTGTTAGTAAAACTCACAAACTCTTAGAGCTTAGAAAGTTTCATACTCCACTTTATAGTTTTCTCCAGTATTAGATAATTTTCAAGATCTCTTTGAGATGTTTAGCTCATACACACAAATACTGAAGTGCAAAGTATGCCAGTTTGTCATCCACTAGTCTCCATGCCTGTGATGGTGTGTCCACTCTGATTTTATCACATGGAAGTGGCCTTGTATTCCATATAAAGATACAATGCAGCAATAACGCCGTGTTTTCTCTTTGCTCCCTTATGTCAGTAATCAATTTTATGAAAGGTAGTGGTCAGACCTAGTTTTTCCTTCTTCCTTAATGTGTCCAAAATAGTGCTTATGTTGATCTTTCGAATTATGGTACTGGAGAAGACTATTGAGGGTCCCTTAGATTGCAAGGAGATCAAGCCAGTCAATCCTAAAGGAAATCAACCCTGAATATTCATTGGAAGGACTGATGCTGAAGCTAAAGCTCCAAAACTTCGGCTACTTGATCAAAGAGCTAACTCATTGGAAAAGACCCTGATGCTGGGAGAGATTGAGGGCAGGAGGAGAAGAGGATGAGAGAAGATGAGATGGTTGGATGGCATTACTGACTCAATGGACATGAGTTTGAGCAATCACTGGGAGATAGTGAAGGACAGGGGAGCCTGGCGTGCTTCAGTCCATGGGGTCACAAAGAGTCAGACACAACTTATCAACTGGACAACAGCAAATTTAACCTAAACGGCTCCACCTATATCTTGGGCAACAAGGAAGACCACAGTCTGCCTTTGGTATCCACAGTTTCCTCATCTGTGGATTAAAACAGGTGACAGTGGTCCCAGAAACAGAACACTTTTAAATGTCATCTGTAATCTGTGAGCAGGGAAATGTACGGAAATAGAATAGGAGGACACAACATAGAAGCGTAGCTGCTAGTTCTCTGCTTTTTTTAATGTGAAGAGGACATCAGCTCGATCTCAAACTATACTCATTCTATGATGCAAATTTATATGGATATGTCTTAAGGCCATTTGAATGGGCCCATGAGCCTTTATTGTCAAAACAGACTAGAGGTCTCCTAGGGCCGACATCATTCTAAGCAAAGACAGAGTGTGAACAAAGGATTTTGCCTGGAATAAATGGTTCATAAAGAAGTTCAAGGTCATTCTGAATAGTGCCCATGTCTGCCACTCACCCTGTCCATGGCCTCACTACCACACTCTTACCCGACCCTAGGGGGAGGGAATGGAGGATAAAACCTGAAAGAGTTGTTTCAGCCCAAACATCATGAAATGTGGAGTCTCTAAGGCTTGGTGGCTGCCGTGACAGAACTGCACAGGAGCTGGGCATTTTCACATCACATGTTACTCTCAAGCACGGTGCAGACTCAGCCACCTGGGACCTGCTGAATTAGCTTTCCTCTTAATGGAAGAGTGGCCCCTCATGCCACTCTTTAGTGGGTGTTAGCAGAACCACAGAGCACGCGGGGCAGCTTCATGATGGTTTCATGAGCAGCAGCAACAGGACACAGCAGAGCAGGAGGGGAGGAAGGTGGTGGGTCCTCATGGCAACCCAGAGGATGCAGCTGCAGCTGCAAACATCTGAGACTTCTTTGATGCTCAGGAGTACTGGGTGGGGGAGGAATTTGAATCAGATGGGAGTCTCATAAGAGTTTGTGGAGCAGAAATATTCTATTAGTGTTAGGATGACTATGATTTAATCACCGTGTTAGCGTGGCCTGGGAAAATCTTGGTACATTTTAAGTGGGAAGCATTTTAATAGGCGTGGTTCAGCTTCCCTAAGGTCCAGCTGGGACAGCCACTAGCAATGATTGTAAATGATTCATGAAGATTGGGAAAAGTGGTCAAAGTGATCGAAAGAAGCAATTGAAAGTTCATTCTCATGAAAGGAGAGCCAGGACAGTGTGGCCTAATATGGATCCATCAGCATGTCATGCTGGGAAACAAACAAACAAACTGAATATCTCACCAGAAATCAATGTCTAAGCAGCCATAAAAGCACAAGGTTTTGGGTGAAAAACAGCAGGCCTTTGTGGAGAATCGATATCATCAAAGTACTCTATTTTCTTTCTGTGACAGAGTGATAGAGACATTGAAACTCAGTGTATTTTGATTTAGCTAAGGCTTTGATTTTTCTTGATGAGAATTTCTCTTCAACAAAGAGGACCATTCTCACAGATATTTTTAGAAGCCCTAGTGCATGTGCTAGGTAACAGGTATATCTTCTGGTAACTAGTCGCCACTCTTGTGGCAGCAGAGAGCTTCACGGTCAGGTAACTAAAAATCAAGGTAAACAGGCTTTAATTCAGTTATGTGCAAAGTACTATAGTAGCACAAATCTAGTTTTTAACCTTTTATTTTATATTGAGATATAGCTGATTAACAATGTTGTGATAGTTTCAGGTGGACAGCAAAGGGATTCAGCCTTACAATTCTCCCCTGAACTTACCTCCCAAACAAGCTGCTATGTAACACTGAGCAGAGCTCCCTGTACAGTAGCACAAATCTAGGTTTCTAGAACTTTCTGAGATAGTCTAGGAAAGTGCCTTCAAATAAGGAAAAGTTTGAATAATTGTTAGCAGTTTGATCAGAGAGCGAGAGATAAGGACTTGAAAGTTAGGAGAGAAAATAAGCGAGTTAAATTTGGTAAACCAGGCAGTCCACTGACTAGTAAAAAGAATTGCCCACAAATAGCTTCTCAACCCAAATTTGTTAAGGCCGACCCAAGAAGTAGACAATGGAAAAGAATCGAAGTGTCTCTGTGAACTTGGGGCCAAATATGTTAGCCCTGAATGTATTGTTTATCTGGACAAAAAGAATGTTGCTTTGTAATGTTAACCTTATAAGAAATAAGAGTATCAAATATAAGAGTCTTTAGTAAAAAACAGGAATGTCAGAACATCTAAGGAACTGCTTTGATCAGTTTCCCTTCATGTTTATCTTTCTTCCATTTCTAAAGCAGAATATCAATATCGCCACAATGTTTATGACTTGAGCTTGGGTCCAGTCTACATAGATGACATCTCTTGACAGCATTAAGAATGAGTCAGGGGTCAAAGGATGCTGGCAACACTGGTGGCTAAGATCCAAATCTGATAACAAAGGAAAACATGAAGAGAGAAAAGCACTAAGTTGCCAGCAGAATTGGGGGCCTGGGCATCTCTTTCAGGCTTAGTAAGAAGTAGCTCATACAACAGGTAAATTAACTATAAAAAAGAAGAAGAGTAAGAGGTTGCTCAACTGGACCTGCCACACCTGCCATTCTTTGCCACAACCACCATTTTCCCACTTTGTAAATAAAAATGGGGGCAAGAGGAAGGAGCCCTCATCATCTTTAAGAAGACAATGCTAAAGGTGAATCAAGTTTTGCTTTGAAAGGACTGGAATGTTTGCACCCCACCCCTTCTCCCTGCTCCTAGTGGTACAGGGCTACGGAGGATCTTCATAGAAGCAGAGATGTTGGCAAGAGAGGAAGAGCCTGGCATCTTTTGCCCTGGTTGGCTATCTGCTTAAGCAGTGGGCCTGTTGATCTGGCCTGAGTCTATGAGACCAGATGAAAGAGAGCAGGAAAGAACTTCTAGGCTTGGTGATATAGGGTTGATGATACAGCTGACTTATCCACCTACTGTTTGGCTTTGAAAGATATGTGAGTTTCCTTTGCACAGAGCCAGACTACCACTGCCCAATCTGATGCTTCATCAGGTAGGCAGGAGGATGCCAACACTAAGAGGCTTCAAGGTGTCCACTGGGGTTGAAAACTGAGGAGGAGGGGTATGGGCAGTGATGGGAGAAAAGAAAACTCACCTTTCTATCCAACCAAGTGGGGACTGTCACTGCAACAATTACATGGGATGCCAATGGGGGCTTTGGATGGAGCCAGCCATTTCTAAAATGTATTCCGAATTCACAGTTAATGAAGTACTTTCAACAGCAGCTGTGTCAACTGGAAAAAGAGCACAACCTAAAAGTTGAGAGTTGTTTCACTTGACGGACAAAACTGCAAACTTAAGCCTGGGACACAGCATCTCAGAGAGTGCTGAGGGACTGCTTCTAAGAGGAGCCTGCATATGTAGGAGCTTTTGCAACAAAGATGGGGGAGTCAGAGCATCAAAAGATTACTGTTAGTTAAAACCAGATATCTCAGGTTAATGAATTTAGTACTTTTCTAGGTAGGGGAAGAAGAAAAAGTCTGGGCTCACTGGAATCATTTCTTTGATTGTACCTTAGCTCTCTAGAGCCAGTATCCTGCTTTTCTCCTTCCTGAGTCCCCTCAGGGTGCACAGTTTGGGGCAGCCACAATGCCTTGATGGCTGAAACATCTTTTGTTTGGGGCTTCCCTCATAGCAGTTGATAAAGAATCCACCTGCAATGCGGGAGACCCCAGTTTGATTCCCGGGTTGGGAAGATCCACTGGAGAATGGATAGGCTACTCACTCCAGCATTCTTGGGCTTCTCTGGTGGCTCAGCTGATAAGGAATCCGCTAAAACATCCTTTGTTTACTGATCTGGCAGCAACAATCTCATTAGCAACTGTAACTCATGTATTAGATGTGAACGCTCCATATTATGTAAAGTCCCTCTGATTTTCACAACAGCCCTTCATGGGACTTCAATCATGCATTTTCCAGATGCGGGAACCAGGCTTGAGAGGTAGTCAGAGATGTGACCACTTCACACTAACAAAAGAACCAGACTAGGATCTAAATCCTGGCCAAGGCTGTCTGACTTCAAGCCCATGTTTTTCTTGTAAGCTTCTCACTGACTGTGTGAAGTAAGCAATGTTTTATCTACATTTAATGGATGAAGGAATGGAGGCTAATAAAACGATGAGAGTTGGGAACGGCGAGGACTAAGGCTTGAGAAATTTTACTAAGCCAAATTCCCAGAATGTCTCATCTCTCCTGCCTACCCAAGTCATGCCAAGAACAATTTTATTCTTTCCAATTAATATCGAACTGGGTGCTAAATAAATGCTCAATATTGACTCAGTGACTCACTGACTGGCTGTACTACCAAGGGAGAATGAGAATTCTTTTCTGGAGGCTTATGGAAAAGAACAGATGAGGATCTTTCTGGTTTACTGTTTGATTTGGGAGATGACAAAATGATCTCTTGTGTCCCTTCTTCAGCCCCCAGACTTGATGATTCAGAACTGTTTCAGGGAAGCATGATTCCTTTTAGCCGATTTCTTTAATTAGCAATTCTGCAAGTCTTCTGCATATCACCCCCAAATTATGACATTTACCAGGGAGCCTCAGACTACAAAGGTCCTTCAGAAACTTTATAGATTTATTTAAATTAAATCTTTACAGAATTTTTTGGGGTTCACACACACAAAAACAAGAGGTGAAGTACCATTTGTCTTCTATTTTTCATCTTTACCAAGCACTAAAATGGAAAGAAAAATATTTTATGAACGTAATAAGCTTTCCTGGGGCTCTTGCTAAGGGATTTATTTTCTATTGTTTCAGAGAAAAAGCACATTCCTTCTAATATAACTGCCTATTTGACTGCTCATTCCAAAGCCAGATCTGGGGCTTTTATTTTATCTTCACCAAGAACTTGAGAGAAATGTACATTTCATGAATCTCTGTGTCTCCTGGCTGCTAGGACTCTCTTCTCCCCAGGCAAAGAGGTAGCAGACATTTCCCTCTGCCTGGTGTCCAGATGGATAGGAACCACAGTCTGGCACTTTGACTCAGAGTGACTATGTTCATTCTCAGGACCATGGAATTAGATGCTCCTTGCTGAATCCTGGATGCCAGATTCAGAGGCAAAAACCTTTGAGACATACTTTAGGAGCTTTTGGAGAGAGGCTACCCAACTCTGTTTTTCTAATTCAAGTACAAGACTTTACCACTCAATCTGTTTTCTGCCAAATCTGGAGTCCCACGCTGTGTTAAGTTTCCTACGGCTGCCATCACAAGTTACCACGGGCTGTGTGGTTTAAAACAAGAGAAATATATTCCATCACAGTTCTGGAGGCCAGAACTCCAGAATCAAGGGGTCAGCAGGCCAGCCTGCCTCCAAAGTCTCCACAGAAAAGTCCCTCCTTGCTTCTTCCAGCTTCTTTGGTCCCAGGTGTCCCTTTCCTCGGGACAGCATCCCTCTAATGTCTTCTATCTTCACATGGCCTCCCTCTTCCCCTTGGTGTCTTCTCCCCCGCTGTCTCTTCTAAGGACGCTTGTCGTTGGATTTAGGACCTGCCTGGGTAGCCTAGGAAGAGCTCATCTCCAGGTTCTTTTTAAATTAATTATTTATTTTTGGCTGTACTGGGTCTTCATTGCTGCGTGAGCTTTCTCTAGTTGTGGTGAGTAAGGAACTGTTCTCCGGTTGTGGTGCTCAGGCTCCCCATTGCGGTGGCTTCTCTTGTTGCAGAACACGGGTTTAGGGCCACAGGCTTCAGTAGTTGTGGCTCCCAGGCTATAGAGCGCGGGCTCAATAGTTGTGACCCACAAGCTTAGTTGCTCTGAGGCGTGTGAGGTCTTTGGGAACCAGGGATCGGACTGAACCTGTGGGATCAACCAGGGATCTCCTGCGTTGGCAGGCAGATTCTTCACCACTGAGCCAGTAGGGAAGCCCTCATGATTCTTAACGTAATTAAATCTATAAAGACCCTTTCCCCAAATAAAGTCACATTTGCAGTCACCAGGGCAAGGGCATATCAGTTTTGGGGCCACCATTCAGCCCACAGTTTTAAATGAAAAAGATAAATGTAAGAGTCGTCTGCAGGGAAACAAGATTAGAATTGTATACTGATCAGGGCAGAAAGATTCTTCTCAGGAAGTGAAGTGAAGTGAAGTCGCTCAGTCGTGTCCGACTCTTTGCGACCCCACGGACTGTAGCCTACCAGGCTCCTCAGTCCATGGAATTTTCCAGGCAAGAGTACTGGAGTGGGTTGCCACCTGTTATCTGGTCCTGAATCTTCATCTTAGAGATGATCCTGTCTTTGGAGATCAGGCTTCGGGTGAGGATTTGGCCTGAATATCTTGATCCAGTAGTAACCTCTCCAGGTATTTTCTTCTCTTTAGTGATTTGAGGTTATCATGTTTCCTGGATTATCAAAGCAACACATCTGTAAATTGGAAACTTAGTTTTAAATCTTCTTAACTGTGGGGTTTGTGGCTCTGGACCGAAGAACATTCACTGGCTGGTAAAATATTCTTTAGGTAAATTATGCATGGTGTTGTAACACTCCTCAGAAGAGACTGCTACTGCATTCCTGTAGCTATTATGTTGCCAAAATGTCTCTTAAACTGCATTCCTAAAGAAATGCATGAGATTATTTCACCATAAATAAGACAAACTGTATGAAGAATGTATATGAAAATTAAATTATAGAAAGAGTATATGGAACAATATTTGGGACTAGAATTCAGAAAATAAAACTTACACAACCCTTGGACTTCCCTGGTGGCACAGGGAACAGGAATCTCCCTGCCAATGCAGAGGACAGGGCATGGTTTCAATCCCTGGTCCAGGAAGATTCCACGTGCGGAGCGCAACTCAACCCCTGTGACGCAAGTACTGAAGCCCTTGATCTGCAATGAGAGAGGCCATTGCAATGAGAATCCCAGGCACCGCAACGAAGGCTTGGTACAGCCAAAAGTAAATGATTTTTTTTTTAAGCCTAGAATGAAGAAAAGGTTATATGACCCTAAATATTCGACAAGATGATGTTCTATCCCTTGCCCAGTGAATCAGAACTTAGCTAAGCTCCTGCTGGGCCTAACAAGGACAGGGTACTTCACATGGAACGGAAGGTGGGTGGGGCTTTCTGAGAAATGGAAGGATAACCAGAGTTTCTGGGAAGCTTGTGCAGGACAGCCACACACTCAGAGGGAAAGCTCTGTATTTGCTAAATAATTCTTGTGCTGACAGGAGGCAAGAGGTGATGAGAATTTAAGTCCGAAACAATGAGGAAGCATTTCAGTTTGGCAGCGTCTTATTACTTTGAGTCGAACTCTGACCTCTTTGGCTTACCAGCATACTCAGGTCACAAAGCTGTTAATTCTGTTATTTCAGGTATCCATACCACCCTGACCAGCTGGCACTAAACTAATAAAAAAAAAAAAATAGGCATATTTCTGATAATAATAACCCACTCTCTTTGTTTCTCCCTTTCTCATTCCTTCCCCGACTTTTTCTCCTTTCCTCTTTCTCTCCTTTCTGTCTGTCTGTCTCTCTTTCAACGCTTAGAAGTACTTTTTGATCCATTATTTCAATTCACCTTCAATAAACTCAGGTCAGTAGGGCAGATATTATTATTCCCAGACTGGGCAAGAGAGACTGGACTTCTGTCCAAAGTCTCAGAGATGACTGTGGCAGTCTGCACAAGGACCAGGTCATCTAACTTTTGGCTGGTATTGAAAGTAGTAAAACATAATGGGAAAATACAAACAAACCAAAGCAAATTGAAAACTAGGAGCCAAGAAACAGAGATTCTAGTTCTGGTTGAGGTACTAACTTGCTGTGTGACCCTGGGCAGGTCACAGCACCTCTCTTGAGTCTGCTGTTTCGCATCTGCATTTTGAAGGAACTGCAGCAGATAAACCGTGAGTCTCTTCTCTCTTGGTAGAACCTCAGCCTTTCTCTGTATTCTTTCCCTTTTTCTCAAAGTACACCTGAGATCCTGACCTTTCTGCAGGGCTCCAGACATGCTTTCCTGGGTGGGTTTGATGGTCCCTGGTCCCTCATCCAGTAGCTGGCCTATGCTTGTACTGTTTTTTGCAACCTGGTGATTTTTCCTCTTAAATTTAGGGTTGGCATTTCTCACATGTGAAGTCTGAACTCCACAGGGTATTATTTTTAGACTGATCATTTTAGGAGAAGGCAAAAACCCTCCTCTCTTTGTGTGGATTTCATGAGTCCACAGGAGTATAGAAACAAAAAGCCCTAAAAGATAATTCCACCCTTGAGTGATTTAATAGTTTCTTAGCTCAGCAGGTACCTTATTTTGATATATTGGGAGGAAAAATTCCTTTTTTTAAATAACAAAAGTAATAACTCTTTCTTATTTAAAAAAATAGAAAATACAGAAAAGCACAAGGAAGAAAATAGAAACATCTGTAACACCACCTTCTGGAGATAACCAGACTTGAGTCATTGGTATATATCCTTTCTGCCTTTTTGATGTATGTGCACATATATATTACTCTTTGAGAAAACTGAAGACATGCTGTATATATTATTTTATAATACTTTTGTATTAAAATTATATCAACCTTTTTAATTACTGCATAATATTTAGTACCTGGATAAACTGAAAGTTGAATAAATTCAGTACATACTTTAATGCTCAAAGACATTATTTTTAAAGAATGGCAAACATTAATAGCAAACATTAATATCTAAAAATATATTTTCTACTCTCTCCCAGTGATCGTGTGCAGAGATTATACTTTTGAATTCAACAAATCCTGTGTCTTATTCTTCTCTTTTAGGTCTATGGAAACTTATATTTCCCAGTTCCCCTTAGGATTAGACGACGCCATGGAGCTAGTTCTGGACAGAAATGTGAGTGGAAGTAAAAACACACACCTTTGAGATTTTCCCATCTTTGTTTTCTTGCCATGAAGACCATGGAGACCTTGTTTTGGGATGGTGAAGACACAAGAGGAAGCATCCTCATCCCTGAGTCACAGCACAGAGGGGTTATCTGGAGAGGTTACCCAACCTACAGATAATCCTGGGTGAAAGAGAAATAAACTAATAGGGGTTAATATTCCAGATCTTGGATTGTTTGTTAGAGGGCTAGTCTATCCTCACTGATATATATCTATGTAGAAATGATCTAAGATGATTCTTCTCTGATGTTCTTTCTTCTCTGATGTTCTCAAGGTAGAGCAATTTACCGATTATCATTCAGTACTTTGACTGATTGAGGATCTTATGTGTACATAGAGTATCAGCACTTAAAGTGACATAAAATGGAAAGAGACATAATCTTACTCCCCGTACATAGTCAAATGAGGATGGCATAGATTGCAAAAATTAAAACTATGAAAGTACTCTAGATGAGGATGTAAAATTTCTTAACAGACTCACAGAAAATAGGGTAACTTTGGCGAAAGGTCCCAAGAATTTAAAACCTTGGCTTGGAGGTGACCAGGTATGTGCTGGGGGAAGATCTTTTCAGGCAGAGGGACACATGTAAGTCCCAGGGATGCCTGTGAAATGGCATGACATGTTTAGAAACCCAATATGCCCATCAACAGTGGACGGAGGACAATGAAATATTATATTATTTATATATTATAATATATAAATATAGGCTACCCACTCCAGTATTCTTGGGCTTCCCTTGTGGCTCAGCTGGTAAAGAATCTGCCTGCAATTTGGGAGACCTGGGTTTGATCCCTGGATTGGGAAGATCCCCTGGAGAAGGGAAAGGCTACCCACTCCAGTTTTCTGGCCTGGAGAATTCCATGGACTGTGTAGACCATGGAATCACAAAGAGTCGGACACAACTGAGTGACTTTCACTATTTGTATTAAATATAAATTATTTATTATATGAATAATATAATATTTCCAATAATAGGACGCTCTCTATCTTTCAAGATTTGATAGTCCTATTGTTAGATGGGTCTAATCAGTACAAAAATCTTTCTTCTATGAATGAAAATGTTCTATCTTTTAATTTTTCGTGACTTGTTCCTTATTTTCTCTCTGGAAATGTGGAAATGGAAACTAAACTCTTTTTGTTTGACAGGTCTTCAAGAACAGAAAACACTTCTTAGGTCTTCCTGAATTCTGTATTGTTTCTTTTCTTTTTCAAATGTGAGTGCCAATCTTTTTTAGAAGGCGATGTGCAAAATCTTGCACAAAATCTAGTGTGTAGCAGTTACTCAATGCACATTTGATGGATGAGTGTGCAGATCAATTCAGAGGTTGCCAGCAGCCTTTCTGCTCAGTAAAAAATTATGATGGTAAATAATTTACAATACTTATTTGTTAGAATTTATCAAACACCTAAATTCTGGCCAGGCAACTTACCAAGTTCTCTATCAGTGCACTTGATCTTCACAACAACTCTATGATGTGGATGCTAATATGGTAATTTAGAGATGAGGGTTAAGAGGTTTAAGGGATGAAGTGCCTTTCTCAACCACATAGCGAAGAAATGGTGAGTCAGGTTTCAAACTCATGCCTCATCTTCAGAGCCTGACTTTTACTGCTTTCAAAGTGTTTTAGACTCTCATCTGACTCCTTTGCCAACGCTGTCAAGTGGGCGTTTCCCCTCATCTGGGCATCTCCCCCACTAGGGCATCTCACCTTGTTTTACACGGCGTGTAGAGAGTCAGAGGACCTGAGACACTTAGCTCAAGGTCACACAGCCTGCTCAGTATGGCACAAGGATTTGTCTGCTTTCAAAATTCAGGACCACTTGACCCTTGCACGTTAGCCTGCAGAGAGAATGATTTCAGTTCAGTGCAGTCGCTTAGTAGTGTACACCTGTTTGCAACCCCAGGGACTGCAGCATGCCAGGCTTACCTGTCCATCACGCCAGGTTTACCTGTCCATCACCAACTCCCGGAGCTTGCTCAAACTCATGTCCATTGAGCTGGTGATGCCATCCAACCATCTCATCCTCTGTCATTCTCTTCTCCTCCTGCCTTCAATCTTTCCCAACATCAGGATCTTTTCCAATGAGTCAGTTCTTTGCATCAGGTGGCCAAATTATTGGACCTTCAGCATCAGTCCTTCCAATGAATATTCAGGACTGATTTCCTTTAGGATTGGCTTGTTTGATCTCCTTGCAGTCCAAGAGACTCTCAGTACTCTTCTCCAACACCACAGTTCAACAGCATCAAATCTTGGGCACTCAGCTTTCTTTATGGTCCAGCTCTCACTAGAAAAACCATAGCTTTGACTAGAAGGACCTTTGTTGTCAAAGTAATGTCTCTGCTTTTAAATATGTTGTCTAGGTTGGTCATAGCTTTTCTTCCAAGGAGCAAGCATCTTTTAATTTCATGGCTGCAGTCACCATCTGCAGTGATTTTGGAGCCTGAGAAAATAAAGTCTGTCACTGTTTCCATTTTTTTCCCCATCTATTTGCCATGAAATGATAGGATGCCATGATCTTAGTTTTTTGAATGATGAATTTTTAGCCAGCTTTTTGGTGGCTCAGCTGGTAAAGAATCTGTCTGCAATGCAGGAGACCCCTGTTTGATCCCTGGGTTGGGAAGATCCCCTGGAGAAGGGAATAGCTACCCACCCCAGTTTTCTGGCCTGGAGAATTCAAAGGACTATATAGTCCATAGAGTCACAAAGAGTTGGACACTACTGAGTGACTTTCACTTTCACCAATGAGACTAAGAGAATGATTTAGGTAGTGATGTTGTCAGAATTTTTCTGATAAAGAGACAGAACTCCAATTCAATCTGTGCCTTACCAACTTCTCTCCCCTTTTATTATTGCACTCAGATCAATCTCCAGTGAATGAATTAAAAAAAAAAAAGAGTGTAGCTGCTTAATGT
This sequence comes from Nanger dama, assembly GCA_917880005.1. Lineage (NCBI taxonomy): Eukaryota > Metazoa > Chordata > Mammalia > Artiodactyla > Bovidae > Nanger > Nanger dama. The sequence goes on along the minus strand of CAKJTW010000074.1, from coordinate 2,683,317 downwards.
CATTTAAATGGCTTGCCAATATCTGTAGTGATAGTTGGGCTGAGGACCACTTTTTCTGATTGCTTTTAGAATAGCTTACCTCCACGTGACCCCTGTCACGTGAAGGCAGAAGCATTTCTCCCTGATTGGATGAGATGAAGCGCAACAGAAAGCATCCCTAAATGTTAGGTGGGAGACTTGAGATTCAGTTCTTGAATGGGCTTCACTGGAACCTATGACCTTGGGAAAGTCATATCCCACTTCTGGCTTTGGTTTTCTCATCTATAAAGTGAAACAGTAGGAAATTCAGTAGTGGGATTACATTATTGGAGTGACCATATTTTTCCTACTCTACATGTGAAACACACTGTGCTAAACTCTCTGTATGTAACCTCCATGGTAGCTCGAGGGGATTGTTATCATTCCTAACTCCATTTTATAGACGAAGCATCTGGGGATTGGAGTGCATGTGTGCATGTGAAGTCGCTTCAATAGTGTCGACTCTGTGTGATCCTATGATCTGTATCCCACCAGGCTCCTCTGTGCATGGGATTCCCCAGGCAAGAATACTGGACTGGGTTGCCATTTCCTACTCCAGGGGATTTTCCTGACCCAGGGATCGAACCTGCATATCTTACGTCTCCTGCATTTGCAGGCTGATTCTTTACCACTAGCACCACCTGGGAAGCCTGAGGACTGGAGTAGCTAAATATTAATAATTCTCCCAAAGCCACATAGGTAGTTGTCTGGATGAAATGCACCCATGTTTTCAGTGGTCCCATTGAGTTGTGGTTGAAGTAGACATGGGAGGTGAAAGTCCAACTGTTGAGGTTGTGGCCTCCACATTCAGTTAAGTCCAGTAACCTCCTTAAGCCTCAGTCCTTTGCCTGGAAAATGGAGTCAATAAAAATGTCTGCCTCATAGGGTTGCTTTTCCAATTAAAGGAGGAAATAGAGGCCCAATTCTTAAGTACCATGCTTAACACACATTAAGTAATCAAAAGGGCTTCCCAGGTGGTGTAGTAGTATAGAATCCACCTGTCAGAGCAGGAGACACAGGAGACACAGGTTCAATCTCTGGGTCGGGAAGATGCCCTAGAGAAGAAAATGGCAACCTACTCCAGTATACTTGGCTGGAAAATCCCATGGACAGAGGAACCTAGTGGGCTACAGTACATGGGATCTTACAGAGTTGGACATGACTGAGCAACTGAGCATGCACACAAGTCGTCAAAAACATTAGTTGATATAATTAAAGTGTTCTAGAGCAGTGGTTATGTGGTTACTAACTCTTCTTTGTTTTGTCACGAATCTAATAACAGATGTCCAGAGGAAAATAGAGATCCGAAAAAACAGCCTTATATAACCATTATGGATTCTAGTATAGCTGCAGGCAACCAAGGGTTAATAAATCCGAAGATAATATTTCCTGGGAAAGAATCTCTCAGAGGAGAGATTTTAGAATGGATGCTTCTCTAAATGTTTCTCTTCCTTCCTTGAAGGCAATGGCTTAAAACAAAAACAAAATCTGGAAAAAAAAATCCTTCTGTAGTCACTGCCTCTTCCATCGACAAATAACACTCATTTCATCCCTCAGGGCCAGAAGTCTCCTTTGCTGCCTGGAGCTCAGTGAAATTCTCCGGTTCTTGCATGCTGACATGTTCAGCAGACATTCCTGCCTCTTCTGCCTCAGCTCCTTCAGCATAATTATCTCTGTATTTATTTCTTCCCCATAAAAATGCACACAGCCTGTCAGTGTCAAGCAAGCCATGCCGTACTTTGCTTCTGGGGTTTTCTGCACAGATATTCTTTCCTTTTGTGGAAAAACAGCAAATGATGTGAAATTTTATGTGGACACGCAAATCTACTTTTAGAAGGTGGTGATGGGGGTGGGGTAGGGACAGAGGGTGAGAAAGAAATACCGTCATTTCAGCTCTAAGCATAGATGCAGGCCATGGCCAAGTTCAATAAGTAATGGTCAATTGTTATAAGCCTGAAGCTAACACAACATTGTTAATCCACTCTGCTCCAATGTAAAATTAAAAAAAAATAAAAGTAAGTAATGTTGAAATGTATGAATTTAGTGTAATAGGCAACTAGCCTCAATGATTCTTTGACTATTCATTTATTCATTCCCTGTCTATCGAGCACCTATTATGTGTCATCACTATGCTATGCATTGGAAACTTAACTTTGAATGATACATAAAGGGTCTCAGCTGACATGAAGCAAATAGTCTAGTGTATATTTATCAGTTAAATAGTCTGGATTCAATAGAGTCAGTTTTCCTTAGCAAAGTATAAGGCAGAAGGTGACTGGTTTCATCCATTCAGTTATCCATTCACTCAGCCACAAACATTTGCTGACAACCTACTCTGTGTTATGTCTGGAACTGTGCCAGGCACAGGGGTTACTGTAGGGCAAAGTTTCTGTTCCTTGTCACTAGAGAAAATGGTGGTGACTCTTTGTTGTGCAGGGGGGGGGGTAGTTCTGAGCACTGGGGAAGGTTTAGCAGCATCCCTAGTGTTTACCCACTGGATACCAGAAACATCCCCGATTGTCATAGCCAAATATTTAAATATTACTGAATAATTCCCAAGAAGCAAAACTGTCCCCTGTTGTTAAGTCCCCCGGTTAAGGCTCTAATAAACAAGAGCTTGCCTCTCCCATCAATATCAAATAAAAGTCATTTTAGAAACATTAATAACCACAACAAAAATCACAGTGTATGGAATATCTCCTTTCTGTTTGGTTTTGTGCCAGCTATGTCATCTTATTTAGTACAACAATCCTATGATGTGAGCAAATATTTATTTATGGATTTCTAAAGATTTATGATGAATATTCATAGCCATTTCTTCACATATGAACTGCAAACTTCTAAAAGCAAGAATCCATGTTTAAAGATGAGAATTATGGAATTTATTATATTCTAAGAGATGGTAGAAGCTAAAAATAGACTGTATTTTAAAGAAATATTAGGTTATTCAATAGATTAAAAATCCCCAAGCAAAAATGTCTCACATAAAAATACATAGGTAGCTAAACTTTTCCTTTCTTGGTGCCTTTAGTTTATTTTAGCTAAACTCTTCATTCTTTGCATATTTCTTTTTAATATTTTTAGGGTATATATATTAATTTTTGTGTTTATAGTCTAGTTAAATCAAGCCTTATATTCTATCCTTCTTATTGCTAATAAAATGAGTAAAACAAGATGCTTTCTGGGCTTCAGAATAATAATTAATAATTGAATTTCAGAGTAGAAAATTACTTAAGCTGCATCAAATTCAAACCATCAATTTATTGATGAAGAATTCAAAGCTACGTCAAGGAAACTGAATTACTCTAGATAGGGACTCTCCAAACTATAGTCTGGGGATCAAATTTTACTTGTTACTTGTTTTTGCAAATTAATTTTTATTAAGACACAACACACTTATTCATAATGCCCATGACTGCTTTCAAGCTATAACAACAGAGTAGGTTAGTTACCACAAAGACTGTATGTCACTCAGAGCCTAAGATGTTTATTATCTAGTCCTCTACAGAAAATATACATCAACTCCTACCCTCGGTCCAACCACCAACAGGACTAGAGTCAATGTGTCTCCTACTGGGCAGCAGTGGGTGTAGTGGAAAATCCCTGGGTTCTAGAATCAGACCAGGATTTCAATCCTGTCTATCTTTCACAAATGTGTGGCCTTGAACATGTAACTTGATCCCTCTTAATCTTGTTTTCTAGTGGAATAAAACTTGGATAAATACTCTGGTAATTGCATTATGTGGTTTATGAATATTTCATACTCATACTCAAAATAGATGATATTAAAATGCAGTGCCCTTTCTGCTTAATAAGTGTGACTTTTGCTCATTTATTCAATAAATATTTATAAAAAGCCAGACACCTTGGTAGGGACTGAGGGCACTGGATAGGTAAAGGCAGAGACCTCTGAACTCAGTAAATTTCAGCTGAGCAGAGAGCAGATAGGTGAGACCGTTCACCCAGACCCTGCTCAAGCATTGTTTCCTGTTGAAGAGGATATTGACCTGAATCCTGAAGAACAGTAGGGATGAGCAAGGCAGAAGAGGATGGGGGTGAGGTAAGGAATGTTCCAGACAAAGGGAAGAACAAGAGTAAAGGACTTAAAATCAGCAAGATGTGGTAGACAGGAAGAACTAAAAAGCTTAGTAGCAATTGAGTGGGACTTCGGCCTTGGAAGAAAGTGGGGGAGATAGATGAAATGAACAAGATCCATGCCCCCCAAAGCCACGGTGGTAGACATTGTTAGCTGCCTGCCCAACAGCTATGGCCCCTTCCTTACTAACAGAATCATGATTTTGGACAAGTGGCAATATGCCCACCTGACAGTCCCAGGTGAGCTGGTGCCTGGGATCTGGCCAGTGAAAGGCAATGATGAATTCTGAGGTCTTTCAGAACAAAGTCTTCCAGGTTAAGAATAGTGATGAGAAAACCCTTTACCTTCCCTTTCCTCTTTTCTGCTTTAGATGCAAGGTAAGTCAGATTATCTGTTGTGCTTTTGACAATAACAAAAGCTGACAGGCTGGAAATGGAGGAGTGAAGTGTGTGAAGACACAGTTCCAGAGATGTTTGGTTGGATCTGGGCTATCATCTAGGACCAGGCCTGGGTCTGCATGCTTATGAACTTCTGATACAGAAACTGGGGCAAGACCAAAAGGGGTTAAGTGCCAGGGTAAAATGAAATCTAAGGGTAAAGCCATGAAATTGAAAAGTGCTTGTTCCTTGAAAGAAAAGCTATGATAAACCTAGACAGCATATTAAAAAGCAGAGACATCACTTTGCTGACAAGTCTGTATAGTCAAAGCTATGATTTTTCCAGTAGTCATGTATAGATTTGAGAGTTGGACTGTAAAGAAAGCTGAGCACCGAAATATTGATCCTTTTGAACTGTGGTGTTGGATAAGATTCTTGAGAGTCCCTTGGACTGCAAGGAGATCCAACCAGTCGATCCTAAAGGAAATTAGTCCTGAATATTCATTGGAAGGACTGATGCTGAAGCTGAAACTCCAATACTCTGGCCACCTCATGCGAAGAGCTGACTCATTGGAAAAGACCTTGATGCTCAGAAAGATTGAAGGCAGGAGGAGAAGGGGAAGACAGAGGATGAGATGGTTCCATGGCGTCTTTGACTCAATGGACATGGGTTTGAGAAAACTCACGGAGATAGCGAAGGACATGGAAGCTTAGGGTGCTGTAGCCCATGGGATAGCAAAGAATCAGACATGACTGAGTGACTGAACATCAAGGGTAAAGTGAGGGCTGCAAAAGCTTTACTACCCAATATCCTCTCAACCGTCAGCAACTGAGCTCCAGATAGATTAGATGGTCCTTTGGGAGAAGTCACTAGCTTTTGGTGGAGCCCTTGGTTTCTTCAGCTGTAAAATGGAAGTGCTAATAGACTCATTTGAAGAACCATCTGTGAGGATTCAATAGTGTACAGATTGGGAGTACAAGTATAGGACTTAGTATGTGTCACTAGAGAATACTCAAAATGGTAGGGGAATACTCTTATTGCTGTATTATTGTTGTAAACTCAAGTTTCTTGAACAACTTTGAGTACAACAAAGAGTACCCCAGGCTGATATGAGTCAGAATTTTCATGGGCATTGTATCGGGGTTGAATGAGAAACTCTCCAAATCAGTTTTTCCCCCAAACTACATGTTGTGATCTATGAGCACTGGGAAAATTTTTAATTTGGGGGAAGCAGGAAAGAACAGAATGGGTTAGAATAGGCAGCATTAGAATGTATCACATGGTTAGGATAGTAATTATTTCATAGACGTTTTATTTATATACATGGATTGTAATTGTAAAAGGTATTTCTGATTGTGGATTGTGTTAAAAAAAATTGTGCTTCTTTTTTTCTGGAAAAATACTGCTTTAAGGTCCCTTGCAACTCAAGATTCTGTGGTTGTTCTCAGAGGCTGTGGCTTGTTTCAGCATCATGTCTTCATGTTACACCACACTGGTACCCTGCTGACTCACGGTCATCAGGCAGTTCTCTGCTCCAGTGAGAGTTTTCTCTTCCTCACTGCCCTTTGTTTTCTACATCACCCCTGTTTTGTTTTTTAAAGGAGCCAAGGAAGTTGAGCATCTTATGGGTTGCCCACTAAATGAAATGGATACTAAACTAGAGTCTTAAGTGGTCTCCTGGGGGTCCTCCAGCTCAGTCCATGGAAGAGTGGACTCATAGCCTGGAAGGGAAATAGACCATGTCCTGGGAGCAGAATAACTTAGCAGGTTTTGTAGTCTCAGAATGGAAATTTCCACAGGTGTAATGAATCCCTTTAATTCCCTGATCTAATTGCTGTCACTAGTGTTGACACCATGGAATGTGAAGGAGAATGTGGGCAGTAGATTTTTACTGGGAAAAACATCAGACAATTTTTATGTAACTTTTTTGTTGTTGGATGAAAGGAGAATAAACAAAGAACATACAAAATGCATCAAATAATCATATAGATAAAGATAAACATGCAGTATATGTTTTATATTTGGTAGTGTCCACAGCCAACAATAGATGATTGTCTGAAAGCTATAATTGGCACAGTCAGAGGAAGCCAGGATCAGAAAAATTAGAAAAATCAAATCAGAAAATTTAGAGTTCCTGCTTGGGTGACCTTGGGTGAGTCACTGACCTATTCTGAGCTGTGGTCAAAAAGAAAAGCTGCATTTTAGGGAGATACCATGTGCCAGACACATTACAGATATCACTTATAAACCTGAGAGCAACCCTGAGAATTAGTTAGATACTCTACGAGGCCAGCTTAGGGCCACATTGCTAGCCAGAGCCAGAATATAGAGCTGAATGTAGCCTGCTTGCCTCAAAAGCCCACAGTCTTTCCATTTTATTTTTCCTTCTTTTTCCTCCTTCCCTCCCTCCCTCTTCCATTCCTTCCTTCCTTTCCTTTTTAAAACTGAAGTATAATTGAGGGCAGGAGGAGAATGGGGCAACAGAAGATGAGATGGTTGGATGGCATCACTGACTCCATGGACACAAGTTTAAACAAACTCTGGGAGATGGTGAAGGACAGGGAAGCCTGGCGTGCTGCAGTCCATGGGGTCGTAAAGAGTCGGACATGACTTAGCAACTGAATAACAACAATTGTCGATTTACAATATTATGTTAGTTTCAGGTGTACTGCAATGTGATTGTTATATACATATACATACATATACATACAATACATAAGTATTTCAGATTATTTTCCATTATAAGTTATTATCTTTTATAATTAACATACAGTTGATGTACAGTATTATGTTAGTTTCAACACAAGAGAAGACTCTACACATGGACATCACCAGATGGTCAACACCGAAATCAGATTGATTATATTCTATGCAGCCAAAGATGGAGAATCTCTATACAATCAACAAAAACAAGACCAGGAGCTGACTGTGGTTCAGATCATGAACTCCTTATTGCCAAATTCAGATTGAAATTGAAGAAAGTAGGGAAAACCACTAGACCATTCAGGTATGACCTAAATCAAATCCCTTATGATTATACAGTGGAAGTGAGAAATAGATTTAAGGGCCTAGATCTGATAGAGTGCCTGATGAACTATGGAATGAGGTTCATGACATTGTATGGGAGACAGGGATCAAGACCATCCCCATGGAAAAGAAATACGAAAAAGCAAAATGGCTGTCTGGGGAGGCCTTACAAATAGCTGTGAAAAGAAGAGAGGCGAAAAGCAAAGGAAAAAGGAAAGATATAAGCATCTGAATGCAGAGTTCCAAAGAATAGCAAGAAGAGATAAGAAAGCCTTCTTCAGTGATCAATGCAAAGAAATAGAGGAAAACAACAGAATGGGAAAGACTAGAGATCTCTTCAAGAAAATTAGAGATGCCAAGGGAACATTTCATGCAAAGATAGCCTCGATAAAGGACAGAAATGGTCTGGACCTAGCAGAAGCAGAAGATATTAAGAAGAGATGGCAAGAATACACAGAAGAACTGTACAAAAAGATCTTCAAAACCCAGATAATCATGATGATGTGATCACTCATCTAGAGCCAGACAGCTTGGAATGTGAAGTCAAGTGGGCCTTAGAAAGCATCACTACGAACAATGCTAGTGGAAGTGATGGAATTCCAGTGGAGATGTTTCAAATCCTGAAAGATGATGCTGTGAAAGTGCTGCACTCAATATGCCAGCAAATTTGGAAAACTCAGCAGTGGCCACAGGACTGGAAAAGGTCAGTTTTCATTCCAATTCCAAAGAAAGGCAATGCCAAAGAATGCTTAAACTACCGCACAATTGCACTCATCTCACATGCTAGTAAAGTAATGGTCAAAATTCTCCAAGCCACGCTTCAGCAATACATGAACCATGAATTTCCTGATGTTCAAGCTGGTTTTAGCAAAAGCAGAGGAACCAGAGTTCAAATTGCCAACATCTGCTGGATCATAGAAAAAGTAAGAGAGTTCCAGAAAACCATCTATTTCTGCTTTATTGACTATGCCAAAGCCTTTGACTGTGTGGATCGCAATAAACTGTGGAAAATTCTTCAAGAGATGGGAATACCAGACCACCTGACCTGCCTGTTGAGAAATCTGTATGTAGGTCGGGAAGCAACAGTTAGGACTGGACATGGAACAACAGACTGGTTCCAAATAGGAAAAGGAGTATGTCAAGGCTGTATATTGTCACTCTGCTTATTTAATTTATATGCAGAGTACATCATGAGAAACGCTGGACTGGAAGAAACACAAACTGGAATCAAGATTGCCGGGAGAAATATCAATCACCTCAGATATGCATATGACACCACCCTTATGGCAGAAAGTGAAGAGGAGCTAAAGGGCCTCTTGATGAAAGTGAAAGAGGAGAGTGAAAAAGTTGGCTTAAAGCTCAGCATTCAGAAAACGAAGATCATGGCATCCGGTCCCATCACCTCATGGGAAATAGATGGGGAAACAGTGGAAACAGTGTCAGACTTTATTTTTGGGGGCTCCAAAATCACTGCAGATGGTGACTGCAGCCATGAAATTAAGAGACACTTACTCCTTGGAAGAAAAGTTATGACCAACCTAGATAGCATATTCAAAAGCAGAGATATTACTTTGCCGACTAAGGTCCATCGAGTCAAGTCTATGGTTTTTCCAGTGGTCATGTATGGATGTGAGTGTTGGACTGTGAAGAAGTCTGAGCGTCGAAGAATTGATGCTTTTGAACTGTGGTGTTGGAGAAGACTCTTGAGAGTCCCCTTGGACTGCAAGGAGATCCAACCAGTCCATTCTGAAGGAGATCAACCCTGGGATTTCTTTGGAAGGAATGATGCTAAAGCTGAAACTCCAGTACTTTGGCCACCTCATGCGAAGAGTTGACTCATTGGAAAAGACTCTGATGCTGGGAGGGATTGGGGGCAGGAGGAAGAGGGGACGACCAAGGATGAGATGGCTGGATGGCATCACGGACTCGATGGACGTGAGTCAAAGTGAACTCTGAGAGATGGTGATGAACAAGGAGGCCTGGGTGCTGCGATTCATGGGGTCGCAAAGAGTCGGTCATGACTGAGCGACTGAACTGAACTGAACTGAACTTGATGATTGGATATTTGCACATATTATGAACTGATCATCACGATAAGTCTAGTAACCATCTGACCACACACAAAGTTATTACAGTATTATTGACCATATTCCTTATGTTATTTTGTTGAGGTCCTTTAATGGACCGGAACCTGGTGGTCCGGAGTTGGCGATAAGAAAGTAAAGGAGAGAAAAAGGTTGATAGTCCTTGGTTTACACAGAAAGCCAATAAAGCCCCTACATGGGGCTTGCTCTGTTCACAGAGGCCCGGCCCTGCAGAGCGCCTTCTCGATAGGGTCTTAGAAGCCCAGGCAGGAAAGTGAACTCAGAGGGCCTTTGTGCTCCAAAGAAATAGCCTGAGAGAGAGAGAGAGAAAGAAAGAGAACGAAAGACATGGGTACCAGAGCTCTGATGGAGCAAAGGTGTTTTAATCAACATAGTATGGGCATATATACTGTCTTGCTGCTTCTGCTGCTGCTAAGTCGCTTCAGTCGTGTCTGACTCTGTGTGACCCCATAGACTGCAGCCCACCAGGCTCCCCAGTCCCTGGGATTCTCCAGGCAGGAATACTGGAGTGGGTTGTCATTGCCTTCTCCGATATACTGTCTTACAAGGTAGTTATTCTCAGCAAAGATAAAGATTAAAATTCCAGACTTACAAAACATAGGTGATCCATATTAAAGAGAGAAAGAGTTGGAAACAATCACTTTTACTGTATGGTTCACAAGAAGGAAAAGGGTACTTATCACCATATAGAAACACTAATGAAGGAAATGCCTGGATTCCTCAGTCTTGGGAGAGGCTTGTCTCTCCTCTTAAATCTTGAGTATTTGGGAATTAATAAGGAACAGAGAATTCCTGACTGATCCAAAACAGCTCACAGGAAGCCTCTTCTTAAATGCTTCCTAATGCTGTTTATTACATCCTTATGGTTTATTTATTTTATAACTAGAGGTTTGTACCTTTTAATGCCCTTCAACCATTTTGCCCCCACAATATCCCTCCCTTTGATGACCACATGTTTGCTGTCTGTACCGATGCGTCTGTTTTCATTTGTTTTTTTGTTTTTTAGATTCTGCATATATGTGAAATCATACAGTATTTGTCTTCCACTGTTTGATTTATTTCACTTAGCCTAATGTTCTCTATATCCACCCCTGTAGTCACAAATGGCAATATTTCATTTTTTATGGCTGAGTAATTTTCCACTGGCCTTCCCTGGTGTCTCAGTGGTGAAGAATCCATCTGCCAATGCTGGAGATGCTCATTCGATCCCTGGGTTGGGCAGATCCCCTGGAGGAAGAAATGGCAACCTAATCCAATATTCTTGCCTGGAAATCCAGTGGGTGGAAAAGCCTGGTGGGGGTCTGGTCCATGGAGTCACAAAGAGCCAAACACACCTTAGTGACTGAACACATAAGCAGTATTCCCTTGTGTGAGTGTGTGTGTGTGTGTGTGTGTGTGTGTGTGGTGCGCATCATATGCATATATCTCAACTTTATCCATTCATCTATGGATGGACACTTCATTTGTTCCCATAGCTTGGCTATTGTCAATAACGCTGCACTGAACATAGGGATGCATAGTCATGTTTTCTTTTTAAAATGGATATTAAAAATAAAAATGCTTGCCAACTCCAAAGGTTGTTTTAAGGTTGAAGCCATCTGAAATAAATGTAAACATTTTGAAATTTGTTAGTTACTGTGATTATGAGCATTATTTATTTTATAATGGCCATTTTCTATGAGCATGAGTAAAACTATATATGCATATTGTTTTAACTTTTATTACACATGTACATTTGTTGGACTCTTATTCGTCTCCAGCACTAGACTCTGAACATCTTGAGAGAAGGGCTCTTAGCCTATTTGGGTGTATGTTGCTAATATCTGATACAATGCTAGGCAGAGAATTAAGTGCTCAATATTTGGTGGACTGCAATGAAAGTATGGAGAATCTTTCTTCTGTCACTGTGCAGAATATTCCTATATTTAGAGCCATGCTATCTCAATAATTTGACTTTCATGAAATTACACAAAGATCTGGAAAAATATGTATCAATGTATTAACAAGAATTATGGGTGAATTATCTCACCCCCGCATTTCTTCTATTTTCTCATTTTCTTTTATAAACATTTTATCCATTCAGTTAAGATTTTGGGTTGTTCTGTTTATTTTCACTAGACGGAGTAGCATTGATCCCCTGGAAACCAGATACATTAATTACCGCTGGTTTATTCATTTCTGAGGTTCTGAGACTTAAGAGCAAGAATAGAAAAGCAAAGGTAAAGGCTTTAGACTTGACGCCCCAGCTGGGACAAGGAAGAGGAATTTCCTAGGCTGCACAGAGGTCTTTAGGAACTGTAGAATTTCAGATTTGTGAAGGGAGTTGAGGTTCACTATTTCCATGGCATTAGCTTCCAGAAATCCTTTCCAGAACCTCTCACAATGGCTGCATGTCTCCTGCTTCATGACTTCCAGGAACAGGAACTCAGGCTGTTGTGCAGGAAATTTTCCATTACTGGTCAGAATGGATGTGACAACACCCCTGTGCTGCTGTGCTTACTCGCTCAGTCGTGTCTGACTGTTTGTTACCCCATGAACTGCAGCCCGCCAGGCTCCTCTGCCCATGGAATTCTCCAGGCAAGAACACTGGAGTGGGTTTCCATGCCCTCCTCCAGGGGACCTCCTCAACCCAGGGATCAAACCCAGGTCTCCCACACTGCGGGTGGTTCTTTACCATCAGAGCCACCGGGGAAGCCCAACAGTGCCCCGTAAGTAGAGGTAAGCATCTGCCTCTCCCACATTTTGACCAGCAGTCACATTTGGGTCCTCCAGTGACAAAGAGAAAACACAAAAGATGATTTCCATTTGCCTGAGCTTCTTATCAACCCCCGGCTGCACACATCTTACTGTTAAGCTCTCTTCAGACGGGCTGGCTCTCTGCTCTCTAATGTCTCGGTTCCTGGTTTCTGGACAGAGACTTCACAGGACGATGAAGGGCACAGGTTTAGGATGCACATGGATTTGAGTTCTAACCTGGACTAGTTCTCTCACAAGCAATGTGAAAATCAGTTAAAGCAATAGTAAAAGAAACACGATAATGATAAATGATGATAATGCTGAGAATAGCAAGAGCTACAGTTTGGGGGTGTTTATTAGGTACCAGACACTGAGCAATGGACTTTATTTGCAAGATCTCCTTTCATCCTCAGATATTGAGTTTTGATTTCTCCACTGTACCGTGGAGACAATGATAGTCATCCACATGGAGTTGTGATATGATTTAAATAACAGAAGGCATGCAAAATACTGAGAATAGAGCCCGCTACAAAATGAACACTTCATAAAGATATAATAATAATGATAACTACAGCACCCTCAAAGAGCCATTATACCCTAAATGAGGTCACTTCTCTGCAGAATGCAGTGGAATCACAGCTCTTCCACCAATATGGCAGGGAGTTCATTGGTGCAAAGGGGAGTCAAGTGCCTTTATAGCAAGTAGAGCAGAGGTAAGAAGAGCATAGTTGTAATTCCAGATCAGGCTGAACTGCATATCCATTCTATCTGAAGCCACGGATCTGAAGCTGAGTATTTTAACTTGTGATTGTATTTTGAAATTTTTTCCCCCAGAATAACCTGCTGGTTTCTGATGTTTGTGTAGACAGGCTGCCCATATTTCTTCTTCCAGTGAAGTGAAGGGATTAAGAACATGAGCTCTGAAGTTAAATGACCTGAGTTCAAATTCTGTCTTCAGCACCAGCTGTTTTCTTAAAAAGTTTTCTCATTTATTTATTTTTTAAACTTTTAGGGAGAATTATAGCTGATTATGAAGAAGGCAATGGCAACCCACTCCAGTATTCTTGCCTGGAAAATCCCATGGACGGAGAAGCCTGGTAGGCTGCAGCCCATGGGGTCGCAAAGAGTCGGACACTACTGAGCGACTTCACTTTCATGCATTGAAGGAAATGGCAACCCACTCCAGTGTTCTTGCCTGGAGAATCCCAGGGACAGTGGAGCCTGGTTGGCTGCCATCTATGGAGTTGCACAGAGTCATAGTTGGACACAACTGAAGTGATTTAGCAGCAGCAGTGTAGCTGATTAACAATGTTGTGATAGTTTCAGGTGCACAGCAAAGCCATGTATCACATGTATCCATTCTCTCCAAACTTCCCTCCCATCCAGGCCGCCACATAACACTGAGCAGAGGTCCCTGTGCTCTACAGTAGGTCCTTGCCAGTAATTCATTTTAAATAGAGCAGTGTGTACATGTCTGTCCCAAGCTCCCTTACTATCCCTTCCCTTCGATCCTTCCTCTCTGGTAACCATAAGTTCATCTTCTAAGCCAGCTGTTTTAGTTGGACAATTTTCTTAACTCCTCTGTGTCTTCGTTTTCTCATCTGTAAAATGGTGATAGCAAAAAACATATACTTTCTTGAGTTGATTTGAAGATTTAATGAGTTCATAGGTATAAAATACCTAGGGTAAGGCATGAAAAAATTGGTATTTCTTTTAGTAAAATAAAGTATTTTAGTAAAATAAAGGAAATATAGAGTCAGAATTTCTCTTCCTGGTCCAACTAGGAAGAAGCTTGGTGTAAAAGCCTCAGTGTAAAATACATGTTCTTATGCACGTGTGCACACACGCATGCACACACACACACACACACACACACACACACTCATCCCTCCAGCCTCTGAGCTATAGAACAACCACCTCATCTGAGATTTCATGCCCAAGGCATTCTTCGTTTTGCTGTACTGCAGGACCATTCTTTACAAAATTGCCTCTTGCTGCAGGAAATCAGGATGCAGCAATATTAAAAATGTCTGCACGAGATAGAATAAAAAGTGGAGGTCAGAGGCAGAGCCCTAGCAAAATCCACAGGCTGATGCATAATCAAAGTACAGCCCTTTCATCATATTAAAGATGTTTCTGTTCCCATTTTATAAACAGGCGAAGAGCCTGAATTAGAGCAGTGGGAATGTAAATGTATCTCCTAATACTGTTCTGACCTTGGATATGTATATATGTCTTCCTCTGTCTGTGTGTGTTGGTGATGCAGTTTTCTTAAAGTTATTTTCAAATATCCTTATAATATTGTTCAAGACAACTGACAGTGAAGGTATAGGAGATTTCTCAGGAATACACAAACAAAGCCAAACTCAAATCAAGCAAATTGCTTCATTCATGGAGATAAAGCTAAACTGCTTGGCAAGGCAGGGAGTCAGAGAGGACAGAAAAATCTAGAGGGAGCAATAGGGGAACAATCAGTATATTTTCCTGATTATTTCTGCATTTGTCAAAAAGGAACTTCTCCCTCTCCTATTTTATATTCTTAGCTGTATACACAAAGCAATCAATGGCTTTATAAATAAAGTCTATTTTTGTTATGGGTATGAGACAGCTCAGGAAATGGAACAGAAAATCACTTTCCATTCTAGTCTCAAAATCAATTGTTTCCAAATTATTTTTCTTGCAAAACTTCTATTTGTATCTTGGAATTTTCTTTCATTTACCACCATTCCTGTCTCTTTTTCTCTCTTTTTTGCCTTGTTCAGTAAAAAGACTGTATTTAAACTCAACATTAAAAAATGAAGATCATGGCATCTGGTTCCATCACTTACTGGCAAATAAATGGGGAAAAAGTGGAAATAGTGACTGGGCTTCAAAATCACTGTAGATGGTGACTACAGCCACAGAATGAAAAGACGCTATCTCCTTGGAGGGGCTTCCCAGGTGGTGCTGGTGGTAAAGAACTCACTGCCAATACAGGGGACTTAAGAGACACAGGCTCGATCCCTGGGTCAGGAAGCTCCTCTCGAGAAGGAAATGGCAACCCACTCCAGTATTTTTGCCTGAAGAATCCCATGAACAGAGGAACTTTGTGGGCTGTGTCCATGGGGTCTCAAAGTAGGACATGACTGAAGTGACTTAGAACACATGCATCTCCTTGGAAGAAAAGCTATGACAAACAAAGACAGAGTATTGGAAAGAAGAGACATGACTTTGCCAACAAAAGCTATGTTTTTAGTCGTAGTCAAAGCAATGTTTTTTCCAGTAGTCATATATGTATGTGAGAGTTGGGCCATGAAGAAGGCTGAGCACTGAAGAACTGATTCTTTCAAATTGTGATGCTGGAGCAGACTCTTGAGAGTCCCTTGGACTGCAAGGAGAGCCAGCCAGTCAATCGGAAAGGAAATCAATTCTGAATATTCATTGGAAGGACTGATGCTGAAGCTGAAGCTCCAATACTTTGGCCATCTGATGCGAAGAGCTGAGTCTTTGGAAAAGACCCTGATTCTGGGAAAGATTGAGGGCAAGAGGAGAAAGGGATGATAGAAGATGAGATGACTGAATGGCATCACTGACTCAATGGATATGAATTTGGGGAAACCCCAGGGAATACTGAAGGACAGGGAAGCCTGGTGTGCTTCAGTTCATGAGGTTGCAGAGGCAGACATGAGTGACTGAACAACTGTCTCTTTTTCAAAGGTTTTTCACTATCTCTTTTGACACTTGTGATCTGTATTATAAAATCAAACTTTTAAATATCTATTGTCATTTTTCTCATCATTCCAGTAAGATCCCTGAAGGCAGGGCATATCTCCTATTTCTCTCTCCCCTATGGAATGAAGCATGGAGTCAGCAATGTAATAGGCATATAGGAAAATATTGAGCTCCTCACTCGTTGTGAAGCACTATCACACAATAATATATTGAATGTGTTTTATGTGTCAGGAGTGGGATGATTTCATCTGCTTCCAAAGTAACTGTCTCATTATCAAGCTGCATTTCCCTAATCCTTTCCTCCCAAACCTGCTGTCCCTGGGCCAGTGGCAGACTGGTTTAGGGAAAGCGACAAAGATGAGCCAATCACATGCTTCCTGCAGGAATCTGCAGCTAGGGGAAACCTACATTTTATGGTAATGCTCTGAAAGAAGACCTCCAAAGTGTTCATTGACAGAGGAATCAACAAGGAAAATGTGGTGTACGTAAACAATGGAATACTACTCAGCCACAAGAAGAGTGAAGTGATGCTATCTGCAGCCACATGGATGGACCTAGAGATTATCATACTAAGTAAAATGAGTCAGACTGAGGAAGACAAGTGTCATATGCTATGAGTTACATGTTTTAGGAATCTAAAAAATGATACAAGTCAGTTAATTTAGAAAACAGAAATAGACTCACATATGTAGAAAACAAACTTGTAGAAAACTCACATATGTAGTTACCAAAGAGCAAAGATAGGGGGAGGGACACATCAGGAGTTTGGGATTAACAGATATACACTACTATATATAAAGTTTATAAAGTAGATAAACAACAAGGCCCTACTGTAGAGCACAAGGAAGTATATTCAGTATCTGTAATAACCTATAATGGAAAAGAATCTGAAAAAGAATATATACAAGTGTAAGTGAATCACTTTACCACTGAAGCTGACACAATATTGTTAAGATGATGCTGTGAAAGTGCTGCACTCAATATGCCAGCAAATCTGGAAAACCCAGGGGTGGCCACAGGACTGGAAAAGGTCAGTTTTCATTCCAATCCCAAAGAAAGGCAATGCCGAAGAATATTCAAACTACCGCACAGTTGCACTCATCTCACATGCTAGCAAAGTAATGCTCAAAAGTCTCCAAAGCAGGCTTCAACAGTATGTGAATCATGAACTTCCAGATGTTCAAGCTGGTTTTAGAAAAGGCAGAGGAATCAGAGATCAAATTGCCAGTATCTGCTGGATCATTGAAAAAGCAAGAGAATTCCAGAAAAATATCTACTTTTGCTTTATTGACTATGCCAAAGCCTTTGACTGTGTGGATCACCACAAGCTGTGGAAAATTCTTTAAGTGCTGAGAATACCAGACCACCTGACCTGCCTCTTGAGAAATCTGCATGCAGGTTAAGAAGCAACAGTTAGAACTGGACGTGGAACAACAGACTGGTTCCAAATAGGGAAAGGAGTGCAACAAGGCTATGTATTGTCAACTTGTTTATTTAACTTATATGCAGAGTACATCATGAGAAACGCTGGGCTGGAGGAAGTACAAACTGGAATCAAGATTGTTGGGAGAAATGTCAATAATCTCAGATATGCAGATGATACCACCTTATGGCAGAAAGTGACTAAAGAGCCTCTTGATGAAAGTGAAAGAGGAGAGTGAAAAAGTTGGCTTAAAACTCAACATTAAAAAACTAAGATCATGGCATCTTGTCCCATCAGTTCATGGCAAATAGATGGGGAAACAATGGAAACAGTGACAGACTTTATACTTTGGGCTCCACAATCACTGCAGATGGTGAGTGCAACCATGAAATTAAAAGACGCTTGCTCCTTGGAAGAAAAACTATGACCAACCTAGACAGCATATTAAAGAGCAGAGATATTACTTTGAACAAAAGTCCATCTAGTCAAAGCTATGGTTTTCCAGTAGTCATGTGTGGATGTGAGAATTGGACTCTGAAGAAAGCTGAGCACCAAAGAATTGATGCTTTTGAACTTTGGTATTGGAGAAGACTCTTGAGAGTCCCTTGGACTGCAAGGAGATCCAACCAGTTCATCCTAAAGGAAATCAGCCCTGAATATTCATTGGAAGGACTGATGCTCAAGCTGAAGGTCCAATAATTTAGCCACCTGATGTGAAGAACTGACTCATTTGAAAAGACCCTGATGCTGGGAAAGATTTAAGGTGGGAGGAGAAGGGGATGACTGAGGATGAGATGATTGGATGGCATCACCTACTTGAAGGACATGAATTTGAGTAAGCTGGCACCTGGAACTTGAACCTGGCAGTTAGAAACAGGAGCTGAAATGATGGGTCAGGATGTGACGAGGGCAGGCATGATGATCCTGGGCAAGCTGAGGGTGGAAGCGAGGAACAACCCAGAGGTAGCACAGGAAGCCTTGTGCTAGAGGAGAATGCAGTCCTTATGCAGAAAGAAGCAGAGACGCCATGACATGTGTATACACACTCACAGACACATGTGTCTGTAAGAGCCAACAGTCAGCTCAGCAGGAACATGACTAACTGGGACAGAGGCAGGAAGACTGGCACTTGCACAGGTCCTGGAGAGCTTCACTATTGAATTGCAAGAAGGTCTGGAAACTACTGAAGACCCCAGGGGGCAGATAGGGGACTTTGGACTGGGAGCGTGGGGGTGGGATGGAGGCTGCGTATCTAACAGTCTGGAAAATTTTTCAGTGTTTATAACCCACAAGGTCGTAGCAGTGTGTACTGGCAGAATATCAGCCACATTTACCTCTTACACTCACTTCCTTCCACGCACACTCCCAGGAACACACACATTCACAATGCCATCTTTGAGAGCTGAAAAAAGTAGATAACACCCTAATCTAGCTGCTGCTGCTGCTGCTGCTGCTAAGTCGCTTTAGTCGTGTCCGACTCTGTGTGACCCCATAGACGGCAGCCCACCAGGCTCCCCCGTCCCTGGGATTCTCCAGGCAAGAACACTGGAGTGGGCTGCCACTTCCTTCTCCAATGCATGAAAGTGAAAAGTGAAAGTGAAGTCGCTCAGTCATGTCCAACTCAGTGACCCCATGGACTGCAGCCCACCAGACTCCTCCATCCATGGGATTTTCCAGGCAAGAGTACTGGAGTGGGGTGCCATTGCCTCCTCTGACCCTAATCTAGGGATCCCTAATAAACTTTTACTTTGATGTTCCAGCTCTGTTGGATACAAACTCTTATAATGATACTGTCTCTTTTCCTCCTCCTCCCTATTTAAGGTCTGGCCACCTAAAAATCTTAAGAAAGGTGCCTGATAGAGATGGTGGGTGTGTGCTAAGTCACTTCAGTCATGTCCAATTTTGCAACCCTATGAACTGTAGCCCACCAGGCTCCTCTGTCCATGGGGTTCTCCAGGCAAGAACACTGGAGTGGGTTGCCCTGCCCTCCTCCAGGGAATCTTCCCGACCCAAGGATCGAACCCAAAACTCTTATGTCTCCTGTGTTGGCAGGGGGATTCTTTACTACTAGTGCCACCTGGGAAGCCCAGTAGACTTGGTTGGTGGGATTTATTCATGGATCTAGGACTCCAGGATTCTTGCCTTGAAACCCTAGGTGACTACAGTGTGAAGCAAAACTTGCCGTGAATAACTCAAGTAGCATCATTTCTGATAAGAATAGCAATCATTGCACTATCCCAAGGTCCTCTGTTGACGTCCTCTGTCAGACTCCAGATTGGTTCTGAATAATGCATCCACAAATTGCATTAATGCATCTGGTAACACTGACAAATTGTGTTGGCAGGCATAATTAATCATCTCAAATTACACTGTAAATATTTCATACGTGTGTAATCCTTAGGTTTCTGAAATATTGTAGAATCTGGGTAAATCTGAAAATATGGGTGAACCCTAAATATTGTAGAATCTGTAGCATCTGAAAATCATATATTTTTTGAGAATTACTGTATAGATACTGTTCTAAATCCTGGAGAGAAAAGATGAATAAGGTCTGGGCCATTTCTGAGATGCTTATAGCCTAGTGATGAAAGTCAAGAAGGAAGCAGAAGATCCCAATGATCAAATGTATCATCACGTAACCCATTAAGGAAAAACATATATTCTAAGGGATATGTCTAAACTTTTTTAAACATAAAAAAATACAGTAGCCCGTTGAAGGGATGGTTGGGTGAATATGAATAGGAATGGTGATCAAAGGAAATACATTAAATAAACACAGCAATAAATTTAGGAAGAAGAAAGAAATGGAAAGCAAAGCTATTTCACGTAAATGTAACAGCTGAAGCAAGAGCAATAAAATATAATTTCCTCCCACAGTGGCAGAAAGCTTGTAAATTTCAGGGCTGACTCTGAGGCCATTGGAGTCGGTGCTGACACCTGGATATGGAAGCAGGCTGGGGAGAGGTAGGGCAGCAGCTGCAGAAATGGGTGTCGCCCTGGCAGATCATGCCTTCCTCACCGGGTTAAAGGCACCGGTTCATAAGGAGAAACCAGCAGCAGGATGTTCATATTGTTTAGTTGCTCAGTCGTGTCTGACTCTTTTGTGACCTCATGGACTGTAGCCCGCCAGGATCCTCTGCCCATGGGATTTCCCAGGCAAGAATACTGGAGTGGGTTGCCATTTCCTTCTCCGGGGGAATCTTCCAACCCAGGGATCAAATCTGCATCTCCTGTACTGAGGATTGATTCTTTACCACTGAGCCACCAGGTGAGTCCTGCATGTTCCCATGCTCACATGTTATTTGCAACTGTTAAAGCATATTCAGTATGTTCATGTTCAAGATTACAATTACACATACTCACACACTTATGTCTATTAACCCTGTATATAGATCAGTTCATCGCGGTTTCTTTCTACAACCCCTGCACTTGAAGAGTTCCTTTGGTGTCCAGGGACATTGGGATCAGCTCCATGTAGCATAGACTCCAGGGACCCTGTTCAAACATTTCATTTGGGTAAGTTAGATGAGCAGAGACTCAAAAGAGCTCCAGAAAGGAAAGCACATACATTGAAGGTTTACTTTGTTCCATCTCATTTATTTAAGGAAATATTGCCAAGTTTTCTATTTTCACACTGGGAATGTGAGACTTGCAGAGGTTAACTTATTTGCCCACCACCATAAAGCTCCTTAACATGATCCCAGGATAGGAAAACAAGCTTATCTGACTCCAGAAGACATGTTCTTTCTACTAAATCCTGCAGGAAAAATAAGGGTGCCCATCTTGTACAACTTCTATTTCTAGAATTTATGTTCACTCACTATTGGGATTTCTTCACCAATTTCAGTGCACCCTGGACCACAGCTATGGCAATTTTTATACATTTCATTGAGTCTGCTTCTCAGGCACATCTGCCTTATTCTTGCTGCTGTGGCTTTGTTTAGATAATGATGTGTGTGTTCAGTTGCTAGGTCGTGTCCTGCTCTTTGCGACCCCATGGACTATAGCCTGCCAGGCTCCTCTATCCATGGGATTTCCCAGGCAAGATTACTGGAGTGGATTGCCATTTCCTCCTCCAGTGGACCTACCAACCCAGGGATTGAACCCTCATCTCTTGTGTCTCCTGCATTGGCAGGTGGATCCTTTACCACTGAGCCAGCAGTGGCTCCTTAGATAGTGAACTTGGTCACAATTTTCTCATCCCCTTGGTTTTCTCCACCCAACAGAACCTTCAGTACTCACTCATGGTGAGTTACTTTACTTCTGCCCCCATAACTTCAAGGCTTTTTGCATCCTTTGTATCCGTTTCAATATTAAGCATATCTTCTTACAATTAATGTCCTGTTTCAACATGTCCTCTATTTATACATGACATGTAAAGGCTTATCGTTTCAACTATACAAAAATAAATTCCTTCATATCCTTATTGATTGATCTGTAACAAATCCTAAGACAATCTGTGTGGGTGAAAAGGACACAGGACTCGTCGTCTTTCTCCACTCTGCTTCTCCCCTTGGCTTCCCAGGTAGTTCAGTGGTAAGGAATCTGCCTGCCAGTTCAGGAGACTTGAATTTGGTCCCTGTGTTGAGAAGATCCCCTGGAGAAGGAAATGGCAACCTGCTCCAATATTCTTGCCTGGGAAATCCCTTGGACAGAGAAGAGCCTGGTGGGCTACAGTCCCTGGGGTCCTAAAGAGTCCGACAAGACTTAGCAAATAAACAACAAAAACATAGTTGCTTTACAATGTTGTGTTAGTTTTGACTGCACAGCAAAGTAAACCAGCTTTGTTAGTCACTCAGTTGTGCATGACTCTGTGACCCCACAGACTGTAGACTGCCAGGCTCCCCTGCCCATGGAGTTCTCCAAGAAAGAATACTGGAGCGGGTTGCCATTTCCTTCTTCAGCTATATGAATACATGTGTCCTCTCTTTTTTTGTATTTCCTTCTCATGTAGGATGGCACGGAGCACTGAGTAGAGTTTCCTGGGCTGTGCAGCAGGTTCTTCTACTGCGGTTACCTGAATTTAGGTAGCCATCATCGCTGGCCAGATGGCTGCAACATCCTTTTAGCTGGTTTCCTTATGCTCAGCTTGCTTCCTCTAGTATGTTTTTTTCATGCTGCAACCAAAGTGACTTTAAAAAAAAAAAAAAGGAAATCTGAAGATCCCTCTCTGTCATAAATGAAAATCA
Organism: Nanger dama; assembly: GCA_917880005.1. NCBI lineage: Eukaryota > Metazoa > Chordata > Mammalia > Artiodactyla > Bovidae > Nanger > Nanger dama. Next base: position 2,660,634 of record CAKJTW010000074.1, on the reverse strand, counting down.
TTGCCTTGGTATCATTGTCTGTTCGGAGATCAGTGTCTCAAGGAACAATGAAGGATGAAGACCATGGAGAGCAGGAGGGAGGAAGCAGGCAAGTGCTGCCCAGGCTTCTAGGTGACAAAGAGGCAGAGAGCACTTGCAAGTTATCTTCTTGATTTTCAGCCCCACAGGCCATGTAGAAGACATTAAGAGCCTGAGAGCAGAAGTTGCTTTTGGGTGCGGTTTATATCTTTGGCAGGAGCATCTTGTATCCTTTCCTGGGAAACTGAATGCAAGAGAAAGCGCATGTGACTAAAAGGAATGCAGTGGATGCTATCACCAGGACTGGTTTAATACTTTGCACTTGTACTGCCCTGTGCCTGGCATATCTTGTCCCCAGTGAGTTGCATTTTTGCATCCTTACAAGTGAGACCACTTCTGACATGATGCAACACCCCTTCCCATATGGTAATCACCATGATCATTTTCCTCCTCTATTTTCTTGCTCTGCTTTCACTCACTATTTGTCATTTTATATATTTACTTGTCATATCCTCTAGGATGACGTCCCTAATCCCAGATTGGTTTAGAAGCTTCTGTGGGCTTGCTAAGTTATCTTGTAGCAATTGCTTGTTAATTTTGGTCCCTCTCCAATATTCTACATTGTAAATTCCCAAGGGCAGGAATTTTGCTTGGTTCACCATTGTATCCCAGGTCATTGATTTCACTACCGCAATTTCCCAGATGTATGTGAAAACTAAGGCAAGAGGTATGGAGAGACTGGTCAAGAGTCACGTGTTAGTAAGTATCAGAGACATCCTTAGAACAGGCGTTCTACTCATTCAGTGGTTTGTTGATTAATTAATTGATTGATTCTTCTGGTTGTTCAACAAATAATAATTGAAGGGCTTCTAGGCACTGTAGGGCATAGAAGAATGGATGATACATAGACTCTACCACTTGCAACTCACGATCATGGGCTCCTGGAAGAGAAATAAGCATGAATAATTCCAAACCTTGATGACTGTGGAATAACAGTAGGAATGCTAACCATGTCAGGGCGAGCGGTCTAGGAAAGGCTTTTCAGCTGTGATATCGACTATGAACCCCCTTAAAGTGACTGCAAGTTCATCAGTACATGGGAGAAAGAGGAACTGGGGAGACAGCAAGCGTAAAGTTCTTTTGGGGCCTCCTGGGCTATATTAAGACACTGAGACTTTGTCTTAAATGAAGGAAAGCCAATGAGGGATGGAAAGATGAATAGAATCTTAATACGGAAAGACGGGGGTAGGGAGTGAACAACTGCTTTCTGGGAAAAGAGAACAGCTCAAAAGCCCCTAAAATCCAGACAGCTTGTGGTTAGCATGCCTGCGGGCTAGTGATCACACGGCTCAGAATCTCTCTGGATGTGGCTTCCATCCTTTCCCCTAACGTCCCCTTGCAGAAGTTAATCTGGACAGTGGGATTCTGTAGAGACGACTGACCTGTTGGAACATTTGTCAGCCTCACTCATGTTTCCAGGAGAGAGGAAGGGTGGTGAGATAGGCGACAGGCAGAGTGTTTTGGAGGCGATGTTGGAGCGGCATCTTTCTGTCCACAGCCTCAGCCCTGCTCTTGGAGAGCTTGTCGGCTCTGGGGGAAGCAGGGGCAGTGCCTCTGTTGGGCAGTAGGGGGCGGCATTGTCTCAGTCTCCGAACTTGTGAGGTTGAAGAACCATTTGACAGATTTGTCTCCTTTGCTCTTGGGGATCTCAGCCTCAGGAGTGATATTTTGTAACCTATGTAAGGAGGAAAGAAGGGAAATGTGACTAGCAGGTACTGAAATGATTTTCCTTGCAGCATCTCAAGGGAAATGCTGGGAAAAGGGTGAAATATGGAATCTTAGGCTGCACATGGCCTTCAGGCTCTCCCTCTTCCTCTTTCATTCCTGGTCCTCCCTCTCCTTTTTCTGCTCCCCCCTCCCTCCCTTTCCATCTGAATTTTCATCCTCCCCATCGCAGCCATCATCCACCAAGGACTTTCTAGGAGCCAGGCACCAAGCTGAGCCCTCTCAGGCGTGAATTCATTTCATCTTCAACCTTCACTAGGTTCCATTATTGTTTTCTTTTTGCAGATAAGGACATGGCGCTTCAGAGAGAGAGAGAGAGAGAGAGAGAGAGAGAGAGAGAGAGAGAGGGAGAGTCAAATTTCAAGACCACACAGGAATAAATGGCAGAGAAGAACTCTGGCACTAGTTCAGTCTTCCTAAACAGTAAGGCTCTGCCTTCTCTGTTAAAGCATGTTATTTATTTTTCATAGGTCAGAGTCACACACACAATTCCTCCCCTATCAGTTCAATTCAGCTCAGTCACTCAGTTGTGTCCGAATCTGTGACCCCAGGGACTGCAGCATGCCAGGCTTCCCTGTTCTTCACCAACTCCCGGAGCTTACTAAACTCATGTCTATCAAGTTGGTGATGCCATCATCTCATTCTCTGTCTTCCCCTTCTCCTCCCGCCTTCAATCTTTCCCAGCATCAGGGTCTTGTCAGATCAGTCAGTTCTTTCCATCAGGTGACCAAAGTATTGGAGTTTCAGCTTCAGTATCAGTCTTTCCGATGAATATTTAGGACTGATTTCCTTTAGATGGACTGGTTGGATCTCCTTGCAGTCCAAAGGACTCTCAAGAGTCTTCTCCAACACCACAGTTCAAAAGCATCAATTCTTGGGTGCTCAGCTTTCTTAATAGTCCAACTCTCACATCCATACACAACTATTGGAAAAGCCATAGCTTTGACTAGACAGCCATTTGTTGGAAAAGTAATATCTCTATTTTTTAATATGCTGTCTAGGTTGGTCATAACTTTCCTTCCAAGGAGTAAGCGTCTTTTAATTTCATGGCTGCAGTCACCATCTGCAGTGATTTTGGAGCCCCACCCCCTGAATAAAATCTGTCGCTGTTTCCACTGTTTTGCCATCTATTTGCCATGAAGTGTTGAGATTCACACACAATTCCTCCCCCATACCTATAGCCAAAAACTTTATTCCCCAACACAAACTAAGGACTGGCTTATATTGAGACTCGGGCTTATTTGCATCTTGGGAGTAATGCGAGGCATGGGCTGTCAAAATGGTCCTTCCCCACAGCAGCACAGATGCTCGCAGCTGGGGCTCCTGCTGTGGGGCGGCCAGGGGTGGCCGTATGTCTGCTCCTGCTCCTTGCCTCCTCTTCCTTCAGCCAGTCCCAGTGGTGGCTGAGTGCACCATGTCCCTTGTTAGACTGTATGCTCACCTGTCATTCCTTTATTCACTCACCCCTTCATTCATTAGTCATCTCTAGTCATTTTGGGTAACATTTAATAAACAGCTACTATATGTCAAGTGATGTTCTAGAAAGGCACAGTGGAACAGAATGGAGTCCTTGGTCTCAGGGAGCTCACAGCCGAGTGGAAGAGACAGAGCAGTAAACACACTGCCATAATGCAGTGTGATAAACACGGTGATTCCGGGGGGCACTCCTTGTGTGCTCAGTACAGCTCTTGGGGCTCAGGAGTGCAGTCTGTTAAATGATTGAATGAATCCACCCAGCCTGTGAGTCAGGGGAAGCTTTCTGGGGAAGAGAAGCCATATCTGAGAGCAGCCACATGCGCCTTGAACTCTCCCATGTGCTGGGATGGGTGCCCAGCTCAGGATGCTGTGCATAGTAGGTGCTCAGTGAAACCGCAGGGACCCTCTACGGCTCTTCTTGGGCCTCTGTCGTGCAGCTTCAGAAGCAGCTTCTACCACGCCTTGCGCTGCATGCACAGGGTGTTCACAGCCTGCAATACAGATGCTGCGCCCAGAGTTGAGCAATGTGGTGCTAAACATCTCTGTCTGTCTGCTCTGATGCTGCCTGTCACCTGGGTCTACCCTGCTTCGTCTCTCTGTTTGCTGGGTCCTTCTCAGCACACACCATTTGCTCCTAAAGAGTCCAGCCATTCTCTGCTTCCTTTATTTCTTTTAAAAAATCGAAACAGTTGATTATAATCTTGTGTTCATTTCAGGTGTACAACATAGTGATTCAACATTTAAATACATTATAAAAAGAGCATCCCAGTGAGTCTAGTTACCATCTGTTCCCATACAAAGCTATTACAGTACCACTGACGCTATTCCCTGTGCTGTATAACACATCCCGATGACTTACTTATTTTATAAATGGAAGTTTGTGCCTTTTACTCCCTTCACGTATTTTGCCCTGCTCATCTCCTCCTCTCTGGAAACTACTGTTTATTCTCCACATCTATGAGTCCCTTTTTCTTTGGTTTGATTTGTTCATTTGTTTTCTGTTTTAGATTTCACATGTAAGTTAAATGATAGAGCACTTGTCTTTCTTTGACTTATTTCACTTAATATAATAATACTCTCCAGGTCCATCTGTGATATTGCAAATGGCAAGACTGTATTCCTTTTATGGCTGAATAATATTCCACGGTGTGTATATCCTTCTCTTCTCTCCCTCACTCCGTCAGGTGCCCATTACAGCTCCCTTAGCTCACTCCTGCTTGCAGCATTACTTGGTTCACACTGTCTGCATGTAGAGAATAGGGGCTATGGTTTATTCAACCACCAAGCTAAGCTAGCACCTGGCAGAATGCTGCACAGCTCCTCCTTATCATCAGCCATTGTTGCTTCCATGGGCCAAGTACCCTTCCATCTTCAGAGACTTTGTATACATCCTGTTGTTGTTTGGTCGCTCAGTCGTGTCCAGCTCTTTGCGGCCCCATGGACTGTAGCCCACCAGGCTCTTCTGTTCATGGGATTTCCCAGCAAGAATACTGCAGTGAGTTGCCATTTCCTTCTCCAGGGGATCTTCCTGATCCAGGGATTGAACCTGCGTCTCCTCATTGCAGGAGGATGCTTTACCACTGAACCACCTGGGAAAGCCCATAAGTCCTGTTAATATACCTATTTTACAGATGAGAAAACTGAATCTGAGCATAAAGAATTTGGCCAAGGTTACCTAACCAGTAAGTATCAGAGCCAGGAACTGAACCGCTGTATCTGACTTCAGAGCTTGTGCTTCTACCTGTGGCCCAGCATCCTCTCCACTGTAATATGACCAGGAAGCACGCTGCGTGAATGAACTGTGCATTGCAACGACCATCCCATGATTCCCCAGTTGTGAGCAGGTATCCTCCACTCAGTGCTTCCCAAACCTCTTGCAGTGAACGAGTGGAATTTTTTTTATAAGTTTCCATCTTCTGTGGACTAATACTTTCATACTTTGCAATAAAAAATGAATCACTAGGGAAATAACCTTACACTAGAATATGGTGATGGTATCGGATTGATTTAAAAGCTTGTAAATATTGACTCTCAGTTCCTGTCCTTACCATATGGACTGTCTTTGAACAGCACTGGTCTATTTGTCTGCAAGCTCAGACTGGCCTTAGGTTGAGGATGGATTGCAGAAAGAATCTGGATTATTTGTCTGCATGTTTTGAGGAAGAAGGAAAAGCTGAAATTCTTGTGGGTCAATTTTTCAAGAGAGAAAAGTAATTGCTTGACACCATCAGAAATAGAAGTTTAATTTCATGGAAAGTGTACACATGTCAGTGTGTATTGGGGGAATAAGCATGGGGAATGTGTGGAAAGAACTATAAAATGTCTCTGCCCAAAGGTATAATGGTGATAACATCCAGGATGTGAATACTGGGTTGTTTTGTCATTTTTGGGTCCTGATAGGAAATATCTGAATCTGTCAAAGCAATTTGGTTTTTCATTTACCGGGACCACAAGTATTACTTCCAAATATTGTTCTGAATAAAACTTAATTGAAAATGTGATCAAACTGAAAAATCTCTTGGCAAACCATGGGTCACAGTCACAAAGAGACGTTTGTTTATCCTCCACTGTGGTGGGATCTGTAGCAGGCACACGTGGAGATGGCTGCTGTGCCTGTCACCTCACTCACTGTCCCCACTGGGAGGCACCCCACCCACAAACTGGCTGCACTGTGTGTGCTTAAAGATCATCTTTCAGAGGAGCAGAGTACAATCCTTTACTGGGGAGGCCCCAGATAGGTCCCTTTTGACTTCACCCCAGAAGCCCTGCTTTCTGAGAACTCAGACTGCTTGTCAGGCAAGGGAAGTTTCTCTGCTTCTGGAGACAGCTCTTCCTGTTCTGGTTGCCTAAGAATTTTCTGAGTGTAGTCCATTGTGTCGGCTCCGAGTGCCCAGACTTTCCCTCCTTCTCTCCTCCTTGAAGCTGGACTATGCAAAGCAGAAACCCAGAACTCTGGGGTGATAATACTAAGAAGTCTCTTGCTATTTAGTGTTATTTAAAGAGAAGTAACTTGGCGCTGGCAACTCAGCCCGGTGCTCTGTGACAACCTAGAGGGGTGAGATGGGGTGGGAGGTGGGAGGGAGTCCAAGAGGGAGAGGACATATGTGTACCTGGGGCGGATTCATGTTGATGTATGGCAGAAACCAACACAACGTTGTAAAGCAATCATCCTTCAATTTAAAAAATTATAAGAAATATAAAGAGAAGTAACTATGCCACTTCATGAGATGCTTGATAGAGACAGAAAGCAGCATTGATCTAGAACCATAAAGACTGTGAAAGGCTGAATGAATTCCTAAAATGCCTAGGTGACCCTAATCTCACAGGACCCGTGTCCTGTGAGAAGGACACAGCTGTACAGAGGGAAGGCCTGGTGAAGACACAGAGAGAAGATGGCCATTGCTAGGCAAGGAGAGAGGCCTCAGAAGAAACTACTCTGCGGACACCTTGATCTCACACTTCTAGCCTCCCTCGCGAGAAAATTAATTTCTGTTAATTAAACCGCTCAGTCTGCGGTGTAACAGCAGATCTAGGACTTAAATCCCGTCTCCTCTGTGTAACATTAAGCAAAGCAATAGATTTCCCTGAGTCCCACTTTTCCCATCTGAAAAATGTGGTTAATTATAATCCCAGTCCTACCGAATTCACAAGGTTGAATTTGGACTCAGCAGTGTGTGTGTCTAGTGGCTCAGTCGTGTCTGACTCTTTGTGACCCCATGGACTGTAGCCCACTAGGCTCCACTGTCCCTGGGATTCTTCAGGCAAGAGTACTGGTGTGGGTTGTCATTTCCTTTTCCAGCGATCTTCCTGACCCAGGGACGGAACTTGAGTCTCCTGCACTGCTGGCGGTTTCTGTATCACTGAGCCACCTGGGAAGCCCCATGGGTGCTCTGGAGGTCGATACTCAGCTAACCACAATATTGAAAAAGCTGTGGAATGATGCAAAGAGCAGGCTGTTTCCCAGCTTCTCAAGCTGTTAGCTTTGTGATCTCGGGAAAGTTACTTAACTTTTCTGAGCCTGTTCCCTCAAGTGTAAAATGAGTATCATATTACCCATCTCACAGAGTTGCTGTGAGAATTCAGCTACAAGAGAGGGTATCTGGGGGTGATTAATATAATTCCAAGGACATCGAGGGCCCTTAAATGGTAAACGGCAGCTACTTTGTCTCATTTGGACTTTCAGTTTTCCAAACTGTACCCTTTCCCTGTCCTTGGTTCCTTCCAGGCAGGCTTAGCGCTCGCTGTGGTTACTCTGAAGGACTTCAAGGAATGGAAGCAGGGTCCTGGATTTCAAGAACAAACTTTGTCAAATTCTCATCTCTGTCTCTTGTCCCCACCGCACTCAACCTCAACCAGTTCAATAGGGTTCCCTCCTTTGCCTCTGTGCCTTTACAGCCCATCAATCTCAAGAACTGAAATATACACTGAACCAAATAACCCTGCCTGAGCCAGCTGCTTCCTAATAACTCCCTCCACCCCACCCCTGGTTGATGAAGGGCTACAATGTTATACCACAGGAAAAATAAGCATCAGACACAGTCATCTTTTGAGATGTTATAAATGAAACCCATTCCTTCTCATCTCTGTGGTAAGGCAGCTGTTCTGGAAGCTGGTAGAGGAGAAGTCTGCTCATTTTCATCATAGCACACATGTACTGAGCACCTGCTATATGCCGGGATAGGCTCTGGAGACTCAGGGAAGAATAAGATATGGCTCTTCAGCGTGAAGGAACCTCTGCCTAATTAAATACATGTACCTATAGGTGGAGCTTCCCTGGTAAGTCGGTGGTAAAGAATCTGCCTACTAATGCAGAAAACTTGAGTTCAATGCCTGGGTGGGGAAGATTCCCTGGTGATGGAAATGGCAACCCACTCCAGTATTCCTGCCTGAAAAATCCCATGGACAGAGGAGCCTGGCTGACTACAGTCTATGGGATCTCAAAAGAGTCAGACACGACTTAGTGACTAAACTATCAAACTTTGTCACTCAGCAAGAGCTCAGCAAGAGCTTTGTGCATTAGGGAAGCCCCTGACCTGATGAAGCCTCAGCGTGCTGATCTGAATGGGGAATCAAAAGACCCATTTTCTGTTGTTATGAAACAGCCTGTGGGAACATGCTCAGAGCCTTGCGTGGTGTGTGGGAGGTTCTAATACTTTTGTGCATCCCATAAATTCATAAGAGAATCAGTGGTGATGAGCATGGATGTGGAGGAACCAGGACTACAGCTCAGCTCAGGAGGGAGCCCTGAATGGGACGTTCACAGCCCCTCATGACTTGACCCTTGTCTGCCAAAGGTAGATGGGCTTGTTCCAGACAAGTCTGGGCATAGATAAGAATCTAACACATTTAGGTCATGGAGTTTTGTGCTCTCTTGGTTAAATTCTGCCTTGATTGATTTTTGCAGCTAAAAGTCACTTCTGAGCATGTAGAGTTTGGGAAGTGATCCAAATTATTCAGTTTAAGATCACTATAGTGTTGTTTGAAATATTAAGGTCAGGAAACGGAATAAAGATGTGAATACAAACATGACTTAGGAGTCAGTGCTGAAATTCCAGGTCTGTCTGCATTAACTGTGTGTCCATGGGGTTCTCTCTCCACCTCTCTGAGTCTCCTCTTCATGATCTGTAAATAACAAACAAACAAAAAGGGTTCTTGCCCTTCTAACTGGCTGTCATGAGGAAAACTTTGACATTATGGAGGTAAAGTGCTTTGCACATGGAGCCAGCCCTTTGTCAATGCTAGAAATAATACTAAGAAGAAAATAATTGAATGAACTAGAAAGCGTAAGAGAAAGAAAAGAGAAGGAAGGATGGATAAAAAAGATGGACAGGAAGGATGGTAAAGCTGATCATGAGCGCTGTCTTCTCACATTTGAAGAGTCCCTCTAAAGAAAGTGAGATGTTGCTTAGGACCAATTAGGGAAGCAGATGTTACCTAAAATGACCATTTATTCTAGAGGAAAAGGTGTTAATCTTTCAGTTATGGCTGACTCTTTGTGATCCCATGGACTGTAGCCTGCCAGGTTCCTCTGTGCATGGAATTCTCCAGGCAAGAATACTGGAGTGGGTTGTCATTCCCTTCTCCAGGGGATCTTCCCAACCCAGGGATGGAACCTGGGTCTCCTGCACTGCAAACAGAATCTTTACCAGCTGAGCCACCAGTGGAAGCCCACTTCTTCTAGAAGCGAAAGTGAAAAAGTGAAGTCCCTCAGTCGTGTCCAACTCTTTGTGACCACATGGATTGTAGCCTATCAGACTTCTCCGTCCAGGGATTTTCCAAGCAAGGGTACCAGAGTGGGTTGCCAACCTGACCCAGGGATCGAACCCAGGTCTCCCGCATTGCGGGCAGACGCTTTACCCTCTGAGCCACCAGGGAAGCCCAAGGAGACATTCAAAAGGGCCTGAGCAAAGAGATGTTAAAGACACTGGGAAAAGCACCTCTATAGAACAGAGAGAATACAGGGAATCCTAATACACGCGCAGTTTCTTCCATGCAGTTCATCTGTATAAATATGTAGCATTGAGGGCGTCCATTGGTTCTGGGAATATTATCAACAACAGAAAGCCTGAATCATGTATCAGACCAGAAGTTGAGCACTTTTCTTGAAACACATGTATTGTCTGCTAAGAAACCCTGGAAAAGCCGTTGTCTTCCTCTCTTTGTAGGGAGAGCAGGCTCCGACTCAGAGGCCCAAGGACCAGACAGCAGAGTCCAGTAGTTGTGTTTTAATTAAAACATTTTAAATTGGTATCTTAAAAAGCATATATTTATTTGGTTGCATCCAGGCTCAGCTGTAGCATGGGGTTCTTCATTGCCTCATGTGGGATCATTCATGCAGTGCTTACTCTCCACTTTGGGCATGTGGGTCCAATTGCTCTGTGGCAAGTGAGATCTTAGTTCCCTGACTAGGGATTGAATCTGCATTGCAGGGTGGAGTTTTAGCCACTAGACCACCAGTGAAGTGAAAGTGTGCAAGTGTGAGTCAGTGAGTTGTGCCTGATTCTTTGTGACCCCATGGACTGTAACCCACCAGTTCCTCTGTCCATGGAAATCTCCAGGCAAGAATACTGGAATGGGTTGCCATGCCCTCCTCCAGGGGCCTTTCCTGACCCAGGGATCAAACTCAGGTCTTCCACATTGCAGGCGGATTCTTTACTATCTGAGTCACCAGGAAAGCCCAAGAATACTGGAATGGGTAGCCTATCCCTTCTCCAGGGATCTTTCCTGACCCAGGAATTGAATGGGGGCCTCCTGAATTGCAGGCCGATTCTTTGCCAGCTGAGCTACCAGGGAATGAATGACATGTAAAGATTCATACATATTTGATGTATGTAACTTGAGTTTGAGGATAAGTATGTGCTTGTAAAACAAGCATTACCATCAAGGTCATAAATATAACCATCACCTCCCAAAGTTTCCTCGTGCCTTTACTATTATTATTACTGTTGGTTGGAAAACAAAATAAGAGCTCCCTTTTTAGCAAATTTCAAGTTATACATTATTGTCAGCTATAGCCACCAAGTGGTATAGTTGGTCTTCAGATCTTCTGTATCTTGCATAACTGAATCTTTTTACCCTTCACCATTACCCCCACCCCCTTCTCCTCTCCCCTCCCCTCTAGCCCCTGGTAACCACCATTCTATCCTCTGCTTCTAAAAGTTTGACTATTTTAGATTCCACATTCACACCACAAGTAGAGTTTTAAATTACAAAGGAATGCTTCCAAATCCCCATGACCTCCATCATTCTATTGCCTGTGTGCTCTATGATTTATTTGTTGGCTTTATATGTCAGTTTTCCCTCTGGACCATGGGCTTCTCTGATGCATGAGCATGCTAATCTTTTATCTTGGTATCTGTTTTGCTTAACAGCTCTAGGCAGGAAAGCTGTTCCATCAGTTTAAAGGATGATTACCTGAGTTAGGTTCAAGAGAAAGAAAACATTTAAAAAATGGAGACTTTTTTTTGGAATGCCTTATGTATGTCGGGCTGGGAGGCATGTTATGTCCATAATCCAGCCTCATTCTAGGAGACTCCCTGCTCTTTCAGAGGCTAGAAAGCTAAAAGCTGCAGCTAATAGACACAGGCTTTCCAGGTGGTGTTAGTGGTAAAGAACCCATCTCCCAATGCAAGAGACAAAAGAGAAGCAGGTTCGATCCCTGGGTGCGGAAGATCCCTTGGAGGAGGGCATGGCAACCAACTCCAGTGTTCTTGCCTGGAGAGTTCCATGGCCAGAGGAGTCCAGCAGGCCACAGTCCATGGGGTTAAAAGAGTCAGACATGACTAGACGACTTAGCACGAAGCACAACATAGATCCATGCAACAAAATGTGCTTGAATGAGATTTGGGAGGAGGGCAAGGTTTGCTCGTCCCTTTCTTCTCCGCTCCAGCTCATCTTTCACTGCTTTCTTCCCCTTCTGAATTGTTTATGCCAGCCATCCTGAATTTCCCCCTATTCTCCTATGGGACTGGATTTTCTTTGATTCTTTGCTGGGAAGTCTGCTCTCCCTATTATTACTTTTTTTTTTTTCTAATTCCTACTACTTCTTTATAAAAGTCAGCTCCTCCAGGCAGCCTTCCATGACTCCCCCAGTCTGGGTTAAGGGTCTTGCTTTGGTAAGAATTCTGAAGATGTTCCCAAGATTTCCATTTCCCAGTTGTTCAATCAAATACTAATCTAAGCAGCGCTATGAAGGGATATTACAGATATAATTTAAACCCCATATTCTAACGCTCTGCTTGCTTGTGACTTCAGTCACCCTGACCACTGTCTTTACTCCATTCAGCACAAGGCTCTCCTGGAAATCCCTGTCTTGTTCTCTAACATCCTCTTTCTGGGCAGCCTCTCTTAGGCTGTTCTCCACTCCTGTGAGCAGCCCAGGCAAACACACAGATTTCTTTAAGAACCAGGATTGTAGATGTAGCCAATTAATTAAGAAGATTCAGGTAAAGGATGTAATGTCCGGAAGAGTTGCTGCTGCTGCTACGTCGCATCAGTCATGTCTGGCTCTGTGCGACCCCATAGACGGCAGCCCACCAGGCTCCCCGTCCCTAGGATTCTCCAGGCAAGAACACTGAAGTGGGTTGCCATTTCCTTCTCCAATGCATGAAAGTGAAAAGTGAAAGTGAAGTCGGCTCAGTCGTGTCCGACTCTTCGCGACCCCATGGACTGCAGCCTACCAGGCTCCTCCATCCACGGGATTTTCCAGGCAAGAGTACTGCAGTGGGGTGCCATTGCCTTCTCTCGTCCAGAAGAGTAAATGTTACTAATTTACCTTGAGGAGAAAATGATAAACTGTGCTCTTTCTACAACCCAAGAGATGCTAATTCACAACCCAAAGTTAATTTTCCGATGTCTGTTTTCTTCCCTGGAGGAAAATAAATGAGTTGAGAAGGAGGCTGAGAAAGGTAGGTATGCTTTCACACGGGAGCTGGTCTATGAGAGCGATGTGGGTTGAGGAGACCTAAGAGGAAAGAGGTTGAATTTGGACAGAAGGTCTTCAGAGAGCAGCAGGACTATTAGCCTCCAGGAAGAATAAGCAGGTCTGCTCTGTGACATTTATGGAGGAGTGCTATGGCAGGAAGTTATCTCTAGCCAGCTGAGCTCTCTGATGGATGTATCAGGTGACTCAGGAAGCAGCACAGTCTTTCTTTTGAGAGGTATTCAAACAAGGGCTGGATGTCCATGCATCAGGGATGCTATACAGGGGAGTCTGACAGTGTGTGAAAGCGATGAACTTCAAAAATTCCAAAATTGGGAAATCTGAGACTTGATAGTCAAACTGCCCACTTCCAAAATTAAAGGGCAGTCAGAATCCATGGCTTATTCCTGAGAATGAGCTTATAGGATCCTAGAACAATTCATCTATGATCATGTTCTCCTGGGAGAGATCTAAGAGTTACAATTTCCCTGCCTACCGAGGACAAGGCACTGAGAAATGCTTCATTTTGCGGCATGAGTGCAACAGCGTTCAGAAGTTTCCTGCTGTTTTTCCAGAATTTCTGCCATGTAAAGATTCCTTCCATTTAAGACTTGGGTCCTCTATGCAGCTGGACCCCCCACAAACAGTGGGCCTTGGCAAAGTAGCTCTCCATGACTAGACGTTAACTTCCTTATCTGCAATTAAAAAGGCCTCTAAGGTCTCTAAGGTCCTTAGAGGTCCTCTGAAGTCTGCTTGAGCTCTAAGAATTCACATAGGTCCGCATTTCCATAAATATGCAGAAGGGATTGATATCAATAGAACTGGGCATGGCACTCCTGCCTGGGGCAAGCAGGCCTGGGTGGGCAGCTGAGACTGAGGGATGTTACATAGATGGAGAGGGTGGTGTTGCTGGAATGTGTTCCACGCTGGCAACTGTTGAGGCAGGAGGTGAAAATGAGAGAATAAACAAATATATTCTCTTAGGGCTTCCCCGATGGCTCAGTGGGTAAAGAATCCACCTGAAAGGAAGGGACACAGGAGAAGAGTTTCAATTCCTGGGCAGGGAAGATCCCATGGAGGAAGAAATGGCAACCCACTCCAGTATTCTTGCCAGGAAGGAGCCTGGAGGGCTACAGTTCATGGGGTTACAAAGAGCTGGACACGACTGAGCAACTAATTAACATACACTCACATAAAGCACTATTGGGTTCAAACAATTTCAAGAACAAGGAGACCTTCAAGGTCACATAAACAAATCCTGAAGTCCAGCATGTTCCTTCCTTCCTCCACCTGAGAGCTTTTCTCTCTGCCACATACATGAGGAAAGAGCTGTGCCTGCACCTCAGGAAAACATGTAGGAGTTTTGTTTCCAAACACCCCTTGCTGCAGGTGGGAGAGCTAGTCACATTCCTATTACTGCTGGGTTTAATCCTGTCACTGGTGCTGACACATGAATCACTCTGCTGGTCCTGGGAGCATGATGATGCAACGGACTGATGGAGGCCCATCTGGCCTTTTCATTTTCTTGATGAAGTCAGAACATCACCAGCAAATTGGGGCAGCTGGGGTGCTGGTAGAGGGTTCTATTCAGGCAGGAAGCCAAACTGGGCCACCTGGACCTTCTGAGTCTCTAAGGGGCCACCCTTGCTCTCCCTTCCTAGATGAGTGCCTGGAAACCTGCTTCACTTGCCTCCGTCAGCATGAGCAAAGGCTTACTGCACACCTCGCTCATGGACCAGGCACTGTCCTGGAGATCTCCTTGAAATCTGACATTGGCCCTGTGAATTAAGCACCTATATTCCCATTTTACGTAAAACATATCATAACTCCTCACCTTGCTTGGCAATGGGATGAAAACCAGATCCGTGTATCTTCGATGATCAAGCCCCTACTCTATAACAGGCTGACCCTCCCAATTACAAGCTCAGCGCTTCCATGTACAACTACATTTAACTTTCGTAAAAGCAGCGTAAGGCAGCTGTTAGCAAGGAAATCAAGGCCCAGAGAGGTTAATTCAGTTATCCAAAGTACCGGATTCATGGCCCCTTCCATTTCTTCATCTTACATTTGATCAATACCCCCATGTGGTATTGCATTGGGTTCTGGGTTACAGTTGTGATGAAATGTCAGTGTTCTTGCCTTCATAGAACTTACACCATAAAATAAGAATCAGTTATGCTGTAGGGAGTGACACAAAAGGAAAGCAGGTAGTGTTCTGACATTAGGGTGAGGCAGGTGTTAGCGAAGGGCCTCTTTAAGAAATGACCTGTAAGCTGGGCCACAGTTAGGAGGGGAAGAAAGCAGGTGTGCTGGGCTGAACATTCGTGTTCCCCTAAAATTCACATGTTGAGGCCCAATCCCTGTGCTGCTGTGTGCTCAGTCATGTCTGACTCCTTGCCACCCCATGGGCCATAGCCCACCACGCTCCTTCCTCTGTCCAGGGGATTCTCCAGGCAACAATACTGACCCGGTTGCCGTTTCCATCTCCAGTGGATCTTTCCCCACCCAGGGATCAAACCCACGTCTCCATCTTCTACATCTTCTGCATTGGCAGGTGGATTCCTTACCACTGTTCCACCTGGGAAGCCCGTTCTTATCCCCAAAATGATGGTATTTGGAAGTTGGGACTTTGGGAGGTAGTTAGGGTCAGATGAGGTCACGGTGGTGGGACCCCCTGATGGAATTATAAGAAGAGGAAGAAAGACAGGGCCCTCTCCCTCTGTCATGTGAAGACCCAGCAAGAACTGGTTATTTTCAAGCCAGGAAGAAAGCTCTTACAAGGAACCGAATCCGCCGGCACCTTGATTTTGAACTTCTAGCCTCCAAAACTGTGAGACTTAAATGTTTGCTGCATAACGGACTTCCCTGGTGGTCCAGTGGTTAAGACTGTGTGCTCCCAATGCAGGTCATGTGTTTGGTCCCTGGTTGGGGAGTTAAGATCCCTCATGTTACTTGGTGCATCCAGGGGGAAAAAAAGGAAAAAAATGTTTGCTGAGTAAGCCACTTTGTCTATAATATTTATTACAGAGTGATACAGAGGAACTCAAACCTGATTCCAGGAAGTCAGAGGATCTGTTTCCTTCATCAGCCAGTGAAGTCAGAATTATTAGTCAAGCACAGTTTTCCAAGTTACTCAAATGTTCTTCCTCGGCCCACACAGATCTTTCTGGAATAGGTTAAGAACAAGTCTAGGGAAAGTTATTTGCTTTTGCTGGGGAGAAAATACGTGTAGCCATTAACTGAAACTTTTTTGGCATTAAGTTAGTTTCTAGGGGAAATGAAATCTGAATGAATTGGCACCTTTGAGTGTATCTGACGTTCGCTTATTTTCTTGGTTCTCAACACAGTTTCACCAGTAAAAATTGTTTCCCAGTGTCGATCCTGCCATTGCCAGATAAACAAAACCCCTTTGGCCTTGTGTGGGGTGTAAGAAAGAGAGGCCAGAAGATACTTTCCTGGAGTGCATGATTTTCTTTTTGTTGACTCACAGAGTGCTAGAGCTGGAAGGGAGCTTTGATTTGACACAGTCTGATTCTGCTCATCTGATAAGGGAGGAGACTGAGACATGGAGGAGGGAAAGAACCAGTCCAGGGGAACCCACTCTGGTGGCAGAGCTGCTCTGTCCATCTTGGAAACCGACACTGCTCTAGGTCTTGTGGGTATGAAGTGGTTTAATAGTGAGGATTAACGGCCTATAAAATTATTGAGAGGACTAGAGCAGGAAAGGTTAGCAAAAGCTGCTGACATAGAGTTTTGCTGCTTAGCTGTCAAACAATCTGGAATTGCAGGAAATTGCCACCACTGATTATGGTTGCTTACAGCAAGGAGGCAAGCGGTCTGTAAGAGCAAGCCTGGAGAGTTTTGGAAGGTCTCTCATCTGCTGAAGTCCATGCATATCCTCCAGAAAACGTAGAGCAGTGATATGGCTTCTGCCTCTTTTACGCCTTGCCAGAAGCTAAACCATAACCCCAGTGGCAGAGAATTCCAGCCCTGGGGAATAGAGGGGAACTTAGGAGTGAGCAGAAAAGGTGTTGAGTTGCTAAGAGACATTCTGGTATAGCAGGTCTACTGGATTCTCTCTACATTTTCTTCTACAAGCCTGTCTTGTATCTTTCTTCTCTCCTCCCATCTTTTTCCCTTTTCATCCTTACTGGACATTTGGTTGATTAGGTGCTTTATTGTCTGTTTAACTGGAGACCTGGCCTGGGCAGAATGGAAAAGGTTTGGCTTGACAATAACATGCATTTGATGGGGAAGGGGCTCCCTAAATATTTGCAAATATGTGAAATTTATTTTAAAGGACATCTGGGTGTGTTTAAAAATAAACCAGAGAAAAAGCAAACACTGTGATAAGAAGATGGGCTAGATATAGTAATGGGTCTAGACAGATCTGGAGGTGTAGACAGATTAGGATTCTACTCCAGATTCCCACGAAGCTCTCCTCCTCGTAGACATTGGGTGCTGAGCATCTGACTTAATCTGTGTATTAGTGATAGAAGTAATAAAAATATTACTCTCAGAAAGTTCTTATGAAAATTACACAAAATAATACATATTAAAGAATACATGGCATAGAGAGAAAATTTACCAGTGGTCCTAATATTATTATATGTCTCAGTTAGTATGAAATGCTGGCATGACAATCCCATAGTTTGGGTGCTTAAACATCACACATCTATTTCTCAAAGTTCTGGAGGCTGGAAAGTCCAAGATCAAGAAGCTGTCTGGTAGGAGCCCTCATTCTGCTTTGTGGATGACTGTCTTCTTGCTGGGTCCTCACACACAGAGAAAGAACTCTGCTCTCTCCACCTTCTTAAAAGGACACAAATGCTGTCAATGTGGGCTGTACCTTCATGATCACATTTAAACCTGAAAAATGTGAAAAGTGAAAGTGTTAGTCACTAAGTCCTATCCAGCTCTTTTGTGACCCCATAGACTGTAACCCGCTAGGCTCCTCTGTCTATGGAATTCTCCAGGCAAGATACTGGAGTGTGTAGCTATTCCCTTCACTATTCCCTTCTCCAGGGGATCTTCCCCCACCAAAGGACTGAAACCAAGTCTCCTGCATTGCAGGCGAGATTCTTTACCATCTGAGCCACTGGGGAAACTCCTCACGTTTAAACCTGATTGTCTCCCAAATACCATCCCTCGGGCATTAAGGCTTCAACATATGGATCTGTAGGACTGGGAGAAGGGAGCACAAACATTCAACCTAAAGCATCATAATTCTTTAAAATTATTAGTGGTGACTAACTTAGGAGATAAAAATTAGGGTTCCATTGCAGAGATCAGAATTCACGCTACCTCAGATTAGCAGAAATGGATCAGTTATAACATATTAAATAGATTCTGGAATCATCAGAGTGACTAAGTAACCGCATCTTGGTTGAGCTCCCAGGAATATCCTAGAGAACTGAGCCACCCCAGAAACCACAGTCTCTTTTCCGCTCTGAAAGCCTCTGGCTAAATTGGGAAGCTGCTACTCCAAGTCTACCTCTAGGGCCACTTACTTCTGTCAAAAATTGGAGGCCAGAAAAACCAGAAAGACATCTGCTAAACTGGTAAGCTGCTTGTACAGACATTGACTTTATTGGCTTTGAAGCTCATGCCACTGCATGGTCAAGAAGTCACCAGAGAAAAATCAGACCCCATCCAGAACTGTGCTTGCCCACCAAACTCACTGAAATAGAACCAACCACCGCAGAAATGGCCTCCTTTCTGTATCCACCTTTCGAATCTCTGTCAAGTGTGCCTAA
The DNA here is from genome assembly GCA_917880005.1 of Nanger dama. Lineage (NCBI taxonomy): Eukaryota > Metazoa > Chordata > Mammalia > Artiodactyla > Bovidae > Nanger > Nanger dama. Next base: position 2,642,178 of record CAKJTW010000074.1, on the reverse strand, counting down.
CCCCAAGTCCTCCACCTGCACTCAGGTCTGGACAGCATAGTGCTTATCTTCTAGCCTGCAAGCCAGGCAGGCACTCCTAAAAGGATGTGCCACGATCTGCATCCCTGGGAATTGTAATTTTTCTCACTCCTCCTGGGTTCTTGGGGGTGACTTGCTGGCCACTCTCTTCATTCATGACTTCCTCTTGCCCATGAGAGCAGGTATGAGGTGCCCAGTCCTGAGCTTGGCTCAGCCCCCTTCTCCTTGCCTCCTTGGGTTCTGCCCTCCAGCAGCGAGGGTTCACTCACCCCTTCTGCCTGGGCAGTTGTCTTAGTCTAAAGGCCCTGCCCCCATGCAGAGTGACCTGCATCATCCAGGTATGATAGACTGAGTGCATAAACAATCCCACTCAGGGACCGAGGGTCGGTAAGCTTACCTGCCTACAAAGCTAAGCTATATTCTCTAAACTGCTGCTGCTGCTGCTGCTAAGTCGCTTCAGTCGTGTCCAACTCTGTGCGACCCCATAGACGGCAGCCCACCAGGCTCCCCTGTCCCTGGGATTCTCCAGGCAAGAACGCTGGAGTGGGTTGCCATTTCCTTTTCCAATGCATGAAAGTGAAAATTGAAAGTGAAGTCACTCAGTCATGTCCGACTCTTAGCGACCCCATGGACTGCAGCCCACCAGGCTCCTCCATCCATGGGATTTTCCAGGCAAGTGTACTGGAGTGGGGTGCCATTGCCTTCTCCATTCTCTAAACTAGGGTTCTCCAATTTCTGGGCCATGGACCGGTACCTCCTGTTGGATCAGTGGTAGCATTAGATTAGTAATAAAATGCATAATAGATGTAATGCACTTGAATCATCCTGAAACCATCCCCTAGCCCTGGTCTGTGGAAAAATTGTCTTCCATGAAAGTAGTCCCTGCTGCCAAAAAGGTTGGGGACCATTGCTCTAAACAGATTTATCAGGAATGAAATTCATATTTTGACTTCCAAATGCCTAAATCCTATGTTTCTTCTTCATTTTATAACAGTGTATAGCATTACTTTAATTTTATTTAAAAATCTATCTATATCTATCTCTGGAAAATGCAGTTTTAACATATATTTTCCAAGTTTTCTACAATGAATAGGAAGAGAAGACTAGAGAAAAAGAGACGAAAGAATGAAAGGTTCTTGGCTTCATTCCACTTTTCACTCTGCTTCCGTTTTCTGAGGCAATTGCAGAGAAGAGATTCTTAGTACCTTGATGTTCTCTCTTTTATAATCACACAAAAAAGATTATTTTATTACTTATGACACAAATAGCATTATGGTCACATTAACAAAAATGAAAATCTCACCTGACTGTCCTGCCGCCCCAGTAAAATAGCTTATTTTTATGCTCGTTCCCCTGCCTACTCTAATCCATATACATGTGGTATTTATTCTATAACAAGGTAGCTTTGTAACAATGTTCTTCACTATATTCTTATAACAGTGTTCCTATAACACAGACATGGTTTTCTCTTTTTCTTTTAGCTATCCTTACAGTCAAGGCATTTCCCCTGTTGCTCAGGGTCCATTCATCTGCTTCCCCACGAGAAAGAAAAGCGGCACGTGTGGATGTGTAGACATCTCCGGATATTTCAGGACTTTCTTGAAGCCTTTGGCGGCCCTGGCGGGTGTGGATGCTTGAGGCTAGATCTGACGCAGCTGCCAATGGCCTGAGTCTGGCTGGTAGAGAGCCCTTGGTTAAGATGGTACCTGCGCAAGGCTGGGTCAGTGACCAACTTCAGTGCTGTTTCCTTGATGAATAGGATTTATTCTGGTTTGGTGAGAAAAATTATTTTTGCCCACAAGAGTAGATAAAAATTTATACCTGGCAAAATAATTGTTTTATATTTTATACCATTTTCTGGCTATATTTTATTATAAATGCTGGTGTTATTATAACAAGTTTCATTTGAAAAATCAAACACAATTGCAAATGATCAGACAGGCCAGTGTCTATGAAGCATTTACTTTGCATCATGTGGTATATGTGTGCGTGTGTGCTCTGTTGTGTCTGACTCTTTGTGACCTCTTGGGCAGTAGCCTATCAGGCTCTCTGTCCATGTGGTATGCAGTATGTTCAAAAGTCCTTTGACACATGCAGATTGTGCTAGTTTGTTCAGAATGCCATAGCAAAATACCTGAGACTGGGTGGCTTAACAGAATATTTTTTTTCTCACTGTTGTGGGGGCGGGAAGGTCCAAGATCAAGGTGCCAGTGTGGTCAGGTTCGGGGGAAGTTTCTCTCACTTTGCAGACAGCTGGCTTCTTGCTGTGCCTTCACATGGTTTATCACATCGGTTATGGGGAGAAGGAGACAGCGGGAGGGAGGGAGAGGGAGGAAGAAGGGGAAGGAGGGAGAGGAGAAGAGGTCAGAATTTTGGAAGGGCTCAGTTCAGTCTGTAGCACCAATTTTATCTTTGTCTGCCACGCTGTGACTTATTTACATTTTTCAAATGAGAAAAGAGGTCTAGAGAATTGAAGCAGCATGACCAAAGTCACACAGCTAGTGAGGGACACAGACAGATTTAGAATCCAGACCGACTTCAAAGCGCACACACTCTTCACTCTGTCCACAGTCCTCGCTTGTTATTTATTCGAAAATTCACTCTCTCTTTGTCAGTCTGGTGTTTAATTTTCCTCCCAACTCCTTTTAAGAAATTCACAAAGAGAAAAGTGACAGCCTTCCTTTTAATTCTTACTCATCACATGCATTTATTCCAAATTAGATATCCAAGCATATCAGTTTCATACTCAGGGATGCTCACAAATCTAGAGGAAAAGACAGACCAGTAAACAGAAAAGGATCACTGCCTGTGAAAACTACTCAGATGAGATGCTCCTGGCTGGTGATAAAGCTGAAACAGGGCATCCACTCTGGATTGGGATAGTGCGTGGGAGGTGACAACCCCTCTGTTTTACTTGAGACAAAGGGAAAATCGGTAAGGAGTGGGAAGGAGCAAAGGCATTCCAGAGGGAGGTAATAAGCATACAAAGGAGGGCAGCAAGGACTGCCACAGGGCTGCAACTTCAGCCGGGGAGGGACTGCACCTTGGGTATCCAAACTTCCTTCCCTGACAGGTCTCGCGGATGCTATGGGCCTTGAATGTCATCCAACCACATGAGCAATAATAACAATAACCACACTAATAATAGTGGTGGTGGCTTAGTCGTGTCTGCCTCTTGCTATACCATGGACTGTAACCTACCAAGTTCCTCTGTCCATGGGATTTCCCAGGCAAGAATCCTGGAGTTGGTTGCCATTTCCTTCTTCAGGGGATCTTCCTGACCCAGGGCTCGAATCCCCATCTCTTGTGCATGGCAGGCGGATTCTTTACTACTGAGCCATTGGGGAAGCCCCAGAGCTCTTATTTACACATGTAACTATATCCCACATTTTCTCCCTTAATTCTCATAACAAAACTGAGGCCAGAGAGCAATAGTAAACTCTCCCAGAAGACTTCCCTGCCTGAAAACGCTAAATGCAGATGTGGCTTTGTTTGTAGTTTCCAACAGGAGTTCTAACTTCTGGGATGTATATGTAAAAATTTGGAATTACCAAACATCCTTATTTCAATGCTGTGAAGTTATTGACAGGTCCCAAGTGAGTGCTCACCTGTAGACGTGCCATGTATTTACAGGCTGTTTCATTCTCCCACAGGTCTGAGGGAGCTGTGATCTTTGTGTCAGGCCAGGTGACCAGCAGATGGATGTGAACTCTGAATTCCCCGGGGACAAAGGCTTTGTAAATGTAGCTGCTGCAACAGTTTCTCGACTCTGTTTTGCAGCATAATCTTTTGCAAAAAGACAAAGATAAAGATGCACACTTAAAAGTAGAAGAATCAACAGATGTCATGGATATTTTTAAACCAATTACTGAAGCATTCCTGCAGAAGCAGGCACATGAAATATAGATGTGGCTTCCTGCACCAAATTTGATTTATTTCTGAGATCATTCCTTCATCACAGCTTGAGCTGCATTCCAATGTATTCTGAGCAAGCCAGATGAGCAATCAGGACATTCCTGGTTGTTCGTAACCCTGCAGACAATTTACAAGGCATATTAGTGCCAATAGCTTTAATAACAATTACTACAGAGCACTGTTTTCTCACCAAGGGTTGGAGGCTGGAGGGACTGCTCAGATTCCCCTACGTGACTGGTTAAACAAATAAATACCTCCTTCTGTACTTCTGACCGTCTTCCAATTTCCACCCAGGACAGGACTTCATAGAAATGAAAACCCTGGGGCAATGGTGCCCAGGAACACAGGTTGCAGCTTTGGGGAGGGGTGTTCTCTGAAATTTACAACTTATAACCTCTGCACCTTCCATCAGAAGAGTGTGTAATAACAGCGCACTGGGACCTCCCTGGTGGTCTAGTGGTAAAGACTCTGTGCTTCCACCTGCCCCTGGGTTCAGTCCCTGATCAGGGAACCAAGATCCCACATGCCCCTGTGATGTGGCCAAAAATAATAAGCGCTCACTGCCTTGTGGTAGGGCCACATGTTCTTATAGGGCAGAGATACCCCATTAATAAGGACAGGTGTTCGGTCTAACTCATTAGCAAATGATCACTGAGCTTCTAAGTTGTGCCTGGCACTGAGGACATAATTAGAAACAAGATAAACTAAGTCACTGGAATTTGGGGAGAAAAGCACCATCACAAGTAATAACAAATACATTGTTACTAACACATCATAAGATGAGTATTATGAAAAGATCTTGCTTACATTCCTTCCTGCTTGTGTTTAATCCAGTGGTTCTCAAAGTGGGGTCCCCAGACCAGCAGCTACAGCCTCACTGGGGAATTTGTTGGAAATGCATATTCTCAGGCCCACTCATGCTCAGCTGACTCAGGCAGTCCAGAGATCAGTGTTTCAACAAGCCTCAGTAAGCCTTAATGCGTACTCAGGGTTGAGAAGCTCTATTGCGGCCCAATCAAGAATAAATCCATGCTAGCTGAATGTGGATCAAAGAGGCACATTATTCTAGAGTTACAAAAATGCTCAGGGGACTTCCCTAAGGGTTCAGTGGTTAAGACTCTGTGCTTCCTCTGTGGGGGTACAGGTTCAGTCCCTACTTGGGGATCTAAGATTCCACATGCTATGCAGTGCAGCCAAAACAAATCCCACAAAACTCAGTAAGCCCCATAGCGCAAGCTTCATAGTAAACTGTGCTGAGGAATGTGGCCTTGAAGTCAGAGCAGGCTGACTGCTTTTTCCATGCATCCAGACTTTGGAGCCTGCCCTTGGGGAGGGGGTCTTCTAACTCAGGTGATTCCCAGCTGCTCTGTGAGGTCTTGTCCATATGTCCTCTAAACAGAGAATTTCAGGCCTTCACTCTCTGCCCAAAGGAAGACCTGAGAAGCTGGGCTCACTGCTCAGAGTGGCGATAGAGGGGACACCTTTCTTACAACCCAGAGTCAGGCAATGACTGAGAACCAGAGCAGGCTGTTCAGTTCAGTTTAGTCGCTCAGTCGTGTCCGACTCTTCGCGACCCCATGAATTGCAGCACGCCAGGCCTCCCTGTCCACCACCATCTCCCGGAGTTCACTCAGACTCACGTCCATCGAGTCCATGACGACATCCAGCCATCTCATCCTCTGTCGTCCCCTTCTCCTCCTGCCCCTAATCCTTCCCAGCATCAGAGTCTTTTCCAATGAGTCAACTCTTCGCATGAGGTGGACAAAGTACTGGAGTTTCAGCTTTAGCATCATTCCTTCCAAGAAATCCCAGGGCTGATCTCCTTTAGAAAGGACTGGTTGGATCTCCTTGCAGTCCAAGGGACTCTCAAGAGTCTTCTCCAACACCACAGTTCAAAAGCATCAATTCTTTGACGCTCTGCCTTCTTCACAGTCCAACTCTCACATCCATACATGACCACTGGAAAAACCATAGCCTTGACTCGACGGACCTTAGTCGGCAAGGTAATGTCTCTGCTTCTGAATATACAATCTAGGTTGGTCATAACTTTTCTTCCCAGGACTAAGCGTCTTTTAATTTCATGGCTGCAGTCACCATCTGCAGTGACTTTGGAGCCCCCAAAATAAAGTCTGACACTGTTTCCACTGTTTCTCCATCTATTTCCCATGAAGTGATGGGACCGGATGCCATGATCTTTGTTTTCTGAATGTTGAGCTTTAAACCAACTTTTTCGCTTTCCTCTTTCACTTTCATCAAGAGGCTTTTTAGTTCCTCTTCACTTTCTGCCATAAGGGTCGTGTCATCTGCATATCTGAGGTCATTGATATTTCTCCCGGCAATCTTGATTCCAGCTTGTGTTTCTTCCAGTCCAGCATTTCTCATGATGTACTCTGCATATAAGTTAAATAAGCAGAGTGACAATATACAGCCTTGACGTATTCCTTTTCCTATTTGGAAGCAGTCTGTTTTTCCATGTCCAATTCTGACTGTTGCTTCCTGACCTGCATACAGACTTCTCAAGAGGCAGTTTAGGTGGTCTGGTATTCCCATCTCTTTCAGAATTTTCCACAGTTTATTGTGATCCACACAGTCAAAGGCATGAATTAAACAGCAGTTTCTCACACCTTGGTCTCACCCTTTAGTGAAACACGAATGGGGTCAGATTATCATCAATTTGATGAACTGTTCCTTCTGGGAAAGAAAGAGAGAACAGAAAGCAAGTGGAACAAAGAAGCCTGATCATCCTCTCCATTTTTTGAGGAAAGGAGAGATCTCATTTGCAATAGAGATAAAAGGACAGGGCTGAGGAGCATGTGTGCATGCTGAGTCGCTTCAGTTGTGTCTGACTCTTTGTGACCCTACAGGCTGTAGCCTGTGAGGCTCCCTCTGTCCATGGGATTCTCCAGGCAAGAATACTGGAATAGGTTGTCATGCCCTCTTCCAGGGGATCTTCCTGACTCAGGGATCACACCATGTCTTCTGCATTGGCAAGAGGATTCCTTTACCACTAATACCACCTGGGAAGCCCCTGAGGAGCATGGCTCCTCCTAAGAAAGGAAGAATTGGAAGACACCATGGGTTAAGGCAAAGCGTTCCAGGTGGGAGTAAGGTCAGAAACATTTCCAGATGCTCACAGGGAAGACACTTGATTTTAGATGATTTGATTGAATGGTTCCCTACTAATTTCATTCTGTCAATTTTTTTTTTTTTCAGACTTTTTTCTGTTGCTCTGCCTTTGTTCTCTGACTTCCTTTCTCTCTCTCATAATTTCTTCCTCTTTAAGCATTGTCCTCATGCCAGGCAACTGTAGCTGACTGAGGCTTACATAACTTGGAAACGCTGGCTAGCTCCATCAGGAGCGTGAGAGGTGCATAGGGTTGTTGGTGTTTCTCTGCTTGGGAGGAGGGAATGATGATGGGGTGATGGTTGCTTGTGTGCACAGGCCAGCCCTAGCCTTGCCAATTCATCAGTGACTTGCCGAGGATGTTTGCAAAGATGTCCCAGATCTCACTGGATCCAATGTGGCATTAGAGCTCATCAGGGAACTGGAAAGAGAGAAGAAGGAAGCATGGGGAAAGTGCATCTTCTTTGTGAGGAAAGAGAAGTTGGCTCACCACCTAGAGCATTCTGCAAACAGGATCAGCATACGTGACAAGTCACAGAAAAGCAGCCGTTACTCCAGGGAGCCTCCAGGTTGAAACCAAGATGCTCCTAGACCCGGAGGAAAGGTCTGCCTCACCTTCCATACAGGGGACGCTATTTCCTGTTCAGGCATTGGCTCCCATCCTTACACCAGTGTGTCCTATGCTCATGACACACACCTCTTTCCAGAGCTCAAGGGCTGCTTATCCACATGCATCCTGTCCAACCCGGGGTCACCCCCTTTACTCCTAATCCTCTCTTCTGTGATTCTCACAAGTAGATACCACACAGTGGGACACATACTAGACAAGGAAACACAACAGAAACTCTTCATAAGTCCAGTCATATACCCTGTAAGCCCCCAATTTATCTCTGCAATTGTTAAGGTTCATTTAGGTAGTGAAAAACAAAGCCCTCCTATGTCTCCACTTGCTGCTAAGTTACTAAGTCGCTTCAGTCGTGTCCAACTCTGTGTGACCCCATAGACGGCAGCCCACCAGGCTCTCCCATCCCTGGGATTCTCCAGGCAAGAACACTAAAGTGGGTTGCCATTTCCTTCTCCAATGCATGAAAGTGAAAAGTGAAAGTGAAGTCGCTCAGTCATGTCCAACTCTTCACGACCCCATGGACTGCAGCCTACCAGGCTCCTCCATCCATGGGATTTTCCAGGCAAGAGTATTGGAGTGGAGTGCCATTGCCTTGCTTAACCAAGGGGAAATGAAACAAAATAGGCAGCATGTGGAGAAACAGAGCATCACTTTATTAATAATAAATGTTGGAAGCTGTTGCTTAGGTTAAGAGGCAGAATGAACTTGCTAGTTCCTCCAGCCCCTAATGTTGGGAAAGACTGAAGGCAAAAGGAGAAGGGGGTAACAGAAAATGAGGTGGTTAGATAGCATCACTGGCTGAATGGGCATGAATTTGAGATAGCAGAGGACAGAGGAGCCTGGCATCCTGCAGACCATGGGGTTGTAAAGAGTCAGATATGATTTAGTGATTGGACAGCAAGTTCCTCTAGCCTAGGTCTAGGAAGAACCCATCCAAGGGGAAATTTGAATGAACAAAGTACAGTCAGATCTCTGCTTTCTCACTGGAGATGGAAGAAGGGGACAAATGAATGGTGCTCACAGTCTTTGATGGGCTACTCCAGCCTCTTTAGACATTAACTGACTCCACCACTGTGGGGAGTAACAGAGGCAAATGGCCAATCTTCAGGCATAACCTTCCACATACTAGAATATTTCAAGAGAAGAGAAGGTTTCCCACAACAGCAGCCTGAATGCTCTCATTCTCCTTTACTCCTCTTTTTCTCTAAATTGAATAGTGTATAATGAAAATGAGAATTCAAATAAGACAAACAGTTGTGAGAGCCTAGAGTGGGGAATCATTAATTTGATCTGAAGGTTTGGAGAAAGTTTTCACAAAAGAGGTGATAGATGAGTGGATCTTGTAAAATGAGCTGGTGTTTATTAGGAAGAGAAAGAAAGTTTTCTGGGCAGGATTGTAGATGTGAGCATTCATCTTGTTTGGGTAATAGCAAAATGTCCAGTGTGTTCTGAGTCTGGAATATGAGGGGAGCCAAGCGGAGGGAGGTTTTCTTATTGGATAAAGTGCAAAGGGAATGGTATGTTTGGGCAGAAGGCTGGCCCAGGACAGGGATATCTACCATGCATCGTCTTGGCAGGAACAAGAATTTAGATCTTTGGAGAAAGTGTTCTTGCTGCTATAGAAACTTGTTTCTCTGTCTGTTTTGCTGCTCTCAGTTACGTATCGTATCTGGGTCCCTGGCTTCTACCACTTGGGAAGAAGAGCCTTGTTCTTTTGTGGAACATCACGGGATTTTCCTGGTGGCTCGGATGGTAAAGAATCTGCCTGCAATGCAGGAGACACAGGTTTGATCCCTGGGTTGGGAAAATCCCCTGGAGAAGAAAATGGTTACCCTCTACAGTATTTTTACCTGGAGAATTCAATGGACAGAGGAGCCTGGCGGGCTACAGGAAACCACCAGGCCCCTCTGTCCATAGCATCACAAAAAGTCAGACATGATTGATCGACTAACACTTTCACTTTTTCACTTTTCCAGGGGTTCACAGAAAGGCCAGGTGAGAGATGTTACTTGAAATCCTTTACAGGCATTTATATTTTCTAAAGAGATGGGCAAAGTGCCAGAGCAGAAATGAGACTCTTTTGAACCTATAAAATACTGCTAAACTTCATCTTTTAAGGTCAAAGAAGTAAGTGGCTCTATTTTTTTTTTTCCAGAAAAATTTCCCAAAAGTCACTTTGCAAGGTCTGAGGTGCTGGATGCATGTGCTGAGAGCCCTTGAACTTTTGCCTTGGAAGAGAAGGAGCTGGCGTCATCCCCCTTTTGTTTTAGGCAATGGGAGTTTTCTGGTGTTGTGAGCACAGTGCTGGGCCACATTCCCCCAGAAAGCACTGCTTTTCTTTTCCCCACAGTCTGCTGGAGATAGAAATTTCCACAAAAGAATCAGGAAGATGTGGTAAGTAAGATGTGCCTCTCACTGTTCTTTACTGAAGATGTGGTGATGCTGGCTTGGAGGAACGTGATACAAGGTGTACCCCAAATGTGTCAGGTGTAGTGCCAGGGCGCTTTTTTCATCCTAAGAAATAGGACATTGCTATTCCAATGATACAGGTAAGAAAACTGAGCCCCAGAACTGTTTATTTTGTGATGCCAAGATTTGTGCTCTTCCCACATTCTTAAGAGGGTTGAGGAGTCAAGATGTTTGTTGGAATCATAAACTGATTCCTTTCCAGAAAACTACTGACTTTCCATTAGGGGTTTGGGTGTTTAAAACTGATCAGCTGACCACATTGTAAGTCCTCTGGGGTAGGGCTCTTGTCTCTTTTATTCACTGCTTGTATTTCCAGAACCTAGAACAATATCTGGCACAGAGTAATTTCTCAGTATTTATTATTGAATAAATGAATGAATGGTAGACATTCAATAATTTACTAAAGAGAGACACACTGTGCCAACATGGTACTTTCCATCTACTCACTTACAAATATCTGAAACATAGATACCATGTTCTTGGCATTACAGCACATCACTATAGAGGGGACAGATAGACATTGTGCAAGGGTCCTGTCTTGAATCAGATTCTGGACCCAGAAGGGAGGTAAATTTCAAGGGGGAAATGACAAATGATCAGAGAGATACTTAGATAATGTTATGCAAGTAGTCAGGAGGGAAAAATGTCTTTGAACTGGTGGAATCAGGGTGGTAATATTAACAACATTTGAACACACCCTTGAAATTGTTGTTTACCCCAACAATTTAGGAAACCAAACCTAGACAGCATATTAAAAAGCAGAGACATTACTTTGCTGACAAAGGTCCGTATAGTCAAAGCTATGGGTTTTCTAGTAGTCGTTTATGGATGTGAAAGTTGGACCATAAAGAAGGCTGAGTGATGAAGAACTGATGCTTTTGAACTGTGTTGTTGGAGAAGACTCTTGAGAGTCCCTTGGACTGCAGGAGATCCAACTAGTCCATCCTAAAGGAAATCAGTCTTGAGTATTCATTGGGAGGACTGATGTTGAAGCTGAAACTCCAATACTTTGGCTACCTGATTTGAAGAACTGACTGATTTGACAAGACCCTGATGCTGGGAAAGATTGAGGGCAGGAGGAGAAGGGGATGACAGAGGATGAGATGGTTGGATGGCATCACTGACTCAATGGGCATGAGTTTGAGCAAGCTCTGGGAGATGGCGAAGGACAGGGAAGCTTGGCGTGCTGCAGTCCATGGGGTTGCAAAGCATTGGACACAACTGAGCGACTGAACAACAGCAATATACCAGCCATTTTGTGTGCAAATGGGTTAGATTAAAAAATAATAAAAATAATAGTCAACTGAAGCAACCAGTTCTCTTATTTCACTCTCTAGCTGATGCAATCATATAATACATCTTGTTTGGGTACCAATGCTCCTGAATGTATTTCTGTGGCAAATGAAACATGAGCCAGGCTCAGCATCTTGCTTCAACTTTCCACACTGAGTGTTCTCACTTCAACAATTCATTAAAGCCCTGCATCTGTGCCAAGATCTCCCTTGCTTCCTTTCTTCCTCTCTCCTTCATTAAAACAGAGCAATTATGCAATCCTATTCCTCTGCCCAGGGCTCATTCTAAAAATGTTCCTCTGCAAATGCCGCTGCTTGGCTGATTGGCACCAGGAGACAGCGGGAGATGGCAGGAGCTCTTCTCCTGAGTCTAGTTTGGCAAAGTGCTTTGTCTGGGATGGGCTGTGGGTCACTCCTAACACCAACCACAAGGAATAGGGCAGGAATTAAAGAGAGTGGGTGCAGAGAGGCAGTGGAGGGTGAAGCTGATCTGGCCTCTGTACCCTGACACTGAATTAAATCTCGTCAGAGTTTTGGGTAACATAGAAAAGAATAGCTTTATTGCTTTGCCAGGCAAAGGATACTATAGAAGGGTAATGCCTTCAAAATTGCGTTCCTCCTTGAGATGGTAGTGAGGAGTTTTCTGGTTCAGACAGGGTGTGATCAGCTCATGGACACTCTTCTGATTGGTTGGTGGGAGGTAAGTGGGAGTCAGCATCACGAACCTTCTGGTTCCAGTGGTTCTGGGGCCTATGTGCTTGTGGGCACCATATGGTTCACTTCTCCCACCTGGAGGGGGGTTTCAGGATCTGCAAAACAGCTCGAAGATATTGTTAAGTGTATTCTTAGAGGAGAAGCCAGGATCCAGGCCCAAGGCTGTGCTATTGCTTCTCTTGATTATTCATCCCTCTCTCTGTATCCCCTCCCTTCCCTAGTTAGCAACTGTTTGAACCTGCCCTTTAGAACTCAGTGAAGGGGACACAGAAAGGCTTTTGTGCCCAGGAACCCCAGAGGGTCCTGCTAGGTATCAAGGGGTAGCGAAGGAACAGTTGAACGGATGGCTCAGTGAGTCATGGACTATTAGGCCCCCAGATCCTTGTCTATAACATATGTCTAAGGTGCAGATGGAGAAAGTGATGTCTGCAAACCCAGGCCTGATCTGCTTAAGAACACACAGCTGGAAATGGGAACACTGCATCAACAGTAGGCTTTCTCTTTCGCATTTCCTGTGTCCCGGTCTGGATGAAGCAGTGGAGGAGGTGAAGGTGCCTGAGGGAGGCCCAGGACCATTATGCTCACAAGTGGGACCTCTCTGCCTGGCTGCCTTCTGGTGGATGGAACGGAAACTTGGAGTTCAGAGCCCAGAGGCAAATGCCATAGAGGCACGGAGTGTTGTGGGTTTTGCTCCTGAGAGACTAGCCCGTGAATAAGAAAGAATGAGTGTAAAGGTGCAAGGAGACTGAATGAAGCAGCTCTTCCAAGTTGCAAAGAAAGATGTTGAAGGAGCCCCCTCCTATCAGCGACCGTGGTCGCCATCTTGAAGTCCCCCAGGTCTAAGCTCAATGCTTTCCAGACCGAGTGTTGGAAACAAAGTGTAGTCACTCAGTCGTGTCCAACCCTTTGCAACTCCGTGGCCTGTAGCCCACCAGGCTCCTGTATCTGTGGGGTTTCCCAGGCAAGAGTACTGGAGTGGGTTGCCATGCCATCCTCCAGAGGATCTTCCCAACCCAGGGATTGAACCTGGGTCTCCTGCATTGTGGGCAGATTCTTTACTATCTGAGCAAACAGAAAACTAAACACCAAACTAAACCAAACAAGTCAAACTCCAACCTCCCCCACGAATGTCCAAACCCCTTAATTCTTTCAACTGCCCCCAACCCCATCCACGTCCCAACCACCCACCTCCCAGAAACCCATGACTGTCCCACCGAATGGCTTTGAGGGGCTGTCCAGAGTCTGGTGATGACAAACGGTCTTCTCAGACCAAAAGGCTCTTCCTTCTGTCCTCACTTTGCCCTCTGTGGGCTCCTGGGAAAACTGGGAGGGAACCCTCCCTCTCCCTTAGCTGCTCTTCTAGAAGTAGGGGTCTGCAAGAGACTCCAGGATCTCTCAGGCCCTCCATCAGCCCCATCCCGCCACACTCGGGCTTGGTGAGGATGGTAACTCTGGGGACATCCTTCCTTTCTCGGGTGCCTGCTTGGGGTGGGAGCACAAACGTCAGGAAGGGAACACAATGTCCTCTGAGCTCTTGCCCCATCCCCCCCACAACCCCCCCCCTCACCCCCCGGCTCTGTGTTCTATTGTGAAACCCTTTCCTCATCACACTTGCTGCCAGATCCAGATGTGGGAGAAGGTGGTGACAACTCCAGGGGGTGTGTGGGGGGGTGGGAATTGGGGGAGGTAGGATGAGGAAGCCTTTTTCCAAGATACTATCAGCATCTAACTCTGCTACAGCTTCTCTAATACTGATGCTTTTCTTTTTCCAGTTACATAAACATATGTACTTATATATACAGTTTTGAATATTTAAATATGTAGTTTTATATGTGTGTGCATGTACTCAGTCATGTCTGACTCTTTTGCGCCCCGTGGGCTATAGCCCACCAGGCTCCTCTGTCCATAGAATTGTCCAGGCAAGAATACTGGAGCAGGTTGCCATTTCCTCCTCCAGGGGATTTTCTCGACCCAGGGACTGACGCTGAGTCTTTTGTGCCTCCTGCACTGGTTATAGTTATATATATATATATATATATATATATATATATATAATATAACCACATAGTTTTAAAATCAAGTTGTGGCTTTATATATATATGTATGTATTTAGTTACAGATATAGTTTTTAAAAATTGAGTTGTGACTATATATAACTTTAATTATATGTAGTTTATATAATCATATATAATTTTTAATCAAGTTATGGCTATATATATAAACTATACATATAGTTATATATATATATATATCATATTTTTAAAATCCAGTTGTGAGTATATATAAAACTATAGTTATGTGTAGTTTTATACAGTTATATATAATTTTTTAATCAAGTGGTAAACTGTATATGTAACATATAGTTACATATACAGCTTTTAAAAATCAAGTTGTGACTACAATTTAACTATAGTTATATACATATATATGTATATACATATGTATATGTGTATATATATATATATATATATATATATATATATATAGCTTTTAAAATCAAATCATGGCAGGCAAGGAAAGTCTTTTCAGCTCACATCCTTTCTGGCATAATAGCAGCTGTCACTGATGGAGTGGTTACTATGCACCAGGCACAGTGCCAAGTGTTTCATATATTTCATATGACGCTCACTTTCCCAGGGAGGTGCTTGTGCTATCACACGCTTGATATCTGAGAAAATCGAGGTATAGAGAGGTCAAGGAACTTGCCCCTGTGCCTGGTATTTATAGCCAGGCATTTGAAATAACTGCAGAGCACAGGCTGCTCAAGAGGTCTCCATCTTCCTGTTCTAGTCCTGAACGGTGGCTCTTGAAAACTCAGGAGACATGAATTTGACATTCCAGATTCTTTTCAGTACAGTTTTCTCAGGTTGGATTTTGGTCTGAATGATGAAGGTCATGGAGTTTGAGGTGCATGTGGAAGCTGGTTGGGAAAGGACATCGGTTGCTCTTTATGTATTATCTAGTGACTTAATACATTACATACCATTTTGAGAAATTAACTTGAAAAACATGGTAAGGGAAAACCACTGCTTTATGGACAGACAGGCTCATATCAGGTCAGACTGGGTCACGTGAAATATTTGGCTATTTCTTTGCTTCTGATGCTGCAGTTGGGCTGAGGCAGGGACACTGAAGCAGGACTGGACAGATCCAGGAAGACCCATGGACCCATGTACCTTCATGCTCCAACCTTTAATACCTGGAAGAAGATACAAATTGAGTATGGCTACATTTTCTGTTGACTTCAGAGGGAGCCTCAGATTTTTTTCTCAATGCTCTGCAGCTCCTACCTGCAGAGTGGAGTTGGCATGTAAGTCAAAATTCATTTGCTATGGAAAACAAACATAAGAGGAGGTACAAACACACAAAAGAGAGATACAACGATAGAACAGCACAAAACTAGATAATCTGAGTTCTAAACTATGGTGTACTTTCTGGAGGCTCTATTCTTACCTGTTCTCTGTGATGGGTACCATCTAAGCCCATCTAAGCCCAGGGGCAGAGCTCAGACTTCGGGGCTCCCTGAAATCTGATTTTAAGAAAGCCTCAGACCGATGGAGAACAGAACATTCCTTCTTCTATTAAGGTTTAACTTCCAGCACTTGACCATGTGCCCTCGGTATCATTAAGCCTTACCCCACTCCCACTCCTACCCACCCCAACCCTGTGCCATACCCCTCCTCAGGTGTGTGCTGATATCCCTGGGCTACAGAAAGGTAATCATCATCCCAGTGAAAGACAAAAGACAGAAGCAGGGGATGGAGAATTTCAATAAATCAGACCTTTAGAGCAAGTTGCCATATAAACTCAATCCACACTTCTATGGGGCTTACTATGCCCTGGGCACTATTCTGAGCACACGGCATATAACTCTTGGATACTCACAACAATCCTATGTGGATGTTTGCATTATTATTACAGAAGGGAGACTGAGGCACGCAGAGGTTACGGGACTTGTCACAGGTTATACAGAACGTAAGCGTCGATATGAGTCTATGGGCAGACTGGCTCCTGAGTGATGCTGCTGTCACATGGCTGCTTATTAGCCTTATGTGAATAAAGACAGAAAGACCCAACTGGGAGGATAGCTCAGTTCATACGAATGCTTTAATAGGAGTGGAAGAACAGTTCCTTTTTAAAAAAATTTTATTTACTTTTGGCTGCACTGGGTCTTCATTGCTGTATGTGAGCTTTCTCTAGTTGTGAGTGGGTGTTGCTCTTTAATTGTGGTGTGAAGGTTTCTCATTGTGGTGGTTTCTCTTGTTAAGGAGCACGAACTCTAGAGTATGGGCTTAGTAGTTGGGGTGCATGGACTTAGTGGCAATCTTCCTGGACTGGGGATTGAACCCTGTCCCCTGAATTGGCAGGTGGACTCTTAACCACTGGAGCACAATATGCCTGGCCAAGCTTTTGCTTGGGTTCTGAAAGCAGGACTTGATATTAGGGTGGGGGGAGAGAAGGCTATATTAATAAAGTACCTGCAATATGCCAGGGACTGTGTTAAGTGCTTTATACATAGATTCTCATATTTCTTCCTCCCAGCTCCACTATCATCCCCTTCTCTCACATGATCCCTGGAAGGAAAATTGACTCTTCCAAAGCCATACAGCCAGATGTTAGTAGAGTCAGAATTCAAAGCCCATTCAGTCAGCCTTGCCACTCCAGGAAGTGAGCAAAGAATATCCTTTGCT
This sequence comes from Nanger dama, assembly GCA_917880005.1. NCBI lineage: Eukaryota > Metazoa > Chordata > Mammalia > Artiodactyla > Bovidae > Nanger > Nanger dama. The sequence continues at coordinate 2,625,330 of CAKJTW010000074.1, read as the reverse complement.
GAAGGAGAAAAAGGAAGTTGATTTGTTAATATGAAACTCTGCTGCTTTGCCATTTGAAGGACTCCTCTGATGTCCAGTCCTGGCTCATGAGGGCTTGGGGAGGGACAGTGAGAGGCCATAGGGGTAGGGGTTCTTGTGAAATTGTGACTAGTTTTTACAGAAACCCATAGTTGCTATGATTCTGGACTATTCTCTCCTATCCATGATCTAAGTCAACGTGTTGCTAGAAGGCAATTAAATGTTCCAATTTGAAATAAATTCTGCTTCAGGAAAGAGAGAAAGAACAGCATGTAGAAGCTCAAGCTCAAGATGATTCTTCATTTTGAACTGTTTCTGCAGCTGAGAAATGAGATCAATGTTCTCTACCTATTTTATTGATAAGTGAATAATAGCTTTGTGGAGCCTCCAAAGTTCTATCATTGTCAGGCCTGCAATCTAGTGGTTTATTAAGAGGGACCAGAAGTGCTGTTGGTGGAAAAAGTCTGTTTCCGAGCTCATCTTGACTTACCTCGGCTTTAACAATTTCTTTCCTTGAACAGGCTCTGGCTTCTGGTTTGGAAGATCTCAGTATTTCTGCTCTAGTTGCCAGGAAAAATGAGGGGCTGCCTGACATTTGGCCTCTCATTGTCAGTATTGTTAAAAATTGGATTCTCCAATCCTCTGACTTCCCTTGGCTATATTGATACAAGTGCCTCGAGCTTCCCATTCACCTGTAGTGGTGAGAACAAAATCATAGAGGTTACAGGAGGCTATTTTATTTTCCATCCATCCATTTATCTATCCATCCACCTACCCATCCCAACCTCCTTGAGTGCCTACTCTGTGCAAGTTGGAGCCATGTAAAGCTCAAAGTACAATGGCCTGAGGTTGAGAAACAGGAAAGAGACTGTAATTGAAAGGTGTGGATAGAGAGAAACCAGAGAGAGAAGCAGGGGCCACCATCATGAGGATTATGGATTTTAATTTAATTATGATAGGATGCATTGCAGCTCTTAACAGGATGCTCTGAACTAATTTTTAAGAAGCTGCCCTAGCTTCTTTTGGAGAATAGATTGCAGGAGTAAACATCGACAGAGAGCCTAGCTAGAAAGGCATTGCAGAAGCTCAGGCAAGATGATGACTTGATTTGAACCAGCAGGCAGCCAGGGAGTTTGATATAATTGATTCTATTTGGGATATTATTTTCAGGTAGAGCTAACAGACCTGCTGATGGGCAAGGGGTGGATAGGCAAAGAAAGGAAGAAGGAGATCAGACTTCTGGCTTGAATAACTGAGAGACTGCGGGTCCCCTCAGTTGAGAAATGGAAAAGCTGGGGTGAGGGCAAGATTGAAATATCTAAGGTCCTTCTGTTACTGAGTCCAAGCTCAATTTTTTCAGCACACAATAAGCCTAGGAATCAGAGACAAGGGGCAGAGGCATAGAATATGGCTGAGGAGATGGCAGACTAATGTCTGTAAGTAACCATCACATCAGGGTCCGAATGCCAGCTTCTTTTATAGATCAGAGATGGGGGGAAATGAGGAAACAAAGTAAAAAGGCCAATAAGCTTGCAAACATCGCCTAGAATGGCAAGCCTCAGGCAGGGGAATGTGTTAATTTCTTCCTGCCTGCCATCTATAGGTGGACAGGGTTCTGAACAAAGGCACTTTAACAGTCAGGCAGAGGGGCAGGATTCACTGGAGCAGGACATTATGTATGATTATAATAACAGAACCAGTGGAAAGCAAGTCAAAGGAACAGTTCCAACATGGAGTCAGAGTTGACTTCTCCCTACAACACTTTCAGTTTTAACTGCTCTTGACTCTCAGTAGAAGCCCAAGGCAGGTGCAAGGCTGGCCCCCAGCTTAGCCTGCATTTCAGGTTATTCTTTGGTGAGCAGCTGTAGTGATCACAGGAGCAAAACTTGAGTGTGGGTGAGGCCCTGCAGAGAGTGGGAAGGTGAAGACCTTGGCACCTCAGCCAAGCTTTGCAGCCAACTTGCTGAGCCAGTGCAGACAGGAGCTGTCTGGGGCCACATCTCACATCGTGTCCTTTGCCACATGAGGGGAACACAGGGATTAATTAGGAGATCCCAAAAGGAATTTTTAATGCCTTGGGAAAAAATCTGGGCTAGAGAGACCGTCACCATTTAATCATTTCTGTTTACACAGTGTTAAGGTTCACTGTGGTATTTTCACATACATCATGCCATTTTCTTCTCACTTAAACTTAGAAGAAGTAGGTTCTGTGGTCCCCATTTTATAGGAGGGAAGCTCAATGAAATTATATAATATGCCTAAGAATAGTCAGAGGCTTATGAAGAAGTAGCAAGACGAAGAGAATGGGGGTAGAGATGAGTTAATTATTTTTCGAGTGTAGGCAGTGGAAAGAGGACTAATACATGCCTGCAGAATTTTGAGGCACATGTCAGCAAATATAAGGAAGGAAGAAATGACCAGGTCATCACAAAACACTTATAGTGGGTTGGCCAAGATGTTCGTTTGGGTTTTTCCATTATATCTTATGGAAAACCTTGGACAAATGTTTTGACCAACTCAATAAAGCAGTTTTAACTGTCACGCCTTTACGTGTCTGTCTGCTCCACAGGTGGCACAGTGGTAAGCATACCCCTGCCAAGGCAGGAGACACAAGGGACACAGGTTCAACCCCTGGGTTGGGAAGATCCACTGGAGAGGGAAATGGTAACTCACTCCAGTATTCTTGCATCTGGAAAACTCCATGGACAGAGGAGCCTAGTGGGCTACAGTCCATGGGGTTGCAAATAGTTGAACACGACTAAGTATGCACGCACTGCTCTACCCTTAACGGTCTGCTTCTTTGTCCATCTTGAGAATGCCTCAGTTTAGTTCAGTTGAGTCCCTCAGTCACATCTGACTTTTTGTGACCCCAGGGACTGCAGCACACCAGGCTTCCCTGTCCATCACCAACTCCCAGAGCGTGCTCAACTCATGTCCATTGATGCCATCCAACCATCTCATCCTCTGTCATCCTTTTCTCCTCCTGCCTTCAATCTTTTCCAGCATCAGGGTCTTTTCCAATGAGTAAGTTATTCACATTCAGTTCTTTTGCTCAGTCGTGTCCGACTCTTTGTGACCCCATGAATCGCAGCACACCAGGCCTCCCTGTCCATCACCAACTCCCGGAGTTCACTCAGACTCACGTTCATTGAGTCAGTGATGCCGTCCAGCCATCTCATCCTCTGTTGTCCCCTTCTCCTCCTGCCCCCAATCCCTCCCAGCATCAGAGTCTTTTCCAATGAGTTAACTCTCCACATGAGGTGGCCAAAGTACTGGAGTTTCAATTTTAGCATCATTCCATCCAAAGAAATCCCAAGGCTGATCTCCTTCAGAATGAACTTGTTGGATCTCCTTGCAGTCCAGGGGACTCTCAAGAGTCTTCTCCAACACCACAGTTCAAAAGCATCAATTCTTGGGTGCTCAGCTTTCTCTATGATCCAACTCTCACATCCACTCACGACTACTGAGAATGCCTATTTCTCCTTTAAAACCTACCTCAGGCATTATATCTGACAGGCTCTGGGGTAGTTTTCTTATTTCAAAGTCTCTTTATTTAAGGAAATTCCCCTTCCCAGGAGAAGAAGCAGGGTTAGGCAGTCAGATCTTGACCATTTCAACCTCTGTAGCTATAGCAAATTAAAGCTGAGCTGGACACCTGACCCATGAAGAATCAATTTTTTGTCTAGCTAGTGAAAAATCTTTCTGTCTCCTGGGATTTTGAAGTAAGGGAACTCTGAGTCTGCAACTCATGGGTTATAGAGATAGAGACTGAAAGAATCTTTGGGCCTATAAAAGAAAACAACGGTCTCAAAGGCCCTTGCTGAGTCATCTCACTTCGGAGAAAACAAAACTGAACTTTAGATCCCTCCCTGATGCTCCAGGCCAGTTGTATCTGCCTGGGACTTATCACCCCCTGCCCAAAACCTCCCACCCTCTGTTTGTCTACAAATGCCATCTCAACTAAAGAATATCCAAAATGTCCCGCCTGACTAACGTTTCCCTTATCGCTTCCACAATCCTCCCTTTAAATATAAAGCCTCCCTGACCCTTCTCGTGCTCAGTCTGGTCGTTAGGCCGACTGTCACCCCTCTTTGTCTGAATAAAGGTAACCTACCTCTGTTGAGGTTGTCTCTCCTCCTTTTCTGCCTCGACCCGAACTATACCTTACAGAGATGAACAGTCACGCAAAAGTAAAGCTGGAGTCAGCATCTCTCAGCTGACATTACTGTGGAGATCAGGAATTACAAGTAAGTAATTCAAATCAGATCACATCCATTAATTTACTCAAGACCATTGGTTGCTTGTCTGATTCTGAAGACTGGCTCATTCAACATCCACTCTCACTCCTTTCTACCATGTCTTTCTGTTCTAAAGGGACTGCTAAGCTGAACACTATGCTTTTGGAATACTTGTGGGCCAGGTTCTGCGTCTGATTTAGGTTTTGTTGAGTGAATGAGATGGGCTGAGACTTGGAAGGGAGAGTGACCCATATGAGGTGTCGGTCAGACATAGGGAGAGTGCAACTTTTGGCTCATGTGGCGATAGGGGTGTCTGGTCCTCCAGGATCTGAGGACTGACTTACCTTCTGGTCTCTAGCATCATAAATGCTGAGTGATGGGCAGCTGAGATGTGAGGCTCTCCAGTGCAAGCATCATTCATTTCTCCTGGCTTAGTTGTTTCTGTTAGAACACATATGTGCTTAAGTCCTAGGGCTTCAGTAAATTACTTTGTGTGCTATAATAGGACTTCCTGGCAGCTCAAATAGTAAAGAATGTAGCTGCAATGTGGGAGACCCTGCTTTGATCCCTGGGTCGGGAAGATCTCCTGGAAAAGGGAATGGCTATCCACTCCAGTATTCTTGCCTGGAGAATTGCATGGACAGAGGAGCTGGGCAGGCTGTAGTCCATGGGGTCACAAAGATTCAGACACAATGGAATGATTTTCATTTGGCCTGGCCCTATAAGAAGTTTTCTTCTGGGACTTTCCTGTGGTCCAGTGGCTAAGAGTCTGTGCTCCCAATGCAGGGACTCAGGTTCCATCCCTGTTCAGGGAACTAGATCCTGAATGCTGCATTAAAGGATCTTGCATGCCTCAACTAAAGATCTGGTACAGCTCAATAAGCAAATAAATAAATATTTAAAAAAGTTCCCTCCTGCTTTCTCTAGATAAAGTGAATTCTATTGCTTTCATCCACTCACTCTGAAACATTTCTGAATTAGCATTGGGCATGATTGCAATCAAGAGACCTTCTCAGAAAAGGAAATCTGGGAATCTGACCACACTGAATTAGAAAGCAGAGAAGACATGGTTAAGATTAGATGATGGAACACTGGTAGTTTACTTTGCCCAGTGAAAAAACAGGTAGTGAAATTACCCTGTGTGGTGTCATCTCAAATGAAGGGCCTGTTAAAAGCTTTGCTAGATTCTGTGGCCAATGTTGTATAAACTCTATTGTAAGACTTTGCTATGAAAAGCGTGGTCCGTGGAACCACGGCCTCAGCACCACCTGGGAACTTGTTAGAAATGCAAAGTCACAGGGCCTGCACTTCCCTCCTGAGTCAGAGCCTACATTTTAACACGATCCACAGTGTTTTATGAGAAAGAACATTGGGCTAGCTCCTGTGCTGTACACCTTAAAGAAACAGACTGACAAGATCAGAGATTGAGCTTAAAGTTTATATAATTTAGTCTGGTCTTTTAAAAACAAGCAGACAGAGTTCTGAATACAAAATTAGGTATGCAAATATACGTATATTTAGAAGCACAGGCATGGGAGGTACCCAGAAGCTTATATTTTATTAGTATCACAAAAAACTACCTCAGGCTCCAAATTTTAACTTTTCTGTTCAGAACTTCCTATGACTACTCTTAAAAATATTTTATTGTTTTTAGTCACAGGGCTGATGTAAGCAACAGTCAAATATGGAGACTGATCCTGAGGCCTATTGTAGGACAAACCAACATTGAATGAACAGTACTGATTGGGAATGGATGAAGATAATGGAAACTAAGAATGAATGAAATGCCACGAGTATTTAGATCATGTTGTTGTTGTTTCATCTCTAAATCATGTCTGACTCTTTTGCAACCCCATGGACTATAGCCCTCCAGGCTCCTCTGTCCATGGGATGTCCCAGGCAGGTATACTGGGGTGGGTTGTTTTGCCATTTCTTTCTCCAGGGGTTCTTCCTGACTCAGAGATTGAACCTGTCTCCTGCACTGCAAACACTCTTTACTGTTGAACCACTAGGGAGGCCCTATTTAGACCATAGAAATTGGCAAATTCTACCAAAGAGGATACACTCTGTTCCTGCCCTCTCTGTTGTTCAGTAGCCAAGTCTGTGTCCGACTCTTCGTGACCCCCATGGGTGGCAACCCACCCTCTCTACTAGATGTTGAAGGTTTATCTCCAAACCACAATCTTCCCAGTAGATTTTTGAGGGCTGTAGATTTTTTTAAATTAATTTTTACTAGAATATAGTTGCTTTACAATGCTGTGTTAGTTTCTACTGTATTAACAAAGTAAATAAGCTACACATGTACATAAACATGTCTTTTTGGATTTCCTCCCCATTTAGGTCACCATTAAGTACTGAGAAGGTTTTCCTGAGCTATACAGTAGGTTCTCACTATTTAATCTATTTTATATATAGTATCGATAGTATATATATGTCAATCCCAATCTCCTGTTTCATCCCACCCGCCCTCTTTCCCTGCTTGATGTCCGTATGTTTGTTCTCTACATCTGTGTCCCGATTTCTGTTTTTCAAATAAGATCACTCATACCACTTTTCTAGATTCCACATAGATTTTTGTAGGCAGGCTCTGATTTTATTCATCTCTGTACCCTAGTACTGAAGAAAGATCTGGCAGGTGGTATCTCTATCACAGAAACAGTATGTGATTGCTTTTCACTTTTCCATTTTTTTTTGCTACAACCCAGAAAAAAGTTTCACTGTTAGCCCCAATGTTGAGTATTGCCTATGAATTAATGATTCACTGAAATTAGGAATGGCCAAGAAATAACAGCCTTTCTTAGTGGGAAGTCCCAAGTCTGTTCAAGTACCTCTGCAAGTGTTCCTGTACCATTCCTTCAGGTATAGCATTCTGGGGGGCGGGGAGCGGGGGTAGGAAATTAGCTGGGAGGCATCTGCTGAGGTCAGCCTTGGCCTTGGGGCTGTGCCATTGTTCCTAGGAGAAGCTGTAACAGGAAATGAGAAGAATTAAAAAAGGGGAATGGAGCACTGGGCGGTGCTCTGAATGGCTCCCTCTGCATTTCAGCTCCTTCAAAAATAGCCACTAACTCAGAAGATGCCCTTAACTTTGCTATGGAGCAAGACAACTTCAAAGTGCTTTCACTTCCATTGAGATAAACAAATGAATAAGATACCATGATATGAATTTGACTGTATTTGTCTTCTTTCAGAGAGAATTTAGTGAACTTAACAGTAACTGACTCTTTGTGACCCCACTAACTGCAGCATGCCAGGCTTTCCTCTCCATCACCAACTCCCGGAGCTTGCTCAAACTCATGTTCATCGAGTCGGTGATGCCATCTAACCACCTCATCCTCTGTTGTCCGCTTCTCCTCCCACCTTCAATCTTTCCCAGCATCAGAGTCTTTTCCAATGAGTTAGCTCTTCTCATCAGGTGGCCAAAGTATTGGAGTTTCAGCTTCACCATCAGTCCTTCCAAAGAATATTCAGACTTGATTTCCTTTAGGATTAACTGGGTGGATCTCCTTGCAGTCCAAGAGACTCTTCAGAGTCTTCTCCAACACCACAGTTCAAAAGCATCAATTCGTGGGTGCTCAGCTTTGTTTATGGTCCAAATCTCACATTCATACATGACTACTGGAAAAACCATGACTCCCACGACACCACCCTGTCCCCTCACCATCAGCCAATCAGAGAATTGATGATTAAATACCAACATCTAGGCCCCACTCGCATAAATTCTCATTTAGCTGGTCCAGGTTGGGCCCTGGGCATTTACAAAGTAATATCCTCAGATTTAGAAACACTGAAATAAAGTTGAATTCGATAAAGAGCAAACAGAATCCTCACAGCAAAAAAGCATATGAGTTAAGGTTAAGCATCAGTCCCTCAGTTGTGTCCGACTCTTTGCGACCCCATGGACTATAGCCCTTCAGGTTCCTCTGTCCATGGGATTTCTCAAGCAAGAATACTGGAATGGATGGCTTTTCCCTTCTCCAGGGGATCTTCCTGACCCAGGGATCAAACCCAAGTCTCCTGCATTGGCAGGTGGGTTCTTTACCTTCTGAGCCACCAGGGAGGCTGAAAAAGGACATGTGATATTTCAAAACAGTCTCTGGGGCATGGCAGGAAGGTATGGAACATGAGTTACAATCTCCGATTGACCTTCATTGGCCTAAAGGAATAGACATTTCCAGGAAGATTTTTTCTTATCGATAGGGACAATGCTCTGAATCTAAAACTTGGACTCTGAACCACTGAAGAAAATAATGTGATAAAGATGGTCCTTGGGTATTCGCCCCTATGTTCACTTCACAGCAAGTTAGTACTATTATGAATGCCTTAACTCAGCCTGCTGGCACCAAATTAAAATTCTTACACATCCAGTTACTTTATTTATGGCCACATTGAAAGGCTTGTGGGATCTTAGTTCTTCTACTGAGGACTGAACCCAGGCCATGGCAATGAAAACATTGAATCCTAATATCTAGACTGCCAGGGAATTCCCTTCAGTTGGTTTTAATATGGTGCAAATGCATGTTTTTAGCCATCTGGAGCCTGTCTGGTCTGCCTGCCATGTGAAACTGCACCCAACATCTCTAGCCATAAATAAGAACTTAAGTATTTAAAAGCCTCTGATCCACTGTTGGCTTTGGAGCTCTCTGACTCAGACACTCTTCTCCCAACTGTAGAACAACCTCACCTTGACACCTAAGTCCATTCTCTAACTCCTCTCTCCTTTGGGGGTCCCCTCAGTCTCTTCCCCTTCTGGGTGGTGACACTCTGCCAGTTGTCTGTGGAAGGAAGCTGTTCCTTGTGACAGACTTTCCCTATCAGGCAAACCCAAAGGTCACCCTATAATGCTTGTTTTCTGTGATTGTGGTTTTCATTCTGTCTTCCCTCTGATGGATAAGGATAAGAGGCTTATGGAAGCTTCCTGATGGGAGAGACTGACTGTGGGGGAAATGGGGTCTTGTTCTGATGGGCAGGGCCATGCTCGGTAAATCTTTAATCCAATTTTTTGTTGATGGGTGGGGCTGTGTTCCCTCCCTGTTCTTTGACCTGAGACCAAACTGTGGTGGAGGTAATGGAGATAAGGGCGACCTCCTTCAAAAGGTCACATGCACGCACTGCTGCACTCAGTGCCCTGACCCTGCAGCAGGCCACTGCCGACACATGTCTCTGCCAGAGACACCTGGATACTCATGGGGACATTTGGGTCAGTCTCTTGCGGGGTCACTGCTCATTTCTCCTGGGTCCTGGTGCACACAAGGTTTTGTTTGTGTCCTCCAAGAGTCTATTTCCCCAGTCCTGTGTAAGTTCTATAATCAAATTCCACTGACCTCATAGGTCAAATTCCCTTGAGGTTCTCAGTCCCTTTGCCAGATCCCCAGGTTGGGAAATCTGTTGTGGGTCCTAGAACTTTCTTAACAGTGTGAGACTTCATTTGGTATAATTGTTCTGCAGTCTGTGGGTCGTCTGCTTGGCGGCTCAGTGGTGGGGTTAATGGTGACCTCCTCCAAGAGGGCTTATGCCATACGCTGGGTGACCCAGGTCTGCTGCACCCAGAGCCCCTGCCCCTTGGTAGGCCACTGCTGACCCGTACCTCGGCAGGAGACAAACAGACACTCAAAGATAGGTCTGGCTCAGTCACTGTGGGGTCTCTGGGTCCTAAGGGAAATCAGTCCCAAATGTTCATTGGAAGGACTGATGCTGAAGCTGAAACTCCAGTACTTTGGCCACCTGATGAGAAGAACTAACTCACTGGAAAAGACCCTGATGCTGGGAAAGACTGAAGGCAGGAGGAGAAGGGGACGACAGAGGATGAGATGGTTGGATAGCATCACTGACTCAATGGACATGAGTTTGAGCAAGCTCCAGGAGTTGGTGATGGAGAGGGAAGCCTGGCATGCTGCAGTCCATGGGGGTCACAAAGAGTCAGACATGACCGAGTGACTGAACTGATTGCTTATTGGGGAATGCTGCCATTTTGCCCTATCTTTCCTTTATGAGCCTTTTAGCTTTTGAACTCATCACAGGTGCATGTGCAGATGGCGTGGAATTAGCTAGGAACTTGTTATCGGTAAAACTTTCACTGTCATCTTCTAGTGGGAGAGAGAGTGGTAATAAAGCCATGGCCACTGCCTTTCCAATATTAGAGCTTTGACTCACAGTCTGAAAAATTCAGACACTACCATTGACAACCTGAAACGGGAGGAAGAGAGAGGCTAAACTGCCAAGAATTGTGTACTGAAAGGGAGAATTGCCATCTACTTTGAGAAGGAAATGTGAGTGGTGAGTGACTAAGACATTGCCTTCTTGAGTGGGAGAAACACTTGAAGAAGGGTACAAAGGGCCACTGTTTGGCTGCTCTGTGCTAAGTCTGAGTAATGTGCAATATTTACTTTTTACCAGAGCTCTTTCACATTATTGCCCTAACACAGTTGAAGAGATGAGTTTATTTGTTTGAGATCACAAATCTAGAAAACAGAAGTGTTGGGATTCAAAGTGCATTACTTACATATCGCAGAGCCCCCCCTGGTGGTGCAGTAGCAAAGAATCTGCCTGCCAGTGCAGGAGACTCAGGAGCCACGTCCCTGGGTTGAGAAGATCCTCTGGGGAAGGAAATGGCAACCCACTCCAGTGTTCTTGCCTGGGAAATTCCACGGACAGAGGAGCCTGGTGGGCTGCAGTCCATGGGGTCGCAAGGAATCGGATGCGGCTGAGCATGTATCCACTGTTAACAATCAAATGAGCTTGGATAGTTGGGATGTTCTGGGCTGTCTCACCTGACCTAGACTCCTGCTGGTGAATTCAAGTCATGCAGCACAGTGCCATGAGGCCTCAAACTACTAGCAGCAAATCAAGCTCTCTCAGAAGCTGATTTTCCCAGTCTCTCCACAAGTGGTCTCCTAGCTTCCCTGGTAACTAGCGAGAATCAGTGGATCAGAAGATATCTTCGCTTTATTCCCATTTGTGGCCTTTGCCTCTCCAGGGAGGTCGTGGTCTGCAACTTCAGTGAACAGCACTGCTGGCCCATCAGAGCAGACAGAGAACTCCCTTTCCCTTTCTCCCTTCTTCCCTTCTGCCTCCCACGACCATCAGGTCTTATTCACAGGATATCCTACTTCTTTTTACCATTTACTTTATGGTACCATTTCATGATAATTAGACTCATTATTCACAGGCTTCATCTTCCTGGAGAAAGGAGACTCCGTCAGCAAATCAACTTTCCTCTGGAAATGCTACAGACCAATGCATCACCTTCTAAACCTTTTTGGAATCTGTTTTCTACCTGGTCTATGTGTTTGACCACTGGTATTAACGATTAGTCCTTCAAGATACAGCTTCTAATTTTCTGAAGCTATCTGATTGACCCATAACTCCCTACCTCTATCCTTTCCCACTTACACAGAGGAGCACATAAATATTTCATATTTATATGTCTATATATATTTAATCTATCAATTATCTATCATCTGTCTACCTGAAGCAGAATACTTATGGACATAGATAAAGTTCCTTACTTTACAGAATGATATGGAATCAACAGAGGAAAGAGAAATCTATATATGACAACACTTAAGCATGCGTTGGATTATGGTCCCATGCTTTAGAGACTCCAGTAAGACAGTTTGCTTACTCCCTCATTTCTCTTCTCTGCTCCATTTATCCTAACTTGGAGGAAAGACATCCATTGCAAAACCCCATTTCATATACTTCTGGCTCTGTGACTTGAAAATATAGGGTCCTTTTCTTCATGTTTCAATCTAAACCGTTCTAAGAAATGATTCTGATTAGCTGTGCTCAGGTTATCTGCTTACCTTTGGACCAAAAACTGTGGTCAGGAGAACTGGGTCCTTTGTTTGGCTAGACAAAGGTCTTGTGTCCTCCCTTTTACCTTCCCATTCAGCAGGGAGCTACAGGATTTTAATTGACATTATACGCCTGGGAGGGTGGGGAGAGCAATATGTTAAAAGAAGTAGGGCTACTCAAAGAGGGACAGAAACAATTGTTGGTCAGTGTTACAAAACTGAGTTTTTCTGATTCCAGAATACAAGCGTACCATGCTTTATCTCATGCACCCTACCCGCTCAAAGAGGAGGAATGTGATTGGAGGTCTTACAGAAGAGCTATTTATGAAAAACAGGATAGACATTTCTCTGCTTCTTAAGTTACTTGAAATTCAGTTTTTCATTTACATTTTCTTTTAAAAAAATTCACAGTAAAATGAAGAGTTGGACTAATTAATGGTCTGTATGTTTTTCCTTAAATTTGCTGAAGCAAGATTTTATAGGTTTTGGGGAAACAGTTAATACAAAGGTTTTTATGTTGCCCAAAGGTGTGGTTTCATATACTTTTCTAGAGGTCATACTGTTGACATCACTGGCTGCCTACATGTTTAACATCAAAGGAATTTGGTGCCAGTGCTTGCAGCATGATGTCCTCATTTGTGTGTGTTGATGACATTCTGTGGGTTGCCAGGAACACTATTCCTCAGGCCACTAAAGGAAAGAGGGAGATCATTGAGTGGATTCCTGAAGGCTGGAATTTTGCTGACCTGGGATGCTGCCAGGAACCACCTGGATGCAGGAAGCACTGTTTTCTGTCTTCCTCTTGAATCAGATGGTCTCTGTCTCTAAGCACCTCCAGCTCTCTCATGTCTCTGCTCCATTCTCTTTTCCTCTGTGGCTGGTAAATCAGTTCTGTTAGTAACTTCTGCCACAAATTTCAGATGGGACTTCCATGATGACCGTGCTAATCTTTTCCCTCTTTCAGTCCTTTACTCCAGGCAACCTCAGCAATCACTGGCCAAACTACTGAAGGTATCTCTTTTTAAAAATCATTAATTAGTTTTTTTTTTTTTCGGTTGTGCTGGGTCTTTGATGCTTTGTTCAGGCTTTCCCTAATTGCAGCCAGGCGGGGCTACTCTTCAATGCAGTTCTCAGGCTTCTCATCATGGTGGCTTCTCTTGCAGCAGAGCACAGGCTCTAGGTGTGCAGGCTTCAGTGGTCCCAGCACGTGGGCTCAGTACTTGTGGTGCCCGGGCTTAGTTGCTTCCTGGTATGTGGAATCTTCCCAGACCAGGGATTGCACTCGTGTCCCCTGAATGGGCAGGAGGATTCTTATCCACTATGCCACCAAGGAAGTCTGTGATGGGATCTCTTGGGTCATATTTCCTTCTTGGTTCAATCAGAAGCCTCCCTTGAACAAAGAGGTTGGTAGTGCTGATTCCCTGAGGAGGGAATTTTGGACCAGCCAGGAGTTTGAGCCTAAAGAGGCTGTCATCATGAACTATGCATTTAATCCACCAAAATAGAGATAAAACAGGAGTCTGGGGGCATGTCCTCACGAACAGGTATTTGTGTAGCACAAAGAAGGAACCTGGAGTGTCTGCCTCCTAGGTTTCTTTATTTATTTGTCTGTGCCAGGTCTTGGTTGCGGCATGTGGAATTGAGTTCCCTGACTGCAGACTGAACACAGGTCCCCCTGCCTTTCAAGTTGGAGTCTTAGCTACTGGACTGCCAGGGAAGTCCCATACTTATGTTTCTTTTTAAGAATGGAGAAGTACATACATTTTCATAACTTTACTCTTCCATCTTTATTGTTTCTTGCATGGTTCCTTCATCCTATGAAAAGGCACTATAGATGCTTGTGTATAGCCAATAGGTACCTAACTTACAGGGAAACAGAATGGGCCTAATCTCTTTGCAACAACCTTGCAATTAAAGCCACTGTAGAATTAGTTGGTCACATTTGTGCACCTCCTTTTATAGATGAGAACATGGTGGTCCAGAAAAGGCAAGTGGCCAACCTAAGGTTGCAATCAGTTGGTGGCAAAGCTGTGAGTCAAATCCAGGTCTTCTGACAGTTTAGAGTTCTTTGAACCTCATACTCTGGGCATATTTGGAATGTTGCCTGGCGCTGGTGAGGAGCTTCCCCATTGACTCAGCGATAAAGAAACTGCCTGCCGATGTTGGTGATGGGAGTTCTATCCCTGGACTGGGAAGAGCCCCTGGAGAAGGAAATGGAAACCGGTTCCAGTATTTTTGTTTGGGAAATCTCAAGGATGGTGGGGCCTGGCAGGCTACAGTCCATGGGATCTCAAAGAGTTGGACGTAACTGAGCAACTAAACAATAACAAGACTAAAGGCACTGGTGAAGGCAAATCTTGGCTTGAGCTACTTGCATTCAGCAGACTCTCCTGATGTCTGTTGACTCAGAGCTGGGACAAGTCTCCTCCTACTTTTCCTCAGGGTTGGCTTGAGCCAGTGGAGGATTCCCACTGTGAGGTGGCTGTGTGGAGCAGGTGGGCCAAGCACTTTCATTTCATAGGCCATTAGCTCTTGGAACAGTGACAGTTTTTTTAGTATCCTTGGCCTCCAAGGTCTTACATCACCTGCTAGGTGGGCGGAGGAGGCTATGGTCTGGGATCTGGATGCATAAGCCCAGTTGATGGAGCTGGATCTGGCTGGACGGGAAATTTCCATCAGCTGCTGGGCTGCTGAGACACCCTGTCCTAGTTTTGACTTTTTTTTTTTTGTCCCCCACACTGTGAGAAAGATACAGGGAGACAGAGGTAAACTGAGGGACAGTGTTAGAGAAATTTAGGGGACAAAGAGAAACAAAACCTGTGAAACACAGACACGGTGCAAGATGAGAGACAGACATCAGAGGGGTCAGAAAGACAAGGAGGGAAACAGAACGATTCAGAGGAGAAGGACAAAGGTTGGTGTATGGACACTGGGAGGAAGATGTTCCATTCTCCTGGAGTTGCCAAGCTCGGCAGAATAGGGGTTTCTGGTGCCACATTTTCACCATGTAGAGGAAGCTGGATGTAGACGTGTTGGAGGGGAAGGTCATTTTCTCCACTCTGTTGCTATGAAGAAGGAATTTACCCTAAACATACATTTGGCCTGTCTCTACCCTTGACTCATTCTGTTCCAAGAAGCTGGACAGAGCCATGTGACTGGTAGCTTGGGAAAACTACTGGACAAAGGAAATCCTACAATGAGGATAAATTTGAACTCAAGATATAATTTCCTTTTCTCTTTTTTCCTTTTTTTTTTTTTAAATTGGAGTATAATTGCTTTACAATGTTGTGCTAGTTTCTCTTGTACAACACGGTGGCTCCGCCATGTGTATACATATATTCCTTTCCTCTTGAGCCTTCTTCCCCCCGTCCCAGTCCACTCACCTAGGCTAGGTCATCACCGAGCACCGAGCCTGAACTCCTGAGCTCCCTGTACAGCCGCTTCCCGCTAGCTACCTGTTTCACACGTAGCAGTGTATATAGGTCAGTGCTAATCTCTCAGTTTGTCTCGCCCTCTTCTTCCCCCTAACTGTACGCACAAGTCTGTTCTCCACATCAGTGAAGAGACATTTCTTAAGCAGTATTTACTGGTGAAAACTGACATATAACTCCTGTTGCTGCTGCTGCTGCTAAGTCACTTCAGTCGTGTCCGACTCTGTGTGACCCCATAGACGGCAGCCCACCAGGCTCCCCCATCCCTGGGATTCTCCAGGCAAGAACACTGGAGTGGGTTGCCATTTCCTTCTCCAGTGCATGAAAGTGAAAAGTCAAAGTGAAGTCGCTCAGTTGTGTCCGACTCTTCGCGACCCCATGGCCTGCAGCCTACCAGGCTCCTCCGTCCATGGGATTTCCCAGGCAAGAGTACTGGAGTGGGGTGCCATTGCCTTCTCCGATATAACTCCTAGAGGGCAATTTAAATCTAAAAAAGTGCATATTTTTCAAAACTAAGTAATTTTTAATTCTAGAAATTTATGTTTCTAAAACAAAATTTCACACGCACAAAATTGCCTTAAAACATTCAGAGAATTCCAAAATTAAGTTTTGTATGTCATTGAAGTTCTCATCTTATGTTTTGCTCAGTTCCTTCTTTATTATGTATAAATATCAATGTCTTAATGCTTGCAAGCTTTAGTTTCAATAATTGCCTTCTTAGCATCTTAATTTAGGGAAGCTTTTGTGCTCCACTTGTTAATAGGTTGGTTGAATAGTGCCAGCTTATTTTGAACAAAATGCAACCAAAATTTAAAAGCCTTTCTAAACAGTATAAAACCACGTTGATGACAGGAACAAAGAGAGAAATAATAATTCTACCAAATTATTTTCCTTTTATATTCTTATTAAGTCTCTGTCTCACACGCAAACACACACACACACACACACACTGTATTTTGGTTATTCTCCCTGTGTATATGTGAATTATTTTTAATTTAACAAATATTGTCCTGAAAAAAATTGCATAGTTTTTGATGTTGAAATGTTTAAAAAGTAACATTTAAACTAAAAATGACATATTCTTTGGAAAAGCATTAAAATACATGACTGCTTATAAAATATTTGTTCTATTTATATTACTTTTAATATTAGATAGCAAAGACATTTTTAGTGGACATGGGCATCCATTAGTTTATATTTGTTTATAAAATTACTTTTTGAAAATGAGTTTTCCTAGAATCATTTTAGGTCTAACATTCTTCATCAAAAGTAAGTATTTCAAAACATCAAAGAACAAACAAACAATCCTATATTGAGCACTGCTCCCAGGAGGTAGAGTGAGAGGCTAGCCACTTCTGGGACTTTGTTGGTGTTTCAGTGGCTAAGACTCTGTGCTCCCAATTCAGGGGCCCTGGGTTTGATTCCTGGTCAGGGAACTAGATCCCACATGCTGCAACTAAGACTTGGTACAGCCAAATAAATAACTATATTAAAAAATATACCTGGGTGATGGAAACACTGAATGAATAAAGAAGCTGGAATGGCAGCAATGGGCACATTGTGCAAAATTCAGATAGTTGGCCCTTTTGCAGTGGGCTTGACTATTAATGAACAAGTGGCCATGTAGATATATTATTGCTTGGCACTCGAATTATTTCTATATTTCCACTAGTACTGAATAGGCTGATAGAGGCATCTTTCTATTGCATTAAAACATTTCCTTTTTCACTTCTTTGGTGTACCATCACTAGACTGACTACTTCAGCCAGGAATTCTAATTTCAATCTCAGACGATATAATTGAAAACTTATATCACAAGAGTTTGGTCCATTTTTCCATGCAGTGCAGGAGACACAGGAGATGTGGCTTTGATCCCTGGTTCGGGAAGATCCCTTGGAGGAGAGCATGGTAACTAACCCACTCCAGTGTTCTTGCCTGGAGAATCCCATGGATAGAAGAGCCTGGTGGGCGGTGGTCCATAGGGTTGCAGAGTTGGACATGACTGAAGTGACTTAGTGTGCATGCATGCATGCAGGCCTTCTCAGGCTATTTCTCTGATTGTTCAGTTTTTCTTTTTGAAGTTCTGAATAGGATTCAACCATCAGGAAATGCAAGATCATTTTTCAATGTCTTGCCTTTATTTATGTTTTCAAGGAAGGAGAGTTAAAAAGAAACTCAACAGTCTGGAAAATGAAACATTCTGCCCTTGACTCCCGAACATGACCAGGCCAAGCTGTAACTCAAATCACGCTCATACAATGTGGTCGTAAATCCCTCCAAACTGAGTTGGAGTTAAAATGAATGGGAGACCCGGGTCTGGTCTTAAACCACAGTGAATCAACCAGTCTGACCACTGCAAAAACCTCCCTCCCTTTATTGCTGGTGCTGACTTTGGAGAGATGATTTATTGCCACTAAGAATTCCCACACATCACTCCCCTCACAGAAGGCTTCCTTGCTCCAGCACAGAACAGGCTGCTTTGCCATCCTTGTTCTTGCATCTTTCTGATGTTGGGGGCCAAACAGAAAAGGGCACCCTGTGTGACATGGAGAAAGCCCAGACTTAGGGAGGCCAAACACTCAGGTTCTTCCCTTGCTCTGCCACTAGCTTACTGTGTCACTAAAGCTGAGGAATTTCATCACCTGTCGCCTTGGTTCTCTCATTCATAAACCTAGAAGCACAGGCCTGAAGCCACATTTCTGCACACTAAAGAGGGCACTCTTGGAGTTTCTCTTTTGGCTTTTCCAAGGTATGGCTCTGGTCCTACTATTGGGCTGGCCAAAAAGTTCCTTTGGGTTTGTCCATGTTACCCTGAATGAACTGTTTTGGTCCACCCAATATTTCCATAACCCACAGACTCAGGGCTAATCCATGCTGTCTCTCTGGACCACAGCATATGTTAGCCTGATGAAACATCTTGGCCAAGACCACTGAGTGCTATGGTGGTGAAATGGGATGAAATTTTCTAAGGCTGCTATAACACATTACTACAAAACAGTGGGAGTTAGAACAGAAAAAATGTATTCGCTCACATTTCTTGAGGCTAAATGTATAAAAATCTAGTTGTTGGGAAGGCCATGTTCTCTCCAAAGGCTCTCGGGAGGGTCCTTTCTCCCTCTCCCTGGCTTCTTTGGCCGGCAATCTTTGGCATTCCTTGGTTTGTAGATGCATCACTTCAATTTCTTCCTCCACTGTCACATGGTTTTGTCGATGTGTGTCTTCTCTGTGACTCTCTGTCCAAATTTCCTTCTTTTGGAGGAGTGCCGGTCATTGCAAAAGGGCCCATCATCATCCAGTGTGATCTCATTTTAATTTTTTTACTTTGGTAAGACTCTATGCATTTTCAAGTAAGTTCACATTCACAAGTACTGGGGCTTAGGACTGGAGCATGTCTTTTTAGGGAGTGGCACAGTTCAACTTGTAGTAGATGAGGACACAGCAGTCCATCCCAATGTTTGTGTTAGGCCAAGAGGGATGAAAAAGATGATTTTTGTTGCTGTTTTAGTCACTAAGTTGTGTCTGACTCTTCTGTGACCCCATGGACTGTAGACCGCTGAGCTCCTCTGTCCATGGGATTTTCCAGGCATGAGTACTGGAGTGCATTGCCATTTCCTTCTCCAGTGGATCTTCTCAACCCAGGGGTCAAACCTGTGTCTCCTGCATTGGCAGGTGGATTCTTTATCACTGAGCCACCAGGGAAGCCCAGAAGAGAAGATACAGAAACCTAAAACGAAAAGGTCAGGAGCCACTTGTGACTGAAAAACAATCACTATTAACATTTACATGGTGCTTCTGATAATGAGTGTTTTTAGGCAGTTTTTTTTGACCTTTGCAAAAACATAATGAGGTCAGTAGGGCTGGTATTCGGAGAAGGCGATGGCACCCCACTCCAGTACTCTTGCCTGGAAAATCCCATAGACAGAAGAGCCTGGTAGGCTGCGGTCCATGGGGTCGCGAAGAGTCAGACACAACTCAGCGAATTCCCTTTCACTTTTCACTTTCATGCACTGGAGAAGGAAATGGCAACCCACTCCAGTGTTCTTGCCTGGAGAATCCCAGGGATGGGGGAGCCTGGTGGGCCGCCGTCTATGGGGTCGCACAGAGTCGGACATGACTGAAGTGACTTAGCAGCAGCAGCAGCAGCAGCAAGGCTGGTATTATTATCAATATATCCATTTTACAAATGAGAAAGTTTAGATACATAGACTTCTTCCAAACATATTTATACATGGAACTGCTGGTGGGTAGAACTGGAATGAGAGAAAAGAGCTGAAGTTAAAATATAAAGTGACATAAAAGAGGCTCCTTGATGGCACTAATGAAGAGTGTAGCAAGACCTGAAGACTGGTTATCCCAACTCTCTGACCTTGAATGCCAAGCCTCCAAAGAAACCATGCAACTTTCTGAGACCCAGAGAGATTCATCTAAAGTCAACTAGCTAATACATAGTAAAAACCAGATTTTGATTTAAAATTTCTATTTTACCACTCTAAATTTTGCAACTCAGATATTGAATTAATGACAAAAGCAGACTGGATTTGCAAACACTTCTTTTATGAGATGCAATTCTGAGGTAATTAGATTTGTTTTTGTTAGAGGACTCATCACTTTATAGTCACCCCAATGAATAACACATCTGCTTGCCTTGCAGCTGGACTCTTCTTAATCAGTGGAAATAGATCCCCAGGGCTATGTAATTATCCACCAACCCAATGAGGTCAAGGACAGTGCTGCTGCATCTGCATTTTTGCTTGCAAAGGTCTTGTGAGGTTGTAAGACAAGCCTTCTGTGTATGGGTGATGCTGGTTCTCAGCCATTGCCATCTGCATCTCTTCTGTACATTAGAGATGAGACATCTATTCATAGTAAACTGCTTGCATAGCTGACCCTAGGTTGGTGTCTTGGAACATGGCTGATAAACAGTTCTTACCAGTTCAGTTCAGTCGCTCAGCCTTGTCCAACTCTTTGCGACATCATAGACTGCAGCACTCCAGGCTTCCCTGTCCTTTACCAACTCCTGGAACTTGCTCAAACTCATGTCCATCGAGTGGGTGATGTCATCCAACCATCTCGTTTTCTGTAGTCCCCTTCTCCTCCTGCCTTCAATCTTTCCCAGCTCCAGGGTCTTTTCCAATGAGTCAGTTCTTCGCATTAGGTAGCCAAAGTATTGGAGCTTCAGCTTCAGTATCAGTCTTTTCAATGAATACTGAGGACTGATGTCCTTTAGGATTGACTGATTTGATCTCCTTCCAGTCCAAGGGACTCCCAAGAGTCTTCTCCAACACTACACTTCAAAAGCATCAACTCTTCAGTGCTCAGCTTTCTTATAGTCCAACTCTCACATCCAAACATGACTATTGGAAAACCAGAGCTTTGAATAGCGGAGAAGGCAACGGCACCCCACTCAAGTACTCTTGCCAGGAAAATCCCATGGATGGAGGAGCCTGGTAGGCTGCAGTCCATGAGGTCGCTAAGAGTCGGACATGACTGAGCAACTTCACTTTCACTTTTCACTTTCATGCATTGGAGAAGGAAATGGCAACCCACTCCAGTGTTCTTGCCTGGAGAATCCCAGGGACAGTGGAGCCTGGTGGGCTGTCGTCTATGGAGTCCCCCAGAGTCAGACATGACTGAAGCGACTTAGCAGCAGTAGCAGCAGTAGCTTTGAATAGACGGACCTTTAACAGTGAAGTAATGTCTCTGCTTCTTAATATGCTGTTTTTAATATGTTCAATACCTGCTGTTGAGCAAACATCAGCAGGAGAATGTTGGATCCCACCAAAAAAGATACCCCACATCCAAGGGCAAAGGAGAAACCCCAGCAAGATGGTAGGAGGGGTGAAATCACATTTAGAATCAAACCCCATACCTGCCAGAGACACTCAGAGGGCTCAGACAAAACCTTGTGCACACCAGGAGACCCCACAGAAACTGATCCAGACCTGCCTTTGAGTGTTTGAGTGTGGATATCAGGGTCAGCAGTGGCCTGCTGCAGGGGCAGGGGCTTGATGCAGCAGATCTGGATATGGCATAAACTCTCTTGGAGGAGGTCATCATTAACCCCACCATAGAGCTGCCAGAACTTACACAGTTTCTTATATTGATATAAAAGTTTCTGTATTAGTATGGCTTATTGTGTCTAAACAATTTGGGCCAACAATGTGGTTTATTTTGAACATCTGGGTTTTCCCCACCCCCCGGAGTCTGGAAATCATTTCCTGAATATTCCTTGGAAGGACTGATGCTGAAGCTGAAGCTCCAATACTTTGGCAACCTGATGTGAAGAGCCATTTCATTGGAAAAGACCCTGATGCTGGGAAAGCTTGAGGGCAAGAAGAGAAGGGGAAACAGAGGATGAGATAGTTAGATAGAATCACTGACTCAAAGGACATGAATTTGAGCAAACTCCGGGAGATACAGCACAGAGAGGAACCTGCTGTGCTGCAGTCCGTGAAGTCACAGAGTCGGAAATGACTTAGTGACTGAACAGCAACAGTAACAACAGTCAGAGGGCGCTTACATGACCATCTACTAAAAACGGTGGGTTCTGGCTTTCTAAAGAGCTTTCCTGAAGACAGCACTTCACATGAGATGGCACAACTTGTTCCAGGAGAAATTAGGCATGTCCAGTGTGATGTCACTGGAAAGATCTCTTAAAAGCTTGCATCTTACTTCCTCTAGACTTTGCCTGATGCATTTTTTTCTTTTGTTGCTTTTGTTTTGTATCCTTTCACTGTAATAAATCTTAGGCACAAGTTCAACTATTTCTGAGTTCTTCCAGCCAATCACTGAACCTGGGACTAAGTAGTCTTGGGACCCCTATACAAGATCTTTTCAGTCTCACACCCTCTAATCCCAATAATAATTTCTTCTCCCTCCCCATTGCTTTCTCTTTCTGGAAGCACTTTGAGGAGAAGATGGCTTACGCTAGAATTCCATCAGTACAGATGGCATCTGACAACTTCTAACTTGTTAGCTGTTCTAGCTAATGATGCATCCAGGGCTTGGTTACTCTGACGTGCGTTTTCTATTTTTATGATCCAGTGGAGGGAATATCTTTCTGAGGAAAAAGAAACTAGTCTTTGTCTCTGGCTTTAGTTTGGCTGAGAAGACAAACCTGAAAACATTTGGGGAACAATATTATTTGAGAAACCACAGTATATATATAAATATATTATACGTTATGTATATATATTATGTGTATATATTATAGATACAGATATATTTTTCTATATATATAATTCTATCTGTTATGCTTCTGACATCTCTACATTCATAACCATCATCTACACTAACATGGTAGCTCTCAAGGTCACCACCATCATATCATGTCTCCCTCACATGCAGTCTCTTCTACAACTATCATCTCCATCATCACAACTGATATCATACCCATGCCACAGTCATACCAACTCCACCTCCACCACAAGCTCCACCATGCCCACCAGTGCCAACACCTCTGTTCGGTTCCATTATATTCTTACCTTCACTGCCTCACCACAAGTCTGGCTCAGCATTCATTCTACAGCGTGGTTCATGCCACGTTCTTGCTGCTCAGTCATTAATCATTATTTAACAGTTGAATCACCATCAGCCCCTTTACTAACAAAACCACCACTAGGACAATCATTAAAAAAAAAAATCCAGACAAATAATAAAAGCTTTTTCTTTCTCAGAAAAGTTCTGAATGTGGTATGATGATCAGAAATGGGCAAACTCTTTGATATAATAGCAGTGGCAGGCTGGCCTCCAGTAATTGATGGAGAAATGGAAAAGTACTGGAGGAAACAGAAAGAAATTAACAGCTCCTCTCAGAATAGAAATCAGGCCCAATAATCAGTGCAGTGTCCTTCTGCTTGGACATCAAAGGCATTGGTCAGGAGTGTATTGAAATCTCATAGCAGCTGGCAGAGAATTTAAATCAACTCCTCTTTTATTCCTCACATCCTATTTGGTTTTCATAAAAAGTGACTTTTTTGAAGGATCCTTTTGCACTGTTACTATTAAAAGATGCTTAGCCAGCTGACTGGGAATTAGAATTCATAGGATTGGCTGGGGTGAGGCAAAAGTTGACTGATATATATTTGTCAGATAAATAAGATGCTGTGGCTCTAGTTTTCTCACTACCTGGACTTGGTCCTCTTTAGAATCAGCGATAGCCCTTTGTTACTTGGTGGCAGAGTAGAACAGATTTGGCTTACAGAATCTAGGAAAATGTAACCATCTATCAATGCTCTCTAGCATATAGGATTGAACCTTGAGTCCTAAAGGAAATCAAACCTGAATATTCATTGGAATGACTGATGCTGAAGCTGAAGCTCCAATACTTTGGCCACCTGATGCAAAGAGCTGACTCATTGGAGAAGACCAAGATGCTGGGAAAGATTGAAGGCAAGAGGAGAAGGGGACGGCAGAGGATAAGATGGTTGGATGGCACCACTGACTCAAAGGACATGAATTTGAGCAAATTCTGGGAGAAGATGAAGGACGGGGACACCTGATATGCTGCAGTCTGTGGGGTCGCAGTCAGAAACAACTTAATGATTGAACAACAACAAGCTCAAAGAAGTGAGTGCTTATAAGGTGTTTGGTGAGGGCTGCATCCTTTTCCACAGTGCTCAGTTCGCAGAGGTCAGTCTTCCCCATTCTTCTGCAACTCATGAAGAAGCAGCTGTGATGCTCTTGGCAGAGATTGACGGAGAGGAGATAGTTGCACATGTGGCTGATCTTTAATTCAGAGATGTTTGTTTCTCGGGGCTCTCAGCTGGATTTTTAGCTGTTTCTCTAGACTATGGGAACCTCAGCCCTAGTTCAGGCTCTAGTAAGCTTCCACGTGAGCCCAGGCTCTAAGTACATTGAAAGGGTCCATCCTGGGGACTTCCTGGCTGGCCCAGTGGCCAAGACTCTGCACTCCCAATGCAGGGGACCTGGGTTTGAACACTTGCCAGAGAACTAGATCCCTATGCCCCAACAAGAGTTTTCACGCTATTATTAAAGGTCTCACATGCTGCAACTAAGACCCGGCACAGCCAAATAAATATTTTTTACAAAAAGGATCCATCCTGCATGTTTACCATTAATTGTCTGTACAATAATCACCATTATACTGAGGGGAGGAAAAGCAGTGTTCTAAGGTCAGGGGTGTGAGCTGTAACTGAGGGGCCTATTCTGACACATGCTGGGTGACAAACAGCTTGGACAATGCCTCACTCCAGGGAAAAAGAAAGGGGAGAAATACCAGCTCCACTTCTCCTCCCCACACCCACCCCCTTTCCTAGGGGCCCCATGACACCTCTTAAACTTCTCTCTGAAATGTCTCCGCTGTCCCTCCCAACGCTAATGAGTACAGCATGATGACAACGCAGGAGGGACTTGGCCTCCAAACGTCTGCCCTCTCCTATTCCCGTCTCTCTCCTTCTCCCAGGTTATCAGTTTCCTTGACTCCTACTTGCAGTCTTAAGACTGCGTTATCATGGCTGTACTCATTATTGTTGGGAGGGACAGTGGAGGCATTTCAGAGAGTATCCAACCATCTCATCCTCTGTCACCCCCCTTCTCCTCTTGCCCTCAGTCCTTCTCAGCATCAGGGTCTTTTCCAATGAGTCAGTTCTTCCCATCAGATGGCCAAAGTATTGGCACTTAAGCTTCAGCATCAGTGAATACTGATTTCTTCCAAAGAATATTCAGGGTTGATTTTCTTTAGGATTGACTGGTTTGATCTCCTGCAGTCCAAGGGATCCTCAAGAGTCTTCTCCAGCACCATTGTTCAGAGGTATCAATTTTCCAGTGCCCAGCTTTCTTTATGGTCCAACTTTCACATGGGTACAAAAACTACAGCTTTGACTATATGCACCTTTGTTAACAAATGCAGTTTCTGCTGTTCAATATGCTGTCTAGGTGTATTTAGTGTTGACGTACATATCAGGGGCCTATATCCTCCTATTTTTGAGAAAACCAGAACAGTTTCAAAGAAAGATACAGGGCCCTCTCATTTCCTTTTTGGCTGTTCTGTGTCTCTGCTGTGGTTTGCGGTCCTCTCTTACGTTGGGGTGTGTGGACTTCTCTAGCTGCAGTGCTCAGACTCTCCAGTTGCGGCATTCAGTCTTAGTTGCCCCGCAGCTTGTGGGCTCTGACCAGGGGCTGAACCCCCATCCCCTGCTTTGGAAGGTGGATTCTTAAGCACCGGACTACCAGGGAAGTCCCTAGGACCCTCTCATTTCACCAGCACTAAAAGAGGAGGCACATGAGTCAGAAGACCTAGGTCAAGTCCTTTTTGCCCAGAGTTTTATTTTTATGGGGATTATGTTTTTCTCAGTCAGCTTCATACCACCTGGCCTCTCAAAAAATACTAAAGCTCTTCAGATTCCCCAGATAGCTTAATCTTTTAGTTTTACTGCTTTTCCCACAAAGGAATTTGGATGAAATTTCCCAGCACCAAGGCTTGGAGCATTTGGGGACATGGGTAGAGCTTCTCCAAGGGCGCTCTCTATTCATCAAGCTCCCTCAGGGCACACCCAGTTCGGAGCCATCCTGGGGCATTCCTATGCTGGCCCAATGCATTGGAGGGTCCTCCTTGCTTAATTTAGTGCCTGAAATACATATGTTTCAGAGACCTGATCTGCTAGTCTAGGATCTTCATCACCATTTTCCAAAGCAGGTCTTAGGCATCCCTTGCAAGCAGTTACACTGAGGTCTCCCCTGAAACCCCTGAATTTGTGAGTCAGCTCTGTATACTTAAACACCCTCCCTGTTACCAGGATTCTGTCATTTGAATGAAGGCTGTAGCAGGATGGGACCAATCACCCGCACCTTCCTATCCAGAGAAATCCCTCCTGGAGAATAGGAGCTAGAGGGAGTGAGACGGCTGTTGGAAGTGTTCCTCCCATACATGTATCCTTGGGTAATGGCACCTTTGTGTTCACTTTTCACCACATGCAAATCTCAGCACCAGCTGAAAGGAGTCAACTTAGAACTCATCCAAGGGAGAGTAAACAGGATGGTTATGGGGTTGAAGAGATCCATTCACGAGGGAAGAGTAAACGAGCAAATGATGCTGAGTTTGGCTGAGCAGCAGCAGTGGCTTTGGGTGGTCAAGGGATAGATGTCTATAAACTGAGTGAGGCAAATTGGAACTTATGGGTGGTCCAGTGGTTAAGACCTCACCTTCCAATGCAGGGGGTGCGGTTCAATTCCTGGTCAGGGAGCTAAGATTCCACATGGCTTGCAGCCAAAAACCCAAAATATAAAACAGAAGCAGTATTGTAACAAATTCAATACAAACTTTAAAAATGCTAAGTCACTTCAGTCCTGTCTGACTCTTTGTGACCCCATGGACTTTAGCCTGTCAGGCTCCTCTGTCCGTGGGATTTCCCAGGCAAGAATACTGGAGTGGGTTGCTGTGCCCCTCCTCCAGGGGATCTTAGCGACCCAGGGATGAAACCTACATCTCTTAATGTCTTCCTGCATTGGCAGACGGGTTCTTTACTAGTGCAAAAAGGTCCACAGAAAAAAATCTTTAAAGAAGAAAAAAAGAAAACAAGAGTGAGGCAAACTTTGATGGGGGAAGTATGTCCTACAAAGTGGAATCAGCAGCAACTGTGAGGCTCTGACATCAGACCCAGAAAGCTCTGTGGGACAATAGGAAGAACTTCTAGAAATAGAAGACTTGGGTTATTGATAATAGAATAATTCTGGGGTTTTTAACATCTGTCACATACTTTATTTACCGGATTTCATTTTGTTCTTAAAATAATTCTGCAAACCTGTTACTGATTCCATTTTAAAGCTGAAAAAGTCGAGGTTCAGAGGAATTTACAGAAGTCCATATGCCTAAGATTTAGCAGTTCTGATTTCTGCCTCTATAAAGTATTTTTTTTCTCTTTGCTGCTTCTCTCTCTTCCTCCCTCCCTCTCTCCTTTCCTACCTTCCTTTCCCCCTTTTCCCATAATGTACTCTCTCTTTGTTGGCTTTTCAAGAGAAGATGCTTAGGGGACTTCTGTGGTGGTCCTGTGGCTAAGACTTCATGTGCACAATTCAGGGGACCTGAGTTCGATCCCTGGTCAGGGAACTAGATCCCTCATGCAGCAATTAAGGCCCAGTGCAGCAAAAATAAATAATTTTTTTTAAAGAGAGAAGATATTTAGGAGATATTAGAGCACTCTTTTGGAGAAGGCAACGGCACCCCACTCTAGTACTCTTGCCTGGAAAATCCCATGGATGGAAGAGCCTGGTAGGCTGCAGTCCATGAGGTCACTAAGAGTTAGACACGACTGAGCGACTTGACTTTCACCTTTCACTTTCATGCATTGGAGAAGGCAATGGCAACCCACTCCAGTGTTCTTGCCTGGAGAATCCCAGGGATGGGGGAGCCTGGTGGGCTGCCGTCTATGGGGTTGCACAGAGTCAGATACGACTGAAGTGACTTAGCAGCAGCAGCAGCAGTCTCATATGCCCCAGAGACTAAGTTGAAAAGCTCAAGTTTGACCAATAATTGTCCTGAAATCTCAAGCCAAGTCTACATCTCTGGGATTACCTCACGTTCTCATAGAAACCTACCTACACTTTTAGGTCCCCATGTGTCTACCAAACTACATTTTTGATCACTTCCTAAACACAGCTGCCTTATCTCTTCATGACTCCAGAGCTTTTCACATATTCCTGTTGGGTAACCTGTTAAGGTTTTTTTTAAAGACTGAAAAATAAGGTCTTTTAAACAGAAAGATGCTAGTTTTTCTCTTATGAAACAGACAGAAGCAAGTGGTTCTGAGCTGGTGTGAGGCAGCTCTGCTTCCCAGGGACATTTGCTCCCTGGGCTCTTTCATCTTTTTGCTCTGATGTTTCCTCCCTGTTGTCCTTGCTGTGTGGTTGAAGTTGACTCCTCTTCCACATTCATGTTCCAGTCCAAGTGTTTTTTTAAACAAAAAAAATTGTTTAAATGAATTTTGCTGTGCTTAGTTGCAGCATGTGGGATCTAGTCCCCTGACTAGGGTGCAACCTGGGCCCCCTTCTTTGGGAGTGTGGAGTCTTAACCACTGGACCACCAGGGAAGCGCCCACCTGGTTTTGTTTTTCACGGGGATGAACTAGAGATTGTGCTCGTGGCTTGAGCAGCCACACTCAGTTGCAAGGGGGTTGACAAATGGAGACTGCCAGGCAGCCATGATTCCAGCTAAAACCCACGAGGTTTAGAGAAAGAATAGGAGAACAGATGCTGAGGTGGTTGGAAGGGGGCGAATTCGGGCCGATCTGTCACCTTATAATTGTCTTCATCCACCTTTCTCACTTGCCATCCAACCTGCTGAGATGCTACCTTGATTAAATTAAGCTTTCTCCCCAGGCAGACCGCCCTGCTTCATCTGTGCTCCTACGTTGCTCTGTTTCTGCCCCCGATACAGCATTTTCCAAACTGCTCCAGAAATCACCTGTTTCCTGCCCACTTCCCACTCTCAGCCTCCGCCCGCACTGTGAGCATTTTGAGAAGAGAGCTCTTGCCCTTTTCATCGTTATGTTCCTGTTCCTCTCACAATCCCTGGCTACCGTAGGTGGTCAATAGGTTTTATATGAGAGAGAATGAATAATTGAAAGTTAGCTGAGCAATATCATTAAACAGAATACTACTGCAGGATTTCAAGTGATAAAATGTGAGTCCAAATGGACTTCTGGTAATAATAACAACTCACGTTTATATAATGCTTAAATGGTTCCTAGGCAATTTTCTCCAAGTAGTATTTCATCTTTATTCTCACTGCTTGATGTGAGGCAGACAGAGCATGTAATATCGTTTCCAACCTACAGCTCAGGAAAATGAGGTGCGAAAAGTTTGAGGTTAGCACGAATTACACAACCCAGAAGTGCGGGGTTGTAAACCAGAGGCCAGGTTTTCTCACTGTAAGCCCAGTGTCTATTACCATTGAGGGTCACTCTTTTATTGGTTACCTGGGACACCAAGGACCAGCGTTTCAGTGACTTAGGCAAGGCTGAAGGCCTGGAACTCAGGCTCCAGAAAAGTGTTTCTGATTACTTTGAGGCAGTGTTCATAGAGGTGGGCTCTAATGGAAGTGCTCTGGATTCAAGGCCATTAGCTTCTTGTCCTTAAGTCAGTTACATATATCATTTGAGCCTGAATTTTCTTTTCTTTAAAGTAAAGACACTAATAGGATCAAGTTATTGTGCAGGGTAAAAGAGATGTTAGAAAAGTCAGGGGCATACAGAGTGAACTCAATTAAGTGTTAGCTATCAATCACATGATTATTAGTTTTCTGAGAACTGGAATCCAATTTTGAGTCTGTTCAAAATAGTAATAATTCCATTTTATAGTGTACCCATTAGAAGCCAGGCACTTTATATGCCCCATTATAACAGCCTATTCACCAGTATACTTGACAAATAGATTGTGATCCTGCAATGCCTACATTCCCCATTGAAGAAATTGATCCTTAGTTGTTTCTTGAGCAAGAGGATGCGAATTCTGCAGCCCTGTTTCCCCCTTCCTTGACTACACTGGAGATGATTCGAGCTGTGTGTGTGTGTGTGTGTGTGTGTGTACTTAGTCATATCTGATTCTTTGTGACCCCATGGACTGTAGCCCTCCAGGCTCCTCTGTCCATGAACTTTTCCAGGCAAGAATACTGGAGTCGGTTGCCATTTCCGACTCCAAGGGGTCTTCCCGACTCAGAGATCGAACCCACGTCTCGGGCGAATTCTTTACCACTGCACCACCTGGGAAGCACCAGGTGGCTTATCAGATAATCAGATTCTTATCAGGATGAACAGATACTCTCTTGCAGGAATTTACACTGGAAAATTTCCAAGAATGTATACAGGAAAGTTCAGGGCGAATCAGCAGTTGTTCACGGGGAAAAGGGCAGACGTGAAACACAGGTGAGCAGAAGCCAAGTGCAGCTGGCATGTTATCGTGCCTCTGGAGCTAAGTGCATGAGCCCTTGCTCTGGGATGGACCACAGCCACCTGGACACTAGAGAATTAGGAAGAACAGAGCGTCCACGTAGTCTTACATGTCTTTTCCATTCGAGTCTTAAAGAGGCTCTGAGATCCATCATTGGCTTCACAGGAAAGCTGCCTTCCCTACCTTGTTTTTCTAAGCTTCTCTTTATGGGAGGTAAACTCTGCACATGTTGTTGTGTGTGTGGGTGCGTGTGCTCAGTCATGTCTGGCTCTTTGAGGCCCCATGGACTGTAGCCCACCAGGCTCCTCTGTCCATGGGATTTTCCAGGCAAGAATACTGGAGTGGGTTGCCATTTCCTCTTCCAGGGGATTTTTGTGATTCAGGGACTGAGCTCACATCTCCTGCACTAGCAGGCAGATTCTTTACCACTGTGCCAACTGGGAAGTACTAGCACATATTAGTGATTTTTAATTGAGAGACAAACACAGGTAGCTATTATTACTTTTTATAGATAAAGGAAAGTCAGATTCACAGTTATTGTCCCAAGGCCATAAAGCCAGCTAGAGACTCAGCTGGGATTCAATCCACGGTTTTGTGGTGTCATGTTTTATTCATCTGTGCATTTTTCTTACATCAAAGCTTATCTCACACATATCTGAGGTTATATCCTTTTGGTTAGTTGAAAAAAAAAGAAAGAATGAGTTCTATCATTTAAAAAGATTCACCAAGAAAAAAAAGCAACCCATAAACTATATGTAATCCAGAGCTACTCAACAAAGGTTGGTTTTATAGTGGAATGAGACGAGAACAGAACAGGACACATATTCACATACATTCTTTCTCTTCAACATGTCATTGGTCAAGTGATCTAGCTTGCTTAATGAAATCCTTACGGTCTTGGTATCACTGGGGCTGAAGTGCTGGTTACTTCTCCCAAGCCTGCAAACCTTCAAGCTGTCTGAGAACTTGATAAAGGTAAGGCCTCTAGACTCCTTGCTCTGCTTGCGCGACACCACTCACCAGCACCGTCTCTCTGCAAGGTGGGACTCGCTTCTTCCGTACTGGGTTGCTGAGGTTGTTAAGTGGCTCCTCCAGACTGTCCATGCTCGAGTGGAAGCCACAGTCACGTCCACATCCATGGCTTGCAGCTTCCTCCATGGCAGTCTGAACCCAGGTTCTTGTCTCCCTTCCTCCTGCCGTGTCCCCCTACCTGCTATGGTCAGGGACTTCTGTTGTGTGGCTTAATTTCCTGGTTCTTCCTTGATTCAACTATAGTACTTGGTTGCTTTCAGACAACAGCCTGGAAATCACATTCTGTCCTCAAATGGCCATCAAATGATGTGGTGACATAAACATGGAGGGGTCGCATTTGCCTCATTATACGGAGCAGAAATTAACCACTGAATGTAAACATTCACAGGGAGTGACATTTGCATCGTGTCTGGGTCTCAGAGACAGTAAGACTGCTCAGTCTGCATGAGCGAACGAAGGACCAGGAATCTACACTTAGGTTTTCTAACTTCAATGAACAATGCCTTTTTGTTATTCTAAAGTGTCTCCTGCTATTGAGAAGTCCCTTGGAAGTCCTCAGTGGTAAAACTGTGTATGTCTGGAACAGAGAAGAGATTTCTTTGGCTGGCAGGATTAGGGAAGACTTCTCTAGCACACTGAAGCTACCTGGTTGTAGATGGCAAAGGAAAGAGTTTTGACCTTTGGTCATTTTCCAGTTAGGTTAAAGCCCAGGACTCCCCAACCCATCACAGCAAAATGATATAAGCCTCAATCTCTGAACCCCTGACAGCCGCCACTGCTCCCACGTATGCTCATAATTCACAAATCCCAATTTGGCAAAGGCAAATATATGACTATGTTCTGATTATGGTGGAATTAGTGTGGGAGGTGGCAAATGGCTTCTTTATTATTTTGATGGCAGTCTTGAGGGGAAGCCAGGAAATCTATGACTTCATATACTTTGATCTAGGTGCAATTTTAGATGTCTTAATGTATCTTGAATATTTTGATCCAAATGACATTTTCATTTGGAGCCGTTTGTGTGGCGGGAGTAAGGAAGGAGGAGGACAAGCTAGTACCCTGCAAGATGCAGTCTTTCGTTAGCACAGTGGAAAAATCAGAGTAGAGAGGAGCCCCATGTCCTTGGAGATTTGTTCCAGTTTCACTCTGGCTAACTGGGAGAGACTTCACACAGGTCCTTTCCAGCCTCAACGTTTGATCTTCCATGCTAGGAATCTGATCCTTGTTTGTGTTTTGTTACATTGGTATCCTCTTCTATCTTTTTATTTATTTGTTTATTTTGGCCGTGTGGCATGTAGCTTAGTTCCCCGACCAGGGATCGAATCCCCTGCCCCCTATGGTGGAAGTGCAAAGTCTTAACCACAGGACTGCCAAGGAGGTCCCTCTCTGCTATCTTTTACGTAAAGAGCTACAGGTATATTTGTTTGTACCCAAGTTTATTTTAGTTTTGAAAGAAAGGAAAATAGTGATTTGAATTATTTGTCTTGAGGCATACCCAAAGAGCTATATTCAATATTAAAAGTTTAAGCAAGTGAAGTTATACTTGTGTAGAAAACATTCTGGCTGCCTTGCTCCCCATTTTAAGCCTTCTTTAGGCATCTGATTAATGTTTGAGTTGCTATTTCCTGGGTTCTTCATGGCATCCGTGTGTATCAGTCATTCAGTCATGTCTGACTCTTTGCAACCCCATGGACTCTATGTAGCCTGCCAGGCTCCTCTGTCCATGGGGTTTTCCAGACAAGAATACTGGAGTGGGTAGCCTTTCCCTTCTCCAGGGGATCTTCCCAACCAGGGATCGACTCCAGGTCTCCCACCTTGCAGGCAGCTTCTTTACCATCTGAGCCACCAGAGAAGCCTCTCCATGAGATGGAGACCGGTTTTTTGGTAATTTTTAGTTCTTTGTGTTTTCCTGGGAACCAGATCTACTTCATCAAGCAGGTCTTTTTAATAAATATCCTTTTTTAAAAGAAAAATATTTATTTGGCTATACCAGCTCATAGTTGTGACATATGATATCTTATGGCTGTGGCATGAGGGATCTGATTCTCTGACTAGAGATCAAACTCCAGGCCCCTTGCATTGGGAGTGTGGAGTCTTAACCACTGGACCAGCAGGGCAGTCCACCATCTAGCAGGTCTTGATGGGGCTGTTTTCAATGAGAGAGGGTGAAGCTCTGTTAAGGGGAACAGGAGGAAGGTGGCAGAAAGGGTATTAGAGGAGGAAGCTGGAAAGAGGAGTTTCCAAACAACTTTAAATCCCAGCCTTTTCTTTGGAACCTGACCATCTCCTTCCAGAGCTGTGTTTACTCCGTGCCCATAATTTATTTTTCTCCAGAGTTGAGGCTAGTAGAATATATTCTCCCCTAGTAGAATATATTCTAGCCAGTACCTATTTCAGTGCATCCTACCTGGAGAGCCTCAAGTCCAAAGTACAGAGCATCCTTTGCCTGGAGCTTGGCTCTCTCTCAGCCTCCACGGAGAAAAGTTATCAGATAATACGGCAGTTGCATCTCACCATTGCATAGAATACTGATAAATGCTTTACATGCCTACTAGGCCATTTACGCTTGATCTTAGGTAATCTTTAAATACTTCGGGCTTCCCTGGTAACTCAGATGGCAAAGAATCTGCCTGCAACGCAGGAAACACAGGAGACTTGGGTTCTCTCCCTGGGACAGGAAGATCCCTTGGAGAAGGAAATGGCAACCCACTCTAGTATCCTTGCTTGGAAAATGCTATGGACAGAGGAGCCTGGAGGGCTACAGCCCATGGGGTTGCAAAGAGTGGAATACAACTGAGTGACTAACAATTTCACTTTATAATGCTTCCCTATAAGTCTTATCACTCATGCTTTCAAAGATGTGGCAACAGACACTCCAGGAGATTAAGCATCTTAGTTCGGGATTCATTCCATAGCTAGCAAGGGTGAGGACTTGAACTCAGACTTGCCCACTCCCTAAGCATCTCTCTCTGTGCTCTGCTATGGCAAGTAGACTCACGTGACAAATGAGGGGAGTGGGCAGAGCTCTTCTTTCCAAGGTTACTACTTCTACTGAACTAGGTCAAAGCCCCTGCCTTTTCAGGTAGAGGACATTTCTACTACTCTCAGCGCCCCTCAAAGGATACAAAACTCCTTACAGTGAATGAAAACTTGAGAAAAAGAATCAAGTCGGTAAAATATTTGTTTCCGTTGTGGAGAATTGAGCTGATGGAACCATGTCAGTAGTTTGCCCATGATCAAACTCAAACATGGGGTCCCGGCCAGGTGTTACTGCTTACGATGTGAACTCTCTTATGCATTTTGCATATGGGAACAGCACCAGGCAAGTTGCTAAGAAAGAGAGACTTTTGAGTAAATACATCAAGAGTTCTCCCAGAGGACTTCCCTGGTGGGCCAGTGGTTAAGAATCTACTTGTGAATTCAGGGGGCATGGGTTCAGTTCCTGGCCTGGGAAGATTCCACATGCCTCGGAGCAGTTAAGTCCACGAGCCACAGCTTCTGAGCCTATGGGCCCCGAGTCCTGGCTCCGCAACAAAAGAAGCCACACTGGGAGGCACCACTATGAAGAGTAAGCCTCACTCGCTGCAACTAGAGAAAGTCCATGTGTAGCAATCAAGACCCAACATGGCCAAAAATCATTCAATCAATAAGAGCTTTCTCTTAGGTTGCTCAGTTCAGTTCAGTGGCTCAGTGGTGTCTGACTCTTTGCAACCCCATGGACTGTAGCATGTTGGGTCTCCCGTCACCAGCTCCCGAAGTTTACTCAAACCCGTGTCCATTGAGTCGGTGATGCCATCCAACCATCTCATCCTCTGTCATCCCCTTCTCCTCCTGCCTTCAATCTTTCCCAGCATCAGAGTCTTTTCAAATGAGTCAGCTCTTCACGTCAGGTGGCCAAAGTATTGGGTTGGGAAGGGGACTAATAACAATGTACAAATGAAAAAGTAACATTAATCTTGACAGCTTCCTGTCTTTGGCCAAGTAACTGTACCTACTCTGGGCCTTAAATCCTCCATCTGCAAAACAGACAGTCATTCTTATGTTTATAAATTTCACCTGGATTTGACAAAAACAGATGGGGAATATATTAATTATATGAGAATCTTATATCCTTAGGAAGGAACGCAGCTGGAAACTCCTAGGTATTTATGTTATTAATTTTATTCAAAAATTAAAAATGGATTAGGAAGGCCACAAAGGCATTTTATTGCTCTAAGCTGTTAGAAGGTTCCAGCTGAATGGGCTCATCTAAGGTTTTCTTCAAACTAGCAGGATTAAGCTTTTATTTTTGTCAGTCTGGATGGTTTCTTAGCCCTGCACAATTCTTAAAACCACATTGCGATTCATTCCGACTCTCAAAACTTAGGCTGAACACATTTTAGCAGTGAGACACACTGGATTGACATTTTGCTAAGGATGATTTGAAACTGATTTATAAAGCATGCAGGAAATGGGAGTAGCTGCTAATTTGGCTGAGATTTGAGGCCCTATGGCAGGAAGGCCAAGAATTTGTCTCCTTTAGCAAACAACCTCTTCTTAAAAATAAAGAAATGGTGGGTGAAAGCTTTGCTTATTCTTGGGGTGGTGGTTTAGTCGCTAAGTTGTGTAGGACTCTTGGAACCCCTTAGACTGTAGCCCACCAGGCTCGTCTGTCTATGGGATTTCCCAGGCAAGAATATTGGAATGGGTTGCTATTGCTTCTCCAGGAGATCTTCCTGATCCGGGGATCAAACCTGCATCTCATGCATTGGCAGGTAGATTCTTTAACACTGAGCCACCAAGGAAGCCTTGGCTTAGTCTAACCATATATAAACACAGCTTCAGATACATTTTGCCTGTTAATTTTCTTTGTGGTTTATGGCAGTAAGACTTCCCTGGTGGCTCAGAAAGTGTCTGCAGGAGACCTGGGTTCAATCCCTGAGTTGGGAAGATCTCCTGGAGAAGGAAATGGCAACTCACTCCAGTATTCTTGCCTGGAAAATCCCATGGGTGGAGGAGCCTGGTAGGCTACAGTCTGTGGCGTCACAAAGAAGTTGCCAAAATGTTGGCTTAAGCAAAATTCCATGGAACCACCATTTGCACTTGCATGAACTGCTTTATTTCTCAGCTTCAGGTTTTGTCTTTATGAAATGGAGGCACTGATAACACTTCCATTAGGTTTTCATGAAACCTTGAGGTTTCATGGCAGAAACTCTCAAGTGCATAGCTAATATATATTTTCTTGGATAAGAAACTTGCTTATATGTTTAGAGCAGCAAGTACCCAGCTAAATATACTTCACATACTAGGCCTCCCACATACTAGGGTTGGCAAAGAGGACCTAGGTAGGGTTCTACTGTAGGTCTCTGAAGTAATTTTTTTTTGTTTTTGGCCTTGTTGCACAGCATGTTGAACCTTAGTTCCCCAGACAAGGATTGAACCTGTGCCCTCTGTGGTTGAAGCATGGAATCTTAACTACTGGACCACCAGAGAAGTCCCTAGAGCAGTTTTTCATTTCCTGGAAAAAGGGGGCAGAAAACACTACTGTATCTTTCCCCGCATTATTTTGCTTTGAGTGCAGAAATGTTGCCTGGAACTGTGGCAGCCATTTTGCAAGCAAGAGAACAAAGCTAAAGATGGCAGAGCAGAGAGCACACTACAGGGTCCAAATGGCACCAATAAAGAGTAGAAGTAAAAACAGAATGTTCTCACCTGTAAAAATGAGAGGAAATATATCCTATTTGTGTAAGCCACTCTTGGTTGGCTTATAGATCTACCTGAATGTATTCTTTACTGATAAGGACAGTTTAACAGTCATAAAATTGCATAATATGAAGCTTGATGTATGATGGAAACTCATTGTGTTACTTCTACCTCTTTGTGCTACCCAGTGAGTGCTTTGAGCAAAGTCAGATCAAATAATAGTTCCTCTTTTAATTAGCTTAACACATACTAAACATCAGTGATGGGCTAAGTGTTTTGTGGCACCTTGGAAATATAAGGCAATGAGACTGAGCCCTTGCCATGGAGGTGTTCAGAATCTTAAAGTTGTTTTTCTTCAGCTGCTAAGTCATGTCTGGCTCTTAGTGACTCCATAGACTGCATCATGCCAGGCTCCTCTGTCCTCCACTATCCTCCACTATCTCCTGGAGTTTGCTCAGATTCGTGTGGATTGAATTGGTGATGTTATCTAACCATCTCATCCTCTGCTTCCCCCTTCTCCTTTTGTCTTCAGTCTTTTCCAGCATCAGGGTCTTTTCCAATCAGTTGAGTTTAGAAAAGGCAGAGGAACCTGAGATCAAATTGTCAACATCCGTTGGATCATAGAAAAAGCAAAGGAATTCTAAAAAAAACCTACTCTCTGTCTCATTAACTACACTAAAGTCTTTGACAGTGTGGATCACAGCAAACTGGAAAATCCTTTAAGAGATGGGAATACCAGACCACCTTACCCATATCCTGAGAAACTTGTGTGTGGGTCAAGAAGCAACAGTTAGAACCATACATGGAACAGTGGACTGGTTCCAAATATTATTACTTCTCATCTTATAGATGAAGTATCTGGGCTCAGTGAAGTTAAGTGGTTTCTCCAAAGCCACAAAAGTGGCTAGGATAAAAAGTGGAGCTAGGATTGGAATGATGTAGATCTGACTCTCTACTCTGTATGTGGTATCAGTGAAGCTTGTGCCATTAAATAGCTTGGCAGTATCTGTGGTACTGAGTGCTTGTGCCAAGACCTACTTAAGGATCTAAGTTTTGATACTATGGTTCTTGGGGAGGGGCTACTTTCTAATCTGGTGTCTGCAACCCCTACCTACGCAAGATATTTTAAGGACAGGCTAATCTAGTTTTATTTCAATTTGTCCTATTCTGTCCTGTGTGTTTTTGTGTCTCCAAGTTATTAGGCATCTCAATGAGAACAGGAATCCTAGGGGTGCTAGGGTTGGGAGTGAATTCAGATGAGAATGAGAAGGCTTCTAGAGTCTTATTGCTGTGGTAGTTCTGAGGACTGTTCGAATCAGTGAAAACTTCAGGAAAGAGATGGCATTTGAGCTTCATTTAATTGGACTGATTCATATGAATATTGCTTTGGGCTAGATACCAAATCTAGCATGATGATTTAAGGTCTGGCTTTGAAAAGCTATTTCAAGTGGCATGGATTCACGTGGGAAAGCCAGTTGAATCTGAAGAATGAATCATACCGGAAATCCTTTGTAAAATGGAGTTGTGAAAAGGGAGCTTCAGATAGTATTCTTGGATTACCATCAAATATGTCCAGTGTTTTCATCCACAGCTCTTTGTACAATGAGTTCAGTTTTGTATGTGTGCATGGCGCTTTGCTGTTTGCAAAACACTGCATGTGCGGTATTTATTTGACCTTATCAGGAAGTACACTGTTTAGATAGGGATATTATATCTATTATATTGTTGAGGAAACTAGGCTCAAAAAGTAAAATGACTTGCCCATGACGACCCAACTGAGGGCTGTGAGGAAAAGATCCATTCCAGGCCTCTTTCCTGGCTTCTGGTAGTTCTCTGTATGGTGCCATCCAAGCGTGTGTGTCTTCTCTAAAGTTCCCCCTTTGTATAAGGACACCCGTCACACTGAATTAGAACCCTCCTAAATGTGAAAGTTACTCAGTCATGTCTGACTCTTTGCAACCCCATGGACTATACTGTCCATGGAATTCTCCAGGCCAGAATACTGGAGTGAGTAGCCATGTCCTTCTCCAGGGGAATCTTCTGAACCAAGGGATGGAACCCAGGTCTCCCTCACTGTAGGCAAATTCTTTACCAGCTGAGCCACAAGGGAAGCCCAAGAATACTGGAGTGGGTAGCTTATTCCTTCTCCAGCAGAAATCTGCTGGAGTCCACCTGAAGGATCTCACTTTACTTGATTAACTCTGCAAAGACTACCCACCTCTGCAAATGGGTTCCCATTTGGAAATGCTGGGGAAGGGGGTTAGGGTTTCAACGCAAGAATTTTTAGGATTCACATTTAGCCTATAATGGGTAATTGAAGAATATGATGGAGTTTCTGCTAATCTTGGCATGAGTGGGGAGTAAATGATTAATTTGAAGATTTCAGCCAAGATGTCATTTTTATAATAAGCTTTCCATGACTCCCTCCATTCTAAATATTAGGTTAAATATTCCCTCCCATTCCCTTGTGGTCTCATACTTCCTGCACTGTTATTATTATCTGTCACAGAGCACTAGAGTCCCTTGACCCATCTGGCCCTTTTGTCAGACCATCAGCTCTGGGAACGCAGGAATTCCAGCTATTTATTGGATTGGTCAAAAAGTTCGTTCAGGTTTTTCTGTAAGACGGTATGAAATTTTGGCCCAGTACCATCCTTAGTGGAGTATTTCTCAATAAATCCATGTCAAGTGTGTAAGATAACATTTATGCCTCTGTGATGGACCTTGTTGGTACCTGTCCCTCATTGCTTCAGCACTTAACATTTCCAATGGCCAGATCTTGCTATTTCTTCCTGAAAGCTCTGGCCACCTGAGCAGGGCAAACGGGAAGTGCTAGAGCGTAGCACCTTCTGGGTGTAGCCCTCTGCCAAAGGCTGATGGGACTGAATGGATAAACACCTTAGGGGAGTCTAAGTCTGAGTGGTATGTACATTGTCTCCCAAGGTGACCCAGGGGGATTCAGTTCCCCGGGCCGTTTGCTTGACGTTGCACATTTGACTGGCTCCCTTTTTCCCTGTCTGCTGTTTCCCTTCACCTGATGCAAAGTGCTGACAAGATATGTCAGTGTGAGCCTCAGGGGTGACTCGAGGAGGATTAAGGGCAATGCTCCTCACCAGTTATTTCCACTGGTTCAACACAAGTAGTCTGCTCATTTGTCAAGTACAAATTGAGTACTGGGTTTCTGCATAGAATTGAATTAGACAAGACATCCTGTGGGTTTGATCCCTGGATTGGGAAGATCCCCCGGAGAAGGTACCTTTCTTTAGGGAAGCCGCTCTTTTCTTACTTACAGAATCATAGGTGAATTCTGTGTCTGTGCTCATCCTCCGTTACTGGGTAGAGAGCCCAACACTGAGCAACAAGTGTATTTCATCACTCTTGCAGTTAATAGTTCAAGATGAGCATGTGATCCAAGTCGGTTCAATTAGAGACAGTCTTAAATGCTTCACAGGAATCATACGCTACATGAGATATGACTATGAAGGCCTGAAGTCATAGGGAGCTCCCAAGGAAAATATTCCAGAGAAAGGATCCAAAACTGATGAAGATGGAGAACAGAAATGCAGCAAGTGAGATAGTGTGGTGACACTAGCATCTGGATCCAGCCGTTCCTGAAGACGTTCTAATTTTCCAATTTTATTACATGAGCCAAAAACTCCTTTTTGTTTCCCTTAATTCATTTTAGTTGTATTTCTCTTACCTTTGCCCCCAAAGAGACCTAACTAATATATTATCTCTCAAAGGGAGAACTCTTGAGTATTTGGTTAAGGAGCCTGAGCTTTGAGAAAATAGTATTCAGCGATTCCTTGTGTACCTCAAGTGCTCAAGTGCCAAGTTCATTGCTTGCCACTTTGTAAGCCCTAATTAGTTATTCTGTATTTAAAAGCCTGAATCTCTTTGTTTTTCAAAACTCAAGGCCACTCTCTTTTTCTTGATTAACGAGTATTCTAGTTCCTAATTTTCTTTTTGTCTAGAACCTTATGTTGTCAGATTAAAAATATTTAAAAGCCACTTGAGATGTCCAACATGGCCTCAGGTCAAACATGTCGAGTACCTTGGTCACAGCTAACATCATGAGATGGCCCACCTTCCCATCTGTAGTGGAATCATCAGCTAGAAGTCTCCCAATTTGCTCTTTAAAAAAAAATTTATTTATTTATTTATTTATTTTGGCCCTACCATGTGCCATGTGGGATCTTAGTACCCCGACCAGGGATTGAACCCTCAACCCCTGCAGTGGAAGCATGGACTCTTAACCACTGGACCTCCAGGGAAGTCCTCCTAATTTGCTTCTGCCTGAAGATTGCTTTCACTTCCTTGCAAACCTTATGGAACAGACAGGGATTATTTTTGGCTCAGACCCATCGTGTCAAGCTCACTGCCATTTCCAATTCACAGGCTGGCACACATGGGGCAGTTCCTGAAGCCTTCTGCCCAGTGAGCAGCTATTCTTGGATGTTTGTGCTTGACATTCAGGAGGCCTTCCTGGCTGACTCACTCCCCAGCCGGGCCCCTGTTGTGCTGGGCCAGGGTGGCTCCACAGCTTGTTTTATGCCCCTAATCAAAGAGCGACATCCCCAAATCTTGCAGTCAGTCATGCAGACTGGACTGGAAAGCAATTGCAGACTGTTAAATTTAACCACAGTCACTTTAGGAAATGAGATGCTGGGGGTGGGGGTGGGGGGCGGTGGTTTGAGAGTGGAAATGGGGTAATCTTTGTTTCTCTTTTTATTTTTCTTCTGATGTTTGACTAGACTGAGTTAAATCCTAGTTGTACTGTTCCTTATTAGCTGTGTGATCTTGGGAAAATTATTTAATGGTTTTCTACATGTTCCCATTCACTTGAAATGGTAATAATAAATTCCAATTGGGGGAATTGTTTGAAGGATTAGAAATGTTTTTAAAGGGTCTGATATAGTGCCTGGCATCTTGTTGATAGCCAGGCATTATTGCTTCTCATTAAATTTTTAGTAAATAGCAACATAGTACCTACCACCTACTAGGTGCTCATTAAGTGTTAAGTAAATGAGTAAAAGAAAGAACAAACAAATAAATGTTGACATCAGAGTCCTTGCTCTTTCTCTTCTGTCCTACTTTAATCCTTTAAGTGAGCTGAAAGTGAAGAGTGAAAATTGCTCAATCATGTCACTCTTTTGAGACCCCATGAACTATACAGTCCATGGAATTCTCCAGGCCAGAATACTGGAGTGGGTAGCCATTCCCTTCTCCAGGAGAATCTTCTAACCCAGGGATTGAAGCCAGGTCTCCTGCACTGCAGGTGTATTCTTTACCAGCTGAGCTACCAGAGGAGCCCAAGAATACTGGAGTGGGTAGCCTATCCTTCCTCCAGTGGATCTTCCTGACCCATGAATCGATCTGGGGTCTCCTTCATTGCAGGCAGATTCTTTACCAGCTGAGCTACCAGAGAAGAATAAAGGCGCCTTGAGGCCACTGGGCATTTTCCCTTTCCCACTGCTCTGAGGACCACAATTTGTGCATATGCCACCTTGGCATGCCCTGACCTCCTAAGGCTTGATTCTGATGGACTTCCTCTCTCATTCCCCTTTGTCTAAGTGTTGTCATTGCCATCTTGGAATAGCACTGGGGGTCAGCTCCACTCTCCTTCAGGGGCAGAGGAGGCACTTCCTCTGGACTGTATGTCCTACAGCCTTCATTTCAGGGTCTTCTGCTGGGTGGCCATGCTTTTATAATGAGGTGCCATCTTCTTTTCTTTTTTTTCATTTAAAGATATATTTATTTGTTTTTGGTTGTGCTGGGTCTTCGTTGCTACACACAAGCTTTCTCTGGTTGCGGTGGATTCATAACCACTGGACCACCACGGAAGCCCCACTTTCCATTTTCTTGCTCAGCTCTCCTTGATAATATCCTTTGGTTCCAGGCTTCCCTCTTAGCTCATTTGGTAAAAAATCTGCCTGCAATGCAGGAAACCTGAGTTTTATTCCTGGGTCAGGAAAATCCCTGGAGAGGGAAATGGCAACCCACTCCAGTATTCTTGCCTGGGAGAATCCCAGGGACAGAGGACCCTGGCAGGAGAAAGTCCATGAGGTCACAAGAGTCGGACACAGCTTAGCAACTAAACCACCACCACCAGCAGACATTCAGCTCCAATCACTGTTCATTATATACACATTGCTGGGTACAGAGGGAACTTCATGTAAGTGTTTGTTGTTATTATAACATTCTTATTAGGAATCATATCAACTTTCTCTCATTTTATATTCCTTCAGATTACATTTTGTTATTTCCTAAAGGTACAGATCAAAGCCCATTCCGATCATTAACAAAACTAAGTTACAATCACAACACAACAACGACTAGAATGCTAATAGTTGACTTGTAATGGAGCACTGACAGTGGGCCAGGCAAGTTGTGAAGTGCTTGATTGTAGTATCATCTATTACTGACTTGACTGTAGTATCATCTCAGAGTTATGCACTTGCCTCCCCACTAAACATGTCAGTAGATAGAGGTGTAGAGAGGTTGAGAAAAGCTGCACCTTGTTAGGTGCAGAGCTGGTATGTGAGCCCACAAATTACGACTCCAGAGCCTTAAAACTTAACTTTTAGACCTCAGATATCTCATCTTTGAGATAAAATCTTCCTCTTAAGTGTAGGGAAAAGATTAAATAAGATCATACCTATAAAGTACTTAGGAAAGCGTCTGGCACATTGAAACAGTCAATAGGTATTAGTGAAGGTGGTGATGGTGGTGATGATGGTGATGGTGGTGATGATGGTGATGGTGATGATGATGGTGGTGATGTAATCATGAAAATGGTGATGATGGTGGTGATGGTGGTGATGATGGTGATCATGAAAATGGTGATGATGATGGTAATGGTGGTGATGATGATTATATG
Source organism: Nanger dama (assembly GCA_917880005.1). Taxonomy (NCBI): domain Eukaryota; kingdom Metazoa; phylum Chordata; class Mammalia; order Artiodactyla; family Bovidae; genus Nanger; species Nanger dama. Next base: position 2,581,352 of record CAKJTW010000074.1, on the reverse strand, counting down.
TGGTGATGTGATGATGATGGAGATGGTGATGGTGGTAATGACGACAATGATGGTGATGTGATGATGATGATGATGATGATGATGGTGATGTGACAATGAAAATGGTGATGATGATGTTGATGATAATGATGGCGATGATGAAAATGGTGATGATGATGGTGATGGTGGTGATGATGATAGTGGTAATGATGATGATGATGAATTGTGATGATGTGGTAAGGATGATGATGATGGTGATGTGATGGTGGTGATGATGATGGCAATGATGGCATGATGATGATGATGGTGATGTGATGATGATGGTGATGGTGATGATGATGAATGAAATCTCACACATTCCCTCTTTGGATTACTCATTAGCCTCTCAGTCTAAAAGGCCTGTGCACTTTATTATGTCGTTGCTTAATTTTCTCTGTGTTTATACTTTGTCTCCTTGGAAGAGTCATAAATTCCTTCACAGCAAAGAACAAAGCTCACATATTAACTTCTACTCCTCTTGGGCCTCAGTTTCTCTTTCTGGAACAGCAGAGTTGATGTTTACAAAGATTCTGAGAATGACTTTCTCTGATTTCATATATGTTTTAAATTCTGGCCTCCTTTATGGCCCATAAAGGGCCATAATCATTAACCAGCCCAGTCATGAACAAAACTTAGTTGCAATCACAACACAACAATGACCTGCCACCTTGCATGCAGTGATCATTCAGGAAATACATACAGTTATTAACATCTAGAGGTAAGACCTCAGGTCCAGAGGCTCTTTAGTTTTGACTTGGAATAATGAGGAGGAAAAGTTGTGATTTAATTTTTACGATGCACTACATTTGATGTCTAGAGATTTCAGTGGAAACTCGGATATTTACAGGCAGTGGAAACGGGTAAATTTTGAAAGACTGGGAAATGGCTTCACTAAAAGGATTGCTTGGCTTTCACCCTCCTTTTTTCAATCAGTTCCGCAGATGTATCCACCACTAGGTTTTACTGATCCTGTTGACTGGCTTTTACTGAGAGGGAAGGGAAGAGATGAGAGAGGGAAAGTGAGTTAAATTTAGCAAATTAGCACAAGGCTGCAGCCAGAGATTGCAGGCAGTACCTACTCACTTAGCCTCTCTGGGGGACAGCAATAAAGTTTTCCTTAAAAATAGGATAAGGGAAGAAGGAGAAGTAATGTGTTGTGAAGAATGTGCCAGCTTCCTCTATTCACTCCCTCTCTTAATTGATACCTGCAGGTAGCTTCAGTAAGAATTTACTGAGCACCAGCTATAAGTCAAGTCTCATATTAGACTCTGGATGCATAAATGAACAGCAAACAGCCCCTGCTTGCACAAGTCATCATTTGGCAGAATCAAGATACATAAAAGCCATCAGCAGGCCACACTGCGATGTGTCATAGGATGGAGTTGTGTGCAAGGAGTGTTGGCATCAACAAAGACACAGACCCACCCTGGGTGGGGATGATGAGGGGTGAGGGGAGGGACTCACAAGAGAGGGAACATTTGGAATAGTTCTCTTTAACTTTACTTATTTATTTTAGGTTGTGCTGGGTCTTTGTTGCTTCACAAGCCGGTCTCTGATTGCAGCAGGCAGGGCTGCTCTCTAGCTGCGGTTTGAAGGCGTCTCATTGCGGTGCCCTCTCCTCTTGTGGAGCACAGGCTCCAGGGCACGTGGGCTTCAGTAGTTGTGCATATGTTGCTCTAATTTTGGCTCACAGGCTCTACAGCGTGGACTGTATAGTCGTGGCACACAGGCTTAGTTACTCTGAGGCATGTGGGATCTTTCCAGATCAGGGATAGAAATCATCTCTCCTCCTTTGGCAGGTGGATTCTTTACCACTGAGCCACGAGGGAAGCCCTGGATTGGTTCTTGAAGGATGGGGGAGGTTTCAGTATGGGAAGTAGTGTGTGAAACCTTACCAGCAGAGGGAACAGCATATGCCAAAGCCCAGAGATGGGAAAGACCACAGTACTTTAGTTGAAGGTAGTCAGCTAGCTGGGGTTGTGGAACTTTCTACTCCTCTGTGAAGAAAATGTGTTATTGGAATAAAGGTTTTCTTGCTCCTCTTTGTTTGATCATTTGCTTCTCTTTGTCTTTCTTTTCCTGTTCCTAGATCATCTGGCATCTGATTGTCATCATTCTTGGTTGCAGCTCTGTGAGGTCAGGGAATGCAGCTGTCCTGCTCATGTTTGCATTCTGTGCCCAGCTCGTGCTGCAGAACACCTCAATAAATGCTCCTTGGATGGAGTCAGAGAGAGAATGAGATCTTCCAAAATGAGGTCACAGAGAGAAAAAAAAATACAATAGGGAAATAACATCCAATGGCCAAGAGATTCTTTGCTAAGAAAAAAAGGCTTTTAGGTTGATAAAATCTCTCTGTATACCCAGGTCTGTCCTTCTAAAGACCTTAAGTGTTTCTGGTATCGACCCCAAATTACACTCCTCTTCTTAGGTGAAACAATCAGAGAAGGAGTCCTGGGAACTCCACTGAGGTTAGGTTTTTAAATTTCTGAAAAACTAACTAACTTTAAGATTTCTGAAAAACTAACTCCCAATATGGAATTAATTTGAATTAACGACAACTGTTTAGTGCAAAATAAACAAGAGCATTCTTGGAAATTTCTTGGCAGTCCAGTGGTTAGGACTTTCACTGCCAAGGGCATAGGTTTGATCCCTGATCAGGGGACTAAGATCCCACAAACTGATTAGAACTGATTCAAATGTATTCTTTTTAATGGCTGAGTAATACTCCATTGTGTATATGTACCACAGCTTTCTTATCCACTCATCTGCTGATGGACATCTAGGTTGTTTCCATGTCCTAGCTATTATAAACAGTGCTGGGATGAACATTGAGATACACGTGTCTCTTTCAGTTCTGGTTTCCTTGGTGTGTATGCCCAGCAGTGGGATTGCTGGGTCATAAGGCAGTTCTATTTGCAATTTTTAAAGGAATCTCCACACTCTTCTCCATAGTGGCTGTACTAGTTTGCATTCCCACCAACAGTGTAAGAGAGTTCCCTTTTCTCCACACCCTCTCCAGCATTTATTGCTTGTAGACTTTTGGATCGCTGTCATTCTGACTGGTATGAAATGGTGCCTCATTGTGGTTTTGATTTGCATTTCTCTGATGAGTGATGTTGAGCATCTTTTCATGTGTTTGTTAGCCATCCATATGTCTTCTTTGGAGAAATGTCTATTTAGTTCTTTGACCCATTTTTTTGATTGGGTCGTTTATTTTTCTGGAGTTGAGCTGCATTAAGTCGCTTGTATATTTTTGAGATTAGTTGTTTGTCAGTTGCTTCATTTGCTATTATTTTCTCCCATTATGAAGGCTGTTTTTTCATCTTGCTTATTGTTTCCTTTGTTGTGCAGAAGCTTTTAATTTTAATTAGATCCCATTTGTTTATTTTTGCTTTTATTTCCAGTATTCTGGGAGGTGGATCATAGAGGATCCTGCTGTGATTTATGTCGGAGAGTGTTTTGCCTATGTTCTCCTCTAGGAGTTTTATAGTTTCTGGTTTTACATTTAGATCTTTAATCCATTTTGAATTTATTTTTCTGTGTGGTGTTAGAAAGTGATCTAGTTCCATTCTTTTACAAGTGGTTGACCAGTTTTCCCAGAACCACTTGTTAAAGAGATTGTCTTTACTCCATTGTATATTCTTGCCTCCTTTGTCAAAGATAAGGTGTCTATTTTGAGTTTATTTTTGTGTGTGATGTTAGAAAGTGATCTAGCTTCACCCAAAAAGTTGGCAAGTAGAATTCCAGAGATTGTTCAAGGTCACAGTGGAGCTATATTTTGCCATGTAGGGTCACTGGAAAACTCAGAGGCAGCCATCTAGGCAACCACACTGTTGAGCTTGTCCTTTAAAGAAATGAGTCCATTGCAAGTTGAACGGATCTCAAGCCCAAACTGCTTCCTTCAATTTTCCTTTGTGTTAGATAAGCTATATAATTATTGATAATGATGTGTCCAAATATTTGTTCAAAGAGCAATTTAAAGTCTCTGATTTATATTCATGAGTTACTACATAGCCACACAGTTCCTGTGTACTTTTTCCCCTTAGCCTAATGATTAATGGAAGTTTTAATACAGGTTTAAGAGATATGTTTCCAATTTTGCCTGGTATGCTGTCTCTTCTCCAGAAATAACAGTTATCCTCTGTTGGACTTGGTGAGGGTGACAGAAGAGAGAGGTTTGGAGTTTCTGATTTTGCTCTCTCTTTTTTTTTTTTTTTTTTAAGTATTATTGTAGCTATATCATCTCTGGTGAATAATTTCCTTACACATGTGCTGTAGCCAGTTTACAGGGGACTGAGTTATCCACCTCCTCGACCCTCAGGCAGCTAGATACAATGTGTCTGGGGCAACTGAACTCTCTAAGGCAGCTGACTCTGGGTATGTCGTTTCAAATTTGACTTGAGTGCACTGCAAATATAATTGTAAGTGTGCCATGGCATAAGTATCACTGACGCTATGGACATGAGTTTGAGCAAACTCTGGGAGAGAGTGAAGGACAGGAAAGTCCGGCGTGCTGCAGTCCATGGGGTCACAAAGAATCAGACATGGCTTGGCAACTGGACAGCAACAACAATGGCATGAGTAAGCTGAGAAATGGTGCTAAAGAACTAATCTATCTTCTCTTCAGACGAAATCAAAATGATGACCTGATGGTGAAATATGAGCAAGATGCTGGACAAACTGAAAGACAATAGGTGATGGTATTAAAAGCCACATTTTGCCAAGAATTAATATATTCTGATCAGAATTTGAAAGCACTAGGTGGAATTCCCTTGCAGTCCAGTGCTTGGGACTCCAGTATGCAAACTAATTAATAGTAAATGATGTTTAAGTCTGTCTTTACAAATAATTACTCCAAAGGCTCCAGCCCTCCAGCCCTGGGGAGACAGACAGTTAACCCATTTCTCTTTTCCAGTCTTGAGGAATGTGTTTCCCAGCCTCAGGTGAATGGATAAACCTCTACTCACTAGACCGAAGCTAGTGTCCAATCTATTGAGGACTGATCCAGTAAGCTTACATATAGAGGGGAGAGAATTCCCCCAGAGAAAAACAGAGTGCTGTTACAAAACAGATACACTAATAAACAAGGAACAAAAAAACAAGCTAACAAAAACCCTAGAGAGAAAATAACATGCCCACCAAACAGTTTCTATTTCACTGCAAACTATTGTCTCTCAGTTTTGATTTGGCCACTACCCTCTGGACTGATGTTGTGTTTGTTGCCCTGACCTTGGTTCCTTGTCTTTCTTTGGCTGCCATTTCTTTAGCCTTTGCTATCAGAATCTTAGAAGGGACAAGATGAACCTCTTATACAATTACCTGACCTCCTCATACCCTAGCCAGCTCCTCTCACTTTCCCCTTTAAGGTGGTTCAGTTCAGTTCAGTTCAGTCGCTCAGTCGTGTCCGACTCTTTGTGACCCAATGAACTGCAGCACGCACGCTAGGCCTCCCTGTCCATCACCATCTCCTGGAGTTCACTCAGACTCATGTTCATCGAGTCAATGATGCCATCCAGCCATCTCATCCTCGGTCGTCCCCTTCTCCTCCTGCCCCCAATCCCTCCCAGCATCAGAGTCTTTTCCAATGAGTCAACTCTTCGCATGAGGTGGACAAAGTACTGGAGTTTCAGCTTCAGCATCATTCCTTCCAAAGAAATCCCAGGGTTGATCTCCTTCAGAATGGACTGGTTGGATCTCCTTGCAGTCCAAGGGACTCTCAAGAGTCTTCTCAACACCACAGTTCAGAAGCATCAATTCTTTGATGCTCAGCCTTCTTCACAGTCCAACTCTCACATCCATACATGACCACAGGAAAAACCATAGCCTTGACTAGATGGACCTTAGTCGGCAAAGTAATGTTTCTGCTTTTGAATATACTATCTAGGTTGGTCATAACTTTTCTTCCAAGGACTAAGCGTCTTTTAATTTCATGGCTGCAGTCACTATCTGCAGTGATTTTGGAGCCCCCCAAAATAAAGTCTGACACTGTTTCCACTGTTTCTCCATCTATTTTCCATGTAGTGATGGGACCGGATGCCATGATCTTTGTTTTCTGAATGTTGAGCTTTAAACCAACTTTTTCGCTTTCCTCTTTCACTTTCATTAAGAGGCTCTTTAGTTCTTCTTCACTTTCTGCCATAAGGGTGGTGTCATCTGTATATCTGAGGTTATTGATATTTCTCCCAGCAATCTTGATTCCAGCTTGTGTTTCTTCCAGTTCAGCATTTCTCATGATGTACTCTGCATATAAGTTAAATAAACAGGGTGACAGTATACAGCCTTGTTGTACTCCTTTTCCTATTTGGAACCAGTCTGTTGTTCCATGTCCAGTTCTAACTGTTGCTTGGACTGTGAATTTGTACAAGACTGAGCAGCACAGGAGTTTGAGAGGCATGAATATCAGATTATATGCCCATTAGTAAGAAGCTCAGACACTGTTGCAGACTCTGGGCTTGGAGAACCTTTGTCAGCTTGACTATCAGTCACAGAGCATGCACAACTGGGATTTCCGGCCTCCTGGTGGCTCATATGGTAATCTGAGGTACATGTAGATGTAATGCAGGAGACCCAGGTGTGATCCCTGGGTTGGGAAGATCTCGTGAAGAAAGGAATGGCAACTCACTCCAGTATTCTTGCCTGGAGAACTCCTTGGACAGAAGAGCTTGGTGGGCTACAGTCCACGGGGTCACAAAAAGTTGGATACGATGGAGCAATTAACAATCATGCAACCCACGGGAAAAACCTCCAAATAATTAGAATGAAAAGTTAACTGTGTATTTGACAGCTGGCTAAGTGCAACATTCATTAGAAAGTTAGAAAATTATTCCCTCTCTGCTTTCCAATTTGAAGTCTGTTTAAGTGCTATAGTGATTATTGAGATCATTTTTCTCTGAATATTTTCTCCTTTTGTCATGTGGTTAACTCCTCTTCAGAGGTTCTTGGCAAGTTCTCTTTGTTCTGCAGGTGCACCTGAAATGCCAATTTATCATAAGTGGGAGCTTTAAGAAACCGCAAACATGTACCGATTAAATGAAACCATTGTCTCCTTCTGCCATGTAGCTTTTTATAAAATGATTATATTTCATATTGCAAGCTACATAGGCATTATTATCAGGAAAATTCTTTGTGATAACTTAATCATTTATCTATCCATCCACCATTGGTTGACCATCCATCCATCCATCCATCCATCTATCCACCCATTCCTCCATCCATTCTGTCGTGAACAAATGCTCATTGTGCAATGACTGTACTACGAATGGAGTAGTGCAAGGGCCATGCATACTCTCCAGGAACGCACAGTCTAGAGGAGAAACTCAAGTCATTTGGCACATAAATTGGTTTCGGCCAATACTGATTATGAAAAGCAGTGGAACTTTTTTCAGTTCTGAACTTAGGTAGGTGACAATAACATATGCTTTTCTTGGCAGTTCTAAACATGACTGCTGCCAAGGTTTAGAGTTTACTCTCTTAATGAGGAATAATTGTATTTGAAATGGAAAGAATGTGGTAGAAATCAAGAGTCATAATGTGTGAACTGGAGGTCTATTAATGTGTTAACGGTATTCTTTTCTATCTTGGTAGTTGCCAGGTTTCTGCATCGCTTCCAAATGCTGTGCTCATATTTGAGAGAGTTACTTATGGTCTTCATTTCTCCAGTCCTTGACTGATGGAGTGTGGTCTTTTATAATAAAGCACTTGATCACATGGAGGATCAAATACCTCATCTCCAAAATGGGGAACATATCATTATTTACTTCCCAAGCTTTTTTTTTTTTTTAAGAATTTTTACGTAGGCCATTTTAAAGTCTTTATTGAATTTGTTACAGTATTGCTTCTGTTTTATGTTTTGGTTTTGTGACCACAAGGCATGTGGGATCTTAGTGCCTCGACCAGGGACTGAACCCACACCTCCTACAATGGAAAGTGAAGTTTTAACCACTGGACCACCCGGGAAGTACCACTACCAAAAAAGATCAATCAATCAAGCTAAAAATGTTTACCATTATCCTCGTTTTACAGATGATAGGGTAAAACGACTTATCCAAAGCCTCAGGCAACAGCTAGCGAGTGGCAATAGAGCCGGAGTGCTGACATAAGGTTAGTGAATATTCCACTCCAGGTCAACACCTTATAGGTGGCCAACATTTGTTCTCTGTGAAGGACAATTGTGGTTGCTCTTTATGGTTTCCACATGGTAAAGCATGAGGTTGGAGGCAGGCAGACTGATTCAGAATCCAGACTCTACCCCTCATGGTCCTCACGGTAAAATGAGAACAATATTAGTGTTCGTTTCACTGGTTAATGGTGAAGACCGAACGAGAACAGGCATGTAGAGTGCTTGGCAGAGGCCCCGGCACACAGCGCACCCTTTGCCGCTGAGCTTTGATCAGTGTTGTATTTACTCTTACTGTTTGCCTAGAGGCCACAGGGACCCTCACTTGCTTGTCCTTGGTTGCTCTGGAACTGGTTGCAGGGGATGTCGAGTGAAGTGATACAAATTTGTTCGAGGACAGGGGTGCCCAAGCTTGGCTTCGTATCAGAATTATCTGGGGTATATTTTGTTTCATCACTGATTTATCCTCTTTTAAAGGATTTTTTGAAAAATATTACATACATATAAGAACATTTTCAAAGGGTATCCATTGAAAGGTATATCTTTTGCCAACATAGATCTTCAACTTCTCAGATCCCTCTGGCACTGTTGTTAGCAGAGCCTGGTATCTTTATGAAATATGATGGATGCATGCACATTTGATATAACTTGTGTGTTCATGCACATTGTTTCATATCTCTTTTTTTCTCAGGAGTCTGGCTTGGAGAAGAACATCTATGAATACCTTCAGACTTATGGCTACAATTTGTTCTATTGTATGGATGTTACAAAATATACTGAACTCGTTCTTTCCTGATGGACGTTTAGACTGTTTCTAGACTGCTAATACAAGCAACACTGCCATAGATATTCTTCTGCACAGTTACTTTTGTACTTTATTGCTATAGGATAAATATCTTGAAACCAGATAGCTGGATCAACGGGTTTAAGAATTCAGTGGACATTTACAAAATTGCCTTTCAAAGAAATTATACTGAGTTACTCTCTCATCAGTTTACTCCTCATCCAACTTTATATTCTTTGCCCAACAGATAAATAAAAAATAACAGTTCATCATTGTTTTAAACTGTATTTTAAAATCTATGACAAACAGTAAGCATGTGTTCATATGTTTAAAGGCAAATTTCTTCACTTGTCTGTGTGAAATCTCTGTCCTTGTTTTATGCCAGTTTTCCTACTGGGTTCTAACTTTTTAAAGAACTATTTACTTATATCAGTTCAGTTCATTCACTCAGTTGGGTCCAACTCTTTGCAACACCATGGACTGCAGCATGCCAGGCTCCCCTGTCCTTCACCATCTCCCACAGCTTGCTCAGACTCCTGTCCACTGAGCCAGTGACGCCATCCGACCATCTCATTCTCTGTCATCCCCTTCTCCTGCTGTCCTCCATCTTCCCCAGCATCAGGGTCTTTTCTAATGAAGCAGCTCTTTGCATAAAGTTGGCCAAACTATTGGAGTTTCAGTTTCAGTGTCAGTCCTTCTAATTAATATTCAGGATTGATTTCCTTTAGGATTGACTGGTTTGATCTCCCTGCAGTCTAAGGGACTCTCAAGAGTCTTCTCCAACACCACATTTCAAAAGCATCAGTTCTTCCATGCTAGCCTTCCATGCTAGCCTTCCTCCTTCCAGCTCTCATATCCATACATGTCCACTGGAAAAACCATAGGTTTGAGAAGACGAACCTTCATCAGCAAAGTAATGTTTCTGCTTTTTAATACGCTGTCTAGATTGGTCATAGCTTTTCTTCCAAGGAGCAAAAGTCTTTTAATTTTATGGCTGTAGTCACCATCTGCAGTGATTTTGGAGCCCAATAAAAAAAAGTCTGTCATTATTTCCACTGTTTCTCCATCTATTTGCCATGAAGTGAAGGTACCAGATGCCCTGATCTTCGTTTTTTGAATGTTGAATTTTAAGCCAGCTTTTTCACTCTCATCTTTCACTTTAATCAAGAAGCTTTTTAGTACTCTCTTCACTTTCTGCCATAAGGGTGGTGTCATCTGCATATATGAGATTATTGATACTTTTCCTGGCAATCTTGATTCCAGCTTGTGCTTCATCAGCCAGGCATTTTGCATGATGTACTCTGCATACAAGTTAAATAAGTCGGGTGACAACATACAGCCTTGATGTACTCCTTTCCCAATTTGGAACCAGTCCATTGTTCCATGTCTGGTTCTAACTGCTTCTTCTTGACTTACATACAGATTTCTTAGGAGGTAGGAAAGGTGGTCTGGTATTCCCATCTCTTTAAGCATTTTCCACAGTTTGCTGTGATCCATAGAGTCAAAGGCTTTAGCATTGTCAATGAAGCAAAAGTAGATATTTCTTTGGAATTCTCTTGCTTTATCTATATCCAGCGGATGTTGGCAATTTGATCTCTGGTTCCTCTGCCTTTTCTAAATCCAGCTTGAACATCTGGAAGTTCATGGTTCACATACTGTTGAAGCCTGGCTTGGAGAATTTTGAGCATTACTTTGCTAGCATGTAAAATAAGTGAAAATGTGAGGTAGTTTGAACATTTTTTGGCATTGTCCTTCTTTAGGATTAGAATGAAAACTGGTCTTTCCCAGTCTTGTGGCCACAGCTGAGTTGTCCATATTTGCTGGCATATTGAGTGCAGCACTTTAACAGCATCATCCTTTACGATTTGAAATAGCTCAGCTGGAATTCCATCACCTCCACTGGCTTTGTTCATAGGGATGATTCTTAAGGCCCACTTGACTTTATACTCCAAGATGTCAGGCTCCAGGTGAGTGATCAACTATTGTGGTTATCTGGTTCATGAAGATCTTTTTTGTATAGTTCTTCTGTGTATTCTTGTCGCCTCTTCTTAATTTCTGCTTCTGTTAGGTTCATACCATTTTTGTCCTTTATTGTGCCCCTTTTGCATGAAATGTTCCCTTGGTATCTCTTATTTTCTTGAAGAGATCTCTAGTCTTTCCCATTCTATTGCTTTTCTCTATTTCTTTGCATTGTTCACTTAAGTGGGCTTTCTGATTTCTCCTTCAATGTTTTGGAACTCTGCATTCAGATGAGTATATCTTTCCTTTTCTCCTTTGCCTTTCACTTCTCTTCCTTTCCTCAGCTATTTGTAAGACCTCCCCAGACAGTCATTTTGCCTTTTTGTATTTCTTTTTCTTCAGAATATATTTGATCACTGCCTCCTGTACATTGTCATGAAGTCTGTTCATAATTCTTCAGGCACTCTGTCTATCAGATCTAATCCCTGAATCTACTTGTCACTTCCACTGTGTACTTATAAGGGATTTGATTTGGGTCATACCTGAATGGACTAATGGTTTTCCCTATTTTATTCAATTTAAGTCTGAATTTGGCAATAAGGAGTTCATGATCTGAGCCAGTCAGCTCCCGGTTTAATTTTTGCTGACTGTATAGAGATTTTCCATCTTTGACTGCAAAGAATATAATCAGTTTGATTTCTGTATTGACCATCTGGTGATGTCCATGTGTAAAGTCATCTCTTGTGTTGTTGGAAGAGGATATTTGCTATGACCAGTACATTCTCTTGGTAAAACTCTGTTAGCCATTGCCCTCCTTCATTTCGTACACCAAGGCCAAACTTGCCTGTTATTCCAGGTATCTCTTGACTTCCTGCCTTTGCATTCCAGTCCCCGATAATGAAAAGGACATCTTTCTTTGGTGTTAGTTTTAAAAGGCCTTGTAGGTCTTTATAGAACCATTCAGCTTCAGTTTCTTCAGCATTAGTGACTGAGACATAGACTTGGATTACTGATATTGAATGGTTTGCCTTGGAAACTAACAGATCATTCATTTTTGAGATTGCTAAGTTCTGCATTTCAGAATCTTTGTTGACTATGAGGGCAACTCTATTTCTTCTAAGGGATTCTTGCTCACAGCAGTAGATATAATTGTGATTTGAATTAAATTCACCCATTCCAGTCATTTTAGTTCACAATTCCTAAAATGTTGATGCTTTCACCATCTCCTGTTTGACCACTTCCAATTTACCTTGATTCATGGACCTGACATTCCAGGTTCCTATGCAGTATTGTTTACTTTCACCACCAGAGACATCCACTTGTTTCTGGGTGCTGTTTCCATTTTGCTTAGCCCTTTATTCCTTCTGGAGTTATTTCTCTGCTCTTCTCCAGTAGCATATTGGACACTTACAGATCTGGGGAGTTCATCTTTCAGTGCCATATCTTTTTGCTTTCTCATACTTCTTCATGGGGTTCTCAAGGCAAGAATGCTGAAGTGGTTTACCATTCTCTTCTCCAGTGGACCATTTTTATCAGAACTCTCCACCATGACCTGTCCATTTTCTCCAGGTCATCTTTCTGATCCAAGGCTCAAACCTATGTCTTCTGCATTGGTAGGAGGATTTTTTTTTACCACTGAGCCACCAGGGTATTCCCTATTTCCCTGTGGTCAGGTACTTATCTGTACTCTTTTATTTTTTGAAATTTATGGTTTTCTTCACACCCTAATATATGTTTTCATAAAGGTCTCATAGACTCTTTTTATCTTAAATTTATTTATTTTTAAAGTGAAGAATGACTGCTTTGCAGAATTGTGTTGGTTTCATAGACTCTTAAAGGGAAGTGCCCTATTCTCTATTTTGGGAGCATTTAACTAGTCATAGATGAACAAGCCCTAATTTGTTTATTTTGTTACTTAGATCTTCTATAACCTTGCTTCCATGGCTTACTTCATTGGGCCTATTGAGCCAAAGGAGTTGAATTAAGCTACTTGAGTAGTTATAATATTTCTATCTTTGTTTCTTATATTCTGTTAGATTTGGATGACATTGACTTTGGCTTATTAAAGACCGGTACATATTCAGTAAGCAGTGCAATAATTCTGTTTTAATAAAGTACCTTATTTTATCCAATTTAATGCTTTCTACCTGGGATTAAAAACTGTTTTAATAAAGTGATCTATTTTATCCAATTTAGTGCTTTCTACCTGGAGTGAAAAAGCTGGCTTGAAACTCAACATTCAAAAACAAAGATCATGGCATCCAGTCCTATTACTCCATGCAAATAGATTGGGAAACAATGGAAATAGTGACAGACTTATTTTCTTGGGCTCCAAAATCACTGCAAATAGTGACTGCAGCCATGAAGTTAAAAGATGCTTGCTCCTTGGAAGAAAAGCTATGACCAACCTAGACAGCATATTAAAAAGCAGAGACATTACTTTGCCAACAAAGGTCTGTCTAGTCAAAGCTATGGTTTTTCCAGTAGTCATGTGTGGATGTGAGAGTTGGGTGATAAAGAAAGCTGAGCACCAAAGAAGTGATGCTTTTGAACTGTGGTGTTGAAGACTTGAGAGCCCTTTGGACTGCAGGGAGATCAAACCAGTCAATCCTAAAGGAAATCAGTCCTGAATATTCATTGGGAGGACTGATGCTGAAGTTGAAGCTCCAATACTTTGGCCACCTGATGCAAAGAACTGACTCATTGGAAAAGACCCTGAGGCTAGGGAAAGACTGAGGGCAGGAGAAGAAGGGGATGATAGAGGATGAGATGGCTGGATGGCATCACCGACCCTGTGGACATGAGTTTGAGTGAGCTCCAGGAGGTGGAGATGGGCAGGGAGGCCTGGCATGCTGCAGTCCATGGTGTTGCAAAGAGTCAGACATGACTGATCTACTGAATTGAAGCTGGAATTAAATCTGTTATCTATTATTATTTATTGCAGCTTTCTTGCCTCTTCTTTTGGATCTGCATTTACCTGGTAGTGTTCTGGCCATTCTTTCTACTTCAGCATTCTTGCTTTTCTTCATTTTTAGAAGCTTTTTTTTTTTTAAATGTAGCACAAGTTTAGCTTTTGTTTTGTGAAGTAAACTCAGCATTCTTCTTTCATAGTAAATTTATTCTAATCACATCTCTTCATTTGCCAATATACTTCTTTTTTTCTGTCTTCATTTTTATATATTAGCTAGCATTAATATTTTCCTTTGTTTTTAGTGCATATGTTTTGTTTGAATTAAATATTTCAACACTCTCTCTCTTTTATTTTCCGCATGTCTACATTCCACTGTCAGATGAACCACAGAGGCAGGATAAAAGGGTTTTCCAGAAGATGAATGATTGTCTGACTAGTAGTCTAGGACAAAGTAGCTCACTACTGATTACTGCTTCTTTTCTGCAAAAGAATTGATGACCTTATTTGAGCTCCCAAGGAATAAATGGTCATATAAATCTGTCACCAAATATTTCCTCTTTTAGATATTGACAAAATGAGAGACAAGTGAAGCCCAGTTCTTACAACTCATCCTTTAATGATTTGCTGAATAAAATGAGAGACTTGAAAAGAAAACCTATGAGGTTCCTTCTAGTTCTGTTCTGTAATTATCACTGCTGGTAACACATACATACCTCTGGCCTGGTAAAATACTTAAACACTCACAATTTTTAATGAAAATATAACATGCAAGAGAAACAGAGAAATCATAACTCTACAGCTTGGTGAATTATCACAAAAGGAGCCCACTGGTATAGCTATCACCAAAAGTGAGAAATAAAATAGTCTATTACATTTGACATCCTCTCATGTCCCCCACAAATGTAATAACTATCCTAACTCCTTTTGCTATACATCAGTTTTGTCAGATTTTGAATTTTATACAAAAAGAATCATACAACATTGATCATTTTTATGTTTCGCTTTATTGGCTTAATATTATGTTCATGAGATTCACTTAGGTTATTGCATGTTATCTGTAATTTTTTATTTTCATTGTTGTATGATAGTGCCATGTAAAAATATACCATTTATTTTTTTCACTGTGGATGAAATCTTGTTTTTGTTCCCAATGTTTGATTCTTGAGTATTGTTCAAATGCTAATCTGAACAATCTTCTGCATGCCTTCTTGGGCAAATGTGCACTCATTTCATTTGGTTAACATCTAGGAATGACATTTCAACATTATCAGAGTTCTATTGTTCAACCACAACAAATAGCACTAATTTTCAAAGTGGTGATAACTATATTACCAGTATAGTTGGGATCCCAGAAGACTGGAGATACCGATCGTTCTACATTTTCATCAGCAATTGTTATCAGAAAATTTACGGTTGAGTCATTTTGTTAAATATGATGCCATCTCATTGTGATCTTATTTGCATTTCTCTGATTACTAATACATTTTCACGTTCATTGACCATTTGAATGTATCATTTCTTTGCAATGTCTATTCATATTATTTGCCATGTTTTATATAAGGTTGTTTGTCTTTTTCTTATTTATTTATAGTTTTTAATTTATTTTTATTTTAAACTCAATCCTTGTTGGAATATAGTTGCTTTACAATGTACTGTTAATTTCTGCTGCACAGCAAAAGGAGTCAGCCATGCATATACATATATTCTCTCCCTTTTGGGCTTCCTTCCCGTTCAGGTCACCGCAGCACAGTCAGCAGAGCTCCCTGTGCTATACAGTATGTTCTCATTAGCTGTATGTCCACAGATGATTAATCTCTTAAATATATATATATATTCTGGTACAAGTCCTTTGCTAGTCACAGGTACAGGATCTTCTGCCAGTCCCTGGCTTGCCATTTCATTTCCTAGAGGCATCCTATGAACATCAGAAGTTTTTAATACAAATATTGTCTCTGTTTGTCATTATTTCCTTTATATTTAGTGCATTTCATGTCCTGTCTAGGAAATTTTTGCCTACCCTAAGGTCAAACGAATATTATCTTCTAGAAATTTTATTGGTTTATTTTTCACATGTGGATCTAGAAAGGACCTGGAATTGAGGTTTATAGTTTCCACATGGATATCCAATTGATCAGCACTTTTTATAACAAATAATTTCTTTCCACATTGACCTATCACTTTGGTCATAAATGTATGGATGTTTTAAAAGCTCCTATTCTAGTCCATTAGTCTATTTGTCTACACTTGTGCTTCTATTATACAGTTTTATTTACTGTAGCTTTATAATAAGCCTTCATGTCTAAAAGTATGAATAAGTCTCTTTAATCTTCATGACTCTATCTAATTTTAAAATTAGGTTGTCAGTTTATATACATGTACACACACTGGATTTTAATTAGCATTATATTTGTTCCAGACAGTGTACTGTTGCTTCAGAGACAGGAAAAATTTCAATACATGAGAAGAGTAGAAGGCTCTGAAACCACATGGAAAGGCAATTAGGGTGAAGAAAGCAGAAAATGAATGCTAATGAGCCTCTCAGTGTGCGACAAATCACGCTTCTGAAAACCTTCATAAAGTCCCTTCCATTTTGCAGAGGAGGAAAATGAGGTAAGTAAGAGGATTGCATAAGCCATTAGGTGAAAGAGGTGGAGTCCTCACGAACAGGATTAGTACCTTTTAAAAGAGGCTCCAGGGAGCCCCTTCCATCTTGTAAAAATACAGTGAGAAGCCAACAGTGCAGAAGAGGGCCCTCCCTCACCGTGCTGGCACCCTCAGCTTACTTCCAGCCTCTAGAACTGTGAGAAAAAATTTCTATTGCTTAAGCGACCCAGTCTGTGATATTTTGTTATAGCAGCCAAAACAGATCATAGCTCAGTTGGAAAAGAATCTATCTGCAATGCAGGAGACCCTGGTTTGATTTCTGGGTCGGGAAGATCACCTGGAGAAGGGATAGGCTACCCGCTCCAGTGTTCTTGGACTTCCCTTGTGGCTCAGCTGGTAAAGAATCCGCCTGCAATGCGAGAGACCTGGATTGGGAAGATCCCCTGGAGAAAAAGGCTACCCACTCCAGTATTCTGGCCTGGAGAATTCCATGGACTGTATAGTCCATGGGCTCACAAAGAGTTGGACAGGACTGAGTGCTTTTCACTTTGACTTTCACTTTCAAACTACCCAGTCAATGCTATTTTGTTATGGCAGCCGAAACAGACCAAGATACAGAAGAACCCTTAATGAATACAATACAGAAGAAAAGTTAAGAATATCATCTAATGTCTTATGTGTTTTTTGTGCTGGTCTCTTAACATCTGCATGTTTAGGAAGATGGCAGTCTGAGGAGGGGCTGCCAAGGAAGGTGGTTCCTAAATATGTCTCCCCATCCCAGTTTACTCACAATTATGCAATGAGAACGTGCTTTGATCCAGTTCCTTTGTCAAGTGTAGGTGTGAAGGAGATGCAAGACCTAGGATTCCTGTCCTCAAAGCACTTGTGCCCCAGTGGACAAACCCAACATTGTCCTATGGAATGATCAGTGCAGCAACATCCCACTCTATCAGGGACAAAAGAAGCCCAGAGAGGGATCTCCTAACCAGTGTGGTGGTTACCTTCAATTTCCCAGAGATCTATGGACTTGAGCCGCAGCTCAAGAGGAGAGACATCAGAAGAGGAAAGACAGGGGAAGGGAGAAGGATGGGAAGCCATCTGACGGGATGTGCATTGGACACCAAATTCCATGACCACAGACTTTTGATGTTCAGAATTAAGCTCTAACCATCAGAGTCTTCCCTGGGTTAGTCGCTCCAAAAACCTCATCCTCAGTTTTCTTGTGCCAAACCCTCAGGACTGTTGTGAGCAGATGGATTAAGTTAACGTCTGTCAAAATAATGAGTAAAGTGCAGAGCAAAATAAAAATCAAGCTTTTGACTTTTCCAGGCAGTTAGTGACGGGAGAAACACAGGCTCTAGCATTAGTGGATGAAGTTAGTTAAATCTATTGGTGATTTAACAGCTGACTTATCTCAGGGAAAATTATCATTTCAGAGTCTTATCTGTGGAGTAATAATAGCTAAAACATCTTCTCCAGGAAAAAGTATTTTCTTTCTAAACTGTTAAGCGTTATGTAAATATTTGATGACTTTGTAATCTCTTTCTATTCTTTCTTTTTCCTCAGGCTCGAAAATCTTAAAAAAGATAAATTAGATCCACCTTCACATTGGTTATAGAATCTGACTAATGTGTATTTGATTTCAGTGCTTCAGCACTATGTATATTCATGAAAATCAGAGAGGAGAAAATTACTTCCTGCCCAATATATTCCAATGAGGATTTTGATAAGCAGAACAATCATTTAATTGGTACATTTCTATTTCTACTGCTGTCAGGCTGGGACAAGAGGCTCCTTATGTAAATCAAGAAAACTGGGGAAATGGATGCTGATTTATGGATTGCCAATGGTAAGTCAACATTTTTCTGACCTTGGGAACTCAGCTCAAAAAGCAAGGTCAAAGACATCATTGCAAAATGAGGCAACAGAGTGAGGAGTGGGTTCTGGCTGAGTTAATAGTACTCTAGGGAGAGCTGGATTTGATCCCTGGGCCAGGAAGATCCCTTGGAGAAGGGAATGGCAACCCACTATAGTATTCTTGCCTGGAGAATTCTTTGGACAGAGGAGCCCGGTGGGCTACAGTCCATGGGGTCACAAAGAGTCAGACACAACTGAGCAACTAATACTTTTGGTTATTACCATTATTCATGAATGTAATGGAATATACTATCATACATTGCTAATAACTGTGTTTCCTCAAAATTCATATATTGAAGTCGTACTATAAAAAGTGACTGTATGTAGAAATAGAGCTTCTGGGAGGTAATTAAAGTTAAATGAAGTCATAAAGGTGGAGTCCTAATCAGATGGGATCCAGCGGCCTTATAAGAAGAAGAGAACCCTCCCTCTCTCTTTTTCTTTATGCACACACACCAAGCAAAAGTCAAGTGACACACGGTGGGAAGGCAGGTGTCTACAAACCAGGAGGAGTTCTCTCGTCAGCTTCAGGAATCTGCACCCTGATTTTGAGTTTCCAGCCTTCAGAACTGTGAGAAAATACATTTCTGTTGTTTTAGCTGCCCGGTCTATGGCATTTTCATATGCTCCCTGCTATTCATGTATCCAGGAAACATTTACTTTCGTGAACATAATCTGTGCTAAATACTGTTCTAGCCTCCACATTAACAAAGATTATTGGAAACTGATTTTGTTTTCCAGAAATTCAGGTTTAAGTGGAATGGACAAACATGATTGAATCATTGCAAGTCAGAAATAAAAGTGAAAAACAGTGGTACACACAGGAGAATACATTTTAGTGTTCCTACGAGGATAGGGTAATGCTTATTTTAAGAGTTGGCGTTTGAACTAAGATTTGAAAGATGCAAGGTAGTTAGGGCATCCCTGGCCAAAGCAAGAACATGCGCAAAAGCTAGGGGGAAAATAGAAACTTTAAGGAAAATTAAAGGTAGGTTTTATGCAAGGAGCATTGTATGGTAAGGGGAAAAAGCAGGAGAAAAACAGGGAATGTGAACAAGGAAGCATGTATTATCTAGTAGTCTAGATTCAGAAGTTTGGGTTTCATTGTTTGAAAAGTAAATTGGGACCTTTGAAGATTTTTCTCTTCATGAATTTTGGGGTTCTGTCGCTAGGTGAAAATATATTTATAGCTGTTGTGTTTTTCTGACAAATCGATACGTTTGTATTACACAATGTCCTTTCTGTGTGAAGTAACAATTACTGCCTCCAAAGTACATTATGGCAACCTGGGCTTTTTTTTTGGTTATGGTTTCACCATGCATCGTTCATTTTTTATATCTCAAGTGTATCTTTGACAACATATTGTTGAATCATGTTTTTTGTTCATTTGTATTTATTCTGCCAATCTCTGCCTTTTTTTTAAAATTTATTTTTTTAATACTTTATTCTACATTACAATACTGTATTTGTTTTGCCATACATTGACATGAATCAGCCACAGGTGTCCACGATCTCCCCAATGCCGAAGCCCCCTCCCACCTCCCACCCCACATCCTCTCCCTGAATCATCCTGTGCACCAGCCCCATGCGTCCTGCATCCTGTATTGAACATAGACTGGTGCTTCATTCTTACAAGATAGTATACATGTTTAACTTACATGTTGCGTAACTACCGATAAGGTAAGACTTAATCTGCTATTTTGTTGTTTGTTTTCTCTACGTCTTATGACTGTTTTGTTTTTTCCTCCATTACTACCCTATTCTGTGTTAAACAAACTTTTAAATTGTATTTTCTCTCTCCCTCTCTCTCTCTCTTTTTTTTTACCAGATTTATTGAGCTGTCTTCTCAGTGATTGTCTTGGGGGTTATAATTAATGCCTTAATTTAACAGTGTAATTTCAGTTTAAAAGAACTTAATGTATAAAACTTTGCTCCAATACAACTCTATTCCTCCCTCATTTTGTGTACTGTTATCAGAGAAATGATATGTTACAGATATATGATAAACATATATGTGTTTATACATGTTAAGCTTATTTATACTTGTTTATAATTATTGCTTTGTGCAATTAACTTTTAAATTAGGAGAAGAAAAAACTTACAAATAAAAATAAAATTTGTGCTAGATTATATTATAATAATAAATATCATATTATTTGACTTACTATTGTCTTTTATTTAAACCTGAAAAACTCATTTTAGTATTTCTCATGGGGCAGGCTTTCTAGAAAGGATTCTCAGTTATTGTGTTTCTGGGAAAGTCTTATTTTCCTTTATTTTTTGAAACATTATTTTGCTGGATATAGAATTCTTAGTGGTATTTTTTTCTTTCAGCACAATGAATATGTCCCTCCACAGCTTTTTCACTGTGATGATTTCTGACAAGAAATCAACTGTTAATCTTGTGGAGGATGCCTTGTATATGATAAGATGCTTGTCTTTTGATACTTTAAAGACTCTCTTTCTCTTTGTATTTTGATTGTTTGACTATAATGTATCTATTTAACAGACATGGATCTTTTTGAGTTTGTCCACTTGTGGCTTGCTGAATTTCTTGAATGTCTAAGTTAATGCTTTGTGTCAAATTTGGAAAGTTTTCTGCCATAATTTTTTCAAATAATATTTCCCCTACCTACCCCTCCCCCACCCCCGCCTCACCACTTTTCTCTTCTCCTTTTGTGACTCCTGTTACACATTTAGCATATGCATGTATGATGGTGTCCCACAGGTCTTTAGATTCTGTTCGTTTCTTTTCTTTTTTTTTCTTTTATTTCTCATTGGATAATTTCTTTTCACTAGTCTTCAAACTCACTAATTTTTTTTTCTTCCAGCAGCTCAAAACAAATACTTCCCCCTACTGCGTAAGAATTTTAACTCAGTGAACTCTTCTTTTGTGTTTTCCTAGAACCTAATAAGGGCAAGAATGTCAGCTATGTTCCCAGGCAATGTTTATTACGGTACAATATCTTCTGCATGGTAAAATGCAACTGGACTGTAAGAACTATACACACCTGATTGGCTTGAAGCCACCCTGAGTACAGTGCCTCTTGTAACTGGGCACATACTTGGGGGTGGCCCAGGAACCCATGCGTATGGAACTATTATGAGATACTGGCTCCCATGGGACATGACACGTTAAACCAAGGCTCTCATGCCTGCTCTGTGTGGATCTGGCTTCCTGGCATCTGAGCCTTCATCTGGGGTTGGGTGAGAGTCCAAGTCCCGCTCTTCCGCAAAGACTCCTACAGTGCTGCAGTGCTGGCTTTCCTGGACCTTTCTGAGTGAATCTGATGTCATGTGTGGCCTAGGGTGGTGCTGTGAGTCTTAATGTTTAGTGACCTTAATGAGACATCGTGGTAGGGTTTGCAGAAAGCCTTGTGATATATTTGGCATTTACATAACCAGGAGTGATCTGCATTTTGATCTCCTCGTCTGAACTTCTGCTGTCACACTTGCAGACCATCTATGATGGATCATGTTTTACTTTCCACACCAAGCCAACATATCTTTTGAATATATAATCTGTAATGGTAGCCCACTCCAGTATTCTTGCCTGGATAGAATCCGGGACAAAGAATCCCATGGACAGAGGAGCCTGGGGAGCTACAGTTCATGGGGTTGCAAAGAGTGGGACACGACTGAGCAACTAAGCACAATAATATTATTTTCATTCCAGTCTATTCTGAAGGGCAGTCATACATAGTACAATCTTATTTTTCTATATTAGTAAAATTCCACTGTATTTGATGATCTTTCAGTGTTTTCAAAGTGTTCTCATACTTACGATATTATCTTTTCCTTAAGTCACATTGCTTTTGGCATTCTTGCTCTGATGTCGTATTGAAAATTTTATGTTCTAAGATGTTTAATGGTTTTGCTCAGGGAGACAATTAATGGCAGATCCGTGATCTGTAGCCTAGTCCCTCAGCCCTGAATTCAGTATGCTTTCTACTACTATGCAAAGCAGCAGTTATTAGCCATGTCACAACAGCCCCAGTGCCAAAGGAACCCAATCTAAACTGATCTTGTTTTAGATCATTGTTACCAAGTAAGACACTCACGCACAGAGCCAACAAGAAAACTTGCAAGATCTGTTGAGGGCTCTTCAACCTTTGTGTTGAAAAAGAAACTACTTCCTCATCACTTAACACTCATGTCACAGTTTTGGTGAGGGCCTTGTCACAACTGGCAAAATTCTTTTTCAACTGAAATCTGTTCATGCATATTCAAAATGCAAATTAGAATGTGTGCCCTTAACTGGAAAGAAGTTAATAACCTGTAATAGCTGCCTCTGGCTTTCCAACCCCCAATGCTCTGGTGTCTTCATTAAGCAGTGGTGAGAGAGAGTGGTTTCTCATGGAAGCCAGCTTTGTATTTTGAGGTCTATGTACACAGAACACTATGATTTATATTTATGATTAAAGGACACCTTCTTCTTGGCCTATTATTCTTTACCTGAAATTTAAAAGATTAAAAACAAACTTTATATTCTTTAAATGATAGGATCATAGAATTGGGAATTGTGTTTAAACAATCTTCTCATTTTATTAGCTGAGGAAAGTGAGTCCCAGAAAAGCAAAGCACTTTTCCCAAGGTCACACGAAAATTGGGAATTTTTTATTTTTTAAAGGTTTTTTGTTTGTTTGTTTGTTTTTGATGTGGACCATTTTAAAGTCTATATTGAATTTGTCACAATATTGCTTCTGTTTTATGTTTTGGTGTTCTGGCTGTTAGGCATGTGGAATCCTCCTGGACCAGAGATCAAACCCATGTCCCCTGGCAAGACAGATTCTCAACCACTGAACCACCAGGGAAACCCATCATTTATTTTTAGTATTTAAGAAACAGGGGCTTCTCTGGTGGCTCAGATAGTAAAGAATCGGTTGCTATGTGGGAGATCTGGGTTTGATCCCTGAGTTGGGGAGATGCCCTAGAGAAGGGAATGGTAACCCACTCCAGTACTCTTGCCAGGACAATCTCACGGACAGAGAAGTCTGACGGGCTACAGCATGGTGTTGCAAAGTGTCAGGCACGACTAACCAACTAACACTTTCAACAACAACAATGAAACAGTACATCAAAAATGGATTATCAGCGATTTCCTGGGTCAGCTCTTCAGAATGCTAAGATGCAGAAACTCTTAACTAGGTAGAGGAAACACAAAAAAGTTAACACGATGCATATATATAAGAGTAATAATATACATATTGTTCATTTGGGGAGTAATATCCATATGGTTAGCTGATGAATATCTGACTATTTTCCTTTTCTTGAACACATAGTATGTAAATGCAATATAACAAATGTTCTGGGAGATGATAACTTTAACGAGACATTGTCTCTGCCTGCCTGGATCCTGCAATTTAATAAGGCAGCCAGTATATAAGCAAATATGTTAGTGACTTAATGTCATGACACACCCAAACATACACACAAATACATGTGGTCAAGACTATGGATATGACCTAGTTATATATCTTCCTTATTTCAACCATTTTTCTCTATCTCAGCCATTCTGGTGGCTTCAGTTCAGTTCAGTTGCTCAGTTGTGTCTGACTCATTGTGACCCCATGAACCACAGCACGCCAGGTCTCCCTGTCCATCACCAACTCCCAGAGTCCACCCAAACCCATGTCCATTTTGTCAGTGATGCCATCCAACCATCTCATCCTCTGTCGTCTTCTTCTCTTCCTGCCCTCAATCTTTCCCAGCATCAAGGATCTTTTCAAATGAGTCAGATCTCCACATTAGGTGGCCAAAGTATTGGAGTTTCAGCTTCAACACAAGTCCCTCCAATGAACACCTAGGACTGATCTCCTTTAGGGTGGACTGGTTGGATCTCCTTGCAGTCCAAGGGACTCTCAAAGTCTTCTCCAACACCACAGTTCAAAAGCATCAACTCTTCTGTGCTCAGCTTTCTTTACAGTCCAACTCTCACATCCATACATGACTACTGGAAAAACCATAGCTTTGAGTAGACGGACCTTTGTTGGTAAAGTAATGTCTCTGCTTTTTAATATGCTGTCTAGGTTGGTCATAGTTTTCCTTCCAAGGAGCAAGCATCTTTTAATTTCATGGCTGCAATCACCATCTGCAGTGATTTTGGAGCTCAGAAAAATAAAGTCAGCCACTGTTTCCAGTGGTGGTTTAGCCATTTCTAATCACAGCACACCTGGTGAGACAGGGTAGCAGAGTATGTTAGCTGGAGCCATAATGCTCAGGCTCTGTGCTTAATGATCAGGTGAGGGAAGTCACCATCTTTGTTCCTCTGATTTTTCATCCATGTAATGGGCATGATAATGTTATCTACCTTTTAGAGTTTTTGTGAAGAATAATTGAGTTAGGACATTTAGACAGTTTAGAACTGTCTGTTTAGTTTGGACGTTTGGAACAGTTTTAGGCCCGAATTTAGCACTAAGTCATTAGCTTAAAGTCCAAGGGAACAAACCACTGGTGCATCAGCTCGGATGGGTCTCTTCCTCCCTTCCCTCCATCCTTTCTTCCTTCTCCTCCTTACCCTCCTCTGTGTCTTCCTAGGGGACTTAGCAACTTTCACCTCTTTGTCTATGTGGGATGAGGTGGGAGGCGCCTTGGGTAGCTAATAGTTAATTGTTATCCAGGTTTTTTTTTTTTTTTTTCATAAAATGCACTATCAGATTGCTAAACTTTAGGACAGATTACCGAGAAATCTGATGTAGGGCAAAGCAAGGCTTGATGAGAGGCGGAAGTGAACCCCGTCGGTCTTTCGTTCTATCACACATTGAACAAACGTCTATTGAATTCCTACTCTGTGTCTTCATGTTTGGAAGTGTAAAAATGAATGAAATAAGATCTCTGCTCTCAGCTACCTCACAGGGTTATAAGAAAAACAGACCAGACAGTAGAAAGCAGGATACACCACTAGTGGACACAGTTATGTTATTACCTCCAATACGTACTTAATGATACACTGAGCATTCTTCTAACTGCTTTACCTGAAATAATTTACACAACACAATCATCTCTTTTGGTAGGTACTGAGAATGTTTCAATTTCATACAGACAGAAAGTGGAAAAAAGTAACTTGCTGCTGTTGCTGTTTAGTCTCTCAGTTGTGTCCGACTCTTTGAGACCCCATGGACTGTAGCCCACCAGGCTCCTCTGTCCATGGGATTTCCTGCGTAAGAGTATTGGAGTCGGTTGTCATTCCCTTCTCCAGGGGATATTCCTGACCTGAAGGTTGAACCTAAGTCTCCTATATCATAGGTGGATTCTTTACCATTGAGCCACCAGGGAAGTTCAAGTAACTTGCTAGAGAGCTTACAATTAGTAACTGATAAAGCTGGAGATTAGGTCTCAGCACTCTGATCCCAGAGCTCCCACTCTTCAAAAATGGCCTTTTCAAAAGAGAATGTTCTGTTGATGGGGAGGGTCTAGAAAGGCTTCATGGATGAGCAATAGCTCAACTAGTACCATAGTGTCACTCAGCAATTAAAAGCTGTGCTTCTGGCTTGCACAGCCTAGATTTAAATCCTGCCTCTGCTCATCATTAGCCACATTTTTGGGCAAGTTGTATCTTTGCATGCTTCATGTTTCTCAGTTAGAATATGGAGCCAGGGACAGCTCTGGCTATACAGTGGTTAAGACTCTACACTCTCAATGCCAAGGATACATGTTACACAGGACGGCCAAAAGGGAAAGAAAAAGAGAAAGAAAGAGGGTAATGATACATATTTTGCCAGGATTTATAAAGATAAATGAAAATGAAGCTTGTAAAGTGACTAGCAAAAGAATCAATAAATTAGAGCTAAAGATACATCCATATGTACAGATGTAGATCAGAGGACCAGTTTCGGGTAGAAGGAAAATCATAACCAAGACGTGGATGCAGACAGAAGAGAGGGCTCCAGGGGTCAGGCAAAGAGGAGATCTTCATGAGGTCTCCTGAGTGTCCCCAAGGTGAGAGTGAGGTGACTCCAGGGAACCTTTACCTGCTTCACCCCTGCCTTGCTGTTTGCCTGGAAGTGACCCTCTGAAACTTTAGTGTTCCATCTTTGAAATCTGCGTAGTGATATTGGGCTGTAATAGGATGTAAGGGTTATGCAAGATTGAGTAAGGGAAAGAATCTGGCTTAGATGCTCCAGCTATTTTGGTAGACTCTAAATCTGATCATGGTCATAGGGCTTGGAGGATCTAAGAATTAGTGGCCACGTCATTTTCCAGACTCACTTTTTCTGTTCTCCTAATGTCCCTCAGGGCTTCGGTCGGTTTCAGAGTCAGTGGTTGGCAGCGTAGGAAGCCAAATCAGTGCTTCATCAAGACTGGCGAATTTTGTGCCCAATCTTGGGCTGCTCTCTGTGTTTGCCGATGGAGTGGCAGAGCTGGCCAGCTAGTTTCAGGGTCACTACTCCTGAGGCATTAAATAGGGATTGAGAGGAAGCCTTAGAAAGTGTGAAAGGCAGAGACGTCTACAGAAATTATCACACAGTGAACTAGGAAAGAGCAGTAGTATTGCCCTTGTTGTGGACCTGCTGATCAATGTCACAGGATGGGACAGTCTGTAAGGCATTCATTTTCCATTTCCTGCTTTGTCATTATGCAGGAAGCACAGGCGAGCCCTATACAATCCAGCCTGATTTAGTCAAAGTCATTTTAATTCCACCCACATACACTGAGCTCTTCAAATACGCTGTGCGTTGGGCCAGGCTTCATGAATAGGTAACGTAACACTATTCTCTGTCTTGCCAGGAAAAAAATCAGATTACTATACAGTGTATAAGTGTCATGATAGGGAAAATTTCTGGGTTTAGAAAACATATAGCAGGGACAGTTAATTCACCTTGAGGTGGGGGTCTTTGGAAAAGAATCTTTCTTGATTCACGAGTAAGAGTTCAGTGATAAAGAGGACATACTAGGATGTATGTCCAGAAGAAATATCCTAAGAGGGCACCGAGGACTTGGGACAACTTCAGTTAGTTCAATGAGGCTGCGGATTTGGATTTCTAAGGACAGAGAACAAAGAAAGAAGTTGAGAGTTTAGTAATAGAAAATACAGGATTTCTGATTCTCAATATGTATAATCTCCTTGGCTCACTTTTAACACTAGGGACTTACTGGAGAACATAGAAAGCATCCATACTCTGTTACTTAGAGCTGGTAGAAACATGCTAAGGGAATCAGTACTTGAAACTTCTCAGCAGACTGGGAAGATTTTTGAAGCACAGCAGGATAACTCTCATAGGGCTAAACAAAAGTCTCACTGAATTAGATTCTAAACAGCCAGTTGCCACAACAGAGATAGTGAAGTCCTGGAATGAAAGTGTACCTACCCACATACATGCATGTGCATGCATGCAGAAAGCCCTGACATTTCATTTGTCCATGAAAACCCAAATGTGTGACACAATACTTGAAGAAGCTCATACCATTCTAGGCTACACAGACAGATGATCAAGTTCATGACTGTGGTAGGATGGATAGAAAGTAATAAAGTCTTAAGAGTCAGAAACACCGGGTTCTACCACCCTGTGTGGTCTTGGATGCATTCCGCAGCCTCCATTTAATCATCTATGTAGTAGACTGACTGAGAACTATTCACTCACTGGAAGATTAAATAGGAACATATGTAAAGTCCCTAATACAGTGCCTGACATATTAGTAGTCAAGAAATGTTGGTTTCTTTACATTAACCTCATTCCCAAATAGACACTGAGCACATTCAATCAGAAAAATCAGTAAAAAGAAATTAGGAATAATCCAGAGTAGGATGATAGAAATGATCAGAATGGGAGCCGGACTTGGCATGCTTTCGTTATTTTGTTAAAGAGAAAACAAGCAAACATACATGGATCTGATACAGGTACATGTAATTGGAGGACTTTTATATGGAAGGGAGGACAAATTTATTTAAAATAGCTTCAGAAGGCAGAGCAAGGATCATTCTCCCCTCCCCACCATTCTTCATTCAGCTACTTAACCCCTACTTATCCTTCAGATCACAGGACAAAAGTCATTTTTTAATAGTCATTTTACTATACTTTAAAAAGAGCATCCCTATAGTTGATTATTATCTTTGTCTGTTTGCATGACTGATGTTCATATCCTTACTCAAATTTTCAGCCCCATAAAGGCTGGGATCATGCCTATTTTCTAACTCATTATTCACCCAGCCCTTGGAATGAACCAGGTGCGTGGAAGCCCTCCAATATTTGTTGAATATGATTCCTGCCCTCAAGCCTTACAATCCTGTAAGACTTCACAGGAAACACTGACACTCCTAAGGTGCTGCAAACTCAGGTTAGGTAGAGGAGACAGCCTCAAGCCAGATAATAGTTTATTTTGAGCAGCAGAAGACAATAGTTTATTTTGAGCAGCAGAAGACAAATAATTTACCTAGAGGAATTGGTGCCGCTCATTCAATGGTCCAGCTCTCTGTTTCCAGTGATGGCCACTTAATAGGGTCTCCATCTGAACATGTGGCCATATTGCTGAACGTTAGTGGAGAGAAATGACTTTGCCCATCTGAGGACATTTACAGAGTTAATAAAGTGGAAAATATCAAAGTGAAACAAGGTCACAGCCCAGGAGAGGGCTTTCAGCAGAGGCAGCTACAGCAGGCAAGGGGAACAAGGGGTCTTATTTGCTTGAGAAGGCATCTTAGTCATGCAAATTAATGGAAAGGAAGGAAGGGCAATGATGAGCAATGATGACAAAGGACTGGAGACATATGGCAAAGGAGGAAATGCAATGTTATGTCAGCTTTCAGTGATTCATAACTAACAGCAAGAGGTCTGCAAAGGCAGATTGAAGGCGTGCAGGGTGTTATATAATCATGCCCCAGTGATGCATGAAAGCATTGAGCATTCCACTGTGCATAGTCTGACATGCCTGCTTTAAGAAGTCTAGGATTCTGTGGTCGTGGAGATACAGTTTACACAGCTAAAGAAACTTTTTTTTTTTTTTTTAAGAATTTTCTCAGTTCTTTGAGCCAGTTTGGGTTAAATCTGTTTATACCTAGAAGCCATTCCCATCTCCATATATGCGCATTCATCCATTCATTCGTTAGTTTATTTTTTGAAACCTTTATTTATTTTATTTTTGACAGCTCTGGGTCTTCACTACTGTGTGCAGGCTTTCTCTAGTTGCAGGGAGCAGGGGCTATGCTCTAGTTGTGGTTTGCAGCCTTCTCACTGGGGTGACCTTTCTTGTTGCAGAGCATGAGCTCCAGAGCCTCATTCATTTATTTACTCAACAAATTATTCAGTGCTTTGTTTGTGTGAGCCTCTAGGCTAGATGATGTGTTACTTTCTACTGCCTTTATGCATGTTCAAGTTAACAGTCATTTCTGTATGGGGTTATCACAAGAGTCTTCAAATTGATCCTTGGTCTCTCGTCTGTCCATGTCTAACCCTTTCTCCATTCTTCAGCCAGGCTGATCATTTTAAATCATGATTGTGGAAGTGTTTATGTGTGCTAGAAGTGTTTACTTACTCACTCATGCACACATTTTGCACACACACAGATATACTGGGCTGTAATCACATTGAATGCTGTGCATTTCCTTGAATATGCCTGGCTTTCTCTTATGTAGACTTTGTGTTTTGCCTGAAGAACACTTCCAAACCCTATTCTAGAAAATTGACTCCTATTTATCATTTTGCTCTCAGTAAGGAGATCGGTTCCCCTGAGAAACTTTCCTTGATCACCCAAGAAATGTTTTGGTAATTTTTTCAGGTTTCACATCACACTATATATTTTCTCTATTCAGTAAGTCTCCTCCATACGAATGAGATCCATTCTGAGAGTGCTTTCCTGAGTCCAACTTGTTCATACGTCCAACAGTTAGCTTAGGTACCCAGCTAACACAGTCGGCAATATCACCTCTGCTTTTATGTTTGCTTCTGGACATCCTGGGCTTGAAACAAAGATACTGTCCTACTGTACTCTATACAGTACTGTTGCAGGAAGGCGGACCCCTTCCAGGGCCTGAAACTGGGCTCTTGTCTAACACTTAGAAATGAATTGTCCGAGGAGACACATGTGCTGACAAAGCAAGAGATTTTATTGGGAAAGGGCACCCCGGTGGAGAGCAGTAGGTAAGGGAACCCAGGAGACCAGCTCTGCCACATGGCTCGCAGTCTCCAGTTTTATGGTGATGGGATTAGTTTCCAAGTTGTCTTTAGCCAACCATTCTGACTCAGAGTCCTTCCTGGTGGTGCACGCCTTGTTCAGCCAAATGGATGCCAGAGAGAAGAACTCTGGGAGGTGGTCGGACATGTGATGTCTCCTTTTGACCTTTCCCAAACTCTTCCGGTTGGTGGAGGCTTATTAGTTCCGTGTTCCTTACTGGGACCTCCTGTTGTAAAACAACTTATACAAATGGTTACTATGGTGTCTGGTCAGGGTGGACGGTTTCAATCAGTGTGCTTCACCTAACAGTACTGTAGCATAAAGTACACAAAATCACACCTACTTGTAGAGGATGCATGCATGTGACAATCAAATACCTTCTCCCTATGGGATAGGAGGGAAAACAAGTTATACGGCAGGAGGACTGAAATCCATTAATAGTTACAATGTGGAAAGGAAGGATGATAAGGGTCTGGTTTTTCTCTTCCTGCATTCCAAGACCCTCCTTGGTTTTATCTGCTCTTTTGTCCTTGGGTCACCACAACAATGTAGCCAGACATCTGAACTAACCTATGTGATTGGACATGCAAATACACTTTTCACTTCTTTGAAATCTCCCAACTTGAAGGTTCATAGGTAGAGGAGTTACTGTAATGTCACACAGCATTGTCATTGCAAATTTCTTACCTGTTTCTCTGAACAAATTCAAGACTGCATGAAGGAAGGGCACTGTCTCATTTACAGTTATAGTCCTTGAACTTAACTCAGTTCCTAGTACCTAGTGATCACTGAGTACATGTTTATCAAATAAAATAATTTGGTTCTCTTGTAGCCAGCAGCAAATGAAAAATAAAATGTCACCAATTAGGACAATTCAGGTCAAATTTTACTCTAAATTCCTTTGCTATGTCCTACTTTGGATTCCTTTTCTTAAAAATGCTTGCTGTCCTTTACCTCTTCCTTCCCCGGTAGCTCAGTTGGTAAAGAATCCGCCTGCAATGCAGGAGACCCCAGTTTGATTCCTGGGTCAGGAAGAGCCACTGGAGAAGGTACAAGCTACACACTCCAGTATTCTTGGGTTTCCCCTTGTGACTCAGCTGGTAAAGAATGTGCCTGCAGTGCAGGAGACCTGGGTTCAGTCCCTAGGTTGGGAAGATCCTTTGGAGAAGGGGGAAGACTACCCCCTCGAGTATTCTAGCCTGGAGAATTCCCTATGGGGTCACAAAGAGTCAGACACAAATGAATGACTTTCACTTTGCCTCTTGACTGAATCTACTGCTACGGGCTTAAAAGTCTTCCATATCTGAAAACAAAGAATATTCTTTTTTTTACTGGCCTCTTTGTTTTTGCCATGTTGATTAGACCCAACTCTGGCTTCTCTGGCAAACCTCAGCAACAGCACAGCTGGTCTCTCTGGTTTGAGGGTCCAAATTTGGGCTGATTCACATAGCTGCTGACCTGCCAGACTGGGCTTGGCTCTGGCAATGGGGGACCAGGCATCAGCTGTCAACACTATCATCTCCAGCCCCTTTCAGCTGGAGTCAATAATTTTTTCCTTCCCCGTGATTGGTTCCAACTTTTCTAGCCAATTCTCACCAGGATAGCAGTGCATCATCAGCTTCGGTCCACTGATGGGTGAAGCACGAAACTAGTGTTACTAAAAAGCTTGGTATCCAGTGAGCCTGAGATGAGTTTAAGTGTGTATCAGATTAAAGCTTTACACTACTCAGTTGTTATTAACTAGAATCTTACAAAGGAATGTAGCTTACTGGTTTGTCAAAGTCATGTTATACCCGATTACTAACACATGCCAGCATCACTTATATGTGTTTCCTGCTGATTGCATGTGAATTTATTTCTGTGCCATTTTTATACCTCAGAGCAGTTGGATCTAATCCTGCTCCTTATGGTTGTGTTCCCTGGGAAGATCTTGCTGATAACATAGATTTGTACAACTGATAACTTCCTCACTCCACTGGAAATTGATATCAATATAGAAAACCTTGGTTTTCTATGCATAGCACCTTCAACTCAAATCCTCCAAAGTCCTCTCCTGCACATACAATGAGGCATTTACTACATCAGTTTAGGCTAGGACATGGGGTTACAATAGAAGGTCTACCAGGGTGTTGAATAGCCAGTCAATGGCTGTCTCTACTACTAGAAGTTCTTTAAAGGCTGAAGAACCTGAACTGGTGGAGCAGGCTATGTTTTAAGGGCTTTGGATTCTATTGTTTCTGATTTATCCTGTACTTGGGCAAAGTCACCCTTCTATTGATTTCCTAATACACAGTTAGATCATTAGTACCTGAGATACTTCGAATTATCTTTACAGACTTTACATAGTACTCACTCTATTTCCAGAGGAAGATCACCTAGACAGTGCTGATGCTGAAAGCTCAGCCTCTCTGTATACCAGTGCTGAATCAAATCTCAGGGACAGAGTTTTAGGTGAAGTAGAAAAGGATAGCTTTATTGCTTTGCCAGCAAATGGGGACAGAGTGGGCTCCTTCCCTGAAAAACTATGTGTCCCAACCCAGGAGGACTTGGTGAGGAGTTTTATAGAAATTGGTTCAAGGGTTGGGTTGCTGCTAAGATTAGAGTGTGTGCACTCCTTTAATATGGCCTCAAAGGATCTCAAACCATGACTGTCTCTCTGGAATGAAGATTGTTTCATCTTTCATTTATTGGGGGTTTTAGAACTTGCAGATTTTGTCATGTGTAAGCCTGGAGGTGGGGTTATTGCATTTTGGCAGCTCCTCCCTTGTTCTCTATGTGTATATCTCTATTTCTGCTTTGCAAATAAGTTCATCTGTACCATTTTTCTAGATTCCACATATTTTAATTAATGAGATGGTTGGATGGCATCACTGGCTCAATGAACGTGAGTTTGAGCAAGCTCAGGGAGTTGGTGATAGACAGGGAGGCCTGGTGTGCCATGGGGTCTCAAAGAGTTGGACACAACTTAGCGACTGAACTGAGTTGAATACAATATCTGTTTTTCTGTTTATGATTTACTTCACTCTATATGACCATCTCTAGGTCCACCCACATCTCTGCAGATGGCACAGTTCTGTTCCTTTTAATGACTGAGTAATATTCCGTTGTATAAATGTACCACATCTTCTTTATCCATTTCTCTGTTGATTGACTTTTAGATTGCCTCCACGTCCTGGTTTAATGGGGAGAGAGTTTCAGTTTAGGAAGGTGAAAAATTTGGGAGATAGATGAAGGTGAGAGTTGTATCACAATATAATGTTCTTAGTGCCACTGAACTGTACAGGTAAATATAGTTAAAATGGTATGTTTTATATTATGTGACTTTTACCACTTAAAAAAATTAAAAATCACACACACACTCACACACACACACACACACACACACACACACACACACACTATTAAAGGAAAGGCTCCAAAAACATAAATGCTTTTAAATATAAAAACCTGCTTCACCTAATATTTTTATGATAAAAATTGAAACTAAAAGTATTTTTACACCTATGACTAGAATTTAAGAGATTGAAAACATCCCAGATAGACAAGAGAGTATGCATATGGGGACTCATATATGCTATTGGAAGTTTAAATTGCTTACAGTAATTTCAAGGGGGTATTTTGCAATTTTTATGAAAATCAAGGGCTTCTCATGTGGTGCTAGTGTAAAGAATCTTCCTTCCAATGCAGGAGACACAAGAGACATGGGCTTGATCTCTGGGTCAGACAGATCCTCTGGAGAAGGAAATAGCAACCCACTCCAGTATTCTTACCCAGGAAATCCCATGGACAGAGGAGCCTAATGGGCTACAGTCCATGGGGTCACAACGAGTCAGACACAACTGAGTGACTGAGAACATGAAAATAAATGTGCATAACTCGTGTTCCACTTAGATAGTTTTATACTCTAGAAGTTCACTTCATAGGATGAATATCTTAAGATGAATATATGTAAGAAATTTCATTGCAGCCATACAAATAACAAGAGGAGTGGAAACAACTTACAGGATTTCCAGTGGGTTGGGGGCTCAATTAAATTAAACCTAGTGTCACGAGCCACTTTACACCCATGAAAAATAATGAATAGGGTTAATAAGGAAGCACCAAGATGGCAAGATAGTCACTAGGTAAAATAATATGAGAAAAAGATACTTTCTAAGACCATTTACAATAGGATCTCAAAGCTTAGTGCCAAAAGCTTAGATTAAGGCAGAATTTTGTTTCTTATTTATGCACCCCAAGATATAATTTTGTCATCATGACTAAATTTTAATTTTCTTGCATTTTTAACTTTATTTTTTTTCCTTTTTTTAAAATTAAATTTATTTATTTTTTTAATTACAATACTGTATTTGTTTTGCCATACATTGGCACGAATCAGCCATAGGTGAACACAATCTCCCAATGCCGAATCCCCTCCCACCTCCCACCCCCCATCCTCTACTTGAATCATCCTGTGCATCAGCCCCATGCCTCCTGCATCCTACATTGAACATAGATTAGCGTTTCATTTCTTACAGGAAAGTATACATGTTTCATTGCCATTCTCCCATACCATCCCACCCTTTCCCTCTCCCTCAGAGTCCAAAAGTCGACTCTATACCTCTGTGTCTCTTGTTGTCTCACATATAGGGTCATCATCACTGTCTTCTAAATTCCATATATATGTGTCAGTATACTGTATTGGTGTTTTTCCTTCTGGCTTACTTCACTCTGTATAATCGGTTCCAATTCCATCCATCTCATTAGAACTGAGTCAAATTTATTCTTTTTAAGGGCTGAGTAGTATTCCATAGTGTATATGTACCACAGCTTTCTTATCCATTCATCTGCTGATGGACATCTAGGTTGTTTCCATGTCCTGGCTATTATAAACAGCGCTGCAATGAACATTGGGGTACATGTGTCTCTTTCACTTCTGGTTTCCTCAGTGTGTATGCCCAGCAGTGGGATTGCTGGGTCATAAGGCAGTTCTATTTGCAATTTTTTAAGGAATCTCCACACTGTTTTCCATAGTGGCTGTACTAGTTTGCATTCCCACCAGCAGCGTAAGAGGGTTCCCTTTTTCTCCACACGCTCTCCAGCATGTATTGCTTGTAGACTTTTGGATCGCAGCTATTCTGACTGGTGTGAAATGGTACCTCATTGTGGTCTTGATTTGCATTTCTCTGATAATGAGTGATGTTGAACATCTTTTCATGTGTTTGTTAGCCATCCGTATGTCTTCTTTGGAGAAATGCCTATTTAGTTCTTTGGCCCATTTTTTTATTGGATCATTTATTTTTCTGGAGTTGAGCTGCATAAGTTGCTTATATATCTTTGAGATTAGTTGTTTGTCAGTTGTTTCATTTGCTATTGTTTTCTCCCATTCAGAAGGCTGTCTTTTCACCTTGCTTATAGTTTCCTTTGTTGTGCAGAAGCTTTTAATTTTAATTAGATCCCATTTGTTTATCTTTGCTTTTATTTCCAGTATACTGGGAGTTGGATCATAGAGGATCCTGCTGTGATTTATGTCGGAGAGTGTTTTGCCTATGTTCTCCTCTAGGAGTTTTATAGTTTCTGGTCTTACATTTAGATCTTTAATCCATTTTGAGTTTATTTTTGTGTATGGTGTTAGACAGGGGTCTAGTTTCATTCTTTTACAAGTGGTTGACCAGTTTTCCCAGCACCACCTGTTAAAGAGACTATCTTTACTCCATTGTATATTCTTGCCTCCTTTGTCGAAGATAAGGTGTCCATAGGTATGTGGGTTAATCTCAGGGCTTTCTATTTTGTTCCATTGATCTATATTTCTGTCTTTGTGCCAGTACCATACTGTCTTAATGACTGTGGCTTTGTAGTAGAGCCTGAAGTCAGGCAAGTTGATTCCTCCAGTTCCATTCTTCTTTCTCAAGATTGCTTTGGCTATTCGAGGTTTTTTGTATTTCCATACAAATCTTGAGATTATTTGATCTAGTTCTGAGAAAAATACTGCTGGTAGCTTGATGGGAATTGCATTGAATCTGTAGATTGCTTTGGGTAGTATACTCATTTTCACTATATTGATTCTTCCAAGCCATGAGCATGGTATATTCCTCCATCTATTAGTGTCCTCTTTGATTTCTTTCATCAGTGTTCTATAGTTTTTCGATATATAGGTCTTTAGTTTCTTTAGGTAGGAATATTCCTAAGTATTTTATTCTTTTCGTTGCAATGGTGAATGGAATTGTTTCCTTGACTTCTTTTTCTACTTTCTCGTTATTAGTGTA
Source organism: Nanger dama (assembly GCA_917880005.1). Classification (NCBI taxonomy): domain Eukaryota; kingdom Metazoa; phylum Chordata; class Mammalia; order Artiodactyla; family Bovidae; genus Nanger; species Nanger dama. The sequence continues at coordinate 2,544,690 of CAKJTW010000074.1, read as the reverse complement.
TAGGAATGCAAGGGATTTCTGAGTGTTGATTTTATATCCTGCAACTTTACTATATTCACTGATTAGCTCTAGTAGTTTTCTGGTCGAGTCTTTAGGATTTTTAACTTTAAAAAATAACCTTGTCATTCTCTCTATAACTTGGAAAAAATTGACTCTTCCTTCTAGGCTCATTATTGCTATTCCAACCTTGTGCTCTAGGAGTAGTCAAGGAGTTTCTCTTTTCCCCAGATGTTCTGCTTGTTTGCAGTGCTCTTTCCTGATTGTAAGAGGAATTTGCCTTGTCTTAGCCCCCTCTTTTGGCTTTCAGTCAGCTTCTTGCTGCAGTTCGAATTCCCCCATGAGCCTCGAGCCTGTTTTCACACAGGCTAATAGGGAGATCAGTAATAGGGAGTTTATGAACTGTTCCTTCATTTGCACTGACCCTCTAGGGCTGAAGTTTGCATTTATAATTTACTAATTTGTAAATGTGCTGCCAGAAATAGCAACAAAATATGTCTCAGGGGCACCCAGAGTCTGTTTTCAGGCTCTGAGATGCAAATGCATGAAAACAAGTTATCAGGCAGCACGCCTTCCATTCCTAGCTTTTCAGGCTCTGTGCTTGTTGCTCTCTCAGTTGTCTTTTTTCGTTTCTTGTTGCATCGTCTGCTACTCTTCTCTTCCTCCTCCTCATCTTCATACACTCTTGGTTTGTGTGAGTTTAGGGATTCATTAAGAAAAGATGGCTTCTTGTTTGTATCATGGACCAATGAGACATCGTGGTCAGGCAAGGCTTGCACTTGAGAGACTTGACTATAAGGTCCATCAAGGCTGTTGGATGGCATAATGTAACAGTGACCAGAATGGTGGGTGTGAATGTGGGGTGAAGATGGTCCATTCCATTTTGCTCGAATCCAATTTGAGCTCTCTATGGGGCATTCCTGTGGGACACACAAGTCAGGGGTATAAGACAGACCTAGGCTGTAGACACTGGCTAGAGAATCATCAGCATATTTAAGATTCTCCAGCTAATAAGTGACAGAGTTGGGATTCACACCAAGGCTGTGTGACTCCAAGCCCTGAACACAACTCACATATAGTATTGCTGACTTCTTAGATGACTCCAAGGTCAGTCCCAAAGTTGAGGTTCTAAAGACAGCATTGCTCCCTTGGCTGTACTCCCTGCCATGCTCCATCTCCAGGGCCTCTTGCCCTCATCTCACACCCTGAAGGGACCCTGGAACCGTTCAGCTCTTTGCCATGTACTGTGGCAGTCTACGTTTGTAGAAATTGACTCTGGGCTCCCTCAGCTTCAACCTGACAACTTTTTGAAAGCACTAAGCTCTTGTTGTCAAATGTGAACAGGTTATCACATTCCAGATCAATATGTTGGGTTTTCATCCATCTGTTACTCAGTAACAAATTAGAACATTTCTCTTTGCAGCTCTTGCTTCATTCCCCAGTTATTTGATAGATTAAGCAGTTGGATTCATTTTTTCTAATGTGGACATTCTGAGTCTTGGAGCAGGCATAAATTGTGACCTTCAGGCATGTGTGTGTGTATGTGTGGGTGTGGGTGTGTGCGCATGCACGCATGCACAATCTTACTCGTGTCTGACTTTTGACATGGACTGTAACCCACCAGGCTCCTCTGTTCATGGGATTCTCCAGGCAAGAATACTGGAGTGGGTTGCCATTTCTTCTCCAGGTGATTTTCCTGACCCAGGAATTGAACCCAGGTCTCCAGCATTGTAGGCAAATTCTTTACCAGCTGAGCTACAAGGGAAGCCCTAATCTTCAAGCATATGCCAGAAAATCTGAGCTTCAGTTGGTGGGAACTGCATGGGTTCTTAGGGATTATTTATTCACAAAGTATCAATTTGTAGATGATGAGGAAACTGATCCCAGAAATGTGAAAGGATTTGTCCACAGTTCAGGCACTGGATGCCAGTGGGTCCTGGGTCAACTCTCCCCATCACTCAGACTTAGATTGACAGAGCCACAAAAGGGGCAAAACTGTTGAGTAACTACAGAGTAATTTTAAAGCTTAAACAATTCTATGCCATCTCTTCACTCACCCTTTAGCTTCCTCTAAGATACAATTAAAAGATGCTTACTCCTTGGAAGGAAAGTTATGACCAACCTAGATAGCATATTCAAAAGTAGAGACATTACTTTGCCAACAAAGGTCCATCTAGTCAAGGCTATGGTTTTTCCTGTGGTCATGTATGGATATGAGAGTTGGACTGTGAAGAAAGCTGAGTGCCAAAGAATTGATGCTTTTGAACTGTGGTGTTGGAGAAGACGCTTGAGAGTCCTTTGGATTGCAAGGAGATCCAACCAGTCCATTCTAAAGGAGATCAGTCCTGGGTGTTCCTTGGAAGGAATGATGCTAAACCTAAAACTCCAATACTTTGGCCACTTCATGCGAAGAGTTGACTCACTGGAAAATACTCTAATGCTGGGAGTGATTGGGGGCAGGAGGAGAAGAGGACGACAGAGGATGAGATGGCTGGATGGCATCACCGACTCGATGGACATGAGTTTGAATAAACTCTGGGAGTTGGTGATGGACAGGGAGGCCTGGCATGCTGCAATTCATGGGGTCACAAAGAGTAGGACATAACTGAGTGACTGAACTGGACTGAAAATATACCTGATATCCTCAGCTGTAAATCTGAAATGGTAGGATTTGTTAAATCTACCAAAGCAATCATTTGACCATAGACCATACCTCTTGCTTTCTTGTTTTGCACAATTGACAGAATAGGCAGTCCTTTATGCAGGGCAAGAGGAAACAACCTCATGAGAAAACTGATTTTTGTCATATGTGAAGTGTAGTCCACGAACACTTGAAGCTAGGAACCTCTTGACATTGCAGTGTAGCAGCTTTTAAATCATGCAGACCTTGGTTTAAAGTTGAGAAACACCAGTTAATGGTTGTGGGACGTTCATGTTACTGAAAAGTATTTTGGAAATTCCAGCTTCAGGCACAGCATGATACATAGACACATATAAGTGTCATCAAGCTTTTGTATGCTCCTTGTCTCCTTGGTCTGCCTTCATCTGGATAGGCTGCAACCTGAACTTGATTTTCCTTATACGGTTGCCAATAATTTCTTAGCACTGTATGCCTTCGATTTTATATCCAGCAGAAAAGAGGGTGTCTTTATTTCAAAATGTGTAGTATTCTCTAAGGTTTACTGTGATTGGACTGCGTTAGGTTACATATTCTTCTCTAGTTCATCTATGTGATCAGAGGGAAGGAATACACCAATTGAATTAGCTCAATTTTCATCTTCCAAACCTGGCAATGAAAGACAAAGAAACTAAGTGACTTTTTCAAGACCACAGGCCATTGATGTAGCAAGACTTTAAATTCAGTATTCTTTCTGATATGCCACATGCTGCAAACTGTCTGTAAATCAATTTCCACTTTTATTTGTGCACAAACAGAGGAGTTTAACTATTCACATCTGGCCTGCACAGTCACATCCTTAATTTCAGTCATGGTTCTTCCATTGACCAATTCTGTGATCCTTAAGCAAATCCCACAACCTGTGCCAGCCTCCATTTCCCCATCTTTAAGGTAAGAAGGAGGATGTCTGATCTGCATCAGGACATATGCATTAATTCCCACAGAAGCACTTGCAAATTTCAAAGGGTTACACAAATCTGTGATGTTGTCAGGACTAGCAGTGGTGGCTAGTTTTTTGACTGTTGAACAGCACCTCTGACTATGATAGGCACTGGTCATCACTGATTCTTTGTGATCTCAGTGAAGTCAAGGATCAGGTCTGTCTTGGGCCACCATTTCTGACCTCAGAGCACAGTTCTGGGCATGCAGTATAGTGCTGAAGAATACTTCATTGAATGAATGATTTAACCCACATTTATTAACCTAAGATTTAGAAAGCTGAAACCTTCATTACATATAATGGGCTGGTCATTCAACCACAATGTACCTCTCTTCTTTCATTTAGAAATTGGAGATAATATTATGTTATGAGGGTTAAATGAAGGAACACACTTAAGCCTCCTATAACACAGGAAGCACTCAAAAAAGTTGGTTATGCTTATTTATGACATGCTGCTGGTTTTAAACATTTACAAGAAGTCTAGTTCACAAAGGACAATCAAGCCAAGATTCACCAAGTGCTTCCTATGTTGCTGGCCCAGTGCTGGCCCTGGGACAGGCATAGAAAAAAGACTTACATTCCACCTTGAGAAGTTCCTCATTGGTGGGCCACTGGGAACCAAGCAAGCCTGAATTCTCCTCTGTCCTGTGAGCAGACATTTCAGGTTCTAAAAAAGCTGGTTTTCTCTGTCTCAAAAGACAGCTGGGCTTTCAGGTGTTGAGATGAGTTGAAACTCAAACATTTGGTGAGGGAATGGAGGGAGTCATTATAAATAGAAAATAAGTAGGAAGAGATTTTATTGAGGGAATAAAAAAGCTCCTGGACATCCTTCAAAATAGTGCAGCTTCATAGAAATATATCACCTTGTAGTGCTTTGCTTAAAATAATGAGAAAGTTTCATCCATTACAGTGAACAGAGTCTAAAGAAGAACTCCAGTGGCTTCTTCTTTTTGCTTTTAATGGACCAAAGAGTTCAAAGTTTCTATTTTCTTTCCTATCCAGAGCCAAAGGGGAGAAAACAGAGAATTACAGAGATGTATAGGCAGCCATGAGGTCATGTAGGGAACATTATTTTAAGCAGATTATTCTGGAAATAAAAATTTCTTGGGGAGAAATACATAAAAAATTTAAGTGTTTTAAAAATAGATGTAGAAGAAAGAAAAAAATACAGAGCCTAGAGTTCACCTAAATTCAACTCTATAGCTCAGATAGTTTCTAGTATCCTGGCTTAAATAAAGGAAAACTAGAGGAATTGGTTGAGCATCTATTTAGCTACCAATACATGCTCAAGGGGATTTAAGGACAAATAAATTAGTGACTTTCCCCTAAGAAGGCAATTCCAAACTAGAAATTGGCCTCAAATACCAGTTGGGTTTCCCTATTGGCTCACCTAGTAAAGAATTTGCCTGCAATGCAGGAGATCTGGGTTCAATCCCTGAGTTGGGAAGATCCCCTGGAGAAGGGAAAGGCTACTTATTCCAGTATTCTGGCCTGGAGAAGTCCATGGGGTCACAGAGAGTGAGACACAACTGGGCGACTTTCACCTTTTTAGGACTTCCCTGATGGTTCAGATGGTAAAGCATCTGCCTTCAGTGCTGGAGACCTGGGTTCAATCTCTGGGTTGGGAAGATCCTCTGCAGAAGGAAATGGTAACTGACTCCAGTTCTCTTGCCTAGAAAATCCCATGGATGAAGGAGCCTGGTGGGCTATAGTCCATCTGGTTGCAAAGAGTTGTACATGACTGAGTGACTTCACTTTCACTTTCACCAATCTACAGAGCAAGGTCTCTGCTGAACACATAAAGATGGCATTTGCCCTCTCATTATGTTCCATATTGCCTTGGTAGAAGAAGCATCCTTGGGTTTTTCTAGTGAATGCTGTTTTCTACTTGCATATAGTAAATCCACTGAAACATCCCTACTTCCCTGATCATTTTGAATTTTTCCTAAGTACTATGACATCTTCAGTTCCTTTGCTATAGTCATCACTGTTGAATTCAACATGTGATGTCCTTCCCAGACCATAATTCTTGAGCTACAGATGAGCTCTCCAGATCAATGAATTCCCCACAGTTCTTGTGGTCCATATCAGTCAAGTACTACAATTATTTTAGTGGAGGCCATTTCCCCTAGAGTAGGGATTGTGTTTCTTCACTTAGAGTCGGTTGAGACATACCTTCATTATTAGCCTGGATGCAATGAAGAGTAATGGGGAAAAATCTTGTAGAAAAAAAAACGTCATCTAGTGAAGCATTTTTTTCCAGGTCACTGCATGATTCCAGGCAAATGGAAGAGCTGTCCTTGGTGAGACAGACTAGAGACCCTGTGGGTACAGTCCAGCCCTTATGCTGATGTGCCAGTCTCTCTTTTCCAGGTGATGCTACATGTGTGGTTCCTTGTCGTGTTCACTGTGGTGGTTATAGCAATGAAGATGTACGTTGCTGTAACGAGATGTAGCCACGAAGTGTTAGTCACTCAGTTGTGTCTGAATCTTTGCAGTCATAGACTGTAGCCTGCCAGGCTCCTTTGTCCATGGGATTCTCCAGGGAAGAATACTGGAGTGGATTGCCATTCCCTTCTCCAGGGGATCTTTCCAACCCAGGGATCAAATCTCATTCTCCTGCATTGCAGGCAGAATCTTTACTGTCTGAGCCACAAGGGAAGCAACTGCCTGAGCCACCAGGGAAGCAGGGCCTCTTTGTCCACAAGGGCAGCAAATATGTTGGTTTGGGCTGATGGAGAAACCAAATGTAATGAAAACATCTCATTTGATATTATGCCAAAGAAATGATGGCACTTCCATTTTGTTTGACTATAAGTCATCCTTAAGTCAATGCATTGAGGAGCCATTCATATAAGCCAACTATTTGGAGTAGTCAAGCTATTGAATTTCAAGTCGTGGGTAAGTATCCACATGTCAATGAGCATTCTCCCCTATCCAGTGTTATATTTTTACTTGGATTACCATATGCAAGACCCAGTTCCACATGTGTTCCTCTAGTTTCTGCCAGGACATATTAGCTAAATCCTGCACGTCTTTTAGTGTGTAGACTTTTTCTGCTGGGGTTTCAATGGACTTGATTCTCATTATTAGACTAGAAGCACAATGTATGTGATAGGAGATCAAGCATCATCTCACAAGGTACCAGTTACAAATGACTCTTTAGTGAGAGAAGTTCTCATTTGGAAAGAATAAAAAGCTTGGCATGAGAAGATTTCAGAGGATTAGGGAGTTTAAAGATTTTCAGATTTGTCTATACAAATATCCCTATTCCAGGTCTAAATACTCCTTTTCTTTTTTCTCCATTAGGGCCCTGGTTTTGACATAAGAGACTTGTTGAAACAGTTGATTTAATAGTCTTTGCAGTTATTACCCCTGCAATCAGATTCACTGCATTACTTGTCTTCTAGCTTCAAGGGATGAATGTCTCTTTGAATGCATCATAAAGATTCCAGATTTTAGATTATGCTGTAAGTCAGCAATTAGAAGCACTGGACCTTTTTTTTTTTTTCCAAGGTCTTTTGTACTCACCTCTTTCCCAAAAGTCACTTTACTCAAAATTCTTATACTTTCTTTGCTACCAAATTGATTAAGCATCACAAGTATTCAAAATCCCAAAGCCTCATCCTTATTCCATTAACTACATATGAAAGTCTCAGGACTCAAAGACTCTGAAATACAGTACTTGGATGCAATCTCAAAAATGACAGAATGATCTCTGTTCATTTCCAAGGCAAACCATTCTATATCACAGTAATCCAAGTCTATGTCCTGACCAGTAATGCTGAAGAAACTGAACTTGAACAGTTCTATAAAGACCTACAAAACCTTTTAGAACTAACATCCAAAAAGGGTACTGGACAAAAGTAAGAAATCAAGAAACACCTGGAGTAACAAAGCAAATTTGGCCTTGGATTACAGAATGAAGCAGGGCAAAGGCTAATAGAGTTTTTGCCAAGAAAATGCACTCTAGCAAACACCCTCTTCCAGCAACACAAGAGAAGACTCTACCATGGACATGGACATCACCAGATAGTCAACATTAGATAGTCAACACCAAAATCAGACTGATTATATTCTTTGCAGCCAAAGTTGGAGAAGCTCTATACAGTCAGCAAAAATAAGACCGGGGAGCTGTCTGTGGCTCAGATCATGAACTCCTTATTGCCAAATTCAGACTTAAATTAAAGAAGGTAGGGAAAACCGCTAGACCATTCAAGTATGACCTAACTCAAATCCCTTACAATTATACAGTGGAAGTGAGAAACAGATTTAAGGAACTAGATCTGATAGAGTGCCTGATGAACTATGGATGGAGGTTTATGACATTGTACAGGAGGCAGGGATGAAGACCATCCCCAAGGGAAAAAAATGCAAGAAAGTAAAATGGGGAGGCCTTGAAAATAGCTTAGAAAAAAGAGAAGCAAAAGCAAAGGAGAAAATGAAAGATATACTCATTTTAATGAAGAGTTCCAAAGAATAGCAAGGAGAGATGAAAAAGCCTTCCTCAGTGATCAGTGCAAAGAAATAGAGGAAAACAATAGAATGGGAAAGACTAGAGATCACTTCAAGAAAATTAGAGATACCAAGGGAACATTTCATGCAAAGATGGGCACAATAGAGGTCAGAAATGGTATGGACCTGACAGAAGCAGAAGATATTAAGAAGAGGTGGCAAGAATACACAGAAGAACTATACAAAAAGATCTTCATGATCCTGATAATCACGATGGTGTGATCACTCATCTAGAGCCAGATATCCTGGAATGTGAAGTCAAATGGGCCTTAGGAAGCATCACAATGAACAAAGCTAGTGGAGGTGATGGAATTCCAGTTGAGCTATTTCAAATACTAAATGATCATGCTCTGAAAGTGCTGCACTCAGTATGCTAGCAAATTTTGGAAAACTCAGCAGTGGCCACAGGACTGGAAAACGTCAGTTTTCATTCCAATCCCAAAGAAAGACAATGTCAAAGAATGCTCAAACTACTGCACAGTTGCACTCATCTTATATGCTAGTAAAGTAATGCTCAAAATTCTCTAAGCCAGGCTTCAACAATATGTGAGTCATGAACTTTCAGATGTTCAAGCTGGTTTTAGAAAAGGCAGAGGAACCAGAGATCAAATTGCCAACATCCGCTGGATCATCAAAAAAAAAAGAGAGTTCCAGAAAACCATCTATTTCTGCTTTATTGACTATGCCAAAGCCTTTGACTGTGTGGATCACCACAAACTGTGGAAAATCCTGAAAGAGATGGGAATACCAGACCACCTGACCTGCCTCTTGAGAAATCTGTATGCAGGTCAGGAAGCAAGTTAGAACTGGACATGGAACAACAGACTGGTTCCAAATAGGAAAAGGAGTACATCAAGGCTGTATATTGTCGCCCTGCTTATTTAACTTATATGCAGAGTACATCATGAGAAATGCTGGACTGGAAGAAACACAAACTGGAATCAAGATTGCCGGGAGAAATATCAATGACCTCAGATATGCATATGACACCACCCTTATGGCAAAAAGTGAAAAAGAACTAAAGAGCCTCTTAATGAAAGTGAAAGAGGAAAGCGAAAAAGTTGGTTTAAAGCTCAACATTCAGAAAACAAAGATCATGGCATCTGGTCCCATCACTTCATGGAAAATAGATGGAGAAACAGTGGAAACAGTGTCAGACTTTAATTTTGGGGGCTCTAAAATCACTGCAGATGGTGATTGTAGCCATGAAATTAAGAGACACTTACTTCTTGGAAGGAAAGTTATGACCAACCTAGACAGCATATTAAAACGCAGACACACACTTTGTCAACAAAGGTCCATCTAGCCAAAGCTATGGTTTTTCAGTAATCATGTATGGATGTGAGAGTTGGACTATAAAGAAAGCTGAGTGTCAAAGAATTGATGCTTTTGAACTGTGGTGTTGGAGAAGACTCTTGAGAGTCCCTTGGACTGCAAGATCCAACCAGTCCATTCTAAACGAGATCTGTCCTGGATATTCTTTGGAAGGAATGATGCTAAAGCTGAAAATCCAGTACTTTGGCCACCTCATGCGAAGAGTTGACTCATTGGAAAAGACCCTGATGCTGGGAAAGATTGAAGGCGGGAGAAGAAGGAGATGACAGAGGATATGATGGTTTGATGGCATCACTGACTCGATGGACATGAGTTTTGGTCAACTCCGGGGAGTTGGTGATGGATGGGAGGCTTGGCTTCTGCAGTCCATGGGGTCAAAAAGTCAGACACAAGTGAGTGATTGAACTGTACTGATTGAATCCCACTGGACAATATTTCCTCAGAGCCACGAAGAGACTTTGTTGCTATGAAGGTGTATCTCTCTGGTTATGTGGGCATTATTGTGCCTCTCTGCCTAAACAGTAAGATGCATGGAAGAAATCTATTGCAGGGAGTAGTAACTGTAGGCTCCCTCCTTTCTCCTGCCCCACTGTTGAAATTCTGCCCCACAGGAAGTTAATTCCCCTCTATATTTGGGTTAGCTCCCTATGGCAGCTTTTGGGAATCTGGGTTGTGTGACATACCTGACATAGAAGAAGTAGAAGAATCAAGGGAGAGGTAGAGACTGTAAGTGTGGTCAACCGTGGATTCTGGATCTGCTAGACACACGTGGAGTCAGTTGACATAGTTACATGAAAGCACTTTTCCTTTCTTGATGAACAATTGAGAAGAAAGAGAAATGCCAGCAGGAAAAAATATATTCATCTAACAAAAGGTAAAAAATGGATTGAATGTAATAAAATTACCATCAGATGAAGGTATTTTCTTCATTTGTTTTTGACTCATTCAGTCATTCATACTAACTTATGGATTCACTCAAACATTTACAAAGGCTAGGAACTGTGATGGCAGCCGTATTCACAGTGATAAACAAAATATCTATGGTTCATTTCCTCATGGAGCTTACACTATAGACAATAAGAAAAGTATTATCATATGCAATAACTATAAGATGTAAGAAATCTAGTTATTTCAAAGCAATAAGAAATGCTATAATAGCTTCTAAAAATCTACTGTGGGTATTGAGAAACATATACCAATTTATAATTCATGGAGTTTCCCAATATTGAATCCTATTTCCTTTCTAATCAAAAGTTCAAGAATTTGATCAATTCAGAAACTGAATGGCAAATCTCACATCGAAAATAGTAGTCTATGGAAATAAGTCTCAAATATCAACTGGAAAACATCTTAAGTGTGCGTATTCCTCCCCAAGCCCAAGACCAGAGGTTTTGATCCAGTAGAACTGGAATGAGGTCTAGGAATCTGTATGTTTATAGGACACTCTAGCTGATTCTAAGGATGATTAAGTTTCAAAGGAATATTTGGTTTAAGGTGCCTGCTATTGAATATTTAAAAAGCTATTCTTTTTCCAATATGTAGATCCATGTAGGATGCAAACATGAATTCTATGTTTGCATCCTTTCAGCAGTTCAGCATTTTGGCTTATCTTATCCTAAAGGATAATCCTGCCAGGAAATAACATTATTGTAATAATATTTCCATTTCAATCTCACTTTATAATTTATAAATTAATTCATTTTTTATTCATTCATTCATCAAACATTCATTGACTGCTTATGCAGCACCAGGTTTTATGATAAGTGCTGGGGATTCAGAAAAGAATTGTATGTGCCACTGTCCTGAAGTTCATAGTGCTTGAAGATGATAGACACATGTCAGGAGGCAGATGCTATGTTGTGTCCCAGCACCGTGAATAAGAAGATAAGTGACATAAAAATGGGAGGAGTCAGCTTTTTCTCGGGTATATGAGGTGATGCATGTGTCAGGAACAACTTATTAACTTGTTTTATTAGTAGTAGTATTTTTAATATCTTCTGGCAAAAGCATAATCAGTATCAGGGTCACTCTGTAATATATGAGGCCCTGTGTGAATATTTTTGGTGGGATTTTTATCTATATATGTAGTTTAGTTAAAGCACGTATTATAAAATTAATGGGTCTACTTGAAGCACAGTGTTTTATCAATGAAGATTTGGAGTAATGGTTAGAGAGGTATACTTATGTATTTGTTTATTGATTCATCATTGTACATAAAGATTCTTCATAGTAGATGGGCACAATCTCTTTATGTAAATGTCTAGAAGATATTGCTTTACAATCTTTATTTTCAAATGTGCCATTATTGCCAGACTTCATATTACCCACTGCCAGTAAAATGTAGCATGCTCATAATGTCATGGTTCTTTGGACTCTGTTTGTGTTGGAATATGTAGATCCTTTTGCATGTGCAATTCCCTAATGTAATTTGCAGCTGGTTACCAGTTGTAGCTGGCTTCCCTGGTGGCTCAGAGGCAAAGAATCTGCCTGCAATGCAGGAGACACAAGTTCAGTCCTTAGGTTGGGAAGGTCCCCTGGAGAAGCAAATAGCAACCCATTCTAGTATTCTTGCCTGGAAAATCCCATGGACAGAGGAGCCTGGTGGGCTACAGTCCATGGTGTCCTGAAAGAGTCAGACACAACTGACTAAACAATAACATAAACAACTCTTTATAACTCTACTCATGATACATCATTCTCCAAGGCATTCACGGATCTTGGACTCCAGTGATTTCCCATAGCTGTTACTGTACTTTGTTCATGATGACCACACATGTACATCTTACTGAGATCAAGTGGGAATATTTGAATGATAATTTAGTTTATGATCATGATGTATTAACTGTTTAGAAGTTCATAGCACAAAGGTAGAACAATGCATCTTTCAACCATGCCTTGTCTTGAACTCTTAGGGCCCTAATCATTGCATCACTAGAATGTGTTATCTTTTGATGCTGAGCACGCTCTTGCCTCCCATAAAGAGTAACCAGCCAGAAAGAATGTGGGCGGGGCAAGAAGTCCAGTCCAGTTTATGCAGTACAAGTTTATCTTTTATCCAGAATGAATTAAGACCCACGCTGGGGAGAGCACTGTATGGATCAGAGATGCAACAGTTAGGAGGGTTCCTTGATATTGAAGAGCAATGATTTCCAAAGACCTTGCAAGACAGGCATGTTGACACCTGACATGTGGCTCAGAGCCTGTGAGGGCATGGATGACCACCCTGGTGTCGGTGGCAGAGGGGCATGGGGTGAAAAATACATACATCTATCCCAGCCACTCTGAGATGTGTATGCAGGAAGATATTCCATTGTTGACACATGTACGGGTGAGAGCTGATGCTTGTGTTTACATACGTGGCTCAGGTCCAAGAATTGGAAGAACCCTTGTTATTAACTTGTTAACAAGTTGTTAGCCCATAGCCCTGACCTTGTCCTGTGCCCAACATGAGTGATAGTCACTCTAACTCAGCATGTAATATGGTTCCTACAGCTCAATCTTGCCCCATCCTGTGAAAGAAAAACCACCTTGGCCAGTGGAATGATCTGTTCACCAGACAATTCTCCTGGAACTGAGGCAGGTGCTATGATGACTTCTCAGGTACAAATTCCAGAACAACTAGGGATATCTGGTTGACTCCACACAAGGAAGATGGTCAGATAGTGCTCTGAAGGGGAGAAGTGGTGACTGAGGTCCACATGTCCTGGTCTGGGATTAGGATCCTCTGTCTGTGTTACACTGCTGGCCTGAGAAGTTTCTAGGCACTGCAAGGGGACTTAGGAAACTGCAAGGAACCACTCCAAAGCACTGGGCCCACAGAGGCACTGAATTCAGACAGGGCCCCACTTGTCATAGTCTAAGGGTGGTATCTCTTAATATTACTACTGCTACTTTACAAATAAAGAAATTGAGGTTTAAAACACCAAACGACCTGCTCAGGATCATATAAATCATTAGGAGAATGATGGGCTGCAATTTAAGTTTCAAAGCTCCAAATTTATGCTCTTTCCAGCCAAGAACCAATTAATTTAACATCAGTCCAATCTTGCAAAATTTAAAGGAATTCTACTGCAATTCTACTGCAAGCAGAAAATTCTACTGCATAGTATAAACCACTGAGAAATGAGGATGGACTTTTATTTATTTACTTTCTCAGATTATGTAAGACTATGTGCATTTTAAAAGACAGTTATGTTAATGATTCTTTAAATGTATTTTATACCTGTTCAGCCCTTAACTCACAACTCCCTGAGAATTAAGTAGGGCAAGACAAAATTTTCTACTTCTCATCTTGGGAACATACAGTTTAGAGAGTTTTATCCTGTTTTATCCTGGTCTTATAACTTTCAATAGAAGGAGTCATGATTTCAACCCGGTGTCTTGAATCCCAAAGCCCATGCTTTGCCATCTATTTCTTTCTGAGGATTTTAACATTATCGAATGACTTGATACTCAGCATTCTTCTGGTTTAACTGTTACTGATGAACATTCTCATAGTTTCCTCTATTTTCAACTCATATCCTGTTCATAGCAAGTTACTATGGAGACATGACATATTATTGGTCTCTCTGTAGGATAGTGACCTGGCATATTTAACAATGCTCTGGGTATCTTAGCAACTCAACCAATATTATTGGTCTTTGCCTTCACAATTTGTACTTTTGCTGCAGTAAATGAAACCTGGATTGGGGCTAGTTTCTGGGATATAATAATGGAGTTTTTAGAAAGGAAATGAGTATTAAATGCATCAGTTATAGTCTCTATTCCACCAACTACCTGTTCCCTTTCTATTAAAGCAGTTTTGAAAATGATTAGCAATGAAGAAATAGAAAACTAAGGGATTTAGGGTTTTCTTGGTGGTCCAGTGGTTAAGACTCTGTGCTTCTGCTGCAGGAGACATGGGTTCAATCCCTGGTCAGGGAAGTTCCACGTGCTGTTCAGTGTCATCAAAAGCACACACACACACACACACACACAAAGAACCCCAAACTAACTAAGGGATTTAGGTACCCAAAACTTCAATACCTATCACTTGCTTTATCATTCTCACTTTGAATGTTATTAAACACGCCCTGAAACCCTGATGCTGGGAAAGATTGAAGGTGGGAAGAGAAGGGATGACAGATGATGAGATGGTTTGATGGCATCACTGATGCGATGGACATGAGTTTGAGTAGGCTCTGGGAGTTGGTAATGGACAGGGAAGCCTGGCATGCTGCAATCCATGGGGTCGCATAGAGTCAGGCACGATTATGTGACTGAACTGAACTGAAATGAAACTCAACTTCCTTATATCTAAAATATAGCTTGAGATTGTAACTACCTCACAGACTTTTTTTCAGGTCAGAGTCAACTGTGTATATGAAAATGCTCTACCCATGTAGAAGTCTTGATGATTCAAGGGCTTATTCCTTTATTCCTTTTTAATTCTTCCAACTAAATACATGCTTTCTGCAAACCTTGTGTTGGGCATCAAGAGGAAAAGGTGTTGATGCAGTATCCACCACTGGATAGCTCATCATCTAGTTGAAAGAAGAGAGATTCATCCGTCAAGTCATTTTAAGGGTTGTGGTCAGTTCAAAGGCTATGGGCAGCTCAGCTTAGTTCAGTTCAGTTCAGTCACTCAGTCGTGTCTGACTCTTTGTGACCCCATGAATTGCAGCATGCCAGGCCTCCCTGTCCATCACCAACTCCCAGAGTTTACTCAGACTCATGTCCATCGAGTTGGTGATGCCATCCAGCCATCTCATCCTCTGTCATCCCCTTCTCCTCCTGCCCCCAGTCCCTCTCAGCATCAGGGTCTTTTCCAATGAGTCAACTCTTTGCATGAGGTGGCCAAAGTGTTGGAGTTTCAGCTTTGGCATCAGTCCTTCCAATGAACACCCAGGACCAATCTCCTTTAGAATGGACTGGTTGGACTTCCCTGCAGTCCAAGGGACTCTCAAGAGTCTTCTCCAACACCACAGTTCAAAAACATCAATTCTTCGGCACTCAGCTTTCTTCAAAGTCCAACTCTCACATCCCTACATGACCATGGGAAAAATCACAGCCTTGACTAGAGTAATGTCTCTGCTTTGGCAAAGTAATGTCTCTGCTTTTGAATATGCTATCTAGGTTGGTCATAACTTTCCTTCCAAGGAGTGCTCTTAATTTCATGGCCGCAATCACCATCTGCAGTGATTTTGGAGCTCCCCCCCACCAAAATAAAGTCTAACACTCTTTCTACTGTTTCCCCATCTATTTGCCATGAAGTGATGGAACCAGATACTATGATCTTAGTTTTCTGAATGGGCAGCTAATGTGAATGAAAATGTCTTCCCCACCAACAGTGAACACTGTTACAGAAGAGGCAAGTATAACAACGAGTTGACTATATTGCACTGCAAATTTCTTTGCTCACACTGTGGGAATAAAAAGCAACCAAATGAGAGAAGCAAAGGCTATTTCTTCTGAGCAAAGGAGTCAGCCTCCATTATTTGGTTTTGGCAGAGACTCAAAGGCTGGCAGAGGAGTGGGGAAACTGGAAAACTTCACAGTGGAGAAAAAAATAAGTTTTCAGGTATGTTCTGAGCAGAGGCTATTGGCATGGTGTAACTGCAGGTGGACTAACTACGGCTGGACATCCTATGTTATTTTTGAAAAGGGGTGCATATCTGGCTTTCTCTGCTTGGTCCTAAGCTAGAAACACGAACAAAAGTTAGGAAAGTTTTTGGTTATTAATCCTGTCTTGGCCATTTGGGGACAATTACAGAAGTTTATTGTTTAGCTTCCTGGAATATCACTAGAGATTGCCATCTGACTTATAATGGACTGGCTTTCAGGACTGTTTAGTATAGAGAAGAGGCTGACTTGGGAAGGTTGCTATGGTTGAGGGTCATAATTCTGTTTTAACATATGGTCTAGCCATTGTTTATTTGTATATTTAGTCTCTCAACATACTTATTTATTTAAACTTCTTGAAACCAAAGAATAAATCTTGGTTTTAGGTGTTGGTATCCTGAGCACCTCACAGAGGGTCAGATAAATATTTTGAGATGGGTGGATGGAAGAAGTACAGAAAAAAGATGGGGAGAAAAGAAAAGGGGAAAAAGAAGAATGAAGCATAAAAGGGAGCATTTCTATTGGGATGACATGAGCAAAAGGATAGAAACTGACTGAACACATATCTGGGGAAAACACTGAGTAAATTGGCTTGACACGAAGCAATGATTCCTGTAGGTGAATCATGTTGAAACAAGTCCATTAACAATAACTTTCCAGATGGGCTTCACCCAGCAGAGAATTTGTCTTTAAGTGGTTGAGAGCTAAGAAAGATGGAGAAATACAGTAAAGGGCAAAGGTGATCTGGAAAACTATGGCTGCATTGGATCACAAATATTTCAAAATGCAGTTGTAGTTATAAAACTAAATTTGTTTTAAAATACATTGTGGCTTTATTGAGCTTCAGGGAAATAATCTAATGTACTCTACTGCCTCTTTTGAGATTTTCATTAGCTTTCTGAATTTTTTTTATTTTAAAAACCTGGAAGGATTTTCCTTTTGCCAGCTGAAATTTGGTGCCAAATTTCCTGGGGACAATGTCTCTGAACAGAATCCTTTCCTGGACTTTTTGTCAAAAATATGTTGTGGTGTAGGTTGGAGGGTGACTGGCTGGTTTATTAGCTAATTTATGACCAATAAGATTCTCTGGTCAATTAAGTTTGGAGAATCTGCTCAGTCTATCACGCCTTAGAGGTGTAGAATAATGGCCTTGCCATATCGAAGGTTCTGAAGATCTTTCAGTTAAAAAGATTAACTTTAAAAAAATGTATTGTTTCCAAAATTTAACTAACCACAGAATTTTGTTTCTGTGAAATACCTAGCTTTGTGAAATCTGCATGGCTATTGCTGCTTTAAATATTAATGTTCACGTATGCCAAAATTCCATGGACAAAACAATGTCAAAATACATCTACGTGTCTGAAAACCTTTCTCACCAGCATGGCTTTTTCTATTTTACTGTTTGAAAGGTATCTTTATAACATTATCTCTTGATTCTCAACTTTCAAATGATATAATCAGAGGAGAGATCATTAGTCCCATTCTATAAGTGAGGCCCAGAGTGGCTCATATAATTGAAAATACATGAATGAAAAATAAATGAATGGATGTGTGATTGAGTGAGTCAGTGGGCTAGACATTAGCAATGCATTTGGAGATTCTTTACTTTTACTATTTCACTGATTTGACAAATCCTTTTTATGCTTCCTTTGACCCAAGCAGTGTACTTGAGAATACACAGAGATTAGTAAGGCTAAGTCCTCAACCTCGACAAATCCGCAGGGTACTTGCAGAAATAGAAGACAAATACTAATCAGAGTCCCAAGTGCTATAATCAAGGGGCGTTTCAAGATGTTCTAGAAGCAAAAGGACGGGCTGCTGCTGCATAGTTCTTTGTTTAAAATAGGACAAAGGGCTCCTTCAGTGATGACAAATCATGTGAGTACAGGGTATGGTGAACAGGCCCCTTTGTGCAAAGGAAAGCCCACACCAGGGTAGAAGGTATGGTGGCAAGCACTAGTACTCCTCATGCTTTCTTTTCGCACAGTGAGAAAATCATACCATCAGCAATGGGGTATTTCCCACTTGAGTGTTCAAGGGAAGTGTTGTTTGGAGTAAACGGAAAATCAATAGAGGTTCCTGGAAGATGCATTGTGAACTGGTTCTTGAAGGTTGATTATAGCCAGAACATGGAAGCATCATGTCCTAACTCTATCAGCAGATGACTGGATAAAGAAGATGTTCCAGGTGGCACTAGTGGTAAAGAATCCACCTGCCAATGCAGATGTAAGAGACACTGGTCTGATCCCTGGGTTGAGAAGATCTCCTGGAGGAGGGCACAGCAACCCAATCCAGTATTCTTTCCTGAAAAATCCCATGGACAAAGGAGCCTGTGGGTTACAGTCCATGGGGTCACAGAGAGTTGAACATGACTGGAGTGACTTAGCACGCACTCATGGTGTATATATATGGAATATTACTAAGCCGTAAGAAGGGATGAAATTAGGTTATTTGTGGAGACGTGGATGACTTTGGGGCAGGAGCTGGTTCTCCAGCAACTGTTAGGGCCCCTTGGATGTTTGGCTGACTCTGTAGGTGGACTTCTGAGCTGGAAAGCTATGGAAAGTGATTCTTAGCCAAGAGGAAAGCCTCTAGAGATAGTCTTCATTTGCCAGTTGCCCAGTGGGAAAGCCAAGTACACGAAAGAATCTCTGAGTGCTCTTCAGCTGGGATCCATCATGAGAAATTCTTGCACTGAGTGTGAAAGAAATTCTCCCATCCTCCTACTTGAGTACACACATCTTTCACGAGTTTTTGCTTAATGGGTTTACCCAATAAAGAAAATATTTACATATTTGGGGGCTTAGCCATGTCATTTATTTACACAATTTTAATTTTAGTCTCTGCATTGTGGCAGTCTGTGTTATGCATTGAATGCTGTTGTGCTGTGCTCAGTCATGTCTGACTCTGTGAGACCCCCAAGGACTGTAGCCCACCAGGCTCCCCTGTCCATGGAATTTTCTAGGCAGGCAAGAATACTGGAGCAGGTTGCCATTTCCTGCTCCAGGGGAATCTTCCCAACCCAGGGATCAAACCCATGTCTCTTATATCTCTTGCACTGGCAGGTCAATTCTTTTACTACTGTGACATCTGGGAAACCCATGTACTGAATATACAATTATGAATGGGATGGACATAGTCTTTGATCTTTAGGAACTTGAATTAGTAGAAATGAATTTCGTAGAAAAGAGGAACACATAACAATATTAAATGAATGGCATTATGGTTAAAAAAAAATACTAAAGGACTTCTGAAACAATGGGAATAGAGGACTGACATCTGGCTAAACCACAGAGGCCAGAATTAAAAACAAACTGAATTTAATTTGGTGGTTTTTAACTCTGGGAGCACATGAACCCCTCCAAGGCAGTTTTAAAATCAACCATGTTGGTGTACCATTAGAGACTAATTATATTCAGATATTTGGATGTTGAGCCTACACATTTGTATTTTGTTAAAGATCCTTGGGTGATTGTGATTATAACCAAGGTTGAAAACCACTAATTTAATTCATAAATAATTCACTGAGCAATTATCTTGTGTCAGGCTCTATTCTAGGTTTAGAGAATACAGAGCAGACATGACAGAAATGCAGCCTTTGACCTCAGGGAGACTGTCATCTAGTTGGGGTGATGAGCAATTCATAAATTATTGTAAAGTAGTGTGGATGTTTAGTGAGAGGTACATCCAGAAGGTGGCTGAGCTGAGTCCTAAGGAATGCATGGGAGTATGTGAAGAAGAGAAAGAGAACTTCAGTCAAGGCTGGAAGGAGATGATAAAGACGTTGACCTGAACAAAGGAATGGATGGTGAAGAGAATGTATTTCAAGGGTCCATAAACAATTTGGCATTGGTGGGTTGTCAGTGCCAAAGTAGGAAGAGACGGGATTTGAGACTGAACAAGCAGGCAAGGACAAAGAAATGGAAGGATATGGATGTCATATTGGCCCTTATTATGCAAGTAAGTTTTCATAAAAGACTCCTGGGATCTTCTGCATCAGACTAGTACAGCCCCCCAAAACTTATATGTGCCTATATAAGACAAACCCAGAACAGAGTCTCTCAGGATGGGGACTGAGACATTCCTTGGGGGATTTTAATGTCCACTAATTTGGAAAACTGTTGCTGTAAGATTTGGAAGTTCTTGGAAATGCTTTAGCACACAAGTGATCCATTGGAGATGGCTTTCACACTTGCCATCCTAAAATGCCATAGTCTGTTGGATATCACTGAAATTTGGCATATTAACATGTGCATTGTCCCAAGCTGGCACTTGCAGTCTTGCTGTTGGAGGAACTTGAGGACTCAGAACTGGATAAAAGTGAAATCTAGATTCTCAGACTGTCTCTGGTTCAAGAGGTATATTTCCCATTGATAACAGATTTTGGAACATGAGAGACAAGGCCACTAAGTACTTTTGTAGAAGAAAAATCACAACACGCAGGGTTCAGTATCCTAGCTTCTCATTTAACTTTCAGATGTGTGAACCTCAGTCAATCACATCACCTCTCTGAGCTAGAGATGATAAATAAAAGTTAAACAATATATGAGCATATTTATGTAGCTTGCAAAATGCTATAAGACAGCAGTACCCAACATTTTTGGATCAGTTTCATGGAAGATAATTTTTCCACAGACTGGAGGGTCAGGGAGATGGTTTCGAGATGATTCAAGCTCATCACATTTATTATGCACTTTATTTCTAATCTAATGCTGCTCGTGATCTGATATGAGGCACCAGTCTGTGGCCCAGAGGTTGGGGATCCCTGCTCTAAGATATCTAAGTTGGCTTTATGATTCCATTTCATACATGGATTTTCAGAGAAATCAAGACATTAACAGCTACTCTTTCTATTCAAGGGGAGTTCCCTGGTGACTCAGACAGTAAAGAATCTACCTGCAATGCAGGAAACGTGAGTTCAATCCCTGGGTCAGGAAGATCCCCTGGAGAAGGAAATGGCAACCCATTCCAGTATTCTTGCCAGGAGAATTCCATGGACACAGGTGTCTGGCGGGCTACAGTCCATGGGGTCACAAAAGTCAGACCCAACTGAGAGACTGAGCACTTTCTGTATTCAAAACTTTATATGTCTCTAATACTAAATTGTTTACTTTGCACAAATTAACTTAATATAATTTATTTATCAACCATGGAATGTAGGAACAATACCCCCAAAGTACAAACAGTTGAGAGGTATTACTGCCCCTAAATCCCACAGCTAGTAAGTGACAATGTTAAATCTAAACCAGGGTCTTGCTAGCTCTAATTGCATGCCCTTACTTTTGAACTGTAGCCCCAAGGTAACCACCTAGCTTTGAAATATCTACTTTTAGTGCCAAAAGTGTGCCTTCAAGATAGGTGGATTTCAATCAACTTTACCTTCTGTTTGTAAAAGATTTTCTATGTTATTATACTTCTTGGGAGATTATTTACTCCTATCTTGAGATACTGAATCATTTTCTATGACAGGAAAAAAAGAAAGACAGGGAAGACTTTAATGACCTCATTTTAACATCACTTTAAAGACCCTATTGCCAAATACAGTTTCTTTCTTTTTTCTTTTTTAAAAATTTATTTGTTGCTTTCTAAGGTATTGGTGGTTCCAAATCCAATGGGACTTTGACAGAGGAATTTGTGGGATCAGGATGAAGGTAAGGGTATACAATTCAGCCCATAACAGTGTACTTTTCTCTTTCTTAAATACTGTAAGGTCATAACTAATAGAAAGAAAGAAAGTGAAAGTGAAGTCTCTCAGTCATGTCTGACTCTTTGTGACCCCGTGGGCACCAGGCTCCCTCTGTCCATGGGATTTTCTAGGCAAGAGTACTGGAGAGGGTTGCCATTTCCTTCTCTAGGGAACTTCCCGACCCAAGGATTGAACCCAGGTCTCCCACATTGTAGACAGATGCTTTACCATCTGAGCCACCAGGGAAGTCCAGAACCCACTGTATAGCACAAGGAATATATGTACTCAATACTCTGTAATCACCTATATGGGGAAAGAACCTAAAAGAGTGGAGATAGAGATATATATATATATATATATATACACACACACACATAGATATATATATAGATGTATATGTAACTGATTCAGGCTTCCCTGTTGACTTAGACAGTAAAGAATCTGCCTGCAGTGCAGGAGACCTGGGTTCAACCCCTGGGTCAGGAAGATCTCCTGGAGAAGAGAATGGCTACCCACTCCAGTATTCTTGCTTGGAGAATTCCATGAGCAGAAGAGCCTGATGGGCTACAGTCCAAGGTGGTCACAAAGAGTCAGACACAACTGAGTGACTTTCACAACTGATTCACTCTGCTGTATAGCAGAAATGGACACTACAGTGTAAATCAATTGTACTCCAATAAAAAGTAAAAAAAGAAAGATGGGGAGGCTGAAGAAATTGAAAAAATATGTGAAAGTTGATGTGGTATCATAGTTAATTGATGTTGCACTGGGACCAAAAGTCTCAGAGAACAGAACAAGCATCTATCATTTCAATAGCAGTTAGGAGAAAAGTTGAAATAAATAAATTTTTTAAGCCTCTTTCTACATTCTTTAGAAATCTGAAAACATTAGCATAGCTCAAATGTGTTACCCCAATCAATGAAAGTCATTGGAAAAGTCAATAAGCCAGTGGTATTTTCCCACTTTCTAACCGTTCAACCACCTGACCTGTGTAGTCATCTATTTCTGCACCCATCCATCATCCTATATTCATTTCCCTTCCATTTTTATATTCATGCTACCAGTGTGATATATCTAGCATCAATTTATCATATCCAAGATCAATTTAGTAAGTATGAAAATGTTAACTATGCACTTTAACTCAGCTATCCTTATTGAGTGCCTACTATCTGCCAATGCCACTGGAAGAACTTTTACATACATCACATCGGCTTAGTGTCAGGAACTTTGTTATGATGAAAATAAACATGAACTATCTTTGACAAAGCTTCCTGTTCTTAAGGGATTAAAAAGTGAAACAAGCCATGATGATAAGAAACAATTATCTGAGAATACATAAGCAGTTACATTCCTTGGAAGATGAAACCATACTTGGCTGTCTTGCAGGAAAGAATGTAACTGAGTTCGAAATAAATGACTGATAGAAAAAGTCTAGAGGAGGAAATGGGAGAAATCAACATTCTTCACCTTCCAAGTTCTAGTTCAAACATTCCCTCCTCTGGGAAGTGTTTATGAAGTCTGACTCCCTAGGGCTGGGCCTAGCTTGTCTCCTCTGCTGTGGTTCATGGCCATTTGCCCCAGCTTCCATTACAGCACTCACTGTCTTCCACAACATCATCTTATTTTTCAGGAGACTGTGAGGTGAAATAGAGAATGCAAAGACCTTAGTGAAACATACTTTGGGTTAGGATACCATTTCCTATCATATGGGGTATCTAAGATGATGATTTTAGGAGCTAACCCTTAGTAATAGGTTTCACCCATTTTGCTGAACACTTTACGTAACGGGATTTAGTCCTCAGCACATCTTACCCTGGTTTTATGCTATTGATAATTCCATTTTACAAATAAGTAAGGTGAGGCTGAAGCAAATTTTCAAATTGCTATCATCAGTGGCAGAGACTGGTTTCAAACAATTGTCTAAAAACACACATTTGAAGAAAACATGCACAGGGACTTTCCCTGGTAGTCCAGTGGCTAAGATACCATGCTTTCAAAGCAGGGGGCCTGGGTTTGATCCCTGTTCAGGGAACTAGATCCTACATTCCACAACTAACAGTCTGTATGCTTCAACGAAAAAGGAAAAGATCCTGCAAGCTGCAAAGAATCTTGTGTGCCACAGCTAAGCCTGGGTACAGTCAAATAAATAAATAAAAAGAAATTTTAAAAGAAATATATGCAATAATTCTACTAAACTCACTTACTTGCTCAGCATGTCAATCTCCTCCTCTATAAGATAGGGCTGAAAATATCCCATAGTGCTCTGAGACAGCATTGTAGGCTGTGAATATATTAGCAGTCAGGTGCTCTGAACGGAGCAGGATGGTCCAGCTCGGCTTCACTACAGCTTTCTTTCTGTCCCTTTAAGATGCCAAGCTCAGTTCTACCTTCATAGTTTTCTTCTTTCTGCATGCAATGCTCTATCCTTCTATCTGTGCAAATCTGGCTTCAGTTTACCGATTGAATCTTAGCAAAACTGTCCTTTCATTATAAGATCTGTCCCAAAGACTCTAAAACAAAAGCCCAGACCTATTGCTTTCTATAGATTCTAAGCTAATTCATTTTTCTTCATACTTCGTTCCACTGACGCTATATATTTCATTAATTTGTTGTTTTTACTTGGTTATTTGCTTACTTAGGATTGATCAAGTTTATTTTTATTCGACCCATTTTCATTAGTGAGTTATAGATTATTTTACTTTTAAAGATTTTCTTTGAGATGAAAACACAAATGCCTTATTAGAATATAATATAAATGAATAATTTTACTACTTTCTTGATGATGCAGAAAAGGACCTTAGAACAGTTCAATTCACATGAGAGAGAATAATTAAAATTCTGTATATAGTTAAAACTATGTGATATTTCTTTGAGAAGTTAATTTTCATTCATGTTGGATTACTTATTTACCATTTTCATTGACTCTAAATTTGGGAGACAGACACAACTCATTTGGCTTAGAGAAGACAAAGTAGGAATCAACAGTTGAAGATATGAAAGGAAAGGAAAATGGAGGAGAAATAAATTAATGTGTTAAGCACCTGCATATAAACATATACAGGATGTGATATAGGATGTGTATATGATATTATCATCAGAAAGATAAATATAGTAAATTAAAGAACTAGAATTCATTCTGAAAACTTTCAAATTCCAAACACTGTACTCAGTGGTACACAGCACTGCAACTCTGTTTTTCTCATTTGACTAGTTTTCAACTGTTGGCTTTTCTAAAATGCTATCTGGGAGTGGAGTTAAGTGTTTCCTAGAATAGCTTTCTATTCTTGGAATCCTTTCTGTCTGCTTAAAGCTTTGCAGTACTTCTTAAGGGTCATTACTTTAATCATCCATCAGTGGTCAATTCCACTTGAGAAAGAGTCCTTTTTAAAGGAATGGTCACTTGATCACTTCAGTGCTCTGAGTCTGCAGGCTCTCTATCCAGTATCAGAAACCTTGGAGATAGGTTATTTACAGCAAGGATATACACAGTAAGCCAGAAAACTGGGAGATGGCTTTGAAACTTAATTTTCTCACATCAAATAAAGAAAAGTTTGGCTTTCACTGGAGAGTGATTCAAGTTCAGGTTCAACTTAGAGTGAATGTCTCTCATAATTATGTAACTTGAATGTGAGACTACATTCACCCAAAGCACTGTATTTCCCAGTTATCCTTGTGACCTTCAGACTCACTCCTGGGACTGAACAAGCTGAGATGATTTTTCCATCCCACATTCAGTCCTGCCTGGAGCTCTGATCTCTGATGCTGTAACATCAGGTCCACTGTTTCCTTTATAGAAGTGCAGCTACTTGCACTTTGGTTTCCTCAGAAGGATGATAGGAGGAATGGTAAACATCCTTATATAGTTTAATGACCAATATACTGGGTTTCCCTGGTGGCTCAGTGGTAAAGAACCCACCTGTCAATGCACAAGACACAGGTTCAGTCCCTGGATTGGGAAGATTCTCTGGAGAAGGAAATGGCAATCAACTCCAGTATTCTTGCCTGGAGAATTCCATGGACAGGGGATCCTGGTGGTCTACAGGCCTGGGTTACAAAAGAATCGGACATGATTTAGCAACTAAACAACAATAATAGCAACAACAACCAATAATACCAAATCTTCTGTCTCAGATTTTACTGAAATTTGGGCACCAACTATAGGGAATAACACTAATAATAAACATAATCTTGAAACATGCAAAATATTCTTCAAGCTTATGGAAAACATTAAAAAGCAAACCTGATTACTAGAGGTGCTTTCTTGGGTTATCTTAGCTCCTACCCTACTTTCTGAGGTCTTCCTCTCCTCTTCCTCCTCCCCTTCCTTCTCCTCCTCTTATTTCCCCTTCCTCCTCCCAAAGAAAGAGCTCCTCATTCATCCCTATAGTTTAAATCTACATGCACACACATAAACACAAGCACACCCACATGTGTGCACTCACAGACATGCATAGAGACACACACATAGACATGCGCAACACACTAAGCTTACTCTATATGCTGTCTCTTCTTAGCTATGAGGCAATTTGCAAAGCACAGTAATTTTCTAGTCACACATTTTCCAGTGTCAGTTATTCAATCTAGCTTCTCAGCAGGATGAGTTTACAAATCCATATGTAGTTTGATGTTCAAGTCCAGTGGTCAAGTCCAAGCTGGGCTCTGACACTCCAGATTGTAAACTGTCCTCCAAGCCCCCTTAGTTTGTATGAGGTTAAAAATACATACCTTTATTCATCTGGAAAAGTTCTGACAGTGAGTAAATGATATACCCAGCTTCCAAGAACAACCAAAAATATTTCAGACTAGAAAATCCTACATTTGTATTAATAAAAGAAATATTTTCCCAATGGAAATTGAATGGAACAGAATATAGTCTGAAAATATTTCCCATGCTCTCAACAGAGGTAAAAATATATGTGCAAGGGGAGAAAGAGATAAGAAAAAAGAAAAACAAATATAGAGGATAAATATGGATTTTGAGATTAGTTTTGATGACACATCATACCCTGGTGGCCTGTTTGTTTTCAGAGTGTATCACCTACTATCTACAGCCTTTGGCAGGCTGATTCATGAGTTCCCATGGTTTATAGTTAGTTCGCTCCTTTAAGTCAGGAATCTTTAGAAGATAAATTCTAAATTTTAACCTACCAAGATGGGAAATGAATATTCTCTAGAAAAAAGTGGAGAATTCTGATAATACTCTTTTCTGATCACTTGAGTGAAGACAATTTTGTTTTCTCCCAGAAATATTTGCATATTAGCTAAGAGTTCCATTGGGAGATGTTGATCATCTTTAAAAAGAGAAAAGTAATCATGGTTCAAGACATTTGGAAGTTATATGCCATTTCCACCAGTGTGACTATCCTCCAAGGATGTCATTCCTTCCTTGGTTTCCTTTTTAAACTCTTCATTCATTAATGTCAGCTCCTCCTTCTGGGGTCTGCTCCTCCCTTGCGTGTCATTAGATCAGTACTACCAATTTTCAGCCATCATCTTTCCACCTATTTCCCTATTTTCTCCATGTTCCTGGTTCCACTAGTTGCTTTCACTATTAATCTTTATCTATAGAGATATCTATCTTTTTATCTTCTATTGATTGTAAACATTGGTTTTCCCATTTGCATCTCAATTTGATTATGAATTTCTCAGGAGCATGTACATTATATTTTTCATTCTATTCTCAGTACCTAGTGTAGTTCTGATACAGGGTGGGCACTCAACGACTGTTATATGGATGAGCAATCATATCATCTGTCAAACCTTTCTTTGATATAGCTGAACTTCCATGGATATATATATATCCAATTGTCCAAATCATACCCACTCATCGATATATCAGTACTCTAATTGATACTCTAATCAATATATCAGCAAATGAGCCTGGTGGGCTACAGTCCATGGGGTTGCAAAGAGTCAGACATGACTGAATGACTAAAACTTTCAGTTTCATAGATGTAGATATTTAGATAGATAGATAGAGGTTCTATTTAGAGAAAGAAAGAAGGAGAGAGAGGGAGAATTAATACAAATTACACTCTAATCGATATATCAGTAAATTTTGAGGCAGTTATATTAATAGCCACCATTTTGAGCACCTATTATATGACACAATAACTAATTTGCCTATAGCATTTAACATAGGTAAAGTCAGTGAAGTAATGCCTTTCATGAGAAAGTTCTTGTAACTATCCAAATTAGAGGAAATGTTTACTTGCAATGTTGTTTAAATAAGGTGAAATGCTGGATATGTGTACATAGCCACAAAAACTTTTTTGTAACCATCTCCTTTATATTAGTCAGATAAATATAATATGTCTATTTTTATCTATATTCAGAGAGATACAGATAGACCCACTCTAGTATCCTTTCCTGGGAAATCCCATGGACAGAGGAGCCTGGTAAGCTACAGACCATGGGGTTGCAAAGAGTAAGACATGACTGAATGACTAAAACTTTCAGTTTCTTATATGTAGATATTTAGATAGATAGATAGAGGTTCTATTTAGAGAAAGAGAGAGGGAGATTTAATGCAAATAACTGTCTCTTATTATGGAGACTGAGAATTCCCATGATCTACCAGATACAAGCCAAAGAAACCTGGAGAGAGATTTAGGACAGCTGTGGGGTAGTTTTAGTCTACATCTGGAGGTCTGAGAACTGGGAACAATGATGGGTTAAGTCTCAGTCCCAGGCAGAAAAGCAAGACTAATATTCTGGTTCAACAGCTAGGTGGAGAGAGAATTCTCCTTGCCTCTTCCTTTTTGTTTTATTCAGGTCCTTAATGGACTGGATGATGCCCACTGACATTGGGGGAGGGCAATCTTCTGTTCTCAGTCTTCTATTTAGAATGTTCCAGTTGTTAATCTCTTCAGGAAACACCCTAACAGACACATTCAGAAATAATGTTTCATCAGATATGTAGGCAACTGGTGACTCAGTCAAGATGACACAAAAATTAACCATCACAGGCTGATTTATAAAATTTCCACTATTCCCACCTCTCTCCTCTCTCTAAGTAGAGAGTACATCTCTGTTTATTTAGATATTAATTGTTAAATTTTCCCAGGAAAAACCTGAGCTAGGAACTTGACTCTATTACTTTGATTACTGAACATCTTCTAAGCCTCGGGTACTTTGTGTCTAAACCAGGAATGACACTTAATTGACAGCTTTACATAAGACAAACTCAGGTGAAATATCCAACATAATGTGTGGCATGTGTCTGGATCACAATAAGTATTTTGTTTCCCCCATTCATCCTTTTCATACTCCCTGTTACAACTATCTTGATATACCCTTTAGATGCAATACAGATTTCTTCTTTCCAATGGCAGTAAACTTTGCTTTTATTTTTAACACAGAGTTGTTGCACTAATGCATTTCCTCAGGAGAAGTACCCTTGTTCATACTAACCTGAGTGGTAACTGTAAGGGTGGAATTGGATTACATACTAAGAATGCATTCAAGTCTTCAATTATTAATAATGAGTGGTCAAGCAATTAACAAGTCAAGGTACATTTGCTGGGAAGTGGATGATGGTAGTGTTCTTATCCAGAAATCAGGGCATTTCTAAATTTCATCTGACCGCCCACAAGTGCAGAAAATCCTGCTCCCAGTGGCATATCATCGTGATCCATTTTTATACTCAGTGAGGCTTAACAAGTTATTTTGAAATCCCAGAGCTCTCAGATGGTATTTTATTGGCTTGTACTTACTCATTGTCCAGACAGTGTTAATAGCTCCATAAAATAGCAAGCTTGATACAGTACAATATTGGCATGATGAGTCATCAGTTTATTAATCCCATACATATGGGGCAATTTATTAACCCTTTGTTTTGTTTTACATGACTGAAGAACCAAAGAGGTGATAATCATTATCAAGGCTTCTTAATACTTAATGAATTCAGAACTAAGATATTAGAATGAACGAAGCAGGCCAGGTATAGAAAACAATAGTAACCCAAAAAGCAGCTGGGCAGTGACTGAAAGGAAAGTGCATGACCCATCAGTGTGTAATTAGATGTGGATCTAGCTTTTTCTGTTACTCTGAGAATTGTGGACTAAAGTTTCCAGTTAAGGAAAAATGCTGCTAAGTATTCCACCTCTAAAAGAAAGCTGCTAACAAATGAGCTGACGTGATGGGGAAAAACATCTGGCTACCTGTGTTCACCATCATAGGCCACACCCTTCTGAGCACACGTAGCATAGTGGGGAGGAGGCAGGCAGAGCCAGACAAGGAATGTTTGTCCTTCCAGAAACACAGATTTTATAGACAGAGGGCTTTTCTTTCCTGTTTGCATTGACGTCTTTCCCCAAATCCCAAAGTTATCAATGTGATTGAGGGTACCTGGCAAGAAAGGAGAAGGCATCATGTGTCCTGGGTAGATGCTTGTTAAATTGTAGAATTATTCTTCTCTTTTCATGGATAAAGAAACTGAGGCTCAGAGCACAAAGATCACTCAGGGCATAACAGGGGAAACAGGATTCCAGCCAAAGTGGACAGATCTCTTCCTATGATACTTTAAGGGCAAAGGAGGAATAGCAATTGGATTCATCTTCAAATGTTATCTGCCTTCACACCCCAAAGGCCAGTCTGAGAAGGACTCTGGCTGGTTTGAAGAGGATCCTGGTCTGGACCATGACATCAGCGACTATCCTTTTACCTTCCTTTTATGATGATCTCAGTCATTATTATGCTTCTGCTCTTTCAAGATTTCAGCTGACCTTGGGAATACTACTACTAATATGCATGATTTTCTCTATCTCTCGTACCATGAGTGTAATTTATTTTATACACACACACACACACACACACACACACACACACACCGAGTTCAGTTCAGTTCAGTCACTCAGTCATGTCTGACTCTTTGTGACCGCATGGACTGCAGTACATCAGGCTCCTTGTCCATCACCAACAGCTCCCGAAGCTCACTCAACTCATGTCCATTGACTCGGTGATGCCATCCAACCAATTCATCCTCTGTCATCCCCTTTTCTTGCCACCTTCAATCTTTCCCACGATCAAGGTCTTTTCCAATGAGTCAGTTCTTCACATCAGGTGGCCAAAGTATTGGAATTTCAGCTTTAGCATCAGTCCTTCCAATTAATATTCAGGACTGATTTCCTTTAGGATGGACTGGTTGGATCTCCTTGCAGTCCAAGGGACTCTCAAGAATCTTCTCCAACACCACAGCTCAAATACATCCATTCTTCAGCATTAAGACTTCTTTATGGTCCAACTCTCACATCCATACATGACTAGTGGAAAAACCACAGCTTTGACCAGAGGGATCTTTCTTGGAAAAGTAATGTCTCCTGCTTTTTCAATATGCTCTCTAGGTTGGTCATAGCTTTTCTTCCAAGGAGCAAGCGTCTTTTAATTTCATGGCTGCAGTCACAATCTGCAGTGATTTTGGAGCCCCCCAGATAAAGTCTGTCACTGTTTCCATTGTTTCCCCATCTATTTCCCACGAAGTGATGGGACCAGATGCCATGATCTTCGTTTTCTGAATGTTGAATTTTAAGACAACTTTTTCACTCTCTTCTTTCACTTTCATCAAGAGGCTCTTTTGTTCTTTGCTTTCTGCCATAAGTGTGGTGTCATTGCATAAATCTGAGGTTATTGAGATTTCTCCCAGCAATATTGATTCCAGCTTGTGTTTCTTCCAGCCCAATGTTTTTCATGATGTACTCTGCATAGAAGTTAAATAAGCAGGGTGACAATATACAGCCTTGATGTACTCCTTTTCCTATTTGGAACCAGTCTGTTGTTCCATGTCCAGTTCTAACTGTTGCTTCCTGACCTGCATACAGATTTCTCAGGAGGCAGGTCAGATGGTCTGGTATTTCCATCTCTTGTATTTTCCACAGTTTGTGGTGATCCACACAGTCAAAGGCTTTGGCATAGTCAATAAAGCAGAAGTAGATGTTTTTCTGCAACTCTCTTGCTTTTTTGAAAATCCAGCGGATGTTGGTAATTTGATCTCTGGTTCCTCTGCCTTTTCTAAAACCAGCTTGAACATCTGGAAGTTCATGGCTCACATACTGTTGAAGCCTGTTTGGGAGAATTTTGAGCATTACTTTGGTAGTGGGTGAGATGAATACAAATGTGTGGTAGTTTGAGCATTCTTTGGCATTGCCTTTCTTTGGGATTGGAATGAAAACTGACCTTTTCCAGTCCTGTGGCCACTGCTGAGTTTTCCAAATTTGCTGGCATATTCAGTGCAGCACTTTCACGGCATCATCTTTTAGGATTTGAAATAGCTCAACTGGAATTCCATCACCTCCACTAGCTTTGTTTGTAGTGATGCTTCCTAGGGCCCACGTGACTTCACATTCCAGGATGTCTGGCTCTAGGTGAGTGATCATACCTCATACCATTGTGATTATCTGGGTCATGAAGATCTTTTTGTATAGTTCTTCTGTGTATTCTTGCCACCTTTTCTTTATATCTTCTGCTTCTGTTAGGTCCATACTATTTCTGTCCTTTATTGAGCCCATGTTTACATGAAATGTTCCCTTGGTATCTCTAATTTTCTTGAAGAGATCTCTAGTATTTCCCATTCTATTGTTTTCCTCTATTTCTTTGCCTTGATCACCAAGGAAGGCTTTCTTATCTCTCCTTGCTATTTTTTGGAACTCTGCATTCAGATGCTTATGTTTTTCCTTTTCTCCTTTGCCTTTTGCTTCTCTTCTTTTCTCAGCTATTTGTAAGGCCTCCTCAGGCAGCCATTTTGCTTTTTTGCTTTTCTTTTTCTTGGAGATGGTCTTGATCCCTGTCTCCTGTAGAGTGATATGAACCTCTATCCATAGTTATTCAGGCACTCTGTCTATCAGGTCTAATCCCTTGAATCTATTTGTCACTTCCACTACATAATTGTAAGGGATTTAAGTTAGGTCATACCTGAATGGTCAAGTGGTTTTCCCTACTTTCTTAATTTTAAGTCTGAATTTGACAATAAAGAGTTCGTGATCTGAGCCACAGTCAGCTCCTTGTCTTGTTTTTGCTGACTGTATAGAGCTTCTTCATCTTTGGCTGCAAAGAATATAATCAACCTGATTTCAGTGTTGACCATCTGGTGATGTCCATGTGTAGAGTCTTCTCTTGTGTTGTTGGAAGAGGGTGTTTGCTGTGACCAGTATGTTCTCTTGGCAAAACTCTATTAGCCTTTGCCCTTCTTCATTCTGTAATCCAAGGCCAAATTTGCCTATTACTCCAGGTGTTTCTTGACTTTCTCCTTTTGCATTCCAGTCCCCTATAATGAAAAGGACATCTTTTGGGGGTGTTAGTTCTAGAAGGTCTTGTAGGTCTTCATAGAACCACTCACCTTCAGCTTCTTCAGCATTACTGGTTGGGACATAGACTTTGATTTCCGTTATATTGAATGGTTTCCTAAGAAATGAACAGAGATCATTCTGTCATTTTTGAGATAGCATCCAAGTACTGCATTTTAAGCTCTTTTGTTGATTATGATGGCTACTCCATTTCTTCTAAGTGATTTTTGCCCAAATTGTAGATATAATGGTTATCTGCACTAAATTCACCCATTCTAGTCAATTTTAGTTCACTGATTCTTAAACTGTCAGTGTTCACTCTTGCCATCTCCTGTATGACCACTTCCAATTTACCTTGATTCATGGACCTAACATTCCAGGTTCCTATGCAATATTGCTCTTTACAGCATAGGACTTTACTTCCATGACAAGTCACATCCACAACTGGGTGCTGTTTTTGCTTTGGCTCCATCTCTTCATTTTTTCTGTAGTTATTTCTCCACCCATCTCCAGTAGCATATTGGGCACCTACCAACCTGGGGAATTCATCTTTCAGTGTCATATCTTTTGCCTTTTCATGCTGTTCATGGGGTTCTCAAGGCAAGAAGACTGAAGTGGTTTGACATTCCCTCTTCCAGTGGACCACTTTTTGTCAGAACTCTCCACCATGAGTGTGGTTTTGTCAGAACTCTTCACCACTGTCTTGGGTGGCCCTACACAGCATGACTCATAGTTTCATTAAGTTAGACAAGGCTGAGGTCCATGTGATCAGATTGGTTAGTTTTCTATATTTGTGGTTTCATTCTATCTGTCCTCTAATGGAGAAGGATAAGAGGCTTATGGAAGCTTCCTGATGGAGAGACTAACTGAGGGGGAAACTGGGTCTTATTCTGATGGGCGGGGCCATGCCAGTAAATCTTTCATCCAATTTTTAGTTCAACAGTCAGAAAATTGGCAGAACTGTGTTCCCTCCCTGTTCTTTGACCTGAGGCCAAACTATGGCGGAGGTAATGAAGATAATGGTGGCCTCCTTCAAAAGGTCCCCTGCAGGCCCTGCTGCCTGCAGTGCCCCCAACCCTGCAGCAGGCCACCACCGACCCACACCTCCTCCAGGGACGCCTGGACACTGGCAATCTGGTCAGTCTCTTGTGGGGTCACTGCTCCTTTCTTCCGGGTCCTGGTGCACATATGGTTTTGTCTGTGCCCTCCAGGAGTCTGTTTCCCCAGTTCTGTGTAAGTTCTGGTGGCTCATACGTGGGGCCAATGGCGACCTCCTCCAAGAAGGCTCATGCTATACCCAGGTCTACTGTGCCCAGAGCCCCCGCCCCTGCGGCAGGCTACTGCTGACCCGTACTTCCACAGGAGACACGGAAACACAGTTCTGGCTCAGTCTCTGTGAGGTCTCCGGGTGTGCACAAGGCTTGTGTGAGACCTCTGAGTGTCTCTGGCAGGTATGGGGTTTGAGTCTAAACACAATTTTGCCCCTCCTACTGTCTTGCTGGGACTTCTCTGCCCTTGGATGTAGGGTATCTCCTCAAAGTCAGTCCAGCACTGGGAAGCTTCTACTCCAGCACTGCCCAGCTGGATTGCCTCCACGTCTTCTCAGCCCCCAGGAGCTGACCCTTGAGGAAGGTGCCATTGTGAGCACCCTCACTGGCTGGCTTCTGATTTTGCCAACAGGAGGTGGGAGAAATGGCCAGGGTTTTCTTTCCCACTCCCTCTCTGCTCTGGGACCCTGTTTTCTCTGATAGCTCAGATGGTAAAGAATCTGCCTGTAATGTGGGAGACCTGAGTTTGATCCTTTGGGTTGGGAAGATTCCCTGGAGGAATGCATGGCATCCCACTCCAGTATTCTTGCCTGGACAATCCCATGGACAGAAGAGCCTGGCGGGTTACAGTCAATGGGGTCACAAAGAGTCAGACACAACTGAGTGGATAAGAGCATACTCACATACATACATATATATATGTGTGTGTGTGTGTGTATATATATATATATATATTATAGTATGTGTAATTAATGGGCTCAGTGGTAAAGAATTCACCTGCCAAGGCAGAAGACATGAGTTCAGTCCTTGGGTTGGGAAGATTTACCGGAGAAGGAAATCGCAATTCACTCCAATATTCTTGCCTGCTAGGTCAGACACTACCTAGCAGCTAAAGAGTAATAGTAATGTGTAATTATTAATTCATAATTTGTACATATATGTCAGTGTCAATTACACACTATACACCCTAGTCTGAAAATAATTAGTATGTGGACTTTGCCAAACTAAGGTGTACTTACATTGTTAGTTGTGGAGAAGGCAGGAAAAACCAATAGAATATTGTAAAGTAATTAACCTCCAATTAAAATAAATAAATTTATATTAAAAAATAAAAAATAATGTTTAACAATTTTTAAAAGTCTTTTCTTTTAGAAAACAATTTTAAAATTGAACTAAATTGTATTGCTTAAGTTTTTTTAATTTGGGGGCAGTAAGTGGTTACCCCCAAATAATCTTGTCAGCTTCTTTTCCTTCTCTATGTTTTTTGTTGTTTTCATCACAGACTAGTTCATTCACTGGTTTGATGAAAATCTAGTCAGAAAGAATTTGATAGCATTCTCCCCATCAAGCTATCTGACCTGGCTAGAAATGAGAAGTTCAAACAGAAAAAATATAATCAATGAATCCATAGTTTAGAAAACACTCTCTACTTTCTCCTAGCCACCCACATTACAAAGGATGACATTAAGTTTGAAGCTGTTTTAAATTATTTTAGAAGTTTATTGGCTAACCAGGGAAAGTCACTTTCATGAAGTTCTTAGAAAAACAAAATTGTACTTAGCACCTGCAATGTAGAGATAAGTAAACAACATCCTTTTTGTAGGAATATACTGAATTGAGCTATTGTTAGCTGCTTCAGGTTTGGTTGCTATCCCCACTCCTCATAAAAAGAAAAAAAAGGGAAAGAAAAGAAAGAAAGAAAAAATAAACCAAAGAAAGAATAAAATAATTGTGGAGAGAAATGAAAACAACAGACCTGCTGAATTCCTGTCTCCCCTTACCAGGCAGCAATATTTCCTGGAATGCTTGAAATGTAGGAGCAAACGCTCAAAATGTCCACTACTGGTCAGAAATAAATGTTTTTAAAACTTGTTACAAAATGAATCATCTGTATGTTAATCATGTGCAGTAGCAGAGTTGCAAACTGACATGCTAAGAGAGACTAAGCAGACAAAATAACTGAATGAAGAGACACCGGACTAAGAAAACCTTGGCATTCCTTTTTAATCAAATTACCCCTGATATTTACTACTATAGGGCTTCCCTTGTGGCTCAGCTGGTAAAGAATCTGCCTGTAAAGCAAGAGACCTGGGTTCAATCTCTGGGTTGAGAAGATCCCCTGGAGAAAGGGAAGGCTACCCACTCCAGTATTCTGGCCTGGAGAATTCCATGGACTGTATAGTCCATGGGGTCACAAAGAATCAGGCATGACTGAGTGACTTTCACTTTCACTTTACTACCATATGATCCAGCAATCCCACTCCTGGGTACACAGTCAAAGGAAATGAAATCTATACCTCAAAGAGATATCTGTTCTCCAATGTACCTTGAAGCCTCACTCATAGTAACCAAGCCAGACATCCAACCTAAGTATCAGTCAACAGATGAATGGTTTTAGAAAGTGTCCATTCAAAGGAATATTATTCAGGCATGAGAAGAAGGAAATTCTGCCAGCTGCAACAGCATGAATGGAGTTTGAAGTGTTAAGTGAAATACATCAGACAGAAGGACAAACACTGCATGATCTCAGTAACATGTAAAATATTAAAAAATCAAACTCATTAAAAAAGTGAGTAGAATGTTGGTGCCCTCCCAAAGGCTGGGAGCTAGGAAAAAGGGAGAGATATTGGTCAAAGGGCACAAAGATGAACAATTCCTGTGGAACTAATGTATGGGGCTTCCCCTTAGCTCAGTGGGTAAAGAATTTACCTGCAATGTAGGAAATACAGGAGATGTGAGTTCAATCTCTGGGTCAGGAAAATCCCCTGGAGGAGGAAAATGGCAACCTACTCCACTATTCTTGCCTGAAAAATCCCAGGGGCAGAGGAGCCTGATAGGCTACTGTCCAAAGGGTCTCTAAGAGTAGGACACAGCTAAGCGACTAAGCACACACAGAGCACACACAGCTCGGTGACTATAGCTAACAATATCATATTATATACTTAAGAGTTGTTAAGAGAATGGGTCTTAAATGTTTTCACTGTATACACACAAATGGTAGATATTAATATGTGAAGTGAAGTGAAATGAAGTCGCTCAGTCATGTCTGACTCTTTGTGACCACATGGACTATAGCCTACAAGGCTCCTCTGTCCATGGAATTTTCCAAGCAAGAGTACTGGAGTAAGTTGCTATTTCCTTCTCCAGGGGATCTTCTCAGCCCAGGGATCGAATCCAGGTCTCCTGCATTGCAGGCAGATGCTTTACCATCTGAGCCACCAGAGCTGATGTATTAATTAACTTTATTGTGGTAATTATTTCACAATATATACATGTATTGAATCATCATACTGTACACTTTAAATTTACACATTATATGTAAATTGGACTTTCAACTGAAGCTCGGTGATAAAGAATCTGCCTGTCATTTGCAGAAGTCACAGGAGACAAGGGTTCAACCCTTGGGTCAGGAAGATCCCCTGGAGAAGGAAATGGCAACCCATTCCAATAATTTTGCCTGGGAAATCCCATGGACAGAGGAGTCTGCAGGCTACTGTCGATGGGGTCACAGAGTCTGACATGGCTTAGTGACTGTGTATGCACATGCACATATGTCAATTACATCTCAGCAAGGCTGGAAAACATTTTTCGTTGACTTGCAGTAGATATGCTACTAACAGATAGTTCTGAACTCTAAAAAAATTATGTAAGTATAGAAATAAACAGAACGTGACATTTGGATGCAGGGAAGGTAGGCAATAAACAAGAGTACAGTATCAGCTGTTTCTGTGTCTCAGCCCATCCCCAAAGTTAGTGACTCAGAGACTAAACAATCATTAATGTAGCTTATAAGTTTGTGGGTCAGTAATCTGGGGTGTTGTCAGCTTGATCATTCTACGTTTGGCTTACTCTTCAGTTTTCAGTCAGTTAACAGGTTGGCCGGGTGTGATGCTGAGAGGATGATATAAGAGTGGAAAATGGCCAAGGCTGGATTTGAGTATTTAAAAATAAACATTCACTTATTTGGCTGTGTTGGGTCTTTGTTGCCTTGCAGGGACTCTCTAGTTTTGGTACACAGGCTTAGTTGCTCTGTGGTATTGTGGGGTCTCAGTTCCCCAACAAGAGACTAAACCTGGGTCTCCTGCATTCAAGGTGGATTCTCACCTACTGGACCACCAGGAGGTCCCTGGATTTGAGTCTTGGTGCTGCTGTTTATACTTGTATGAATTGTAGGAACACTCCTTTTTCTCACCCATTAAATGGAGAAGAAACTATCATCCTCACAACTTTGTTGCTAAGATTAAATAAGGAAATGCAGATGAAATAGATTTATAAAATATACCTATTACTTTTGCTAAAATACACGAAGTAGAAACTGACAGAATTAGAGAAATAGATAATTTAACAGTAAAAATTGGATTCATCAATATTCCACCTTTAATAGTGGCTACAGGGGACCAACAAAGAAATCAGTTCAGTTCAGTTCAGTTCAGTCACTCAGCCGTATCCGACTCTTTGCAACCCCACCGACTGCAGCGTGTCAGGCTTCCCTGTCCATCACCAACACTTGGAGCTTACTCAAACTCATGTCTATCAAGTCAGTGATGCCATCCAACCATCTCATCCTTTGTATTCCCCTTCTCCTCCTGCCTTCAATCTTTCCCGGCATCAGGGTCTTTTCCAGTGAGTCAACTCTTCGCATAAGGTGGCCAAAGTATTAAAGTTTCAGCTTCAACATCAGTCCTTCCAATGAATGCTCAGGACTGATTTCCTTTAGGATGGACTGATTGGATCTCCTTGCAGTCCAAGGGACTCTCAAGAGTCTTCTCCAACACCATAGTTCAAAAGCTTCAATTCTTTGTCAACTCAGCTTTCTATAATCCAACTCTCGCTTCCATACACGACTACTGGAAAAACCATAGCTTTGACTAGATGGACCTTTGTTGGCAAAGTAATGTCTCTGCTTTTTAATATGCTGTCTAGGTTGGTGATAACTTTTCTTCCAAGGAGCAAGCATCTTTTAATTTCATGGCTGCAGTCACCATCTGCAGTGACTTAAATTACACTATAAACCAAAAAGATGTACAGTCATAAGCAAATACTATGGACAGTTATATGCAAGCAAATTTGATAACTGAGAAGAAATAGACATATGCAACCAAGTATTAATAGTAGTATTATTTATGATAGTGAAAACATAGAAGAAAATTGTGTCCATAAACAGATGAATGGATCAAGCAAAGTGGTATGTATATACAATGGAATATTAGCCATAAAAAAGAATGAATTTTTGCCACTTGCAATAACTTGGATATAAATCATATAAAGATAAGTACTGTATGTTTCCCCTTATATGTGAAATCTGAAAATAAAACAGATAAATGAATATGACAAAAGAGAAACAGACTTACAGAGACAAGAGAACAAACTAGTGGTTTCTAGTGGGGATGGGTTAGAGGGAGGGGCAAGATAGGTAAAGAGGATTAAGAGGTACAGACTACTAGGTGTAAAATGAGTAAGATACGAAGATGTAATGTACAGCACAGGGAGTGTAGCCAATATTTTATAATAAGTTAATATGAGTATACATAATACTCAGTTTATGGATGCATATTTCATTTTTCAGATGAGTATAATTTATACTCATCTATACTATCTATTGGAGAAGGAAATGGCAGCCCACTCCAGTATTCTTGGCTGGAGGATCCCAT
The DNA here is from genome assembly GCA_917880005.1 of Nanger dama. Classification (NCBI taxonomy): domain Eukaryota; kingdom Metazoa; phylum Chordata; class Mammalia; order Artiodactyla; family Bovidae; genus Nanger; species Nanger dama. The sequence continues at coordinate 2,504,742 of CAKJTW010000074.1, read as the reverse complement.
AGGCAGAGGAGCGTGGTGGCCAAAAGTCCATGGGGTCACCCAGATAACTGAAGTGATTTAGCACGCTTGCTTTAGTACACTTGCATACGTACTATCTATAAAACACTGGATCACTATGCTATACACCTGAATTAATAGAATAAATCAAGTATACTCCAATAAAAAAAAAAAAAATGCATAAGTCCAAAATATTGGTAGCAATCAGGCCTGAATTTGGACGTGAAATTCTGAATGGCTCATTCTATCTAGGTCACTAATATGCCAAGTTCCTAAATGAATTTTGGAAATCTTTTTTAATTTTGGTTTTTAGCTTTCATTCCAGCAAGGCAGATGTCTCTAGCCATCCTCATTATGTCTATCAGCTGTTGGTTTATGGTGTTACATTCACCTCAGTCTCTTGCTCCAAGTCATGCTCATTTCACGTCTGCATGCCCAGCCAGAAAGAAAGCCTATTTCCCATATCGAGAATGGCATTTACTAATTTACTCACCCTGATCTAAACATCTGCCTCCTTCTTTACATATTAAGGCAACTGAACTTAACCAGATTGCTGGTCAGTCTTTTCAGATGCAGTCTAAACTGGATGGAAGCTGCCGCAGTTCCTCCTGGTTGTTCAGGGTACATTGTCTGCAGCCTACAGCTCTTAATTACCTGTGCTCCCACTGGCATTTATTATTATTCTTGTAAATCGTCATCACCCGCTCGGGATCGAGACTCTCACAATTGTGTAGAAAAGGAGCCAAGAGGAAGCCTCACAATTGTGTGGCAGTAATTATCCGCGACACACAATAATGACTTTGGACCCTGCTGTTTTTGTGCAGTAATTAACAGGTGGCAATCTCTGACTGCAACATTTTCCCCAACAGCTACTGGAAAAAACACTGGCATCTGGGTAAATAGATTAAATATTGAAACAAAGGCTCTGAGAGGGAACTTCATCTGACACTGCCACTAGATAGGGTTTGCCAGGGTTATGGGGCTGAGGGTATGATTTTTGAGACCAGTTACTCGCAGTCACACCCTGGTTCTACCCCTTTCCGGTTCATGGTGAGACCTCTACAAGGGTTAGTCCCATTTCTATGGTATTGCTGCAAGCAACGTGGCAGTATCTTTGCTTCCACCCCCTTAACATGCTGATCAGATCCCTTTATGGTCGGATGCTAGCCATCCTCCCACAACTACCTCCAATGTGGCTTTATCTCTAAACACCAGTCTCCAATTATGTCCTGCAACCCATTACGGACCCAGCAATCCCACTACTGGGCATACAACCCGAGAAAACTATGATGTGAAAAGACACATGCACTCCAATGTTCACTGCAGCACTACTTACAATAGCCAGGACATGGAAGCAGCCTAAATGTCCATCAACAGAGGAACAGATAAAGAAAGCGTGCTACACATATACAATGGGATATCACTCAGCCTAAAAGGGAAGACATTATTCAAGCTCACCTCCGAAGTCACCTATTATGTATTGCTTTCTGTAACTATCCATTCCCCAATCTTGCTTTCATAGTAATGCTATGCTACCCACGAAAACTCTAATCATGATACTGGCATTCAAGAATATCCCATGTGCAGAACGCTGTGTTAAAAGGGAAGATGAAACTTCACTTTCAAGCTTTAGGTATTGAATCTATTAGACTCTCAATGTCCTGACAAGAAAGTGTCATTCTGAACAAGGAGGCAGGACCCCTGAGTTCTCTTTCTGGATTTTTCAGTTAATATTCCATATATTGAGTCAAAGCCTACTATGATCATGCTCTGTGCTAGGCAAGCAAGATACAGCCTTGTCCATAGTCTAGTGTGAAAACCAAAGACATGAATAAGCTGTCCCAGTACACAGTTGTAAAGTGGGAAGTGCATTTGTGGGGGTGTATTCTTAAAGCCCTGCAGCATTTAAGAGGGCACCTAAGTTAGGCAAATGGAGAAGGGTGTCAGGAAAAGATTGTCAGAGCAAGTGAAATCTAAGCTCAGACCTTAAAGAGAAATTTAAGTTACACAGTTAATAGAGAAAGCAGAAGTAGGGACAAGCATTCCTAGCAGTGGAAATAGCATATGCAAAGGCTTAGAGTAAGATAGACCAAGATAAAAACCAATGATTTCACATGGATGGAACATATGTTTTGTAATAGGGAGGACTGGTGAGAAATGAGATTGAAGAAATAATACAAATTCTTGGGACTTCCTGGTGGTCCCGGGAAGAATCTGCCTTCTAGTGCAGGAGATGTGGGTTTGGTCCCTGGTTGGGGATCTAAGATCCCACATGCCGTGGCACAACTAAGCCAGTGCGCCACACGAGAGAAGTCTACAGGCTGCAGTGAAGACCCAGCACAGCCAAAAAAAAAAAAAAAAGAATACAAATTCTCTGGACGCTTATTTCCTCACCTATGAAATAAATAATCAAGATTTGGTTGGCTTTAATGTTCCTTCCCAGTTTTACACGCCATGGCACAGGGAATTGTGAAGAACGTTGTGACCCCAGGTATCTGATAATAAACCTCACATCGATTAAGGTATAAGGAATAGGCTTGATGCTGAAACTAATTTCATGAGGTGACACTACCCTCCTTAAGAGAAACAAAGTCTTCAAAGAAAGAACAAGAGGGACTGGCAGCTTCAGTGACACTTCTTGGAGCAAGATGGAGCAACAGTCCTCCCAAGTGGATTCTGGTGATTAGGGGAGGCTCGTGGGCATCTTGAACAGGTCTGTTCCCTTATGGAAACCATAAGTGCCCTTCTTCATTTTTGGAGACATTTTACTGTCACATTCTGTTTTTCAGACTGTGCTGTCTCTACTACTTAGGGGTTGGCAATCGATTACAAAGTCACTTTTCATTAGAATTTGTGTGTGTGCTCAGCTGCTCAGTTGTATCTAACTGTTTGCAATCCCATGGACTTACAACCCCATCCACCAGGTTCCTCTGTCCATGAGATTTTTCCAGGCAAGAATACTGGAGTGGGTTGCCATTTCTTCCTCCAGGAGATCTTCCTAACCCAGGGATAGAACCCACATCTTTTCATCTGCATTGCAGGCAGACTCTTTACCTATACAGCCACTGGGGAAGACCTCATTAGAATTTGGTCATTTGCATTTGTGTGAGATGGATGGGGATTTGGGGGAGGTGGATGGGGAGAACAATTGGGATCCCTCCAAAACACTTGTCTTGAAAAAACAGGAATAGAATGTAAAGGAAACAGAGGTGGTGCCCTTAGGAAAAAAGGAACGGAGAAGAGCTGTGAACACAGCTCATTTATTTCAAATAAACATGTTTTAAAAAACAAAAGAGAGAGAGAGAGACTAGTACCTTACAATGACACTTCTTGAGGCAAATGGAGGACTTCATTTTGCTTTTCTTACATAATCTAATTCTCTGATATGATTTGAATTGACTAGATGCTATCATTTGGCCCATAAATTGAGTTCTGAATCACTACTCAAGAGCTCTTATATATTGGTAATTTTGTTTTAATTTCCAAGGGAGCAAAATTATAAAAAATTGTGCTTCTTTCACACTATTATACAAAAAAATCAGTTAAGAAACAGAGTATTAAGGCTCCTGTATATAGGGCCCATATTGAAATCATTTTGGCATTATCATAATTGGAGCCCACAGTTCGGGGAGGTGAACGTTTCCTTGCAAAGGGGTAAGGAGACCCATGTTCCCTTTTCTTCTTGTGAATTACTTTTCTGTCTTGCCCCACGTGTCAGTGATGGTAACATAACCCATGAGGGTGTGTCCTGACTCAAATGGGCCCTATGCTTAGATGAATAGGTGGGACAAGGAAAGAGCCTGTGGTTTGGGAGTGTGGAAGGGGAGATGCTTCAGGACAAAGGCAAAAGAAGTCTCAGGGAAAACAGGACATGCTCCAGCTGAGCTCCCTGGAGGAGAACTGATGGGGAGCTGAACATTTCATTGGTTAGACATAATGACTCTGGTTTCTGCTGGTGTGCACACTGTAGCCATAGCTCACAGGGAATATGCATGGCAGTGCCCGTAAGAACCAGTCGCAATTGGAACGCCATCCATTCTTTCATAAGGAACGAGCTTATGCTGTATATCACCCTGCGTATCTTTCCCAAGAACTCTTTTGGAAATTATCCAGGAGAAATTAATCTTATCTTGAAGCTGAGAGCACTAAGGCACAGTGCTTAATGTAATTGGAAATCTATGTTATTTGATTCTCTCAGATTTTATCGAAGGGCAGGGATGAACAATTCAATAGAGTAGTTTTAAAGAGTTGAAGTAAGAAAGCATATACCTTCTTTCTGCTTATGCCCTAACAAGTTTAACTTTTTATTAAACAACATAAATGTTACTGATATTATTTTTATTATTAGTCAAGTCAAGATAAATTGAGGGAGTGTCTGTGGTCCTATGTTATAACAGAAATAGAAAATTTATTAGAATCAGAACGGTGAATATGGAATCCAAAGCAGTCAACCTGGGGTCAAAAGTCAATGAATCTGAATGATCCTTTTTTCTCTGAAGCCTTGACTTCCTTCCCAAACCAGGAACCATTGGCCATTCCTTTGTAACCTTTGTATCATCTTGTCTGTATATAAGTCTATTTCTGTACTTAACTGTGAGCTCCTTGAAGTTCAGTTCAGTTCAGTTCAGTTGCTCAGTCATTTCCGACTCTTTGCGACCCTATGAGTCACAGCACGCCAGGCATCCCTGTCCATCACCCACTCCCAGAGTTCACTCAGACTTGCGTCCATCGAGTCGGTGATGGCATCCAGCCATTTCATCCTCTGTTGTCCCCTTCTCCTCCTGCCCCCAATCCTTCCCAGCATCAAAGTCTTTTCCAATGAGTCAACTCTTCGCATGAGGTGGACAAAGTACTGGAGTTTCAGCTTCAGCATCATTCCTTCCAAAGAAATCCCAGGGCTGATCTCCTTCAGAATGGACTGGTTGGGTCTCCTTGCAGTCCAAGGGACTCTCAAGAGTCTTCTCCAACACCACAGTTCAAAAGCATCAATTCTTTGGTGCTCAGCCTTCTTCACTATCCAACTCTCACATCTATACATGACTACTGGAAAACCATAGCCTTGACTAGATGGACCTTAGTTGGCAAAGTAATGTCTCTGCTTTTGAATATGCTATCTAGGTTGGTCATAACTTTTCTTCCAAGGAGTAAGCTTCTTTTAATTTCACCATCTACACTGATTTTGGAGCCCCCCAAAATAAAGTCTGACACTGTTTCCACTTTTTCCCCATCTGTCTCCCATGGAGTGATGGGACCAGATGCCATGATCTTAGTTTTCTGAATGTTGAGCTTTAAGCCAACTTTTTCACTCTCTTCTTTCACTTTCATCAAGAGGCTTTTTAGTTCCTCTTCACTTTCTGCCATAAGGGTGGTGTCATTGCATATCTGAGGTTATTGATATTTCTCCCAGGAATCTTGATTCCAGATTGTGTTTCTTCCAGCCCAGTGTTTCTCATGATGTACTCTGCATAGAAGTTAAATAAGCAGGGTGACAATATACAGCCTTGATGTACTCCTTTTCCTATTTGGAACCAGTCTGTTGTTCCATGTCCAGTTCTAACTGTTGCTTCCTGACCTGCATACAGATTTCTTAAGAGGCAGGTCAGGTGGTCTGGTATTCCCATCTCTTGAAGAATTTTCCACAGTTTGTGGTGATCCACACAGTCAAAGGCTTTGGCATAGTCAATAAAGCAGAAATAGATGTTTTTATGCAGCTCTCTTGCTTTTTCCATGATCCAGCGGATGTTGGCAATTTGATCTCTGGTTCCTCTGCCTTTTCTTAAACCAGCTTGAACATCTGGAAGTTTACTGTTCACATATTGCTGAAGCCTGGCTTGGAGAATTTTGAGCATTACTTTACTAGCATGTGAGATGAGTGCAATTGTGCAGTAGTTTGAGCATTCTTTGGCATTGCCTTTCTTTGGGATTGGAATGAAAACTGACCTTTTCCAGTCCTGTGGCCACTGCTGAGTTTTCCAAACTTGCTGGCATATTGCATGCAGCACTTTCACAGCATCATCTTTCAGGATTTGAATAGCTCTACTGGAATTCCATCACCTCCACTAGCTTTGTTCATAGTGATGCTTTCTAAGGCCCACTTGACTTCACACTCCAAGGTGTCTGGTTCTGGATGAGTGATCACACCATCGTGATTATCTGGGTCGTGAAGATATTTTTTGTACAGTTCTTCTGTGTATTCTTGCCATCTCTTCTTAATATCTTCTGCTTCTGTTAGGTCCATACCATTTCTGTCCTTTATCAAGCCCATCTTTGCATGAAATAGGGATGTTTTAAAACAAATGTTTTAAAAAGAAAGTTGAGACTCAGAGAGTTTAAGGGCCTATTTTATGCTGTCTCTCATTCCCTAGTCATAAAACATGAGACTGAGGCAATGGGAGTTTTAAGTCACTTGTTCCAAGAGCTCTGGGTTCAAATACAAGCCTAGAACTTTGACAATAAATCCAGGGTACTTTCAATGGAGGGAAGCTACATCATGAGTTTAAGAGTTTCAGGAGTGCAGGTAGATACTGTAGGTTCGAATCTTGGCTTGACCACTCACAGTTTGTGTAAACTGGGGTGTCTGTAAATCTTGTTCATCTGTAATTTCCTCATCTGAAACTGGAGAAAATAATGGTGACTGTCTCATGAGATTTTTGTAACTAATTAAATGAACGGATCCATTTTTTAAAAATGTTTAGTATAGTGTCTAGCACATGGATGGCAGTTAAATACTAATTGCTTTTATTACTTTTATTTCCTTTTGCACCAGAGCTGAATAGTGCTATTGTGATTGATTCCACATGAAGAAAAAACTGGTCACTCAGCCCCACAACGTTGTGAGGATGAGCAGAACTTGGTGGCTTTGACTTCAGTATGAAGGCTTTGACTTCACTACGAAGTTAACATTTTCTTCTCTCTACAAATCCACCCTCATTCATTGCTTCTTCCAAAGTTTGCCACTGTTCTACACTTTAGAAGATATCTCAATATCCATGGAGCCCTTGACCTTCAGCTGTAAATTCTAGTAAATATTGGCCACCTCTCTGCTTATTGAGTCTTTCTCTTTCACTCTTGTCTTGCTCTGTGACTGAGACAGAGAATCAAATTAGGTTCAAGGATATTCCTAGTCAAAGGAGTAGTGATGATGATGTCTACAATGAGTCTCACACATGCACATGTCAGATGCCCAATACCCATGCAATTAGTTGATACGTTTTATTACTAGGAGTATAAATATTAATGGGGCTTCCCCTGTGGCTCAGCAGTAAAGAATCCACTTGTAATGCAGGAGATGAAGGAGACACAGGTTTGATCCTTGGATCAGGAAGATCCACTGGAGGAAGAAATGGCAACTCATTCCAGTGTTCTTACCAGGAAAATCCGATGGACAGAGGAACTTGATGGACTAGTCCATTGGGTTGCAAAGAGTCGGACATGACTGAGTGAACACACACACACACGTAAATATTAATGTCATCTACTTCATTTTTCCAGTCAGATACTTGAACATTCACTTGCCTTTATTAGCAGCAAAACATATCTACTAAGTGACTGTCCTCCACATTCTGAGTTTTTCAGTTATTCTGGAAGCCTGTTCTGTCCTCACATGCTAGATTTATTACAAACAAAAAGCAGGGAGAAAATAAGGAAGTGTCATGATTTAACTAACTCGGTGGCTTTGATTGTGGCTGCATGGGTCTTGCTTCGTCTGGGCTACTGCTGTCTTGATGCCTGAGCTCACTTCATTCCTTCTAATTCTCTCAGGAGAGTGTCACAGGTGAGCCAAATTGTAGCCCTTGCATCCTCACTGGCTTGTTTAGTGAGTATTCCCAAAGCACAATGACAAGACAGGGTCTGGAAGATCTTCTAGCCCATCCTGCATGATGTGAAGTTCATTGCCTTGGTGGTGTTCAGTGTGTATGATCAGCTCCGAATAAGCTGCTTTCCACTCCTCAGTGGGGACGAGGTTGTTGTTTAGTTGCTAAATCATCTCCAACTCTGTGACCCCATGGATTGCAGCATCCCAGGCTTCCCTGTCCTTCACCATCTCCCAGACTTTGCTCAAACTCATGTCCATTGAGTCGGTGATGCCATCCAATAATCTCACCCTCTGCCACTCCCTTCTCCTCCTGCCCTCAATATTTCCCAGCATCAGGGACTTTCCTAGTGAGTTGGCTGTTTGCATCAAGTGTTGGCGCCTCAGTTTCACCATCAGTCCACCTAATGAATATACAGGGTTGATTTCCTTTAGGATGGACAGTTTGGATCTCCTTGCAAGACTCTCAAGACTCTCAAGACTCTTCTCCAGCACCACAGTATGAAAGCATCAATTCTTCGGTATTCAGCCTTCTTTATGGTCTAACCCTCACATCTGTATATGATTACTGGAAAAAACATAGCTTTGACTATATGGACCTTCAGCAAAGTGATGTCTCTGTTTTTTAATTGCTCTCTAGGTTTGTCATAGCTTTCCTATGTGGGGATCATAGAGTTCTTTCTTGCTTGTAGATCACATTTGGACCATTGCCATTCAAGATAGAAATTTTTATCATGTTGACTCTTAAAAGGAATAGAGGTTGGTCTCCATTCCTTTCTTCAAGGGTTTTTTGTTTTGTTTTGTTTTGTTTTGTTTTGTTTTAATCCCTAAGCCCCATGTTTACTCCATGGAGTGGCTGAGAATATGAAAATGATATTGAGAAGGCACAGGTTTTGTCAACCACAAATAATTCATTTATATACTTTCCCAGGGCCATGAGAATAATTTAACATTATGTTTGCTTTTAAAAAGAGAAATAACAGCCCTTCTAGGCCAGGAAGCAGTTTGAAGTTTCTTCACTAATGCCTTTTGAGTACTGTCTCATCAGGATTTTCACTGGCACAAGGGTCAAATCTAAACAAAACTAATTTTTTAATTTTATTTTTAATTAGAGGATAATTACTTAACAAAATTGTGATGATTTTTGCCATACATCAACATGAATCAGCCATAGGTATGCATATGTCCCCTTCCTCTTGAACGCCCCTCCCACCTCCTTCTCCATTCCATCTCTCTAGTAAGCAACCCTTCTTGATGGTTGCTATTATCCTCATTTTATATGTGATGAAACAAGTTCAGAGAGCTTACTTACCTCTGGGCCACATTGCTAGTAAGCAATAGCAATGGGATTCTAATTCGGATTAACCTGACTCTAAGCCTCTGGCTTCTCTGCAGTGCTCACACTTGTCTTGGAGCCTCAGGGCAGACACATTTGTACTCCCTAAAATGTGGAACACTAGAGATCAGGGGACATTTCTTTCTCTCCCTCTGTCTCTCTCTCTGTGTCTTCCTTCTCTCTCTCTCTCTCACCTTCCAAGTAACAGCTTTGAGAAGTGGGCAGTACTAAAAGATCTAACCCTTATATTTCTTTATGTTCCTCCTGGATTAAAAATCTACCCGTGGGGACTTCCCTGTGGCCCAGTGCTTAAGACTGCACCTCCAGTGCAGGGTGTGCTGGTTTAATTCTTGGTCTTGGAGCTAGGATCCCACATGTCTGGCAACCATAAAACTTTCCCTCCAAAAAAAAAAAAAAAAAAAGTCATAAGCAAAAGCACTACTGTAATAAATTCAATAAAAACTTTAAAATGGTCCACATAAAAATAAATAAATAAAACAAAATATACCAGGGATCTTGATGCTAATTTTTTTTTTTTTTTTTTTAATCTACCATCTCCTGAGACCTGGGAGAAATTCATTCAGGGCTCACATCTTTTCCCCAACAATTCCAGTAGTCACTAGCTTCTGTCCAAAAGTTAACAGGGAATGTTTTATATTTCAGCTTCAGCCATCCTCAAGCAGACTTTTGTTATTTATTTCTCCCAAAGCTTCAGATTTCTAGCTGCGGCTGTCTACCCACAGATCCACTCAAAACAATTTGATCGATGAAGTCTGGTCCTCATGAAACCGTAGGAATAATTTCTTCATCCGTTCCATGGGAGGACAGAAGGTAATGAGTCAACCTCTGAAAGCAAGGCTTAGTTTAGAGGAGGTTGAGTGACCTGCCCGGGGACCACAAGTGTGTGATAGAGTGAAATTCCCAGCTAGGTGTCTCTTCTCCTGAGTTCAAATTCTACCCCTTCCATTGCACTGCTTCTGTGATTCAGTGATTGTTTTTGGTTTATTTTAGCTCTAGTTATCTTTCCCAGATGAATCTTCAGGTTTAGTCCATGTATTTTGGTGATGCTCCATAATTTAAAAAATGGCTACATAGCTGTAACTTCAAAGTTGGATGCTGAATGCATTAACTTTTAAGTCAGAACTGTCCATGGAGCCATTAACTTCCCCTTGTGGATAGCTGGGCTTGTCACTAAGCTACTCAGATGAGTTAGTCATCACTGGGACCTAAACAATTGGTTCCAAATGCAAGTTTATAGTTACTGCTAAACAGCTGCAAGGACACCCTAGAGACTGGACACCTGATAAGTTGATTCACTTTCTTTCTACCATTTTTGTGTTCTCTTGATAATGTGATTAAAATTTTTAGCTAATTGAAAGAGTGTTTTTGGTCCAGTGGAATTATTGGAGAAGTTGCCTAATGACTATGCCTGTGCTTGATGAATCACTATCCAGCTTTTTTTGATGGATAGATTAGGTCATGACATTGTCTCTTCTCCACTCAGGGAGGGCCTGTGACCTGAATTAAGGACCTGCAGTTCCCTCTGCCTCATGGGGCATCCTATAGTGTATACACTGGTTCGAGCTACTTCTGAAGAGTCACACTGATAATGAATTGGAATTTGGCCAGAACCATAGCAACATGTGGGATCTTTGTTTCCTGACCAGGAATCCATGGCCCCCTGCAATGGGATGGTAAAGAATCTGCCTGCAATGTGGGAGACCTGGGTTCAATCTCTGGGTGGGGAAGATCCCCTGGAGAAAGAAATGGTTATCCATTCTAGTATTCTTGCCTGGGAAATCCCATGGACAGAGAAGCTTAGCAGGCTACAGTCCAAGGAGTCAGAAAGAATCAGACACGATTGAGTGACTAACACTTGCACTTTTTCACCTTTCACACATCTAAATAAAATAAAATCTAATTCTCTCCAGTGATGATTTTAACTAGTCAGTATGAATATGTAGATAAGGAGATCTGACTCAGGTTAAATCATACCAAGGACAAGCACAAATATGTGAGTCATCACTAAATTGGCACCATTTTAATTATAGTAATTGAAGCAGGTGGATGAAAACTCAGTTAGTGAGCACATTGTCCTTCTTTGTTCTGAAGAATTAATAGTAGTCAGATATTTGATCCAATATGAAGAGGGTGGTCAACAACTGCCAAAATGCTAGACCTTAGAACTGCTTTTTTTTTTTTTTTAGAACTGCTTTTTTAACAGAAAACTATTTTTGTGTATAATTATTCATAAGCCTTTAGAAATTGTTTGTTTCTGCTGGATATGAAATCGATGTCTGTATATTGATCTCAAATCCAGTCACCTGCTTAGCTCTGTTTACTGTTATAATAATTCGTTTATCAAAAAATTTTCATGTGATTTCAATATGGATAATCATATCATCTGTAAAAAGAAGTCAGTTTAGTAATTTCCAATCATTTTGCAATTAAGACCATTCCATAGCAATATCTAATACTTATTCTGAATGCAAAAAAAAGAAAAAGTCAGAGAATAGCAACTGTTAGAAAAGTTGGACAGTGACAGGAATGCTAGAAAAAGTGTCCAGTGCTCCACCCATCTGGAAAAGCAGCTGACATTGTTTTGCAAGCTATAAACGTGTTCTACGGTTGAAACATTTCCCTCCTAGGTACACGTCCATGAGGAACTCATGCATATTCTCAGAATGGATTTATAAGGACTCATTTACAAGGTTAAGCAGACATATTCTACACGGCCATTTTGGTACCATAACAAAATGAAATATCATGAAGTTTAAATGAATTTACTACAGAGGTACACATTTGAATGATTCCTAGTGTGCTGCTGCTAAATTGCTTCAGTCATGTCCGATTCTGTGTGACCCCATAGAAGGCAGCCCACCAGGCTCCCTGTCCCTGGGATTCTCCAGGCAAGAACACTGCAGTGGGTTGCCATTTCCTTCTCCAATGCATGAAAGTGAAAAGTGAAAGTGAAGTCACTCCGTTGTGTCTGACTCTTAGCGACCCCATGGACTGCAGCCTACCAGGCTCCTCCATCCATGGGATTTTCCAGGCAAGAGTACTGGAGTGGGGTGCCATTGCCTTCTCCTGATTCCTAGTGTAACAGTGAGTAAAAACATATTATTCTTGGAAATTTTGAGTTTGACATAAACTGCAAAATGACAAACACTGTAATGTCCTTTACATGAAGCAAATAAAGCAAAACAATAAATTTTTAGAAATGCAAATAAATGCAATACAATAATTTTGTTTTCAAAAGCAAGGGAATGATCAACACAAGATTTAGAACAGAGGTGTTTACATTGGATAGAATGATGCAGGGGTTTGGAATCGGAGAGGATCAAATAAGTAGATACAAACTTTAATCAGTGTACTAGTTTCTGTGTCCATGGTGGACCATGGTGAAACAACTAAGCAAACTCTTTTAATAAAAAGAGATCACATGGTACACGTGGACCAATGAGTGGGCTCCATGAACCAAGGATTAGAATTAGCCCAAGACTGTGCACTGACGTCTAGGCAATAGTGAAGGAAATTCCTAAATTCTGCCTCAAGTTTCACAAAGTAATCCCCCAAGTACTTACTATTCTCCTAAAGCAAATATTCCATTTTAAACATCACTACTTACTGCAAGAGCTAAGACAACCAATGGAAGTCTCACACTTCTATAGATTAAGATTGCATTTTATGAGAAATAACACTTTATAAAATATGAAATCTTACACAAAATCTTTGTACAATTGACCCTTACAAAGACATATTTTTAAATTAATTGGTTTATTGAAGCATAACTTACATAAGGGCTTTCCAAGTGGCTCAGTGGGTAAAGAATCCACCTGCAGTGCAGGAGACTCAGATTCAATCCTCAGGTCAAGAATATCCCTTGAAGATGAGCATGGCAACCCACTCCAGTACTCTTGCCTGGAGAATCCCATGGAGAGAGGAGTCTGGAGGGCATCAGTTCATAGGGTTGCAAAGAGTTGGACATGACTGAAGCAACTTAGCATGCATGCATGCACCCTCCAAATAGTGGCAGTAATTTAGATGGGTATATACTTTTAAAAAAATACCAAATAAGAAATCAGGCCATATCTCAGAGTATGGTTAAAATGTACTCTTTAAATCAGCTACTGTTTGACTACTGAAATATCAGGGAATGTCAAAACTAAAGTGGAAATTAGAAATTGTGTGGGCCAACCCACTCATTTTACAGAAGTTAGTAGTAATGAAAATAATAGCTGTTGAGATACTCTAATCACTTAGATGTCTAAAAATAATAAAAAGGAAAGTGATAATACTTTAAATTCACTTAGTACCTTAAAGTTTAAGAAGGAATTCTGTATCTACAATTTTGCTCCTAGTGGCAATAATGTGTAATTGTTCCATTTTACTAGCAATTTAACAGCTCACTTTACTGGGTGTTTACTATGTGCAAGGCACTTTCCTAGCGACTCTGTATGAATCAACTTATTTAATCCTCACAGCAGTTCTATGAGTTAAGCACTGCTAATATTCTCATTTTTAAAGATGAAAAAAATCAGACATAGAAATATTAAATAACTTGTCATTCAGTTCAGTTCAGTCGTTCGGTCGTGTTCGACTCTTTGCAACCCCATGGACTGCAACACGCCAGGCCTCCCAGTCCATTGCCAATTCCCAGAGTTTACTCAACCATCTCATCCTCTGTCGTCCCCTTCTCCTCCTGCCTTCAATCTTTCCCAGCATCAGGGTCTTTTCAACTGAGTCGGTTCTTCACATCAGGTGGCCAAAATACTGGAGTTTCAGCTTGCGCATCAGTCCTCCCAGTGAATATTCAAGACTGATTTCAACTTGTCATAGTTGCCTAGTTAATAATTGATAGAATTAGTAGCCAAACTCCTGCAATCTTACTTTGGAGCCTATCTTATTAATATTAACAACACTCCTAGGCAAAGGGACTTGCCTGGCAGGCCAGTAGTTAAGACTTCACCTTCCAAAGCAGTGGGTGTGGGTTTGATCCCTGATCAGGTAGCTAAGATCCCGTACCCAAAAATACCAGAACATAAAACAGAAACAATATTGTAACAAATTCAATGCTATAAAAATGCTCTATATTAAAAAAAAATCTTAAAAATTAAAATAGCACCACTAGGCAAAAAGAATACCACAGAGTTACTAGCCTAAAAAGTTGGCTTCATTCACCTGACTAAGAAGCAGCTATCTAAGAGTTTCAGCTTCAGCTGACTGACACTGAGTTACCTCCTCCTTCTACCTCGTCAGGGAAAGAATGATTTCTCTGGGGGATAAGGTGACTCATCACACTGTATTCCCATCCAAAATTTAGCAACCTAAACCAAGAAATTCACAGTTCAGTCTTTGATTTCAAAGGACTTTGTTTCTTTTAGGATATTCACTCAATGTGTCTTTGTCATGCTGAGCTACGCATTGGAGTCAATAGGTGAGTTTGCTACACACATCAGGTATAGAACTTAGTTTGTCGTGTTCTTGTGGTTGGGACTTGGCCTTGGCCTTGGCCTCTGACAATGCTGGGATGCCATTGAAAGGTCTCCAGACTGTTTCATAGGGCCACTCTATTTTGCTTCCTCCTGCTACTATAAACAAGGATGCCATCATGGTGACAGAAGGGTATTGTCTGTACTTGAAAGAAGGAATTCATGCTGTCTGCACAGAAAAGGGAATTTACCTAAGGAAACATCTTGATGCTGAAAGCTGGATCACTCTTTAACAGACTCCTACTGCTATTTGATTCTAGTTTTCCAGACAAGTCCAAAGAAAAGAAAGAGAAAACAAACAAATGAATAAAAGCAAGGTAAATGAAAACCCACTATATCTCTGTCCTGGGATGATTTGCTATTCTCAAGGACAAAAGTTATGCCTTATATTCATCTTTGGGAAACCAGAATTTCAGAGTGTAAATCAAAATTTGATGATGGATGAGGAGGATGACTAAGACACCATAATCTAGGGATTTCTCTGGCAGTTCATTGGTTGAGTCTGTAGTCCCAACACAGAGGGCCTAGGTTCGATCCCTGGTCAGGGAACTAACCACAATGCAGTTGAAACCTCAGAGAGGTGATCTTCTCCTTCTGCAATGTCATTCAAATCCTTGAGAAAAGAAATGAGAGTGGACAGAAAAAGAAGGGAGAAACAAAGGGTCAAAGGAAAGGAAAGTGGAAAAGTTTTTAGACATTTATTTTTCAGTAAATAACTATAGCTAAATATGAGCTTCTGTAGTTTCCATTCTATTAATAAATAATTACAAAGATACATTAGTTATATTCTTTAAACTATTAAAGTCAATAGTTAGGTGGGAAAATGCTTTCTTTTGGCTTCCACCACAGTTTCACCTCTGTGACACTAAACTGCAGAGATTTGGCCCCAGTAAAAACACTCAGAAGTATCTACATACAAATATACACCTGTGCACATGAGCAAGCACACACACACACACACACACAGGAATTAACAAAACCCACATTTACCTCCCAAGCAAATGGTTCACACCACCTATACCTGTCACTGAAAGTAGAATGGTATTGGACTGGGTTTGTTGGTTAAAGCACTGGTTTTGAAACTGCACAGATGTGAATTTCTTTGCACACTTCTTCATTCATTCAGTATTTGTTGTCCAATACCATGTGCCTGGGACAAGAATTATAGGAGTAAACAAAATATTTACAGTTCCTGCTTTCAAGAAAGCACAGGCAGGTAGTGAGATAATTAAACCTGCAACTGTCGTGAAGTCAGTGTGTGCTGTGATCATGAATTTTCAGAGTGCAGAGATATCCAAGGAAATGAGAAATGAAATGACACCTGAAGAAGAGAGATGAGCCAAATTGGGACTGAGAAATGGAAAAACTTAAATTCTGGGTTCACAAAGACAGTTAAACTCTATAACCTCAGCCTTCATGTCTATAAAATGGGAGTACTCTGTGCTGTGATCAATCGCTTAGCTATGTCCAGCTCTTTGTGGCCCCGTGGACTGTTGCCTGTTAGGCTCCTCTCTCCGTAGGATTCTCCAGGCAAGGATACTGGAGTGGATTGCCATATCCTACTCCAGGGAATCTTCCCAACTCAGGAATCAAACCTGCATCTCTTGCATCTTCTGCGTTGGCAGGTGGGTTCTTAACCACTAGCACCACTTGGGAAGCCCTAGAAGGACACTGCTAAGACTGAAAATGATAATATGAGTTTGCTGATCACCAGGCTTGATCCAGCATAGACACACCGGTTGTTTTCACTGCTCAGTGGGCTGTAGAGGCAAATCCCATTTTATAGGATGTGCTTATATGATCTTACAGATAAACCTAAATTATTATTCCACTTAACCCATAGCTTTGTAAGATGAGCATAATTCAAGAACTGACAGACTGTAACAAGGGACATAACAATCGAGTATCTCTAATAAGCTTGTGTGACCTCAACACATAGGACCATGCCTGACACGCTG
Organism: Nanger dama; assembly: GCA_917880005.1. NCBI lineage: Eukaryota > Metazoa > Chordata > Mammalia > Artiodactyla > Bovidae > Nanger > Nanger dama. Next base: position 2,488,146 of record CAKJTW010000074.1, on the reverse strand, counting down.
GAGACATTTCATAAATGTTTAATGAATAAATTTATCAGTAATCCAAACCCACTTGCAAAAAAACTTGCTTTAATTTTTTTAAATGTTCTTCCATTTTTGTTGTTAAATATACAATGAACCACAACTATTTCTGGCCCATCAGTCAGGAAAAACCTGTAAAGTCATCTCTGGAATATGCAAATTTAAAAATTATCCAGGAAAATGAATATAATTATTTCTGGAATGGATTGAGTTTTCAAAAGTAAGAGTCAATATTTATAGAGAAAAGTTAAGCATTGGAAAATGCCACCTGGCATTTTTTTCCCTGCAATTTATTTTTCTTTCAATCCATTTTTGCTTTTTATTGGGTTTGCTTTGCAGAGCATACCATTATGATTAAATTTTGATTTAAATAACAGAATTAGTTCTACCATGTGTCAAGTCTGAGGGAGGAGTGAATCTACCATATTGATGTTTATGATTTTCTTTGTAGCTGGAATCTATAGTAATAAAAGTTTATCCTTTGAATGCAAAATGTTGGTTTATTATGCTACACCAGGGGAATGACTGAAGAGTTTTGCTTCTTCTTGATTGTTATGACGGATCTAATGGTATTGCAGCTTGACTTGCCAAATATTACACTCTGATATAAATGTACACACAAAAAGAGTTATTTTAAGATAGAATTCAAGGCTGCTCAAAATGACTTTACTTAGAATGTCTGTACTTAGCTCTAATTTTCTACTATGCGAGACATTAAAAGATATTGTTATGGCATGGCCTTTTGTGTCCATATTAAGGGGAATATTTTGTATTTGGGCACGGTATTTTGTTTTAATGATTTATAAAGAGATCATTCTTGTCCATAAGCAAGTAGTCCTACAATTTCCCTGTTAATCTGTCAATCCTGGTTTATCTCCTTCAAGGCTACATCTTCAACAACTTTAATTTGCTCCTTAATATTTATCTATGTACTTCTAAATAATATACTGAAATTTCTTTTAGAAACAGATTTTGGCTCTTTGCAATGATAAAGGACTGTTATTTTTTCTCCCAGTATCTCCCAGTAGTTTTGTTGCTGTTGTTCAATCTCTAAGTAGTGCCCCACTCTTTGAGACCCTATGGACTGCAGCATGCCAGGCTTTCCTGTCCTTCAGCATCTCCCGGAGTTTGCTCAAACTCCTGTCCACTGAGTCAGTGATGGCATCCAACCATCTCATCCTCTTTTGACCTCTTCTCCTCCTGCCTTCAATCTTGCCCACCATCACAGTCTTTTCCAATGAGTTGGCTCTTCACATCAGGGGGCGAGAGTATTGGAGCTTTAGCTCCAGTCCTTCCAGTGAATATTCTGGGTTGATTTCCTTTAGGTTTGATCCCCTTGTTTTATCTGGTTTGATCCCCTTGTTTTTCAAGGGACTCTCAAGAGTCATCTCTAGCACCTTAGTTAGAAAGCAGCACTTCTTTTGGTGCTCAGCCTGCTTTATAGTCCAACTCTCATATTTGTACATGCGTACTGGAAAAACCATAGCTGTAACTATACAGACCTTTGTCAGCAAAGTGATGTTTCTGCTTTTTAATATACTGGCTATGTTTGTCATAGCTTTTCTTCCAAGGAGCAAGTGTCTTTTAATTTCATGGCTGCAGTCACCATTCACAGTGATTTTAGAGCCTGAGAAAATGAAGTCTGTCACTGTTTTCCCATTATCTGCCATGAAGTGATGGGACTGGATGCCATGATCTTCGTTTCTTGAATGCTAAAGCTTAAGCCAGCTTCTTCACTCTCCTCTACCGGTGGTTCTATCACAATTATTTGTTAACTCAATCATTGGAATTTACATAATAATGACTAAACAAATGCTGTTGTTTGCTGAGCTGAATAATGCCACAGGATTATAACTCCTCTCCTAACTTTTCTTTTATCTGGGAGCAAATGCTCCATCATATCTTCTACACACCTACTGATATTCCCAGGAAATATTAATTTCTACCAGCAAAAACATTAGCTTCCTCTTACCCTCAGCATAATCTCAAAGCCATCGTTACCATCTGTTCCAATTACTCTGTGCCCAGTGTCATCTGTCAGTTTCTCTGGATCATCGTCATTGGACTTCCCTGTGCTGCCCCTAGTCTGCCTTCTTGGAGAAGGGAATGGCAACCCACTCCAGTATTCTTGCCTGGAAAATTCCATGGACAGAGGAACCTGGTAGGCTATAGTCCATGAGATCGCAAAGAGTTGGACATGACTGAGCAACTAACAAACATGCTGCCTTCTAACTTAGAGACAAAATCATACGCCATTTTAAAAAAATTTATCTCCTTACATTGCTGATTATTTTCTCTAATATTTTCCTAAAGACAAGCTATAGTAAATAAATCTTTATATCTTTGCATGTTTGAAAATTCCATTTTGCTCTTTTCACAAGTGATTTATAGGTTGGCTGTGTACAGAATTCTAGATTATTTTTATTCAAAATATTGAAAATATTCTCTTCTAACTAAGATGGGTAATTGATGGATTTTTTTTTTTTTAGCTTTCATTTTTGTATTGAGTATAGCTGATTAACAATGTTGTGATAGTTTCTGGTGGACAGCAAAGGGACTCCAGCCATCCGTATACGTGTATCCATTCTCCCCAATCTCCCCTCCTATCCAGGCTGCCACATGACACTGAGCAGCATTCCCTGTGCTCTACAGTAGGTCTTTGCTGGTTGTCCATTTAAAATGTAGCAGTGTGGACATTTTGGTCCCAAATTCCCTAACTATCCCTCCCCTATCCTTCCTCCCTGGCAACCATAAGTTTGTTCTCTAAGTTTGTGAGTCTGTTTCTGTTTTGTTAATCAGTTCATTTAAATCCTGCATATAAGAGAACTTCAGCTTCCCAGGTGGCAAAAGTGGTAAAGAATCTGCCTGTCAATGCTGGAAACATAAGAGATGCAGATTTGATCCTTGAGTAGGGAAGATCCCCCAAAGGAGGGAATGGCAATCCACTCCAGTATTCCTGCCTGGAGAATCCCACGGACAGGGCAGTACATCGGGTAGCCAAGAGTCAGACACGACTGAGCGTCTGAGCACTGGGCACACACTGTACCAGAGACTAAGGGCTTTCAAAACTGAGAAATTCTGATGTATTTTTTGGTTATTGTTATTAACTTTCTCTTTTCTGTTTTCTCTGTTCACGGAGAGAAAGTGAACCGAGACTAAGTTCCAACTAACAAAGACAAGGAGAATCCCTTCATTTTCTCTTTTTTCTGGATTTCTTTTATCTTACTTGACAATATTTCTTATCTCTCTTATCTTATATCCTTTGACAGTATTTCTTTGCTGACAGCAAGGCCCAGGGCCAGGCTGAGCACGTATGTTGCCTTCAGAGATGCTGGCGATACTGTAAAATGCAGTTGGGAGGGTTGACTTGCTGTTCTTACAGTTTTGATGCTCCTTTCAGAAACTGGAGGGGGAAGAGAAAAATTACAGCTTATTCAAGTAAGAAAACAAAAAGACTATTTTTTTCTATCACTGTGTGGCTTCTTGCTGCAAACCTCTAAACCTTTCTGAGTCTTCATGTCCTTGTCAATAAGAAAGGAAAGTGAGATTGTGTATAATCCCTTACATGCCTCCCAGCTTGAGCGGTGTGGGGCTCCCGTCAAGGCATCAAGGGTAAGCTGCCTTTCTCACTGATTGCTTCTATTCTCTGCCTCGACCATACTGTATTTTTACATATTAGTTCCCGAGAGGAGGAACATCTGGCATACTGCAAAACAGCACTTATTTTTAGCTAGTGATAAGCTGCAGATGTTAGATTTTTTTAAAAATATGTGCTTTACACAGTATCAGAGAATTTGTTCACTTCTCCCTTCTTTCTATTGCCAGACCCTCTTCCCTCTAAGACATTGTTTGTAAGCTCATATTTGGAGTTTTTCTTTTTCAATTTTTTCTTGATGGACAATTCAGACAACATTGTCAGAAGTGAAGCCCTGAGAGAAATATACAGATTGATGGGCTGATTTAGTCGGTTGAAATCTGCACTTATATTATACAGGGATGGGAGGGTGGCAGGGGGCAAGGTGGGGTATCAACCGGGCAAAGTACCACTTCAATAATTCCAAGAGACTCCATCATTTCTCCTTTGGTGTTAATCACTTCAAATTGCACGTATTTGTTTACTTGTCTATCATTCTAACTAGACTATTAGTGCCTTGAGGTCAAGAACTAGGTCTTATTCATCACGCCATTCACATCACTAAGCACAATGCCTGTCACGTGGCAGATAGTTGGTTATGTTTGCTGAGTAATGACTGAATGGATGAATGAATGAATTTTATGAATAGATGGTTAAAGACTTTGTGGCATTACAGCTCTGCAAGGTTCCCAAGAGATCATTCAATATTATCAATAGGCCTGATTTTTCAATGGGAACTCTCTTGTTATTTTCAATAACTATTTAGTCTGTTCCAAGTACTGTTCAAAGCACTAAGGATACAGCAGTGAATCTGAAAGACTGGGTTCTTGCAGGAATCAGAGAATAACCATGTTAAAAATGAATTAATATTAATACTATATTTATTAACATAAATCATGTATGCTCAGTCATGTTCCACTCTGCAGCACTATGGACTGTAGCCCATCAGGCTCTTCTCTCCACGAGATTTCCCAGGCAAGAATACTGGAGTGGGTTACCATTTCCTCCTCCAGGGGATCTTCCGGACTCAGGGATTGAACCCGGGTCTCTGATACCTCTTGCATTGGCAGGCGGATTCTTTACCACTGTGACATCTGGGAAGTCATTAACTTAAAAAGTAAAATGAATACACAGAAGAAAAGGATGAAGAAGTAATGACTGGGTTTAAGAAAGTAATTATTCATAAAACAGACTAGCTGTATCTTGATATCATTTCAGCTGGGAGATGGACACACAGAGTCCATAATTAAAAGTGAAAACAGTATTCAAAGAAAGCCAAAAATATGTAAGTTCAAATAAAAGGGGAAGAATGTAAATAAATCTAGAAAACTGCAAGAAAAAGAGGATAAATACTTGGTCTAAAAATAAAGAACACTGAAATATGTAAATTCAGGTGTGAAGATTTTTTATTATCTAAAATCTTGAAGAACATTCTGTGATTTTCCAAATAATGGCCATATCTCAAATGTCAAAAGACCAAAGAAAGGATTGAATGAATCTAGTCAGATATAAGATAGAACATGGAAATTGGGTCAGAATCAACACAACACAACAGAGATTTGAGGGAACAAACAGGAAAAATAACTCCCTCTATTAATAGAGGCAATTATTACCTTGCAAGAAATATATGCCCATTGTAATCATACTTTCTGATTTGCTAAGGAGATTTCAAAACCCAGATTTTATGTAAAATATCCATCATTTCAAATGTTGGTAAAATTTACTGTCTATTATTATAAAACAAACCTTAAGGCAAACAGTCTTGACTTCCGGTCTCCACACCAAAAGTAGTCTGGGAATGATTATATGGCTTACTATGAGAATTTCAGCAATTTATATTCTGAGGAATTTTCCATAGCATATTATCTGAAAGTTACCCTTTGGGCTATAAGAAAATGTTTTGATTTGGTTAAAGTAGAAATGTCAGGTCCTTTGGGGTTTCTAAAGTTAGTTACTGATTGCTTGTATGTGTGTGTGTGTGTGTGTGTGTGTGTGTGTGTACGAACATACAGACAGAGAGCAGAGAGAAAAAGTAGTTTGGGTATGACACATATCTCTTCTGTAAATGCTTATCTGGTGAATTTCTGGATGTATTAAAAATTTCCTAAAATGAAGTATATTGTGTTCTTTATGATCTATGAGGGTCAAACACGGTTGAACTCTCATTGTGAGTTGTTATTCAGAGGTTTGCACTATGCTAAGTCAGTATGTGAATGAAAGTATTTGCACAAAGGGTAGGGACATGTGTTAGATAATATTTACTAAACTTGAAGTTCCATTAAAAATAAATAAATTGTTCCTGCCACTCCCTTCTGGCCTGCAGGGTTTCTGCTAAAAACTCTGCTAATAACCTCACAGAGATTCCTTTGTATGTTATTTTCTGCTTTTCCCTTGCTGCTTTTAATATTCTTTCTTTGAATTTAATTTTTGTTAGTTTGATTGATGTGTATCTTGGTGTATTTCTCCTTGGGTTTGTCCTTCAGAGGACTCTCTGTGCTTCCGGGACTCAGTGGCAATTTCCTTTTCTGTGTTAGGGAAGTTTTCAACGCTTATCTCTGCATATATTTTCTTAGACTTTTTCTCTTCTCCTTGGACCCCCATAATTCGAATGTTGGTGCATTTAATGTTGTCCCAGATTTAGCTAGTGAGAAGCTCCTGTGTAGCATGGAGCTTTGTAATAACCTAGAGGGGTGGAACTGAGAAGGCAATGGCAACCCACTCCAGTACTCTTGCTTGGAAAATCCAGTGGGTGGAGGGAGCCTGGTAGGCTGCAGTCCATGGGGTTGTGAAGAGTCGGACACGACTGAGTGACTTCACTTTCACTTTTCACTTTCACGCATTGGAGAAGGGAATGGCAACCCACTAATGTTCTTGCCTGGTGAATCCCAGGGACCGGGGGAGCCTGGTGGGCTGCCATCTATGGGGTCGCACAGAGTTGGACACGACTGAAGCGACTTGGCAGCAACAGCAGCAGCAGCAGAGGGTGGAACAGGGTCAGTGTGAGAGAGATCCAAGAGGGAGGGGGAGGTATGTATACTCATAGCTATTTCACTTCATTGTACAGCAAAAGCTAACATAACATTGCAAAGCAACTATATTCCCTTTAAAATAAAATAAAATTTAGAAAAATAACAGGTGAGTATAAAACATAAATAAAATTTCAGGTAGTAATGAGAGCTATTAAGAAGAGTGAAGAAGATTATGATAATTGCTACCAGGCACGTGTTAGAATGGCACCTTTGTACTCTTTTGATGTCACATATGCCTACATGACTCACTTTGACCAATTAAATGTGAATAGAAATGACAGACTTGGCTTCTGCTTAGAAGCTTTAAGAGCCAAAACTTGATTTTCCATGACTGATCCTGTCTTCCTGCCACAGTTACTGGAAGTGTGCGTGCTCAGTCACTCAGTTATATCTAATTCTTGGAGACCCCATGGACTGTAGCCCAGTAGGCGCCTCTGTCCATGGGATTCTCCAGGCAAGAATACTGGTACAGGTTGCTGCTTCCTCCCCCAGGGGATCTTCCTCACGCAGGGATCGAACCTGTGTCTCTTTTGTCCCCTGCTTTGGCAGACTGATTCTTGACTACTGTGCCACAGTTACTAGTGCTGTGTAAATGATGGGTGATCTGTCAGCCTGGTTCCTGAAGTAAGAAAAAGATGAAACATGATGTATATTAGCTTGAGCAAGGACTAAACCATAGATGTGATAAGCCACTGGCCTTTAAAGGTTGTTTTTTTCTGAGTGGACCCTGGCCAACCCTGAGTGATTCAGAGTGATAGGACTGGGGGCAGGGGCTAATGTAGGTGGATTGTTTGAGAGAGGAGAAAGAAAAGGAAGGTATTTCTGAGGAAGTAACATCTGAGCATAATCTGAATGATGAGAAGGAGTGAGACTTTGGGGATCTGAGGGAGAGCTTTGCAGACAGACAGAAGATCAGAAGATCATGAGCCACGTCTGGGAGGAAGAGACAGACGTAACTGGTTCAAGGAACAGAAGAAGGTCAGGACAGGTGGGTACAAGTGAGCGCAAGGAATGAGATGAATTTAGCTGGTGTCCAGATCAGTTAGAGCTTTAAAGGTTGTATTCAGGAATGTGGATGAGGAGGCACTGAGCAGTTCGCATTTGGAAGAGCTCACCCTGACTTTAGGTGAAGAATGAGTCATTAAGTGCAAGAGGATAAGCAGTGTGTCCAGCAGGGAGATGTGTAGTTACTCAGAGAAAGGACAATACGGGCTTCCACTAAAGTGGAAGTGGCAGAGTTGGTGAGATGTGGTCATTGTCTGGACATTATTTAAAATGCCATGTAAGTCTGAGATACGCTATTTCTCTATAAGCATGAGAATACTGTATCAAGATTTCTTAGAAAACATTGAAGTCTATTTTCAAAAGCAAATTACTTTTAAGTGGATGGGGTCTGCTCTCAGCTCAGATGCATTACCTAACAAATCTTCACTATATATATGTATATATAGATAGACAGATATAGGTAGATATAGATATAAATAGATATAAAGGGAATATAAAAGTAAAAAATAAGCAGTACTTAGAACTTTTATATTCTAAAGATATCTGTCTTATTTTATTTAGCAGGGCACATTTGCTAAATACATAGAAAATTTTGGCTCTTTCTCTTTTACTTCTTTGTAGGCATTGTCTTTGACCAAAGAAAATAAATATATGAAACCTGGAGTTTAGGAAACTGGGTTTTCTAGTCTTAGCTCCTTACCAGCATTTTGATCTTGACAGTCGGTTTCTTTACCAATGTTGCCCATTCACTAAGTTGAGCCCACCTCTTTTTCGACCACGTGGACTGTAGCCTGCCAGGCTCCTCTGTCCCTGGGATTTCCCAGGCAAGAATACTGCTGTGGGTTGCCATTCTCTTCCGCAAGGGGTCTTCTCAACCCAGGGATTGAACCCACGTCTCCTGCATTGCAGGCAGATTCCTTACCATCTGAACCAGCAGGGACCTAAAATGGCTGATGGGGTTAGTGTGATACTGGATCTTGAGACACATTTCTGGTGCACAAGTGGTCACACTTCTTTTTCAGAAGACCACAAAAACATCTCAGTGTTCTAGAGTAACCACTGCTACCTCGGGTGGCTGGCCTCATTCATGATGACTGAATTAGGGTCTTTATTTTTAAAGTGTCTTGTGTCCTGCCCATAACAGCACCTGAGGTAAGCGTAGGTAGCTCCTTTTTACACATTATGAAGCTAAAACTTTCTTTGGAATATGACGTCTGTCAGAAGCTTTGGGTAGGGACTTCAGTGGTGGTCCAGTGGTTAAGAATCTGCCTGGCAATGCAGGGGACGTGGGTTCGATCCCTGGTCCAGGAAGACCCCACATACCGCAGAGCAACCAAGTCCATCTGGGACAACTACTTAAGCCCAAGAGCTGCAGCTCGAGAGTGTGTGTGCCACAAAGAAAGAGCCTGTGTGATGCAACCAAGACCCGACACAGTCAAATAAATAAAGAAAGAAGCTTTGGTAATAAAAGGTCAAGTGCCAACTAGGTATCAGGTGATATACTGGGTTCTGGCATACAAAAATAAAAATGTAGTCATAATCCTCAAATAATAATATTTCTTATAAGCTGTCAGCATTTATTAAGTCCTTACTATGTGCCAGGAACTGTGTCAACTGCCTTACCTTTAGGATCTCATTTCATCATCTTTTAATTTCATTTCATCTTCTTAATGATGATACAGAGCTTGCACGATCATCTTTATTTCATCCATGAGGAAATGAGACAGAGACCTTAGCTTAATCGAGTTCATACAGCCAGTGAGTAGGGAGCTGTGACTTGGATCCCTTGCCTTGCCTGTGTGCCTGAGTGCTAAGTCGCTTCAGCTCTGTCCAATTCTGTGCGACCCCATGGACTGTACCCGCCAGTCTCCTCTGTCCATGGGCTTCTCGAGGCAAGAATACTGGAGTGGGTTACCATTCCCGTGTCCAGAGGATCTTCCTGACCCAAGAATTGAACCCATGTCTCTTGGGTCTCCTGCATTGGCATGCAGATTCTTTACCACCAGCACCATCTGGGAAGCCCCCTCCCCCAGACTACCTAGTTACCTCCCAACTCAAGGAGTTCTCAGTAAGTACTTGGCATGTGGTTGGGTGAATTCCCAAAAATCTGTTGGCTCTCTGCCCTGGGACGCTCAGCAACCTTGGCGTTTTCCTGGCTCCAAAGCAGAATTCATGCTTCTCTGCTACTGGAAAACCCTGTAGTTTATCTGAGTCTGCCTCCAGAATAAAGAAATGAAAGAAAAGTGTTAGATGTGCCAGTTCATTAAGGCACTGCCGTGTGGCTGCCAAGAGCAGTTAGACAGGCTGACAGCTGATATCTGCCAAGCATGAGGCCAGGTCCTGATGTTAAAGTTTGGACAGTAGTTTATTATCTGGTTAGGTCAGTCTCTTGCTCAGTCTGTGACGCAGAGAGCAGTCCAGCAGCAGGTCTATCTGGACATCAAATGGTAGGATATGACTCTTTCTCTCTAGTCTTCTAGGGAATAAGAATAAAGTACAATGGAATTATGAAAGTGCTCATACTGGATATTTAGGTGTTTGGGATAGGATGTTAATCAAGCTGATTTTGTCACTCATCAAACTGTTTTCTTAAAAAGTAAACGTGCTCTTCTGCCCATTTTTTGATAGCATTTTTTGTTTCTTTTTGATATTGAGCTGCCATATAGAGTGAAGTCAAAAGAGAAAACAAATTTCATATATTAATGCATATATATATATGTTGAATCTAGAAAAATGGTATAGATCTTACTTGCAAAACAGAAATAGAGACACTGATATAGAGAACAAATATATGGACACCAAGAGGGAAAGGGCATGGAAGGAGGAATTGGGAGATTGGGACTGATAGATATGTACTATTGATACTACGTGTAAAATGAATAACTACGTATAGACCAGGGAACTCTATGCAATGCTCTGTGGTGATCTGAATGGGAAGGAAGTCCAAAAGGAAGGGGGTATATGTATATGTATGGCTGATCCAGTTTGCTGTACTGCAGAAACAAACACATTATAAAGCAACTATACCCCAATAAAAACTTAATTACAAAAATAAATGTATTGGTTTCTGTTTCTTCCTCCATATGAACCACTTCTGGCTCTCAAAATGTTTGCTTCTTTCTAAAACAGCATGATCATTAGCTTAAAAACTTTTGTAGGTCCTTCATCAAGAATTCCCCAGGTAAACAGCAAACTTCTTCATGTGGAATTCAAGGGGTGTCCACAGGGGACCCCAGTTTCACTTCTTATGACTGACTGCCCAGTTTTTTTCTCAGATTACTTGGCTGTCCCCAAATGTAGCACAGACTTTCTTTCTTTCTTTTTTTTTTAAATTTATTTATTTATTTTAATTACAATACTGTATTTGTTTTGCCATACATTGACACGAATCAGCCATAGGTGAACACAGTCTTCCAATGCTGAAACCCCCTCCCACAGACTTTCATATATTTGTGCCTTTAAACTTTTTTTTTCCCCTCTGCATTGGACACATGTGTTTAGGACTCTGGAAAGACTGAATTACCCCATTCTTGGCATCTCTCATGGCCCCTAGTTTTCTTCCTTTGGTGTCATGTGTGTGTGTTTAACTCGTGGGCCACATCTCTTGATGTCTCTATCTAGAGCGCCTAGTACAGCACCTGGAAGAGAAGCTGCTAAATAAATATCGGAGAAGAGGCTTGGGCTCCTTGTGAGTCTGAGTGTCTGTCTCTGTTTTGATGCCCCTCTCTGTTAACACTGCTCCCCAGTAAGCCATCAGGGAGGTGAGCTTCCCTGGTGATTCAGATGGTGAAGAATCCACTTGCAATGCGGGAGACCTGGGTTTGATCCCTGGGTTGGGAAGACCCCCTGGAAAAGGGCCTGGCAACCCCCTCCAGTATTCTTACCTGGAGAGTCCCATGGACAGAGGAGCCTGGCGGCTACAGTCCATGGAGTTGTAAAGAGTCAGACACGACTGAGTGACTAAGCACACAGCAGACCCAGTAAGCCATGCTTTCTCCCCTCTCTGTGTCCCATGCACTCTGTGCTATTTTTCTCTTATTTAGCTGGATTAGCACTCTGTTTTCCTTCTGATTGGGTAAATTTTCCTTTGTGTCTCTTATAAGCTAAAGTATTTAGTGCACTTAGTTAATATCTCAGGGTCCAGAAGAAGTATGGATGCTTTTTTTTAAATAATAAAGGGTTTTTTAGTCTTTATTAAATTTGTTACAATATTGTTTCTGTTTCACATTTTGGTCTTCTGGCCAGGGACATATGCTTAACTCCTCTGCCAGGGATCAAGCTAGCACCTCCTGCATTGGAAGGCAAAGCCTTAACCACTGGACTACCAGGTAAGTCCCTAGATGGTTTATTTTTTTTTATAAAAGCCTTTTTTTAAATTTTAAATGCTCATTTAATTGTCTCTTTTCCAAAAGACTATTATTCCATAAAGGAAATATCATTTCAATTGAAAACCATGATATCTCTCATTATCTAGACCAGTGCTTAGAATATAGTAGTTGTTCAATAAATATCTGTTGAGTGAATAAGTGAAAAATGTCCATTGAGATTGATAAAGATTGGTTCAGTCAATATTTATTGAGTGTCAACTATAGGCTAAGTGTATAAAAAGCCTTCTTTAGGAATATTTTCTTTGAAAACAACTAGAAAAACCAACCAGAAGAGAGAACTGAATTTTCAGTTCTTTGGGGGCTATTGACAAGTTAACTTATTATCATCTAGCCTGTCGATGCTGTCTGGCCACAGCTCTTGTTTGGAAGAGGGGGCCTGTCTGAGATATGTTAGCTGAAATGACTCATGTCAAGAAATGATTGACACAATATCCTCATTTTGCAAAAACATAGATAAAAAGAAGTGAGGCTTCTGAGAAGCCATATAGCTTTGAAGGAGGATGTATTTGGAGACTATGTACACATGTAACTCCAATTAAAAATGCCATAACTCCTTCATCAGTGAAAACTATATTATAAATATTCTAGGTCAAGCACTATACCAGGTATTGTGGAATCACTGATGAATAGCATTATGTTCTGACCATGATGGAGTTCACTGCTCAGTTGGCGAAGCTCATCAGGGAAACCAACCGATTATAACACAATGTGATACATTCCACTACAGAGGCTGTCCAGAAAAGGGGAAGACTTTGCACTGAAGATATCTAATATAACTTTTAGATGCTCAGCACAGATTTTCAATAAGTCCTTCTGGCTGCTGTCTTCAATGGAAACCATCAGATGGCATAGTCTGCCTGCCGAGATCTTCTGCAAACTCCTAAATCTGAGGATAAGCCTTTTTGCCATGAAGTTATTTTGAGAAATTTAACAAGCAGAAAATACTCTGGGATCCTCTAGTAAGCTCTAACCATACAGACTGTTTGAGACACTCTGGAGACAGAATTTGAGGGTGATTTCAGTCTGCACATGGAAGCTGCATCATTTCTCCCTCGTGGTCTTAGACATCTGGGCTGTGTTGCCTTGAGATACAGAGTCCCATAACGCCAAGAAAGCATGAAATATTTCACATGACCTGCAATTTCCTCTTCCACTCAATTTCAGTCAAAATATCTTCTTTCTTCTCCATCAGTCAGGGCTGGTCTCTCCTCCCTGGTTCCTAAGCTGCTCTTCATTGTGACCAGAGGGGAGAAAATGTAATTGCTTATTACTTTGCCCCACCTTTTCTGCTCCCCCTTTGCTGGAGAGGAATTCTTTATGTTCATTGAGCTCCTGAGACCCACACAGTCCAATCCCTGGTTCACACGTGACTGTTTCACAGTCCTGTCACATTATTATGTGATTTGCCACTAACGCAGATGCTACCCGTGGTCTAATAATTTGGGGTCCACTGCTGGAAACTGATCAGTGGAGCCTGAGTTAATGGCAATCAAGTACCACATACCGCAAGCCCTGCCTTGTTGAGTATTTATGTTTTAAGCATATAGACTTGGATGCCGGTCCATGAAATTTTAAAAATACAGAAAATGATGTGGAAGCACAATAATATATATTCCTAGCAGCCAGAGTAAACTAAAATTTACATTGGGCTCACGGGCTTCCAGTCATTTTTCTATGCTTATTATTACCTTCTAAAGTTTGCAAGTAAAATGTGTTCAGGTTATATATTCCCTTTTCAGAAACATCTGCTGCTGCTAAGTCACTTCAGTTGTGTCCAGCTCTGTGCGACCCCATAGATGGCAGCCCACCAGGCTCCCCAGTCCCTGGGATTCTCCAGGCAAGAACACTGGAGTGGGTTGTCATTTCCTTCTCCAATGCATGAAAGTGAAAAGTGAAAGGGAAGTCGCTCAGTTGTGTCCGACTCTTCAGGACCCCATAGACTGCAGCCCACCAGGCTCCTCCATCCATGGGATTTTCCAGGCTAGAGTACTGGAGTGGAGTGAGTGCCATCACCTTCTCCATCAGAAACATCTAGAGCATTTTTATTAGCACTTCAAGTCCCAGTTGACCTGTGTCTCTACCCACTGCTTCTCCCAAACCCACATATACTCCTTGAAAGATAGCCCTATTAAAAAAATACATATATATATTATTGTAGAAGTCATGTGATATAAAACATACTATTTTAACCATATTTAACTGTACAGTTCAGTGGCACTAAGGACATTCACATTGTTGTGCAACTCTCATCATACATCTCCCAAATTTTTCAGCTTCCTAAAGTGACACTTAAATTGATGGCATCACCGACTGGATGGACATGGGTTTGAGCAAGCTCCAGGAGTTGGTGATGGACAGGGAGGCCTGGCGTGCTACAGTCCATGGGCTCTCATAGGCTGAGCGACTGAACTGACTGAAACTGACGCTGTCCCCACTAAACACTAACTCCCATTCTCCTTCCCCACCCAAAGCAACCCGGACAAGGAAGAGTGGCAAAGCCAGAAAAACCAGGTCTTTCTGATGGCAAAGTCCCTGTCTTTTCTCAGGCACGCTGCAGATGGCGTGGGGACCACAGCCATGGGGTACCACAGGTTACCACCTGCTGCCCACTCCTACTCCTGGAAGACTACTCTGATTGAAGAATCTGAAGAATAACAATGGCTCAGCAGCACTTTTCTCAGCTGGCTTCCTGACTTGGCTCCAGTCTTTAATTATGCAACCCAAGCATGCTCTGAATGGAGACTTTTAGGCTTCTGTGGAAGGTGTGTCTTTGTTTAGCCTCATAAAACCTCCAAATGTTTCAGGCGAGTATTGTTAATTCCTCTCTTTCTCTTCCTCAGTCCTGTGTGATTTTCATGGGAAGTCTTTTATTTACTGCCCCGAAGCGTCCCCCACATTTATTTTCTGGTAGTCAAGGATTTATTTGGCTTTCACTCTCTGAACCACGCACACCCACAGAGAGGCACCCCAGAGTCTTAGCAGAGGATTTTGTACAAATCCTTTAATTCTGACATACGTTATTTAACTCTATTCCTAAATACTTTTGCCTTTAAATTGCAGTTTTGCTGTGCTGTTTTGTCTCTGCAGATGGCAAATAGGCCATTCTCCCAACATCTGGAGCTGGCACTGCAGATATTTTTGGCTCGAAAGTTCAGTGAAAGGGAAAAGGAAGAGGAATTCAATTTTTGTCGGTCATTGTCTTTCTCGTCCTTCTGTATGTGTTCCTCCTTAATTCTTCTTTCTTCTCTGACTTGGTTCAGTGTGTCAAGTTTCTATCTCCATGGGTTTGAAATCTGTGCTATCCCTGAGCTGCAGCTTTCTGGTGATTATTCAGAAACAAAGAGACCCAAACAGAGAGAGGGAGGGAGAAAGAGAGGGAGACGCTTTCTGAGTACAATCATTTGAGAAAACAAATATCTCATGATGACATATTTAGCTCGTTCCAAATTGGTTTGGAGTTAGTTTACTCATCGGAAATGCTAAAAGACAAATGGGGCTTCATAAAGATGAATGTGGAGTTTGCATACTTACAAACAGGCTTGTATGCTTTCAGGCTGTGAGGGCACATAATTCCCGCCTACTCGTTACAATGTAAATTGTCCCCCAAAATTGTCTTTTCATAAGAGTGTGTAAAATGAGCTGCTAATTGATGGGGTGTGGTGGGGGGAGGGGTGGAGGGTTGATTGGAAAGGCTTGAGTTCTATTATAAAGAATGTATAAGGGGCCTTAGAGATACTCTGACCCGAGACTCATTTTAGAGAGGAAAACAGAACATGATTGACTTGACCAAATTCCTACCCTGATGAGAAGCATACGGGCTTCCCAGGTGGCTCAGCAGTAAAGAATCCTCCTGGCAGTGCAGGATACTGGTGTTCGATCCTTTGGTAGGAAAGATCCCCTGGAGAAGGCAGTGGTGACCCACTCCAGTATTCTTGCCTGGGAAATCCCATGGTCAGAGAAACCTGGTGGGCTACAGTCCATGGGGTCACAAAAAAATCGGACATGACTTAGTGACTAAAAACAATAAAATGAGTGGTGTAGTGTTTGCTAAAACCCAGCTGATGATTCATTTAATTCTTCTGTGTTGGTGGGCTGAAATACAAGTAAATGATACCCAGAATTTTTGTTTGATTTTTTAAAGAATTGGGACCTAATACATATTTAAGGGAAAATAAAGATTCAAGTGACTTTAGACCCAAAATAGATGTAAGACTGTTCCTATCTACTGGTGCCAAGCTGCATTCCATGGAGCATTCAGCATCCTCAGGGGGTGCCTGAGACCATAGGCAGAAGAGGGAATGTATAAAGTGGCTGGAACTCTAGCAGATTTTCCCCTCCACTCCCTCCTACTCGCACTACATCCACTGTTAAGTTAGCTCAGCTTTTTCCATTTTATACTTTCCACTCCAGTATTCTTGGGCTTCCCTTTTGGCTCAGCTGGTAAAGAATCCACCTGCAATGAGGGAAACCTGGGTTTGATCCCTGGGTTGGAAAGATCCCCTGGAGAAGGGAAAGGCTACACACTCCAGTATTCTGGCCTGGAGAATTCCATGGACTGTAGAGTCCATGAAGTCACAGAGTCGGACACGACTGAGCGACTTTTACTTTCCTTAGACTTTAGTTTTCAAAATGTGTTCAGCAACAAGAACACATTAAGAATTGCTGATTGAGTTCCACCAGCCCATTTGCAGATGAGCAGAGAAAAGAAGTCATTTTTCTCAAAGTCACTAACTGAGTCAGGGGCAAAGTGTGAATGAGATCACAGGTCTCCAAACTCCTCCTCATCCAGTGGATTTTCATTTAATCAGGCTGCTGCAGAGGAACGATGTGATGAGAGCTGAGGAGTAGAGGAAGAGATGTAAACTCAACATCACGGAGCTTGCCCTCTCTGGCCTGATGCCAGCTGCAAGGTAAATCAAGAATGCTAATCAAATGAAAAAGAAAACAAATTTTAGCCAACTCATACAGGGATGGATTTAGAAGTTAATAAAAGGCTAGAGGGCTACAGTCTTCTTGACTCACACCAAGAGGGAAGACAAGTAAGTCCTAAAGGAGAAAGCAGACTTGAATTCAACTTAGAATGCATCAGATCACAAAGCAGCTAGGAATGGGGTATATCTGATGCCATGGAACAGAGAGAATGCAGAATTAAGAGAACTTGACAGAGTCGTCAAATAAGTGTCAGGTGGTGGCCAGGGTGCTGATAAAATGGCTGATGAAAGTCAGAAAGGCTACAAGGAGAGAAACTGGCTGGCACAGGCTGGGCTCCTGAATGGTCAGCTGTGGACCAATTTCCTTAAGCTTATGGGTGTACAGAACCCTATTCCCCAGGAACTGTCTAAACAATAAATGCCACTAGAGCTGATCGGTTCACAAATTTGGGAGGCACGTTACCTCTCACTTTTGAATTGTCAGTCTCATACGGACAGCCTGCTATTCTTTACTTTGGCACCTCCTTGCTGCTACTGCTTCTGCTAAGTCACTCAGTGATGCTCGACTCTGTGAGACCCCACAGACAGCAGCCCACCAGGCTCTGCTCTCCTGGGATTCTCCAGGCAAGAACACTGGAGTGGGTTGCCATTTCCTTCGCCAATGCAGGAAAGTGAAAAGTGAAAGTGAAGTCACTCAGTTGTGTCCAACTCTTGGAGACCCCATAGACTGCAGCCCACCAGGCTTCTCCACCCATGGGATTTTCCAGGCAAGCGTACTGGAGTGGGGTGCCATTGTCTTCTCCATAGACATGCTAATTTCCAGCCCTGTACAATTGACACCATAATTGCAGAGCCTTTGGCTTTTTAAAAATTGAACTTCAAGATAACACTGCCTGGACTTCCTCAAGGCAAGAGGTTCCTCATCCAACTGTAGAACCAGAATGAATCAGGAGAAAAGCGCAGTTCTGCAGCTTGAGGTGAGGGGTTTGGGGTGAACACTTGTTTTGCCTTCTTAAAAGAAAACAGAGAGCCTTGGCAAATGTGCAGTGCTTTTAAATCTGACCTAAGACATTGCCAGGGTATGCCTCATGCTTTTCATTTTTCACTCCTCTCTTTATTAGAATTATGTATCAGCACCTTGGGCCACGTGAGTTTGCAGTATCTGTGGCTAGAGTAGTTAAAACCATGGATGTTAGGCATAGTCATGTGACTGGCCTTGACTGTTACAGACTTGCCATGAATCAGGCCTTAAATATGTTTGTATTAAATACTTTGCATTAAACTCTTTGGTTTATTGCATTTCTGCCGTTGTGATCAGAGCAAACTCTGAGTAGCTACTTTTTCAAGGAGGCTGAAGAACAAAGTGAACTGAACCCAAACTGCAGCCTGATGCAAGCCCAGCTGAACCTAAATGAGAACAGCAGAATCCCAGCCAACCCACAGATCCAGCAGCAAGAAAAATCAGTGTCTGGTGCTATTAGCCACTGAGTTTTCATGTTTCTTTGTTGTACCTCATTATTGTTGACTACTATGGGTACCATTCAGTCAAAGGCACTGTGTCATCAGAGATAGAACAGAGGTTAAGAGCTTAGCTCTGGAGTCAGAATGTTGGCATTTCCGTTCTAACTCTTATTTATGAGCAATGGAAACTTGAGAAAATTAGTTGACTACTCTTTGAGGGTTTCTTTCCCTGGAAAATGTGGATGATGGGTGAGTGCTAAGTCACTTTAGTCTTTTCCAGCTTTGCGCAACCCTTATGGACTGTAGCTCACCAGGCTCCTCTGTCTGTGGGGTTCTCCAGGCAAGAATACTGGAGTGGATTGCCATGCCCTCCTCCAGGGTGTCTTCCCGACCTGACCCAGGGGTCAAACCCGAGTCTCTTATATCTCCTGAATGGGCAGGCAGGTTCTTTACCACTAGTGCCGCCTAGGAAGGCCTTATGATGAGTGCCATTGCACACTTGATCCTCGTCATTCCCATATTCTGTATGTGTAAATTCGCCTACTTGCTAAAGTTGATTTGTAACCTCCAAATTCATATTCACAGTGTTTTTGTCATCCTTCACGGATGTGCACAGGGTGGTGAAAAGTTTGAGTCACCCGAAGTGCATGCTCCCAGCTGAGGTTGATCAAAGCAAAGCTTCCCCTTCTTGTTTCAGAGCTCCTGCTGTAAACAAATGTCATCTTTGGTCTAGTCTGTGCCACAATTTTGCAATTTTGTGCTTTTTGTTGGTGACCACACAGTTTAAAGTGTCCCCAGAGTCTAGTCCTGCCACCCTCGCTGTTGTTCTGAATTCGAGAATTCTGTGACATGCCTCCTAGAAAAATCAAGGGTGTTAGATAAGCTTCTTTCAAGGCATAAGTCATTGTGCTGACCGTGAGTTCAGTGTTAATGGACCAACACATACAGTACATGAAATCTCTTTGAACAAGAAACACACATAAAACAAGGTATAAAATCCTGCTGCTTTGATTGCAGAATGTATTGCTAGACTGATGGAATCTTGAATTCCTTTCCAGCTCCCAAACTCTATGTCCCTCATTGTCCTTGAGTGAGAGAACAAGGTGAAAGTGCTTTCTGCTAACCCTCTGTTCCTAGCTGAGAAGTCACATCTCCAGAGACATGTTCCAGTAGCCCTGTTCCGCCTCTGGATCTCTGAGATGATTGTAATATTGTGCATGCACTCCGTGGTGATCATTTTTTTTAATTTATTTTTTAATTGGAGGAAAATTGCTTGACAATGTTGTGATGGTTTCTGCCATACAACAGCATGAATCAGCCATAATTATACATACATCACCTCCCTCTTGAGCCTCCCTCCCCGTGTGATGATCATTTTTGCAATTATACTATTAACATCTATTTTGCCTGCTACATGGTGAGTTTCACTGTTGAACATGCAGCATCCTGTATAGTGTTCACTATGTAGAAAATGTGATTTAAATACTGTTTTTTTTTAAATTAACTCCTTAAAACTCTATACATTAAGTTTACATTTTCTTTAAAACATGAGAGAGTTGATTTTGATGCTGGTGAGGGTCGATGTTATATTTCAGTATTCATGTGGTTTGGTTTTATATCTTTTACTGTAGGGAAGAGAGATAAGAAAGCATAAACAGGTCCATTTCCACTCCATCTTTGGAATACAGACTTGAAAGGAAGGTAATACAAACCTTCATGATATTTGAGCATGTCAAGGAAAAATAGTATATTAAAACATTTCAAATCAAACATTTGAATTAGCTGTACCTAAGAAAGCCTTTCTGTTTCTTTTATGTTTTGCAATTTAAACAAAATTGTTATTTTAAAACTCTAACGTGTTTAAAGTGTGTGACATATTTGTGGTGACCTTTTTCAGAGAGAAATACTGAACTCTGTTTGGAATATATCCAATTATCTCAAATCTTATTTTCAATACCAACATCTCAGTTTCCATGCTGAAGTAAAAAGAAAATAAAAATAAAAATAAAACACCTCTTGGTATCTTGATATCAAGAAAATACACTGACTTTTTGTTTCTCTGAGAATAAAAAACCCAATTAAGCTAAGCAATTTCAAATTACTTAATTAAAGAACATTTTAAAATTGGGTAATGAAATAGGCTGATAGACCTGAATAGGTTAGAATATTGAGTTGAGAAGATAATAATGTGCCAGCCTCTATTTCCAATGGATTTTCTGAGGTTTAACAAGCCCTGCTTTTGTCTTTCTGTGTCTAATAAAGTCATAGCTTACCAAATGAGGGGCTCTTGTGTTCAAATTATGTTGATTTTATAGATAAAATCATATTGTTCTGGTACCATAACATGTTATCTAGAATTCCTCTCCTTATTTGACAGATGGGGCATTAAACCCTGGTCTGGAGGGACCCCTTTCCACCTAGCTCCAGAGGGTTGATGGTGCTGCTGAAACTCAAAGCTAACTGCATAGGACTTCCCCAGTGGTTCAGTGGTTAAGAATTCACCTTCCAAAGCAGAGGACACAGGTTCGATCTCTGGTCAGGGAACTAAGATCCCACATGCTGTGGGCAACTAAGACTGTATGCCACAACTGCTGAGCCCATGGGCCACAACTAGAGAAGCCTGTGCACCACAGTGAAGACCCAGCACAACCAAAGTCAATCAACAAATGCAAATAAATAAATTTCCACTTTTTAAGGCCAGCTGGGCTACTTCTCAGTTTAGTATTCAATACTTTCCAGTTTGCTCATTCATCTATGTTTTTGGTTTTGAGGATGTGGAGAAAGGAAGGAAGGGAAGAAAGATGGCTAAAAAGTAATCTTTCTTTCCAGGATGACTCCCTTGCATCCTTTTTACACACCTGAAATCATATTTTATTTGTCATATTTCAGCCCACTTTTTAACTTAATATGACAAAAGCACTTTTCGTGTTGCTTATAAAATCTTTATACACATAAATACTGTTCTATTGAATGCAATGCCATTACTTACTCACTTAAACCATATGACGCTGCTGTTTTTATAGCACAAAAGTGATCAATAGTGGCTGAGATGGTGAAGAGGAAGACCCTAAGCTCACATCCTGCCAAGGGCACACCGAAATTACAGCTCTTTACAGAACAGTTATGTAAGAAAACAATCTGAAGACTAAGAGAAAAGATTTTCCCAAAACTTAAGATATAAAGAAGAAACCATAATAAGATGGGTGAGAGGGGGTGGAGACATGGTATAGTCAGGACCCACAGTCCCAGGTAGGCGATCCTCAAATGGGGTGATAATCACAATTGCAGAGATGCTCTCAAAGAAGCAAATGGTACAAACCCTAATTCTGGGTATTTTTCTGAAGAAAACAAAAACAGTAATTAGAAAATATATATGTACTCCAGTGTTCATTGTAGCGTTATTTAAAATAGCCATGATATGGAAGTAACATATTTATCCATCAATAGACAAATGGGTAATGAGTGTTGGATACACAGTGGGATAATCCTCAACCATACCAAAACCTTGCCATTTGTGATAACATGGAATGAATCTAGAGGGTACTATGCTAAATGAGGTGTCAGACAGAGAAGGGCTAAGATTGCATAATCTCACTTATATGTAGAATCTGAAAAACAAAACAAAAACAAAAGGAAAACACTTAGACTAAGAAAATAAATGATTGGTTGCCAGAAGAGAAGTTGGATGGGGGCAAAATAGGAGGGGATTAAGAGGTATAAACCTCCAGTCATATAAGAAATAAATCAGTAGGAAGCAATAGCAGTTAAGGAATGTGGTCAATCATATGGTAATTACTTTGTGTGAGGACACAGAGACACTAGACTTATTGTGGTGATGATTCACAGTGTGTAACAATGTCCAATCATCAGGGAGTCCATTTGAAACTAACATAATATTGTACATCAACTGTTTTTAAAACAATATTCATATTAGCAATGCCATACTTTTCAATCTGTAGCTATCCACTCCATGTTATAGAACTTGCTTAGGTTTATAAATTAGCTGCAATGGATGATTTGAGGGAATACTGACACTTAATTCCCTGATGGCTCAGATGATAAAGAATCTGTCTCCAATGCAGGAGATCCAGATTCAAACCCTGGGTTAAGAAAATCCCCTGGAGAAGAGAATGACTACCTACTCTAGTATTCTGTCCTGGAGAATTCCAGGGACAGAGAAGCCTGAAGGGCTACAGTCCATGGGGTCACAAAAGTCAGACACAATTGAGTGACTAACACTTGATAACTTGACATTTAATTCAGTCAGCTCTGCCACAAATATTACAAGCCTGTACCAGCCACTTCTCCTAACAAACAGAAAATCTGTAGCCAGAGCCTCAAGAAAGGTTGGTAAGAATATGTTATAGTTCCTCCTCTTCACCTAGTCTTTGGAAGAATGGCAAAGGGATTATTCCAAACAGCCCTACACTGTTCTCACCCATGGGTAGGTAAGCAGCTTTGGTCAGGGGGTGGGGGCATTGGCAAGGCTCTTCTAGTTTGGATGTGCTGCACCTGTGCCTTGCAGAGCTATTTTTGTCATAAGTTATATTTTCTACCTATATTAGAGTTATCTGCAGTCTTTATCCTTTTCTGTTAGTGTTTGTCCATCCAGCCCAATACCAACACCCTACCCAATACCAAGCCCAATGACAACTGCTTAGCAAGCTTTCATTATTTGGAATTAATTTCCTTAAGAGAGATTTCTGAAATGAATTTCTAACAGATAAAAGCGATTTTGAAGACTCTTTCTGTGTGTGATTAAAATCATTTCCAAAAGGGCATCTCTAGTGTTAAATGACCAATAATTGAGGAAAAAGCTTACTTTACCACTTTGTCACCAGCATTGTGTATGTGTGCTTAGTTGCTCAGTCATGTCCAACTCTTTGTGACCCATGTACTGTAGCCTGAAAGACTCCTCTGTCCATAGCATTTTCCAGAGAAGATTACTAGAGTGGGTTGCCATTTCCTACTCCAGAGGATATTCCTGATCCAGGAATGGAACCTGCATCTCCTGAATTGGAGGCAGGTCCTTTACCACTAGCACCACCTGGAAGCCCTTATCACCAGCATTAGGTGATATAGTTAGAAAATGTGTCTGTGTCAATCTCTTTTTCTGTTTTTTGGCCATGCTTCAGGGCATGTCACAACCTAGACAGTATATTCAAAAGCAGAGACATTACTTTGCCGACTAAGGTCCGTCTAGTCAAGGCTATGGTTTTTCCTGTGGTCATGTATGGATGTGACAGTTGGACTGTGAAGAAGGATGAGGGCCGAAGAATTGATGCTTTTGAACTGTGGTGTTGGAGAAGACTCTTGAGAGTCCCTTGGACTGCAAGGAGATCCAACCAGTCCATTCTGAAGGAGATCAGTCCTGTGTGTTCTTTGGAAGGAATGATGCTAAAGCTGAAACTCCAGTACTTTGGCCACCTCATGCGAAGAGTTGACTCATTGGAAAAGACTCTGATGCTGGGAGGGATTGTGGGCAGGAGGAGAAGGGGACAACAGAGGATGAGATGGCTGGATGGCATCATGGACTCGATGGACGTGAGTCTGAGTGAACTCTGGGAGATGGTGGTGGACAGGGAGGCCTGGCGTGCTGCGATTCATGGGATCGCAAAGAGTCGGACACGATTGAGTGACTGAACTGAACTGAACAGGGCATGTGGGATCTTAGTTCCTTAACCAGGGATCGAACCCATGACCCCTGCAGTGGAAGCATGGAGTCTTACCCACTGAAGTCCTGTAGTTTCAAGTCTTGCTGTCTTCTCTACTGCATCAAACTATTCAAGCACAAATTGTAATTCCATTTCCCTTCTCCTCCTCCGCTCAGTCTTCACCTTGCTGGGGGCTAAAATTTGGGGACAAACACTTGTGAGGAATCAGGAAGGAACAGCTTGCCTCCTATACTGCTGCCTTAGGATCTTCAGATGGCCAGATTTCTTTTTAAGCGTTGAGGCTGAGGTTGCAAAGCAAATGAACAGCTTGGCTTTTACAATTTCATACACTTGAATTCAGAAATGGTTTGTGAGATTTAAAACTTTTCCTTGTCTATAAATTGGGGACAATAGTGATTGTTTTTAGAGGAGTTGGAGAAAAAGTGTGGTATACATATAAGTGATTTGTGAGGCATTATTGAGAATATTAGTATCAGGAAGATCCCCTGGAGGAGGAAATGGCAACCCACTCCAATATTCTTGCCTGGAAGATCCGATGGAAAGAGAAGCCTTACAGGTTACAGTCCATGGAGTCACAAAAGAGTTGGACATGACAGCAACTTGTTATTGTTCAGTCACCAAACTGTGTCTGACTCTTTGCAACCCCATGGACTGCAGCACGGCAGGCCTCCCTGTCCTTCAATGCCTCCCGGAGTTTGCTCAAATACATGTCCATTAAGTCGGTATTGTTATCTAACTATCTCATCCTTTCGCCCTCTTCTCCTTTTGCCTTTAATCTTTCCCAGCATCAGGGTCTTTTCCAATGAGTTGGCTCTTCGTGTCAAGTGGCCAAAATTTGGAGCTTCAGCTTTAGCATCACTCCTTCCAATGAATACTCAGGGTTGATTTCCTTTAGGATGGACTGGTTGGATCTCCTTGCAGTCCAAGGGACTCTTGAGAGTCTTCTCAAGCACCATAATTCAAAATCATCAATTCTTCAAGGCTCAGCCTTCTTTATGGTCCAACTCTCATATCTGTACATGACTACTAGAAAAAGAAATCAATGTAATTCACCATATTAACAAATTGCAAAATAAAAGCCATATGATTATCTCAATAGATGCAGAGAAAGCCTTTGACAAAATTCAACATCCATTTATGATAAACACTCTCCAGAAAGCAGGAATAGAAGGAACATACCTCAACATAATAAAAGCTGTATATGACAAACCCACAGCAAATATTAGCCTCAATGGTGAAAAATTAAAAGCATTTCCCCTAAAGTCAGGAACAAGACAAAGGTGCCCACTTTCACCGCTACTATTCAACATAGTTCTGGAAGTTTTGGTCACAGCAATCAGAGCAGAAAAAGAAATAAAAGGAATCCAAATTGGAAAAGAAGTAAAACTCTCACTGTTTGCAGATGACATGATCCTCGACATAGAAAACCCTAAAGACTCTACCAGAAAATTACCAGAGCTAATCAATGAATATAGTAAAGTTGCAGGATATAAAATCAATACACAGAAATCCCTTGCATTCCTATACACCAATAATGAGAAAGTAGAAAAAGAAATTAAGGAAACAATTCCATTCACCATTGCAACAAAAAGAATAAAATACTTAGGAATATACCTACCTGAAGAAACTAGAGATCTATATAGAGAGAATTATAAAACTCTGATGAAAGAAATCAAAGAGGACACTAATAGATGGAGAAATGTACCATGTTCATGGATCAGAAGAATCAATATAGTGAAAATGAGTATACTACCCAAAGCAATCTACAGATTCAATGCAATCTCTATCAAGCTACCAGCAGTATTTTTCACAGAGCTAGAACAAATAATTTCACAATTTGTATGGAAATACAAAAAACCTCGAATAGCCAAAGCAATCTTGAGAAAGAAGAATGGAACTGGAGGAAACAACCTGCCTGACTTCAGGCTCTACTACAAAGCCACAGTCATCAAGACAGTATGGTACTGGCACAAAGACAGAAATATAGATCAATGGAACAAAATAAAAAGCCCTGAGATAAATCCACACACCTATGGACACCTTATCTTCGACAAAGGAGGCAAGAATATACAATGGAGTAGACAATTTCCTTAACAAGTGGTGCTGGGAAAACTGGTCAACCACGTGTGAAAGAATGAAACTAGAATACTTTCTAACACCATACACAAAAATAAACTCAAAATGGATTAAAGATCTAAATGTAAGACCAAAAACTATAAAACTCCTAGAGGAGAACATAGGCAAAACACTCTCCGACATAAATCACAGCAGGATCCTCTATGACCACTTCCCAGAATACTGGAAATAAAAGAAAAATAAACAAATGGGATCTAATTAAAATTAAAAGCTTCTGCACAACAAAGTACAGCCACTATGGAGAACAGTATGGAGATTCCTTTAAAACCCGGAAATAGAACTGCCTTATGACCCAGCAATCCCATTGCTGGGCATACACACCAAGGAAACCAGAATTGAAAGAGACACGTGTACGCCAGTGTTCATCACAGTACTGCTTATAATAGCCAGGACATGGAAGCAACCTAGCTGTCCATCAGCAGATGAGTGGATAAGAAAGCTGTGATATATATATATACAATGGAGTATTACCCAGCCATTAAAAAGAATACATTTGAATCAGTTCTAATGAGGTGGATGAAACTGGAGCCGATTATACAGAGTGAAGTAAGCCAGAAAGAGAAACACCAGTACAGTATACTAACACATATATGTGGAATTTAGAAAGATGGTAATGATGACCCTGTATGTGAGACAGCAAAAGAGACACAGATGTATAGAATAGTCTGTTGGACTCTGTGGGAGAGGGAGAGGGTGGGATGATTGGGAGAATGGTATTGAAACATGTATAATATCATGTAAGAAACGAATCGTCAGTCTAGTCGATGCAGGATACAGGATGCTTAGGGCTGGTGCACTGGGATGACCCAGAGAGATGGTATGGGGAGGGAAGTGGGAGGGAGGTTCAGGATTGGGAACACGTGTACACCCGTGGCAGATTCAAGTTGATATATGGCAAAACCAATACAGTATTGTAAAGTAAAATTTAAAAAAAAAAAAAAGGGAGAAACTAAAGCTTTGACTTAGCAATTAAACAACAATAATTATCACTATTCAGTTTCAGTTCAGTCACTCAGTTGTGTCTGACTCTTTGCGACCCTATGAACCACAGTACACCAGGCCTCCCTGTCCATCACCAACCCCCGGAGTCCACCCAAACCCATATCCATTGTGTCAATGATGCCATCCAACCATCTCATCCTCTGGCGTCCCCTTCTGCTCCTGCCCTCAATCTTTCCCAGTATCAGGGTCTTTTCAAATGAATCAGCTCTCCGCATCAGGTTGCCAAAGTAATGGAGTTTCAGCTTCAATATCAGTCCCTTCAGTGAACACCCAGGATTAATCTCCTTTAGGATGGACTGGTTGGATCTCCTTGCAGTCCAAGGGACTCTCAAGCGTCTTCTCCAACACCACAGTTCAAAAGCATCAATTCTTCAGTGCTCAACTTTCTTCACAGTCCAACTCTCACATCCATACATGACCACTGGAAAAACCATAGCCTTGACTAGATGGACCTTTGTTGGCAAAGTAATGTCTCTACTTTTGAATATGCTATCTAGGTTGGTCATAACTTTCCTTCCAAGGAGTAAGCGTCTTTTAATTTCATGGCTGCAATCACCATCCACAGTGATTTTGGAGCCCAGAAAAGTAAAGTCAGCCACTGTTTCCACTGTTTCCCCATCTATTTGACATGAAGTGATGGGACCAGATGCCATGATCTTCATTTTCTGAATGTTGAGTTTTAAGCCAACTTCTTCACTCTCTTCTTTCACAATCATCAAGAGGCTCTTTAGTTCTTCTCCACTTTCTGCCATAAGGGTGGTGTCATCTGCATATCTGAGGTTATTGATATTTCTCCCGGCAATCTTGATTCCAGCTTGTGCTTCCTCCAGCCCAGTGTTTCTCATGATGTACTCTGAATATAAGTTAAATAAGCAGGGTGACAATATACAGCCTTGACATACTCCTTTTTCTATTTGGAACCAGTCTGTTGTTCCATGTCCAGTTCTAACTGTTGCTTCCTGACCTGTATACAGGTTTCTCAAGAGGCAGGTCACTATTAATGAGATGTAAATATTAACTTATATAAGCAGGATCATTCATGTCCCTATATGTTTCTGTATCAAATAAATTATGGAATTGAAAGAAACCACAGACAGAATTCACAGGGCTGAACTAGCCATACTGTTTGGCAACCTAGGCAGCAACCTAGAGTACTGGGAATATGGAATGAGATGGCTTATGGTTGTATTGGCCTCTCTCAATTACTAGTTCCATGGCTTTAGAAAAACTTCTTTTCTTTACTGAGCCCCAGTGTTCTCATCACTGAGCACAGTGTGGCTAGAAGACTCCAGAGATCATGAATCTAAAGTGTCTAGCACGTTGGGGAAACACCGTAAGTGATAGTGTGAGGGACATACAATGGGATGGCTTAACATCATAGGCTATAAGCACGCATACCTGAATTCTAATACTGTCTCCATTGGATTAATTTTTAAAATTCACTTGTATTCAGCTTCTTTATCTGGTAAAACAATCACACCTTCACTTAAAGATGTTGTGAAATATCAAAGGGGATAAGATCTGTTTCACGTTTAACCTGGTACCATATATATGGTAAAAGTGAATTGAATGGTTGACTTATATATTATTAGATTATAATATTTCCCCATTCTTCTTTTGTCAAGTATTTAGAATGCAGCCACAAATTCCTTTTTTCAATGCAGATATTCATATGTGCTCCAATGTGCTTTCCAAACCCTAGCTACTTGTCAAAAAATGAATACTGTGTGTCACTTTGATCTACTGTTCTTTTCAGAATGCCTTCATTGTGGCAGGTTGTTTTTCTGTATGTGTCACAAAAATACTTAATAATAGATGCTAATCCTTAAGGCAGTCTTTTGACGAATAATGTTTAACTGCCTGTATGCTAAAGCTGTGGTTCCTTTTAGATACTTTAAGCACTCTTAATTAAATCCCCCTGTTCATCAGCTGAATGTTTGACCTTGAAAATGAAAGGTTAACTGAAAGAAAGATTGTATATATGTATGTGTGTGTACAAAGATAGACAAAGAAAAATAGTTGATAGATGAATAAACAGATATAAATAGATACAGAGTTGATAGACTGATAGACATGGAGATCTGCATTTAATTATCCAGAACATGAAATTATTATGCCATAAAGCCTCACTTCTTTTATCTCTCTCTCTCTCTCTTTTCTTTGTTTTGTTTTGTTTTTCTTTTTTGCAATTAGGTCTCTATGCTAAAATATAAGCCTTCTCTGCCAACTCCTGCCTAGCTGCTAATAAATTTGGACATGTTTTAATAATTAATGTGACCATGTCATTGCATTTCTATAGATTAGCAAAAACTGAACCAAATAACAGTCTCAAACATTTGTCATTTATGTAAAAGATATCTGACTGTAAAAAAAGGACACTTTTAGAATAAGAATTCTATTTTATATCAATCAAAGCCAGAAATTTGCCTGGGGTCATTCTTGACCTTGTTATTCAGTCAAAATCTGTTCTTCAACTTAAGATTTAGCCTTTAGAAGACTGTATGACTGAGTTTCTTTTATCTTTTCTGTCCCTAAACTTAAGTGATTGTATGAAAAAATAAATGTACAAAAAGGCATGAGGAATAAAAATATAAGGGACAATCAATTTGAATCTGCTTCACTCCAGGATGAACACCAGGCTCATGGATGGGATTCATCATACACATCGTGTTTGGAACCACAGTAGCTATAGCACGGGGGTCCTTTGGATCTGACCATGGACACCCTGGGTGCTCCTACCCCCTCTAGTCTTGGGTGAAATGCCCTACCACAGGGCATGAGATGTGACTTTCTGAGCAGTCCATCCAAATGGACCGGGTGATGGAAATGCAGAAAATCACAGTGGTGTCATTGTCTCACTCAGCGAAATTTGACCAGTTGGGGAGGGAGAACAGGAGACAGCCAACATGTTAAATATTCGAGTCCTCTCCCAGAAAGCCAAACTGGGTACTTCCCACATAACAGAACAACTGGCTGTCTCTGTGGAGATGTAGACGGTTTCATCATTCACCAACTTAAACTTCTTTCCCTCTTCCCTGTATTACTTTCTTTTCTCCTACTCTTGTTTAGTTGAAATTACATCTTCTAACAAACATCAACATTTAAGCTTTGATTAACAAACATTATCTAGTCAAGGCTATGGTTTTTCCTGTGGTCATGTATGGATGTGAGAGTTGGACTGTGAAGAAGGCTGAGCGCCGAAGAATTGATGCTTTTGAACTGTGGTGTTGGAGAAGACTCTTGAGAGTCCCTTGGACTGAAAGGAGATCCAACCAGTCCATTCTGAAGGAGATCAGCCCTGGGATTTCTTTGGAAGGAATGATGCTAAAGCTGAAACTCCAGTACTTTGGCTACCTCATGTGAAGCATTGACTCATTGGAAAAGACTCTGATGCTGGGAGGGATTGAGGGCAGGAGGAGAAGGGGACAACAGAGGATGAGATGGCTGGATGGCATCACTGACTCGATGGACGTGAGTCTGAGTGAACTCTGGGAGTTGGTGATGGACAGGGAGGCCTGGTGTGCTGCAATTCATGGGGTTGCAAAGAGTCTGACATGACTGAGTGACTGAACTGAACTGAACAAACATTAACATTTAGGCTTTTTTTTCTAGGGAAACTGGGATAAACAAACTCCTTTCTAGTCCCAGGAGTAGTCCTAGAAAGCAAGCCTAAAGGTAGAGACTTAGTACAAAGAGTGACTCTGTCTAGAAACCATGGGCTCTCCATTGCTAAAGGAGGTGCAATGTTAATAAACCCTGCATCATTAATTGTGATGCATGCAATGGCAACACAATTAATAAAATTTTCATCTGTGGATAATATGAAATGGTTCAGGATGAGATCAAGTCATGGCAGAATCAACTATTATGTTAATCCATATAAAGGAAATGGCAATTAAAGAGAGGCCAGTGTTATAGCACCTTTGACAATATTGTAGAGATTGCAAACAGAAAAGGCAAGTTTCATGTAGATGTTTACCAATATAATGCCTACGATGAAAATGAGAAGGCCATTATGGCAGTTTTAAGGAGACTTTTCATATCCTGCAACCACAGAGCAGTGTGTTGCAAAATAATGCTTGTTATTTTCAGTGCTCAATGCAACCACCCTTTATGGCCTTCAAGACAACAGAGTTATGTTTCAGCACAGACAAAGGAGAAATTAAAGCTCTTTCTCTAGGAATAAACAGTATACATCACAAAAGAATTTCAGGACATGGTTAATAGATACCAGCAGGAAAAGAGAGAACAAATGTGAGAGTGGATATGGAGGTTTACCATGCTCAGGAACATGGACTGTAATCTAGATAAGCAATAATCCATAGATGTGAGGCCGCTAACCTGCTCTTTGGGATTTGAAGTTTTAGGAGAGATATGTGAAACCATTCTTAGCAGCATTGTGGATGGGCCCTAAGCTCGGACTTACCAGGAGCCAACAGTAATCAAAGTAGAGGTTCCAGAACTTCCTTCTTGTACTATTAGAGGATGATTTGGAAGGCTTAGAGAGTTAGGAATGATAGCATGACTTATTACACATTCTGAGAACTCGTCACATATCCATATTCCTTGGAAAGGCCAGACCACACCTTTCATAACAGGACAGCAAGAAACACACTGGTAGGGCTTCTCAGGTGGCTCAGTGTTCAAGAATCTGCCTGCCAATGCAGGGGACACAGAAAAATGTGGGTTCAGTCCCTGGGTTGGGAAGATGCCCTGAAGGAGGAAATGGCAAACCACTCTGATATTCTTGTGTGGGAAATCCCATGGACAGAGGAGCCTGGTGGGCTACAGTCCACAGGTCAAAGAGTGGGACATAACTGAACAACTGAGCATGCACACACAAACACGCTAGTAACCATCTTTGAGATCCACTGCAGTGGCTCCCTTTATAGGCTTAGGGATGGAACCCTGATATCTTAGAGAAGATAGGATTCTAGACTAGCAGAGGCTGAGCTTTAAGAATTAAGCAGCAGCAGCAAAGAATGTGATATAATGGGAATCACATTTAGCAGAGCAACAGTGGAGCTCTAATCCATAGGAATCTATGTCTACAATTAATCCATCATGGCTTTCCTGCAGGGAGATAGATGGGTGCCTAATAAAGGTACAGCTTGATGTCTAAGATCCGAAGGAATTAGATCCAGTGAGCAAAAGGCTAACACCAGCCACCAAAACAGAAAATCACAGAACTTCATTCAAGTTCTAGACTTAGCACACATCCTATAGGCAATTTCTCAAGTCCTCTTGAGAAAGGATTCTACAGTGCCATCAGACACGTGTAGTCAGTTGTCCTTCAATCTTTCACTGGAGAAAACTGTGCCATTTTCCAGAAACACTTTAAAGGGCATGTCAACAACCGGAAGTTCTGAAGAGAGTAAGACACAAAATAACTAAATATATAAGGGAAACTAAAATGATATCAGGGAGGCTAAAAATGCCATTTTAGTCCTCTAGTTAGGTTAGATGGAGAAGGCAATGGCACCCCACTCCAGTACTCTTGCCAGGAAAATCCCATGGACGGAGGAGCCTGGAAAGCTGTGGTCCATGGGGTCGCTGAGGGTCGGACACGACTGAGCGACTTCACTTTCACTTTTCACTTTCATGCATTGGAGAAGGAAATGGCACCCCACTTCAGTGTTCTGGCCTGGAGAATCCCAGGGACGGGGGAGCCTGGTGGGCTGCCATCTATGGGGTCGCACAGAGTCAAACACGACTGAAGTGACTTAGCAGTTAGGTTAGAACGTACACAAGCCATGTGGTAAGTAGTCCCCACTTCAGAAGAAGTGACTCTTGTTATTCTCAAAGCAGATAAAACACATTTATACATTCATAAAAGACCCACACATATATATGCAACCTGTGTTTGTTTCCCTGCTCCCAAAATGAACAATTAGGACATATACACTTAGCAGTCAGTTTCCCCCATGGTTCCTGACACATGAATGACATGTCAGGGACTTGTGGGGTCCTTGAAACTGCCCCTACACATATACTCCAAAGTAGTAAATCAGAACAAAATGTAATTTCTGGAGGACTGATAGAGAGATGGGTACCTATTGAAATCACGTTTCCTCAGCTGACTCTTGCCTTCAGCTTTCACAGTGCTGGAGAGTTTCTGTCTACAATGACAGCATTCCACTTCCAGGGACTTCCAAGCTCATTCTCTGGGCAAATGAAACTTGGAAGGAGAGGACAGAGGAAGCTGGCATCCTAGGAGGTAAGCCTCAGCCTGAGATCACTCCCCAAGTGAAGTATTTGATTCCAAGTCTTTGTCTCAAGCTCTGCTTCTAGTGAAACCCAAGCTATGATGGTGCCACCTTCAAAGACTTGAAAGATTAATGAGGTTGTGGTCTTCTCTTATCCCTATTTAATTCACCTTTAACAAGGCCTGATCTGTCATTGGAGATGTCAGTCGTCTCTTACAAATGAAGCAAGTGGCAACCTTTAATGTAATGGTTGTGCTTGAAAGTACTGTCTTAACCAGAGAAAAGCTATGCTGTCTCTGGCAATTTCTATGCAGCTATTGATTAGGGAAGCAATTTTTTCTTGACAGCAATTAAGAGTAAGGATCGAAGGCAAACAGACATTTCCCAGCAAAAATAGTGGTATATGTTCACTTTCTTGCCTCAAAACTATGAAGCCATCAGGGTGGTACTCATCAAGCCTGATTTGTGTACTGCCAGGAGCAGAAACCAATGCTGAACATTAATTACAGAACATTCCTCACGGCGACTAGTCAACCAACTGATGTCAAGTGATTATATTTGATCCCTTCCATTTTATTTTCCCCTTACTAAAATTCATACATGTGGAAATGCAGAGAAGTTAGTATCCTCGGCATGACCATTTATCAATGAGAGAAAGAAGCAGAAGAGAACCATCAAATTAATTTTTATCCCTGATCAAAGGTGTCCTACATGACCAAATAACAAATTACATGCTTTTATTGAACAATGAAGAGCTTATTTTATTGAGCAGTGAAGAGCTGTGCCCATGTTAAGTTGCTTTAGTCATGTCCGACCCTTTAGACCTAGTCTTCCAGGCTCCTCTGTCCATGGGATTCTCCAGGCAAGAACACTGGAGCGGGTTGCTGTGCCCTCCTCCAGGGGATGTTCCCAACCCAGGGCTCAAACCCGTGTCTGTTACGTCTACCTGCCTTGGCAGTGGGTTCTTTACGACTAGCACCAGCTGGGAAGCCCCAAGAGGGTTCATAGATGCAGTCTATTCTTTTTGCTTTCCACGTTCTCTGCTCACTTCACTTTTTCCTCAATCTCACTGCTCTGAATTGTTCCTTCCAATAAAGCATTGGCATGTGAACTTTGCCATAGGCTCTGTTTTCTAGGGAACCTGGACTAGTCAGTGTCTTCTGTAAACAGTGCAAAAAGCTTCACACTGAAAGTTTTATTGAATAAAAAATGTTATCACTGTTAACTAAATGAAGCTCATAATTTGAAGAGGATACAAGCATGCACTTAAATCACTTGAAATCGGAGCAAAAGGCAAGCTTAAAAACTTGCAGCCTACATCTTCAGAGACAGCAAAGAAAGGAAAAACCGTGCTCCACGAATGATCCTGAAAGAAAGTAACAACTCATTCAGTCTCATAAAGTACAGTATAGGAATAAAAGATGCAATCTGACATCTGACAATGCTGGGAAATCATTATTCATTAACTTTTATAAAAACAAATATCACAAATATAAAAGGTTCCTCCATTTCAACAGTGGCATAATACAATAACTTTTAAAATTATATTCCAGATTTAATTTTGCATTCTGTGTGGCTTTAGCTGAAAAGTGAATTTTATACTCGGCTTTTTCACATTGTCCAGCACAAGTATTTAGGACACCTCTACAAGGTTATCGCCCTTCTTTAAATGCTGCCAAATAGCATTTGTTAAGAATACAGAGAAGGGATTTCCCTGATTGTCCAGCAGTTAAGACTTCACCTTCCAGTGCAGGGGGTGCAGGGTTCCATCCCTGGTCAGGGAACTAAGATCCCACATGCCTCATAGCCAAAAACACCAAACATAAAAGAGAAGTGTTACTGTTACAAATTCAATAAAGACTTAAAAATATGCTTCCTAGGATTGTTGTTAAAAGAGGGTAGATACAGAGGAAATTGGAGTTTAGGGAACACTACTCATAGTAGCAGCAATAATAAACTAGCTAAACATATGAAACACTCCACTGATCACCTTAAATGCATAAGTCTAATATTTGTGATACTGGAAGGAATGATGTTAAAGCTGAAACTCCAGTACTCTGGCCACCTCATGCGAAGAGTTGACTCATTGGAAAAGACTCTGATGCTGGGAGGGGTTGGGGGCAGGAGAAGGGAATGACCGAGGATGAGATGCCTTGATGGCATCATGGACTCAATGGACGTGAGTCTGAATGAACTCTGGGAGTTGGTGATGGACAGGAGGCCTGGCGTGCTTTGATTCATGGGATCGCAAAGAATCAGAAACCACTGAGCAACTGAACTGAACTGAAAGCTAGTGGAGGTGATGGAATTCCAGTAGAGCTATTTCAAATCCTGAAAGATGATGCTGTGAAAGTACTGCACTCAATATGCCAGCAAATTTGGAAAACTCAGCAGTGGCCACAGGACTGGAAAAGGTCAGTTTTCACTTTAATCCCAAAGAAAAGCATTGCCAAAGAATGCTCGAACTACAGCACAATTGCACTCATCTCACATGCTAGTAAAGTAATGCTCAAAATTCTCCAAGCCAGGCTTCAGCAGTACGTGAACTGTGAACTTCCAGATGTTCAAGCTGGTTTTAGTAGAGGCAGAGGAACCAGGAATCAAATTGCCAACATCTGCTGGATCATGGAAAAAGCAAGAGAATTGCATAAAAACATCTATTTCTGCTTTATTGACTATGCCAATGCCTTTGACTGTGTGGATCACAATAAACTCTGGAAAATTCTGAAAGAGATGGGAATACCAGAGCACCTGACCTGCCTCTTGAGAAACATATATGCTGGTCAGAAAGCAACAGTTAGACCTGGACGTGGAACAACAGACTGGTTCCAAATAGGAAAAGGAGTACGTCAAGGCTGTATATTGTCACCTTGCTTATTTAACTTATATGCAGAGTACATCATGAGAAACGCTGGAGGAAGCACAGGCTGGAATCAAGATTTCCAGGAGAAATATCAATAACCTCAGATATGCAGATGACACCACCCTTATAGCAAAAAGTGAAGAGGAATAAAAAGCCTCTTGATGAAAGTGAAAGAGGAGAGTGAAAAAGTTGGCTTAAAGCTCAACATTCAGAAAATGAAGATCATGGCATCCGGTCCCATCACTTCATGGGAAATAGATGGGGAAACAGTGGAGACAGTGTCAGACTTTATTTTGGGGGCTGGAAAATCACTGCAAATGGTGACTGCAGCCATGAGATTAAAAGACGCTTACTCCTTGGAAGAAAAGTTATGACCAACCTAGACAGCATATTCAAAAGCAGAGACATTACTTTGCCGACTAAGGTCCGTCTAGTCAAGGCTATGGTTTTTCCAGTGGTCACATATGGATGTGAGAGTTGGACTGTGAAGAAGGCTGAGCATCTAAGAATTGATGCTTTTGAACTGTGGTGTTGGAGAAGACTCTTGAGAGTCCCTTGGACTGAAAGGAGATCCAACCAGTCCATTCTGAAGGAGATCAGCCCTGGGATTTCTTGGAAGGAATGATGCTAAAGCTGAAACTCCAGTGCTTTGGCCACCTCATACGAAGAGTTGACTCACTGGAAAAGACTCTGATGCTGGGAGGGATTGAGGGCAAGAGGAGAAGGGGACAACAGAGGATGAGATGGCTGGATGGCATCACTGACTCGATGGACGTGAGTCTGAGTGAACTCCAGGAGATGGTGATGGACAGGGAGGCCTGGCGTGCTGCGATTCACTGGGTCACAAAGAGCCAAACACGACTGAGTGACTGCACTGAGCTGAACTGAAGTATGTATGTAGTATATGTTCTTGTCCATGAAAAACAAACTAAAGAACAGAGGGTTAAATAAAAGATTCAGGGTTGCCCAGATTTTTTAGTGATGGAGTTAATATGCTTCTGAGCCAGTGTCCTCCAGAGCCTAGGCTCTTTGCTCTTTATAATAACTGGTAATTTTTGAAAACTTATTGTGTGCCAGGCATTGTTTTATATGCTTTTTGTGTTCTACATCAAGTAAACAAAAGATGTAGCTACTATATCAATTCCTGGTAGTGTTAGTTGCACAGTTATGTCCAACTCTTTGTGACCCCACAGACTGTAGCCTGCCAGGCTCCTCTGTTCATGGGATCTTCAGGCAAGGATACTAAAGTGGGTAGTCATTCCCTTCTCCAGAGGTCTTCCTGACCCAGGGATCGAACCCAAGTCTCCTGCATTGCAGGCGGATTCTTTACTGGCTGAGCTATAGGGAAGTCCCACAGGACAAATGGGGAAGTCAAAACATTGAGAAATTATTTGATTTGCCTGAAGTCACACAACTAGTAAGCAGAAGTGCAGGGATTCAAGAAATTTGGCATTGATGACAGTAGCTACGAATCCGTGCTCCCAATGTGGAGAGCCCTGGTTGGATCCCTGGTCAAGGAACTAGACCCCATGTGCCACAACTTAGAGTTTATATGCCACACAAAAATCCTGCATGCCACTACTGGAAAGAATAAAACAAAAAAAGATCCCACATGCCACAACAAATGTTGAAGATCCTGGGTGCTACATCTAAGACCTGGCACAGCCAAATAAATATTATTTTAAAAAAAGAGATGTGGCACAGAAACTTGTTCTTTTTCAATATAAATTTATTTATTTTAATTGGAGATGTGAGGTGGGTTCAGGATGGGGAACACATGTGCACCCATGGCAGATTCATGTTGATGTATGGCAAAACCAATACAATATTGTAAAAAAACCTGTTCTTTATCAGTTGTCTTTATCAATTGTTTTCTTCACTCCGTACCAGACAGAAAGTGTCCTTTTAAGAACTACTCTAGTTGAAAAAGGTATTTATTTTTAGATTTTGACTTCACTCATCCTCAACAAATCTTTGCTGGCATTATTGTTTCTTCGATTCAAGAATTCTTCCAAATTGTTATGCAGAGGGATATCTAGAACAGGTTGCCCCCTGATGAGGTCCCAGACAGACAGGTCAACTGTCTCTCTAAGAGAAAATGGTTTCATGGAGAATACGTTTCAGCCTGAGTGTCTACATTTCACATATACACAGGTGGAATGGGCCTGATGTTCTCCTAGAGAACAAAGATTATGGGGGTGGGGGGTGGAATCACATTCCTTAAAAGATAAGACTGAGCTAGCTTTGGGCATTATAGACTGCATAAAAGGAAGATAATTTCAGACTGTATCTTTTCTTTCTCAAAGTTTCTGCATTCCATATAAAAATAAGCACTATGCAGTCCTCATTTTATCAGAACCGCTGTTGGATCACTGAGAAATATGAGGTGACTAAAAATATAAGTTCAGCTGATAAAGCTATTGTTAAACGTTGCAATACTTCAAAAGGTCCTCAGTTTAAGACTTTTATAAAATACTAAGGGAGGTATTTACATAACAACAGATATCCTTGAGGCAAAAGCTTATTTAGGTTTTTTACATGAACGTATATGAACTCCATACAACAAAAACATTGGAAATACAATGGCCATGTGATTCTAGTGTTAATTAACAATGTGTCCCTACTGTTCTATCATGGTTAGGATGGGCTAATATTAGTTGCTGCTGCTGCTGCTAAGTCAGTCATGTCCGACTCTGTGCGACCCCATAGACGGCAGCCACCAGGCTTCCCCGTCCCTGGGATTCTCCAGGCAAGAACACTGGAGTGGGTTATGTTAGTGTCTACAACCCACATATCACTAAACCCATACAGAGTTGGGTTCTTTAGTAGTTCAAAGGCCATGGTTATGTATATTCACATTTCTACAATGTATTCCACAAAGATCTTTCGGAATGATATCTGAATAAGGTTTTACCCCATTTTTAAACTAAGGTGTAATTTCATGCAGTAATATTCCCCTTTTTAAATGTTAGGCAAGTTTTGAGAAATGCATACCATCTTGTAATCATCATCCAAATCAAGATATAAAGATAAAAGCATGCCCATTACATCCAAAAAAATCTCCCTAGCACTCCTCTGCAGTCAATTCTTCCACTCTAACCCAGAGGTCATCTAAATAAAGCATACAACATGTAGATTTCTGAGTCTGATTTCTTTCACTTAGCATAATGCATTTAAGAATCCTGCATGTTATATTGCGTGTTGTTCTTTCCTTCTATTTGTTGAATAGTATTTCACTATATGGATGTACCACAGTGTTTTTATTCATCAGTCAAAGGTTATTTGGGTTTTAATAATAAAGTTATAACAAATACTGACATAAAAGTTTTTGTGTGAATGCTCCAGAGTGGAATGAAGTTGTATGGTCCATGTAATATTTAATTTTATAAGAAACTGATAATTTTTTTCAAGAATCCATACTATTTTGCATTCTTATGAAGGCCATATGAAAATTCTAATTGCTGGGCATCCTTGTCAGCATGTGGTATTATCAGTTATTTTGTTTTAGCCATTCTTTTTAAATTTTTAAAAAATTTTTTGAATAGTACAGTCTTCATTGCTTTGCACAGGCTTTTTCTAGTTGCAGCAAGCAGGAGCCACTATTTCTTGTGATGCGTAGGCTGCTGATGGCAGTGGCTTCTCTTGTTGCAGAGCACAAGTTCTAGGCCTCTGGGCTCAGCATTTGCATCATGCAGGCTCTAGAGCTTTCTGGCTTCAGCAGTTGTGGCCCAGGGGCTTATTTGCTCTGAGGTATGTATAATCTTCCCAGACCAGGGATTGAACCCATGTACCTTGCACTGGCAGGTGAATTCTTATCCTCTGCACCACCAGGAACATCCTATTCTAGCCATTCTGATAGGTGTATAGCAATATCTTATTGTGGATTGAGCTGCATTTCATTAATAACTAGTAATGAGCATCCTTTCATGTGCAGTGTCTGTTTATATAATATACTACATATGTATGTATATGAGTCCTAGACTGATGCTGAAGCTGAAGCACCAATATTTTTGCCATCTGATGCAGAGAACTGACTCATTGGAAAAGATCCTGATGCTGGGAAAGATTGAAGGCTGGAGGAGAAAGGGGATGACAGAGGATGAGATGGTTGGATGGCATTACTGACTCAATGGACATCATTCTGAGCAAACCCCAGGAGTTGGTGATGGACAGGGGAGCCTGGCGTGCTACAGTCCATGGGGTCGCAAAGAGTTGGACACAACTGAGTGACTGAACTGAACTGGAATATATACATATATATATTTGATTGGATTATTTGTTTTATTATAGTGTTTTGAGAGTCTTTGTATTTGCAAATATTTCCTCACAGTCTATGACTTATCTTTTCATTCTCTTAATAGCACTTTTCAGTAAGTCCAATCAATGTTTTCACTTATAGATTATGCTTTTGGCATTATGTCTAAGAACTTTTGCTTAAACCAAATGAAAGTTATTTTTTTCTGTTAACTAATTAGCTAATGTATTAGTTATTAAAAGTGAGAGAGTATGAAAGGAAAGGAGAATGATCTGAGTGTCACTGTGAACTGAGCAGGACTCAAGGCCAAAAAGTATTAGGAAGAAAAACTTGCATACTTCATAGTATTGGAGGCAAAAGAGTTTTCAGGGGAGAGACAGATTTCTGCAGAGCAAGAATGTAAAAAGAACATTCAGAAAATTGAGTGAGGGTCTGAGGAATTTGTATGATGACTGGTCGTAAGTCCCGGTGGGCTCATGGAAGGGTTTCTGGAGTAGAGTGGAAATTAAAGGTGGATGCAGAAGGAAATGGACAGAGTTTTATAGAGCCAAGGAATCCAGACTGCGAGCCATCCTGGCAATCTTGCCTTCTTGTGGGATAGATAAGAAGAGGCACAAAGTGCACAGTGAGATTCATTCTGATCATCTCCAGATTGATAGTGTAAGGAAAAGTAAGGTGGGGAGTTTTGTTTGAATCTTGCAGGGGTACCGCTGACCCTGGTCTATCATCTCTGGACTTTTATATGAGACACAAATTCTCTTATTTAAACCTCTGTTGTTTTGGACATTTCTTTTATGTTCAACCGAAGCAAACTGCACTTGATATAGTTTGCTCCTGTCATGCATTCTGAGGTTTCATCTTCTAGTCTATAGGACTTCATCAGATGCTCTGGCAGTGAAATAAACTAGCACAAAAGGATTCATAGATTCAGAATAGATGTACCTTAGTTTAGTCCCAAGAGGTGAGAATTCCTTTCATAAAAAGATCTGGACATTTTTCAAAGAAAATGGTAAAATTGAACCTTCATAAAATGACCCTGATACCACAAGCCTGAGAAGTGATTTTAGGTTTCTGTTGGGTTTAGAAAAATCAACAGGAGATTCATCCTCTGGTATCTTTAAGGCCGGTCATCCTGCTTTCATCTTCAGTGTTCCTAGGAAAGAGAATTACTTTGTTAAATAGGTAATTAAGCTGAAGCTTCTGTTCTGAAGCTTAGTTCCTGAGTTGTTATGTTCAGATAAAGTTACTCCGTAGGAGTAGCAGATGCAGAAACAAGATGGGAGGCGGAGCGCTCCCCAGCAGTGCTGGGCGGTTGATAGATGATGCCAGCAGTCCTGGCATCTCAGCATATCTGCTTCCTCTCAGCAGGAGTCATCCATCAAAGCCTGACCAAAAGGGGCCAAACACCCCTGGGGTCCTGCTCCATGTCTTTGCTTCCAGCTGCCTTGCTAAACATGGCAATCATTATCATGCCTGAGTGGCTGGGCCTCCCACATCTCAAGCTGGCCTGAGTGCTTGATGGATGCTTTAATCTTGGCCCTAGTGAAGGGCAGCATACATTTCAATTAAGATATGGCCAGAAATACCCCCTAAACAATGCCATGGAGGCAGTGGGCACAGAGGACTTACAATTAGATGACTTGAGTTGAAAATCTAGTTTATTCTCCTGATTTTGTGAGCCTGGATAAGTCACTTAGCTGTTATGAGTCTGTTTGTTTGTTTCTTTCTTTTGGTGGGGCCACACAGCATGCAGGATCTTAGTTCCTTAGATCAAACCCATGATCCCTGCAGTGGAAGTTCAGAGTCTTAATCACTGGACCTCCTGGGAAGTCTCACATTATTGCTTCTTATGCTACAAATGACCCAGATTCCCTTAATAGTTAATGAATGCCTACTAAGATCTAGAGAGTATGCTAGTAGGAAGAGAGTCAAGAAAGATAAAACACATTCTCTCCTGAAAGGAACTCATGGATTAGTGAAGAAGACATAGTCTACAATGAATATTTTCTCCCTCATAGGTTGTTGAGGATGTTCAATGAGATGATGTCTATATGGGGACTTGAAAGTCTAAAATACACAGTCAATGTAAGATGATGCTACAGCTCTTGACGATAATGACTTTACAAATAATTAGGGTCTCTGAATACAGATATCATTTTCTCCCCTTTCTCTATGTCCTCAAAGTCAAGAAACAAGAAAACAATTCTATTCCCAAAAACTTTCTGAAGTCTTCTGTGTTTTTAACAAATTGCATGGAGATAATAAAGCCTGTCTTGCAAATCTACTGTGTGTACCCAGTGAGTCAGTTCATGTGAAAGTGCTTCATAAACTGCACAGAGCTATAGAGACCAAGACTTTATAATAAAGTTACTATAGTTGATATTCCCAGGGTCATCATCTTCTCTTGACTGAGGAAGTGAAGAGGGCACAGGGGGAGAGAAAGGAAGCTAGCTAGGTCTATATGTATCATGATGGCTCTGACATAAGGCTTCCTGCAGCTTACTTCCCGCTGGAGGAAGTGGGTATGATCCAAACAACCCAGAAACTTCCTTGAAGAATACAGAAGCTGTTCACTTACTTACAGGCAAAAGGAAGCCCGGATGGGAAAGAAGAATCGGGATTCTCAGGGGCAATTGTCTTCCTTTAGTTTTCCTTTCTTCTGGTTCATTTCTGCTTAATGCAACCTTTCAAAATGATTATCTTTAGCAGGCAATTCACAAGGAGCATATTGAGGTGTTCTGGGTGTGGCTGGAAAAATGGCTTTCAAAGTTGAATCCAATTCCACTAACGTTTTAAAAAACCTTTCAGGTTCTCACCTCCATGCACCCCAAGTGTTTCATATGTGTGCATAATGGCAGGGGAAAATGGCTTCAATTATGTGAAGGACTCTTATGTGGGGGGAAAAATATTCAGGCTTGATATTCAGGCTTGTTGTGTGTAGCCCTCAAGGGTTGGAGGGGAATCAATGAGTCAAAGTTTAATGAGATGAAACCAGATCATTACTGGAGTTCTGCGGGTTACAAAGTCCTAGCACTACAAGCTAAACCAGCACATTCCCAGTTCTCAAGCAACTCAAAATACAATACTATGTATAGTTCCTCTGCACATCTAAGTAAAAATAATAATAATATGAAATAACACTGTTACTACCTTCCAAACACTACAGGCATTCTGGACTTCTAGAATCCAGCTCTTTTCATCATTTCCCTTGCTACCAACGCCTGGTTGAAGACACTATAATATTAATAACATCTCCTGGATTTTTGAAGTGTTTAGTTTACTTATTTCCAAAGTCTTGCCTAAACAATCTGCTCTTTAAAAGCAGCCAAAAGGATCCTGTTAAAACATAAGGAAGGCTTGGGGTTTCCCAGGTGGTGCAGTGGTAAAGAATCTGCCTGCCAGTATAGAAGACAGGAGATGTGAGTTTCATCCCTGGATGGGAACGAGCCCCTGGAGAAGGAAATGGCAACCCACTCCAGCATTCTTGCCTGGAAAATCCCATGGACAGAAAAACCTGGTGGGTT
Organism: Nanger dama; assembly: GCA_917880005.1. Taxonomy (NCBI): domain Eukaryota; kingdom Metazoa; phylum Chordata; class Mammalia; order Artiodactyla; family Bovidae; genus Nanger; species Nanger dama. The sequence continues at coordinate 2,444,016 of CAKJTW010000074.1, read as the reverse complement.
ACAGTCCATGGGATCACAAAGAGTCAGACATGACTCAGCACAGCACAGCTAAAGATGGATTAGGTGGCTTATATTCTTGAAAACATAAGGCAGGATGAATAAACGGGAAGATGTTTCTGGGTAAGATTATTGTAGAGACATTGAATCTCCCCACATTAAACTATTAAATTCTAATCAAATAAAAAAGAATGTATAGAGGGTGGTTCTAAGATGATGGAAGAATAGGACGGGGAGACGACTTTTTCCCACAAATTTATCAAACGAACATTTCAACGCTGAGTGAATTCTACAAAACAACTTCTGAATGCTGGCAGAGGACACCAGGCGCCCAGAAAGGCAGGTCATTGTCTTCAGAGACAGTCCTCTATTCCTCCTTTAATTTCAATTTTTATAACCTACTATCAGTTTTCAAAAAAAAAAAAAGACCCTATTTTTAAAGCAAACGCCATATATATTTTTTGGTGGTGGTGGTTGTTGTTGTTTTAATAATTCTCGTGACTATTTTTTTCTTCTTGTTCTTCTTCTTTTCTTTAATATTGTATTTTTGAAAACCCAATCTCTACTCTAGATTTTTAACCTTTGCTTTTTGGTATTTGTTGTCAATTTTGTACATTTAAAAACCCAATCTTCAGTACCCAATTTTACCTGAGAGCGAGGTTACTGGCTTGACCACTCTCTCCTCCTTTGGACTCTCCTTTTTCTCCACCAGGTTGTCTCTGTCTCCCTCCCTCCCCCTCCTCTTCTCTACCCAACTCTGTGAATCGCTGTGTGTTCCAGACTATGGAGAACACTTAGGGAACTGGTTACTGGCTGGCTCTATCTCTCTCCTTTTCATTTCCCTCTTTTATCATCCTGGCTACCTCTGTCTACTTCCTCCCTCTCCTCTACCCTGTATAACTCCGTGAACACCTCTGAGCGGTCCAGACTGAGGAGTGCACATAGGGAAGTGATTACTGGCTACCTTGCTCTCTCCTCTTTTGATCCGACCTCATCTCATTCCAGTCACCTCTAACTATCCCCTCCCTCTTCTCTTCTTCATGTAACTCAGTGAACTTCTCTGGGTGTCCCTCAATGTGGAGAAACTTTTCATCTTTAACCTAGATGTTTTATCATAAGTGCTGTATAGATGGAGAAGTCTTGAGGCTACTGTAAAAATAAAACTGAAAACCAGAAGCAGGAGGTGTAAGTCCAAATCCTGAGAACATCAGAGAACTCCTGAATCCAGGGAACATTAATCAATAAGAGCTCATCAAACGCCTCCATACCTACACTGAAACCAAGCACCACCCAAGGGCCAACAAGTTCCAGAGCAAGACATTCCACGCAAATTCTCCAGCAACACAGGAACACACCCCTGAGCTTCAATATACAGGCAGCTCAAGTTACTCCAAAACCATTACTGGACACTTCATTGCACTCCAGAGAGAAGAAATCCAGCTTTACCCACCAGAACTCTGACACAAGCGACCCTAACCAAGAAACCTTGACAAGCCACTGATACAACCCCACCCACAGTGAGGAAACTCCATAATAAAGAGAACTCCACAAATTCCAAGAATACAGAAAGGCCACCCCAAACGCAGCAATATAACCAAGAGGAACAGGAGAAATGCCCACCAAACCAACCCAAAGAGTAAGAGATAGGGAATCTACCTGAGAAAGAATTCTGAATAATGATAGTGAAAATGATCCAAAATCTTGAAATCAAAATGGAATCACAGATAAATAGCCTGGAAACAAGGATTGAGAAGATCCAAGAAAGGTTTAACAAGGACCTAGAAGAAATAAAAAGAGTCAATATATAATGAATAATGCAATAAATGAGATCAGAAACACTCTGGAGGCAACAAATAGTAGAATAACCGAGGCAGAAGATAGAATTAGTGAGATAGAAGATAGAATGGTAGAAATAAATGAATCAGAGAGGAAAAAATAAAAATGAATTAAAAGAAATGAGGACAGTCTCAGAGACCTCCAGGACAATATGAAATGCTCCAACATTCGAATTATAGGAGTCCCAGAAGAAGAAGACAAAAAGAAAGACCATGAGAAAATACTTGATGAGATAATAGTTGAAAACTTCCCTAAAATGGGGAAGGAAATAATCACCCAAGTCCAAGAAACCCAGAGAATTCAAAACAGGATAAAACCAAGGTGAAACACCCCAAGACACATATTAATCAAATTAACAAAGATCAAACACAAAGAACAAATATTAAAAGCAGCAAGGGAAAAACAACAAATAACACACAAGGGGATTCCCATAAGGATAACTGCAGATCTTTCAATAGAAACACTTCAGGCCAGGAGGGAATGGCAAGACATAACTTAAAGTTTGAAAGAAAATAACCTACAACCCAGATTACTGTACCCAGCAAGGATCTCATTCAAATATGAAGGAGAAATCAAAAGCTCTACAGACAAGCAAAAGCTGAGAGAATTCAGCACCAAACCAGCTCTCCAACAAATGCTAAAGGATATTCTCTAGACAGGAAACACAAAAAGGGCATATAAACCCAAACCCAAAACAATAAAGTAAATGGCAGTGGGATCATACTTATCAATAATTTCCTTAAACGTAAATGGGTTGAATGCCCCAACCAAAAGGCAAAGACTGGCTGAATAGATACAAAAACAAGACCCCTATATATGCTGCCTACAAGAGACCCACCTCAAAACAAGGGACACATACAGACTGAAAGTGACGGGCTGGGAAAAGATATTCCATGCAAATAGAGACCAAAAGAAAGCAGGAGTAGCAATACTCATATCCGATAAAATAGCCTTCAAACAAAAGCTGTGAAAAGAGACAAAGAAGGCCACTAAATAATGATCGAAGGATCAATCCAAGAAGAAGATATAACAATTATAAATATATATATGCACTCAACATAGGAACATCGCAATATGTAAGACAGATGCTAACAATTATGAAAGGGAAAATTAACAATAACACAATAATAGTGGGAGACTTTAATACCCCACTCACATCTATGGACAGATCAAATAAACAGAAAATTAACAAAGAAACACAAACTTTAAATGATACAATAGACCAGTTAGACCTAATTGATATCTATAGGACATTTCACCCCAAAATAATGAATTTCACATTTTTCTCAAGTGCTCATGGAATCTTCTCTAGGATAGATCACATCCTGGGCCATAAATCTAACCTTAATAAATTCAAAAAAATTGAAATCATTTCAAGCATCTTTTCTGACCGTAATGCATTAAGATTAGATCTCGATTACAGGAGAAAAACTATTAAAAATTCCAACATATGGAGGCTGAACAATACGCTTCTGAATAGCCAACAAATCACAGAAGAAATAAAAAAAAAATCAAAATATGCATAGAAATGAATGAAAATCAAAACACAACAATCCCAAACCTGTGGGACACTATAAAAGCAGTGCTAAGAGAAAAGTTCATAGCAATACAGGCATACTTCAAGAAACAAGAAAAAAGTCAAATAAATAACCTAACTCTACACCTAAAGCAAATAGAAAAGGAAGAAGTGGAGAACCTCAAAGTTAGTAGAAGGAAAGAAATCTTAAAAATTAGGGCAGAAATAAATGCAAAAGAAACAAAAGAGACCATAGCAAAAATCAACAAAACCAAAAGCTGGTTCTTTGAAATGATAAATAAAATTGACAAACCATTAGCCAGACTCATCAAGAAACAAAGGGAGAAAAATCAAATCAATAAAATTAGAAATGAAAATGGAGAGATCACAAAAGACAACACAAAAATGCAAAGGATCATAAGAGACTACTATCAGCAATTATATGCCAATAAAATGGACAACGTGGAAGAAATGGACAAATTCTTAGAAAAGTACAACTTTTCAAAACTGAACCAGGAAGAAATAGAAAATCTTAACAGACCCATCACAAGCACAGAAATTGAAACTGTAATCAGAAATCTTCCAGCAAACAAAAGCCCAGGTCCAGATGGCTTCACAGCTGAATTCTACCAAAAATTTAGAGAAGAGCTAACACCTATCTTACTCAAACTCTCCCAGAAAATTGCAGAGGAAGGTAAACTTCCAAATTCATTCTATGAGGCCACCATCACTCTAATACCAAAACCTGACAAAGATGCCACAAAAAAGAAAACTACAGGCCAATACCACTGATGAACATAGATGCAAAAATCCTTAACAAAATTCTAGCAATCAGAATCCAATAACACATTAAAAAGATCATACACCATGACCAAGTGGGCTTTATCCCAGGGATGCAAGGATTCTTCAATATCCACAAATCAATCAATGTAATTCACCACATTAACAAATTGAAAAATAAAAGCCATATGATTATCTCAATAGATGCAGAGAAGGCCTTTGACAAAATTCAACATCCATTTATGATAAACACTCTCCAGAAAGCAGGAAAAGAAGGAACATACCTCAACATAATAAAAGCTGTATATGACAAACCCACAGCAAATATTAGCCTCAATGGTGAAAAATTAAAAGCATTTCCCCTAAAGTCAGGAACAAGACAAGGGTGCCCACTTTCACCGCTACTATTCAACATAGCTCTGGAAGTTTTGGCCATAGCAATCAGAGCAGAAAAAGAAATAAAAGGAATCCAAATTGGAAAAGAAGAAGTAAAACTCTCACTGTTTGCAGATGACATGATCCTCGACATAGAAAACCCTAAAGACTCTACCAGAAAATTACCAGAGCTAATCAATGAATATAGTAAAGTTGCAGGATATAAAATCAATACACAGAAATCCCTTGCCTTCCTATACACTAATAATGAGAAAGTAGAAAAAGAAATTAAGGAAACAATTCCATTCACCATTGCAACAAAAGAATAAAATACTTAGGAACATACCTACCTAAAGAAACTAGAGACCTATATATAGAGAATTATAAAACACTGATGAAAGAAATCAAAGAGGACACTAATAGATGGAGAAATGTACCATGTTCATGGATCAGAAGAATCAATATAGTGAAAATGAGTATACTACCCAAAGCAATCTACAGATTCAGTGCAATCCCTGTCAAGCTACCAGCGGTATTTTTCACAGAGCTAAAACAAATAATTTCATAATTTGTATGGAAATACAAAAAACTTCAAATAGCCAACGCAATCTTGAGAAAGAAGAATGGAACTGGAGGAAACAACCTGCCTGACTTCAGGCTCTACTACAAAGCCACAGTCATCAAGACAGTATGGTACTGGCACAAAGACAGAAATATAGATCAATGGAACAAAATAGAAAGCCCTGAGATAAATCCACACACCTATGGACACCTTATCTTCGACAAAGGAGGCAAAAATATACAATGGAGTAGACAATCTCTTTAACAAGTGGTGCTGGGAAAACTGGTCAACCACTTGTGAAAGAATGAAACTAGATCACTTTCTAACACCATACACAAAAATAAACTCAAAATGAATTAAAGATCTAAACGTAAGGCCAGAAACCGTAAAACTCCTAGGGGAAAACATAGTCAAAACACTCTCCGACATAAATCACAGCAGGATCCTCTATGATCCAACTCCCAGAATACTGGAAATAAAAGCAAAAATAAACAAATGGGATCTAATTAAAATTAAAATCTTCTGCACAGCAAAGGAAACTATAAGCAAGGTGAAAAGACAGCCTTCTGAATGGGAGAAAATAATAGCAAATGAAGCAACTGACAAAAAACTAATCTCAAAAATATACAAGCAACTTATACAGCTCAACTCCAGAAAAATAAACGAACCAATCAAAAAATGGGCCAAAGAACTAAATAGACATTTCTCCAACAACACATGAAAAGATGCTCAACATCACTCATTATCAGAGAAATGCAAATCAAAACCACAATGTGGCAGCATTTCACACCAGTCAGATTAGCAGCAATCCAAAAGTCTACAAGCAATACATGCTGGAGAGCGTGTGGAGAAAAGGGAACCCTCTTACACTGTTGGTGGGAATGCAAACTAGTACAGCCACTATGGAAAACAGTGTGGAGATTCCTTAAAATATTGCAAGTGGAACTGCCTTATGACCCAGCAATCCCATTGCTGGGCATACACACCAAGGAAACTAGAATTGAAAGAGACACGTGTACCCCAATGTTCACTGCAGCACTGTTTATAATAGCCAGGACATGGAAGCAACCTAGATGTCCATCAGCAGATGAATGGATAAGAAAGCTGTGGTACATATACACAATGGAGTACTACTCAGCCATTAAAAAAAAATACATTTGAATCAGTTCTAATGAGGTGGATGAAACTGGAGCTGATTATACAGAGTGAAGTAAGCCAGAAAGAAAAACACCAATACAGTATACTGACACATATATATGGAATTTAGAAAGATGGTAATGATGACCCTGTATGTGAGACAGCAAAAGAGACACAGATGTATAGAACAGACTTTTAGACTCTGAGGGAGAGGGAGAGGGTGGGATGATTAGGGAGAATGGTATTGAAACATGTATACTATCAGGTAAGAAATGAATCACCAGTCTATGTTCAATACAGGACACAGGATGCTTGGGCTGGTGCACGGATGATCCAGAGAGATGATATGGGGTGGGAGGTGGGAGAGGGGTTCAGGATTGGGAACTCATGTATACCCGTGGCTGATTCATGTCAATGTATGGCAAAACCAATACAGTATTGTAATGCAAAATAAAGTAAAAATAAAAATAAAGAATGTATATGTTTTTGTAACTGAGTCACTTCACTGCACAGCCAGAGACTGGCACAACACTGTAAGTCAACTACACTTCAATTAAAGAATATAAATAGACGCCAGAAAACGTAAGACAGGAATTTCAAATTTAGCTATGTTGGAAGGTCCAAACCAGATCAAGACCTCTTGCTGGATAAAATATATGAAATAACTACTTTCCGATATCACTCCTTTGCTCAAAATCCCCTAATGGATCCCCATTTCAATTATCGAGAAAGTTCTTACAATGGTCCATGAGATTTTGTAGACTCTGATGCCTCCTTAGTTTTCCATCCCCTCTTTCTATATTCTACGCCTTACTCTCTCTGAGCAGCCACACTGGTCTCTTGGCTCTTCACACGTCACAAGCATTTTCCACCTTGGGAAGTTCGCATTTCCTATTCCTTTGGCACAGACTGCTCATCCAAAATATATCCACCTCTGGTGCATGTTCTCAGTGAAATGCTTCCTGATATCTTACTTAAAGTTAATTGGCCCATCTGCTGGCACCCTGTACACTATTTCTACTTTACTTTTCTCCATAGGGCTTATAGTATTAATAGCATAACATTTTATATAATTTGCTTATGAACATCACTTTTGGATTTTTCCTGCTAGAATGTAGGTCCCATGAGAGCAGGAAATATCTCTTTTATCATTTAGAACAATTCTTGGCAAATAGAAGGTAGTCATTCTATTTATTCAAGTATAAATAAATGATGTAGTTCTCTTTAGCCAGACTGATTTCTCCCAAGTTCTAAGTATGCTTCATTTATATTTACCATTCTCAAAGGGAACTGACACAGATTTAAGAACACAGATGCTTTTGCAGACATGTTGGGTGTGGGGCATATGCTTAGTTGCCACTGGGTTTAGTGTCAGGTAGCAGCAGCAGCAGTGATTATAGGCAGAGAAGGCAATGGCACCCCACTTCGGTACTCTTGCCTGGAAAATCCCAGAGGTGGAGAAGCCTGGTGGGCTGCCGTCTGTGGGGTTGCACAGAGTCAGACACGACTGAGCGACTTCACTTTCACTTCACTATGCTCTATACCTCTCTTTACTGCATGTCACTTTGCTGCATTTCTCAGATACCACCATTTTTAGAAACTGAAGATTTGTTACTTGCATTGTCAGAGGATGGTGGGCATTTTTAGCAATGAAATGTTTTTAAATTGAAAAAATACATATGTTTTAATATTTAGCATCTCTACTCAAATGCTGCCTCCATAAGGAGGTCTTCCTTTAATGTCCTGTCTAAAATAACATCCTTGTCCTAACGTCCTTGCTCTTCAGTCCTTTACATGCTTTAGCTTTGTTCATAGCACTTAAAATTACTTTATATTTTGTCAGGTGTTGGTTCGTCTATTTATATTCTGTCTTCTGTACTGGAGTGTCATATTTATGAAGAGAGACAGCATGTTTGTTTTGCTCACTGTTACCCCAGTACTGGTATTCACATCTTGCATGAGGGGAAAATAGCACTAAATAAATGCATTTATTGTTAAGGCAATCACTAAAAGAAAGAGTTTTTAATTAATTGCAGAGTAGTGAAGTGGTGGCATGAAATTTTCCATGAATCATATTTATAAAAACTGTTTAAATAAAAAAAAAAACTAGTTAATAATACTAGAAAGAATCTAAAACCTCCAGAAGTCTCTGGAGAGTTTGATTTTGGAAAAATGTAAATGGAAAGAGTAACTGTTGTGAGCTGGTGGCTTTTTGGCATGAGAGACTTGTACAACCACTCTGACTACAGCTTCACAAATACACCTTTATTGGCCAAAGTGTCAAAGATAAAATTTTAGGGCTATAGAAAAGCAACTGGAAATTTAAAGGGGAGAATCCTTGCAGAGAAAGAACAGCAGAAGGAATAAGAACCAAATTCTAACTATAAACTCTGACTAAATCTCTGGATGTCAGTTTAATTATGATTGCATGGAGCATACCCCAAGGAACCAATATAAGTGCAGACTCAAACCAAGCAGAAATCTAATCTACAAAGATAGAGCTAAATGGAGTCTAACCTATGCGTTATCTGGGTTTTCTCTCAGCTGAGTACATTCCCCACCTCTGAACAGCTCAGGTGACAAGAAACTGAAGTTTCACAAACCACAAAGAAGGCCTGTCTCATCATTGCCCAGACCTTTAGAGGAATGCCAAAATCATGCATTACTTCCACTTCTCGGGGGCTTGTCTTGCTCTTTCCTACTTCTGGGACTTTTCTCAAGCCATCTATTCATTCACAAAAGAATCATCTTATATATGTATCATTTGAAATCTTAAACATTAAAAATCCCTCCAGCTCGTGAACCACGTGCAGGTAGCTGCTGCTGCTGCTGCTAAGTCGCTTCAGTCATGCCCGACTCTATGTGACCCCATAGACAGCAGCCCACCAGGCTCCTCTGTCCCTGGGATTCTCCAGGCAAAAATACTGGGGTGGGTTGCCATTTCCTTCTCCGACATGCAGGTAGGGACTGTGTCTATTATGGTCACTGCTGATGCTGCAGTGCTTCTCAGAAGCCTTACACATAACGATGATAACAATGATGAGGTTGATTATGATGATGACAGTGTATGCTCAGCACCTAGCTGCTAAACAAATGATGCATCAAGAGACTATTCATGATGACCCTTTCAACATGGGATTGTGGCAGAGGCTTTTCACAAATCTCAATGCCAGGATCCATAATTAAGGGCATGTAACCAAAACGGTATAACAGCACTGGTTTTAAACAAAGGGTACATTGGAGAAGGTCTGTCTGGAGCAATTATCAGCCATGTGTGGATGGGATGGGGATGTTGAGTAACTCTTCAGTGAGGTGCTTGATTAAAAAAAAATACTACATGAGTAGAAAGGGGCTAAGACCCATTCATGTAAGTGGGAGTAAGACCTGGAGGTCTGCAGAGCAGTGACATCAACTGTGATATCAAAAAACCTGGCATCTGATGATCAATGGTTATGTGTTCTAAAAGTAGTTTGTCATTTATTGCAGTACAGACTATATGAATGACAATGATTTATTTAAAAATATTAATTTATTTATTTTAATTGGAGGCTAATTACTTTACAATATTGTATTGGTTTGCCATACATCAATATGAATCCACCACAGTGTACAGGTGTTCCCCATCCTGAACCCCCTCCCTCCTCCCCTCCCCACACCATCCCTCTGGGTCATCCCACTGCACCAACCCCAAGCATCCAGTATCATGCATTGAACCTGGACTGGCGATTCATTTCATATATGATATTATACATGTTTCAATGCCATTCTCCCAAATCATCCCACCCTTTCCCTCTCCCACAGAGTCCAAAAGCCTGTTCTATACATCTGTGTGTCTTTTGCTGTCTCGCATACAGGGTTATCATTATCATCTTTCTAAATTCCATATATATGCTTTAGTGTACTGTATTGGTGTTTTTCTTTCTGGCTTACTTCACTCTGTATAATCAGCTCCAGTTTCATCCACCTCATTAGAATTAGTTCAAATGAATTCTTTTTAATGGCTGAGTAGTACTCCACTGTGTATATGTACCACATCTTTCTTATCCATTCATCTGCTGATGGACATCTAGGTTGTTTCCATGTCCTAGCTATTATAAACAGTGTTGCTATGAACATTGGGGTACATGTGTCTCTTTCATTTCTGGTTTCCTCGGTGTGTATGCCCAGCAGTGGGATTGCTGGGTCATAAGGCAGTCATCATGGACTTGATGGACGTGAGTCTGAGTGAACTCCGGGAGATGATGATGAACAGGGAGGCCTGGCGTGCTGTGATTCACGGGGTCACAAAGAGTCAAACACAACTGAGCGACTGCACTGAACTGAAGGCAGTTCTATTTCCAGTTTTTAAGGAATCTCCACACTGTTCTCCATAGTGACTATACTAGTTTGCATTCCCACCAACAGTGTAAGAAGATTCCCTTTTCTCCATACCCTCTCCAGAATTTATTGCTTGTAGACTTCTGGGTCGCAGCCATTCTGACTGGCGTGAAATTGTACCTCATTGTGGTTTTGACTTGCATTTCTCTGATAATGAGTGATGTTGAGCATCTTTTCAGGTGTTTGTTAGCCATCTGTATGTCTCTGTTGTTAGTCTTTCCACCGTGTCTGGCACTGTGACACAATGAACTGTAACCAGCCAGGCTCCTCTGTCCCTGGAATTCTCCAGGCAAGAATACTGGAGTAGGTTGCCACTTCCTTCCCCAGGGGATCTTCCTGACCTAGGGTTGGAACCCCTGTCTATTGCACTGCAGGTGGATTTTTTTTTTACTGCTGAGCCACCAGGAAATCCCCGTGCTGTCTCATCAGTTCAGTTCAGTTGAGTCGCTCAGTCGTGTCCCACTTTTGCGACCCCATAAATTGCAGCATGCCAGGCCTCCCTGTCCATCCATCAACTCGCGGAGTTCACTCAGACTCACGTCCATCGAATCAGTGCTGCCATCCAGCCATCTCATCCTCTGTCGTCCCCTTCTCCTCCTGCCCCCAATCCCTCCCAGCATCAGAGTTTTTCCAATGAGTCAACTCTTCGCATGAGGTGGCCAAAGTACTGGAGTTTCAGCTTTAGCATCATTCCTTCCAAAGAAATCCCAGGGCTGATCTCCTTTAGGATGGACTGGTTGGGTCTCCTTTCAGTCCAAGGGACTCTCAAGAGTCTTCTCCAAGGGACTAGCAATTTCTAAGGAGGCAAAGATGGACTGGAAATAAATCCTGTCCCTGAAAGAATCTGTAGTATTTCAAAGGGTCTATACTTCTTCAGGCTTGACTGCCATGCCCCCTTCTCAAAGAGCGACTCACTGAAGAACTGTATCCAGTGCTTCTTCCTTAGTTCTTCTTCCACTCTCTTCCCCACTGTTAATATTTTGTATGAGGATAGATGTATTTACTGCCTGTTTAACATCTTCCCTGTCCTGTAAGCCCTGTAAAAGCAGGAACTCCTTCTCTTGTTCACAAGCATAAACTGGCTCAATGCAGTTCTCACATAAATTATTAGTAATATATTGAACAAATGGATATAAGGACAAATGAATAAAGAGTAAGCAAGAAAAGAAACATCTACCTTTTTTTTTTAAGTTCAAGAAAAGGTCTGCTTGGGGGACTTCCCTGGTGGTCCCCTGGCTAAAACTCCATGCTCTCAAAATGCAAGGGGCCTAGGTTCAGTCTCTGGCCAGGGAACTAGATTCCTCATGCCGCAACAAAGACTGATGATGCCAAGTGCTGAAACTAAAACCTGGCACTGCTGCTGCTGCTGCTGCTAAGTCGCTTCAGTCGTGTCCGACTCTGTGCAACCCCAGAGACGGCAGCCCACCAGGCTCTCCTGTCTCTGGGATTCTCCAGGCAAGAACACTGGAGTGGGTTGCCATTTCCTTCTCCAATACATAAAAGTGAAAAGTGAAAGTGTTACTCAGTCGTATCTGACTCTTAGCGACCCCGTGGACTGCAGCCCACCAGGCTCTCCTGTCTCTGGGATTCTCCAGGCAAGAACACTGGAGTGGGTTGCCATTTCCTTCTCCAATACATAAAAGTGAAAAGTGAAAGTGTTACTCAGTCGTATCTGACTCTTAGCGACCCCGTGGACTGCAGCCCACCAGGCTCCTCCGTCCATGGGACTTTCCAGGCAAGAGTATTGGAGTGAGGTGCCATTGCTTTCTCCGAAAACCTGGCATAGCCAAATAAATAAAATAAATATTGAAAATAATAATAATTTTAAAAAGAAAAAGAGAAAAGCTCTGTTCCGATGGAAGAGGTTACTTTCAAAAGCTGTTCTTAGAGGCATAGGGGGAAGTGTTGAGAAATCTTTTCTGATCAGTATGCATTTGTCCAGTAGCACCAGCTGTGACTAATTCACTCTTATTTCCCAGGGATTGACTTCAGAGCTTCTGTAATGAATGGCTACAGTGGCTTTAATGACAGCACTGCCTGGACAGGATGAATGCCCAGCAGGCAGCTCTCAAACACAGCAAGGGGCAAACCCCAGACGGCCAGTCTCTCAAGGCCCAGAAGCACTGTGCACCAGTCTCACCACAGTAAGTGCCATTATTTAGACTGAAACCATTGCACATGTCCTACAAATGCCAAGGGACACACTAATAACAGGATTCCTGATTTTAGGGTATTGATGTATGCACCGGGTGACTTGGGAATTATGGTGGTGTATGGGAATTCTATTTAGGGACTGTGGGATCAAGGGGGATGTGCTTGGCTGGAGAAAAGTCTACTTGCCAACATATGACGTCAGAAGTTCACTTGTTTACTAAGAATGTCAATTTGCTCTTCTATCCAGTGGTATACGCATGCCTCTCCAACAAAGAGTGAAGGATAAAATGAAGATACCCTCCAATTGCTGGTGTCAGTATGTGTGTACACATACAAGCACATGAACACAGACATACTTTATGTCTACTTATTTTTTAAAATAATATTTAAGTATTGGTTTTTAATTAAAATGTTCAAAATTATTTCACATTTTATTGTTGTTTTTGTTAAGTTGCCAAGTCGTGTCCAACTCTTAGTGATCCTGTGAATTATAGCCCTCCAGGCTCCTCTGTCCATGGGATTTCCCAGGCAAGAATACTGAAGTGGGTTGTCATTTCCTTCTCCAAGGGATCTTCAGGACCCGGGGATGGAACAAGTTCTCCTGCAATGCAAGCAGATTCTTTGTCGTCTGAGCCACCATCCTTCTGCTCAAATGTCATCTTTATAATGACTTTCCTGACCAATCCAAAAGCTTCATGATCTACTGACGGTGTTAGCTAGTCATCATGACCAATCTATTTAAAATAACTTCTCCCAGTCAATCTATGTCTTTTTAATCTTCTTTACTTTTCATCTTAGGACTTATTCTCACTTGACAAATATGTCTGTACTTTTGTTCAGTGCACCACTAGCAGCATCTATAAAAGCACTTCCCAGGTATTTTTGCGCCTAAAATTAAGCTAAAATGTCTGCTTTTTGTCATTGGACCTAAATTTTCTCAAAGTTGTATCTCAGACTCATTTAGAATTTTGTTCGCTTTGTGAATGTTTGGGCGATTTTCTGAAAGTCTCCAAAATGATGTCTTCCGCAGATGTATTGTAAATTCACTAGTTGTCTCCACTATATGGTAGACTGCAGAAGAGCAATAGACCATTTTCTGAAGCCAGGCATTACTCACACAGTGACTACTTTAACTAAAGTCTCCCACAAAATAGCTAAGTAATCTTTTTCTGACAGTTTATTTTTCAAGAAATATTTTATATTTTTATTTTTCTCTTTGTAATCTGATCCAATTAAGCAGGTAGAAATGAAAGGAGATCACAATTAATTTGGGTTAAGATTACATTTAAATTTGCAAATAAAACCTAAACACCAGCAATGATGCACAAAAACATGCAAATGAGATACCCAAAGGCTGATGCTCATAATAAATCAATTAACAGGTTTCAAAACTTGTCAACCTGCAGTCTTCAGGTGAAGTGAAGAAACACATCTTGAAAGCTTGTGGAACTGGGCAAATTCTGTGAGACCATGACAGACTCCTCTATTCAAGCTGAGAACCCTTTCTTTTAGTTTTCTTTTTTAATAGTCTTTTTTTAAAATACTTTATTCTACATTACAATACTGTATTTGTTTTGCCATACATTGACATGAATCAGCCACAGGTGTACACGATCTCCCAATGCCGAAGCCCCCTCCCACCTCCCACTCCATATCTTCTCCCTGGATCATCCTGTGCACCAGCCCCAAGCATCCTGTATCCTGTATTGAACATAGTCTTACATGATAGTATACATGTTTCAATGCCATTCTCCCAAATCATCCCACCCTCTCCCTCTCCCTCAGAGTCCAAAAGTCCATTCTATACCTCTGTGTCTCTTTGTTGTCTCACATAGAGGGTCATCATTACTATCTTTCTAAATTCCATATATATGTGTCAGTATACTGTATTGGTGTTTTTCTTTCTGGCTTACTTCACTCTGTATAATCAGCTCCAGTTTCATCCATCTCATTAGAACTGAGTCAAATTTATTCTTTTTAGGGGCTGAGTAATACTCCATTGTGTATATGTACCACAGCTTTCTTATCCATTCATCTGCTGATGGACATCTAGGTTGTTTCCATGTCCTAGCTATTATAAACAGTGCTGCAGTGAACATTGGGGTACATGAGTCTCTTTCAATTCTGGTTTCCTCGGTGTGTATGCCCAGCAGTGGGATTGCTGGGTCATAAGGCAGTTCTATTTGCAATTTTTTAAGGAATCTCCACACTGTTTTCCATAATGGCTGTACTAGTTTGCACTCCCACCAGCAGTGTAAGAGGGTTCCCTTTTCTCCACATCCTCTCCAGCATTTACTGCTTGTACACTTTTGGGTCGCAGCCATTCTGACTGGTGTGAAATGGTGCCTCACTGTGGTCTTGATTTGCATTTCTCTGATAATGAGTGATGTTGAGCATCTTTTCATGTGTTTGTTAGCCATCTGTATGTCTTCTTTGGAGAAATGCCAATTTAGTTCTTTGGCCCATTTTTTGATTGGTTCGTTTATTTTTCTGGAGTTGAGCTGCATAAGTTGCTTGTATATCTTTGAGATTAGTTGTTTGTCAGTTGTTTCATTTGCTATTGTTTTCTCCCATTCAGAAGGCTGTCTTTTCACCTTGCTTATAGTTTCCTTTGTTGTGCAGAAGCTTTTAATTTTAATTAGATCCCATTTGTTTATCTTTGCTTTTATTTCCAGTATACTGGGAGTTGGATCATAGAGGATCCTGCTGTGATTTATGCTGGAGAGTGTTTTGCCTATGTTCTCCTCTAGGAGTTTTATAGTTTCTGGTCTTACATTTAGATCTTTAATCCATTTTGAGTTTATTTTTGTGTATGGTGTTAGAAAGGGGTCTAGTTTCATTCTTTTACAAGTGATTGACCAGTTTTCCCAGCACCACCTGTTAAAGAGACTATCTTTACTCCATTGTATATTCTTGCCTCCTTTGTCAAAGATAAGGTGTCCATAGGTGTGTGGGTTTATCTCAGGGCTTTCTATTTTGTTCCATTGATCTATATTTCTGTCTTTGTGCCAGTACCATACTATCTTAATGACTGTGGCTTTGTAGTAGAGCCTGAAGTCAGGCAAGTTGATTCCTCCAGTTCCATTCTTCTTTCTCAAGATTGCTTTGGCTATTCGAGGTTTTTGTATTTCCATACAAATCTTGAGATCATTTGATCTAGTTCTTTGAAAAATACTGTTGGTAGCTTGATAGGAATTGCATTGAATCTGTAGATTGCTTTGGGTAGTATACTCATTTTCACTATATTGACTCTTCTGATCCATGAGCATGGTATATTTCTCCATTAGTGTCCTCTTTGATTTCTTTCATCAGTGTTTTATAGTTTTCGATATATAGGTCTTTAGTTTCTTTAGGTAGGTATATTCCTAAGTATTTTATTCTAAAAACAATGAAAAAGGCACAATGCAGACAAAAATAAGTTGTATAGTTTTGGATTCAGCAGCTGTTTTTGAAAATGATGAATGATTCTTAATAACTAAAATTTAAAAATTGATCGCAATGTCTTGACAAATACTGAAGAAAGAGTACTGTTTAGGTAGCATTCTCTGTCATAATGAAATGTATTACCAGAAAACAACAGGAAGTTACATTTGGAAATAGACAAAACAACAAAAGATTGCTGAGTAATTTCTTTTCTTGGTAGTGGAAAACACACATATTTACAAGTAATTAGAAATAAATAAAATGGAAAGAACTAGATGTCAATATCTGTGGGATGAGCCAAAGTATAGAGAAAATGTGCACTCAATACATACATTAGAAAATAAAGAATATTGAATAGTAATCAGCTAAGCATTGCACCAGTAGTCATGTATGGATGTGAGAGTTGGACTGTGAAGAAGGCTGAGCATCGAAGAATTGATGCTTTTGAACTGTGGTGTTGGAGAAGACTCTTGAGAGTCCCTTGGACTGAAAGGAGATCCAACCATTCCATTCTGAAGGAGATCAATCCTGGGATTTCTTTGGAAAGAATGATGCTAAAGCTGAAACTCCAGTACTTTGGCCACCTCATGCAAAGAGTTGACTCACTGGAAAAGACTCTGATGCTGGGAGGGATTGAGGGCAGGAGGAGAAGGGGACGACTGAGGATGAGATGGCTGGATGGCATCACTGACTCGATGGGCGTGAGTCTGAGTGAACTCCAGGAATTGGTGATGGACAGGGAGGCCTGGCATGCTGCGATTCATAGGGTCGCAGAGAGTCGGACACTACTGAGCGACTGAAATGAACTGAACTGAACTGAAGCATTGCACAAAGAAGTTAAAATGAAAACCAACAATGGTAACAAAGTAAGGCCAAAGAAAGCACAAGAAAGGGAATAATAAAACAATGAATAGAAACTAATTATAAAGAAACCAATCATGAAGTGGTCAATTAAACCAAAATCTAGACCTTTCAAAAGATTATTAAAATAAGCATTTTGGCAAAACCGAATAAACAGAAAAAGAGAAAAGTGATAAACAATTCAAGAAATCAAACTAGGAGTTGTGAGCTCCCTGGGTGGCTCAGTGGTAAAGAATTCACATGCCAACGCAGGACTCATGGGTTTGATCCTTGGTCTGGGAGGATCCCACATGCCAGCAAGTAACTAAGCCCATGTACCACAACTACTGAGTCTGTGCTCTAGAGCCCGAGAACTGCAGCTACTGAAGCCCATGCACCTGGAGCCCATGTTCCACAACAAGAGAAGCCACTGTGATGAAACCCCGAGCACTGCAACTGGCGAGGAGCCCCTGCTCTCCACAAGCAGAGAAGAGCCCACGCAACAACTAATAAGACCCTGAATAGCCATTTTTTAAAAAAGTAAAAGCTAGAAGAGTTTTTCTATACTTCATTAGTGGAGAGCAGATTATAGTTTGCAATGGAATGAGGAAAGAGCTTAGAGAAGTTAATCAGCTCTTCTTAGAGGCTGAATTGTGTTGGTGATATCTGGAGAACAAGAGACGGACTGCACTTTGGCTCTGTCTTCAAATTCCCTTTAGAAGGACACCAGCCATATAGGTTTAGGGGCCCACATCACTGGAGTATGACCTCATCTTAACCGATGATGTCTACAGGGGTTCTATTTCCAAATGAGATTGCATTCTTAGGTATTAATGTGTTAGGATTTCAATATGAAACACACACTTCAACCCATAACAACAGATATATTTTCCTTGTACATCTACAAAGGGTCATTCCTGTTTAACCATCCGTTCTTTGCTTTGATTACTGACGTCAGCATGGGAGCCATGAAACCTCAGAGGTAAGATGATGGACTCTGGGTCCAAACTGCCTGGGTTCAAAACTAAGCCCCATGCCTTATCAGCTGTGCAATTTTAGGCAAGTTGCTTTCCCTCTCTAGTCTCAACGTTTTCAATTACAAGCTTGGAATGATCATTTCACTGGGTTATTTTGAGGAGTAAAGGAGTTAGAGTGCATGAAATATTTAAGTACCTGCCATATAGCTTTCTAGATAAGTTTTCTCTTATTACTGTAAATCTACAACATTGTTTTTCAGGTGGGGTTTTAATTTATGTTTCTGTATCTAATATCATTTTACCAACACAGAATCCTATGAGTGAGATCAGGATTTTTAATCCTTATTTCCAAATGCATGATGGTTCAGAGGTGCTGGAAAACAAAGTGCCTAGTTCCAGCAGACCAAGCAGCCAATGGCAACACAGTACTAGACCCCAGGTGATGGGATTGCTACCCATCTTTAATTGACGCCAGTCTGCATGATTAGCAGATTTAACTTAATTATTAAGACAAAAGTCATATGATGTCATTTATATATGAAATCTTAAAAACAGGGTACAAATGAACTTATTTGCAAAACAAAAGCAGAGTCACAGATGTAGAAAACAATACACGCTACTATATATAAAAAAGATAACTATGAAGAACCTACTGTATAGCACAGGAAACTCTACTTAATATTCGGTAATGGCCTATATGGGAAAAGAATCTTTAAAAGAGTATATATATGTATATGTAGAACTGATTCACTTTGCTACATACTTGAAACTAACACAACATTGTAAATCAACTATACTCAAATAAAAATTAAAAAAAAAGATTCCATGAAAAATTTCTCCATTGACCACATGAACTGACCACTTAAGTCCAGTCACACCCTGAGCTGAGAGATTCTATGACAGTATCAGGATCTATAGACAACACCATATGATCTTTTCTTTGGAAATTCAATCTTTTTTTTTTTGGCTCTGTGGCAGTTGTATTAAATTTGTCTATAATGTTATTCCTGAAACCTCTCGAAGGGGAATGATTGAACACTGCATGAGTAACATGAGTAACTCAGAATTTTTGGAAATTATGAGAGGAAAAAGTGATGGCGTTATATTAGCTTTTCAAATTCACCCGGAAATAAAATGGCTCCTTTCTTTCACCTTTAAGGCTTTCAACATGGACAGCATGAGTGACTGAGTTTGAAATTGCTCTGCATTTGCAGTCAGAACTCCTGTGGTGCCCCAGGAATCCAATTATGGTTGGAAAACCATGTAACAATATGGGAATCTGTCCTGATCAAAACAACATTTTACTAAGTTCACTGAAGATTAAGACTGAATAACACTGAAGTGTGAAATCCTCAATTATGCATTCTAAGAAAAGAGGTGCCTTGTTGCCAGACACTTGTAATTTTTCTCACCCTGGAAATATTGACTAGAACCCTCTGAGTTTCCTGGAAAATATAGAGCTCTAAACATGAATAATCAAGATGCAATGACTCCACTCTGGGTATTTTGCCAAGGTAAATTTTTGTCATTTTAGAAGTGTGAGGAGGTAAAGAGGGAGGAAAGGTGACTGAACCAGGATGTCTGGGTTCAGGTCTTCACCTAGCATCTCTTTTCTTACCAGCTAGCTTTGAGCATGGTTCCAGCTCCCTTCCTGTTAATAGTGTGATAACCCTGCTGAGTAATGAACATACACCCTCAGCTCTGTGACTTAACAGTTCTGTGGTTCTTGGACTAAACCTAGTATTATTATTAGCAAGCATTTCTCATTTGGGGATTTCTAAGCCAATGAAATTTAAATGAACTAAGAGAAAGGCTGATAGACAACTACCAGATTTCACTTTTTCCAAGTAGTGATTGGAGCTTTTTAAAAAATGCTCCAATTTTCAAAACCATAATTACATTACGTAAAAGAAAGGACAATTTAGGATATAAATGTAAAAAGCAGAAAAGATACTGTCTGATAAAGAAAAGACCTTTCACAAATTTGTGGCAACTTGGTGCACACATACAGCCACACCCAGAATTGTCCACATTTTTCTCACTTAGCATGGTCCAGTGACAATTTTATCATGCTCTAAAATTTGTGAGACTTTGGAGAATAAACTGAGTTAAACTAAAACTGACAAAATATGTTGCTAAGTCACTTCAGTCGTGTCCGAATCTCTGTGACCCCAGAGACGGCAGCCCACCAGACTTCCCGAACCTGGGATTCTCCAGGCAAGAACACTGGAGTGGGTTGCCATTTCCTTCTCCAATGAATGAAAGTGAAAAGTGAAAGTGAAGTTGATCAGTTGTGTCCGACTCTTAGCGACCTCATGGACTGCAGCCTACCAGGCTCCTCCGTCCACGGGATTTTCCAAGCAAGAGTACTGGAGACAAACTATGTTAGAACAATTAAATTCAAAGTGTTCAATATTTTAGAAAAATGTTGACAACCAATTACCCTTGTACATATATACCACAAAACAATCAAAATACATGGGAGAGAAAAAAATTAGATGTATCAGTTTAGCATCAATATGTATTTATATGATAAAGCACAAAGTGAAATCAAGATGTGTGTGTGTGTGTGTGTGTGTGTGTGTGTGTGTGTGTGTATGCACATATATGGGCTTCCCAGGCACAGTGGTAAAGAAACTGCCTGCCAGTGCAGGAGACACAAGAGACATGAGTTCAGTCCCTGGGTAGGGAAGATTCCCTGGAGAAGGAAATGACAACTCACTCCAGTATTCTTGCCTGGGGAACCCCGTGGACAGAGGAGCCTGGCGGGCTTCAGTCCATAGGGTCACAAAGAATCAGGCAAGACTGAGCACACATGCACTATGTTAATTACATAAAATCATAGTTTAGGAATATTTTGGGGGAAAATCAACCAGGAAGGAAAGAGCTTGCAGGTACTAAGAGAAGCAACTTGTCTAGGATGTTTAGCCCCACTCTTCCAGTATGATCTTGTAATACAGAGAGGTGCCCATACATCTAATTTGGGCCAAAACCTACAAGGAGTAAAATCAGTAACAATAAAAGGGAAAGGGTTTTGGGGCGTTTTTGTTTTTGCTGCTGCAGCTGCTGCTAAGTCGCTTCAGTCATGTTTTTGCAGAAATATATAAATCCAAGTGCATTTGAGAACTTCTGGGGAAGTTCCAATCTGTGGCCTCTGGCAAATTTCACTTAAGATTTGTAAAGTTAATAAACCTCATACTTAAATTATTTTTAATTTTTTTTGGCTCCACCATGCAGCATGCGGGATCTTAGTTCCCGAGTAGGTATCAAATCCTCACCACCTGCATTGGAAGCAGTCTCAACTACTGGACTACCAAGGAGGTCCCCCAATATTGTACTTTTTAAAGCTCATTGCCTCATTTTCTCTGCCAGTCAGTTAACATCATTGCCTAAAGGAAAATGTGAAAGTGACATTTCTGATGCCTGGTTTGAGCCAGGGTTCTCCAGGCCATCAGTAAGGAAAATGGTCTTCTCTGCCTCTCCTTTCTCAGAGGGTGACATCTGAGTGGACAGTAAGGTGAAACCAGGAGTTAACAGGAAAGAATGCCATACACCTTTCAGAAAGTCAATTTGCTCTTGCCCTCATTCGTTTAGTCAACATTATTTACTCAGCAATTACTGTGTGGCAGGCATCATTCCAGGCACTGGAACAGATACGATAATGAATAAATCAGACTCCTGCCTTTCTGGAGCTTCTAGCTACTCAGTGAGAGCACCAATTTATCTATAATTACAAAGCAGAGTGAGAAGTTATCATATCAGAAAGGAAATGAACTCAGGGAGTATATGTGAAAGTGAAAGTCACTCAGTCACGTCTGACTCTTTGTGACCCTATGGACTATACAGTCCACGGATTTCTCCAGGCCAGAATACTGGAGTGGGTAGCCTTTCCCTTCTCTAGGGGATCTTCACAACCCAGGGATCAAACCCAGGTCTCCCACACTACAGGTGGATTCTTTACCAGCTAAGCCACAAGGAAAGCCTAAGGGAGTATATAATCCAGACTACATATTTGCCTGTGGTGGTGATGGTGGAACGGAGGTAATGCACCAGGAGAGGGAAGATTATGTGTAAAGTTGTTGATATTCAAGCATGCATGGAATATTCCAAGAATATCAAGCACTGCAGCCAGACAACAGCATTGCCATTCATGTAGGGGAAGTTGGAAGTTAGTCTAGGCAGACAGAGATCCAAAAGGAAGAGATGACATTTTTCATGAGTTGTTAGCCTGGTGTGGTTTAGGAGGAGGGCAAGTGAATTTCCTGAAAAGTTACTACACTTTTGCTACAGAAACTTCTACCAACAGAGAGTGAGCTCTCCCTTTGTGCACTGTCAGAACCAGCCACCCTGGTGGACGCATTCCACCAACTCTGAGGGTTTCAGAGGCTGATTCAACCCCAGAGTGGAAGGCTCCACTTAGCCCAGGCTCTGATCTAACTATGGTGGAGATGCTTGGGGTTCTGCATTATTCCCTTTTGTTCCTGGTAAATTCTAAGTCAGGAGTAATTGTCTTTTTGGTAATGTGCTTTGTCTTTCTCACATGCTAGAATCTGGAATCTAAATAGTCCTTGGTACTTTGGGCTTCCCTGGTGGCTCAGTAGTAAAGAATCTCCTGCCAGTGCAGGAGACATGGATTTGATCCCTGGGTCGGGAAGATTCACAGGAAGAGAAAATGGCAACCCACTACAGTACCTTGGCTGGGAAATTCCATGGACAGAAGAGGCTGGTGGGTTGGAGTCCATGGGGTCGAAAAGGAGTCAGACATGATTTAGAGACTCAACAACAACACTACTTATTTCTATGAGATTTTGAGTAGAGTCTTACTAGGTTACATGCCATCCCATCACCACTGGATCTGCAATAATTACCAGGGAGCTGTACAGAATTAGAAATCTCCTTGCCATTGAATTTTTCCATATGAACTGGACATCCTATGCATGACCTTCAACAGCATTACTTCTCCCACCAACCCATCTCAGCCAACACGTCACCCACCAGAAGAACTGCATAGGTATTAAAGCCAAGCATGGAATTTTACTGGGGCTTGATATGGAAATTCTCTTATATTTGTTTGAACAAGCCTCTTTGATCACAGAGTCTGGATCTGTTGCTTTAAATTCAAATTCAATACACAAGTCACTTTGACAACATCCTTCATGGATTTTCATGCCTTGTGTGAACACTTTACAAACACTGCTTTGAAAAATAACTTGTTTTCCACAAGTCAGCACTAATTAGCGAAAGCTACTTTTTCATATTCAAACAAAATTCGCTTTTCTGTAACTCACATCCTATCTCTTCTTAAGCAACTACAGAAAAATAAAATCTTCCCCACTTTCACATAGCATCTCTATACTTGAAATTTAAACAAGAAAAAGGCAATTACATCCAGAGAGATTGAAAGGATATACAAATGTCCAAAGTCACAGAACAGCCAATACCTTTATTTTGAAATAGAAGCAAATTATTTAAAATTACAGTATAATTTTATAATTAGTGCCCAGAGACCTACTTAAGCATGTAGCAATCTCTACTTCTACATTCAATGATTTCAGAAGACCACTCTTCTTGTTTAAAGTAGTACTGTGCATTGCTTGTCTTAGCAGGAATTTCCACATTTCCTGATTCTAGTGTGCTTCTCTGGGGTGACTTGTTCACTTATTTCACCATCTTTAATCTATCGTGACCTATTTGTAAAGTATGGAAAACAAGA
Source organism: Nanger dama (assembly GCA_917880005.1). Lineage (NCBI taxonomy): Eukaryota > Metazoa > Chordata > Mammalia > Artiodactyla > Bovidae > Nanger > Nanger dama. The sequence goes on along the minus strand of CAKJTW010000074.1, from coordinate 2,420,329 downwards.
AAAGTAAGAGTTGATAGCGTGAATAATGCTAGTCAATGGAAATGAAGAGGCAGCCAGCAATAGGCTGTATATTTTAGCTTTTAAAAGCTGCCTCTTCATTCTAACATCCTATTAATTATGCCCTGCCATTACCCACATGGCCTTTCATTCATTTAATAGCAATAATGTTCTGAGTAATTTGAGTGTTCAAGGTGATGCATCCAATGAGATGGGCAGTTGCAAATGCTTTGAGCATCACAGAGGGCTCATGCTGGTAATTATACCAACTAATTGTCCCTCTTAAAGGATTCTGGGTGCCTTTCAGAAGTTCCTTAAATAATCTCTGTTGGTTTGCCTGTAATATCTTACACACTCACTACATACAGTGGGAAATTTCACAATTTCCCTTTGAATCTGACTCTGTGTCAGTCAGGTTCCATTTTAATGCATGATGTATATCCTTTAGTTTGAGTATTTAGTTTTACTTGTTGGGGACAATGAGCTCTTTTGAGGGCATCATCTCTCGTACAAATAATAAATTCTTTTGACAGAACTGCTTTTGTATTGCTATATATTAATATGGATTCACAGATATCTGAAGCCTAACCATGAAAGGTTTCGTACCTGTGGATTCAGATTTAGTATCCTTGCTTGAAAAATCCTGTAACCTTCACATCAACCATCAAGCTACATACCAAAAATGTTCTTTTCATTGATACCTGGGGTTTCCCCAGATGAGTAGCTAGCCCTGGCCAGGTGCCTTCCTCAAAGTTACCATTCCTGTTGGAATTTGAGCTCCTGCTCCAGTACTGATTCCTGGAACATTTGAGGCTACCCTGCTCAACTAAATAGCTCACATGTATGCTGAAAGATTGATAGATAGAGAGACAGAAACAGAGATCAGTTCAGTTGCTCAGTCATGTCCAACTCTTTGCAACCCCATGGACTGCAGCACACCAGGCCTCCCTGTCCATCACCAACTCCCAGAGTTTACTCAGACTCATGCCCACTGAGTCAGTGATGCCATCCAACTCTCTCATCCTCTGTCATCCCCTTCTCCTCTTGCCTTCTATCCTTCCCAGCATCAGAGTTTTTTCAAATGAGTCAGTTCTTCGCATCAGGTGGCCAAAGTATTAGAGTTTCTGCTTCAGCATCAGTCCTTCCAGTGGATATTACTCAGGACTGATTTCCTTTAGGATGGACTGGTTGGATCTCCTTGCAGTCCAAGAGACTCTCAAGAATCTTCTCCAACACCACAGTTCAAAAGCATCAATTCTTCTATGCTTAGCTTTCTTCATAGTCCAACTCTCACACCCATACATGACTACTGGAGATAGATATAGATATAGATCTGTGACAGATATCCTAGAGAATTCTGTCCACCATAAATACTGTCATATAAACTCTTGATCCCCTTAGTAATATTCTCAACACAATTTGTTCAGCTACAGTGGGAATGGTTACCATCTTGCCAGGCTTCACTCAAGTTGGTAAGATAAATATTCAGCTTCACAGGGGAGGAAGGTAATGGAAATGACAATAAAGCCACGCGAGAAAATGCAAGGTGAGCAGTGGGAAAAGACAAGGAAGCTCTTCACATTCCTACTTGTCCCTAGGTTAATGTCTCTTTGGATTGGGCCCATGAAAAGGGTTGCAGACCTCCAGGAGACCCCTGGAGTAGCTGTGACTATCCTAGAAGCTCCACTGACCTTGTAACCACAGTCATCCTTACCAATAGTCAAGCTAACGTAGATAATTACATCCTGGTGGCAGCCAACTTAAAATGAAAAGAATGAGTTCGGAGATCTCGCAAGACCGTACAGAACTCCCAAACACCTAGTTGCAGGGGCCAGTCTTGCTCCTTTCTTTAACTTCTTTGAAATAAAATGATGCATCAAATTTAAATTTAAGTCCATATTTTTGTATTGTGATGAGGTTGTTCTGTATTATTACTAATAATAGATATCTCATTGAACATCATAACCATATGGTATGTTGCTGTTGTTTAGTTGCTAAGTCATGTCTGACTCTTTCAGGACCCCATAGACTATGGCCCACCAGACTCCTCTGTCCAAGGGATTTCCCAGGCAAGGATACTGGAGTGGGTTGCCGTTTCCTTCTCCAGGGGATCTTCCCAACCCAGGGATTGAACCCACATCTCCTGCATTGGCAGGTGGATTTTTTACCACTGAGCCACCAGGGAAGCCCAAGTAGTGTGTACCAGGCTCTTAATTAGTTCATCCGTTTATCTCAAGCCTCATGATCATCATTCCTGGTCTAGAATTTCGATCAAGAAGCTGACACTGAAGGTCAGGGGGCTCTTCCAAGGCCACACTGGCAGGCAGTACCAGACCTATGATCTGAATCCACATCTCTCTTGTTTCCAAAGACCACCAAGCTTTTCTCTTTACCTGTTATGTTCATTACGCCAACTATGGTTTTTGTTAGGATAAGGAATGATTCTATCTCTGAGTCCCTAGTCTAGCTGGTGTAGTAAGTGCCCAGTAAACACTGGTGGAACTGAATTTGAGTTGCTGAATGAGGATACCAGTTTCTTTCTTAAAAAAATTAATTTGCATATTTTAATTGGAGGCTTGTTACTTTACAATATTGTGGAGGTTTTTGCCATACATCGACATGAATCAGCCACAGGTGCACATGCATCCCCCCATCCTGAACCTCCCTACCACCTCCCTCCCTACCCCATCCCTCTGGCTTGTCCCAGAGCACCAGTTTTGAGTGCCCTCTTTCATGCACTGAACGTGCACTGAGGATACCAGTTTCTTATCTGGGTTGCTGGTAAAAACCCATAGCTGGCAATGGTAGCATGTGTACAGGTCTTTGCTGTCCTAGCAGAAACCTCAGAATTTGCTTTGCAGGACTCCTGGAAGCCTGGTCTCAGGAAAAGCCTGGAGCTCAGGCACTTTTACCAAAGCTCAGCAGCCTTATAGGAAAAAAAAAAAATGTTCAGAGCTAAATTTTGCTGTTGAAGGAGGCAATCTTGAGCTCTGAGGGTTTAATTACTTATGCCAAAACAAAAGAGCCAGTAATAGGATAATTGCCCATGAAAGGGAATTAAATAGAATCAAAAGAAAATTTGAAGCCACAATATTCTCTTGCCTTCTGGAGGAGCAAAGTTAATTGCTTACCATTTGAAGTTCCCTTTTGGTGGTTTCATCCCAGCTAATCTTTCAAGTTATTTGAATTCCCTTGCAGACACTCATTTTAACAACTTAGGAAGGAAGGTTCCTTTCATTCTGACTTTTGGAGTTGACTTGTTTAACTTTGCTTTGGATTGAAAATATTGACATCAGAAGGCATCAGTTCAGTTCAGTTCAGTTCAGTTAGTGCTCAGTCGTGTCCGACTCTTTGTGACCCAGTGAATTGCAGCATGCCAGGCCTCCCTGTCCATCACCAACTCCTGGAACTCAGATTCACATCCATCGAGTCAGTGATGCCATCCAGCCATCTCATCCTCTGTTGTCCCCTTCTCCTCCTGCCCTCAATCCCTCCCAGCATCAGAGTCTTTTCCAATGAGTCAACTCTTCGCATGAGGTGGCCAAAGTACTGGAGTTTCAGCTTTAGCATCATTCCTTCCAAAGAAATCCCAGGGCTGATCTCCTTTAGAATGGACTGGTTATATCTCCTTTCAGTCCAAGGGACTCTCAAGAGTCTTCTCCAACACCACAGTTCAAATGCATCAATTCTTCGACACTCAGCCTTCTTCACAGTCCAACTCTCACATCCATACATGACCACAGGAAAAACCATAGCCTTGACTAGACAGACCTTAGTCAGCAAAGTAATGTCTCTGCTTTTAAATATGCTATCTAGGTTGGTCATAACTTTCCTTCCAAGGAGTAAGAAGCTTTTACTTCCATGGCTGCAATCACCATCTGCAGTGATTTTGGAGCCCCCAAAAATAAAGTCTGACACTGTTTCCACTGTTTCCCCATCTATTTCCCATGAAGTGATGGGACCAGATGCCATGATCTTCGTTTTCTGAATGTTGAGCTTTAAGCCAACTTTTTCACTCTCCTCTTTCACTTTCATCAAGAGGCTTTTAGCTCCTCTTCACTTTCTGCCATAAGGGTGGTGTCATCTGCATATTTGAGGTTATTGATATAGGAAAAAAGGGAGAATTTGGATGATTTTAGTGACCTCAGTTCCCACATGATAAAATGCTCATTGGTCATGCCAAATCCCACCTTTATAATACTATATTTTTAAACGGAAGTTGGATTTAGAACAAGGAAAGTTTAATTCTGCTTTATTCCACAGTGGTCACAGCACACTTAAAATACCATGATTAGTTGCTAACAGCCCAGATTATGACCAGCACTGGCAAATTGGAATGGTTACCCAGAACAAGGAGATGGCAATTATGAATTGTTTCAAAAGATAAGGAGCAAATTCTCTGGCAGTCCAGTGGTGAAGACTGTGCTTCCAGTGCAGGGAGCCACAGGTTCAATCCTCGGTTGGAGAAGTAGGATCCTGAATGCTGTGTGATGAGGCCAAAAATTAATAATAAATAAATGTTAAAAGAAAATAAAATTTAAAAATTAATTCCTTAAAAAAGATCCTATCTAGTCCACACATGTTTGTGAGAGAACAGTCCCTCTCAGGGTTTGTTGGACCCAATGTGGACTGCTGCTGTGTTTTTGAAGAACATCGTGTTAACACACACAAGGGACTGAAGAGCCAGACACGTCCTGTGACACAACACTGTTGTTGTTTAGTTGCTCAGTTGAGTCCAACTCTTTGCATCTCCATGGACTGTAGCCCACCAGGCTCCTCCATCCATGGAATTTTCCAGGCAAGGATACTGGAATGGAGTGCCATTTCCTGCAGATTGAAACTGCGTCTCTTGTGTCTCCTGCATCAGCAGACAAATTCTTTACAATCAGGGCCACCTTGGAAGCCTGTGGTATAAAATTCACTCTCCTCAAAATCTATTACTATTCCGAGAAGAAAGCTGTCTAAAGGCAGCAAAAATGCTGCTGCTGTAACATGCTTGGGCTTTGGGAAACTATACACATTGAAAAAATTGAGACCAGCCAAATATCTTAAGGTATTTGCAAGGGTATTCTGTGTAGCTGTAAATAAAATTTTATATCACTATTTATTGACATGTCTCCTCCATATGGTTATTGAGTTGTTTTGTGAGAGAAGTTAAATTGTGTCCATTATGGAGATTTGGCTCATAAAATTTTCACCCAAACACCTTTGTATAAATTGTGCTTGAACCAAATGCTGCTTAACTCCCCTTATGTACTAGAAATTTCTGTTAAGATTCTGCTGGTCAGTCTCCAAATTATTCTAAGATAATGAGTGTCTGAAAGGGCTCCAATTACTGAAGGAACAGGTCACAGTAACAATAACAAATTTTGTGTTTTTATTTTAGGGTACTATTGGTCTTTCAAGTGAGGCAGCCTCTGGGTTGTTATATCGGCCTGAAACTCACGAGAGAGCTTTGGGCTAAAAGAATAAAGGATACAACAAAATCTTGCCTGTGGATGAGATTGCATATGAAATATGTAGTGAAAAAGAGAGAGCCTGGAACAGAACCCCAAGGACACTCTACATAAAAGGAATTGACATTGGAATATGGGTCAGTGAAGCTATCTGGACAGAACTAACTGGTGATGTACAAAGAAGAGGGAAAGTAGTTCTTCCCAACAAAGGGAGTTGTTTTTCCAAGTGGGGGAAAAAGGAGCCAATCTGAATGTCAGGTAAACTGAGGACTGAATGGCCTTTATCATCCCTAACCATCTGAGATTGCAGGTGACCTAGTGAAGGCATTCCACAGGGGTAGGAAGCAGGAAGCCAGACTGAAGTGGGTTCATGGGGTTGACAAGAGGAACCCATAAACGCAGATAATTTTCTCAAGTTTGATCATATAAGGAAAGGGATGGGAAAAGAATTAACTGAAGGGAAATGAACTGGAGGCTCTGTTTCCACCCCTCCCTTTTCCCCCCTTATTTGTTTAACAGAGAGAGGATTGTAAGAGGTTTGAATGCTGTTGGAAGTTGCCAGTTTACAATGGTAAGATGGGACAATGGGATGCATCTCCAGCAAGCGGAGGTGTGGGGCATTGTCGGGGTCCAGCCCCAGTGGATCCAGGGTAATTTGAAGGGGAGATGGAACTGGCATGCTAGGAAAAAACTTATTTAATTACAGATATAAAGAGAGATTAAAAAGAATAGTGTAGTAGGAAAATTAGTGGAGAAAAAGATGCTAAATAATTTGGTTTTACGTGGAATACCAATAAAACTCCAAGACAAGGAATTTGCACCATCTGCGTAGGCCACCAGTGCCCACTTGAATACCAGAGGGTGCCCCGCCCTGGGCACCCTCTCTCGTGGATCTTAAAAGCCAGGGCAAGTAAGTAGACATGGTGTGCATCCACGCTCTAGATGGGAATTCAGCCAGAAGAGGAAAGAAAGAATGACATGGGGGAATCAGTCTTTCCAGAAACTGATCCTATTTCTTTATTTTTCAGGTTTGCTTATATACTTTTTGTTATACATAGGGATGAATACAGAGTCATGCAGGGATCAGCAGACCTGACCCTTGTCAAAATCAGGTGCTTCATATAAAATTATACAAAGGTCTTAGGGGTTGTACATCATCTTCTGGCCATGAGGCCTGCTGACATTTTATGGCCCTTTCTGATAACAGTCAGTCAACCAGAAAACTTATTTTTTCCAGGGGTGATTTTTTTTCTTAAACTAGGCACCACCCTCCAAATAAAGTTGCATTCCTATAGGGTGAGGGTGTAGTGGGTTACAATCAAGAAAAGAAGTTACTTAGCCTAAGGTTTAACATGATTAATCTTAAAGGTTAATACTTATTTCTCCTATATGCTAGTTATATTCATTATAAGGGCAGGGAATATGGAGATTTAGCAACAAATATTAGCTCAACAAATGAAAAACCCTTCACCAATATAATTTCTAATCAACCCACTAATACTATACTAATAATTTTATAACTTCTCAAAAGAGTCTGTATTTAGAAAATTTTAAAGCATCTCGTGCCTTTCACGGTTGGGAGGCTGTAAACAATCATATGTGGCTGGACAAACCTGCTCAGGCAGGCTAGAGAAACTTCAGAGGAGTTTGTAAGTTGAAATACTCTTGTCACGCCCAGGAATTTTTATTAACTGGAGCTGCAAGTTAGCTCCTTCCCCGAGAGAGGTTGTGGGGGTCAGCCCCCCATAAAGTCAGAGGTATAGGTGAGAGTATAAAGCAGTAAAGTAGGCACTCTGGTTTTGGGGGTAGATGCTTGAGAACAGGGGGTCTCCTGAGGCTCGATCTCACCTTTGCGTAATGCCAAGCCTCTTTCCTCATGACCTTTGCCATGGGCGGAGTTTTTCACGCTGGCTCCCGGCAGGGCATGGGCCATGACACACAGGTGGAATGATCATCCTTAAATGAGAGAAAGGATTTGCTGTCCATGTATGCAGATACGGGGTGAGGAAAGAGCTTGCAACCACAGGAGAGTGAAGGTAAGGCGTCATGAAGCTGGTGCAAGAAACACTGAGCAAGGGAAGCCGTCTGGCTGAGAGCACAGGGGGCACCACCCATCATGCATGTCTGGAGGCACAAGCCTGTGAGCCTGTCATTTTCTTTGATGTCATCTGATGGCCTAGATGGAGAGAGTAAGAACCAACTCTTTTTCTGTTCAATGAAGCTAAATGACTAAGCCCGTATCATGCAGTAAGTTCCCTCATTCAATGAACATTTATTGCCCATCCATGATGAGCCAGGCAATCAATTTTAAGAATCATGAACAAACAGACTTCATAAAATGTCTGCACTTACAGAGTTTACATTTTAGCAGACTTGGTTTTAAAATCAGAGTCATACCTGTATAAATTCACAACGTTTCAATCCCCTCATAATAAATCTCTCATCCTACATTGGGGGAAAAATCAAGCCCTAAATTTTCTAAGTGAATCCATAAAATATCAGTCGAATTAAAGGTTATACTGTGTACTTACAGCATAAATACCACACAGGAGGGAATATAATTTAGATGCGAAGGAGCAAAATTTTTCTGTAATAATGCAGAGAACTTTTGACACTAGAGTTTCTTCCCCTAAAGTCTGTGCTCTTTTAATCAAGGGAATATTCCTCTTTCATATTTATATTCCCAGTGCCTAGCAGAATATCTGGCATATACTATACACCCCAAAAAAGTTTGTTGAATTAATGAATAAATTAGTTCAATCATGACAATGCAGTAAATGGAAATAGCAATCTCTAAGAAGCTGAATGTCACATTAGAGGAAACCATGAAATCTCAGGACTGTATTTCCTCATGTGCAACACCAAGACATATACAGAACTCATTCACAATGACAAAGATATCCATCTTTACCATTCAGTATGAAACACCACAGCAACATAAAAACTCTATGTAGGGGCCATAAAGCTTATGGGAAATTTGGAAGGTGAGTAATAACCTTAACAGTGTTAATTTCAGCAATTTCCATTCAGGCTACAAGTTTCAGGGATTTTTATCGCTAAACTTTTACAGCCTTCAAACTCTTGCTGCTAACATTCATAAATTTTGAGTGGAAGATCCACTTAGTTGTGACATACAGTAATGGCTTGATATAGGCTGGGTAATTTAGGGCTATAAAACTTTGGGAAACAGAAGAAACAAGGTTGTTTGTGGTGATTGTTTCTCTGGAAATAAAAATTTGTGAGATAAAAGAGACCTCATCTTCATAACTTTCTTGATTAATGCTTGCAAATGTTCTGCTCACTGACTGACTGATACTCTGTCCGCTTATTTGTAACATGAGCATTATATTAATAATGAACTTAATCATTGCTTGATAAATGTGTTTGGCTATATGTTCTAAAAAGAACACAGTTTTTGGAGACAGGAGCCCTGAGCTCCAGTCCCTCTCTGCCACTGAGCTGAGTGTATGTGTGTGTATGTCTGTGTGATTTGTGTAGCTTCACTTAGTTCCAGTTTTCTTAGGACAATGCCTGCTAGGCATGGTCATTGTGCCATTCACCACTCCCTTGTGAGGTTCCTCCTTAAAGACCATTTTCAAGAAGTCTTTTCACATGCATTGCAATGTTCCGTGTCATGTGGCCTGACTCTTTAGACTCACAGATGGGTAAACCAGTGAGGAAAAGTAACTCCACAAACTGCCTGTCCCCAAATGGATAATGGTGATTATTTAATCCAATCTTCCTTTACAAACATTTTAATTTTCCTAGGTGGCACAATAGTGAAGAATTTGCCTGCCAGTGCAGGAGACACAAGGGTCAAGGATTTGATCCCTGGGTTGGGAAAATCCCTTGGAGAAGGAAGTGGCAACCAAGTCCAATATTCTTGCCCAGAAAATCCCATGGACAGAGGAGCTTGGCGGGCTACAGTCCATAGGGATTTCCCAGGCAAGAATACTGGAGTGGATTGTCATTTCCTCCTCCAAGATATCTTACCAACTCAGGAACTTAACTTGCATCTCCTGCTTGGCAGGCTAATTCTTAACCACTGAGCTACCTGGGAAACTGAAATTAACATTAGATAAATAAAATTAGATAATAATAAAAGGCAATTTCAAAATAAAAATAGTAAGCTTCAGTTTCATATAATACTCATTTACATGCAAAGTTTTATTTCCTCACATTTAAAAATGTGAATTCCATTTGAAATGTCTCTATGATAAATAATACAACATAAATAAGTGGTAATATTTGGAGCCAAATGATTAAGAAATGTATGGCTTTATTATGAATACAAATAGGCAGAATTAAAACTTTGAAAGCTGAAATGAAGTGAAAGTTACTCAGTCATGTCTGACTCTTTGTTGTTCCACGAATTATCATGGAATTATCCAGGCCAGAATACTGGAGTGGGTAGCCTTTCCCTGCTCCAGGGATCTTCCCAATCCAGGAATTGAACTGGGATCTCCCTGCATTGCAGGGGGATTTGTTACCAACTGAGCTATCAGGGTAAATTGTACCCTAAATAAAGCAAGCATAATGGCCTACTTGCCTCTAGAAAAAAGACTGAACTAAGCCTCTTTTTAGAGGTCCATGATCTTGGCATCATTACCACCCCTGTTTTATTGTCTTATCCATCCTGTAAGGCTGAATACAAGCTCTGTCTCTTTGGGGGCTGCTTCTGTCTTAGAAATCCATTACTTGCTTGATTCATTGCTTTGGGTGTGTGTATGTGTTATGAAATATGAAATATGCCTTGCCTGAAGATTCTCATTGCATCCTTCTTTGTATCAAGTACATATTTACCAAACAGAATGATGCCCTAGTAAACAATGACAATGACTTTGGCCTATAATGTGAAGTAAGGCTTTTACAACTAAAATTTTAAGTTGTGTGTTAAGTTGTATGGCAGCTGAATGTGCCAGACACATGAGAAAACACTGCATTTTCTATCTCCATCACAATAAAATTGGGTTGGGCTTGGAGACTAAGTTATGGTCAGAGTAACTGACATGAGTTGAGCAAACCCCAGGAGGCAGTGCGGCCTGGCATGCTGCAGTCCATGGGGTCGCAAAGGGTGGGACACAACTGAGTGACCGAACAACAACAAATGCAGATAAAAGATCTTGCTTTCCTTCTGCTCTTTCCCTGAAACTGGAAGAAAAGGCTTTCAAGTGGGCAGAGCCACATGAAGGAAGGAATCTGGACTTTTCAGCCCTTGCTCTTCTGCTAGGGGATTGCCAACAGGAAAACCACCAGGCTTTTATAGGACCAAGACATGAGTGGAAATAAAACACAATAGTGGTAAGCCACCAAAACATTAGGGCCATTGGCTAGTATGAATTTTTGTAGCTAATTCAAGCCTCATTTAAAAAGTGGGGTTGAAGCATCATCATCATTATAGTTATAATTACTGTGTTTTAATTATTTATTTATTTAATGATTATTATTTAATGCTTGGCATTGAGAATTTACTGCATCCTAGATTTTATGCTAAGTAATTTTGTATATGAACTAATATTAGATTCCCCTAAGTATATAAACTAAGTACTACATGCTATGATGTGCTAGGTCACTTCAGTCGTGTCCAACTCTTTCAGGCTCTATGGGCTGTAGCCCTCCAGGCTCCTCTGTCCATGGGATTCTCCAGCCAAGAATACTGGAGTGGGTTGCTGTGTCCTCCTCCAGGGGATCTTCCCGACCCAAGGATTGAACCCGCATCTCTTACTTCTCCTGCACTGGCAGCGGGGACTTTACCACTAGTGCCACTTGGCAAGCTGCATATAAACTAAGTGGATTTAATAAATAAAGGAATTCTTCCAGACTGGTTGCAGAGTTATCAGGTCAGGATTCTGACCTACATCTGCCAATCTTCCCCCTCTGCAATCTACTTGCCTGGCCCTTAACTCTCAGGTGCTAAACAAGGAAGAACAGAAATGTACTGAACTACCACATGACAGTGACTGGGCTAGAAACTGGTAGATTGAAGAGGGTGTATCAGTCAAAATGGGTGATGTTACACACAAGGTAACAAATGATCCCAACCCAGTGACTCTGAGTGGTGAGCAAAAGTTTTGGGAGAAAAAAAAACCACACACACAGAGATTTCCCGTCCAGACACTGACAAGGCAGGCCTGTCACTGAATGGGGATGCCACTCTACAGCAACTTGCAGCCAGCTACTCTGCTCCTTTCAATGAATCAATTTTCTGTTACTTGAAATTACGAGAGAGGTGTTAACATCTCCAATGATATGCATGCAAAGTTCAGAGAAAAAAAGACTGGTTCAAATCCAAAACATTATGATCCTTTCTTCCATAAATAGCACGTTGCCAGCTGAAATCAAGCATTAACTAGGCGATGACTCAGAAATGAGCAGAGTAGAACTCAAGTACTAAGAGCAAAAGCAGCAATTATTCTACATGAGGTAACTAATTTGTCAAAAGAGACATAAATGAATTCAGTTTCTCCTTGTCAACCATAAATATTTAACATTTCTGAATACATCCCATTTGGACTGGTGAGTACAACTATTTGATTTATTTATTAAAACAAACTTGCCTCTCATCGTGGAGCTATTGGAGCATTCACAAAATGCAATTACCTACAAAGTGGCCAGGTGAACTTGGGCATGTCCCTTCTTCCTGGGCATTATACATAAAATGAAGATAGTTATTAGATGAAGTGATGTGTAGATCTCTGCCATATCAGGCTGGGTTACTTCTCACCATGGAAAAGCAGACAGTACCCAGTGTAGAATTAGAGGCTTGGATTCAAGATCTACTCTTGTTGTTTTTTTTCTAATTAACTTTGAATTAAAGGAACTATTTTTATTCCCTTAGCTTCAGTTTCTTTCATGAGTTGTTGCTCAGTCCCTATGTCATATCTGACTCTCTGTGTCCCCACAGACTGTAGCCTGCCAGGTTCCTCATCTGTGGGATTTCCCAGACAAGAATACTGGAGTGGCTTGCCATTTCCTTCTCCAGGGGTCTTTCCAACCCAGGGATCAAACCCACATCTCCTGCATTGGCAGATGAATTCTTTACCACTGAGCTACCTGGGAAGCTTCCACATGTAAAGGAATGATAATCATGCTTACCACTTCAAATGTATGTGATAATCAAGACAAATATTTAAAATATGATGAGTGGGGTAGGAAGTCTTCCATATACCAGGTGTCATGTTAATCTCTACAGATACAAAGTTGGCAATAAGAGGCTCCTGCCTTCTGGATGTTCATCATAGTGAAAGGAATGAATGGATAATGCACTAATAATGGGTAACCTTTCTATGAACACTTGGTCTGTGCAGACTCTGAGTCAATCTCTTTCTTTTATTCACTCAATTAATATTTGCTGGGAACCAGTACCAGGTCAGTACCAGGCACTGCTTTATCACTTGTCTTGTCTTCTTACATCGTCTCCTTGTGTTAACCTTCATAATAAGTCATAAGACAGTTTATCTTGCAATGCTCCTTTCAACAGGAATGGTACTGAAGCTCAGAAAGTTCTGGTAGCTTTTGCCAATTCATCCAGAAAGCTAATCATTAGTAAAGTTGGGATAGGATATTAAGCTTTTTGTATTTAAGATCTGTTGTTGTTTAATTACTAAGTTGTTGTCTGACTCTGTGACCCCATGGATTGCAGCCTGCCAGGCTCCTCTGTGCATGGGCTTTTCCAGGCAAGAATACTGGAGCAGCTTGCCATTTCCTTCTCCATTAAGATATGTATTTTTACCTAAAATTTAATTGGTCTAAAAATGAAGGCAATCTAGGAGGGTTTACAGGAGCAGAGGGAGGAGATACATGCTTGACACAAGAGGTCTCCAAGGAGACAGATGATTTCAGAACCCTTTTTAAAACAAAAGATCCGGCAAAGGTAAAGATATAGAAACTAGAAACAGCATGACCTGGCACCTGAATCTGAAATGTCACTAAACAAGTAAGTCTTTGTTCTGTATGATGCAATTATTATTGTATGCAAAACTGCCTGTAAAGTTGACCTGGCTGTAGGTTACTTTCCTCTTCTCCCCTCCCTGTCCAATAATCCTCTTCCTTCCTCCTTCTCCCAACTAATTCCTCTGAATTGAGGTTTGAAAGAAAAAAATGAATTGCCCATCCTCAGAGCTGGTCAAAGTGATTTTTGTGAGAATCTGGACAGCAACCTGCATCAGTTTCAGCTCAGAATATGCATTCTGTCAAAAATAAAGTCATCACTGTCTACGCCTTTGCAGCTGGAGGAAACCAAGTAGATGACCACGAAAGCAGATCAACCTGCATAGACTACTTTGGAGCATACAGAAGGGCCAGCACCAGAAGCCCCAGAGGGAAAGTTTGTCGTGTGTGTGTGTGCACACGCACATGAAGCCTGCTATGCTTGACGTTGTTCTGAAAGTTACAGTTCCTTCTTGTAACCACAGATATATTGCTGATGATATGGTGAATATTCAGTCACTGCTCCATTTCCAATTTATCAATTAAAATGCAATCTTCAGAGGTGTTTTATCTAATTTTTTCCAGTTTTCTTGAGAAATAATTGACTTCCATCATTGTATATGTTTAAGGTATACAACATGATGGATTGATCTACATAACTGTGACAAATGATACAAGAGTGGCTGATAATCCTGATCAGATTGTACGGGTTAGGGAGAGAAGGGCATACTACTTTAGAAAGAGAATAGCCTTTGAGAAAATATCTGACCCAACTCCTTTGAGGAACCCCACCATGGTTAGAATCTAAAGTGTACAGAGTCAAGAGTGAGAGAGAAAACAGCCCCACACAGACCTCAAGTGGCAACAAAGGAGTTTGAACTTCAGCCTATGAGCACTGAGCAGCCTTCTCAGAGTCTGAATCTGGAGAGGAGCCCATGAGAAATCCCAGGGGAGAAATAACTGGACCCAGAGACCCAGCTACTGAGGGTCTGCCTGTGAGTTTAGGTTTCAAGTAGGTGTGAGAAATCCCCCAGAGGGGCTTTACTGAATCAAAACTCAACCCGGTATGCCTGCCAGTTTTACCGCCTGCTTCAGTTTATGCTGGTGCATGAGATGGGATTCAGTTCTAAGGTCCATTTTTGAACACTGCTTACAATATTCTCTTTTATGTTTCTTTTTCTGAAAAGAATGGGAAGGTGTGTTAGACCCTTTTCAAAACTTTGCTGTAAGCGTCCTCAGCTTCTTTTGCAACTTCATCCATTCCCCCACCCCCCACCATCCTCTCACCACCCTCGGATCCTTAGGTTGTTGTTTGCCGCTAGAGGACAAGAGCAGATTGGGAAGAATGGACTGGCCTAGTGCTTTGTCCTAAACTCATGCTGCCTGGGAGGGACTGATGCTGGAGCTGCCAGAGGCTATGAGGAACCTCAGCAGGGGTACCAGCGAATCAGTGCCTTCAGCCAAACTAAAATCAGTACATCTCGGTCTAGGTTAATAACCCCCACAGCCTGCTCACACATGTGAACTAGACATAAGGCATTGCTAAGAATGTACTGCAATATATAATCATTACCTATTTTCATAAACATTCTCCACTCTCCTTCTATCAGGCCCTGGGTATCATTCTAGCTTTGTACCTTCCTCTTATACCCAAGTATTCTTTTTTTTCTTTTTATGGGGACCATTTTAAAAGTCTTTTTGAATTTGTTACAATATTCTTTCTGTTTTGGTTTTTTGGCTGTGAGGCATGCAGGATCTTAGCTTTCCAACCAGGGATACAGCGCTGTACCCTCTGAAATGAAAAGTAAGATCTTAACGACCAGACAGACAGGAAAGTCACTCCCTGAGCACTGTATAGGCAAACAATGTCAAACCTCTCACCAGCCCTCAGAACACCCCATTTATAAAACACTGTTTCCTGTACTTCATTCATTTGTTAATTTATGTATGTGCCAGTTTTTGAGGAGCTATTATATGCAAGTACATTTCAGGGAAGATACAGAAGTGAACAAGTCTTATTCCTTAATAATGGCTTCCTCTGGCATTATATACTAAGGCTACCTACACAGTATTGTCAAGTAGTCAACACCCTCACCCATCTTATTTTTCTCTAAGATATAGCAGACCACCGATTAGAAGGGGACCACCTCCTGAAGTTAAAACTGAATAACAATTGACAGCAGGGAAAAGACAGACAAATGTTCATGAGAAAAGTACAGATGACCCAACCTACAATGTCAAGATATATCCATAGTACAGGTCATGTAATTTGTTGATATACAGAAAGACAATCGATGGTTTGGCAAAAGGCTCGTTTTCTCATTCCTTCCTTTCCTCATTTAATTTATGACCAAGTTCTATCAATGACACCTCCTTAACATTTTCTGTGTGAATTACTTACCTCTCCATTTCCCCTGCTACCATCTTGATTACATCCATATCATCTTTTGCCTGGATTATTGTACTAACATCCTACCTGCCCTATATCTTTTCCCAACAGCTCACGAATCCAGTCTATCCTCTTCAAAGCTGCTGAGCTAATCTCTCCAAGATGGAACTATCGCTGAGTGCCGGGGTCCAGCCCCAGTGGATCCAGGGAATTTGAAGTGTGGATGGCATTGGTGAGGAAAGACTTATTTATTTATTAATATAGAAATATAAGATTAGATTAGGAAGAAATAGTGTAGTAGGAAAATTAAGTGGAGAAAGAAGGCTGAATAACTTGGCTTGCAGAGAAGACCAATAAAATCTCAGGACAAGAGATCTGCACCATCTACGTAGGGCCACCGGTGTCCGTTTGAATATCAGAAAGTGCCCCGCCTTGGGCTCTCTCTCTTACGGATCTTAGAAGCCAGGACAAGTAAGTAGACATGGTGAGCCGCCTCGGTCCAGATGGGAATTCAGCCTGAAATTAGAGTGAAGAGGAGAGGGAAGGAGAGGGAGAAAAAGAGAGAGAGACACGGGGAAACCAGTCCAGTGACTAGCTCCAGCTCCTATTGTCTGGAAAAGGCCTTTTATACCTTTTTGATTATACATAGAGATCAATGGGTAATACAAAATTATGCAGTGTTAGCAGCCCAGACTCTTATCAAAACCAGGCGTTTTTCTTTGCATACCTAATTGTATACACAAGTCTTAGGTAATTTACATCATCTTCCAGCCAAAAGGACCAATTAACATTTTACAGCCTTTTTCCGATAAGGGTTTGTCAACCAGAAGACTTATTTGTGTTGATCTTCCTAAAGTCTGGTGCCACTCTCAGAAAAGCCCTAAATAAAGTTACATTCTTACATAGCAAAGATACAGCAACTTATAACAAGTAAAGGGAGTATAGTGATTTACAACAAAAGAGAAGCAATTAACTCAAAAGTCTAGTGTTGCTAACATCAAAACTACTATATATCTTTTTCTACATCCTGATTACATGGAGTAACATCCTCCCAGGTGCCTAAAAGATAAAGAATATGGAGGTCTGGCAGCAATCCTTGAGTCAACAGTGAAAACCCATCACCAATATGATTTTTAACTCTTTAGAAAAGGCTCTGTATCTTTAAGATTCTTTTAAGCTTTGTGCCTCTCGTGGTTGGGGGCTGTAAGCAATTCACAAGCTGTAAGAAGTCTGGGAAGCCTGTTAGGCAAGCTAGAGAGCTATCAGAGGGGGTTTAACTGAAACATCCCTTTCAAATACAGAAGACTAAAGCCCTGATTTGACTTTTTCCAGAGAATATCAGAAGAGTGGAAAAGCAGAGTACAGAGGCCAGCAGATTCTTATTTTTTTGAGGGGGTGGATGCTCAGGAAATTCTAGGGGAACCCCTGAAACCTGATCACATCCTTGCGTTTTGTCAGGCTTCCTTCCGCATGACCTAGTCATGGGCGGGATTCCTCACGCTGGCCCCCGACAGCTGAGCACCCTTCTTTTGAACCTAAAATTCTTTTTTATTTTATTTAACAAAAGCATTGCCAGCAGCAACAGCAACCTTGTGCTTTACAGCCAGACAGAGGCAGGGGCTTTTCTGTTTTAACTCTTTATTTTATATTGGAGTATAGCCAATTAACAATGTGCAATAGTTTCAGGTGGACAGCAAAGGGTCTCAGCCATACATACATGTATCCATTCTCCCCCAGACTCCCTTCCCATCTAGGCTGCCACGTAACATTGAACAGAGTTCCCAACAAAGTAGGTCTTGGTTGGTTATCCATTTTAAATATAGCAGTGTGTACATGACCATCCCAAACTTCCTAACTATCTCCTCCACCCTGGCAACTACATGTTCATTCTCTAAGTCTGTGAGTTTCTATTTTGTAAAAAGTTCATTCTATCATTTCTTCTTAGATTCCACAAATAAAAGATATGTCAAGCAATATTTCTCCTCCTCTGTCTGACTTAACTTCATTCTGCACAATAATGTCTAGGTCCATCCATGTTGTTGCAAATGGCATTATTCCATTCTTTTTAATGGCTGAGTAATATTCCATTGTATATATGCATACTATATCTTCTGAACCTAAAACTCTTTAGCTGTACCCTACTGCCTAATGAATGCCTTAATGAATCATCTGTGTTTCAAACCGGCATACAAAGCCCTTCACGATTTGCGCCCTGAAGCCCTGTTCAGTCTCATCACTAGAAAAAGCATTATTCATTTCTTTGTGTCATGGATCAACCTGTGGTTTAGACCTCTAGGTCTTAAGTCACTCTTCCCACCGCCTCAGACTCTTCTTTCCACCTTATATCTGGCAAAATCCTAGTGACCTTACAAGATTCCAGTGCTGTTGTTACCTTATTTTGCCTTCTCAGACTATCCTTCGCCCAAACACATTGACCATTTAAGCTCTGGGTCTCGCTTCACCCCTGGAATCTGCAGATTTCACCAACATTACTGTATAGATATATTGATAGCTATCTATGTACGTACATGTCTATCTATTTTTCCATTTCTGACATGTCTATTCTCTGAAGTCCCAGATGTTGACCAGGGCCAGGTCCCATTCATTTCTATGACCCTAAACTTTGAAAAATGCCTGCTGCTTATTATTTGTCCAATGAATTTGCATCAGTGAATGAATAGTATAAATAGATGAATAACGGAATAAATGCTCAGTTTCCTCAGTACAGTTAAACAGGTAAATGGGTAATGGTTTAGAAAGGTTTCTATCACAAGTTGTTACAAGCATGTTTAAAATGTTTTTGGTGTTTCAACAGAAAATTGTCAATATTTGGGAAGATTCATTGATTCAGAATATCTCTAAATAGAACTGTTAAGAATCTGTATTATGTTTGGTTGTTTACACAGCTTGGCTCCAAATAGATAGAAGACTGATTTCTTGAAATAATGGGCCATGCTTTCTCCACCACAGTATCATTCACCCTCAGTAAAAATAAGCACACTTTATAAACAATGTTTTTAAATATTGCTGTAGAAAAATATACATAGCATAAAGTTGTTGGGTCTAATAACTTTTAAATTAAGGAGGCTAATTATTTTACAATATTGTAGTGGTTGTTGCCATACATTGACATGAATCAACCATGGATGTAAATGTGTTGCCCATCCTGAACTCTCCTTCCACCTGTCTCTGATGGTTTTAATCATTTTAAGTGTACAGTAGAGTGACATTAAATACATTCATGTTGTGTAACCCTTGCCACCATCCTTCTCAAAAACATTTTTATCATTCTAAACTTAAACTCTGTCTCCAGCAACCAGTAACTCCTCTCTACCTCCTTTCCCCAGCCTCTGCTAACCTGTTAAGTAGAATGGTGGTCACTCTTCTACTTTGTGTTTCTATGATTTTGACTCTTCTAGGTCCCTCATACAGGTGCAACCTTACAATACTGATACTTATCCTTTGGTGACTGGTCTATTTATTTTAGCATATTGTCTTTAAATTTCATCCATATGATAGCATATATCCAAATCCCATTCCTTTTAAGACAGAGTAGTATTCCATTGTGTGTATCTACCATATTTTGTTTATTCATTATTTGTTCTCCATACAACTATTGATGGACAGCCAAAAGGTCATCTCCACCTTCTGGTTATTGTGAAAAATGTTTCTATGGTCACTGGTGTACAAACACTTGTTTGAGTCTCTGCTTTCAATTCATTTGAGTACATAACCAGAAGTGGAACTGCTAGATCGTATGGTGATTCTGTGTTTAAATTTTGAGCAAATTCTGTATCATTTTCCACAATGGCTGCATCATTTAACACTCCCACCAGAAATGCACAAGGGTTTCAATTTCTCCATATCCTCACCAACGCTTAGGCACTTAGTTCCTTTTTTTTTTTTAATAATGGCCATCCTGAAGAGTGTGACATTGTAAACACTTGCAAATAAATGAAAAAACATACAGGATCTATTAGGGCTTTAGATTGCGAAGATGCAGCAGGAAGGTTAATAACATAAATGTAACTTCAGGGTAATGGTGCCTTGTTAAAGCACAGATTTGGGGGTTAAATTTCTGGCTCAGTTAATAGCTTAGCATACCAGAGTGAAACCAGAATTTTCCTGTTTCTCCATCTGTAAAGTGGGATAAATGATATCAAGCTTACAATGTTATTTTGACAAGCCAAATTAATGCCAATACAGGTGTTCCTGAAAGCTTTTCTCCAAAGACACTCATTAATATATGATTATCCCAGTTTCAGCTAGTCCAGTGCTATGAAGTCTGTCCTTCAACACCTCTCCCTGAACCTCAGACAAGAACTACTCTGCATTTTCATTTCCACAGGAATGAGGCAAGAGACTGGCTGGACGCAAGTGTGTGGGGTCTGCATTCTGAATCCTCTTATTTGGAGCCAGCGACCTTGCACAGGGCACTTTACCTACGTGTGTTGTTTTGTTTCCTTCACCTGAAAAACAGGGAATAAGATAAGTACCTGCAAGCACAGTGGTGATGAGTCAATGAGATAGTGTCTGAACAAAAGTATCAAAGGCCTGCAATACATAATAGCCAGATTTGACTGCAAATTCCTGCTCTCTACAGGGTAAAAATGGGCATCAGTTGTTCAATCAGAGGAGCTAGCCCAGGCTTTCATTCAAACCATCCACTGTGTTCCCTCTTTCCCTACCTGCCATGGAAGATCAATGAGATAATGCATGTGTATAATTCCCTTGAAAGTGCTTGGGAAAGTATAAAGCACTATCAAATGTAGGTTGTCATTATAATGCTTATTAGGGGTCTGATTCAATGCTGTTAAAATTCGACAGCACAGAGGATGGGAGACGCAGGCAGATTTCCAAATGGATAATAACTTTTATCAGCATCAGACTGTATCCAGAACATGTTTTTTCCTTCTGATCAGCAATGAAAAGTGCTGCAATTAATTTGACAGCCAAGCAAAGCCATGAATTAATGGGAAGTCATTCTCTGAGGGACGTTTTCCCCCATGAATGGGGAAAAATGACTGAAATAATCAAGCAGATATGCTAGTCTTAGAAACTGGTATCAGGGCAAACTTCGCTTGTGTGTATGTCATGATCACTTCCTTCTATATGGGAAGCATGATCAGATACAGAGAGTAAATGCTATTGGAAGATCATCAGAGGAGAGGACACAGAATCAATCAGGGTGCAGGAGGGAAACAGATCAGAGGAGAAGTGATACGTTGTAAGTAAACCAGCTAGTGAGAAGTGAAACCTGGAATTCAGGCCTAGAATTCACGCTTCCTGAGTGTGTCACCAAAATAAATAAATGAATAAACCTAAATTCAAATGACCTTGACTAGAATCTAAACTTTCCTACTTTTAAGAGTATGACCTCAGTAATTCCATTCAAGCCTTATCCTTAAAAGTGTAGAAAAGCATTCCAGTTCCTTTTGGTACATTTGATCTGAAATTACTTCGTTAAAGTCTTAATCAGTTACTATGTGTGGGTTATTTCCTCACTGGCTGCACATATCTGGAATTCAGACTTGACATAGAACCATGCTTTTGAACTGGAAGAGGCAATCCAATCACTTGAGGAGTTGGTAGAGATTCAGATTCTAATTCAGGCAGTTGGGGATGTTTCCTGGGGCTTTGCATGTGATATTGATGCTGCTGGTCCATGGACTTCCCTCCAAGGCTCGAGGACAGAGAGAATGCAGAGAACCAACCCCCACACAGACCTTTGGGAGGGTTATTTTGTTATCTGAATGATGCTGACCAGAGTCATGGAAATATGCTGTGCTATACTTTAAACTCATATCCAAGAATCAAAGATGACAAAGGTTGACAGAAGTTAAGACTATATCCCCATTGCAAACACTCTCACCATGCTTTCCCAGCTCAGCCATCTTCCTATCACCGTAACAATTGCCACTAGACAATAAATACAAAATAAACAAATATTTTATCATTGTGAGACAAAATAACCTGAACACATCTGTGACTTAAACTTTGTTCCTAATTAGAGGTAATTGTCCTCACACATTGATTTCATCATTATTCAGGAGAGCTGTGTCTCCTCATGAGCAGAAGACAATTTTCTAACTAGCAAGGGAAGTTCTGATGACTTAACAGCAAGGAAGATATCTGGATCTATCTATGTACTTTTTGTACTCATCCCAGTTGCCTTTCAGAATTTCCTTTGATCTCATACTGAAAGGAGAAGGACACCATGGAGTTTGTAATGATGATGATGATAGCAGCCATTTATTAAGTACTTTCAATGAGCAATGCATTGTTTCAGTCATTGTAACATGTGACTTTGTTCACTTTTGCAATGACACTGAAATAGATACCATTATTAGTTGCTATTGCTAACCAGCCTGCCTAAGATTGGCACTCTGAATGATCTGAGCCCGAAGTCCACACGCCTACCGTCCACATCCTGAAAGTGTGAATGTGAAAGTGTTAGTTGCTCAGTCGTGCCCAACTCTACGACCCCAAGGAGTGAAGCCCGCCAGGCTCTTCTGTCCATGGAATTCTCCAGGTAAGAATATGGAGTGGGTTGCCATTCCTTTCTCCAGAGGATCTTCTCAAACCAGGGATCGAACCCAGGCCTCGTGCTTCACAGCTTCTTTACAGTTTGAGTCAAATTTGGAGGCCCCACATCCTGAAAATAAAGTTCAAATTCCTATTTCAAAGGTCTTCCATGACATTGCTCCATAAACTATGAGTTTAAACCTAGTCCTCTCTCCCTTAACCTTTGCCCTACCTCTCAAAGCCCTACTCTTACCTCAACTTTCTGTTCAAGTGGAATTTCCAGAGCATCCTCTTATAACCCTCAGGCTGGTGAAAATGCTTTTCTTTTGCTCTAATGAAACTTCATGCAAGTCTCTGAATATTTTCTCATTCGGGACTACCTTCACAATGCCTCAACTAAGCCCTAGTTTACAGTCTTCATGACTCCAAATCCAGCCTCTGTACTGCAACTCTGAATCAAGTCTTGGAGACGGGGTTTTGGGTGAAGTAGAGGAGAGCAGCTTTATTGGTTTGCCAGGCAAAGTGGGCCACAGAGGACTAATGCCCTCAAAACTATGTGTCCCAACCTGGAGTCAGGGGATAGTGAGGACTTTTTAGTGATGGTTCAAAGATGGTGTGATTAGCTGGTGGATGTTCTGACTGTTGGCCAGAGATAAGTGGGAGTCACCATCATCAACCTTCTGGTTCCAACAGATCTGAGGTCTGCATGCTGGTGGGCAACATACTATTAACTTCTCTCATCTGGTGGGGGGCTTCAGAATCTGCAAAACAGCTCAAAGATATTGCTATGTGTAACCCTTGAGGGGGTAACAAGTCCCCAGTCCCGAAGCTACACTGCTGTTTCCTGACTTCTCCATTGTCTCTACAGCTCCCCTTTTCCCTAATTAGAAACTGTTTGAATCTGCCCTTTGGATCTCAGGGAAGGCAACACAGGAAGGCTTTTAAGCGTCTGGTGGCTAGGAGGTCCCACAGAGTCCCTGTTGTTCAATCACTCAATTATGTCCAACTCTTTGCAAACCCGTGAACTGCAGTATATCAGGCATCCCAGTCCTTCACCACCTCCTAGAGCTTGTTCCAACTCATGTCCATCTAGTCAGTGATGCCATCCAACCATCTCATCCTCTGTCATCCCCTTCTCCTCTTGCCTTCAATCTTTCCCAGCATCAGAATCTTTTCCAATGAGTCAGTTCTTCACTATAGGTGACCAAAGTATTGGAACTTCAGCTTCAGCATCAGTCCTTCCAATGAATATTCAGGATTGATTTCCTTCAGGATTGACTGGTTTGATCTCCTTGCCATCCAAAGAACTCTCAAGAGTCCTCTTCAACACCACAGTTCAAAAGAAGTTCACAGGGCCCTGCTCAGTATCAATCACACTTGAATAATATGTTTTATTATCTTTTCAAAATGCTATTTTTTTCCAAATGCTTCATTTTTATTTTCTAGTATTTAACACATCTTTCTGCTTACATGTGTATCTGCCCAATGATCTAGGAGCACTTTGAGGGTGTGAGTCAGATCCATTCACTTTACCTCTATCTTTATAAAGCTCAGCATTTACTAGTTGCTCAAAAAATACTTTTGTGCAATTTACAGATGGGAAAACAGAGGCTAGTATCACCAAGTGAGTTAGGAGGTGGGTCCAGGGCTTAAACTCATGAACCACTGATTGTTCCCCTGCATTTCATACAAACACAGATCTGTCTACCATGCACACAATTTTAAAATTCATACTGAGAGAAAAGGAGGATACTAATCCACATATCATTTATGAGAATCCTACAGTTCTAGAGAAGCCATAGAGGAGTACATGAGAGAAATTCTACTTGATAACACATTCTAGAAGCTTCCAAACCTTATTCAAGTGGGATGATTAGGAGGAACTGTACCAAAAGATGCCTAGAAAAGCTGGCGCTCAATTTCTTGTGAACAGGCCCTCTGAGTTTTGTTTTCAGTTCAGTTCAGTTGCTCAGTTATATCTGACTCTTTGCGACCCCATGAACCGCAGCAAGCCAGGCCTCCCTGTCCATCACCAACTCCCAGAGTCTACTCAAACCCATGTCCATTGAGTCGGTGATGCCATCCAACCATCTTATTCTCTGTCTTCCCCTTCTCCTCTTGCCCTCAATCTTTCCCAGCATCAGGGTCTTTTCAAATGAGTCAGCTCTTCGCATCAGGTGGCCAAAATATTGGAGTTTCAGCTTCAGCATCAGTGCTTCCAATGAACACCCAGGACTGATCTCCCTTAGGACGGACTGGTTTTGTTTTGATTCCATTCAAAACCAATTTTGGGGAACTAAATTACTAAAGGGCAATTGTTTCCTTTTTCTAGTGCTTCTGAATTGGTGAGGCCATTATCTGTGGCACACAGTACAGGATATAAAATGCACATTTCAAGTATCAGTCCGTCAGTCAGTTCAGTCACTCAGCCGTGTCCAACTCTCTGTGACCCCCATGGACTGCAGCACTCCAGGCCTCCCTGTCCATCACCAACTCCCAGAACTTGCTCAAACTCATGTCCATTAAGTTGGTGATGCCAAGCAATCATTTCATCCTCTGTTGTCCCCTTCTCCTCCCACCTTCAATCTTTTGCAACATCAGAGTTTTTTCCAATGAGTCGGTTCTTCGCATCAGGTAACCAAAGTACTGGAGTTTCAGCTTCAGCATCAGCGAAGCCGAATATTCAGGACTGATTTCCTTTAGGACAGACTGGTTTGGATCTCCTTGCAGTATATTTTTCAAGTATAGTTTGGGGCTTACACATGCAATGGCATTGCCACTAAGAAAATATAATTGAGTTGAGTGAACATTTTCTTTTGGTAAGGAGTCAGATCTTTGGGAAGAAGTATGTTTTTTCCCTGTGTCGGAAGGTCTCCTGGAGTAGGAAATGGCTAGCCACTTCAGCATTCTTTCCTGGAAAATTCCATGGACAGAGAAGCCTGGCAGGCTATAGTTCATGGGGTCGCAAAAGAGTCAGACAGAACTTAGTGAACAAAACAACATGTTTTACATATTCATTCATTATTCAATTATCCATTTGACAAACCAATAAACATCTATTTATTCATTCAACACATTCAACCAAAAAATGTCTGCTGAGTTTCTTATGTACAGGCCCTTAGCATTGGGCAGGGCGCAGAGTGGCGACTGAAACACAGGAGGTACCTGCTTCTAGTTTAAAGGCTAGGAACCTAATTCATTCTTTCTTTTATTAATTCCACAAGCATATGTTGAGAATCTATAGACATATCGGTTTTTGCCCACTTGTGTTTATAATTGGCTGGTTCACACAAGGAGTTTGTTCAAACATCAAGGAGCAAGAGGTTGAAATGACATGCACATTCTCTATGTACATATGGTTTGTCACCACAGACTTTTTGCCAAAGCACCGTCTGTAAGGAGCTCAGGAACCTTAATCAAATTGCCCAAGATGATGCAATATAAAAGAAAGTGGGAAATGAATGACAGACATGGAGTGTCTACTCTGTACCATTTCTATTATACCATACCACTCAAGTCAGCACATGACATTTTTCATACATTCAATCCATGATTAATACAATAGTGATAGTCATCTTTTTACTTACTAGATATTTATTAGGTATTTTATATGTATAAACTGTTTTAAGATACAGCAGAAAGTGTGAAGCACTACACCAAGGTCACAGGTCTAAAGCCCTGTACCAAAGTCACAGGACAAAAATCTCTGGAATTAACCAAATCTGATAGCATTGGCTGCCATGAGCCTCCGGATCTAAACTGGCCAGTTCCCTGGCCCCATATGAGGCAAAATATCCACCCTATTACCCATCCTTAAGCAACTTAACCTATTACCTATCCTATAGCATCCTAACCAATCACCTGATGCCACCCTTCCTTCCAGGAGGAATTTGTTCTGTCTTGAGGCAGAGGAGCCTGGGGTGGGCTGCCATCTATGGGGTCACACAGAGTCAGACACAACTGAAGCGACTTAGCAGCAGCAGCAGAGGATATGAAAATTGGCTACTCATCCACGAAAGAGGTCGGTTCTCCCTTGAGCTGGACCACTGTTCTAACAGCGTCTCCCACTCTAATAAACTTCATTCTCCTCTCATTCTGCCTCACGTCTGGAACTTCTTTTCCAACCTGCGCACAGACCATTACAGAAGGAACACATGGCTCTCTTCTCAAGTGCTTCCATATGTGCTAAGAACTTGCCTTCCAAAGTCACAACCTCAGTGCTCTTTAGAGGATAGTTCTTGGACTGCAAGGAGATCCAACCAGTCCATTCTGAAGGAGATCAGCCCTGGGATTTCTTTGGAAGGAATGATGCTAAAGCTGAAACTCCAGTTCTCTGACCACCTCATACAAAGAGTTGACTCATTGGAAAAGACTGGTGCTGGGAAGGATTGGGGGCAAGAGGAGAAGGGGATGACCGAGGATGGGATGGCTGGATGGCATCACTAACTCAATGAACGTGAGTCTGAGTGAACTCCAGGAGATGGTGATGGACAGGGAGGCCTGGCATGCTGCGATTCATAGGGTCGCAGAGAGTCGGACACGACTGAGCAACTGAACTGAACTGAACACTGCTCTGAGGAGCTTGCCCACCTATCCTAGAGACATTCCTATGGCTTTTAATTTCTTCACAATTCTCCATCTTGACTTTGCTCGGTCTTGCTGTCTTAGTCCTTTGGGGCTGATATAATAAAATACTACAAGCTGGGTAGCTTATAAACAACAGAAATGTATTTCTCACAGTTATGTTGATGGGAAGTCTGAGAGCAGGGAACCGGCATGCTTAGGCACAGGCTCTCTTATAGGTCGTAGACTTCTCAGAGCATCCTCTTGTCACAGAAGGGATGGGAACTCTGGGGGGGGTGTCTCTTTTATATGGGCACTAATCCCATTCATGGGGCTCTACCTTTGTGACCTAATCACCTACCCAAAGCCTGCCTTCTAATACCATCACATTGGGCATTAGGATTCCAGCATTCAAATTTGGGGGAAGCAGGGACACAAACATTCAGACCATGACACATGCTAATTAGTTATCTTTTCTCATAACTCCTAGTACCTGCCCCTTCTCTCAATTCTGGTGCCCTGGGATGTTAGCTTTCCCTGTCTGAGTTTCAGCAATAGTAGTAAGAAAAACTATGAGGTTCTCCTCTTTGTCTGTTACTATTTCCCCCTCCAGATAATAGAGGGGGACAAAACAAAGGACCGTGGTGAAGCCAGCCAGAGACGTAATAAGTGAACCTTGGGGAGGGAGTGGGGACGATCTACAGTCTCCCATTTGCTCTACTGTGCAAAACATGAGTTTGAGTAAGCTCCGGGAGTTGGTGATGGATAGGGAAGCCTAGCATGCTGCAGTCCATGGGGTCACAGAGTCAGACACGACTGAGCGACTGAACTGAACAAAGCACTCGTAGTAGACATCCTTTGTGTGCCCCGTCCACACAACTTTTGCTCAATACTTGATTGCTCTGGCCATTGCTATGGCAACTATTTCTGTAAGGATGCATCCTAACCTCACTTGCCTGCACCTACATGGGATGCTTGAGATGTACTACCTGTTCTGCTATCTCACACACCCATACCTAAAATTTCTATGAGATTAACCCCTCTCAAGGTGATGGGCCTAAAACTGCTGAATAAATACTCCACTTTATCATGCTCTGTGGGACAAGTCTGGGGTGTGTTCTACATAGCTCCTCGGAGATCCTCAGTAAGACTGAACCCTCTGGGTTCTCTGCCTGGAGCAGAGCCTCATTCCACAGTGCAGGGTGGAACTGGCTTTCTCACCTTTGCTATTAACTCTCCCTAGTCACTCCTTCCTCTCTCATCCCCTGAGGTCACTGCTCACAAGATCTCCACACAGGCCCCTGTCTCTGTTCTATTTCTATAAGAATTCAAGTGAAGAAGAGAAACAAGATTTTGTAGTCCTATGAAATGGACATGTGATGTGATATAAAGTAAAGAAATATTCACAGGGCAAAACATGGAGAAAAGACATATTAAGAGAGATAAGAAGGCAGTCAGGTCAGAGGCTATCCCAGGGTGCCAGCTGATTTGTGGTGACCCCCAAAGCCTTGGGTTCAAATAAATGTGTAGAGACAGGAGATAAAACTTAAACCAGTTGAATGGAAGACATGGATTTGGGTTCCCACTCCCCCACATAAAACCAGAATCTCTGAAATATGACAGCCCCAGAGAAAAATATTGACTAAAAAAAAGACACACCTATATAAAACAGCTAATGAGAAAACTTAATTGTTTTTGCCTTGTCTCTTCATGGTGAGTGTAAGGGGGGTAAATTAGTCTCCCTTAAAGACTTGTAATTATACTCTACTAATCATGACATTTTAGGACTAGAATTAAACCTCTTTGAAATGAAGAATATATTTTAAAGTGGTCCTAGATTTGTAAAACCTAGGTTATTGCATAATTCTGGGTCATACTAACATGTGCTTTCTCTTTGAATTGACCCCCCTCCCCTCTCCATTTTGGACTGTGATTCATCCAGTCTTTTTCCATTCTACCTAAAATCCACCCATCTTACATTATAAAAGCAACTTATGGATTTGTAGACTGTGAGAGACATAAACATCTTTTGAGTGATGTGATTCAAATAGTGGAAATTTCGCAGAATGGAATACTCTACAAACCACTGCATTTACTCCCAGAAGATCCTTCTGATGTTTTATGGTGATTCGATTACAATGGAATGGTGCTCCATAGATTGGAAAAACAATGAATGAATAAAAAGCAATATACTTGAAATTACTGTAGGACTAGATTCTTACTAGCCCCCAATACAATCTATATTGATTTTCTTTTAAAACATGTGGCTTAGAAAGGAAGGTAATAACCAACTCAATTCAAACAGAGATGGAAATATTTTCACCTATTTTGAAATCAACCAAAGGAAAGAAATTCTCCACAGATACTCTCACAAATAGAATGTCCTTTGGCAGAGCTGGGGAATAAAAGAGTGTTTTCCCATTTTCATTAGACTGGCGAGTGTGATTACAATTTTAAAGCAAGACTGAGAGATGCCAGCTCTATAGCAAGGTGTCAGCAAGAAACAGAACCCCATACATGACTCCCTATTTTACCTGGATGAATTTGTCTCCAAAGCCCCACATTAACAGGTGCTTTAAAATACATTCTGGGTGAGGAATTCCCTGGTGGTCCAGGGGTTAAGACTCCACCCTTTCACTGTAGGGGGTGTGGGTTCAATCCTTGGTTGGAGGACTAAGATTCCAAATCTTCAAATGTTGTATGGCATGCCCCCCAAAATATTACCTTTTAAGAACAACAACAACAACAAAAAACAGATGCCTTTTCAGTGAGATCCAGTGTATGTCTTCTACAAAGTATATCTGAGTAGCAAAAAGATTGAGATCATCAATTTCTTTTTTCCCAGCTTTACTGATACGTATTTGACATATACTATTGTGTACCTTGAAAACTGCTTGCTGGGAGCTGGGGACGAAACGATGGAGGTTGAGATCTGTAAAAACCCTTGAACAGAAAGATCCCGAGAGCTTCAGAGTTGTGTAGCCTCAGGTTGTCACCTCCAGTGAGTGACTGGTGGAATGGCATGAACATCCACTGTGTTATGGTTGATTTTTAAAAGTCTTTTAGCCCATGATAAAACCCCATGTCCAAGGAGTGGTGGCCCTGCACAGGCGCAGGAGGGCGAAGGGGAGCTACTCCATGTTCAAGGTCAGGAGGGGTGGTGGTGAGGAGATACCCCTCGTCCAAGGTAAGGAGCAGTGGCTAAGCTTTGCTAGAGCAGCCCTGAAGAGATATCCCACATCAAAGTAAGAGAAACCCAAGTAATACGGTAGGTGTTGTGAGAGGGCATCAGAGGGCAGACTCACTGAAATCATAATCACAGAAAACTAGTCAATCTAATGACATGGACCACAGCCTTGTCCAACTCAATGAAACTAAGCCATGTCGTGTGGGGCCACGCAAGACGGGAGGGTCATTATGGAAAGGTCTGACAGAATGTGGTCCACTGGAGAAAGGAATGGCAAACCACTTCAGTATTCTTG
This sequence comes from Nanger dama, assembly GCA_917880005.1. Lineage (NCBI taxonomy): Eukaryota > Metazoa > Chordata > Mammalia > Artiodactyla > Bovidae > Nanger > Nanger dama. The sequence goes on along the minus strand of CAKJTW010000074.1, from coordinate 2,389,988 downwards.
CCTTGAGAACCCCATGAACGGTATGAAAAGGGCAAAATGACAGGATACTGAAAGAGGAACTCCCCAGGTCAGTAGGTGCCCAATATGGTACTGGAGATCAGTGGAGAAATAACTCCAGAAAGAATGAAGGGATGGACCCAAAGCAAAAACAATACCCAGTTGTGAATGTGACTGGTGAAAGAGGCAAGGTTTGATGCTATAAAGGGCAATATTGCATAGGAACCTGGAATGTTAGGTCCATGAATCAAGGCAAATTGGAAGTGATCAAACAGGAGATGGCAAGAGTGAACGTCGACATTCTAGGAATCAGCAAACTAAAATGGACTGGAATGTGTGAATTTAACTCAGATGACCATTGATATCTACTACTGTGGGCAAGAATCCCTTAGAAGAAATGGAGTAGCCATCATGGTCAGCAAAAGAGTCTGAAATGCAGTACTTGGATGCAATCTCAAAAACGACAGAATGATCTCTGTTCCTTTCCAAGGCAAACCATTCAACATCACAGTAATCTAAGTCTATGCCCCAGTCAATAACGCTGAAGAAGCTGAAGTTGAACGGTTCTATGAAGACCTACAAGACCTTTTAGAACTAACACCTAAAAAAGATGTCCTTTTCATTATAGGGGACTGGAATGCAAAAGTAGGAAGTCAAGAAACACCTGGAGTAACAGGCAAATTTGGCCTTGGAATACAGACTGAAGCAAGGCAAAGGCTAATAGAGTTTTGCCAAGAGAATGCACTGGTCATAGCAAACACGCTCTTCCAACAACACAAGAGAAGACTCTACACATGGACATCACCAGATAGTCAACACCGAAATCAGATTGATTACATCCTTTGCAGCTAAAGATGGAGAATCTCTATACAGTCAGCAAAAACAAGACCAGGAGTTGGCTGTGGCTCAGATCATGAACTCCTTATTGCCAAATTCAGACTGAAATTGAAGAAAGTAGGACAAACCACTAGACCATTCAGGTATGACCTAAATCAAATCCCTTATGATTATACAGTGGAAGTGAGAAATAGATTTAAGGGCCTAGATCGGATAGATAGAGTGCCTGATGAACTATGGACAGAGGTTCATGACATTGTACAGGAGACAGGGATCAAGACCATCCCCATGGAAAAGAAATGCAAAAAACAAAATGGCTGTCTGAGGAGGCCTTACAAATAGCTGTGAAAAGAAGACAAGCAAAAGCAAAGGAGAAAAGGACAAATATAAGCATCTGAATGCAGAATTCCAAAGAATAGCAAGAAGAAGTAAGAAAGCCTTCCTCAGCGACCAATGTAAAGAAATAGAGGAAAAGAATAGAATGGGAAAGACTAGAGATGTCTTCAAGAAAATTAAGAGATACCAAGATAACATTTCATGCAATGATGGGCTCGATAAAGGACAGAAATGCTATAGACCTAACAGAAGCAGAAAATTTAAGAAAAGGTGGCAAGAATACATGGAAGAACTGTACAAAAAGATCTTCACGACCCAGATAATCATGATGATGTGATCACTCATCTAGAGCCAGACATCTTGGAATCTGAAGTCAAATGGGCCTTAGAAAGCATCACTACGAACAAAGCTAGTGGAGGTGATGGAATTCCAGTTGAGCTATTTCAAATCCTGAAAGATGATGCTGTGAAAGTGCTGCACTCAATATGCCAGCAAATTTGGAAAACTCAGCAGTGGCCACAGGACTGGAAAAGGTCAGTTTTCATTCCAATCCCAAAGAAAGGCAATGCCAAAGAATGCTCAAACTACTGCACAATTGCACTCATCTCACATGCTAGTAAAGTAATGCTCAAAATTCTCCAAGCCAGGCTTCAGCAATATGTGAACAGTGAACTTCAGATGTTCAAGCTGGTTTTAGAAAAGGCAGAGGAACCAGAGATCAAATTGCCAACATTTGCTGGATCATGGAAAAAGCAAGAGAGTTGCATAAAAACATCTATTTCTGCTTTATTGACTATGCCAAAGCCTTTGACTGTGTGGATCACAATAAACTGTGGAAAATTCTGAAAGAGATGGGAATACCAGAGCACCTGACCTGCCTCTTGAGAAACCTGTATGCAGGTCAGGAAGCAACAGTTAGGACTGGACATGGAACAACAGACTGGTTCCAAATAGGAAAAGGAGTATGTTAAGGCTGTATATTGTCACCCTGCTTCTTTAACTTCTATGCAGAGTACATCATGAGAAATGCTGGGCTGAAAGAACCACACGCTGGAATCAAGATTGCAGGGAAAATATCAATAACCTCAGATATGCAGATGACACCACCCTTGTAGCAAAAAGTGAAGAGGAACTAAAAAGCCTCTTGATGAAAGTGAAAGAGGAGAGTGAAAAAGTTGGCTTAAAGCTCAACATTCAAAAAACTAAGATCATGGCATGTGGTCCCATCTCATGGGAAATAGATGGGGAAACAGTGTCAGATTTTACTTTGGGGGCTCCAAAATCACTGCAGATGGTGATTGCAGCCATGAAAGTAAAAGCTGCTTACTCTTTGGAAGAAAAGTTATGACCAACTTAGATAGCATATTCAAAAGCAGAGATTACTTTGCCAACAAAGGTCCATCTAGTCAAGGCTGTCGTTTTTCCAGTAGTCATGTATGGATGTGAGAGTTGGACTGTGAAGAAAGCTGAGGGGCGAAGAATTGATGCTTTTGAACTGTGGTGTTGGAGAAGACTCTTGAGAGTCCCTTGGACTGCAAGGAGATCCAACCAGTCCATTCTGAAGGAGATCAGTCCTGTGTGTTCTTTGGAAGGAATGATGCTAAAGCTGAAACTCCAGTACTTTGGCCACTTCATGCGAAGAGTTGACTCATTGGAAAAGACTCTGATGCTGGGAGGGATTGAGGGCAGGAGGAGGAGGGGACGACAGAGGATGAGATGGCTGGATGGCATCACTGATTCGATGGACATGAGTTTGAGTGAACTCTGGGATTTGGTGATGGACAGGGAGGCCTGGCATGCTGCAATTCATGGGGTCGCAAGCAGCTGGACACGACTGAGAGACTGAACTGAACTGAACTGAACTGATTGTGTTCCTTTAAGGTGCACAGCTGTTAACTTGCTACACATGTATTGCAAAAGGATTACCACTATAGCATTAGCTAATATCCATCTTGTCACATAATTACCATTTCTTTTTTTTAATCTGCTCTCTTAGTAACTTTCAAGCATAATAATATGGTATTATTAGCTATAATCACCATGCCGTACTTACGATTCCCAAAACTTGTGAATCTGGAAGTGTTTACATTTTTACCAAAATCTACCCATTTCTCCTGCTCCCCAACCACCTGCCCCCAGCCCCTGGAAAACCACCACTGGACTTTGTTTCTCTGCTTTAAACTTTGGATTCTACGTGTAATGATATCTTTAAGAGTTCATTTACCACTTCCAGTTCTTGACTTGGCTTCACCTCTGGGTTTGTGACTTTAAATCTCCTTCTAAGAATTTGGGTTGTGATCGTCTGAAAGAATGAATGGCTATACACAAACTACTTCCATCTAAACCTGCCTATTACAGCTTATAATGAGACTTCTTTTTAATGATATAATTCTTTGCCACTTGCTCAGACGTATTTTATGACCTGATATCTGGTCCATTTTTATAAATGTTTCATTTGCACTTCAGAGAAATGTATGTTTTCTAATTATGGAGCACAATTTGGGCTCTGTCCTTGTCCATTAGCTTAAGCTTGTTGATACATTGCTCACAGCAACTACACAGTTATTAATTTTGCACTTCTTCCTCTATCAGTTCCCAAGAGAAATATATTCAGACTCTCTGTATTGGTGGATTTGTCAATTTCCACTTCAAATTCTATTGATTTTAGCCAATGTTACAGCTCTCTAATGAAGTGCCACTTATAATCTTCATACACTGGTTTTAAACCTAATAATAAATTTTTACTTAATATATATTTGCATGATTTTAAATTTCTCCATCAATTTTTTATAGCCTAAGGTTTGCCTAACATATATATCTCCATCCTTTTAATCTCTTTCAGCCTTCTTTATAGATAGTATGTAATTAACTAGTCCATTTTCTTTCTTTACTGGTGAATCTATTTTCATTCTTACCATGTATATTGGTAATCGCAGATAAATTTTGATTTACTTTACCATTTTATTTTGTGCTTTCTATAGATTCTGCTTTTTGAAGTTTTTTTCTCCCTTCTTGTCTTTTCTGAGTAACCAGGTTTTTTTTCATTTATTATCCCTCTATTTATTCAAAAGTATAGACTATATACCTTCTCTTACGTTATACTTAAAGTATTAGCATTCACACTAAAGAGATTCTAATCTAAATATATTTTTAACCTATCTCTTAAAAATTATAACGACCTGAAACACTTAAACTCTTGGCATACCTTTCCTTTTCTACATGTTATTTTGGTCTGTGTTTAATTCCTCTTCATTTTCTGCCACAGAGTTAATCATTCATAGTCTATCATTGTTTTGTACAGAAGTTGCTTGTTTTGGTGACCCTCTGCTTGTTTCCTTACTTTCGGTCTTGTCAAAACTTAGTCCTTTCCTCTGGATCAATTTCCTTCTATTTCAAATGTATCTTTTAAAGTAACTTCATTAAGTGAGGTTCTATTGGTGATAGACTAACATAGCACCACTTACTAAGGCTCCAGATGCCAGAAGAAAACTGGATTCAAAGCCCAGCTTTGCCAGTCACTGAATTTGTGCTTAACTCCCCTATGCCTCAGTCTCTTCATTTGTGAAATGAGGACATCAGCAATACCTGACCCATAGAGTATTTTGGGGAATTAAATATATTACACATGGAAAGTGCTTAGAACAGTTTCTGGTACAAGTCTAATATCCAGTATTAGTTTTGAAGGATTGGGGCAGAATGATTCTTGAATAAAGGGTAAATATTCACTGTTGATTACTATAAGGCAAAAGGACCAGGATTTCAAATGAAAGGAAGTGCATGGGAGTCCTGATCTCTGGCAGGACATGTGGCTCTTAGGCTCCTGAGTTTCATCACAGTCCACGATGGACTCAGTGAATCTTGGTTACTGTGCAGGAAGATAACCAGTTTTCCAACCAGGCAGATTTCACTCCAGGCTGGATGTGTGTCTGTCTTAGGTTCTCACAGCATCCTGTTGCTTCTCTTTGGTAGGATTCATTATGCAGCTTTGAAATAACATCTTTTTTTTTTTTTTTTTTTTGGTCTGCCTTTCCCATCAGTTCCTTACAAACACCAAGGGACAAAGAGTCCATGCTTTGCCTCAGTTCATTGGGAAAGAAACACTTCAGCCCATGCTCCTGACCCTTCAATCATTCCTTTTACTGACTCTTTCCCAAGAGACATAGAGTTGCCAATCAGAGCCAGAACTTTCACCGAGCCCTCTCCAGTGAGGGTGGGAGACCGCTTTTTAAATGTCAGGACCCTTGTGATTTCATGTTTCTTTCTCCCCCCTTCCCGAACTCCAGGAGCTATTTGATAAAACGCGTTTACTGAATAAATAAACAGATGCTGTGTGAAAGTGCTCTATAAACATTGCCTGGTTTAACAAATGCCAGTTATACATAAAAAGCATGAAACATTAGGCATATGTTGTTGTAGATTTTTTTGTCTCACACCCGAGGCTTCATCTTGACATGTTTCTCCGGATTTAATTCATTCTGGTGTTCTTCCCTACACATGGACACTTCTTCCCCAAGCAGATTACTTACAGGCATTATTAAAAAGCATTATCATGTCTACCACAGCCCAACCTGTTTATATCTGCACAAACAGCAACCCGCTTAGCGATGCTGAGCCTTTATCCACACTGGGCATCTTTTTGTTATCTTCCTTCATCAGATAAATATGCTTCTGGTAGGACTATCCCTCCTAACTCATCTGGTCCTGCTGTTTGGATAATGCAGAGTGTAAAGTCAAGAAATCATTGGACCCCAAGGTGGAAAGGAGTCTGATGAAAAGCTGATGCAGTTAACCATATCAATCACTATTTCCCTAAAAATATTTATTTACATTATTTGTGAATAGTCTATTAACTCCCTATTTAAATATGTATGGAGAGAAACAGAGACTCTAAGAAGTAGAAGAGAGAGGAGGGCAAAATAATCATATCTTGTTAAATAACTACATCAACTTTATCCTACAAAATGTAAAAGAAAGTGAAAAGTGAAGTCGCTCAGTCGTGTCCGACTCTGCGACCCATGGACTGTAGCCCACCAAGCTCCTCTTTCCAAAAGTAAGACTATAGTCAAGGAGGAGTGACCAAGAAGGCAGGGTAGGAAGATCTTGAGCTCACTTACTGCCAAAGGCATGCCAAAATTCCAACTATTTTGCAGGACAATTATCTGTGAAGACAACATGACGATTAACAGAAAATACTTTCCAAAACTAAAGATAAAAAAGAAGGAACGATAATGGGAGGGATAGGAAGGAGCAGCCGGCTTCCCTAGTGGCTCAGATGGTAAAGAATCCGCCTTCAATGTAGGAGACATTGGTTTGATTCCTGGGTCAGAAAGATCCCCTGGAAAAGGAAACGGCAACCCACTCCAGTATTCTTGCCTGGAAAATACAATGGACAGAAGAACCTGGGGTATTACAGCCCATGGGATCGTAAGAGTCGGACACAACTTAGCGACTAAACCACCATCACCACCAGGAAGAGAGGAGACATGGTACAGTCAAGAACCCTGACAAGCGACTTCCAAATAGGAGGACAATCACAATTGCAGAGGTTCATCTCAAGGAGCAAGGGGTCTGAGCCCTGTATTGGGTTCCCCAGTCCTGGGATCCTGTACTGGGAAGACAACCCCCAAGAGTGCCTGGCTTTCAAGGCTGGTAGAGGGGACTTGTTTTCAGGATAGCTGGAGGGCTATAGGAAAGAGACTCCTCTCTTAAAGGGTGCACACAAAATTTCACAAGCTCTGAGACCCAAAGCAGAAGCAGCAACTTGCAAGGAGCCTGGGTCAGACCCACTTGCTAATCTTGGAGAACCTCCTGAACAGACAAAAGGCCATGAGGACTCGATTTCTCAACAGGGACATAGATACTGGTGACATCAATTTCAAGGAGCTCATTCTATCCTAAGGACTCTGGGGCTAGCAAGCACCATTCTGGAGTTCTTTTAGTTTATTACTGGCCAGGACTTGGCCCCACCCACCAACCAGTCTACACCAATCCTGTGACCCCCAAGGCCAAGCAGCCAGCTTCAGGGAACAGAGCCCCACCCACCAGTAGGCTCCCAGTTCCCACTGCTAGTAGGAGCACACAATGGTACAGCCACTTTGGAAGACAGTTTGTCGGTCTCATACAAAACTGAGTACCCTGTGACCATTTGAGTCAGCACTCCCCTTCCTTGGTATTTAGTAAAAAAAAAGTGAAAACTCATATCTACACAAAAATTTGCACATAGATATTTATAGCAGATTTGTTTTTAATTACCAAAACTTGGAAGCAAGCAAGATGACCTTCAGAAGTAGGTAAATGGATGGATAAATTATGGTATATCCAGACACTGGGATAGCTTTCAGCACTAAAAAAATGAGCTATTAAGTCATGAAATGACATGAAGAAATCTCAAATGCGTATTGCTAGTGAAAAAAAGCCAGCTTGTAAAGACTGAATGCTGCATGATTTCAACACTATGTCTGGAAAAGACAAAACTATGAGCCAATAAAAGATCAGATTCTAAGAGGGGGTGACGTCAGCAACACAGCAGAGTGAAAAGCTACCTTTGTCTCTCCCCTTCGACCTACAACCAGTAAAAAAACACAGGGCAGCGAAGCTGCCCTCTGCACAGTACAATAGGATCCTGGACAGTTCCACACATTTGTGCATTTAAAGGCAGGTGCACTTGAACACACAGAGGAGGCGTAGAACCAAAGGGAAACAGACAGTGCTTGCCGTGCCAGCCTTCCGACCGCGGTGATGGAGCCCACAGTCACAGTCAGCTGGGCAACGGAATCAGTGGAACCCGAGACCTCATTCCTCCAGCCACTGGGGTGCCCCTGACTGCAGTCCCCATGCCCTCACCACAGCAGCAAAGCCCGCAAGCCTTCCCGCAGCGGACATGGCTGTCCCCGGCAGGGCTTGCACATTTCTCCTCGACCTCCCCTCCCCCAGCAGTGGTAGAGCCTGTGACTCACTCTGATTCCCCAGGGGCAACACCGGTGGCACTTGCAGAAGCAAGGCACCAGCGACTCTGGAGGCACGGAAAGCGGTAAAGGCGCAGAGCCACACCTCTGACAGAGGTGGCGGAGGCTGAAAGACGCAGACGCACGCAACGGGACAAAGCGAAGAAAAAGAAAGGTGTGCTGTAGCGCCACCTACTGGAGAATGAGAAAAACCTCTAGCTCTGACCTGTCGCTACTTCAAATGCCCCGGCAGAACCCGAAGAACCTCAGCTAACACTGGAACACAGAAACAAAACAGCAGTTCTCTACAAACCAAACTGAAAATCAAAGAACGTTGCCCTCTATCTGATAAAGAACTCGAAATGGTTGTCATGCATAAACTCAGTGAAATAAAAGAAAACTCAGTTCAGTGAGCTCAGGAATAAAATTAATGAACAGAAAGAAACACTTTACCAAACAGATTGAAACTCTGCAAAAGAACCAAACAGAAAAACTCTGGAGCTGAATAACTCAGTTGATGAGACAATGGATGCATTGGAAACAGCAGACCATGTGGAAGAGAGAATTAGAAAGCTTGAAGATAGAAATTTAGGATTGATACAGGCAGAAGAAGAAAGAACATAAGATATTTTTTTAAATTAGGAAATTTTATGAAAGCTATCTGACTCTTAGAAACAGTAACACTGTGGTGATGGGTGTTCCAGAACAATAAGAGAGAAAAGGGAGCAGCGAGTTTATTTAAAGAATAATAGCTGAGAGCTTCCCAAACCTGGAATGGAAATGAATATACAAGTTACTGAAGCTAAGAAAACAATTAATTACCTCAAAGCAAAATAATTCATCAGAGACATTGAATGATCTTTCTTATAGATACAAAACTACAATACAAAAAAATAATTATATAGACAATTACTACGATATTGTTTAAAATGAAAAACCCAACTAGAAAAATTTGAATGTTCACTCAGTAAGAGAATACATAAGCAAGTCATGCTGCATCCACTCTATCAAATAGTGTATCTGCTCTTTTAAAGTGAGTTATATTTATACACATTCACATGGGAGGATGTCCAGGACACATTGTTAAGCAAAGAAGTCTCAGAGTAATTTATGTGTAACGCCTCTATTTGGGGGCTTCCCAGGTGGCACTAGTGGTGAAGAACCCACCTACCAGTGCAGGAGACATAAGAGACACAGGTTCCGCCCCTGGATCAGGAAGATCCCCTGGAGAAGAAAATGGCAATCCACTCCAGTATTCTTGCCTTGAGAATCCCATGGACAGAGGAGCCTGGAGGGCTGCATCCATAGGGTTGCAAAGAGTCAGACAAGACTGCAACCACTCCTCTATCTTAAAAAGGGAAAAGAGAAGGAAGAAGTCTCTGTGGCTATAGTATATAGTATTTCAGCAAACCCAATGCAAGTCCATCTATCCATTATGACACACTATTAACTTACACCACTAAGAAAGAACAGTGTACTGCTTCCTAAAACAGTGAGATAACAAAGCATCAGATGCATTCCAATTGCAGTGATGTTCAAATGTTTAAACAGTGCACCTTAGAATCAATGGAATATGACATATTCTGTGAACAAATAAACTTTAAATGCCTATTATAAGCCATGTATACCAGTCACCAGAGGTAGAACAGAGAACAAATGAGGTAAAGTTTCTTCCTTAAAGCATCTTGTTTTCTGTAATCCACGTTCAATGTTTTAGGAGCAGAAAGAAAGTGTGGAAGAAGACAAATCAAAGTAACACTCTTTCAGGTAAATAGATCTGAGGGCTTTGGTACGTTACACAGTCATGTACTACTTTTGAACTTTAAAAAAATCTAATAAAATATATTTTAAAATGATTAGGGACTTCCCTGGTGTCCCAGTGGTGAGGGTTTTTTTTCCTACTGCAGAGGGCACAGGTTCAATCCCTGGTGGAGCTCTGAGATCCCTCAGGCCCCACGGCATGGCCAAAAAATTTTTTATTGATTATTTATTCATAGGTATAAGATCATCAGAAATGTTGTCTATCCTGACAATGCCTAGAACCAGAAAGTTCACTTGTGTAGTCTCTTGCCACCCTGAAAAACAACCAATCACATATACTCATGCCCACATCCTGTACTGCAAATGTGAGAATCAGAGTCTTCCATCCTGACGGGTTCCTAACTTAGAAGATGGTCACTATAAATCCACAAAGGGCTGAATTTGATTTCACAGCTAGGATGCTGCTGCATGGCGTTTGCAGAGCTGGGGTACTTGGCTGCCTTTTATGAATTGCCATTCTGCCGCATTTTACCCACTCGATAATGGCTCTCAAACTATGGCCTATTTCATGTTTCTTCTCACTCAAGGCATGTTATTTCCTGAACGCCCAGACCTCTTCAAAAGTGCCACACATCACCCAGACAAATAAAGGCTGCAGATCTCGGAGTGGTGGCAGCTGTTAAGACTGAGCACACTGGCCTCTGTAGAGCTTCTCAGCACAGTCTTTAGTAGCATTTTACATGCCAGTGGGGAGACGCTGAAAAGCCTGCAAGTCTCTTCGGAAAGGAGAGCTATAGTTCTACTATTCTGTAAGGTTTGGGGGTTTTTTAAGGGGGAAGGGGGTTGTTTTGTTTTTATCATCACAGTTGCTATGATTAAGTTGATGGAACTGTGACATCCTGATGCTGACCTTGGAACTTCTTCCAAGGTCTTAGGAGGAGGATTTAGGAGGTTATGGGGAGAAGGCATACTAGCAGTTTTTATTTAAGAATTTTTACTAGATCATTCATTCAGTTAGCACATATTCTTTTGTTCTCTTTGAAGGATGCTCAATATAGCAGTTAAGAGTAGGGGGCTCTATACACGCATGAATTTTGGCAACTCTAATCCTACTCTTAAGAGAAAAGTACATCCATGTATTGGAAGCCTTGTATAAGAACATGCATAGCAGCTTTGTTTCTAACAACCACAAGTGTTTATCAAAACAAATGCTCAACAAATGTGTGTTGAGCTATATAAAAACGATAAGCTATTGTTTTTATGTGGTTTGGTGAGCTACGTGGAATGGATAAATAAATTGTGGTATATATATATATATATATATATATATATATATATATATATATATATTTAAATGAGTAGGAGCGTCAGGTCCACATGGCTTTGTGTTTGAATCTTAGTCCTACCACCAATAGCTTTGTGATTATGGGAGAACAATTTAATCTTGACAAGCCTCACTTTGCCATCCATCAGATAGGATTCATAATTATATACATTTCAAGGTTACAGCAAGAGTAAAGTAAAGTAAGGTAATATATATAAAGCACTTCGACATTACTCAGCATATAATGAATGCCAATGTATTTCAGTTGCTCTGTGGTAGGCACTAAAAAGCCAGCAGAATTCAGAATATGTAGCTGGAACTGTAGATACAAATGGATGGTTTAAATTACTCCCACTCTTTTGATGTGACAATCCCAAACCAAAACATTCAGGGGAATAATTGATCTAAAATTAGAAAAACCCTACAGTTTTGACAGATGCCAATGTGAGACAACTGAGGAACCTCTATAACTCAAAGCACATGTTTCTTTCACCAAGACAAACAAACAAAAACAATAAAACACACGAGAAAATCAAATCACTAATAGTAGGATTAAGTCACCTAACCCAATGCAAAAGAAAAGTAGCAAAGCAAGAATTAGGAATAACAGGACCATTTGAAAGGGATTTTAAAATAATATTTAAACAGAATTTTAAAAAATAATTTAAATTTAAGAACAGAAGATATTTTAAAATTTTGAAAACAAATGACATTTTTAAAATGAGAATTACATAAAAAATTAAATATTTAGTCCATGAGTTAAAAAATAGATTAGAACGTGTCAAGATAGAATTTAAGTAGGGAAGATTATCTATTAGAGGTGATAATTTTTTTCTATGAATTGATCACATTTTTGCACATCCAGGAATGAACAATCCATGTGTTCCAGGACTATCTTTTCAGGAATGTTTATATGAGCAGGCAGCCCCAGAAAGATAGAGAAGCTCCTTCTAGACAGAACGTATTATATTTTGGATAAGTAAAGGTAAAGACAGTGACTCTCTCTGGAGAGATTTTGAGATATCTCTCCCCTGGAGATATTTCAAGGTAATAAACCTACAGATATTTCTCTTCTCTAGAGACAGTTGCTTTCCTGCCAGAGTGATAAATACTCATGTCTCTCTGGAGAAGTAAGGCGGGTTGATCACACTTTTATGGTAAGATGAGTCTTCCCAACTCAGGATTTCTCTTCTATAACACATCACCACTATGTATTCAGGTATTATTAATACTTGGCCTTCACTGTGACACTCCATGTGAGTTGGGGGCTTGTTCATCCAAAGCTACAATGTAACTCTGGTTGTTGCTTTTGCTGTAAATAGCAAACCGTCTTTCTCTGACCCCTGCTGCTGCTGCTAAGTGACTTCAGTTGTGTCCGACTCTGTGCAACCCCATAGACAGCAGCCCATCAGGCTCCCTGTCCCTGGGATTCTCCAGGCAAGAACACTGGAGTGGGTTGCCATTTCCTTCTCCAATGCATGAAAGTGGAAAGTGAAAGTGAAGTCACTCAGTCGTGTCCAACTCTTAGCAACCCCATGGACTAGCCTTCCAGGCTCCTCCGCCCATGGGATTCTCCAGGCCAGAGTACTGGAGTGAGGTGCCGTTGCCTTCTCCATCTCTGACCCCTGGGGCTTCTATTTTCTTACTCCTGTATGCATAAAATTGTGACGTTAACTTGATTGCAAAAGAAAAAAATGTGAAATCTCAGACTCTTCACGGTTCTTCAAGCGGGAATCTCAAGATATCATGCAGAAAATAGCTCAGAGACGTAAAGAAGGGAAAGTTATTACGAAGATATAAAGATACTGTGAAGAACAGATTGAGGAGGTCCAAACACATCTAAAAGGAGTTCTAGGTCAAATAAATGAAAGAATAGGAAAGAGACAATATTTAAAGATGTAATGCCTGAGAATCTCCACACATGAGTCCTTAGATGTAAGGAGTTCACCGAGTCCTGAAAAAGATTAAAACAATGAATTTCTGTGCAACTGCAGGCCATCCATGCAATGGTGGACATGGATGCCATTATCTCTGGTTTAGCTAAGATTCAAAGCTTGATGGAATTGAGGGGCTCTGAATTCAGCTTTTCCCTTGGCTCTTGCTTACCTACAGCACATACAATGTGGATGGCTCGCTCCATGTGGGGAAAGTCCAGCTGGACTTGAGAAAGAGGGCCAAATGGTATCTGTTTGCATTTCTGCACTCTTCATCTTATGAGTATTAGAATTACAACCTCTACTAACAATTTCTGCACTGTGCTAATTGTTTACAAACATTAAACTCTCCAGGCTACAGTCCAATACTAGGCAAAGAAAGCTGATTCAATGCCCAGACATCACTTAAAAGTCATTCTGCCTCCTGAATGTTTCCACTTATAGACTGATGACTCCACTCCTAGGCTAATCTATCCCCAAATGCTTCTGGTATGACGTTGGTCCAAGGACCAAATTAATAGAGGTATAGACTGTGTTTATAGGAAGAATAAGCTATCATAAAGATGTCTTTTGTACCAAGGTAATCAATAAATATAATGAAATCTCAAACAAAAGCACAAGAGATTCGATCAATATGTTGTGTTATTGGGTGTAACTTAAATAGCTGATTTTATCATGTATTTGGAAAAGTTAGGAGCCATTAAGAGTCAAGCAATTTTGCAGATGAAAAAGGAAAACAAGAAGGAGGAGAGTGGAGGACTAATCAGAGGTATTTTAAAGAAATTGACATGAAAATATTCAGTATATTATAGGAATGTGCAAGCTGACATGTGGATCAATTCAGAAACATCCCACTCAGGTAAGGAAACTCAACATGTGGCAAAGTTGTTGTTGCAGGTCAGAGATGAAAGATAAGGAATTCAATAAAAGATACTGAAGAAAAAACTGGATACTTCTATGTAAAAATAAGCATGAATAGATTCCTACCTCACAGGAAAAAAAAAAATTGATGGATCAAAGAATACTGTTAAAATGTTTAAAACTTTAAAGTATAATAATCTATTTTAGATAATTTAGATAAAATAGATTATTTTTAATAATCTGGGATAAGAAATGAATGCCTTAAAATGTTTAAAATGAAAATCATAAATAAATAATAACTACATTAAAATAAAAATGCTCTGTGCAAAATTTATCTGAATTGAAAGGCAATCAGAAAATGGGAGAATTTATTTGCATCCCATATATCCTCAAAATACTAGAGTTCATATAATATTTTTTAATGCTGCCAATTTAGTTTTTTAAAGAAACTCAATAGAAGAAATGAAAAAGCATACAAATATTCAACTTAAAAGAAATTAGAACATTGATGAGTATTTTTTAAATTCTTCAACTCTTCTTATATTCATAGAAAACACTTTACAGCAAAATTAAATAAAAATTTGCTCCTCTTAAACTAGTAAAAATATAAATCCACAAAAATAATTTTTTAAACAGTATGGAGTCAGGAAGTCATATGATACTGGAAGAAATATAAATAGTTCCAAATATATTGGAGAAGAATTTGGAAATATCTAGTAAAATTAAATATGCACCTAACTGTACAACCCAGCTATCCCACTTCCAATTAAATAGACTGAAAACTTTCATAAATACAAGGAAACACATCAAAGGTGTTTATTGCTGCCCTATTTATAAAAGAAATAAAGAACTTTAATGTTAAGTAATGTGAGGAAATGACAAATATAGTTTGAAATACTCAAACAATAGAATACAGTATTCCAAGCTGTCAATTCCAAATGACAGAATTATTTCTATCCATGTACCTATTCAAATTATCATGAGTATTTCTCTAAAATCTGACATGCATCCTGTTTGCATAGGTGCTCAATTATGTCCAACTCTTTGTGACCCCATGGACTGTAGCCCACCAGGTTCCTCTGTCCATGGAATTTCCTAGGCAAGAATGCTGGGGTGGGTTGCCATTTCCTGCTCTAGGGAATCTTCCCCACCCAGGGACTGAACTCACATCTCTTGCATCTCCTGCACTGGCAGGTGGATTCTTTACCACTGCGCCACCTGGGAAGCCCACTGGAAGAATGAGCAGGGGACAGATTCTAACTTCTCCCTTCTAACCAGCCTTCTTCCTTATGGCCATTTCTTGGGAGGCATCCTAGCATGCTGGTCCCATGGTCATATTTTTGCAAATTTTGTAAAATTCAGAAATTGTATCAGTAATCAGTTAAGACCAAGTCTTTCCACTGCACTTTGCCCTTTACATTTTCTCTGGACCAGTGACTGGAATGGTCATGAGAAGTTTTAGAAGCTACTATGAGATGGCTGGATGGCATCACTGACTCGATGGACATGAATCTGAGTGAACTCCTGGAGTTGGTGATGGACAGGGAGACCTGGCGTGCTGCCATTCATGGGGTCGCAAAGAGTCAGACACGACTGAGCGCTGAACTGAACTGAACTGAACTGAAGGGAAAGTATATTTCTTCTGGGGAACATGCTTTTGTAGTTCAGTCACTTACCTACATACATATGCCCAAGTAGGAATGGATTCCGGGAACACTCCTACCTCTCTTGGTGTTCAGTTGTGAAGTTCTGGCCCTGCAACCCCATGGACAGTGGCGCTCCTCTGGGCTAAGTCACCGAACACTGGCACATTCAGGCGTGGTGCCAGAGACCAGAGCTGAACATGAATGTGTCTGAAAGGTATCCAACACCGGAGGACGTGGGTAGATTAATCAATGTCATCAACTCAAAGGGCAATTAAGATTAAGCAGTGCTCAAGAAAACTTGATTTACCTTGAAATGTTACAGCTCATATACAAAGAAAACTTAAATTTTCTCCAAATTGGACAACAATCCCCCAAGTTTACAAGACATTACCAAGATGAAGTAAAGTTTAAACAAATTATTCTACATATCAATAATAGAGAACCAAGTTATAATCCATTGTGTGGGAGAAAGGATTGAATTATCTTTCTAGTCTCTTTACAGAAAATGACATTACGAAAGCATTCCAATTTTAAGTGATAATCAGAGAATATGCAGCCAAAACAGTAAGGAAGAAGTAATACAGAAATGAGCCAAGGCTTTAGTTAATAAAAGGTTGTGTTATTCTTCTCGATTTTATTATTTATGTCATATTTGTCAGCCTAGTTTTTCTCAATTGCAATGTTTTATTTTTTTAATAAATGTAAACTTTTGTGCTTCATTTTGAATTTTTAATCTTGTCATTTTTTCTCTATAGACTTTGCCCTAATTGCATAAGCTTTAGGTCCCACAAAACGTGAATTTTCTCATGGTTCCAATATTGAAAAAGTACCTCAGATAGCTGCACACCACCTATCATGTAGTGCTAACATCTGTGAGAGAAAGAAAAGAAATAAAAACTGTGATATATACAAACTGAGACTTTAGATTTAATGTTTTATTTAGAGACTTTATATATAATCATATTTTTTCTTTAAAAGTATCTGAAGCAATTGACAAAATTCACATTTGTTCATTTCCAATGTAACTATGTACATTTTGTATTACTTTCTGATTTTTCTACATGTTGCAAAGACTTCATGTTTTCTGAAAGGACTAAAAAACTTCAATATATCTGGTGCATGAAATGAATATAGGGAACTAATTAGGAAGGTGTTGGTCTACATAAGAGATGCTAGTGCCCTGGCATAGGACAAAAGCAATCACCTTAGAAAGCAATGGATGAATCTGAGAAATACAGGGACTGCAATCAATGAGACTCAGTGACTGATTGTGGGTTGATGCTCAGATAGAAGTCTAGAATGAAGCCCAATTTGTGGTGGATGAATGGTGGTACCGCTGGGAAGTTTTTTGGGCTTAAAGTGACAGACAATAAAGATGGGAGGGAAAATTTGTTTAGTCTCTAAGTCGTGTCCAACTCTTTGCAACTCCATGGACTGTAGGTAGCCTGCCAGGCTCCACTGTCCATGGATTGCCCTGGCAAGAATATTGGAGTGGGTTGCTATTTCCTTCTCCAGGGGATCTTCCTGACCCAGCGCTTAAACCCATGTCTCCCGTATTAGCAGCTGGATTCTTTACCATTGAGTCACCAGGGAAGCCTGGGAGGGAAAATAGATATGATTTTAGCCTAGTCCTTTCTTCCCACATTGTACACAAAAAAACCTGAAAACCAGAGACGTGCAGTCCCTTGCTCACTTAGGAGATGCTATTTTCTTTTGAGCATCCTTTCTCACTTGGACTTTTAGAGCATCTTGTAATACAGTGTCTCCATAAAAACAGACAAAGCCTTTAGAGTTTTATGAACTGTAATTCAAAAACCAAATGAGAAACCTATCAGCTATGTCACTTGGAAATGTGGCTTAAACTCCCTGAGCCTAATTTCTTATTTCTGTCATGGAGTTATGGTGCTTATTTATCTGAATTGCAGAGAAAATTATATGAGAACTAAGAAAAAACTCAACAATTGGATGTATCTTCAGTAAAATATTTCTACTGGATCTAATGATTAAAGAAAGAATTAGCAGACAATATTGCAAATACAAAATACCCACAAATAGTTGACAAGTACTAGGTTGTGAACTTCTTGAGACATGATTTTGTCACTAAAAATAACCAAATCTGATGTTATCATCATTAAAAATGAATGTGGAATTTCAAATTTTTTGCTAAATAAGTAACAATCAATCCCTTCTCCATTTAATTTTACCCACATATTTACCACTTCCAGTGCTTTTAATTCCTGTGGAAGATTTGATTTTTCAGCTAATCTTATTTTCCTTCAACTTGAAAAACTTCTGTTAATATTTCTTTCAGTGAAGGTCTCCTAGTGATAAATTCTATAAGCCTTTTACTTTTTAATATTTTATTAATACTTAAGCCTTTTAATGTTTTATTTACCCTTTAGTTTTGAAGGGATGTTTGATTATAGAATTCTAGGATGATAATTTTATTTTTATTTTAGCACTTTAAAAATATTGGTCACCTCAGAGAAGGAAAAATATCATATGACATCCCTTATACATGGAATCTAGAAAGAAATGATATGTAGATGAACTTACTTACAGGGCAGAAAAAGACTCACAGTCTTAGATAATGAACTTGCGGTTGCCAAGGGAAGGATGAGAGGAAGGGATAGTTTGGGAGGTTGGGATGGGCATGTGTGTGTCTGTGTGCTGTGTGCTCAGTCATTCAGTCTTGTTCGACTCTTTTGTGACCCCATGGACTGTAGCCCACTGGGCTCCTCCGTTCATGGGATTTCCCAGACAAGAATACAGGACTGGGTTGCCAATTCCTTCTCCAGGGGATCTTCCAGACCCAGGGATCAAACTGGTGTCTTCTGCATTGACAGACAAAGTCTTTACCACTAAGCCACTATGGATGCCCAATCTGTGTGTCTATTTTTTGTAAATTGAGCAAGGAGGGTGGTGGTTAACAGTCAGACTTTAAAAGGAATATGGTAGAAGCAATGTGCTGACAAAGAGACTCAATGTTGAAAGAAAGAACGCAAAACTGAATCTGTGCAATAGTTTCAATTATGAAAAACTTATGTAATCATACAAAAAACTTTAGCATGAGCCAATAGAAATTCTTGCTTCCTCTGGACAGCTTTTTAAATTCGGCATTACTATGATTAAGGTCTAAATAAAAATTTGTGGTTTTAATTTTTTTGTTTGTTTTTAAAGTCTTTATTATTCTATAAAGACTGGTAAGCATTTTAGATCTATACCAAACAGTAAAGAACCATCAAGAAGCTTCAGTGCTTCAAAGTATTTTTGTAATTTAGTAACTTAATTAAGTTCAAGTTAATCAAGTGAACAGAAAATTGAATATATCTCAAAAAAGAGAAAAGTCATATCTTTCAGGAGAGTGCCAAAAGAAAATTTTTCAATGGGGAGAGGTACTTATTCACCTTATAGCTCTTGTGGTAATCTCTTACTGATAGTCACTGTCACAGCTATTTTAATCTCTGGATTTAAAGAGTAGGAAGAGAGAGAAAGGGTCATTTTAATGCTTATTTCTAGCTTTATTCTTCAATATTATGCTTTGAAGCTGAGCTGAGACAAAATTCTGGCAAACAGACTAAATGTTTATTGTGTCTGTTATAGCAGATAATAGTAAGACAGTAAACAGGAAACCAAGTGAAGCTCAGATGTTCTTGAATACTGTTATTTCTTTGCTCCCAGACTGCCCACAGGGGAAGAACACCAATATCTTTATCCGAGGAAAACACTTCCAAAATGGAAGTCCCATTTCCCTTATCACTAAGATTTGTCTTCTGAGTTCTTGTTAAATCAGTCCTGAATATTCATTGGAAGGACTGATGCTGAAGCTGAAACTCCAATACTTTGGCCACCTGATGAGAAGAACTGACTCACTGGAAAAGACCCTGATACTGGAAAAGATTGAAGGCAGGAGGAGAAGGGGATGACAGAGGATGAGATGGTTGGATGGCATCACCAGCTCGATGGACATGAGTTTGAGAGGCTCTGGGAGTTGGTGATGGACAGGGAGGCCTGGCATGCTGCAGTCCGTGGGGTCACAAAGAATTGGACATGACTGAGCGACTGAACTGAACTGAACTTTCCCTTTTAAGAACCTGATTTTCTTCCAGGGATTAATGGTAGGCAATGCACTTCTAGGGACTCAAAATTCATTCTTCACAAGTACATCAGACTAATCCCAACCTTCACAGATATAGTATCAGGAGTTCCCATGAGGATGAGAAAGGAGTGGTTACAGACCAACAGAGACCAAGATCTGCTCTGAAGTTAAACCGAGGAAACATCCCATGTTCCCAGAGTGGGTAGTCCTTGATTTTACTTCCAAGTAGAAACTGGGAGGAGAGTCTTACTTGGTAAGATGAGATATGTATGTGGCAGTGCTGAGTGTCTTTGGACTTACTTACAAGAAACTGTTCTCAAGTATAAGATATCATGACCTAAGATACTAGAGAGTAAGGGGGTAGCCCAGGGAAAGACCAAGGCCACGACCAAAGGAATAGTTCCTTGGTCAGGTGTGAGCTACTGATGCTTGGGATCGTTTTTCCCCAACTGGATGGTCCTGGTATTCTGCCAATAACAGCATCCTGGTTTCTGATGACAAATGTCTTTGCTAGGGCAAGATCAAAAGAGAGCTGGGAAAAGTCATGACTTGCACAGAGCAAAGGGGCATGACCACGAGGGCTTTGGGGTCCTTAGAGACTGGTCATTTTCCATGCCTGGGATTCTGCCCACCCAGGGACACCCTCCTCTCCTATTTGGGCTTCCCTGGTTGCTCAGCTGGTAAAAAATCTGCCTGCAATGCAGGGGACCTGGCTTCCATCCCTTGGTTGGCAAGATCCCCTGGAGGAGTGAAAGGCTACCCACTCCAGTATTCTAGCCTGGAGAATTCCATGAAATGTACAGTCTATGGAGTTGCAAAGAGTCAGACACCACTGAGCGACTTTCACCTGCACTTTTCATGGTCCCTCTCAGCTACCAGGGTACGCTCTCTTAGACTCTGACCCACTTAGCGGGCGGGTTTTGACATCATTAACATAGATCTCTGTAATGTCATTTTTGGCTCTTCTCTAAACACTTCTCTCCTTGTTTTTAAAAGATATTATAATTTGCAGCATTTTTATGTTCATAGCAACACTGAGAGAAAGGTATGGAAATTTCCCATATACCCTCTGCCCCCCACCCCCCACATATACATAGCTTTCCTCATTATCAACATTCCTCACCACAGTGGTACATATTTTACCACTGATAAACCTACACGGACACATCACGATTAACCGAAGTCTATGGCTTACAACTAGGGTTCATCCTTGGTGTTGTACATTCTGTCGTTTTGGACAAACATATAATGACATGTTTCCATCACTATGGAATTATATTTTCACTGCTGTAAAATCTTTCTGTTCTGTGACTATTCATCCCTCCTTCCAACCCGTGGCCACCACCAATCTTTTCACTCTTTTCATAGCATTTCCCTTTCTGGAATCTCATATAATAGGAATCATGCTTTAGCTTTTTAATTATTGGGACAGAGTGGCAATTTTCAAGCCCCTTACATGTAGAAATTAAAACATAAATTCTTCCACACTCATTTATATTTGTCTTTTCTATTTTCCTTGATGACATTTATGTTCATTTTCCTGAAGTGCAAACACAAATGTCTGATAAGTGATAAGATTTCTTTTACTATAATGCATATAATTTCTGCACTTTATTTGATATTCTGAGCTGAAATTTTGATGAAGTATACACAGAGTCGGACACGACTGAAGTGACTTAGCAGCAGCAGCAGCAGCATACCACTATATGGGATTTCTAAGCACTAGGACTATATGAAAAGTTATTTTTATTTTCTACTAATTTATTGTCTTAAAAGCAACAAATCAATTACAAGTAGATTTGTTAGTAAGTGCTTAGTAAACAAAATCTGCTTGTACTTTAGAAACTGATTTGTTAAAGCATATAACTGAGTTCCTTTTGAGAAAAGCCTGATGAAAAGCTCCAGGGTTATATAAATCACAGCTGAACTCTAAATTCTATTTTATAGCAGTTGACATTTTTCCTTAAAAATGCCGTTCTGCATGATTCTACACTTTAGAGAATAGCAGTAACAAAGCAAATACTATTTCTGCCTGAAAATTATTTTCCACTATTCTGTAGTGTCTCATTAGGCCAGTTAACTTCTCTGAGTCTCAGTTTCTTTGTCTATCAAATGGGGATAATAGTATCTACTTAATTTAAAATCAAATAAGGTAGTGAAAATAAATGAATTTTATGTATGAGAAATGATCCTACCACCAAAGGATGATATTCTGTAAATAAGGATCATATTTGTTTATTTTTAAACCTGCTTCTAATCCAGAATTAGATAGATTAAACTGTGGAAAACATTATAATCACACTTTAACTTATCTTTAAATTCACAGTGATAAAAATTACATGTCTACTTAACATGTATTCACTATAAAGATAAATACTGAGAGAAATTTCTGGAAAAGAAATGATTTTGCCTCAAATGTCTACCATCTAGTTGGAGAGACAAAATACAGCAAAATAAAATAATTCAAAAGCAGTTTACTGAAGAAGAGGCAATACTGAAAAGATATTTTATGGATTTTGACCTTAGTAGTTAAACCCCAGACCAGTCACTGATGAGCCTTGTGAATGTTAGTGACTGACTCTGAAATGGGAATTAGAAAGCTATTTGATGGGTCTTTCTTGTTGGTCCAGTGGTTACAACTTCACCTTCCAGTGCAGCAGCTGTGGGTTTGATCCCTGGTGGGGGAGCTAAGATTCCCACCTGTCTTACGGCCAAAAAAACAAAACAAAGAACAGAAGCAGTATTGTAAAAAAAATTCAATAAAGACTTAAAAATTATCCACATCAAAAAAAAATCTTGAAGAAAGAAAACATTTTTACAAAACTTATGTGAGAAATAAATGAGAAAAAAATTAATACCTTGGAGGGAAGGCAGGGACGAGAGACACTCCCTTCCCCTCCCCGCCCTTAACCATCTTCATCTCTAGTCCTAAACTGGATAACGCTACTCTCTTAAATGATTCAGTGTACAATGCAGTATTAACTCTAGCACAGTGCTGCACAGCAGATGTCTGGAATTCATTCATCTTGCATAACCGAAACCTCATGCCTTTTGAACAACAACTCTTCATTTCCTCCTCCGCCCAGCCCCTTACCAACCAATGTCTTTGCTTTTATGATTTTGACTATTTTATTTAAAAATATGTATTTACTTATTTGGCTGTACCAGGTCTTAGTTGTGGCACACAAGATCTTGCAAACTTCTTAGCTGTTGCATGTGGGATCTAGTTCCCTGGGATTAAACCAACCCTCCTGCTTTGAAAGGGTAGAGTCTTAGACACTAGACCACCAAGTCCCTTGACTATTTTAAATACCAGATAAAAGCATAAGTATGATATGGGCTTCCCAGGTGGTTTAGTGGTAAAGAATCCATCTGCCAAGCAGGAGACCTGGGTCTGATCCCTAGGTCAGGAAGATCCCCTGCAGAAGGAAATGGCAACCCAGCCCAGTATTCTTGTTTGGGAATTCCCATGGACAGAGGAGCCAGGCATGCTACAGTCCATGGGATTTCAGAGCTGGACAAAACTGAGGACTTGCATACATAACACACATGAATTTTAAGAAGCAAAAAGACAACTTATAGTTAGAAAATATTGACAAATTATATATCTGATAAGGAATATGTCTTATGTGCAGATAGGGGACATACCATATCTAGAATATATAAGGATCACTTGCAACTCAATGATAGACACTTGTCTTAAATGGACAAAGAATTTGAAAAACAAATAATCTTCTAGAATCCAAATGCTCTTTAAAAATCCAATGTATTAGGTAAGCTAATTTTCTACAAGCAACGTGTGATAATGAGGAGAACCCGGGAGTTCAAATCCTGGCCACCATTCCCAGCTTCACCACTTATAAGCTTCCTGTGTGGCTCCAACATTGCATTTGACTGTTTAACCATGGGACTCTCAGTTTTGCTCTTGCTAAAATTGGGATGTTAATTCTGCTAGCATTGTTGTAAGGATCAAATAAGTCAAGCAGACTTCCATTAATGAAAGCATTTTGTGAAATGAAGAGCAGCATACATGTTCAGGGGATCATTTATCCTATTGAAACAGAACAATGCTACAGCATTTCCTAATCATTATTGGCCAAAATACAACGATTAGATTCTCTTTCCCTGAACAGACGTACATAAAATACTGTGCACATTTCTCCAATGTACCTCAAGGTCCATAAACCAACCCATTATAAGAGAATGATTCCTCTTTTTGAATACAAAAGGAGTGTTTTTCCTAAATTGTCTAAAAATATGCCATTTTCTCATCTATTAAATGGACACTTTTTAAAACTTGTAATTCTAACTAAATGTGATTCGACTCCTTTTACATTTCTCCAATCTGCAGATTTCTTCTGTAAAAAGCTTTCCATTAAATCCACCTTTAATTTCAGAAAGCATACAGTGGCAACAGCGATGTCACAGGAATTCAAACTTATTACTGAGTTATTGCTGCGTATTTCAGATTTTGTTTGTTTGTTTCGTTTTGGCTGCATGTCAGGACACAAGGGATCTTAGTTCACTGATTAGGAATCAAATCGGTGCCCCTTGCTTTGGAGACAACACTGGGCCACTGGGCCACCAGAGAAGTCCCCAGATTTTAAACTAGAGAAACTTTCACTGGGGTCAGTATTTTAAGATTTTAAAGGACATGAGTTTTGGGGTCCTGATTTCAAGTTGCTGCTATAAGACATTTTAGTTGTGTTATATCAGGCAACTCAACCTCTGAGAACCTTGGTTTGCTTACCTTAAGAGATGTATGAAGAAACTGAATTAAATAATGTACTTTAAGAATAAGGTACATATTAGAAACTTCATGAACACTCACTTAATCACTCAGCCTTAGGCACTGGGTAAAAATCAATGTGTAATAATAAAATTTCTGAATTTTATGACTTAAGTACATAGATTAAGAAACAGGAAAAGAAGCCTAGATTGATAGAATTCTGTTGGCAAGGATCTCTGGACCATTTGCCAGAATAGCCAGAGCTATTCTAAAAAATAGAGCTGCATTTTTTTTTACTTTTTAAAAAAATTTATAAAAAGTTGTTTTGAGTGGAGTGATCAAGATAGTGCAATAGGATGACCTAAGCTCCTCTCCTCAGACAGTGTCATCAAAATGACAACTACTTACAGAGTCACTATCACTAAGAACAACCTGAACACTAGCAGAAAAGTTTTCCTGCAATTAAAGGACAGAAAGAACCACAGGGGACTTCTCTAGCAGTCCAATGGTCAAGACTTTGCAATTCCAGTTCCGGGAGTTCAGGTTTGATTCCTGGTTGGGGAACTAAGATCCCACATGCCACATGGCAAGGCCAAAACACAAAACAAAAATAAATAAAGAAAGAAAATCACTTGTGCTGACTTATGGAGTAATTTTTTAAAAAGAGAGAGAGAGAGAGAAACAACCACATCTAGATGGATAAGAAAGGCTATACACCTAGCGTAGTCAAGACCCAGACCCTGGGTAGGTGACCCACAAATGGGAGGATAATCACAATTGCACAGGTTAAACCCTAGGAACTGAGGGGTCTGAGCCATACATGTTTCCCAGCCTGGGAATCCTGCACAAGCCCCTAGACAATTTAGCTTTGAAAGCCAGTAGGGCTTACTCACAAGAGAGCCAGAGGGCTGCAGGGAACAGGTACTTTACTCTTAAATCTCACATGCTCCAAGACCTGACACACTGGGGCTAATCTGAAAAGAGCCTGGGTCAGAAGTACTTTCTGATCTTGGAGAGCCTTCTGGAGAAGCAAAGGACGACCGGGACTCCCTTTGGGACGTGGATGCTAGCAGCAGTTGTTCCGAACTTATTCTACCATAAGGACACCAGTGTTAGCGAGCTCTATTTTGGAGTTCTCCTTCTGGCCTACTGGCACTAAGGGCTTACCTTGCCCCACTTGCTGACTGGCACCAGGGCAAGCAGACTCAGGAAGCAAGCAATATCTAGCTCTGAGCCTAGGACCTGACCCCACCCACCAACCCACCAACCCCAGCTGTAGGAACCCCTCCCACTCCACAAAGACCTGCTGCCAGCTGCCCTGGGAACTGGCTGAAAACACCAGTGGGCCAGCAGCCTTTGTATGAGACAGACCCCACAGTGGTCAGCCTCACCACAAGAGGACCTGTGCAGCCACAGGGGGCACCTCTTGGCATACAGCTCTAGCGACCAGAAGGGAGTGTGTTGCTGGGCCCCATTGGATGTGTCCTAATTAGGGCACTTCTCCATGACCAGGAAATAGAACAGTGAATAGTGAACGTCGCTCAGTCTTGTCCAGCTCTTTGCAACCTTATGGACTACCGGAGTAGGTAGCCTTTCCCTTCTCAGGGGATCTTCCCAACCCAGGGAGTGAACCCAGGTCTCCCGCATTGCAGGTAGATTATTTACCAGCTGAGCCACAAAGGAAGCCCCTCTTATGTAATATGTGGTGCTTCACAGGTGGCTCAGTGGTGAAAAATCTGCCTGCCAATGCAAGAGATGCTAGAGACATGAGTTTGATCCCTACGTTGGGAAGATCCTCTGGAGAAGGAAATGGCAGCCCACTGCAGTATTTTTGCCTGGAGAATCCCATGGACAGAGGAGCCTGGCCAGCTACATTCCCTTGTGTTGCAAAGAGTCAGACATGATTGAATGAGTGAGCACGCCCATGCACACCTAATATGTAGAAATAAAAACGCAGAACTAGGTAAAATGAGGCAGCAGAGAAATACATTCCAAATGAAGGACCGAGACAAAAGCCTCAGGAAAGAGCTAAGCAAACTGCAGCTATCAATTCACAAGGGAAGCAAACAAAAGAAGGAACAAAAGGGAACTACAGAAGCAATCCCCAAGCCAGTAACAAAATGGCCATAAATACATTCTCATCAAGAATTATTTTAAATGTAAACAGACTAAATACTCCAGCCAGAAGACATAGGGTAGAAAACCTCAGGCAAATGGCTCATTACAGAGCAGGGCCTACTCAGGGACACGGTATGCCCCCTGCCACGTCAGAAGGCTGGAGAATGAAGTGCCGTAGAGATAGGAGTGTATAGATGAGGAAAGCTGGTACAAATGAAGAAACACAGCAGCACTAACGAGATGAGTAATGTACTCATTCTCCAAGTAAATTAGGGAGGAGAAAGATGAATATGGTTAAAAAAGAAAAACTGAACTCATATTTTGGTGTTTGACAGTGGTTAGAATAATATTCTTCTCCTTCTTAGTAAAATGACATAAAGATATATGAGTCAGGCAGATGAACGTTTCACTTATAGTGATAAGATTAGAAAATTTGGTTTAGATGTGACATTAAGAAGGTTTCTAAATACTTTCCCTAAAAGTTAAACTTCGTTCCTGAAGCTATGAAACCATGGGCCAGTTCTGCGAGGAAAGCAGCTCAGTGCTATGTTTGCTGTGGAGCCAAAAGCCCACGGAAACGTGTGGTCAAGAACAGGTGCATGTGTGGCTGTACCTGAACACACTCAGAGACAGACCTACAGGCATCCCTGACTCCACCTACTCCATCACCTCGACCTTCCAAAGACCGTGGTCACCCTGTCCTTCCTGTCCTTCCTCCTAAAACATCCCAGACCCCAGTTTCCGTAGCTGCGGTCGCTGCTACAGTTTTGGTCTTTATCGGAACTACCGCATTAGGGTGCCCTCCCATTTTTCCTCCTGCCCAACTTGAATCTTTTCAGCATCTTCTCCAGCCGTGGCCTTCGTCTTGACATAGTCCCTGCGGCCGCAGTGGCTACAGTTTTCATCAGCAAAATTGTTATACTAACCTATTTCATGCCTCTGTACCTGTGCATATATTGTTCTTTCTCCCTGAAGAACAATAACAGCCTTGCTTGGTTCATTTGTCCTACCTCCTTTTTCTAAATCCATCCCAGATATTGCATCTTCCAGCTCCTCCCACTACACAGTCCAAAATTCCTTCTGTACAATCCCTGTATACTTTCAAATGGCCATTTCATTGCACTTGCTATCCTAGGCTCTAAATCTGTTTCCTTGCCTCTTTCCACTATCAAATTTTGAGCTTCATGAGAATAGGAATCATGTCTTTTTAATGCTTATATTCCCAGAATCTAACACGAGGCTCAATACCACTTGAGGAATTGAGTCAGATGAAATGTGTTTTTGAAAACTATGAGGCATGACTTCATTAAGAAAGTATAGTGGGGGTTTCCATCAAGCCGGTTACATAAAGGAGGAATTTTTTTTTCTTCTTGCTTTCAAATGCACTAGGGCTATAAGCCATCAAATTATTGCTGTGCATGAAAACATAAGCACAAGACTTTAAATTCCATTCTGCAGATGTTGCCATATAATTCAAATGAACACACATTTTGCTCCATCTGTTAATAATCCTTCCATGTTCTTACTGCTGCAATCACAGGGCAAGTGACAGGTGATGCTATGCAGTAATGTCACAAAGAGGCAAACGCATATATTACCTCCTGTCTTGGCAAGATTGAGTATTCAGATATAGTCTTCTGTGCAGATTAAATCCACTTTTTCAGGAGAGTTATGAACCCTCTGGGGCGGGAGAACTGAGCACTGAGACGCCAAAGCACTAATGAATTTTTCATGGAACTATCTTCCTTACTGTGAAGGGAAGAGGATGTATAGCCAACTCAGGGTTCTCATGAACTTCCGCAGAAAAGAGGATAATTGGGGAGCCATTTGCAATTTCCCTTTGGCTATGAGTCTCTCTACTGGTTCTCTGCTAAATTTAAAGTTCAGTTCTCCAGGATGAACCAAGAAGACTCTGAGAAAGTCCAAGTGGGTAGTGAGGAGGCATTTTCCACCTATGTGACAGTTAGCAAGTTCATTAGCATTCAACTCAGCACTGCATATTGCATGAGACATGGAGATACCTTAAAAGCGATACAAATGAAGTGAAAGTCGTTCAGTCCTATCTGACTCTTTACCTCATGGACTACACAGTCCATGGAATTCTCCAGGCCAGAATATTGGAGTGGGTAGCCATTCCCTTCTCCAGGGGATCTTCCCAACCCAGGAATTGAACCGGAGTCTCCTGCATTGCAGGCAGATTCTTTACCAACTGATCTATCGGGGAAGCCCAAAAGTGATAGGAAATCGAGATCCAGAGAAAAGTGAGATGGCAAGATAGTATCCAATTCAAAAATCTCATTATTTCTTCTGGTCTAGAGAACTGCAAATGACTTCTGTAGATGTGAATATTTTTCTTATCTTTTCTCTCAAATGACAGAAATTCAAACCACCTAGAGCTCAAGCAGCATGTGAAATGCATTATCTGAATAAACGTCCTGAATAAGTTCTCAGGCTTGACGTGATCCATTTGATCCAACAAACAACCCCCAACCAGCATACAAACACACATTTTTTAAACAAATTTTGGTCCCGTAGATTGTAAATGATCACCCTTATTATCAAGTTCAGGCGGGCTCTGGCATTGGGAGATCGTGTACACCTGTGGCTGATTCATGTCAATGTATGGCAAAACAAATACAGTACTGTAATGTAGAATAAAGTATTAAAAAAATAAATTAAAAAAATTTTAAAAAGATACTTTGAATGCAATTGAATTAATATTTCCCAAGGGTATTTTTTCTTAGACATTTTTTAATAAGTGCTGGATGTCAGCTTATTTTCTTGTGATTTTCCTCTTTCTCTGCAAATTAGAAGCATACCATCTTGCTAAACAAAGGAAACTGGTTAGCTTGACTTCAGTCTATTGAAGATTTTATTAAAAACTGCTGTCACACATTTTGTTCTCGATAAAAGAGACTCATTTCCTAATGTTTATAGACAATGTTAAAATGCATGCAGTCTCTAGCTACACTGTCTCATTGAAACCTCACAAAGTCCTTAAGAGGTAGGGTTTTGCTTTTGTCTTTTAATTTTGTCCTGGGTCTCCGTTTCTATGTGTAGCCTTTCTCCAGTTACGGCGAGCAGGGCCTGCTCTCCAGCTGTGGTGCTTAAGCTTCTCCTTGTGGCGGCTTCTCTTGCTGTGGAGCACAGGCCCTGGAGCAAGTGGGTTCAGTAGTGGCTGCTAGTGGACTTAGCTGCCCCCCAGCATGTGGGATCTTCCCAGACCAGGGATCAAACCCGTGTCCTTTGCACTGGTAGGCAGATTCTTAACCACTGGACCTCCAGGGAAGTCCTGAGGTAGGGGGTTTATGTCCATCCCAAGGATAATGAGGTAGACATGCGATGAGTGACGTTGCTCAGTTAATAAGAGAACAGGGTAAAATCCTCAGTGAGTAAAGGCTTGGTCTCTCTATTTATCTCTGGGTTCAAATTTCACTTTCAATATTTTCCAGCTATGTGACTTGAGCAAACTCCTTCACCTCTCTTATTCTGTCAAACAATGCCCTTTTGGGCAATTATTGAAATTTCAGAACGACAATTCATGCTATTGGGTCTAAGTGTATAAATCAACAAAGTCCTTCCTTATCTTCCATGGAGTAACCTCCTCTAGGGAAAGCCCATATTTTAGGCACTAGTGTTTTCTCATTAGTGTCTCCGATCAATCAGCGACTTTACAGGAAATCATATAAATGGAAATAAGGGAGAAGGGTTGCATATGTTATCAAAAATGTCTGTCACCCCAGTGTACATAAAGACGCCTCTTCTATGTTCTGCTTTGTTTTCACCTGGCAACTGGGAGTGGGAGAGGGGGTTTTGAAAAGGCCTTTGCGCTGCTGTCTGTGGCCTCTGTCACCTTGTTCTCTGCCTCTCCTCATCCCTGACCTCTGGTGAACACTAATGCCCCATGCGTTTTTATATCGTGTTCATTCTAAGGAGGTTATATAAATGGAGTCATGTAGTTTGTGACCTTTGAGATTGGCTTTTTACACTCTGCAGAATTCCCTGGAATTCTCCAAGTTGTTGCTTTAATATAGTCCTTCCTTTGTACTCCAGAGGATTGGTTCCAGGACCTCCCCATGACACCAAGATCTATAAATGCTCAGGTCTCTTATATGAAACAGCTGGCCCTCCATAGGGGGCGTGATCCCTGTGAAAACTGCACTCTTCAGTTTGATTATGTGTTTACTGCCACTTTTATTCCAACTCACATAGTTGAGATATTCTATTTCCAGTTAACATTTCCCTTACAGTGTTTTATTCTTTGTGTCAACTGAACATGATATGTTCACCCACTGCCTCCAACCCTGACAGAAGTAATACAAAGCCTTATCATTTAACTTAGATTTAATTGCTTTCAAATGAGTCTGATTATGAAGACACTCTCAGCTCATTATTTCCTGTGGTCACGGTGTCACCAACAAGCTGGAAGGGGTCAGTGTTTAGCTGATCGCAATGTCACGTTGACTGCAGTGTGGCAGGTGTCTGGACTCAGGGCCAACGGAACAGGCAGGTTGAACAACACAAGCCGTTGGAGGCAGAAAGAAACTTAAATTATCTAAAGAGCAGATTTAGAAGTAAGGAAAAGAGGGCTGGAAGAAACCTTAAAGAACATTCAACTTGGCAATCGTACAAATGGGGAAAGTGAGACACAAAGAGGGAAAGAGACATACCCAAGGTCAAAGAACCAGTTTCTAGAAGAATTACTTGGGCAGTTACCCAAGCCATGAACCCTGAAGTCATCCGAGATTCGTCTTTTTAAAGCATATTACATATCTTTGCCAATTCCATTTTCTTAAAGATTCAGTGACTAGCTCACTGGTTCATCAGTGTTCATCTCAATTTACTTTAACTATAGATACTTGAAATAAAACAAGGTCAATAATCTTTCCTTATCTGAAAAATATCTTTTAACATTCCTCTTAGTATTGTTGCCTATTTCTTTTTTTTTTACTCACTATATTACTTTTCCTCTATTTAGTTTTTAGGAGAAAAAAAAATGTTGTTGTGACACCAAGGAACGCAGTGATTATCTATGTGACCCTTTGTGTATGTATGACTGCTTTTATATTCCATTCAACTGGCTTTAAATGAGCAGAAGATGGGGGACTTCCCTGGCGGTCCGGCGGTTAAGATTTCACCTTCTAATGCAGGGTGGCGGGTTCAGTCTTTGGTCTGCTAGTTAAGACCTCACATGCTTCGAGGCCAAAAAAACCAAAACATAAAGACAATAGAAGCAACACTGTAAAAAATTCCATAAAGACTTTAAATAGGTCCACCTCAAAAAAATAAATAAATAAATAAATAAAAGGGCAGATGAAAAAAAAAATTGCTATTTACCATGATACCCCATGAGTGTTTTACCTTCAAATGAAATATACTGAATCTGATTAATCACTGACATAAATAAATGTCTGTAGGTTTCAAGTTGTTAAAAAAAAAACACACACACATAGCTCAGTAAAACAATTCTTTCAGGGTGAATTGTTCTTTAATGAAAAGATGAGGGACAGAGGCAGAAGAAGGACTGAATGAGAGAAGATAGTTTACCAGGCTAGAAACTGACTTCACTCTGACAGTAAGTATTTACTGAGGTTATGTTATTGCTCCTAGTTATCCTCCCCACCTCCACTCCCCCACTTCCTTGGAGAAGTTTTACACATCTGCTCTTGTTGCCATGTGACTCCCAGTGTTCACACTCACAGTGGAAGGACTATTTTTCTGTGACCCCCTGATGTTGGGCTTGTGACCTGCTTTGGACAGTCAATGTGAGTGGCTGGGACCTTGGTTAATTCAACCTGAAGGTAGTGTAATTCCCTATTAGGCTCTTGTTCCTGCTTCCAGGATAATAGTATTCTCTGAAGAGGGACTCTTTTTTTCAGCCTGGGCCCCCATACGATAAGATAATAGAGAAGAGCAATAGCAGTCACCTTGCAGCTGCTGACGTGTAATCCTTGTGAGAAATGAAGGCTCCTTGTTATAAGCCCCTGAGATTATGGGCTGCGTATTGCTCTAGCAAAGATGACTAATACATATGTGAGATGAAACTATTTCATTCATCAGCGGTCACAGATGATCTGCTTCTAAAGCAAAATGTATTATTTAAGGAAGATCCTTTGTCTGAAATATAGTTACAAAAATTCAATCCTTATTTACCCCTGATTTTCTATAACACAAAATTTCCCCATACTATTTTTCTGTAAGCAGTCCATTCTGTCAAGTCATGGGATGAATGGTTTTCTTTGGATTTTTTTTTTTTACAATACTGTATTGGTTTTGCCATACATTGACATGAATCCACCACAGGTGTACATGAGTTCCCAACCCTGAACCCCCCCCCACCACCCTCCCCATATCATCTCTCTGGGTCATCCCAGTGCACCAGCCCCAAGCATGCTGTATCCTGTATCGAACCTAGACTAGCGATTCATTTCTTAAATGACAGTATACATGTTTCAATGCCATTCTCCAAAATCATCCCACCCTCTCCCTCTCCCACACAGTCCAACAGACTGTTTACATCTGTGTCTCATTTGCTATCTCGCATATAGGGTTATCACTACCATCTTTCTAAATTCCATATATATGTGTTAGTATACTATATTGGTGTTTTTCTTTCTGGCTTACTTCACTCTGTATAATCGGCTCCAGTTTCATCCACCTCATTAGAAGTGATTCAAATGTGTTCTTTTTAATGGCTGAGTAATATTCCATTGTGTATATGTACCACAGCTTTCTTATCCATTCGTCTGCTGATGGACATCATGTCCAGGACTTCCATGTCCTGCCTATTATAAACAGTGCTGTGATGAACACTGGGGTACACGTGTCTCTTTCAATTCTGGTTTCCTCAGTGTGTATGCCCAGCAGTGGGATTGCTGGGTCATAAGGCAGTTCTATTTTCTTAGGATTTTTAAAGATTTATTTATTTATTTATTTATTTAAATTGGAGGTAATTACTTTACAATATTTTGATGGTTTTTGCCATACATTCACATGAATCAGCCATGGGTGTACATGTGTTCCCCATCCTGTAACCCCCTCCCACCTCCCTCCCCATCCCATCCCTCAGGGTCATTCCAATGCACCCGCCCTGAGTGCCCTGTCTCATGCATCAAAACTGGACTGGTGATCTAATTCACATATGATAATATACATGTTTATTTATTTTTAATTGGAGAAAAATTGCTTTACAATGTTATGTTAGTTTCTGCCATGCATCACCATGAATCAGCCATAGGTATACATCTGTCCCCACCCTCTTGAAATTCTTTCCCACATCCCACCCCATTCTACCCCTCAAGGCTGTCACAGAGCAGCAGGCTGAATTCCCTGCGTCATAAAGCAAATTCCCACTAGCTGTCTATTAATATTGTACACATGCTAATGTACATATTTCAGTCCTACAATTTGTCCCACCCTCTCCTTTGCCCACTGTCCATAAGTCTGTTCTCAATGTCTGAGTGTCTACTCCTGCCCTGCAGATGGGTTCATCAGCATGACTTTTCTAGATTCCACATATATGGGTTAATATATGATATTTGTTTTTTGACTTATTTCAGTCTATATAACAGGCTCTAGGTTCATCCAGCTCACTAGAATTGACTCACATTTGTTCCTTATTGTGACTGAGTAATGTTCCACTGTATACATACACCATAACTCCTTTATCCATTCATCTGCATGGGACATATGATTAACTATTGACAAGCTGGTTTTAGAAAAGGCAGAAGAACCAGAGATCAAATTGCCACAACTGCTGGATCATCGACAAAGCAAGAGAGTTCCAGAAAAATATCTATTTCTGCTTTATTGACTATGCCAAAGCCTTTGACTGTGTGGATCACAATAAACTGTGGAAAATTCTTCAAGAGATGGGAATAGCAGACCACCTGACCTGCCTCTTGAGAAATCTGTATGCAGGTCAGGAAGCAACAGTTAGAACTGGACATGGAACAACAGACTGGTTCCAAATAGGAAAAGGAGTACGTCAAGGCTGTATATTGTCACCCTGCTTATTTAACTTATATGCAGAGTACATCATGAGAAACACTGGACTGGAAGAAACACAAGCTGAAATCAAGAGTGCCGGGAGAAATATCAATAACCTCAGATATGCAGATGACACCAACCACCCTTATGGCAGAAAGTGAAGAGGAACTAAGAAGGCTCTTGATGAAAGTGAAAGAGGAGAGTGAAAAAGTTGGCTTAAAGCTCAACATTCAGAAGACTAAGATTATGGCATCTGGTTCCATCACTTCATGGGAAATAGAAGGGGAAACAGTGGAAACAGTGTCAGACTTTGTTTTGGGGGCTCCAAAATCACTGCAGATGGTGACTGCAGCCATGAAAATTAAAAGACGCTTACTCCTTGGAAGGAAAGTTATGACCAACCTAGATAGCATATTAAAAAGCAGAGACATTACTTTGCCAACAAAGGTCCATCTAGTCAAGGCTATGGTTTTTCCTGTGGTCATGTATGGATATGAGAGTTGGACTGTGAAGAAAGCTTAGTGTTGAAGAATTGATGCTTTTAAACTGTGGTGTTGGAGAAGACTCTTGTGAGTCCCTGCAAGGAGCTGGACTGCAAGGAGATCCAACCAGTCCATCCTAAAGGAGATCAGTCCTTGGTGTTCATTGGAAGGGCTGATGCTGAAGCTGAAACTCCAGTACTTTGGCCTCCTCATGCAAAGAGTTGACTCATTGGAAAAGACCCTGATGCTGGGAGGGATTGGAGGCAGGAGGAAAAGGGGACGATAGAGGATGTGATGGCTGGAAGACATCACCGACTCAATGGACGTGAGTTTGGGTGAACTCTGAGAGATGGTGATGGACAGGAAGGCCTGGTGTGCTGCTATTCATAGGGTCATAAAAGAATCAGACACGACTGAGTGACTGAACTGAACGGAACTGAATTTTGAAGTATTTTTGATAATTCTAATATGTAAATGTTTTTCTCCTTACAAAAGTATACAAGTTTACTTGTATAGGAAAATTATAGACTCATTATGGAAAATGCATTAATGATTTTATTAACTTAGATCTGACATTATGTCAATAATAAGCTTTGACTTATATAAATCATGAAATAATTATCACAATAGGTTTAGTGGAATTCATTATCTCATATAGATACAAAATAAAAGAAATAAAAATTTTTTTTTTCTTGTGATGAGAAAGCTTAGGATTTACCCTGTTAATTTTCATATATAACACACCAAAGTGTTAATTATATTTATCATGTTGTACACCACATCCCTAAAGTACTTGTTTATCTTATAATTAGAAGTCTGTACCTCTTGACTAGCTTCATCCAATTTTCTCTCCTCTACCCAACCCACTTTATTTATTTTGGGCTCCTAAATCACTGCAGATGGTAACTGCAGCCATGAAATTAAAAGATGTTTGCTCCTTGGAAAAAAGTTATGACCAACCTTTTTAATATAGACAGCATATTAAAAAGCAGAGACATTACTTTGCCAACAAAGGTCCATCTAGTCAAAGCTATGTTTTACCCACTAGTCATGTATGGATGTGAGAGTTGGACAATAAAGAAAGCTGAGTGCCAAAGAATTGATGCTTTCGAACTGTGGTGTTGGAGAAGACTCTTGAGAGTCCCTTGGACTGCAAGGAGATCCAACCAGTCCATCCTAAATGAAATCAGTGCTGAATATTCATTGGAAGGACAGATGCTGAAGCTGAAACTCCAATACTTTGGCCACCTGATGTGAAGAAATGACTCACTGGAAAAGACCCTGATGCTGGGAAAGATTGAAGGTGGGAGAAGAAGGGGATGACAGAGGATGAGATGGTTGGATGGCATCACTGACTCAATGGACACGAGTCTGAGCAAGTCCGAGAATTGGTGATGGACAGGGAGGCCTGTTATGCTGCAGTCCATGGGGTCGAAAAGAGTAGGACATGACTGAGCGACTGAACTGAACTGAACGCACCCCACCCCACCCCTGCCTTTGGTAACTACAAATCTGATTTCTTTTTCTCTGACCTTGTTTGTTCATTTGTTTTGAACTATAGTTGACCTACAACACTATGTTAGTTCCTGATACATAACACAGTGATTTTATATCTCCATAATTTCAAAATGATCACTACAGTAAGTCTGCTTACCATCTGTCACCATACAAAGATTTCACATAATTACTGACTATGCTCACCACACTGTACATTTCATATGGGTGATTCATTTATTTTGTAACTTGAAGTGTATACACTTAATCTCCCTTACCTCTTTCTCTCCTTCCCCCACACCTTCCTCTCTGGCAACCTGTTTGTTCTCTGCATCTATAACTGTTTCAGTTTTGTAACATTTGATCATTTGTTTTTTGAATTTCACATATAAATAAAATCATGCCGCATTTGTCTTCATCTGATTTATTTCACTTTGCAGAATATTCTCTAGGGCCATCCATGTTGTCACAAATGGCAATATTTCATTTTTTGTATATTTCATTGTATTAATATATGTATATACCACATCTTTTATACAGTTATCTATTGATGGGCACTTAGGTTGCTTCCAATTGCTTGGCAGTTGCAAATAATGCTGCAATGAACATCAGTTCAGTTCAGTCTCTCAGTCGTGTCTGACTCTTTGCGACCTCATGAATTGCAGCATGCCTGGCCTCCCTGTCCATCACCAACTCCCGGAGTTCACCCAAACTCATGTCCATTGAGTCGGTGATGGCATCCAGCCATCTCATCCTTGGTAGTCCCCTGAACATAGGGGGCACGTATATATTTTCTAAGTAGTGTTTTCATTTTCTTCAGGTAAATACCCAAAGTAGAACTGCTGGAGCATATGGTAGTTCTGTTTTTAATTATTTAAGGAATCTCAGTATTGTTTTTCACAATGGTTGCACCAGTTTACATTTCTAGCAACAGTGCATGAGAGTTCCCTTTTCTCCATATCCTTGCAAATATTTGTTATTTGATTTTTAAAATAAAACCATTCTGACATGTGTGAAGTTATACTCATTGAGGTTTTGATTTATTTTCCTGATGGTTAGTGATGTTGAGGTTCTTTTCACGTGCCTGTATATCTTCATTGAACAAATATCTGTTCTCTACCAGTTTTTTAACTGGGTTGTTTGGTTTCTTGACAATGAGTA
This sequence comes from Nanger dama, assembly GCA_917880005.1. Lineage (NCBI taxonomy): Eukaryota > Metazoa > Chordata > Mammalia > Artiodactyla > Bovidae > Nanger > Nanger dama. The sequence goes on along the minus strand of CAKJTW010000074.1, from coordinate 2,352,276 downwards.
GTATGAAGTTATTTGTATGCTTTAAATACTGACTCTTTACAAGTAATTAGCCTTTGCAGTTTATTTCTCCCATTCAGTAGGCAGCTTTTTTGTTTTGTTGAGAGTTTCCTCCACTAGGCAAAGATTTTCAGTTTGATACAGTCCCACTCATTTTTGCATTTGTTTCTCTTGCCTGAAAGGACATTGGTAAGACTGATGCCAAAGAGATTACCGCCTCTGTTTCCTCCTAGAAATTGTATTGCTCATGTCTTACTTTGAAGTCTTCAATGTATTTTTAGCTTATTTTTGTATATGATGTGGAAAAGCAGTCCAGTTTGATTCTTTAGCATTTAGCTGTCCAATTTTACCAGCACAGTTAATGAAAAAACTCTTTTCCCCATTGTATATTCTGGCCTCCTTTTTGTACATTAATTACCTATATGAGTGTGGGTTCATTTCTGGATTCTCTATTCTATACCATTGACCTATATTTCTGTTTTTGTTCTAGCCCTGTACTGTTTGGATTACTGTGGCTCTGTAGTATAGTTTGAAATGACAGAGCATGATACCTCTACCATTGCTCTTCTTTCTTAAGATCACTTTGGTCATCTGGGATATTTTGTGTTTCCATACAAATTTTAGAATTATTTGGTCTAGGTCTGTGAAAGATGCCATTAGTATTTTGATAAGGATTTCTTTGAATCTATAGATGCCTTGGGTAGTGTGATCATTTTAACAATATTAATTTTTCACTCATCAAGTAATTCACAAATCACACTTTAAAAAGCTTCAGTGGAGTGTAATTAAAAGCATATTCACTGCAGAGTCAGGAACCTAGGTTGTAGTTCTAGGTTTGGACAAACCAGACAGCAAATTGTGCACAGCACTTCACTTCTGGTTTCACAGTTAGGACAGTTCTTCATCCAAAGAATGAAGAAGTGGGAGTAAATGATTATTAAAGCTCCTGGATGGTGCATAATGACTGGTTTCTGATGATAAGTGCTCAGTAATGACTGAATAAATCAATGAACAAACAAAGGTTTTTTCCAACTCCAATATTTTATAATTGGCATGCCAACTCCTTTACCCTTTAAGGAATATGGGCAGAACTGCAGCTCTTTCTCTTTATTCCCAGTGGCTTGCCTGTAGAGATGCTGCCTTTAGGAAGTGCCACTGAACGCTGCTGCTTCGGATGCTATCACTATTATTATTAGTCTCAGAGCTATTTCTTATTTCCTTCAGCACAATGAAGGTGGTGAAGTAAGAAACTGCACTTTCTTTTCCAAAGCCCTTGAAGTGCTCAGCTCAGCAGTAGTCAGACTCCTTGAGCATTTAATAAGAACTGTGGAAGACCTAATTTCCTTTGCTGTCCTTGGTTCTCTCAACCCCAGATCATCAGATGAGGAGCGGCTGAAAAGGACCAGTGTGTCATTTTCATAGTCTCTCTCCATCACTTTTCACTTGGTGTGAGTTTCAGCATCCTATGTTTTCTGTGAGCCTTTTTTCAAAATTGAATATACTCCATAATTCCTTTTTTGCTGAAAAAAATCTGAAATTGCTAGATATTTGCTTACTAGATAGGTCTGAAAAAGTGAAAGTGCTGGTTCCCTCACTTGTGTCTGATACTTTGTGATCCCATGAACTGTAGCCCACCAGGCTCCTCTCTCCAAAGAATTCTCCAGGCAAGAATACTGGAGTGAATTGCTATTTCCTTCTCCAGGGGCTCTTCCTGACCCAGGGATTGAACCCCCATCTCCCACAGTGCAGGCAGATTCTTTACCATCTGAGCCACCAAGGAAGACCACTAGATAGGTCTCAAATTTTGCTTTTAAAAAATTTCTTGTTTCCTTGTCCTCAATTTTTCAGTTTTTTTAAAATCAGAATATTAATTTAAATGAAAGAATATTCTAAGGCTCCAAAATTGATGAATAAGTTTTATTGTCTAGCCTGGTGTTATGAACAGTGTTTCAAAGGTTAGAAGCACTTACCTTCTATCATGGAAGCAAATACACTCCAGCTTAAAAGAAACCATCCACACATTTGGCCACTTCAGGCGAAGAGCTGACTCACTGGAAAAGAGTCTGATGCTGGGAGGGATTGGGAGCAGGAGGAAAAAGGGACAACCGAGGATGAGATGGCTGGATGGCATCACGGACTCGATGGACGTGAGTCTGAGTGAACTCCGGGAGTTGGTGATGGACAGGGAGGCCTGACGTGCTGCGATTCATGGGATCACAAAGAGTTGGACATGACTGAGTGACTGAACTGAAGTGAACACATCTGGTAGTCAGGTTCACTGACCTTGATTCAGTAATAAATTTAATTTACTCAGTATACATGAAGAGCTTGCTATTTGCAAAATTTCTACATTTGCACTAGCAGTCGATGGTTAGTGCTCTCTGGTTTCATGCTTTAGTGGGAGGGAATGGCGTGAAAGTGTTACTAATTTTGCAGAGCTGGCAAACACCAGTATAGAAAGGTTAAAAACAAACATGGATATCAAGAGTGAAAAGTATTTCCTTTCAGTTGGATCTTGAGTTAATGTGTGAAGCAGGAACAGAGCTTCAACAGGTAGATATGAGCTAGTGAACATTCTAAGAACTAATGAGAATAGATTTTTAAAAATCGTAGCATGACAGGCTTCCCAGGTAACTCAGTGGTAAAGAAATTGCCTGCCAATGCAGGAGATGCTGGTTAGATCCCTGAGTCAGGACAATCCCCTGGAGGAGGAAATGGCAACCCACTCCAGTATCCCTGCCTGGAAAACCCCATGGACAGAGGAGCCTGGCAGGCTACAGTCCATGGGGTTGTGAAGAGTTGCACAAGACTGAGCAACTGAGCATGCAGGCACGTGCTCATCCATCTGTGGACAACTAGCATTAGCTGAGTATCTCTGCCTCTGGATGTTAGTTGCCTGCCAGCTTGGGGAATCAGGGAACTAGGCCCGCATTTGTCATGATTCCTATATAACCATCATCAGAAGACAGAAGTTGGCAATTCTTCTGGATATGTAGGCTCAGAGACAATACAGTCACTTCCACTACATTCTATTAGTCAAAGAAAGCCATAAAGACCTTTGCAGGGAAACAGACTTCACCTTTTTATGAAAGGAGTTTCAAAGTAGCATTGCAAGAATACAGAAAAGTGTTGCCATTTTTACAAAAGGTACATAAGTGCTCCTCAATAAGGACTGAATAAGCAAATGATTCCACTCTCAGAAAAATAAATAACTACTGAAATTTTAAAGAATAATTAAATAGGGGAAAAGACCATGTGTAAAATTAAATAATACACAAAATATTAATGTACATATATATACAAAAGTATATGGTGATATGCACATATATAAAAATACCTATGTTCTCTAAATTCATATTTTCTAAATTCTAAATTTATATATTATCATGACTATTAACAAAAAATTAATGTTTTCAGTGTACAGTTTTCTAAAATAAAATGCACTCAAATTTTTGTATTCATATATACTTGAACATACCTGAACCTTGAGAACTAGTTTATGAAGGTCAAAAATTTTAATATGGCCTTTGATTTATCTGTCAAATGATTTACCATGAAATATTAATAATCCAGGATTAATTTAGATCCTACTATGCTGACACTGTTCAAAAGACAATAACAGATATTTTTAGCATCCTACAATCCATCTTTATCTCAATCTTTATCTTTTAATCTAGATATTCTCTGCTGGAAGCAAGAAGCTTTCATAACGAGGACAACAAATCAGAACAAATGCACTTTCTTGAACCTGACTGAGAGCCAGAGAAGAAAAATATTAAGTTCTACCTTAAGTTCACTTGCTAGTGTTTACTCTTGGTTATATCCCACTTTTCAAATTGTGCTTTCTTTCATTCGGTAACTATTCACCAAATAGTTTGCACAGTTCCTGTTTCTGAGGAGTTGAGAATCCAGTGAGAATGCAAACAAGTGAGCAAACATTGTATCTTTTATTATAGCATCTGTTTAGTTGCTATGACAGAAGGCAGCAGGTAGCACTCTACAGAAACCTCTGACTCAGACGTAATTTTTATTTTGTGGGAGAAGGAGGTGCTGGAGGAACTTTAAGAAAGTTGACCTTTAAGAATATGAATTTGCACTTATTCTTTCATCAAATAAGTATAGTCTGCCTACTTTGTGTTAGGGGCACACTGTATTGGGTGCTTTAAGTAGAGCAGTGAACTGAACAAAACTCTTCCTCAATTCATTTTAAGTAAACAAATAAATGTATAACCACATGCCCAGGTGAAGAATTCACCTGCCAACGCAGGAGATACCTCTTTGATCCCTGGGTCAGGAAGGTCCCCTGGAGGAGGAAATGGGAACCCACTCCAGTATTCTTGCCTGGGAAATCCCATAGACAGAGCCTGGCGGGCTACAGTCCATGGGGTCTCAAAGAGTCGGACTTTACTGAGCACCCATGCATGCACCAAATATATAATCAGGTAGTAATACATGCCGTGAAGAAAACTGAGTGAGGGAACACATTAAGAGAAGATCTGGAAGTGTTAACAGAAAGACAGTGCAAGGAATGGTCCTGGGACAGTCTTCTGCCAGCCTCACTCTCTCATCCAATGTTTTGAAGATGTGGGCTTGCCTGAAGGGATGTTCAATCCATCATGTATTTGGAGCTAGAGTAGTCACATTACTCTTCTTTTGTAATGAAAGACGATTAAGCTAAAATAGTCTTTTTCACAAGACTTGCCTACTCACAGTAAGTGCAGGATTTTTTTTTCTTTTTCCAAATCTTTTTAAAAGTTTAAAATTTGTTTGGCTGCATAGATTCTTAGCTATGGCACTTGGGTTTCATTGCCCTGGGGCATGTGGTGGTTCAGACAGTAAAGAATCTGCCTGCAACCCAAGTTCGATCCTTGAGTTGAGAAGATCCCTTAGAGAAGGGAATAGTGTTCTAGCTGGGAAACCCCATGGGCAGGGGAGCCCATTGGGTTGCAGCCCATAGGGTCTGAATCAGACACTTCAGTTCAGTTCACTCACTCAGCCATGTCCCACTCTTTGCAACCCCATGAATCGCAGCACGCCAGGCCTCCCTGTTCATTACCATCTCTCGGAGTTCACTCAGACTCACGTCCATCGAGTCAGTGATGCCGTCCAGCCATCTCATCCCCGGTCGTCCCCTTCTCCTCCTGCCCCCAATCCCTCCCAGCATCAGAGTCTTTTCCAATGAGTCAACTCTTCTCATGAGGTGGCCAAAGTACTGAAGTTTCAGCTTCAGCATCATTTCTTCCAAAGAAGTCCCAGGGCTGATCTCCTTCAGGATGGACTGGTTGGATCTCCTTGCAGTCCAAGGGACTCTCAAGAGTCTTCTCCAACACCACTGTTCAAAAGCATCAATTCTTCAGTGCTCAGCCTTCTTCACAGTCCAACTCTCACATCCATACATGACTACTGGAAAAACCATAGCCTTGACTAGACAGACCTTAGTCGGTAAAGTAATGTTTTTGCTTTTGAATATACTATCTAAGTTGGTCATAATTTTCTTCCAAGGAGTAAGCGTCTTCTAATTTCATGGCTGCAATCACCATCTGCAGTGATTTTGGAGCCCCCAAAATAAAGGCTGACACTGTTTCCACTGTTTCTCCATCTATTTCCCATGAAGTGATGGGACCAGATGCCATGATCTTCGTTTTCTGAATGTTGAGCTTCAAGCCAGCTTTTTCACTCTCCTCTTTCACTTTCATCAAGAGGCTCTTTAGCTCCTCTTCACTTTCTGCCATAAGGGTGGTGTCATCTGCATATCTGAGGTTACTGATATTTCTCCCTGCAATCTTGATTCCAGCTTGTGTTTCTTCCAACCCAGCATTTCTCATGATGTACTCTGCATATAAGTTAAATAAGCTGGGTGACAATATACAGCCTTGATGTACCCCTTTTCCTATTTGGAACCAGTCTGTTGTTCCATATCCAGTTCTAACTGTTGCTTCCTGACCTGCATACAGATTTCTCAAGAGGCAGATTAGGTGGTCTGGTATTCCCATCTCCTTCAGAATTTTCCACAGTTTATTGTGATCCACACAGTCAAAGGCTTTGGCATAGTCAATAAAGCAGAAGTAGATGTTTTTCTGGGATTCTCTTGCTTTTTCCATGATCCAGCGGATGTTGGCAATTTGATCTCTGGTTCCTCTGCCTTTTCTAAAACCAGCTTGAACATCTGGAAGTTCACGGTTCACATATTGCTGAAGCCTGGCTTGGAGAATTTTGAGCATTACTTTACTAGCATGTGAGATGAGTGCAATTGTGCGGTAGTTTGAGCATTCTTTGGCATTGCCTTTCTTTGGGATTGGAATGAAAACTGACCTTTTCCAGTCCTGTGGCCACTGCTGAGTTTTCCAAATTTGCTGGCATATTGAGTGCAGCACTTTCACAACATCGTCTTTCAGGATTTGAAATAGCTCCACTGGAATTCCATCACCTCCACTAGCTTTGTTCGTAGTGATGCTTTCTAAGGCCCACTTGACTTCACATTCCAGGATGTATGGCTCTAGATTAGTGATCACATCATCATGATTATCTGGGTTGTGAAAATCTTTTTGTAGAGTTCTTCCATGTATTCTTGCCACCTCTTCTTAATATCTTCTGCTTCTGTTAGGTCCAGACCATTTCTGTCCTTTATCGAGCCCATCTTTGCACGAAATGTTCCCTTGGTATCTCTAATTTTCTTGAAGAGGTCTCTAGTCTTGCCCATTCTGTTGTTTTCCTCTATTTCTTCGCATTGATGGCTAAAGGCTTTCTTATCTCTTCTTGCTGTTCTTTGGAATCAGACACTACCGAGCAACTAATGCTTTCACTCTCTGGCATGTGGGATCTTAGTTCCCCAACCAAGGATGGAATTATATAGCATAATATGTATCATTTTACCCATCTGTAAGTGCACAGTTTAGTAGTGATAAGTTAATTCCCAGGTGGTAAAGAACCTGCCTGCAATGTGGGAAATACAGGGCACTCAAGTTTGATCCCTGGGTCAGGAAGATCCCCAGGATGAGGACATTGCAGCCCACTCCAGTATTATTGCTGGGAGAATCCTATGGACTGAGCAGCCTGCTAGGCTACAGTCCATGGTGTCACAGAGTTTGTGTATCTATTAATTGTTGATCATCACTTGAGTTTTTCCACCTTTGACTTTTTGTGAATAACGGTGCTATGAACATTAATGTACAGATACATGTTTGAGTCCCTCTTCTCGAGTTTTTGGAATATATACATGTACACAGTTGACTCTTGGTCTTCCTTGGTGGCTCAGTGATAAAGAAATCACCTGCCAAAGCAGAAGACATGTGTGTGGTCCCTGAGTCAGAAGATCCCCTGGAGAAGGAAATGGCAACATACTCCACTATTCTTGCCTGGGAAATCTCATGGACGGAAGAGCTTGGTGGGCTATAGTCCATCGGGTCAAAAAGGAGCTGACCTGACTTAGCTACTAAACAACACAGTTGACTCTCTGACAACACAGGTTTGAACTGAATGGGTCCACTTAGACATGGATTTCTTTTCTATAAAAAAGTGTGAAATATTTATTACAGTAGGTGCTACATGGTCCTCAGTTGGTTGAATGCACAGATGCAGAACTGCAGATACAGACGGCTGGCTGTGAAGTCACATTTTCAGCTGTGGGTGGTCAGCACCCCAACTCTTGCACTGTTCAAGGGTCAACTGTCTATATAGCTCTAAGTTCTATGGTAGTTGTTTATTTTTTAAGGAGTCCTGGTTGATGTAATACCCCATCCTTGCTTTTTTCAAACAAACAGAATTATTTGAAGAAAAATATAAAGGAAGGGGAGAAATATGGCCTAAAATCAGATTGCTAAGTCACTTCAGTCGTATCCAACTCTGTGCGACCCCATAGATGACAGCCCACCAGGCTCCCCTGTCCCTGGGATTCTCCAGGCAAGAACACTGGAGTGGGTTGCCATTTCCTTCTCCAATGCATGAAAGTGAAAAGTGAAAGTGAAGTTGCTCAGTCGTGTCTGACCCTCAGCAACCCCCCTGTAGTACAGACTTCCAGGCTCTTCCATCCATGGGATTCTCCAGGAAAGAGTACTGGAGTGGGGTGCCATTGCCTTCTCTGAAAATCAGATTAATTCTCATCATATTCAGTCCACCTCACAAGAGGTCTCAGATTTCAGCGTATATCAGAATTTCCCTAGCAAATTATTTAAAATACATATCTCTGAACTGTATCACCAGAGATATTAATTAATACTAATTAACAAACAACAACAAAGCTAGTGGAAGTGATGGAATTCCAGTGGAGCTGTTTCAAATCCTGAAAGACGATGTTGTGAAAGTGCTGCACTCAATATGCCAGCAAATTTGGAAAACTCAGCAGTGGCCACAGGACTGGAAAAGGTCAGTTTTCATTCCAATCCCAAAGAAAGGCAATGCCAAAGAATGCTCAAACTACCGCACAATTGCACTCATCTCACATGCTAGTAAAGTAATGCTCAAAATTCTCCCAAGCCAGGCTTCAGCAATATGTGAACCGTGAACTTCCAGATGTTCAAGCTGGTTTTAGAAAAGGCAGAGGAACCAGAGATCAAATTGCCAACATCCGCTGGATCATGGAAAAAGCAAGAGAATCCCAGAAAAACATCTACTTCTGCTTTATTGACTATGCCAAAGCCTTTGACTGTGTGGATCACAATAAACTGTGGAAAATTCTGAAGGAGATGGGAATACCAGACCACCTAATCTGCCTCTTGAGAAATCTGTATGCAGGTCAGGAAGCAACAGTTAGAACTGGACATGGAATAACAGACTGGTTCCAAATAGGAATACATCAAGGCTGTATATTGTCACCCAGCTTATTTAACTTATATGCAGAGTACATCATGAGAAATGCTGGACTGGAAGAAACACAAGCTGGAATCAATATTGCTGGGAGAAATATCAATAACCTCAGATATGCAGATGACACCACCCTTATGGCAGAAAGTAAAGAGGAACTAAAAAGCCTCTTGATGAAAGTGAGAGTGAAAAAGCTGGCTTGAAGCTCAACATTCAGAGAATGAACATCATGGCATCTGGTCCCATCACTTCATGGGAAATAGATGGGGAAACAGTGAAAACAGTGTCAGCCTTTATTTTTGGGGGCTCCAAAATCACTGCAGATGGTGAATGCAGCCATGAAATTAAAAGACACTTACTACTTGGAAGAAAAGTTATGACTAACCTAGATAGCATATTCAAAAGCAGAGACATTACTTTGCCGACTAAGGTCCGTCTCAAGGCTATGGTTTTTCCAGTCGTCATGTATGGATGTGAGAGTTGGACTGTGAAGAAGGCTGAGCACTGAAGAATTGATGCTTTTGAACTGTGGTGTTGGAGAAGACTCTTGAGAGTCCCTTGGACTGCAAGGAGATCCAACCAGTCCATCCTGAAGGAGATCAGCCCTGGGACTTCTTTGGAAGGAATGATGCTAAAGCTGAAACTCCAGTACTTTGGCCACCTCATGAGAAGAGTTGACTCATTGGAAAAGAGCTGTGAGGGATTGGGGGCAGGAGGAGAAGGGGGGCGACAGAGGATGAGATGGCTGGATGGCATCACTGACTCGATGGACATTAGTCTGAGTGAACTCTGGGAGCTGGTGATGGACAGGGAGGCCTGGCGTGCTGTGATTCATGGGGTCACAAAGAGTCGGACATGACTGAGTGAACTGAACTGAACGACATCCCAGGTGATTCTCAAGTTTATGAATCATGGACCACATTTGAGAACCACTGAATGACTTCTATAATCTATTTGCCAGAAATGATCTAGTTTATGGTTGAACACCTCTAGGAATGCTAAACTCTCTACTCCATATAGTGAATCTAGTTCATCTGGAAACAAAAAGCTTTCTCTGTTCTGACTTCCAATATGCCTTGTGTAAAATGAAATCATTGAGTCATAGAATATTATGGCTATAGGATTATAAAGCATTTTCTATTCCCTTTCACTATATCCAATCTCCTGGGATAAACTATAATGGAAAAGAAATATAAAAAGAATGTGTATATATATACATACATATATATGTATATATAACTGACTCACTTTGCTGTAAAGCAGTAATTAGCACAACACTGTAAATCAACTATATTTTAATTTTAAAAAGGAGGTAAAAAGAAGAATTTTAAAAATCAAATGAGCCTAATGAGAAGTATATCTTTACTTAAATATCTCCCTGTGGGAAAACATTTTTCCTTTTGTCTTAAATAATTTAATTTCACTAAAGTATTTATGTATGTAACTCAGTGATCTCACAACCACCTCTTTTAAAAAGGTGACTTGAGGTTGCTGAACAGAACCCCAAATCTGCAAATAGCAGTCCTTTTGTTCCCATCGGAGGTTGACTGTCTTAAGATGCTGACAACTTTTCTGTCTTGAAGAGTGTAGTCATGCACACTCTCAGTGCAGTGCTCAGGCTTACCAGCTAGTGACCTGGATCCCAGGGACACTAGCAGAAGGGTATTAAGAGGGAAACAAAAGTGCTATCCTGGTGAGAACCATGTTAGATTGTTTTCCATTTCTTAATTTCTCCTCATTCCTGATTTTCACTCCCCATCTGTTTCTCCATAGTGACTGGTATTTAAACTCCTCAGAGAAAAGAAACAGTGCTGCTGAATAAGTTGTTTCATTTAAGTAAAAGAATAATGTTTGATAATTTACTTGTGAGAACCCCAAAGTTATTAGCATTAAAGTGATCAAAGCCTTAAACACAGGATGAACTGATGACGTGGTGGCAGAATTATTGATATAAGCTAGTGCTGGAAATGAGCTTCCTAGTGAGAGCAGTTGGAGCAAATCGGGCTTTTCTGTATGCAGTTTACAGTCCCTCAGAGACTTTCCTGGCAGTTTAGTGGTTAGAACTCTGTGCTTCCGATGCAGCGGTTATGGTTTGATCCCCGGTGGGGAAACTAAGATCCCACACGTCACATGGCCAAAACATTTTTTGAGTCCCTCAAGTTCAAGAACTTGGCTACACTAAATATATAACCTTACAAGAGAAAATGACTTAGTGGAATGAAAGTAGATGAGAATCAGGAACATTGCGCTTCAGAGAGAACTCCAGGGTTGATATCTGATTCCATGGATCCTCACTTTCTACATGGTGAACTCCATGATCACTGAAGAAGTTGATTTAATTCAGCCGTATTGGGCACAGGTACTGCAAACTGGCAGGGCATTAAAGATACAATAGTGTCTGAGAGATTCCCCACTTTTGTTCAGCTTAAAGTTTAATAAGAGAGGGACTTCCCTGGTGGTTCAGTTTTTAAGATGGCACACTTCCAAGCAGGAAGTACAGGCTCAGCCCCTGGTTGGGGAGCTAAGATCTTGCATGCCTGACACAGCCAAAGGGAAAAAATATATATATAAATATATATAGGCATATATGTATATAGATGTATATGTATAAAATATATATGGATTATGTATATACATATATAAATATATAGAGAGAAGTGCACAAGTTGTAAAAATGTTTTAAAAAGTTTAATAAGACAGACAAGAGTAAAAAAACAACACACAAAGATCTCTCACAATAAAATCTATGCATGAGATAAAAGAGTAAGAATTTTGATAGATGTGCCACAGATTAAATAAGAAATCATGGTAGTTTTCCTTCTCTCTTCTTACTTGGTTGAGCATGACAACAGCACAGCAATTTAATAAAACCCCTGCTCAAGTTGTGACATATTTATTCTCAGAAGGTATTATTTCCCAATCCATCAGGGGCATGTGTGTGTGTTCACTGTAGTCACCATTTTCCTCATCTGTTAAACTACACAGTTGAATTTTCAGCTAGATTTGTCCTCTGCAATTGATTCTCATTTGCAATATATAAAATTAGAACATAAGACTAACCAAAAATTAGACATGTCAATAGACGTTTACTAGGTAGGTGTGAACTGGAAGTCATCAGGTCTACCCACCTGATCTTACTGAAATAATTTCAGCTCAAGGAAGAAGCATGACTTACCAAGGTCAGTGAATGGTAAGCTCTTTAGCCATGGGTGGATCTTGAGTCTCTTGATTTCAGTCCAGTGCCATGCCAGTCAAAGCTGTGTTGTCAGAAAGGTCATTGGCCCCAAGGGTGAGCCCCTTGAAAGAGAAGCATGACTTTATTAGCAAGTGAAAAAGTTATGAATAGCTTATCATCAGCCTAATTTCAGATGAGGCCACAGACTCTTTACAAGAGACTGTCTGCTAAGGCTGTCCTGCTCTGGATAGAGCACATGTGGAGCCGTTGTGCAAGCAGAAGGTACTTGGAGATTCTTTGAAAACAGCCTCTTTACAAAACAGTAGAACCTCAAACGCTTTTATGCTGTCTTGGATAAGATGATAGCTAAAAGCTGACTGATCCTGAAGGGACAGCACCTCAGCACTCCCTGTCCACTTGCCTGGGACCTTGAGTACCTTCTTCCAAATCCTTATAGTCCTTGTCTATTTGTGGTTCATATGTGGCAAGAAGAAGTCACAGAGTCCCCAGCTGCCAAGAAGTCTTGCTAAAAGAGGGAACATTGAGATAAGCTCTTTAGAAGTGAAGTAATCTCCTACAATCAGTTCACATATACTCAAAGGCTTTCCGTCTGTTTTACACAGTCACTAACTGGGGAAATCAATAAAGACAGGTGAGTAAATCTAGGTATTTTTGAGTCTTATCACACATATATAAGTCTTTCCTGGTGGCTCAGTTGGTAAAGAACCCACCTGCAATGCAGGAGACCTGGGTTCGATCCTTGGGTGGGGAAGATCCCCTGGAGAAGGAAATGGCAACCTACTCCAGTATTCTTGCCTGGAGAATCCCATGGACAGAGCAGCCTGGCAGGCTATATAGTTCATAGGGTCACAAGAGTCAAACATGACTTAGCAACTAAACCACCACTGTCACCACATATATTTATGAAGAATTTGGAGGCAAACAGGAAAAACCAATAACTTATAAAGAAACCAAGGAAAATCAGAAAGGATCAAATGAGAAACCGCATCATGATTTGGAGCTTAAGTTCTGAAAACAAGCAGTTGAACGGAGAGTAGAAGGCTTCCCTGGTTACTCAGTGGTAAAGAATCTGTCTGCCAGTGCAGGAGACACGGGCTGATTCCTGGTCCGGGAAGTTCCCACATGACGCGGACAAACTCAGCCCGGGAGCCACAACTACAGAAACACATCTGCCCTGGAGCGTGTGCTCCTCAACAAGAGAGCTGCTGCCAGCAGAAGCCAGCCCATCACAACTAGAGAGCAGCCCCTGCTCTCCACAGCCAGAGAAAGCCAGTGCGGCAACGAGGACCCAGCACACCCAAAATAAATCAATTTATTTTTTTAATAGAGAAGTCTTTTTAAAACAGAAAGCAGACTAGAGAATGTTCTCACTGGCTCTCCTTGACCCTCATGCAAAGCTCAAGGTCCTTAGCGGGGACCACAGAGCACCTTCCTTCCATCACTATTCCATTGGATGGATTGCAAACTCCACCACGTGAAAGAAGAGCTCCACCCGATTTTAGTATTCCCTAGCCTGGTTTCATTGGGTTGATATGGCCCTGATTCGCTACTTCTCTTGCACATTTATTTCTCGATAGTAGGTTCACATCTGCTAGGATCTGGCAGTGTTTCTCTTACCTATAAACTTTTGGGCGAGTTCCTTACAGCCTCTAGGCATGTCCATGCTTTTTTTTTTTTTTTTTTTTGCTGACATCTCTTTTAGAAGAACTTTAATCTGCTTCCTCTTTTATTAGGGTGTCTCAAATGATGATCTGCCGGCATTTCTCCTATTCACGGCCCACTCAGCTCAGCTGATTTCTTAATTCCCTCAAAACCCTTTCCTATCCAAAGCTGCAGAATGTAACTCTGTGACTCTCAGCAGACTCTATTTGCCCAGCTAAACTTAGAATAGAACATTAGTTCTGAAAGGGACTGTGGGGGCCATTCATTCTGTTCCCCAATGCACAGCAGCTTACCCTGAGGACAGGAGGGAAGGAAGACAGAATGTTACTGAAGATGGGGTCCAGCTGCTCACCACTCAAGAGTCAATAGACAGACTGGGTTGGCGGAAGGGAAAGTTTGCTCTATTTCAGAATCCGGCGACTGGCGGGGGAGGACGGATATCTGTCCAAAGGCCCACTCCCCTGCCTCTGGCAACCAGTGGGGCAAGAGCTTTTATAGACGAAAGTGGAGAAAATGCGCAGTCATCTCTGACTTCAGGGGAGGAAGTAGCTACAGATGTCGTAGAAACAGCAAAAGAACTAGAATTAGAAGCGGAGCTCAAAGATATCACTGAGTTGTTGTGCTCCCATGGCAAAACTTGAATGGATGGGGAGTTATTCCTTATTGATAAAGAAGGAAAGAAAGTGGCTTCTTGAGATGAAATCTATTCCTGGTGAAAAAACCCTGAAGATTGTTGAAATGACAACAAAGGATTTAGGATATTACCTGAATTTAGTTAATAAAGCCAGCAGCAAGGCTTGAGAGGATTGACTTAAATTTTGAAAGAAGATTTACCATAGGTAAATCTGAAAATGCTATCAATCAGCATGGCATGCTAATCATTCCTGAACAGAGTCTAGCGATGCAAAAATTTCATTGTTGGCTTATTTTAAGAAAATGCCACAGACACCCCAACCTTGAGCAACCACCATCCTGAGCAATCAGAAGACATCAACACAGGTGAAACCCTCCACCAGCAAAAAGTTTACAACTTGCTGAGGACTTGGATAATAGCATTTTTAAGCAATAAAGTATTTTTAAAGTAAGTAGGCTTCCCTGCTGGCTTACATGGTAAAGAATCTGCCTGCAACTCGGGAGACTCGGGTTTGATCCCTGGGGTCAGGAAGATCCTCTGGAGAAGGGAATGGCAACCCACTCCAGTAATCTTGCCTGGAGAATTCCATGGACAGAGGAACCTAGTGAGACAGTCCATGGAGTTGCAAAGAGTTGGACACGACTGAGTGACTTTCATTTTCATGTATACTTTTAGACACAATGTTATTTCATCTTTATGAGACTATAGTATGGTGTAAACATAACTGTTACATGCACTGGGAAAATGAAAAACTGTACAACTTGCTTTATTGTGGTATATGCTTTATTATGGTGATCTGGAACCAAATTCGTAATATTTCTGAGGTATAACCTGTACTTCTTTTTCATAATTGCTTTTGCATCAAGGGTCTCCAGGATACAAGATATATATTAATTCAATGAACATTTGTCGAGAACTTGCGGCATGCCAGGTAATGAGATAAGCTCTGTGGAACTGAAATTCTATCTTCTGTCAAGGAGACATGTAAACAAATGCTTATTAGGATGACAGGTACGTGCAATATTTATTAGAGGAGAGAGTATCTAATTCTGCTGTTGGGGGAGCCTGAGAAAATAAAGCAAATTGCAAAGGCAGTAGTTATGAACCTGTATTGACATTTATTGACTCTCTTTTTTTTAATGTGCCTCACCAGCCCATCATTCGACTTAGTATGAGACTTGGCGAGACACTTAACCTCTCTCAATCTCACTTCCTTGACCTAAATATAAAAATATACAATGTCTGGCCTTATTCCTTATAGAGAGGGTGTTTGTTTTGATAGAAAAGATCAGGAAAAGGACCTTGTACACATGAAACGACTGTTATAACAGAGACCAAGTTGAATCAGAAATCACACCTGGACACAGGTGAACGGGAAACTGAACTAATAAACCAGGATGTGTGTGAGGACCTCACTCAGCAATTGTTTCATTTCAAGCAGCTTTTCTAGATTTACCTAATCTCCAGGCTTCTCCTAAAACACTGAAATCTCAATTCACAAAGGACCAAATATGTCTGGGAGATGTTTTCTTCCTGAAATGAAAATAACTTTAGTGTTTCATCTGTTTGTAAAAGTGAAACATAGGAGTTGTTCCCTAAATAAGTAGATCATTCAGAACAGGAAAAGGAAAAGACAGCTAAAAGTGACCTGTTATCATGCCATTTAGAAAGAAATATTATTAACATTTATGTAAATACCTTTGGGAACTCAGGCTGACAGGCACACAAGCACACAGTGAATTTTTATCAAAATGCAACTTTGTTTAACATACCTGCATAATGAAAGTGTTAGTTGCTTCAGTCATATCTGATTCTTAGGTAGCCGGCCAGGCTCCTCTGTCCATGGAATTTTCCAGGCAAGAATACTGGAGGGGGTTGCCATTCCCTTCTCCAGAGGATCTTTTCAAACCTAGGTCTCTTGCGTTGCAGGCAGATTCTTTATCATCTGAGCCACTACCAGAAACCACATACTTGCATATGTGTGCCTAATTTTTTAAACATAGTGTGTGATGGAGTTGTTTCATGGCAAATACAGAGTCTTACATTATCATCAACTATGTAAGTTATCTTTTGTAATGGAGAGCTAAGAAGTGGATTAACAGATCCAGCTGATTAAAAATGAAAATATTAAGAAACGTGATTTATCTGGCCAAATCCAAGAAGCATATTGAAATAAAATGACCTGATGGAAAATTCATGAGCTTTGAATATGCATCCCCAGGATTTGCATCCAAATACCAACACCTATACTGTAGTTGAGGGGCCTGACCTCTCTGAGCCTTTTTATCTCACTCATGTAAAAGGCAGGGAGTGGAGAGAACATCCACTTGACAGGTTGGCAAGTCATCTCCATCCCCCTCGACTCTGCCAGTGTCCAGACAGAGTTCAGGGGAGGCCAAGATGAAGAAAACTTTTGGCTCTTCTTTATAAAGCACACAATCAGCAAATTAATTGTGATCATCAAACAGTAAGTGAGTCTAGTTTCAAGTTACACAGAGTTTAAAAGTATAGTAAATTAAGGTATATTAATATTAAGGTATTAAGGTATATTATATTAAGTACATGTGGAATCTAGAAAAATGGTACTGATGAACCTATTTGCAGGGCAAGAATAGAGACACAGATGTAGAGAACAGAGCTGTGGCCACAAGGGGGTGTGGAGGGCAGGATGGGATGAATTGGGAGAATAAGATTGCTGCTGCTGCTGCTGAGTCGCTTCAGTTGTGTCCAACTCTGTGCAACCCCGTAGACGGCAGCCCACCAGGCTTCCCCATCCCTGGGATTCTCCAGGCAAGAACACTGGAGTTGGTTGCCATTTCCTTTTCCAATGGGTGAAAGTGAAAAGTGAAAGTGAAGTCACTCAGTCGTGTCCGACTCTAGCGACCCCATGGACTGCAGCCCACCAGGTTCCTCCGTCCATGGAATTTTCCAGGCAAAAGTATTGGAGTGGGGGTGCCAGTGCCTTCCCCAAATAAGATTGATATTATATATATATATATATATATATATATATATATATATACACTACAGCATGTAACATAGCTAGTGATAAAATGTG
The DNA here is from genome assembly GCA_917880005.1 of Nanger dama. Classification (NCBI taxonomy): domain Eukaryota; kingdom Metazoa; phylum Chordata; class Mammalia; order Artiodactyla; family Bovidae; genus Nanger; species Nanger dama. The sequence goes on along the minus strand of CAKJTW010000074.1, from coordinate 2,334,930 downwards.
ACTAGCCAAAGTCAATGTACAGAATCAACATTTTTCTCTTAAATGAATCTGCCTGGGTGCTGAAATAAATTAGGTACATCTTCCTATCTTCCACTTATCACAAGCAACAGCTTTCTCTAATGATCCCCCTACATAAGTTGACATTTTTCCAACCTCCTTCCTGCGAATCATTTCCAAAGCCAGTTTCACATAGTTTAGGTTCAGTTATGACAGTGCTACATGGTTTGCTACCAATTTTCTTCTCAATTTACTGTATCAACAAAAATTCAACCAACCCCCAAATCAGGGACATACAGCAAAAAGAGTGTAGGTATTTTCATGTGTCTGTAAGGTCAGGTGGCAGTTGGCTGATCTAGGCTGGCTGGATGAAGGTTGGCTTCAAGTTATTTGGTAGGCATAGATCCACTCTGTATGTTTCTCTTCCTCCTTGGAGCTAGTGATTATCAAACCCATGTTTTGTTTTGTTTTTTAATCATGGCAAAAGGCAGGAATGCAAAATAAGAACCACATCACACAAACATATTTCTGGCCTTTGCTTTGCCATGCCAACGAATATCCAAAGTAAGTTACATTAGCAAACTACTGCTATTGCGGCAAGGAAATGCATTTCTTCATGAGGGTGAGGGAGGAGGGAGTAGAAATTTGCTGAACAATATAGTCTTATTTGCCACATTTGTCAAATAGTACCGAAGACTATTACTTTCATCAATGTATGTGTTTTTTATTGAGTTTATATTAAGTGCCAGGTACAGGGCTAAATGCTGAAGCTATAGAGACAAAGAAGTAATTATAAGTTATTTGCACTAAAAGTTAAGTAACATATTAATTAAAATCCAGAAAAAAACTGTACTGACAGATATACAAAAGGCAGCCACAAAAACAAAGAGATTTTTTGCCAAGCCTTAGAGGAGGGTGGATCAGAGAAACTTGGCCAGAGGAGGGGAATGGTAATCACTGAGCTAAATCTTGAGGGAGTGAGCATTAGAGGATAGAATGGTGAAAAAAACTGAAAAAGAAATTCCTTGGGAAAGGAACTACAAGAGGAAAAACATGGAAGTGTAAGAGAACTGCAAAATCTAGGAAATGACAGAAGAAAATGAAAGAAATTTATTTACATTCTAAACTAGGAAGTAATTTAATTTTGATAGAATGAAGCATCTCTACAGGATTTTAAGCACCCACTGTGTTTATCTTTTTCCCTTAGACCATTACAATGGAACAATTAACAAATGCTCAATGGGTTTCAGGCGATGCACTCATTCATATCAGGCATTAATGTTTGCATACATACTTACACACACCTGAGCCCATCTAGTTCTACTACCTTCTCCTTTATCCTTGTTGTCATCATCATAATCAATTAACATTTTATCTTTGCAGCTCTATGAAATAAGAACTATTATTAACCTCATTTTATAGGTTAGAATACAAAGGCTTAATAAGGTTACATTTCTTTCTCAGGGACACATAGGAAATGAATGAAGGAGAAAATAGGATTCACAGCTCATCACTCTGATTTTAATACTCTTCATTACAATGTTATATTATAGGTGGGAGAAAAGACTTAAACTATGAGATCAAATGTTTGAGAAGTATCACTAACACTGATTGACATTGGGACCATCAGCTCAGTATGGCCAGCAGAGAAACACATCAAGGTTTGTAGTGTAGTAAGAGGGCCAGAGGTTTCTCATCAGGTCTTTGAAGAAGACCTAGGAGGACAGAGAATGGAACATTTCTACTGGCCCGTGAATTTGGGAAACTCTTACCAAGCAATGTAGCAATGGAAGAAGGTAAAACTTATTCAAAGGTTTGGAGAATGAAAAGCAAAGATCATGCTTAAAAGAAGCTTGTATAACCCTATGTGGGTATAAGACAGAATAATGAGATCCCAGAGACTTTGGAATATTACGCCCAGAGAATATTTCAATGACAGAATTTCAGATGCTTATTTGGTATTGTTCCCTTCGTCTCAGGCTTTTGCTGACTTTTGAAGGGCAGGGCAAATATCCTTTGTATTTATGTATGTTCAGCTACACAGAGATAAAAAAATACACATGGATAAAAAATAATATATCTACAGCTTTTAGCAACTCTTGACAAAGTGAAAAATGCTTTTTAAAAAAAATCTCCCTCTTTGCTCTAGAGGGTATTTCAGAGACCCTAACTCATGAACCATATTACTGTTGTTATGTATTACATGTGTAATACATTAAAAATAAACCTGTGTCACCTAGTAAGCCACTACTTTAATATTTCACTTGATCCTTGAGAGCAATATGCTGCCATGGAAACCTAAGTCTGTCTAGCCATTAGCACATTTTTTTCCACACAGAAATTTGAATTAAATTAGCAATTATTCACACAAAAATAGCATCAAGGATATCAAAGCAAACACACCTCACTAATGATTTGTTAAATTCACATAAATTATTTCTGAATCATACAGTGGTCATGGTAATCTAGTATGACTTGTATATTCATTGGATGCTTGGAGAGGAGACAACAGGAATGCAGTCTTTGTTATTTTGGATCAGAAGGGTGCATTTGATCAACAAAAAACCAACTTCTTCATGAACCTTCCCATGATTTCCCTCATTGGATAAAATCTTTCACTAGGACTTTGCTGGTGGACCAGTGGTTAAGATTCCATGCTCATAGTTCAGGGGACACAGGTTCAATTCCTGGTCAGGGAACTAAGATTCTACATGCTATATGGTATGAAAAAAAAAAAAAATCTTTCACCCTACAGACCTCCTGAAGCATGTTTTTCTGAACCTCTCTTATCTACTGATTACCTTCTTTGAGGTGTGTATCTGATAATCTTGTCTGCCCCAAATTTATTCTCCTGTCTTTATTAACAATTTCATCTTTTTCTGGAGAAATAGTCCTGGTTCATGCATGTAGTTTCCATGGGATTCTTTAAAGGAGACATGCTAACTTACTGAAATGGATTCTACAGTTGTTCCTGTCCCACCTCCCCACAACCCTTGCAACTTTCCCACCATGGAAACCCATTTGTGTGCAGACCAGAGCAATCCAGAGTCACAAGATAGTGATGCACTTGGAAAAATTTCAAACCATGAGGCCTAGCTTCCCTGGTGCCTCAGATGGTAAAGAATCTGCCTGCAATGCAGGAGACCCTGGTGTGATCCCTGGGTCAGGAAGATCCCCTGGAGAGGGGAATCGCTACCCACCCCAGCATTCTTGCCTGGAGAATTCCATGGACAGAGGATCCTGGCAGGCTACAGTCCATGGGGTTGCAAAGAGTCAGGCATGACTACACTTTCACAGCACTTTCATAGGGCTTTGCAGTCTGGGAATACATTTTCAGCTTCCCACCCTCCAAAAGGATGATTCAGAAGTTGTTCTATGTGGTTTATTAGAGCCTCTTTTCTACTTTCCCTCCTTCCCTATCTATTTTCTTTCTTATGCTTAGTTCCTGGCTGCTGCTACTGCTGCTAAGTCACTTTAGTCGTGTCTGACTCTGTGCAAACCCATAGATGGCAGCTCAACAGGATCCCCGTCCCTGGGATTCTCCAGGCAAGAACACTGAAGTGGGTTACCACTGCCTTCTTCATTAGTTCCTGGCATCATCTCCCAAATAGGTTATAAGCACCCAACCCTTTGAGTCTGGATCTGCTACTGGTTGAGTGAAGTGAAAGTGGCTCAGTCGTGTCTGACTCTTTATGACCCCATGGACTGTATAGTCCAGGGAATTCCCTAGGCCAGAATACTGGAGTGGGTAGCCTTTCCCTTTCCAGGGCGTCTTCCTGACCCAGGGATCAAACCCAGGTCTCCTGCATTGCAGGCAGATTCTTTACCAGCTGAGCTACTGCTACTGGAGAAATCCATATTTGGCCAGTTTAGACCATCTCTCATGAATTTAAATCTGGAGCAAAGACATAAGGATGGGCAATGGTTGGAGACGGTTGAACAATATTATTTCCCATCAGCCACTGCTCTGTGGTTGCTGCTTCCAAAACTGCAGATTGGACTAGATAGTTGTCCTTTCCAAGGTTTGATGGTTCAATTTTTTCTTCAAAGGTGCAAGGTCAAATAAATTACTTTCTTCCCCCAAAATTTCTTCTTAGCTTATGTTAGGTAAAATTTCTTTCCCTTGCAATTAAGAGCATTACTTTGCACTTCTCCTTTTTCTTTATTTTTTTTAATTATTTAAGTTATTTATTTGACTGTATCAGGTCTTAGTTGTGGCAGGTAGGATCTTTGATCCCCAAAGCAGGATCTTTCATTGCAGCACATGGGGTCTCTAGCTGTGGGATCTTAGTTCTCTGATTAGGGATTGAACCTGCAGCCCCTTCACTGCAAGGCAGATTCTTAACCTGTAGACCAATAGGAAAGTCCCCCTTCCCTATTCCTTGACTGAGCAGACAGATTTAGTTCCAGCTATAATCCAATAGAGGTGTGAGTATGTGTGTGTGTATATTTGGTGGAACAAGAGAAGAGTAGGTTTTTCTGTGAGACAATGCTTATGGTCCATATACCAAGAGACTGACCTATGTATGTGCATGGCTGGGGCTTATTGTGTAATTGGACAAGTGGTGAGGATTGAGGCTGCTAACATGGTATGACATGAAAAGTCTGGTTGTCAGTGGTTAGGGGTTTACATTTTACCTGGTGCTGAAACTGAGAACTCTTGGAACAAACAGAAGAAATATATAAATCTTTATTTGGATGACCTCTATTTTCTCCAGTTGATAAATGATCAGGGCTTCTGCTGAGACAAGGGAGTATGGATAGGAATGAGGTACTTAAAGAGTATGGCAGTGGCTTAGGGTTAGTCTCTACCAAGTTGTGATGGGAAGTGACAATGGGTAAGTACATACATGCCCTCATTTTATATTCCATTCCCATTTAGCTCACCACAGAGCACTGAGCAGAATTGTTGCCAGGAAAGTAGAAGAGTCTTTTTTCTTTCTGTTGGACTGTGCTATTATCACAGAGTGTGAGATCTCCCACCCTAGGCTTTCAACTTCATTTAACTGAGCTTTCTGGTTTTGGGGTTTTTTTTCCCCTTACATTTGGTAGGATGCAAGTTATCATAATTCAGATGTGTAGGGGCACCAGAAAGGATGAAGTTGAACTTCAGGCTCTGATTCTGGGTATCTGAATTCTGCACAAATGAATGAAAAATTCCGCAGTACATGTTAATTACTCTCAATTGTCTGTTGGCTCCAGCAGGCACCACCACCATTGTAATCATAATTTCATCAACAATAATGGGATTCCCTGGTAACTCAGTTGGTAAAGAATCTGCCTGCAATGCAGGAGACCCAGGTGCAATCCCTGAGATGGAAAGGTATCTTGGAGAAGGGAATGGCTACCCACTCCAGTATTCTAGCCTGGGAAATCCCATGGACAGAGGAGCCTGACCGGCTATAGTCCATGGAGTCCCAAGGAGTAGGACACAGCTAACAGAGTGACGCATCATCTGAATTACACACAAGCACATGTTAAATTACTCTCACTTTTCCGTTATCTCTACCATCCACCACCACCACTGTGATAATCATACTTCCGTCAACAGCAGCACCATCATCATCATTATCATCACCAACAATAATGAAAGTGAAAGTTGCTCAGTTGTGTCAGACTCTTTGCAACTCCATGAATAGTCCTTGGAATAGGCCAGAATACTGAGTGGGTAACCTCTCCTTTATCCAGGGTATCTTCCCAACCCAGGGAAGACTCAGGTCTCCCTCATTGCAGGCAGATTCTTTACCAGCTGAACCGCAAGGGAAGCTCAAGCATACTAGAGTGAGTAGACTATCCCTTCTCCAGTGGATCTTCCCGACCCAGGAATCAAACTGCGGTCTTCTGCATTACAGGCAGTTTCAGTAATAATCAACAATAATATCCACAGTTCATTCTTGTTGCCTTAGTTTTTACCTAATGGTGTTTTACCTAAAAAGAAGTGGCAGGAATACCCAGAAGAACTGTATAAAAAGATCTTCATGACCCAGATGATCACGATGGTGTGATCACTCACCTAGAGCCAGACATCCTGGAATGTGAAGTCAAGTGGGCCTTAGAAAGCATCACTATGAACAAAGCTAGTGGAGGTGATGGAATTCCAGTTGAACTATTTCAAATCTTAAAAGATGATGCTATGAAAGTTCTACACTCAATATGCCAGCAAATTCGGAAAACTCAGCAGTGGCCACAGGACTGGAAAAGGTCAGTTTTCATTCCAATCCCAAAGAAAGGCAATGCTAAAGAATGCTCAAACTACAGCACAATTGCACTCATCTCACACGCTAGTGAAGGAATGCTCAAAATTCTCCAAGCCAGGCTTCAGCAATACATGAACCGTGAATTCCAGATGTTCAAGCTGGTTTAAGAAAAGGCAGAGGAACCAGAGATCAAATTGCCAGAATCTGCTGGATCTCGAAAAAGCAAGAGAGTTCCAGAAAAACATCTATTTCTGCTTTATTGACTATGCCAAAGCCTTTGACTGTGTGGATCACAATAAACTGTGGAAAATTCTGAAGGAGATGGGAATACCAGACCACTTGACCTGCCTCTTGAGAAATCTGTATGCAGGTCAGGAAGCAACAGTTAGAACTGGACATGGAACAACAGACTGGTTCCAAATAGGACAAGGAGTATGTCAAGGCTGTATATTGTCACCCTGCTTATTTAACTTATGCACAGAGTGCATCATGAGAAACGCTGGGCTGTATGAGGCACAGCTGGAATCAAGAAATATCAATAATCTCAGATACACAGATGACACCACCCTTATGACAGAAAGTGAAGAGGAACTAAGAAGACGCTTGATGAAGGTGAAAGAAGAGAGTGAAAAAGTTGGCTTAAAGCTCAACATTCAGAAAACAAAGATCATGGCATCTGGTCCCATCATTTCATGGGAAATAGATGGGGAAACAGTGGAAACAGTGTCAGACTTTGTTTTGGGGGCTCCAAAATCACTGCAGATGGTGACTGCAGCCATGAAAGTAAAAGATGCTTACTCCTTGGACAAAAAGTTATGACCAACCTAGACAGCATATTGAAAAACAGAGACATTACTTTGCCAATAAAGGTCCATCTAGTCAAAGCTATGGTTTTTCCAGTGGTCATATATAGATGTGAGAGTTGGACTATAAAGAAAGTTGAGCACCAAAAATTGATGCTTTTGAACTGTGGTGTTGGAGAAGACTCTTGAGAGTCCCTTGGACTGCAAGGAGATCCAACAGTCCATCCTAAAGGAAATCAGCCCTGAATATTCATTGGAAACACTGATGCTGAAGCTGAAACTCCAATCCTTTGACCAATTGATGAGAAGAGCTGACTCATTTGAAAAGACCCTGATGCTAGGAAAGATTGAAGGTGGGAGAAGGAGATGACAGAGGATGAGATGGCTGGATGGCATCACAGACTCAATAGGCATGAGTCTGAGTAAACTCCAGGAGTTGGTGATGGACAGGCAGGCTTGGTGTGCTGCAGTCCATGGGGTTGCAAAGAATCAGACACGACTGAGCGACTGAACTGAACTGACTGAATGGTGTCTTTCTGCTCTAGCATCTTCATCTGATATCCATGATATCCATTAGTTGTCATGTCTCCTGGGCTCCACTTGACTGTGACTTTTTCTTACACCTACCTTGTTTTTTTTTATCTTTCCAGTTTTGAGGACACTTGGACAGGTATTTTGTAGGAAACCTCTCAACTGGAATTTTCCTGATTTTTTTTCTGATTAAACAGAAGCTATACGTTTGCGAAGGAAGATCACAGAAGTAAAGTGTCATTTTCATTACAGAATATCAAGGGTACATATTACTCTATATGATGTATGGTTCTTGATGTTGACCTTGATCATCCATTTGAAATAGCATTTAGTAGGTCTCTCCACCATAAAGTTTTTCTTTTTTTCCCCACTTTCCACACTGTATTCATTGAAAGGCATTCACTACCCCTATACTCCTGGAATGGAGAGTTACGGCTTCCTTCACTTAGGCCAGGACATCTACATAATTTATTGTTATTTTCTTCCACCATAGAATTTGGTATATTTGGGTTCAGTTCAGTTGCTCAGTCATGTCCGACTATTTGCGACCCCGTGAATCGCAGCACGCCAGGCCTCCCTGTTCATTACCATCTCTCGGAGTTCACTCAAACTCACATCCATCAAGTCCGTGATGCCATCCAGCCATCTCAACCTCTGTCGTCCCTTTCTCCTCCTGCCCCCAATCCTTCCCAGCATCAGAGTCTTTTCCAATGAGCCAACTCTTCGCATGAGGTGGCCAAAGTACTGGAGTTTCAGCTTCAGCATCATTCCTTCCAAAGAAATCCCAGGGCTGATCTCCTTCAGAATGGGCTGGTTGAATCTCCTTGCAGTCCAAGGGACTCTCAAGAGTCTTCTCCAGAAAGAAAGAAGGGATGGAGCCAAAGCAAAAACAATACCCAGTTGTGGTTGTGACTGGTGATAGAAGCAAGATCCAATGCTGTAAAGAGCAATATTGCATAGGAACTGGAATGTCAGGTCAATGAATCAAGGCAAATTGGAAGTGGTCAAACAAGAGATATATTTGGGTTACTCTAATAAAATATTGTCTCTTGATTTTTAATTATCTCTTGCTTTTTAGTTATTTAATCTATTTTTTTAAAGAGACTAGAATGTAAGATATTCAGGTTGAAGTAGGCAATCAATGGTTAAAGTAGTAGCTGGGAGTCTAACTTGTGATGACCTTTGGAGAAATTTCATCAATTTAGAATCATGCTAAACTAACCCTCTCTTGGAAGAAGGGAAACAAGTCAGACTGGGATCCGTCTGAGTATCTATTTTGGTTCCTTTGTCTGTGTCTCCAGAATGCTTGGGGAAACACATGTAATCAGTGTAACTGCAGAAACTGCTTTGCTCAGCTCCAAACACTGGCTGGATCTGAGTGGGGAGCTTGAGTGTGAAGTCGTTTGCAGATAAATTTATTTCACATAGGCCACACTTAATGACCAAAATAACTGGTATACAAGTGATTGGCTCAATTACTTTGTTCGCTTAATACTTCCAGCAACCATTTAAAAATGTAATTGTTAGCTGACTATTAAGACAATTGGAAAAAAATACATTAATCTTTATGAGGTTGCCTCAATTTGCCTGTAGAAAATGCCTTTGTTACCTTTTATGCTAATCAACTTCCATAATCCACTGCTAATTCTTTCCCAGTTAGTGATCTCCAAACTTAGGGAACTTGCAATATAAATTAAAAGGCGTTAAGGCTTAATGTTAGAAAACCAGAAGTCAGCCCCTACTCTTCCCCTTCCTAGCTGTGTGACACTGAATAAGTCACAGTACCCGTCTCTTCTTTTGGAGGCTCTGGGTCTTCATTGCAGTGCACAGTCTTCTTATTAGGATATGTGTTTGCAGAGTATGGGCTCTAGAGAGTGCTAGCTAAGTTGCCCTGGACAAGTGGGATTTTAGTTTCCCAACAAGAAATCAATCCAGCACCCCTCCTGCATTGGAAAGAATATTCCTAACCCAGACCACCAGGGAAGTCCCCACAGTAACTTTCTGAGTCTTAGCATCTTCCTTGTAAAATGGGAAATAAACTCCATGCCAGTGAAATGCGTTATCAATTTATAAATGAGAGCCTAATATTTATAGTGTTGGTACAGACATCTACTCGTCTTGCAGCTGCCTAAGACAAGCCTCCTGAGTAAGCTTTCTAACTTATTAAAATTGACACTACCAATCTGGGATGGTCTGCCTCTCTTTTTAGTTTCTCCTTGCTTTCTGTTTTCAGGGTGGTGGTTGGTAGTATAGTCACTGGGTTGTGTCCGACTCTTGCAACCCCTTGGATTGCAGCCTGCCAGGATCCTCTGTCCATGGGATTCTCCAGGCAAGAATACTGGAGTGGGTTGCCATTTCCTTCTCCATGGGATCTTCCTAATCCAGTAATCAAACCTGGGACTCCCCGCATTACAGACAGCTTCTTTACCAACTGAGCTGTGAAGGAAGATTATGGGGACCACATTGCAAACCAACCAACAATTACAAAACCACACTTTGTAATTGGGTGACACTCACTCCAGGGTGATGGACCATATCCCCTTGGTAACAAGTCTGCATGTAAGGAAGACATGAGATGGTGATGTAGAAGCAGTCATCACCATATTGTCTGTGTGTTCCCCTCCACTTCTCAAATCCTGCACTAAAGCTAGAGTCATGTGACTAGTTCTGATCAGTCAACTAGAACTGTCCCTTTCTGTCCAAGAAGGTGAAGAGTCATACGCGTCCTTCCTGGCCCACTGGCTGCTGTGCTGCCCTTGAAGGCCGAGTAGATAGTAGGTTTCAGAAGATGGCAGAGGGCCACCTGCCTCACTCTACACTTCATGTGAATGTGAAGAAAAAGTTTACTATAGCATTCTCTCTTAGTCCTCTTGAACACCCCATAACAGAGTCCCACAAACTGGGTGGTTTATCAGCAACAAATGTCTTTCTAGAAATATTTCTTTATTCATTTGGCTGCACCAGATCTTGGCACACTGGAGCTTTGATCTTCTCTGCGATGTGCGGGATCTAGCCCCTTGGCCAGGGATCAAAGCCGGGCCCTCTGCACTGGGAGCTCAGAGACTAAGCCACTGGGCCATCAGAGAAGTCCCCAGCCACAAGCATTTATGTGTCACAGCTCTGGAGCCCAGGAAGCCCAAGATCAAGGTGCAGGCAGATTCGGTGCATGGTGGCCCAGCCTCCTGCTGGACAGACGGCAGTGGTTCTGTTGTGTCCTCACGCGCAGAAAGAGAAAGGCAGTCCTCTGGGGCCTCTTTTTAGGGCACAGGTCTATTCATGAGGGCTTCACACCCATGATCTAATCACCTCCCAAGAGCTCCACCTCCTAATACCATCATATTGGGGATTAGGTTTCAACATACAAATCCAGGAGAGAGAACATTCAGTCTGGTTTCCTTGGTGGCTCAGTGGTAAAGAAATCACCTGCCAATGCAGGAGACGTGGATTCGATCCCTGGGCTGGGAAGATCCCTGGAGGAGGAAATGGCAACCCAGTCCAGTATTCTTGCCTGGGAAGAGGAGCCTGGCGTGCTGCATACAGTCTACGGACTCACAAAGAGTCGGACACACACAGCTTATCAACTGAACAACAACAACATTCAGTCTATAGGAGCTCCTGAAATTTGGGATTTTTTTCAATCCCTGGGTTGAGAAGATCCCCTGGAGAAAGAAAAGGCTACCCACTGCAGTATTCTGGCCTGGAGAATTCCATGGACTGTATAGTCCATGGAGTTGCAAAGAGTCGGACGTGAATGAGCAACTTTCACTTTCTCTTATATTATTCAGCCCATCTACTAATACAGGCACAGAACAATTTCATATGATGACAAATGATCTTCTATGCCACAAATAGAGCCATAACTGCTTAACAGCCCAAGTAAAAGTGGGTATTAAAATAGTTTGTTTGTTTGTTTGTTTGTTTTTGGCCTCACTTCCTGCCAGATTATAAGGGAATAAAAGGGATTCTTGACCACCTGTCTCCTCTTCTGGCGCTGAGTTCCCATTTAAGTCAGTGACAATACCTCAGCCGTGACAGTAATAGGGACAACCATTAAGGCCTTCAGAGGCACTTAGACTAAAGCAAGAATGACAGTCATTTGCCCAGCACAGTGGCTTTACTGAGCACTAAGTGCTCTCCTATAATTCAGTCTAAAACCTTGGGGTGTCATTTTTCAGTCCCAAAGGACGGAATGAAATCTGTGCCACCTCCACTCTCTGCCACGGTCAGCATATAACCTGAGCATTCCCACTCCTAGAAGGGCTCACCATGCCGAACTCATGGCCAACTGGAAGATCCGAAATAGTATTTCTTCAGGATCTTTTTAAGAAATAAATTGAAGAGAAGGAGACTGGGTAAGTAGGTGGGAATTTGATACCCTCAAAGGAGCCTAGCTAGACTTTGTCCCAACCAGGATCACAAGTGTAGAGGGAGTCGGCTCTGTTTCTGAAGCAAGACTTTCAAAAATAGTAGTGGTTTCCATGCAATATGTTTTCTTGGGCATGCATTGATTTGCTAATTTATAGTTTGCTTTATTTGTATTTGCATCACAATGCGTGGCCAAAAATACCATGGGGATGGAGACTGTTTCCTCTGAAGTTTCCCAACTAGTCTGTGTAAATTAGGGGTGAACAGTCTCAGCAAAGAGAGGAGGAGCCTCTCCTCCCTATTGTGCTAAGGCAACAGCAGCTGGTAACAAACAGCACCGTCTGCTGGATCTTCGCTGGGTTATCAATTGACCGGAAACAGACTGGAAACTGGAGGACGGTTTTGTCCATCTTGTGTAGGCTTCTTCCCTCTTTCTCCACCCACCTCCCTGCTCCTCTCCAGCCAGGAACAGGAGGTGCGTGTGCCCTTGTTGCCTGCAGCTTCCACCTTGGGCAGACACGGCACGTAGACTGTGCAGCCGTCTGTCGAGAGTCACCTGTTTAGAACGTGCGTGCACGCTCAGTTGTGTCCAACCCTTTGCGACCCCATGTACTGTAGTCCGCCAGGCTCCTTTGTCCTTGGAATATCCCAGACAAGAATATTGTAGTGGGTTGCCATTTCCTACTCCAGGAGATCTTCCTCATCCAGAGATCTAACCCACATCACCTGTGTCTCCTGCATTGGCAAGCAGATTCTTCACCACTGCACCACCTGGGAAGCCCCATTTAGAATACAGGATCCATTCAGAATATAGGATCCAAATCCAGAGCCCGTATTCTATCTATTTAGTGTCATGGCTTGTGACAATTTAAGACTAACTGAGGCTGACTTTGACTAAATTGCTGCTGATGATGGGGGAACTTGAGCATGGACCGGGGGAGGGCATTTTTGTCAGGAGATCCTTTCAACTCTCCCCGCCCCCTTTGTTATACGGGATCTGATGTGCAGGAAGACCTCTGCTAAGCTCCTCCAGGCTCTCTGAGCAGGAAGTGTGCAGACCCTAAGCAGTGGCAGCTGCCCTACTGTGAGCTCCTACGGGATTTTTGAAGATTAGGAGAGTGATATTTATACTTTCCACTTGAAAGGGAGCAAAATCTGCCACCCCAAAATATGTCTGTTTGGCATAAGGATTATCTTCAGCTGATTATTTTTAAGAAAAAGCAGACACAGGAAAAGATCTAAAAAGGAGAAGATCTTACGTAAAAGATCTTTGCATTCATGGGAGAAATTTTCATTGTTAAGCGTGTCTCCTTGTCTGTACCTGGAAGAGGAGGATAATCCTAAATTTCTCAAAACTCTTATCATTGGAGAAGGCATTTACTCAAATGTGCACAGCAATCATACCCTTCTTTACTATAATTTTCCTGGTAACCTCCCCATAGGTGCCCTTCCCCCATTCAACATCTTTCTTTTGTTTTTCCCTAAAGATGGTATTTAAGGTGATGGCCTGAGGTATTTCCAGGAGTTAGTCAGTTTTCTGGATATCTTCCATGTATACAGGAGGTACACATATTATTAATAATAAAAATCCTTCTGTATGTCTCCTGTTCATCTGTCTTATTACAAGGAGCTTTCAGCCAAGAACCTAGGCGGGTAGCTATTATTGCTGCTCAGTTCCTAAGTTCAGCACGCCAGGCTTCCCTGTCCTTCACTATCTCCTGGAGTTTGCTCAAACTCATATCCATAGGGTTGGTGAGGCCATCCAACCATCTCATCCTTTGTCACTCCCTTCTCCTCCTGCCCTCAATTTTTCCCAGCATCAGGGGCTTTCCCAGTGAGTCAGCTCTTCACATCAGGTGGTCAAAATATTGGAGCTTCAACTTGAGCATCAGTCCTTCCAATGAATATTCAGGGTTGATTTCCTTTGGGATTGACTGGTTTGATCGCCTTGCTGTTCAAGGGACCCTCAAGAATCTTCTCCAGCACCACAATCCACACCCCACCCCACCTCACACACACACTATAGAAAAAATACACTTTACAAATATCTGAGCAGGCTTTGGGTTTTTCTGATGAACATCTAATACAAAGGAAGTTAGGTGAGGGAAAAGGTGACAAGAATAATTTCCCTGGGAAAAACATCGATAGCAGAAATGCATTGCCCGGGATGGAGAACATAAAGCTAGGAGGGAGCAGGCAGAATTCTAGAGTCTGAGAAGGAAATCTTCAGTCTTCTTTGAGAATTTCAGGCTAGTAAACTGGGGGAGGGAGAAATATTTATTTCAAGGTTTTAAAAGGGGTGAGTGAGAGGGATGATGGAGGAGAAAGGCATGAGAGACCTGGGAGGAAGAATTTCTCTTTTGTCGAAAAAGCCATGCCTGCTTCTCTTTCTCTGGGGACCGCTTACCCTCTTTGCTTACAATATGTTCCTAATATCTCACTGAGTCTGTACATTGAGAGCATCTTAAAGCAGCAATTGAAATCAGGACTGTGTCCTAGGAGAGCCCATCTGTAGAACCCCTTGAAAGTCACACTTGAGGACGAGATTGCCTTTCATAAACCTGGCATCCAGCATCCTGTTTTCTGTCCTGTGGGAGTGCTCTGCTGGTCAGCCACTGCCGCGGCTAGTGACTGGATTCTTGCAGAACTGCAGGGTGGGCAGCGTTCTTTGTTTTACCGTAACTTCAAGTGCCTGACTGTTCTTTCTTTGGTGAATGTTTCCTGGTGAAAAGCGGACCATAAACCTTGGTTTAGTTCAGCCTATGCCTTCTTCAAATGTTTTCCATCTTTAAGGAAACAGAGGAACTTCAGCATATCTTTTTGAGAAAGTTTGAGAATGTTTCCTTTTACCAAATCTGCATCACTCCGTTCGCGCTCCAGGGCAATAGCTCTGTAATCTGCAGATGCTCTGACTCTGAAGCTACCCAGAATGGATTTACATTTGAGTGATTTAAAAAAAAAAAAAAAACAAACCTGCCTGTTAATACAGGAGACAGAGAGATAGGTTCAACCCTGGGTCGGGACGACTCCCTGAAGGAGGAAATGGCAACCCACTCCAGTATTCTTGCCTGGGATATTCCATGGACAGAGGAGCCTGGAGGGCTGCTGTACATGGGATCGCAAAGAGCTGGACACGACTGGAAGTGACTCAGCACGCACATCCACTGATTTACTCTTAGTGGCAAATCTCTTAACCTCTCAGCCTCATGCTTTCACGTAATACAATATAAGAGAGAATAACTCTAATAATTGCTACTGCAGGTGTATAAAAATATGGCAGTAATAAATAGTAGGTGTTTTTAAGTGTTCATAGCACTTCTTTGTTAATTATCATCTCATTTCATCCACCTACATGAAAGCTTTGGAAAAATCCTATTGGAGACTATGCATCATGCCCATTTTTAAACAAATGTAAAATTTTCCAATAGAGGAAAAAAACACTTGCCCTTTCCTTTCCATATCAGAGTGTATAATCAAGTTTCAGCATATGTCCTCGGGCCCACACAAATTTACAAGGCTTTTTAAAAGTAAGAAAATGTGGTTAACCAATGGATCCTTTTCATGATTTTAACAAGAAGCACTTAATGTGTTTCAGTTTTTATATTTCTCATAGTTTCAGGCCTAGTGAATCTATTCTGGGAAGTGGTTCACAGTGAGTAAAAGCAACATTGATGAATCTTTCCCTCTGCTTTCATTTTTTTTTTAATTAAAAAAGGTTATTTCTGAGAAAAATTTTGTGCTCAATAGCGCCACCTGCTGGAAGAATACACAACAACCTGGTAGTTCTGCCACTGTATCCTCGCTTGCTTGATAAGTCCACTTCAGTCGTGTCCAACTCTGTGTGACCCCACAGATGGTAGCCCACCAGGCTCCCTGTCCCTGGGATTCTCCAGGCAAGAACAGTGGAGTGGGTTGCCGTTTCCTTCTCCAATGTGTGAAAATGAAAAGTGAAAGTGAAGTCACTCAGTCGTGTCTGAGTCTTAGTGACCCCCTGGACTGCAGCCCACCAGGCTCCTCCGTCCATGGGATTTTCCAGGCAAGAGTACTGGAGTGGGCTGCCATTGCCTTCTCCACACTGTATCCTTAGAAAAAATGAAATAAGAATTGAAGGAAAACTTAGGGATGAATAGGTCCCATTCTTCATATTTTATAGATGAAGTTACAGAGTTTGACTCAGAGACATATACGTTTCCAAAACTTTCAGTGAAGAGATGGATTCGTGTTGCTGTGCTGTGCTTAGTCACTCAGTGCTGTCCAACTCTTTGCAACCCCTTGGACTGGGGCCCACCTGGCTCCTCTTTCCATGGGATTCTCCAGGCAAGAATACTGGAGTGGGTTACCTTTTTCCCTCCAGGGAATCGTCCCCACCCAGGAGCTGAACCCGAGGCTCCCGCATGTCCTGCATCGGCAGGTGATTCTTTACCCCTGAGCCACCTGGGAAGCCCATAGGAGGTAGCGTGTCAGCTGTATTGAGGTGTATGTCATCTGCACTGCCAGGTGGGAGAATAGTAATGCAAAGACTCTAAGGTTTGTGTGAGCTCAGCCTAGAAGAACTTAGAGTCTAAAATAATGTGATTTCAAAAGAAGATGAATGAGAGATGAGTTCAGACAGAGACAAAAACATCCTTGTCTTGGACTTTGGATTCTGTCCCGAGACCAAAGGAAGGTCATTAGAGAATCTTAAGTGGGAGTAATATGATCTGATTTATGTTTTAGAAGATCACATTGGCTGCTTGTGAAGAATAAATGATGGGACTTACAGGAGGAAAGGAGAAGCGGGAAGAACATTTAGATGCTACAGTAGTGGTTCAGGAGAGAAATTACAACGGTGGAGATTAAGGTGATGTACATGGTGATGAAGAGGATACACTGATTTAGAGGGTAGAGCTGCTGAGACGTGCAGGTGGATTGGACTTGAAGTGTGAAAAATACCCTTAGGTCTTTGATTTGAGCAACTAGGTGGATAGTTCTGTCATGACATGGGAAAACTAGGATTGATACAGGTTGGGTTGGGATGGAGGAAAATGTTGAGAAAAATGTTTCATGCTGTGTTTGAGATGCATGCAAAATATGCAACTGGAGACGGTGAAGAAGTAATCAGCTGGTGAGTCTGGAGCTCAGCAGGAGATCAAGCCTGGACCAGAAATGCTGATTTGGAAATCATCACCATAGTTGATACCTAAAGTTATATATTGAATGAACTAACTGTAGGAGAAGGAGCAAATACAGAAGACAGTAGGGTCCAGAAATGAATGCCTGGGGGCAACCCAATGTTTAGAAGTCAAGGAAAAGAGAAAGGAGTGTTAGCAACGGATTTAAGAATCAATAGTCAGGGGAGCAGGAGGAATATCAGGGGGTGCAGTACTAGGGGAGCCTAAAGAAGAGAGTTCTAAAAGGAGTTGATGGCCAACTCTGTCAAAAGCTGATGAGAAGTCAAGTAATAAAAGTTACTGAAGAATAAAACATATGAAAGTCTTGACAAGAACTTAGGGATGGGGCAATGGGTGTGAAAAGTTACTGATAAGAGCAAAGAAATGAGCTGGTAATTATTCAGTGGAGAAGGACATATGAAAGCTGTTTTCAGGGAGATGATTATAATACTGCAATAATAATATTCAGGTTCTAGTATATTAACTTCTCATTTTTATAATATGTCCATGTTTTACAAACTGTTTGCATCTTACTTTTCCCATGACACAATGGCATCAGCTTACTAAGTTATTCTGTATACAGTCATTGATGACTATATAAAGCCACATTGAATGAATCTCCCATAGTTTGTATTATTTGAGCATTTGCCTCTTTTTGTTATTAGAAATGAATGTCATTGATATTTTTCATATGTTGTCCCATTTCTTTAGGTCAATATCCCAGCAGTGTCTCCTGAGACAAATTTTTGAAAGGTTTTTCCAAACTATTATACCAATTCATAATGTTCTCCACAATATATTAGATTATTTGATTCATCTCCTGGTCTCTACCATTGAATCTAATTATTTGAGGAAGGTGTGACAATTAATAGGTGACTCAAACATTTTGATGTCTTAATGTGCATAATGTGAACTCTCTGATGTTCAAGCTGGTTTTAGAAAAGGCAGAGGAATCAGAGATCAAATTGCCAACATCTGCTGGATCATCGAAAAAGCAAGAGAGTTCCAGAAAACCATCTATTTCTGCTTTATTGACTATGCCAAAGCCTTTGACTGTGTGGATCACAATAAACTGTGGAAAATTCTGAAGGAGATGGGAATACCAGACCACCTAACCTGCCTCTCGCGAAATCTGTATGCAGGTCAAGAAGCAACAGTTAAAACTGGACATGAAACAACAGACTGGTTCCAAATAGGAAAAGGAGTCCGTCAAGGCTGTATATTGTCACCCTGCTTATTTAACTTCTATGCAGAGTACATGATGAGAAACACTAGACTGGAAGAAACACAAGCTGGAATCAAGCTTGCCGCGAGAAATCTCAGTAACCTCAGATATGCAGATGACACCACCCTTATGGCAGAAAGTGAAGAAGATCTAAAAAGCCTCTTGATGAAAGTGAAAGAGGAGAGTGAAAAGTTGGCTTAAAGCTCAACATTCAGAGAATGAAGATCATGGCATCCGGTCCCATCACTTCATGGGAAATAGATGGAGAAACAGTGGAAACAGTGTCAGACTTTATTTTGGGGGGCTCCAAAATCACTGCGGATGGTGATTGCAGCCATGAAATTAAAAGACCCTTACTCCTTGGAAGAAAAGTTGTGACCAACCTAGATAGCATATTCAAAATCAGAGACATTACTTTGCCGACTAAGGTCCCTCTAGTCAAGGCTATGGTTTTTCCTGTGGTCATGTATGGATGTGAGGGCTGGACTGTGAAGAAGGCTGAGCGCCGAAGGATTGATGCTTTTGAACTGTGGTGTTGGAGAAGACTTGAGAGTCCCTTGGACTGCAAGGAGATCCAACCAGTCCATTCTGGAAGGAGATCAGCCCTGGGATTTCTTTGGAAGGAATGATGCTGAAGCTGAAACTCCAGTACTTTGGCCACCTCGTGTGAAGAGTTGACTCATTGGTAAGACTCTGATGCTGGGAGAGACTGGGGGCAGGAGGAGAAGGGGACCACTGAGGATAAGATGGCTGGATGGCATCATGGACTCGATGGACGTTTTTCTGAGTGAACTCCGAGAGATGGTAATGAACAGGGAGGCCTGGCGTGCTGCGATTCATGGGGTCGCAAAGAGTCGGACAGGACTGAGTGACTGAACTGAACTGAATGTGCATACTTAGGACTATTTGCAACAGTATTTTTTTCTGCTTGTTTCCTCTTCAGAACACAGTTGTTTATGGTTTTTGCCTATGTATGTATTAGGCGCTTATCATTTTGTTTTGTTTAAATTATCAGTCAAAAGAGTCCCAACTTTTTATTGAATGTAGTTTCTTCAGCTTTTCATTGATCTTATTATTTTAGTTAACTGTCTGGCTTTTTTCATCACTGAAGGAAGCTTTTTGTTTTAATGTAATTAAATATGCTGATCTCATGAATGTTTATCTCAAGGTGCTTTTTCTTCTTCACAGATTATCTGTGATAAAATCTTAGCCCCAGACTTCAAGCCGTCTCCCTCTTATATTCACCAACACATGTTTGAGAAAAGCAAGCTCATTGAATAATATTGTTAATTTAGAGTGCTAATATAGATCAGTCAAGAGCAAACTGCGCTGCTGAAGCAACCATCTATTAATAATAAAATTCCTCCTAAAGGCAAATGTAGTCAAGTTTTGTTTTCATCCACACCAGAAACAATGTCAGACAATTCTTGGCTTGTTGGGATCAAGAACTTCCACAAAAGAAACGATAGTATATTAAGGATAAACATATGCCGATTGGAGGAGGAGAAGGGGGTATATCTCTCTGGGTCCTATTGATACAGTCCTGGGGCTTCCCAGGTGGCGCTAGTGGAAAAGAACCTGCGTGCAAACGCAGGAGATATAAGAGACTCAGGGTCCATCCCTGGATTGGGAAGATCCTTTGGAGAAAGGAATGCCTACCCACTCCAGTATTCTTGCCTGGGAAATCCCATGGACAGAGGAGCCTGGGGTTGTAAAAACTCAGACATGACTGGAGCCACTTAGCCCCTGCTGTAGATTCTGTTAATAACACAAGCCACAGTTGATGGGGCACTCACCATTTGTTAATTACTTTCCATATATTGTCTCATTGATGCTGTCAACAGCACTCCTAGATAATTGTCATTATCTTCATGTTACAGGTAGTAGCACAGAAAGGCTTTCAGGCTGGGTGTATTAGACTCTAAAACTCATTCTTTCACCTCTATGCTCTCTGCCTCTCTAATGCTGCCCCTGCCTTAGGTTCTGGATCTTGGTGCTAAGACCTTCCCTCATTCGTGATGGTCACTATGGGGAGCAGCTCTGACCTCTCTTCTCTGGAGGTGACCACAGCCACCGTGGACTTTCGATTTTCCCCACTCTTATCTCACTATCTGCCTTTGACCTTTGATAGGGTCGAGAAGCAATCAGAACTCTTCAGCGTACAGGATTGCCTCCTGAAGATATTTCATGCAATTAAAACTATAGGGACCTCTCTGGTGGCCCGGCAGTTTAGATCCTCCGAGCTCCCGATGCAGAGGGCATGAGTTAGTCCCTGGTCAGAGAACTAGACTCCACATGCCTCAACTAAGACCCGGCACAACCAAATACATAAATAATGAAAAAAGTAATGAATATGTGGAAAATATTATCCTGTGGATTAAAGGCATTCTATTGCGTTCAGTGTTGCTTTTGTGGCCAGTGTATGTGTGGTGAATACCTCTTAACTCGTTGAAAATTGCCAAACTAAGGAAACTCAGTCTTAAGGTTTTGTAGTGCTGAGCTGTGTTTAGTTGCTCAGTCGTGTCCAACTCTTTGTGACCCCATGGACTGTAGCCCGCCAGGCTCCTCTGTCCATGCGATGCTCCAGGCAAGAGTACTGGAGTGGGTTGCCAGGCCCTCCTCCAGGGCATCTTCCTAACCCAGGATCAGACTCCGGCTTCCCACATGGTAGGCAGGTTCTTTTCTGTCCGAGTCACCAGGGAAGGTTTTGTAGAGCTGCCAACAATTCTAGGAATCAATTTCATCTCTATTTCCAGCTGTCGATTTTAGAGTTGAGTGTCATACAGTGGAGAGACTTTCCCAAAGTCCCATACCTACTTGCAGAGCTGGCATCGGAAGCTGAATTTTCTTCTGTTCATTAATCCAGCTGCTATTGGCTGTTAATTTCTCCACGTAGGCAAGGAGAAAAAGAACAGAACTAAGATTTAGGGAGCAACTCTTAGGTGGTCTGTTACTCTATTCGGCCCCTTTCATGAATCCTCCCAATGAATGCTCTTACTATTATTTGTATTCTTATCACCACAGCCCAGATGAAGCAAGCCAGACAGAGAATTGAATCCCTTGCCCATCAATAAGCATTAGACCCAGGATTTGAATCCATACTCACATAACTCTATGCAGTAGACACTGGAGTCCCAACCATAGCAACTAGGAAAATCACCCAGAGATTTTGGCCCACAACTCACCCACATCGGAAGGTGATTCCTTGTGCAGTTATTGATTCTCTTCTCTGAAATATTCCAGGGATGAACTGTCCTCAACAAAGCACTGAGATGTCAGTGGCTAGGGGCCAAAGTAGACCCACCTTCTGAAAAGGAGAGGATAGAACAATCAAGACGATAGCGACCACAACAATGAGGCTCAGACACAAGGCTGGAGCCATTGGGTTTATTTAGTCTGAAGAGGAGTGAAGGGATTGACTTAAGAACAGTTTTCAAACATATCAAACATTACTGGGCTGAAGATGGTGACCAGCTGTTTCTTATCATCTCTAAGAATAACACCAGAGAAATCTACATTAAATGCCAAAAATGGAGCAAAGACAGAGCTTCCAATCTTCGCAGCAAAGGAGGTAGACAAACCATGGGGAGGGAGAAGCATTATTCATCGAACCCTTGGAAGGAACTAGCAATAGTTCTGTGTCAAGTTGTAAAGAGTTACTGATGCAATAAAGTCCCTCCCAGGCTACTCCAAGAGCTGATAAATTTACAAGTACTAAAAATTTGTCAGAACCGATCATCAATAAAAATAAATATGATGATTATAGTGGGTAACTATTGTTTTCTTCTCAGCAACCTGCCTTCTAATGTGAACATCTCTACTCCTCTTGGTTCTTTTGAGACTACTTCCTCTCCCATCTTATTCACATGCCTGGAAAAGGAACAGTTCCTGTGTATGAGTTCACCCTCTGAGTACATTTGATTGGTCCAGAGGTTGGGCCAATGGTCCCGTCCCTGAGGTTTTGGGAAAGGAGGGACTCACACTAGAAACACTAACTTTGGAAAATATATGAAAAGTTTGGGAATTGTCAGTTGTTATTTATTGTACATGATGAACTTGAGAAATAAAACAGAGATGAGAGGGAAGGATACTTAGCTTAAAAAAGGGAGAAAAAAAAAGGTAGACAAATAAATCAGATTCAGAAAGAGGAATACAGATCATTGACCCAGGATTTTAGTACCATTCGAGTGTCTGGTTTTGATTCCTCCTAAGGTGCTGGCACATTCCCATCTCATGCAATCACAGGACCATTTGTAATAAACTGTCCTTTTTGTTAAGTCAGTTTGAATAGGGTTTCTGTCACGTAAAACCTATTAGTGTTTGCTAATACTATAACAACGATGCTAGAATCCTTACAGTAGTAGCTTCCACCAATTATGTGGTCAGTGTTCACTTTATGGTTTCTTGCTTTCTGTCTCCATGTTTTCATAAACATTCTCCTCTTCTTCAGACTCTGTAGGTGTCATGTTGGGATCGAGAAGACTAAATTTAAATATCACCGTGAGACACATTGACAGAACCTGAGAAGAACAAAATGACTCTGATTCTGCTTAAAGGATGATTCAATCGTTGTTGAGGAGCAGAATGCAAAAGTGATTCTAGGCTTTTATTTTTCATGAAATTCAATGCAATCCAGCCTCATATCTTTTCTGTTCCCTTTTATGCAGGCTGTTGTCTCCTCAGACATTCCAAGGTCCGCATGACCCCAGGGCCTTTGCACCGAAGTGCACTCATCTCACTTGCTAGTAAAGTAATGCTCAAAATTCTCCAAGCCAGCCTTCAGCAATACATGAACCATGAACTCCCTGATGTTTAAGCTGGTCTTAGAAAAGGCAGAGGAACCAGAGATCAAATTGCCAACATCCGCTGGATCATGGAAAAAGCAAGAGAGTTCCAGAAAAACATCTATTTCTGCTTTATTGACTATGCCAAAGCCTTTGACTGTGTGGATCACAATAAACTGTGGAAAATTCTGAAAGAGATGGGAATACCAGACCACCTGACCTGCCTCTTGAGAAATCTGTATGCAGGTCAGGAAGCAACAGTTAGAACTGGATATGGAACCAATAGACTGGTTCCAAATAGGAAAAGGAGTACATCAAGGCTGTATATTGTCACCCTGCTTATTTAACTTATATGTAGAGTACATCATGAGAAACGCTGGGCTGGAAGAAACACAAGCTGGAATCAAGATTGCCGGGAGAAATATCAATCACGTCAGATACGCAGATGACACCACCCTTATGGCAGAAAGTGAAGAGGAACTAAAAAGCCTCTTGAAGAAAGTGAAAATGGACAGTGAAAAAGTTGGCTTAAAGCTCAATATTCAGAAAATGAAGATCATGGCATCTGGTCCCATCACTTCATGGGAAATAGATGGGGAAACAGTGGAAACAGTGTCAGCATTTATTTTGGGGGTTCCAAAATCACTGCAGATGGTGACTGCAGCCATGAAATTAAAAGATGCTTACTCCTTGGATGAAAAGTTATGACTAACCCAAACAGCATATTGAAAAGCAGAGACATTACTTTGCCAATAAAGGTCATCTAGTCAAGGCTATGGTTTTTCCAGTGGTCATTACAGATGTGAGAGTTGGACTGTGAAGAAAGCTGAGCACCAAAGAATTGATGCTTTTGAACTGTGGTGCTGGAGAAGACTCTTGAGAGTCCCTTGGACTGCAAGGAGATCCAACCACTCCATTCTGAAGGAGATCAACCCTGGGATTTCTTTGGAGGGAATGATGGTGAAGCTGAAACTCCAGTACTTTGGACACCTCATGCAAAGAGTTGACTCATTGGAAAAGACTCTGATGCTGGAAGAGATTGGAGGTGGGAGGAGAAGGGGACGACAGATGAGATGGCTGGATGGCATCACTGACTCAACGGACGTGAGTCTGAGTGAACTCCGGGAGTTGGTGATGGACAGAGAGGCTTGGTGTGCTGCGATTCATGGGGTTGAAAAGTGTCGGACAGGACTGAGTGACTGAATTCAACTAAACTGAACTGAGGAGAATGTTTGATATTTTATAAGCACTCAACACTCCCCAGGGTACAGTGGTTTGCGCATACTGGGCGTGGAGGGACAAAGCTGTGAACTGAGGTTGAAACAAAGTAATAAAAATAGTACCAAAAAAAAAAAAAAGTTAATTTCCAGCTGCAACAGCTAAATTGCTGAGCCCCAGCCACTCCAAATCTTACATAAAAGAATTTGGAAGTCAAGTCCACTTGAAGTATCTTACACATTCTCCCAAATGGCAGTCAGATGTGCGTACGCCTTTCCTCTCTGCAGCTCCCCGCTTGGGATGAGTGTTAACAGGTCCCTGCAGAGATACTTTCTGCAATCTCAGGTAGGTCCCAAGAGACTTCTGGGTCAAGGTGAGGGAAATTCCCCACCTGCTTGGGCATCCACTGTCACCAGGCTGCACCGCTGACCTGTATCCTTTGAAACTTGGGTTCACTTATTTTTATACTGGTGCTTTATTTTTCTTATCTCCACTAGAGATGTCTTTCATAAGTCTGATGTGTGTGCATGCCACCTAAGTGGCTTCAGTCATGTTCAACTCTTTGTGACCCTAAGGACTATAGCCTGCCAGGCTCCTCTGTCCATGGGATCCTCCAGGCAAGATTACTGGAATGGGTTGCCATGCCCTTCTCTTGGAAGGGGATGTTCCAAATCCAGGGATCAAACCACATCACTTAAGTCTCCTGCATTAGCAGCTGGGTTCTTTCCCCACTAGCGCCACCTGATGAGGGAAATGAGAGTTGGTTATGACAGACGTTGCAGAAAACTCTTGAGAGTGAGTCCCTTGGACTGCAAGGTGATCAAACCAGTCCATCCTAAAGGAAATCAGTCCTGAATATTCATTGAAGGACTGATGCTGAAGCTGAAGCTTCAGTAGTCTGGCCACCTGATGCGAAGAACTGATTCATTTGAAAAGACCCTGATGCTGGGAAAGATTGAAGGCAGGAGGAGAAGGGGACGACAGAGGATGAGATGGTTGGATGGCATCACTGACTCGATGGACATGAGTTTGAACAAGCTCCAGGTAGTGGAGATGGACAGGGAAGGCTGGTGTGCTGCAGTCCATGGGGCTGCAAAGAGTCAGACACGACTGAACGACTGAACTGAACTGAACTGATGACAAAGGAAAAGATGTTCATTGTGTTGTGCTCAAAATTACTTTCCACTTTCAACTACTGCCTGCAGAAGTTTGGGTCCCTGGATAGTCTTCTGGGGATACTGAAGGGTCATCTTATTTCCTGGTATTTTGAGGAGGAAGAGGAGAAAGGGGGTATATTAACATATGTGATGTGTCTCAGCCAGAGGCTGTTTTTACTATTTAATTATCATCATAGTAGAGTGATGTTGATAACACTGTTTCTATTTCTGCAGGACCAGGTACAGAGAGGGACCTTGCCTGAGGCAACACAGCCAATGAGTGACGGAGCCGGAAGCCACATCTTTGTCATCCAGATGCTGGACTCCACCATGCTCCTCTTCCACACGAGCCACTGTCCTTCACGTCAGTGAGAAAACAGAGCCCTAGATCATCGCCTTGGATCTCCAGACAACACAGGACATGAAAAGAATTAGTAAGCGTCTGATTTAAGAATCTGTCTGGAACTTCCCAGTGGTCCAGTGGTTAAGGATCCACCTGCCAGTGCAGGGCACAGGGATTCTCTCCCTGGCCTGGCAGATTTCACATGCTGCGAGAAAACTAAGCCCAGCCGTGCTCCGTGCTCAGTCACTTCAGCTTTGTCCAGCTCTTTGTGACCTCATGAACAGTAGAACACCAGGCTCCTCTGTCCATGGGATTTTCCAGGCAAGAATACTGGAGTGGGATCCCTACCCCAGGGGATCTTCCAGACCCTAGGATTGAACCTGCTCTCCTGCACTGCAGGCGGATTCTTTACTCCTGAGCCACCACAGAAGCCCAACCAAACCCAGGTGCCCCAACTGTTGAGCCTGTGCTCTAGAGCCCAGGAGCCACAACTACTGAATCTCATCCCAAAAGCCCATGCTCTGCAACAAGTCACTGCAGTGAGAAGCCCACTGACCACTAGAGAGTAGCCCCTGCTCTCTGCAACCAGAGAAAGCCCACTTGCAAAAATGAAGACCCAGCACAGCCATAAACAAACAAACAAACAAACAAACAAAAAAACTGATTAAAAGAAGAAAAGAATGTATTTGAGATGTGACAAGAAAGGAATATCTGGATAGGGGAAGTGACGAAGCTACAGTCATGTAGCTCAGCGCGTGTCTGAAATGGAGTTTCCTGACATTTGCATGACTGTTTTATTTCCCCCTAAATCACTACTGTCTGGGGACAGCGCATGGAGAGGGCATTTGCTTGTCGCTGAATTATCCCCAACCTTGACTCCACAGGCTATCCTGAGCCCAGGACAGTAAATTGTGGTCCTGTGTGCGCCTGGCCTTCTCTCCTGGGCTATTCCCTGCTTTCCTGCAGCTGCTGGGCTTGCTAAATGTCTCGGGAAACTATGGAGCAAGTGACTTTGAGATAAACAAGTGTTTATTTGCTCTTGAAAGTGACCTTAATTACACCTGTCAAAAATTTCCACTTGAACAGATTTAACAAGGAAACTAGAGGGCGGGTGGACATTTAGAGTTCCAAATTCAAAAAGCTCAGCAATTAAGTTCTTCTGGGCTCCTTTCTCTGGGAACCTGCCAGGCTCGGGCAGCCATGGGGTCCAAGACAGCACGCTGCGGGAATGGCTTCTTCATCACGGACATTTCTTGTTTCTCCCACTCTCTGAAGGTAGGAATCCCTGAGGCTCAACTACACAAACACAAAGTTCTGGCTCCTGGAAAGCATTTTCAAGGTTATCTAATGCAAAACCCAACTCAAGCTACCCCAGCTCCACGTTATCCCCAGAAGACTATGTTCCAGCCTCCGCTTGAATCTCTCCAGTGACAGTGAGCTCACCATCAGCCCTGTGGGTTAGGCAGTGATGGGCATGGAGACGAGGGTTGCACTCCAGAGGTGTTAAGACCTGAGTTTAAATATGGGATTCTTGGCTGATCAGCTGGGATCTTGGCCCAGTTTCTTACCTCTCTGTTTATGGAATGTAGACATTAACACAACTAGAGCTCATGGTGACTCAGTGAGAGAATCTCTAGACTTGACACAGTTCTTGGTGTTCAGTACATGTGAAAATCAGTCCATTTCTTTCTCTTCTGTTCTAATCCATTTTTCTATAATATCATGAAACATCCCACAGTCTTGAACAATATCATGCAATTTAAATGTTTAAAACAGCACCTCTATGAAAAGAGCCACTGTGGAAAGTGGAATGGAGGTTTCTCAAAAACTAAAAGTAAAACTACCATATGACCCAGAAATTCCTCACCCGGGCATCTCTCTGGGAAAAAAAAAAAAACAGAAACACTAATTTGAAAAGACACATGTACCCCACCCAGAGTTCACAGCAACACTATTTTCAAATTGCCAAGATATGGAAACAACTCAAGTGTGGCAAAGCATGTGCTATTGTTAACCGACATGAGGAGACTGCTGTGTTCACCAAATCTTATATCATATTCCTCCTTCCTTGGCCAGTGAAATGCTAGACTTCTGAGCACCTTGCAAAGGTCATGTGGCTATTTCTTGCCCATGAAACATGAACAGCTGTGATTTATATTTTTTCAGTTGAGCTAAAATCAGTCCTGAATATTCACTGGAAAACTGATGCTGAAGCTGAAGCTCCAATACTTTGGCCACCTGATGCCAAGAGCCAACTCATTTGGAAACGATCCTGGGAAAGGTTGAGGGCAGGAGGTGAAGGGGGCAGCAGAGGATGAGGTTGTTAGATAGTATCGCCAGCATGATGGACATGAATTTGAGCAAACTTCGGGAGATAATGAAGCACAGGGAAGCCTGGCATGCCACAGGTCATGGGGTTGCCAAGAGTCGGACACGACTTAGCGCCTCAACAACAACAACAACAGTTCTCTAGTTTTTTTCTTTAGCTCTAATGAATTGTCAGGTCACATGTCAAGACAGTAGAATCTCCATCAACTTGGGTCCTTGACTGAGTCAATGGAATATGGGTGTACACAGGAAATAAACATGCTTGCTTATATCACTGATATTTCAAAGTTTATAACTGCAGCATAACCTAGCTTATCCTGACTAATGCACACTCATTAAGTAATTATAAAAAGCTTAGAATTGAAGGAAAGTGAAGGAAAACACAGGTTGTCGAAAGAAAAATATATATGTTAGAACGTTTTCCTTCTAAACAGTCACTATCCATCTCAATTTTTGTAACTAAATTATGTTCTTTTGTAACTCAGATTGGTGGTTAAAAGGCCAGGTCCCATAGCAAGGGTCCAGCAACCACAGCCACTAATAAATAGTCAATTAAAGCCATGTAACATCTATTTCTCAGGAAACCCCAGTGAAATGTTTTCTTATTAGTGTAGGTTCATAGTCCTTTTTAACTTCATAGACTAACCATGGGTCCTGTTTGACTTCTGCCACATATAATGAACCATTTCATCTCTCCTTTTCCAAATCCTTGTGTGATGATTGCCTTTAGTTTGGATTTATTTCTAAGCACTTCTCTGGAGTTGAAGTTTGAGAGCACATTGAAATATTTTTGCAATGTGATAGGGTGCAGAAAAAGCAAACCCTCAGGCCAAGCTCCTGTATCAAGCAATCTGCCCTTTGTTTTAGGTAATCCTTCTTCCCGCCAGTGAGGGAAATGTCATGGTCCCTGATACACCTGTAAAGAGGTTCAGGCTCATTACATTTGAATGAATGATTGAGGTGACATGGGGAGCAAAAGCCTGAGCCATTACTCCGGCCTATAAATGTCTGATTCCAGAGCCTGCAAGCCAAGAATGAAGGTTCCCACTCCTGTGCCTGACTTTGCCTTTACCCAGCTAACATCGGGGATCACATGGAGCAAACAACAACTGAGTGCTTGAAATTTTCAAAAATATTTAATTTTTAATTATTATTTTTTTGGCCACGTGTGTGGCATGTGGGATCTTAGTTCCCCAACCAGGAGAACTGTGCCCCCTGTGTTAGGAACACAGAGCCTTAACACTGGGCGACCAGGGAAGTCCCCTCTAACACTTACGACTTTGCAACTTGCTTTCAAGTTTTTCCCTTTAACTGATCTTTACAGTCTTCCCTTGAATTCACTTACAATTTCAGGAGGCAGATGGTCTGGCCCTGTAATTTACTGTCAGGGTCAGGCACATTTCAGACCTCCCTTTGAACCTTGGATCTTCCTTCTGTACAGTGGAAGAGGAGTCATTGATTGTATCAACATTATCAAGTTAGTTTAAAATATAGAAAATAACAAAGCTTTAAATCCAAAATCACAAGTGTTAGTTTTGCTGGGTATTTTGGGCATTTATCTCCTTTATTAAAGCCTTAGCATTGATCCAAGAGGAAGGAATTAAGAACATAAGGATTTCATTCCAAACAACCGATGTTTTAGAAATGAAGTAGAAAACACTGTGATGAGAAATTGTTTTGAAGGTGTTAATGTATTCCAATTATTCTGAGAAATGTTGAAATTCAGAAGATAGGAGGGGCTCATCCTTCTCCTTCAAGCAAAAACTTTGGCTTCTGAAAATCATTGTTGAAACTGATTTTCATTTCCTTATTGAAAATTCACTGCATTTAGAAAATGGATCAGAATCCTTACTGAAATTACACTCCATTTAGAAAATTCATTGCATTTAGAAAATGGGTCAAAATTGAAAATTCAGTGCATTTTTGTGGAACTTTTAATTGCCATTTACATAAATTGTCTGATTTCATGAAATAATTGAGGCAAAACTTCATTTTACACTATGGCTCCAAATAATAAAATAAACAGTTATTATTTGTGAGCATGCTCAGTGTGAGAGACTCTGGATATTTAACCCACAGTTAAGGTTTATAACAACACTGAAATGTAAGAATCAACCGCCTCTCTTATGGTGAGAAATACGAGAAGCAGAGGGCTTACCAAGCTTTGTCAAGACCACAGTTGTAAGTGACTCTCCCAGGATTTGCAAGCTGGTCTCCCTGACTCCGGCTTCCCTGGTGGCTCAGTGATAAAGAATCCACCTGCCAATGCAGGAGATGTGGGTTCGATCCCTGAGACAGGAACATCCCCTTAAGAAGGAAATGGCAACCCCCTCCAGCATTCTTGCCTGGGAAATTCCATGGACAGAAGAGCTTGGTGGGATACAGTCCATGGGGTCACAAAGAGTTGGACAGGACTTGGTAACTAAACAACAAAAAAATCCCTGACTCCAAAGCCTATACATCCTTCCCCTACTATTCCTATCCCTGTGCATAGTCTAGTCAATAGGCAAACTGTAATCTAGGACAACAGCTCTCCTTTCTGAAATTGCAAGTACTTCTAGTAACTCACAATGCTTAAAGCCAATGCCCCAGCCAAGTGTGTGACCTCAAAGCATTTCTATTATTAATGATATCATGATTTTCTCCATAGCAACACTCCTTAAGTTCTAGCTCTTGTGAATGAAAAAAGATTAAAGCCACTTAGAAAGAAGAAAGTGGCATATCAGAACAGAGCAACCTCTTTCTCAGAGTATAATTTTGAAAAAGAAAATTGACATTTTATAAATACCAAGGATGCAAGAATTATTAAAATCCAACCCAGCCAGAATGTTAGATGGGGATTT
The DNA here is from genome assembly GCA_917880005.1 of Nanger dama. Classification (NCBI taxonomy): domain Eukaryota; kingdom Metazoa; phylum Chordata; class Mammalia; order Artiodactyla; family Bovidae; genus Nanger; species Nanger dama. The sequence continues at coordinate 2,303,989 of CAKJTW010000074.1, read as the reverse complement.
GGATTTGTATAATAGATGCACTCATGTTTCCATGGAGGGAAGTGGAAGAAAGCAAACAAGAAACGTTTTCCACAGTGTTTACCATCTTTACACACTTCCCACAGGTCTGCACTGGCAAGCTTAACACCAAAGACAATAACACTTGTATATGATGCTCTTACTGTGCCCCAGACAATATGCTAAATGCTTTACATATTTCATCTCATTCAACTCTTGTGATAACCCTAGAAAAAAACTGATGCCCAGAGATAAGAAGTGGCAAGGCTGGGATTTGAACTTGAGCTTGCCTGACATTAAGATTCTGCATTCAAAATGCACACATCTGATGAAACCAGTTAGCTAAGGATTATTCACAGACATTTGTTTTCCACAGTCCTCTGATCTACTGGTTTCATTATGAAAAGCATCATGAGTATATTCTTGAGTAGCGCAAGGGAAGATCTATGAAAAAGCAAAGCACTTACGAAAAATAAATGATCTACATTAAGCAAGTCTCCTCCTTCTACTGGACCTCAGCTCTCTAATGTGTACAATGGGTCTTTGTACATGTTGAAATTTTCTAAGGTCTTCCTTAAGAAAATGCATTTGAGAGATACCCAGGAGAGGAGACCTGGGCAGCAATGCTAATGAATGAGCTCTCTCCTAGCTCTGCCACTTTCAAGCTCATTGTGTGTCTCTGTGTCTTCATTTCTTCAAATTTTATTTTACTTTTTGGCCTCATGTCTTGTGGGGCTCTAGTTTCCTGACCAGAGATTGAACCTGTGCTCTTGGCAAGTGAGTACAGAGTCCTAACCACTAGTCCACCATGAAATTCCCTGTTTACTCAGCTTTAAAATAGGAATAAAAGGGCCTGAGCTGAGAATTACTGTGAACTACTAACAATTTTTTTTTAAAAAGGCCCAGTGAATCTCCTGGAATATACAATCAATCCACTTGGGTTTTTTGGTCTTTCCATCAAAACAAGAGGCTTGTGGAGAGCAAGAAAAATGAAGGGAGAAAGCAAATCTTTGGGGATATGAGTATATAGTATGGGCCACTGACACACTAAAATACAACCAGTGTCCTTCCCCTGGTTCTTTTTTTTTTTTTCTCTAACAAGCAAAATGAAAAGGAAATAGATATAAGAATGAGAATTTTACTTGAGTTAGAAAAAGAAAAGTAGATATGAAGGAAAATTATGAGGGAAGCCTTGATCTTTTCCCTCCTCTTTGGCACCCAGCTGCCCTCCAACCCTGCTCACATTTAGACCAATGATTCACTGAAGAAATACTAACCAGGAACCTACTAAGTGCCAGGCCCTGGGCTTGATGCCAAAGATCAATGGGGACTAGACACCACTCCTGCCCTTGAAGTCCTAAAGGTACGTACAGGGGTACGAGCAAAACAAATGCTCATTTTAATGCAGCATAAAGCAGTGCTCATATACAGAAAGGACAACCTACACACAGCCTGTATATGAGGGGCCACCAGGAGCAACGAGATGCCATGGAAGCTGAGAGGGGAAGCTACATTTTCTTGAATTAGCAAGTGGAAGATAGCCAGTGAGGCTCTGCGCCTTTGGATTAAGAACCAGATGAAAGGGTGGGAGAGTCTTCCATTTCTGGGCAGACTTGTGGGTCTTCACTTCAGGGTCCTGGCGAGTTACAGAAGTATTAACATGATGAGGAGACTTCCTGGGGGTCAAGTGGTGGGGACTCTGCCCTTCAAAGCAGGGGGCACTGGTTAGACCCCTGGTCAAGGAACTGTGATACTATACACTGCACAGTGCAGCAGAGAGAGAGAGAGAAGAAACTAGAAAGAAGCAACGTGAGGTGGTAGAAGTGCTACAGCACCATGCAGGGAGGGAGTGTGGACACGCTCACGCGTATCTGGTGACACGTTTCTGCTGGGAGATCACCGCTGCTTTGGACTCTTCACTTACCTGCTTTGCTCATCTGCTTTCTCGGCCTGTTCCCATTCCCTCTAGACACTGTGTGCCCCTTAAGAATACTGCACTTCTCCTGGACATCCCCTTATTCACCTCTGTGGACACCAGCTCCTCTCCTTCTGCACGTGTGTCAAGATCCATGTTCTAGCACCTGGTCCAGCTTTACTTCAAGTTTCTTTCTCCTCCCTTTGGATACCATCTCAGGCCCCCTCATTTTTCCCCAAATTGCCCACAGGGGCTGAAATGGGTGAAGAGTTATCAAGAGGAAAGGTCAGTGATTAATAGGCATGACTGGAAAGGTTACATGAAGAACTTTCTTTTACAGAGTTCACAAAGCCCCAGGCAGTTCTAGTAAAGGGGGAAATGGGCCAAGAAAAAATGGCCAGGAATTTCAGGCAGAGTCCGTCTCATAGAAAGCACTCTGAAACCAACTAGAAATGGTACTGTCCCTCTGCTATATTGGTGAGAAAAGGCACACTGGTTTTAATTATACAGACGTATACACACAGACATGTTTATATTTCATTTTTATTAAAGTAATGCACTTTTGAGATTAAAATACACAAACATACACATACACACACACACACACACACACACACACACACACGTGGTTGAGAGCAGTGCCCAAGGGCTCTTTGCCCCATGTTTTTCACCCCCCTCTATTCAGTTCCACATAGATAAGCTCTTTTAATTTCTTTAGCTTTCTTTACATATGTGTGTTTGTGTGTGTGTATTTGTGTCTTCATGTGTGTGCCTGCTAAGTCGCTTCAGTCATGTCCGACTCTTTGTGACCCCAAGCAGTAGTGCCACATGGGAAGCCATATATATATATACACACACACGTGCGTGTGTGTGTGTGTGTGTGTGTGTTTATGGGTGGTGGTAGTTTAGTTGCTAAGTCATGTCTGACTTTTTGCGATCCCATGGGCTGTAGCCTGCCAGGCTCCTCTGTCCATGGGATTCTCCGGGCAAGAATACTGGAGCAGTTTGCCATACCCTCCTCCAGGGAATCTTCCCCAACCCAGGGACTGAACCCAAGTCTTCCACATTGCAGGCAGATTCTTTACCACCTGAGCCACTGGAGAAGCCCATATTGGGGGATCTTTCTATTTGGGGCTTAACTCCGCACCTGGACTAATGGTCTTAGGTGGCCAGCAGCACCGCCATACTGCGTCCTATTAGTCAACTGTCAATACAGTCATGAGGCTGTTGGGAAGAAAGAGATGTAGATTCCAATCCTGGAGCTCATTGGTTGCTTGACTTAGATCAAGGGACAACTCTTTGAAGCCTGTTTCTTTCTCTGTTAAGTGTGGCAACAACACGGAGGGGGCGTTTAGACCCACGACACAGGGAAGCACACTTACTCCTTGGATGTGGAGATTCCTACGTATCCCCAAACTTCAAATCTGAAGTTTGATTTGATGTGCAACTAAAGGACTTTGGGGTGGTCCCCCTTGGAAGGCAGGAGAGATGAAGGTATTTTGTCTGCTGGAAGGAAAGAAATGTGCTGATGATCAAAAGAACAGTGTTAGTTATTAGTTCTGTTTCTCCAAAGAGTTCTGGGTCTCCCCTTTACCAGGCAGATGAGAGGATTGTCCTTCTCTGGCCCCTTGAAGGTAGTCTGCCTGTGTAACTTGCTTTGGTCAATAGAATGTGACCAGAAGTGGCGTGTGTGCCCTCTGGGCAGAGGCTTAAGAACTAGTGGATGACCCACCAGCACATTCTCCCGCTGTGCAACTGGCAGTGCTCCCAGATGATGGTAGGTGCTCCATCGGTCTGTTTCTTAGAGCAAGATCATCGCAGAACAGGGCGAGAAGAAACCCAGGATGGGCTTATTCATGAACGAGAGCTAAGCCTTTCTTGTTTCCAGTCTCCAGAGCTGTGGGGCTTAGTTACATGTGGCAGAAAAAAATTCTGAGTGGACCTCATAAACTTCATGCCCTAGTGTTACTCTCAAGATCAGAGCACCTCACAAAGCAAAGGGATTTGGTTAATGAAATTAATGAGAAGACTCTACACAGGGACATCACCAAATGGTCAACACTGAAATCAGATTGACTATATTCTTGGCAGCCAAAGATGGAGAAGCTCTATAGAGTCAGCAAAAACAAGACCAGGAGCTGACTGTGGTTCAGGTCATGAACTCCTTATTGCCAAATGCAGACTTAAATTGAAGAAAGTAGGAAAAACCACTAGACCGTTCAGGTATGACCTAAATCAAATCCCTTATGACTATACAGTGGAAGTGACAAACAGATTCAGGGATTAGATCTGATAGATAGAGTGTCTGATGAACTATGGACAAAGTTCTTGACATTGTACAGGAGGCAAGAATCAAGACCATCCCCAAGAAAAAGAAATGCAAAAAGCAAAATGGTCGTCTGAGGAGGCCTTACAAATAGCTGTGAGAAGAAAAGTGAAAGGCAAAGGAGAAAAGGAAAGATATACCCATTTGAATGCAGAGTTCCAACGAAGAGCAAAGAGAGATAGGAAAGCCTTCTTCAGAGATCAATGCAAGGAAATACAGGAAAACAATAAAATGGGAAAGACTAGAGATCTCTTCAAGAAAATTAGAGATACCAAGGGAACATTTCATGCAAAGATAGGCTCAATAAAGGACAGAAATGGTAGGGACCTAACAGAAGCAGAAGATATTAAGAAGAGGTGGCAAGAATACACAGAAGAACTATACACAAAAGATCTTCATGACCCAGATAATCACAATGGTGTGATCACTCACCTAGAGCCAGACATCCTGGAATGTGAAGTCAAGTGGGCCTTAAAAGCATCACTACGAACAAAGCTAGTGGAGTGATGGAATTCCAGTGGAGCTATTTCAACTCCTAAAAGATGATGCTGTGAAAGTGCTGCACTCAATATGCCAGCAAATTTGGAAAACTCAGCAGTGGCCACAGGACTGGAAAAGGTCAGTTTTCATTCCAATTCCAAAGAAAGGCAATGCCAAAGAATGCTCAAACTCCAGCACAATTGCACTCATCTCACATGCTAGTAAAGTAATACTCAAAATTCTCCAAGCCAGGCTTCAGCAATACATGAACCATGAACTTCCAGGTGTTCAAGCTAGATTTAGAAAAGGCAGAGGTACCACAGATCAAATTGTCAGCATCTGCTGGATCATTGAAAAAGCAAGAGAGTTCCAAAAAACATCTATTTCTGCTTTATTGACTATACCAAAGTCTTTGACAGTGTGGATCACAATAAACTGTGGAAAATTCTTCAAGATTTGGGAATACCAAGCCACTTGACTGGCTTTTTAGAAATCTGTATGCAGGTCGGGAAGCAACAGTGAGAAATGGACATGGAACAACAGACTGGCTCAAAATCAGGAAAGGAGTATATCAAGCCTGTATATTGTCACCCTGCTTATTTAACTTATATGCAGAGTACATCATGAGAAATGCTGGTCTGGATGAGGCACAAACTGGAATCAAGATTGCTGGGAGAAATATCAATAACCTCAGATATGCAAATAACACCACACTTATGGCAGAAAGAAAAGAAGAACAAAAGAGTCTGTTGATGAAAGTGAAAGAGGAGAGTGAAAAAGCTGGCTTAAAACTCAACATTCAGAAAACTAAGATCATGGCATCCGGTCCCATCACTTCATGGCAAACAGATGGGGAAACAATGTAAACATTGATAGACTTTATGGGGCTCCAAAATCACTGCAGATGGTGACTACAGCCATGAAATTAAAAGACACTTGCTCCTTGGAAGAAAAACTATGACCAGCCTAGAGAGCATATTAAAAAGCAGAGACATTATTTTGCCAACAAAGGTCAAAGCCATGTCTAGTCAAAGCTATGGTTTTTCCAGTAGTCATGTATGGATGCGAGTGTTGGACTCTAAAGAAAGCTGAGAGCTGACAATTGATGCTTTTCAACTGTGGTGTTGGAGTATACTCTTGAGAGTCCCTTAGACTACAAGGAAATCAAACCAGTCAATCCTAAATGAAATCAGTCCTGAATATTCATCGGAAGGACTCATGCTGAAGCTGAAACTCCAATAGTTTGGCCACCTGATGCGAAGAACTGACACATTTAAAAAGACCCTGATGCTAGGAAAGATTGAAGGCAGGAGGAGAAGGGGACAACAGAGGATGAGATGATTGGATGGCATCACCGACTCGATCGAAGTGAGTTTGAGTAAGCTCCGGGAGTTGGTGATGGACAGGGAAGCCTGGCGTGCTGCAATCTATGGGGTTCCAAAGAGTCAGACACAACTGAGCAACTGAAATGAACTGAATTGAATCTAACCACATGGGTGTTTTAAAAGCTGAGCATCTTCTCTATCTAGTAGCAGAGGAAGGCAGAAAAATATGAAGCCTGAGGAAGATTCTCTGTTGCTGAGATGCAAGGGGCCAAATGGAGAGACCTGAGATTAGCCTCTAGCTGCTGGGAGCAACTCAAAGCCAGCAGCCAGCAAGAGATTAAATTTGCCTACAGTTTGAGTGAACACCAAAGTGTTTTCTACCTTCAGACCAGAGCCCACCTGTTTGACTCCTTGTTAGGCCATAAACACAGAACTTAAAGTTGTACAAGTTTCTGATCTACAGAACTCAAAACTGATAAATGGATGAGCTTTAAGCTGCTCAAATTTTGCCATTCTTATGCTACAATAGAGAGCTAGTACATTACAGCACCCTCAACTAGCTCATCCAAAGCGATTCACAATTCGAATTTATGGTAGGAACCATTCTACTGTGATTTTTTTTTTTTTAAGCAAGAAATTGTTCCTTAAAGACTTTGCTTCTCCGGATCCTAGAAGAGTGACTGACACGTGATTTGATCAGACTGAGAAAACAAGACTGATGTCATGTCTTTAACAAACTACCTCACATGTACTTAATAAAAAGGGTTTTTAAAAAATCTTGTTATAGCTATCACTTGTGTAAATTAAAAAGTCTATCACTGTTTTGAAAAACTATTAGAGGTGATACTTTTTCTTCATCCCGTCCAGATCACATAGTTGTATATGATAAATAAAAGAATAAAACTTTGTTCTTGGGAGCCCTAGATCACCTATATTTTTATTTCCTCAAAAAGGTTTTCCTGAATCTTCAGACTTCCTGGGATCTTCCTGCTAAATTTGTTCAAAACACTATTTCTGATTTGAGAAATTTTCTCAACTATAACTAGATAATTATTTGTAAAACTGATTGCTTGAAATCTGGCTATCGTCTCTGAGAACAGACACCACGCTTGATTGATTGGAGTTTTTCTCTAGGACCTCACATAACTCCTGAAATAAACACTTAATGCGAAATTCCAACAGAAAAAAGGAGCTGACCGGAAGGTAACAGAGTCGACCTGCAGTAATGTAAATGCTACATGGGCAGGACTTACTGTTCCAAGAGGATGGACACAGAGGAACACTGGCCTGCATGCTAGGCATGTGGCATTAAGTCATCATTTCGTGAAAGGGGTCTAGCAAAAGGAAGTTGTATTTCTAGAGCTACAACTCAATGAACTGGGATTCAGAGGGACTGAAGAACAAGCAAGAAACATTCAGACGACAGTTCTGTCCTCTAGATTGGGCTCACACAATGAGAGCTGTCGGGAGATTTGGTTGGGTACCAGGGAGGCTCCCAGGCCAACTTATTCCAAAGAATCTTGTGTAGAGTCTAGCTGATATCTATACCCTAGCACCAGAGAAGCTAATCCTTGTGGAATCAGTGGCTCAAGTGTAGGTCTAGGTAAAGCAATCTATTCTAAGATCCATAAGATGCTTGATAAATGTAGACAATACTTACTATTGTCATATGGATTCTGTGCTAGGGACTGTTTAACCTCTTTAAGATGTATTGCCCCAGTTTATTTGCAGAGCACCTCCTAGGCATAAGTGTTAATATAGTCTGTATTTTAGAGAAGAAAACCTGAAGCATAGGTTCTTAAGGTCATAGAGCCAGTCCCCAGGTCATAAGGCCGATAAATCAGTGCTTGAACACTGCAATATGAGCTCTGAGCGCACTAACATTCTGGCCTATGACGTGGTAGAAAGGGTGTGTATGTTTGGAGACCAAAGATAGAGGTTCAGATCTGGTCTTTCCAGGTTGCCGCTGGACCAACCTGAACAACTTAATTAATTTCTCTCCACTTCAGGGTACTTTTCTACAAAGTAGACCCAATTGCACTTACCTGCAGGAGTGGTATGGGGACTGTGTAATAATAATGGTAAGCATCAGACAGAGTAGATTTTCAACACGTATAACTTCTGCCTCTTTTGTGACTGATGCAGGCTTTTATCTGCATATAAAGATGCTCAGAACTTGCCTCAGCTGGGAGGGTCAGAGAAAGAGAGAGGTGAGCGCATGAAGACTTGCCTGCCTTACTATTTCCACGCCTGCCTTACTACCGCTATACTGTTCGCTTGCTGCTGAATGAAGATAATAGTGTTTCGCTTACAGGGTTTTCATGAAGATCAAATGAGATCATTTTTGTGAGAGTGCTCTACAAATAGAATATAAGGGCACGTCAGGTAATATTCATAACATTCTGTCTCATTCAACAGAATAAAGGCTGGAAGAATCCCAAAGCCTAAGTATTGTTAGGAGAGGGATTTGTGTTTTCAATTGTTCCTTCTTAGAAATTGGAAAAGTGGTTTCAGCTTGAATATGTATACTGAAGCTATTTCACTTTCCGTTTAAATTCAGAGATGCCGAAACCCTGTCATTTAGGCTCCCAGGAAATAGCACTGGAGTCACCTACCTGCTCTCAGTGTTAATCAAGTACTTAGTACTTAACTGAAACTGAGGAAATAACATCCTCAATCATGGTTTAGTCTTTTAGCTAGACGGGCAAGTTTACCTATTGGGGAATCACTGTGGTTTGACGATCCAAATTCATTTGTGTGGCTTCCAAAGCTCTTCAAGATCTGAAACCTGTTTTATCTCCATCACTCTGCCTTTCTTCTCCTGCTCCCAATCCCAGCTCTGTTAACCCTGATCACTCACTGCCACATTAATAGATAGTTACATCTCATACCTCTGTGCATTTATTATACTTCTTCTTCAACCTGGAATGTCTTTACCTGCCCGACCTCCCATCGTCACATACAGACTTCCGTGTTTCTTCTGAAATCTAACTCATCCTTTAGCTATAACTCAGACAGTCCCTAATTATGAAGTCTTCCTTCTTTGTCTTTCTTTCATCCAGAGTTTATGCCTTCCTCTCCTATGTCTCCCTTATCATGCATGCATCCATGTGTCATGCAAGCATCCGTGTGTCATACATGCATCCATGTGTCATGCATGCATCCACGTATCCATCCCTCCCTTTCTCCATTCTTCCCTTTCTCTTTCCTCCCCTCCCTTCATTCTTTCCTCCTTCTATTCCTCCCTCCCTCCATCCATCCATCACCCAACATTCAAGGCACTGTCCAAAATTTTAAAGCTCTAAAAATGGGAAAAACAAACAAAAAACACTAGATCCCATCTTTCAAACACCCTGTTATTTAATGATGAATAGTTGTTCAATACTGTGATTGTAGTGAATAAATGAGGTGATGGTGACAACTGAGATAGAAAGTGGTTTGTCATGGGTAAATCGAAGAAGACTTCAGATGAGAGTTGATATTTACCTATGTTGAAGAGTTAATAAGAAGAAATAACAGTATGGAGCACAGAATTACAATGATTTTCATACTTCATACATTAACTTGTATATGTGGCTTCCTACCTCTGTTATTCTGGGAATCACTTGAACACAAAAATCCTAGGCTGTTATTTATTCTTTGTCCTTTGAGGAATGCCTGGCACATTGAAATGAGTGAATTGATAGATATGACAATGGTTTAGGAAAGAGAAAATATTTTCCTTTTTTTGACTTAAAGGAGTTCATGATGGCAAGATGGGAAAATCATAACCTGCATAGATGAGGCTAATCATAGTCTTAGAAGTGAGGGCTCTGAAGGCTAACTATATGATACATTGTTTATGCATATTACAGTTACGCAATACTAACTTTTGATTGTTAAGCACTTAATATGTTCCAGACAACAGCTGAATATTTTCTCAGCCTTAATATATCAATCTACAAAACAATCTTGGAATGTGGGCATTATTTTCTCTGTTTTAAGACTGAAAAGAAAACTAGCACCCAAGAGGTAAAGCTACTTATTCCAGGTCATGTAGTTTTACAATTAAGACCCTCAATGGATGGGATCGTGTCCACCCACACTGGGAAGGGACATCTGCTTTCAGTTCAGTTCAGTCGCTCAGTCGTGTTCGACTGTTTCCAACCCCATGAATCGCAGCACGCCAGTTCTCCCTGTCCATCACCATCTCCCAGAGTTCACTCAGATTCATGTCAATCGAGTCAGTGATGCCATCCAGCCATCTCATCCTCTGTCATCCCCTTCTCCTCCTGCCCCCAATCCCTCCCAGCATCAGAGTCTTTTCCAATGAGTCAACTCTTCGCATGAGGTGGCCAAGTACTGGAGTTTCAGCTTTAGCATCATTCCTTCCAAAGAAATCCCAGGGCTGATCTCCTTCAGAATGGACTGGTTGACCTCCTTGCAGTCCAAGGGACTCTCAAGTCTTCTTCAACACCACAGTTCAAAAGCATCAATTCTTTGGCACTCAGCCTTCTTCACAGTCCAACTCTCACATCCATACATGACCACAGGAAAAACCATAGCCTTGACTAGACGGACCTTAGTCGGCAAAGTAATGTCTCTGCTTTTGAATATACTATTTAGGTTGGTCATAACTTTTCTTCCAAGGAGTAAACGTCTTCTAATTTCATGGCTGCAGTCACCATCTGCAATGATTTTGGAGCCCCAACAAATAAAGTCTGACACTGTTTCCACTGTTTCCCCATCTATTTCCCATGAAGTGATGGGACCGGATGCTATGATCTTCGTTTTCTGAATGTTGAGCTTTAGGCCAACTTTTTCACTCTCCACTTTCACTTTCATCAAGAGGCTTTTTAGTTCCTCTTCACTTTCTGCCATAAGGGTGGTGTCATCTGCATATCTGAGGTCATTGATATTTCTCCCATTAATCTTGATTCCAGCTTGTGTTTCTTCCAGTCCAGCATTTCTCATGATGTACTCTGCATAAAAGTTAAATAAGCAGGGTGACAATATACAGCCTTGATGGACTCCTTTTCCTATTTGGAACCAGTCTGTTGTTCCATGTCCAGTTCTAACTGTTGCTTCCTGACCTGCATACAGATTTCTCAAGAGGCAGGTTAGGTGGTCTGGTATTCCCATCTCTTTCAGAATTTTCCACTGTTTATTGTGATCCACACAGTTAAAGGCTTTGGCATAGTCAATAAAGCAGAAATAGATGTTTTTTTGGAACTCTCTTGCTTTTTCGATGATCCAGCAGATGTTGGATCTGCTTTATGAGTCATCAAATTCAAAGACTAACCTCTATCAGAAGCATACAAACACACTGAGAAATCATGTTTAATTACATATATAGCACCTCCTGGCCCAAGTAACGTACTTTAACCATCACATGCCTCGTGAAGCCCACAGGAGAATCCAAGCACCATCATGGTGTATCGTCTGATGATCACACCACCTTTCAGAGTGTCTAATATTTGGTTTTGTTTACTTCCAGATTTCAGCTTCCTTTTAAAGTGGCATTTGTAGAACATTTAGAGGAACTGGGAAATAATAATAGCTTTCATGTTGGGTCCTTTCAGTTACTCTCTTAAATATCAAGATAAAGCTTAAAATAAAACTCTTTAGATTATATTAATGCACCACTAGGTTAAGGTGGGGCTTTCCTGGAAGAAAGAATCCACCTGGAATCTCAGAGACCCAGGTTGAATCCCTGGGTCAAGAAGATCCCCTGGTGAAGAATGACTACCTGCTCCAGTAGTCTTGTCTGGAGAATCCCATGGACAGAGGAGCCTAGCAGGCTCCAGAATGCAGGGTCACAAAGAGTCAGACAGCTGAGCTACTAACACTTTTACTTTTCAGGTTAAGGCTGTCTCTATTTAGGTAATTACAAGTTTAAATCATCTTAAATCCTTATTTCTGTGTCATTAGACAATTCCATCCTACTCTTTTAATTCCATGGCCAATTAACACAAGACATGGTATGAGTTCTCCAAGATTTATAATTAGCTTTGAGGTGGAATCCCGGCTTTGCCACTGTAATCAGCTATGAGATTTGGGACAAATTAGTTAAATGCAGATACACTAATAGCTTAATTTTCTTATCTGTAAAATGAGCATGTTGAGGTATATCTTGGAATGTTGTATAAAAGACTAGAAAAATATATTTTAAATTCTATTGTATATATTAGTACCAAGTAACAGATACTTCACAAAATTTTTCCTTACAAAAAGAAAAAAATTCTGATATAAGGGGGTAATATAGTCAGGAAAAAAGCATTTTCTCTGTAAGAAAAAATAAATATCTTATTTACACTGCAGAGGGGCGAATAAAGTAGCTGAGTCATCATGAAGTAAAAGGTCTAGATCTTTCCTCTGTTCTTCTGGAAACCAGACCAAGAACAGGCACACTGAAGTTCTGAGAAGACAAATTTAGGCTTAATGTGGTGATTAGCCAAACGATAATAGACAACCGGCTGAGACTCTGGATGGTAACTGAATCTAATAGAATTTAATAGCATCATCATCCATTTGTTGTATTGTGTTTGTTTTATGCATTAAATTATTTTTAAGTTTGCATTTCATTTATCATAAGTGATTCTTATTTTCCAGTTAAGATGGCAATTGATTTTTTTCCATGTGAAATTTTTTAGAGTAAAAAGTATCTGTTAAAAGAAGAACATTAAATAATAGTATTTTGTGTATCTATAATAAACATCCTGCAGGTGATGCAGAAATGGCTGATAGTTGGGAAATGCTGTCTCCATTAAGGAATAATCTGCCTACTTTCAGATCCTTTTCAACTCTTTTGAGAGAGTGCATGCTCAGTCGTGTTTGACTCTTTGCAACCCCATGGATTGTAGCCCATGGACAGGCTTCTCTGTCCGTGGGGATTCTCCAGGCAAGAATACTGGAGTGGGGTGCCACGCCCTCCTCCAGGGAATCTTCCCAACCCAGGGATCGAACCCAGGTCTTCTGCATTGCAGACAGATTCTTTAACACCTGAGCCACCAGGGAAGCCCGTTGATCCTCTCTATTGAATGTTTATTTTATACTTCAATCTATTCTTTTTTTCATCACACTGTGGGATCTTAGTTACAGGGATCGAACCCAGGTCTCCAGAATTTACAGGTAAATTCTTTACCATCAGAGCCACTAGGGAAGCCCGTTGGAACTCTAGGCACCCTGTAAATTACAGACATGCCTGTACTGTAAATCTCCAGTAAATAGCAGAATCACTCATATTCCACTGTCTCATGGCCCAAAATTCACCTCTCTAACACTTAGGGCTGTGTCTTGTTTGTGCTAAGTCGCTTCAGTCATGTCCAACTCTGTGCGACCCCAGAGATGGCAGCCCACCAAGCTCCCTCGTCCCTGGGCTTCTCCAGGCAAGAACACAAGCTGCCAAAGTTGCACCCATGCTGATGAAGGACCTCCCCACGCCCCTGCCCCAGAGAGTGTGAGGACTGCTCGTGGTCATTTTCCCTAGACTGCCCCTTTCTCCTCCTCTGAATTCCCACTTGCTCCTGAGCATTCAAGACAAGTCATAGAGTATAAATTCTCAGCTCAGACGTGGGTTTACATCCTGATTCGATCATGAATTAGCTATAAAACATCATTCAAACTTTGATAGCTTCAATTTTCTCATCTATAAAACAGGGATCTCATAGACTTGTTATAATTAAATGAGATAGTAAATAAGACAAGACATGATACTTATGTGACACATGAACATTTTTGCAAAAAAGGTAATTTTGCTCTCCTAATGAATCTTTCTTTATTCCATCCCACAACAAAGTCAGAAGCAATTGCTTTCTCCTACATATATCTCTCAAAGTTATATGAACTTATTATGGGACAGTCAACAAAATCTCTGATGTAATAGACATTTCTGCTCCCTCTCCTCAAATTTCTCATAGAAGAGAGGAAGCTGATGAAGGTGACCATTTCTTTTGCTTGTGGATCTCTAACCTTAGAAGCTTCTGGCATATAATTTAAAACAATACAATGATAAATTTTATAGATTGTATTTTGAATGAGAATAGCAAAGCATTAGCAAAATTAAATATTCAAAAGAATGCATGTTGGCCAGGAGCATTTAGGTACCACCCTTAATTTACATATCAGTTGACAATCTATTCAAATACTTTTCTACAAAGCTTTACCAACTTTTTTTTTTTTTTTTGGTCTACACTGCCCAGTTTGCAGGGTCTTAGCAAGTGACCAGGAGTTTAACCCTGGCCCTTGGCTGTGAGGGGCTTCTCAGGTGGCCCTAGTAGTAAAGAACCTGCCTGCCAATGCAAAGAGATGAAAGAGATGCAGGTTCAATCCTTGGATTGGCAAGATCCCCTGGAGGAAGGCATGGCTACCCACTCCAGTAGTCTTGCCTGGAGAATGCCATGGACAGAGGAGCCTGGTGGAATACAGTCCATAGGGTTACAGAGTCGGACATGACTAAAGTGACTTAGCACGCACGCACACACTTGACAGTAAAGCATAGAGTCCTGACCACTGGACAGACGTGGAATTCCCGCCAGCTTCGGATAAGAATTAGTATTCTCACTTTGAAGAGGGGAAAACTGAGAAGGGATATGGAAAGGTCACCTGATGGGTCTCCAGCAGTGAAGCTGGTTACTGGCTGTATAATGAAGAGTGAGGACTCTTTCAGCAGCCAGGAGGGAAAACCTGACCCAAACTAAGTGAGAAGGAGAGTGGATGTTCATGTAACGCACAGAGTTAGGTGAGTCATGGTTCAGGCCCCAGATGATGTCACAAGGCTCCGCTATTCTGTTCTGGTCTCTCTGGGCGGGACACATCAGTGGGTTCTGCCTGATGATTCCAGGTTATGATTACTGCAGCATCTGATCCAGCGGAAGAGACCATTCACCCCCTGAACGTGCTGACCGAAATCAGAGAACTGAGTCTTGGGAACAGTAAAGGCCCTCACTGGGGTCGCTTCTCCACCCGCTGGAACCTACTCTGTGGATGAGGCACTGAACGCATAGGTAGCATAGCCTGGGCACCTGGAATCTAGGGGTGAGAGCAGGTCGGGGAGTCAAGTGGAGTGAAAGCAGGTGCAATCAGCTTTATTCACCTTATGAACGTGGACCAAAAATGTAGTGGTTTTTACAATATAAAATCAGAGTATTGTTCTCAAAAATATAGTATTTTGATGAGCAAGAACAATAAAATTTACTCCAGTGGCAGAATCAAGAGAACTACCTTCTCCTGAATCAAGATACATCTCCAATTCAAAAGACCATCTGAAGACCATGATAGAAAAAGACAATTCTATACACACACTTGTGTGCACGTATGTGTATATATATGTGTATGTTTTTTCCACATTCTATACGTATGTGTTTATTTGAATATATATATATATATATACGACATGATAAAATCTATCATTTAACCCAATGTATCACCTTGGGTTAAACCCTCAAAGGTTAGTAGAAAAAGTACAAATAAAATGGGTATATGGGGCCAGAAAATTAACTGTTATCCAGGAAACTGGCTCTACAACCTAAAAATAATAATCAAAGATTGTCAAAAGAGGAAAGGATACCAGTGACTAATTTTGAGTTGCTATTTATCTTTCCAAAGAAAGAAAATAAAGGTTTAATGTCTTTCCCATTAATACATGGCTCTAGATTTTTTTTTCCAAGTTATATCACCAGAAGCCTACATATGAGCTACATTATTTCAGTTTTCTATAGAATTAAAAGTTAATGTTAATTAAAATTAATAATATTATATAGAATGAAAGGGTAATAATTTACATTAAGAGCCACTATACTGACTTTTAATCTTGGATCACTTGAGAAATAATTTCCTGAAGAACACTTCCGAAATTTCATATATCAATTCCTAAAGACATTGTTATCATCACAAATGGTCCCTAGGTGAGACTTTGTGAAATTAAGGGAGATAAATTCCTTCAAGGGATTAAATAAGTCAAAAGTTCATCTTTCTAGAGAAATTTGATAGAGGTCCTTTCATCAGAAGTGAAAAAGAATTCACTATGAAGATGGTGTTCATATCAAAGCTTATTGTTCACTTAAAGAGTTCATTTAACAAATATGTTAAATACCTTTAGGAAATGTAAGCATGGTGCTGCCAAAGACAAAGTCTCTGCTCTAGTGGAGATTCCACCCCGGAGAGAGATTTTAAAAATACAAACAAATAAGTACTAAAATATTAAGTAATAATAAAATATCGAAGGAAAGATATGCTTGCTTAGGTTTTTGCATTTATTCTCTAGTACCTCAGTGAACTCTTGATAAAGTTCTTCAAGAGTTATCACTTCTTTAATTCTTTTGGAATACAAATTTTTGCTTATAAACTGCCTTAATTCCTTTTTGACATTAGTCTTAGCATATATGTAAATATCTCTTTAACTTGAATCAAGTAGTGAGAATTGTTCTTACCAAATCCAATATAATGCAGTATATATAATATAGAATGCCTCTTATGTACTGAATATTGTTGCTAGGGAGGGGGAGACATACAGGAATATGAATGAGTGCAATAAAATGAAATGTGTTATGCTAACTGGAAGAAATAGGAATTCCAGAGACAGATGAGGGCACTCGAGGTGGACAGAAGAGCATCCTCAAACGGCTCCATTTACTTGTCCAAACCCTGCAATGCATCTGGAATGCAGAGCGGTGAGATGCAGTGATGAGGAAGCAGCTGCAGAAGTGATGAGCCTGAAAAGCAGTGGGAGGGGCTGTGTTGAATGTCAGGCTCACAAGCTTGGACTTGATCCTGTGGATTTACTATCAGGGATAAAATCTGAGTGAACAAAACACTTACAGAATGGCATAAAATGATATCAATTCATTGCTCAGTCTACTCAAAGTCCTCGACTTTTTCCTAACTCATTAGTAGTAATGTAGCGAAAGTCGCTTGGTTGTGTCCGAATCTTTGCGACCCACATGGACTGTATCCCGCCAGGCTCCTCTGTCCCTGGGATTTCCCAGGCAAGAATACTGGAGTGGGTAGCGTTTCCCTTCTCCAAGGGATCTTCCCAACCCAGGGATCAAACCCTGGTCTCCTGCATTGCAAGCAGATTTTTTTACCATGTGAACCACCAGCTTAATAAGCTTTCTGAATCTATAAGAGATCCAATTACTCCTCTGTCCAATGGCGCTCCATTTTATATTCAGTAAAAACCTAAGATCCTGAGGTAACCTGCAAAGTCCTACATAATCAAGCTTTCTGTCATCCTTCCACTCATTGCCTCTTCTCTTCCCCTTGTTCATTCTACTCTTGCCCCACGTAGCTTATCATCACTGAGTGTGCCGAATC
Organism: Nanger dama; assembly: GCA_917880005.1. NCBI lineage: Eukaryota > Metazoa > Chordata > Mammalia > Artiodactyla > Bovidae > Nanger > Nanger dama. The sequence continues at coordinate 2,286,654 of CAKJTW010000074.1, read as the reverse complement.
ATCTTCCTTTGTGCACTGGCCTGTCTACCTGGAAGGTCCTTACCCTTGATGCTCACCTGGCATGCTTTCTGTTCAAGTCTTGGCTCAAACATTATCACATGGTGAGATCGACCATATCCACTTTATTTAAAATTGCAATATTCCCCACCATTCTCCCTTCCCCATCTCCTATTCAGTTTGCTGCTGTTGTTCAGTTGCTCAGTCATGTGACTCTTTGCAACCCCATGGACTGCAGCACGCTAGGGTTTCCCTGTCTTTTACTATCTCCCTGAGTTTGCTCAGACCCATGTCCATTGAGTTGGTGATGCCGTCCAACCATCTCATCCTCTGTCACCCCTTCTCCTCCTGCCCTCAGTCTTTCCCAGCATCAGGGTCTTCTCCAATGAGTCAGCTCTTTGCATCAGGTGGCTGAAATATTAGAGCTTTAGCTTCAGCATCAGTCTGTCCAATGAATGTTCAGGGTCGATTTCTTTTAGGATGTTTGACCATAAAACTGATACTCTCCAGCATATGATACTGCCTTGCCCTATGAAAATATCAAATCCAAGAAGACAGGGAATTCTGTCTTTTTTTACCCTCCACTGTATCCCCCAGTTATTCATGCCTCTTCGTAAGAACTTAATAAATATTTGCTACATGAATGAAAGAGTAAGTGGATCTCTCCAACCCTCAATCTTTTCCCCACAGTCATAATTCAAAATTAAAGAACCACAGTTCTTTCATTTGCCCTCATAAATTCCTGGTTCGTAACCAATTCATTCTAAGCATAATTTTTCACTGCACACAATTTCATTATTACCTTTCCACCTTATATGATCAAAGAGCGAGATGAACTCGATGAAAATAGACAAAAGTTATATAGATGGTTTTAAATGTGCAATTTCCACTTGAATCATTTAGCCCTTTTTAATCAGGAACTGTTGGTGCACAAAAACAGTCAACAGATCTGAAAGAACTCAGGGGGATCACAAAAATCAATGTGCTGAAATCCAAAGATGCATTTCCTTTACGTTAATTACTTTCATTGCTTAGACTCTAAAATCATTCATTAAATGCTCAGTTTGATGGCCTCCTTTCTTCAAGTTGCATAATGACATTCTCTCAGGCACTGTTTTCCCCTGTGTCCCTGAATCTGTCTAATTTTTTTCTCTTTCAAAAACAATCCAACATAATAATATGTTAATGCTATCTTTAGTACCTTTCTTCACTTAGGTAGCAAGTAAGGATATCTTTACATTAAATTCTGCCCCCAAAGATTTTTTTCTTTCTGTGGTTAAATATTCTGGAATGGCTGAGACCAGGACTTATTAGCAAATCCTGTCTCCAAAAATGAACAGTAAAACTAGACAAAATTGACCAAAACAATTTTGTCAGGACTCTGGAAACTGACCAAAAGGTAAATCAAATCAAGAAGCATTTATTCAAGAAAAAGCTACTATTAAACATCTTCTAAACAACTTCTAAACTTGAGGAAAACAGTGATTTCCTTTCCAGTTTTCTCACTGTAATTTTTCACCTCACCTTCTGGCCTACAGGATCTCCTTTTTTCTGGTTTCCCTAGGCAGAAAGAAAGTCTAATTGGGATTGACATATATACCACTATTGATATTATGTATAAAATAGACAACTAATGAGAGCCTATTCTATAACACAGGGTACTCTACTCAGTGCTCTGTGATGACCTACATGGAAAAGAAATTCAAAAAAGGGGAGGGGACATATGTATATGGGCTGCCGATTCGCTTTGCTGTGTAGCAGAAACTAACACAACATTTTAAAGCAATAGGTGCTAATAAAATTTTTTTAAAAATGGAAGTTTATACCTAATCAGATGTCTAACTGAAACAGGTGACAGTTTTTACCTAAGTCTTAGTTAACATTGCCATACAACTTGTAACAGGGAGGGACTCACTCATCAAAGACAAAAATAAACAAAAATACACTGGAAAACAGCCCAGTGTGAGTCACTCTTGTAGTTTCAGCTCTCCTCCACAATTTGCCCACTTTTGTTTCCTTTTAAAAGTCATGAAGTGACTGTTATTGCTTTTGTGCAGAGGTTTTATTTTTTAATTTGTGAAGGAGTGGATTGTAGGAAGTTTACACTTCAGAAAAGAACAGAAACTGCCTAGATCAAAGGTTAGCAAATGCTTTCTGGAAAGACCAGTTAGTAAACATGTTAGGGTTAGAGAGTCACATATGGTCTCTGTCTATTCTTGTTTTTTAAACAACTCTTAAGAAATATTATAAAACATTCTTAGTTTGTGGGTTACTCACAAAGTGAATAGGGTTTGGCCCGGGTCCATAGCTTGCCAAGTCTTACCCTTTGCCTTTTTTAATTAAATTTTTTATTTGGAGATCATTCATACATAGTTTCAAGAAATATACTGAAGAATCCCTTGTACACTTTATCCACTTCCCCCAAGGGTAACATCTTAAAATTTTACAACACAATATTATGAACAAAATATAACATTGATACAGTTAAGAAAAATACATTGATTTTTCAAACCTTTCTACTATTCGAATAAAAACGTTTAAAGTTAACAGTTTTTCTTTAACCACTGATTAGCTACGTTGCATAAATTTTGATATATCTTGCTAGCATTATCATTCATTTGACAAAAAAGTGTTTTTTAGTTTCTCCTGTGAATTCTTCTTTGACCCACAGATTAATTATATCTATGTTGTCTAGGAATATAAATTTCAGGATTTTTTTCCAGGATAGTCTTTTGATAGCTGATTTCATTTTTTGATGTCAGAGAGCAAACTCTGTAAGATTTCAAACTCTGTAAAGTTAATTAGACATAGATGACATAAGGATGCTTATATAATCACATACAGCAACTCTTTAAGGTAGGTGCTATTGTCCCATTTTACAGATGAGAAAACAGGTTTATCAGGCTTTAGTTACTTGCCCAAGTTTGCTAGGCTAACAGTGGTGATCAGATTTTACTGAAAACATTCACCTTGATGAACTTGTCTAAGTACAGAAAGTACCTGAAAAATGAAAGGTAAGGACTGTGCCGTGTGTCAAGCCTAGGACCATTTGCCAGTCAAGGAGCCTGGGACTCTCAAGAGTTTCCATTCCTGTGACAGAGTCTGTAGAAGCCACGGCTACTCTGAATAATGAGGTCCAGCTTTTATACATCTTAAAAATCCCAACTCTCTCTTTTCCATTGCTCATATCTTTTCCTGCAGCACGATTCCACTGTTAAGTATCACATACCTTCTCTTTCATGAACTTTGGGACCTTGTGCAAACACTGTCCCAACATCTGAAAAAGTAAAGCCTTGAGCAGAGACACATTTCAAACTGTGAGTGTGTGCGTGTGTGTGGTAGTCACTCAGCTGTGTCTGAGTCTTTGCGACTGCATGGACTATAACCCGCCAGGCTTCCCTTTCCATGGAATTCTCCAAGCAAGAATCCTGGAGTGGGTTGCCATTCCCTTCTCCAGGGGATCTTCCCAACTCAGGGATCGAACCTGCGTCTCCCCACACTGCAGGCAGATTCTTTACCATCTGAGCTACCTGGGAAGCCCTTGTTTCAAACTCTATACAAAGGAAAAACAAGTTTCCCCATTTTAAAAACCAACTGCAAGAAACACCTCAGGAACAATGTAATGGCGACGACTAGTCCAATTAAATGTAAAAACTCACAGATACACACTGAGGATATACCAACAGGACCCTCTGCCCCAGGACAGAAAAAAAAGGAAATAATAAATAAGGTAACATATTGTGACGTTGATGGCCTTGATAAAAAGCACCATTGTGACATTTATAAAAGGTCCTTTCATTGTTTAATTACCTTGGGAGGAGAAGAGGAAATGTCCCCAGTTCCTTTTCTTTTTGAAATGTATTTGTATAAGTACCTCTGAGGTGTATGAGAACAAAGGTATAGCAAGCCAGGATTTTACCTTTGACTAAACTTGTGGTTCTTGGGATTGTTACGATCAGATATTTTTAAGAGGCTCTGGGCTGGAGTGTGCAGCATTTAAGTAATTGAATAGAAATCAAATTATCCGTAAGAGCAATTACACAAGTTTGGTTCAGAAGATAACTAGGGCCATGGGAAGATCTCTGGACATGGAGCCAGAAGATATGGCTCTATAGGGGCTCTGGGCATCCCTAGGACCACAAACAACTAAGGTCACCTCCCTCAGCCTCAGCTGACACACTGGTTCAGTCAGAACACTTAAAGTCCCTCTCCACTTTCCAAGACTCTGAAAGGCCGTGGTCCAGCCCCGGTGGAACCAGGGTAATTCGAAGGTGGGGACAGAATGGGCGTCCTAGGAAAAAAAGCTGTTTAATTACAGATATAGAGAGAGATTAGAAACGGATAGTGTAGTAGGAAAATTAGTGGAGAAAAAGAGGCTGAATAACTGGTTTACGTGGAATACCAATCATCACCTACGTAGGCCACAGGTGTCTTTCCGTTCTCCCTAAGGAGAGGAGGCACTGAGGCCTCCCCGGTCCAATCTTAGCAGCCCAGGCAGAATTAGCAGGCTTGGTGAGTACCCACATCTCAGATGGGAATTCAGCCAGGAAAACGGGGAGCAAGAAAGAAACGACATGGGGGAATCAGTCTTTCCAGAAACTGATCCCATTTCTTTATTTTTCAGGTTTGTTTTTTATACCTTTTGTTATACATAGGGATGAATACAGAGTCACGTGGGGATCAGCAGACCTGACCCTTGTCACGATAAGGTGCTTCATATAAAATTATACAAAGGTCTTATGGGTTTTTACATCATCTTCTGGCCATGAAGTCTGCTGACATTTTATGGCCCTTTCTGATACCGGTCAGTAAACTAGAAAACTTATTTTTCCAGGGGTGATTTTTTTCTTAAATCAGGCGCCACCCTCCAAATAAAGTTGCATTCCTATAGGGTGAAGGTGTAGTGAGTTACAATCAAGAAAGGAATTTACTTAACCTAAGGTTTAACATGATTAATCTTAAAGGTTAATATTTATTTCTCCTATATGCTGGTTACATTCATTATAAGGGCAGGGAATATGGAGATTTAGCAGCAATCATCAGCCCAACAAATGAAAACTCTTTACCAATGTTTCCCTTAAGATCTATTTAGTCTTAAGATAGTGATAAAGTTACATTTTTGCATAGCAAGGACACAGTGATTTATAACAAAGTACAGTGATCTATAACAAAAGAGAAAATTCACTAACTCAAAAGTCTAATATTGCTAACATCAAAAACTACTATTTTTTTTTTAATATTCCAAATACATTGATTAATATATTCCCAGGTGCCTAAGGATATGGAGGCCTGGCAGCAATCATTGACTCAACAATGAGAAAAGCCCTATGCTAATTAAGGCTCTCAAAATACTCCAAACTCTCTGTGCTGTTTATGGTTGAGAGGTAGTAAACAATCATGTGCGCAGTGGCAGGAGTATGGATAATCCTGTCACACAAGCTAGTCTGTCAGCAGAGAGGTTTGACCTGAGACACCCTTGTCCCACCCAGGGCAGAGAATTAGCAGCAATTATTGGCACAACAAATGAAAAACCCTTCACCAATATAATTCCCAACCAACCCACTATACTAATAATTTTTAACTTCCCAAAAGAATTTGCCTTTAGTAAGTCTAAAACATATCATGCCTCTCACAGTTGGGAGGTTGTAAACAATCACACATGGCTGGACGAACCTATACAGGCAGGCTAGATAACCTTCAGAGTTCATATGCTGAAACACTCTTGTCACACCCAGGAATTTTTATTAACTTGGAGCTGCAAGTTAACTCCTTTTCCGAGAGAAATGGTTATGGGGGAGAGCCCCGTAAAGTACTCTGGTTTGGGGGTAAATGCTCTGGAACAGGGTGTTTCCTGAGGCTTGATCACGCCTTTGCATATGCCGAAACCTCCTTCCTCATGACTTTGCCATGGGCGGAGTTCCTCACACTGGCCCCCGGCACTGAAATGTTGTTTTTGGTTTTATTAAACCTAAGTGAAAGTGTCAGCCATTCAGTTACGTCTGTCTCTTTTAGAACCCATGGACTGAAGCCTGCCAGGCTCTTCTGTCCTTGGAATTCTCCAGGCAAGAATACTGGAGTGGGTTGCCATTCCCTTCTCCAGGAGATCTTCCTGACCCAAGAATTGAACATGAATCTTCTGCATTGCAGGTAGATTCTTTACCATCTGAGCCATCAAGGAAGCCCCACATTAAACCTAAAACAACATCATATGTATTTTGCCCTGGAAAGATCTTTTCAGCACTTATTAAGCCCTTACAACATTTAGGCTAAAGCTATGTATTGTCTCATCTCTTTTGGTTTTATTGAGGTGTAACTGACAAAGAAAGTTGTAAGATATTTAAACTGTACACGTGATAATTTCATGTAAATATATCTTGTGAAAGGATTCCCTCGGTAGAATTAATTGACATATAAATTTGTTGGTCATTTGTATGGCTTCTTTGGAACAATGTCTATTCTGGTTCTTTGGCCATTTTTTAATTGGATTACTTACGGTTGTTTGCTGTTGAGTTGTATGAATTCTTTATGTATTAACCTTTTGTCAGACATACAGTTTGCAAATATTTTCTCCCATTCGGTAGTTTGCCTTTCCTGTTATTGATGATTTCTTTTACTCAGCAGAAGCTCTTTAATTTAATGTGGTCCTATGTATTTATTTTTTGCTTTTGCTGCCTTTGCTTTTGGTGTCAAATCCAAAAAATTCACCACCAAGACCAAAATCAAGAAGTTACCCCATGTTTTCATCTAGGTTTTACAGTTTCAGGTCTTACATTCAAGTTTTCAATCCCCTTTGAGTTAATTTTTGCATATCTCATTTTTGAGATAGTGGTCTAGTTTCATTCTTTTGCATGTGGCTGTCCAATTTTCCCAATACCATTTATTGAAGAGACTATTCTTTCTTTATTGTATACTCTTGGCTCCTCTGTTGAAAACTGATTGATCATATATGCATGAGTGATTTCTGGATTCTCTATTCTTTTCAGGACTTCCCTGGTGGCTCAGTGGTAAAGAACCCAGCTGAAAATGCAATTGATGTGGGAAGATCTCCTGGGGAAGGAAATGACAACCCCCTCCAGTATTCTTGCCTGGGAAATCCCTTGGACAGAGGAGCCATGGTGTTTCACGAGAGTCATACACGACTTAGTGACTAAACAAGAAATTCTTTTCCATTGATCTATGGGTCAATCTTTATGCCAATACCATACTGTATGGGCTTCCAAGGCAGCACTAATAGTAAAGAATCAACCTGCCAATGTAGGAGAAGCAAAAGAGGTGGGTTCGATCCCTGGGTTGGGAAGATCCCTTGCAGTAGGAAATGGCAACCCACTCCAGTATTCCTGTCTGGAAAATTCCATGGACAGAGGAACCTGGTAGGTTACAGTCCATGGGGTCGAAAAGAGTCAGATATGACTGAAGTGACTTAGCATGCATGCATAAGAAATATATGCATGTATTATAATATAGCTTGAAATCAGGACATATGATGCCTTCAGCTTGGTTATTCACCAAGTCTGCTTTGGTTATTTTCAGTCTTTTGTGGTTTCATATAATTTCTATAACTCCATTTTCTATTTCTGTAAAAAAAAATCATCAGAATTTTGATAGGGATTGCATTGAATTTATAGATTCCTTCAGTTCAGCTCAGTCCTGTCTGGCTCTTTGAGACCCCAGGGACTGCAGCACACCAGCCTTCCTGTCCATCACCAACTCCCAGAACTTGCTCAGACTCATGCCCATCGAGTTGGTGATGCCATCCAACCATCTCATCTTCTGTCATCCCCTTTTCCTCCTGCCTTCAATTTTTCCCAGCATCAGGGTCTTTTTCAAAGAGTCATTTCTTCACATCAGGTGGCCAAAGTATTGGAGTTTCAGCTTCAGCATCAGTCCTCCCAATGAATACTGAGGACTGATTTCCTTTAGGATGGACTGGTTGATCTCCTTGCTGTCCAAGAGACTCTCAAGAGTCTTCTCTAACAAAGACCACAGTTCCGAAGCATCAGTTCTTTAGCACTCAGCTTTCTTTATGGTCCAACTCTCATATCCGTGCATGACTACTGGAAAAACCATAGCTTTGACTAGATGGACCTTTGTTGGCAAAGTAATGTCTCTGATTTTAATACGCTGTCTAGGTTGGTCATAGCTTTTCTTCTAAGGAGTAAGCATCTTTGAATTTCGTAGCTGCAGTCACCACCTGCAGTGATTTTGGAGCCCCTCAAAATAAAGTCTGTCATTATTTCTATTGTTTCCCCATCTGTTTGCCATGAAGCGATGGGACCAGATGACACAATCTTCGTTTCCTGAATGTTGAGCTTTAAGCCAGCTTTTTCACTCTCCTCTTTCACTTTCATCAAGAGGCTTTTTAGTTCCTCTTCACTTTCTGCCATAAGGCTGGTGTCATCTGCGTGTCTGAGGTTATTGATATTTCTCCTGGCAATCTTGATTCCAGCTTGTGCTTCTTCCAGTCCAGCGTTTCTCATGATGTACTCTGCATATAAGTTAAATAAGCAGGGTGACAATATACAGCCTTGATGTACCCCTTTCCCAATTTGGAACCAGTCTGTTGTTCCATGTTTAGTTCTAACTGTTGCTTCTTGACCTGCACACAGATTTCTCAAGAGGCAGGTCAGGTGGTCTGTTATTCCCATTTCTTGAAGAATTTTCCACAGTTCTTTGTGATCCCTACAGCCAAAGGCTTTGGCATAGTCAATAAAGCAGAAATAGATGTTTTTCTGGAACTCTCTTGCTTTTTCGATGATCCAGTGGATGTTGGGAATTTGATCTCTGGTTCCTCTAGACTGCTTAGGTAGTATAGATATTTTAACAATATTAAATCTCCATTCCATGAGCACAGAATATCTTTCCACTTATATGCATCTCCTTCACTTTGTTTCATCAATGTCTTTTAGTTTTCAGGATCATATATTTTCTCATCTAATCTTTATAAGAACCTTGAGCAATGGGTATTATTCTTAGAGCTTCATGTTATTGACTGAGGCTCAGAAAAAATAAATAACTAGTAGGAGAGCTCCACAAACCACTATGGGGGTTAGAAGAGGGTTAATGCCATTCCACATGTGTCTTGGCATCCAAACATCTAGGTCAGCTTTACTCAAACATCACTCATCCATCCACCTACTTATCTGTGTTTGCTGTATCCTCAAGTAAGCTAGACAGCCTTAATGATACTGGCAGTCTGCATAAGTATCTCAAGATGGCATTTACTTGGTTCTAAGTACCCATATTTGCAAAATTAAGATTTGGATGTGCCAGCTATATATTTAAAGAAAAAAAGGTGAATAGCATTATTTTTAAAAAAAATTTAAAGCTTTCCCCTCAAAAGCTGTCTTACCTAAAATCCTGTTGAATGTTATTCTTCCACTTGGGAAGCTTCAGACTTATTAATAATAAGCCCTTGATAAATATCTGTTAAATTGCATTAAATCCATTTTTAACTTCCAAAGAAAGAATCTGGGTCCAAATTTGGGAGTTAGATTGCCTGCTTGAAGTTATACTCTCTCCCTTCACAGACTCCACAGGAGAGAAAACAGCAGATAGAAAGAAGCAGTCAGATGCTAAGATGATGGAGGAACAGGTGTAGCAAAAATTCTACCTAGAGTGCACGCAGCATCCCAGTTAAGATGCGGGCCAGGAGATGGGCATGTACTAGAGTCACTTGAGGAAGTGACACTCCAGTGACAAAGCCAGCTAAAGGTGAGCATTGCCCACGTGAGCAGGTGGAGAGGAAGGCTAAGAGTATCCTGAAGCAGTGACATTCCAGAAGAGACCCACAAGGGGAGAGAGAGTGAAACACAAGGAGGTAATTCAGTGCAGCTGGAAGGTGTGGAAATGCCTATCCTGAGTGATCAGTCCCCTGCCTCCAGGTTTCTGCTAAGTTCACAAGAAGAAGGAACTCTTACGTTTACATCAGATCCTCTCATGAAACTTTAGGATGTGGGGCATATTTACTTGCTTACATGAACCGAGTAAAAAGATACATTGAGCCTTCAACCCAGAACGTGGATGACAAAGTCTTAGTTATATTTATAAAACTTGAGGTTGAGGAAATCCTCGAGGCATTGTAGATAGATATATGAAATGAATGAAATGTGACCTTATTGGAGAATTGGTTGCCAAGCTCAGAATGACAAATCAGTTAAGAAGTTCCCTGATATTAAAGACTAAGATTTATTTCCCCTGGATTTGCCACATGCAGCCCTGAAATAAACAAAGAGTGGAAAGTACCAAAGACATGAGGGCATTTTAAGTGGATAAAAGAAGAAAAAGAAAGAAAAGAAATTTTATTTGAGTTTGATTTGTTCAAATTGAGAAAAGTAACTTGCTTACATAGCCAGACTTAGGAGGCCAGCTTGGTTCATTTCCTACTCAACAACAGATTTAATAACTTATCTTGACTAGTTATTCAACTATCCCAAACCTCAATTTACTTATGTGAAAAATGAGTACAAAAAATAACATCAAATTTCACAGAGCTATGGTGAAGCTTAAATGGAAGGATGAGATCTTAGCAGAGAGTCTACAAATAGTAACCATCCATTAAATGGCATGATTTTGTTCCTACCTTGCATGAGAACATTTTGGTCCACATTCTTTGTCAAGACTCCAAAGAAACCTACTATGCAAATCACAGTGGCTATTACAGAAACTGAGTTCTATAACTTTATCAATTAGCAGTGTGTTCTCAGATGCCTTTTGGAACATTTGTGAAAATCATGAGGAATTAATGACAGCAACTGAAGTCACTCAGTCGTGTCCGACTCTTTGTGATCCCATGGACTGTAGCCTACCAGGCTCCTCAGCCCATGGAATTTTCCAGGCAAGAGTACTGAAGTGGGTTGCCATTTCCTTCTCCAGGGGATCTTCCCAACCCAGGGATCGAACCTGGGTCTCCTGCACTACAGGCAGGTGCTTTACCATCTGAGCCACCAGGGAAGCCCAATGACAGCAAAGATGATAAGAAAGTTTCCTCAGTGTTGCTCTTTATTTGTTTTGCAGTTCAAAGCTCTTATCTAGAGGGGTTGCAGATAAATCAGGAGACTTGCAGTGGGTACAATCCTTCCACTTTACAGATGACATGAGTTTGTCAAAGCACAGTTAAAAGGGTTAAAGTCTAGAAAGCTGAAAGTTCTAAATGACTTACTGAAAGTCAGTGTCAGTAAATAGTAAAGCTGGAGGTGAAAGGGAAATGAAAAAGACATATCATTTCCTGTACGGTCACCTAACAATTCTGAGTTCCGTATTTCAGGTGGGCTGATTGAACCCCAGAGAACTCAAGCAAGTGTCTGGTCTCCAGAGTCTCTCTGATTGGATTCAAATCCCACTTCATAGGAGGGATTGTTATTAACCCCGTGACCTTGGGCAGGTAATTTAAATTCATCCTTAAACTGGAGATTAACTTACTCTCTCCATTCATAAGTTGTTGGAAGGATTAAATGAAGTAGTTCATACAGAACTCTAGGACAGCACCTGACACGTGGCAAGGGCTCGGTAAACATCGCCTGCCAGTATTAGTGCTGCATGCACGCGTGCTCGGTGGCCTCCGAATCTTTGCGAACCCATGGACTGTAGCCCACCAGCTCCTCTGTCCATAGGATTTCCCAGACAAGAATACTGGAGTGGGGTGCTGTTTCCTACTCCAGGGGATCTTCCTGACCCAAGGATTAAACTCGAGTTTCTTGAGTCTCCTGCATTGGCAGGTGGGTTCTTTACCACTCGCGCCACCTGGGAAGCCCAGAATCACCAATAGTACCTGGAAACTTGTTAGAAAATTAAACAGGTAAAGTTTTAGCCCCAAACAAGGTCTACCAAATGAGAAATTCTGGGGTTGGGCCAAGCCATGTAAGTACCAAGATGAGCTCTCTCTCTCTCTCCAGACATGCTTTTGTGTACAAAGGCTTGATTTATAGGTGGAGAATTTATACAATTTAATTTCATATGATCAAATACTTGCCCAGATTCATGACAATTGGTATTTTGTTTCTAGCTTATCTAACATGTTGGGCTTATACTCCATCACATCAATAAGACCTTTGAAGGAGAAAAGTAAATATCTGACACATACTCATTAATGTTTTCCTGATTTCCTTTCAACCTGGCAATGCTTCCCAGCAGAACAGTTTTAATGACTCTAGCTAGTCTTCCTTTGAGGAAGGTGGAGAAGGACACCTATTATTCCACTAAAGATGCCCTCTGAACCTAGGAGAAAGAACTTACCTAAAGTTAAGTACACAGAAGAGATATGTATCATCAAATTAGAAAGTACCATACAACAGTGCTTTTTACTGCCAATAACAAAATAAGGGCATGGGGACTAGAAGCTTAAAGTGAACAGGGAGAATGCAGAGATCCTGCGTCTGACACCTTTGAAAGATCTTTAAAGGAGAAGTCATCTCAGAATTTAAGACAGATCTGATGTTAAGTCCATCTCTATCACCCAAAAGCTGTGTGACTTTGAGCAAGTTAACTGTCCCATCTGCTCTCCAGTATCCCTAAATGCAGAAAGAGAGATGCTTATATTAGCTGTCAGCTAGTACCAGACTTGGAATGAACAAATAAAGTTATAAGTATGACAGAAACAGTGAAATGCCATCAAGTTGCAGGATTTTCTTATCTGTTCTAGGAAATAAGATAGTGAGAAAGGTTTGTAAGTAGGAGAAAGAATATGGGATTTGGTCTAGATGAGTCCACCTTCTATTGAACTGTGATAACATACAGAGGTCATACACCTCTCAGCCATAAGTTTCATCATATTATAGCATGTATTATGTGGAGTTATTATGACTTTTTCTGGTGGTCTAGAGTTGTATAAGGCCCAGACTGGGTTCTTGCTAAAGATTAGTGATTAATGAGATGGGTCAAATCAACATGCAGATAAGGAAGTCAGAATGGAAAACTAATACTGTGATCTAATTTGTAAGAACCTCATCTTCCCAACACCAGGAACAGATGTCTTACTGTGGAGAAAAACATGAACTCCAGGATGTAAAGAGTAACACTGTATCCTAATACTTAAAAATATTCTCCTAATGGTGTGTGCAGGTAATGTTTCAGTTTAAAAGCTATCATCTTCCCAGGAAAAGAGCTAAGAAATATGAAGAAGAGTCCAAGACACAGATCTTAGGGACATTATTTGGGTGACCTGGGACAAGTTCTTTAAAGCTCTTTGAACCCCAGTTTCCCCTCTTTTAAATGGGTGCTCCATGCCTCAAAGTTATTTCTACAGATCACAGAGACATGGTTTTATAAGCACTAAATATAATGGTGCAAACACTAATGTCACTGAGCTGCTGTATTGGTTATGGTGATTGCTGGTGTTTTGGCTGCCACCTTAAGAATTCTGTAAACCTTAAGAATTCTATAAAAGAAAGACAGGACAAAATCCCAGCTATGTTTATAAATTATTCAAGGATCCCTAGCTGATCTCTGCAGGTTATCGCTCTAAGGAACATAAATCCTTTAGGTATAAAACAGATTATATTTAAGTAGAAAAATAAATAAATAAAAGTCACAGCATGCTTTTAAAATGACTAAAACAGGCCTACCGCCTACTGGAAAATGTATATGAAGAATCACAAGAAACTGGGTTAAGGGATTAGTGTCATCTCATTAATACTGCCTGATGTGTACCCTTAATTTTCAAGCCCATTATTTTTCTTTCAGCTGGAGAATATTGTTATTATTATTTTGTGATTGTAATTATTTACTTACTTTGGCCTTTCATGTCATTTGTGTTCTACGGTGACGTTCATTTTGGCTTGGAACACCTAAGAGTGCTCCAGTTCTCCTTTCCTTCCAGACAAACTGCACAAGATACCTCTTGAGTTGGACCATAAAGAAGGCTGAGTGCTAAAGAATTGATGCTTTTGAATTGTGGTGCTGGAAAAGACTCTTGAAAGTCCCTTGGACTGCAAGGAGATCAAACCAGTCAATCCTAAAGGAAACCAACCCTGAATATTCACAGGAAGGACTCTTGCTGAAGCTGAAGCTCCAATACTTTGGCCACCTGATATGAAGAGCCAACTCACTGGAAAAGACCCTGATGTTAGGAAAGATTGAAGGCAAAGGAGAAGGGGGCAACAGAGGATGAGATGGTTAAATAACATCACCGACTCAGTGGGCATGAATATGAGCAAACTCCAGGAGACAGTGAAGGAGAGAAGAGCCGGGTGGGCTACAGCCCATGGAATCACAGAGTGACTAAACAACAACACCAAAGATGCCTCTTGGTTCTTTATGCAAACTGTTCCCTATCAGGTCCCCCTATAGTCCTCGACTGTCTTCAGACGTGTCTGAATGTAAAGTTTATCATTAGTGAACTATAGGCTGCCAAGTTGGAACTCTGCCAGACACATGACTGTTTCAATTTGAGTAATGAAACTTTCTTCAGACATGTCTATTGTTTTCCATATTTCTGATTCTTGAAAGGCCTGAAGGATGAGCTATTACACCTTTATCACACTGTAACTCATACAGGGCTCTGAGTGACTTTGGCCAAAAGTAACACGTACCTGTCTTGCTTCTGTGAAATGTTTCTTTGGAAATTGCCATCCTCCATGTAAACCCTTCATTCACTAAATTCATCAGGACTCAAGTAAGCTCAGGTTTGAGGTGTCTTAGCTACAACCTTTATAAAAGGGAAACCCAGAATTGGGAGATTTGGGATTATAATAGTGTTGATTTATAATGTCTGAGTCAATCTATATAATATTAATATTAATAATACAAAGCTGATATCAATATCAGTTCTCAGACAGTAAATACCTATATTCTAAATGTTTTGCTACAGTATCACATTTAATCTTTATTACATTTTCATGAATTAGCAATAATGATCCTCACTTAATGAAAAAGGAATCTGAATGATTGGAAAGGTTAAATGGCTTGTCACAGGTAACATAACTTAAAAAGTGGCAGGAAAGACTATTTCTTGCTAAATACTGTTACTTCAAATCACTCACTGTTAGTAAAATGCTGACAAACGTGTTCCCAGGTTTTGGTGAAATCATACTCATGTCATCATTAAGTCTTAATTCTAAGATATTTATTCACTGCAGCGAACTCTAACTTTGGCTATAAGTGTGAAGATCCAAAACCAGATCCCAAGTATGAAGGGGGAAAAAAAGACAGAAGACTGGGAAACAGAATGCTGTAAAGAAAACCAAGAAGTTCAGCTGAATGCATGAAGAGGTTAATTCAAGGAATGAGAAATCCTCTAGTTCAGATACTAAATGAGTGCATGTCCACCACTCAGCTCAACACAGGAACCTGAACTTGCAGCAATCAGCTGATGAAGCTGCATCTACGCTCACAAGCACAGCCTCTGTTAGCACAGCTCAGGAAGTGGTCGTCCGATGAGCCTGCAGTTGTCTCCACTTTTTAAGGTACCTCTTCCCTCTCAGGTCCAGGAAGCAATGTAGCAAAGAACCTTAGGAGTCTAGAAGGCCAGCTCATCTCTCCGTGGTTGGCAGAATCAGTTCATATCCACTAACTCTAACTGTCCTTGTTAACTCTTCATTTCTGATTCAGAGGAAGCTACCTCTCTTCCATTTCACCAGGATGGATTTAGTTCCGAAGATTCTCACATCTTTTCACTTCAACAGTAGAAGGAACACTTTCAAGAATGTCTTATTTTTCTCTTTCACAGTGGAAACCCAACCAAGCAGAATAAAGTGAAAAGCCACACACCACAAAACAAATATTTCTCATCTCTGTAAATGGGACTGGCTCAGAAAACTTCAGGGTGAAATCTTAGTTGAGAATTCTTTCAGCTAGGTAGAATGTAGAGGAGCTTTTAGACCTCTCCTGGGTGATCCCCAAGGGAAGACTAAGTCCAAAGTTTATGTGTTTCTGGGGTACCATATATATTCCTTATATAAATTTTCCAGGGATAAGAAAAAAAAAAATTCTTCAGCCATTTAGGGAAGAAAAGGCAAGGAAAAGACAAAACAGTCTAAGTTAATTTAGACACAGAATGTACTTCTACCACATATGAGCTTTTATAAGTTTAAGATATTCTTCAGCCCTATTTTAATTATTTATGACTTTCAATCACTTAGTCAAGGCTATAGTTTTCCCAGTGGTCATGGATGGATGTGAGAGTTGGACTGTGAAGAAGGCTGAGCGTCGAAGAATTGATGCTTTTGATCTGTGGTGTTGGAGAAGACTCTTGAGAGTCCCTTGGACTGCAAGGAGATCCAACCAGTCCATTCTGAAGATCAGCCCTGGGATTTCTTTGGAAGGAATGATGCTAAAGCTGAAACTCCAGTACTTTGGCCACCTCATGCAAAGAGTTGACTCATTGGAAAAGACTCTGATGCTGGGAAGGATTGGGGGCAGGAGGAGAAGGGGATGACAGAGGATGAGATAGCTGGATGGCATCACTGACTCGATGGACGTGAGTCTGAGTGAACTCCGGGAGTTGGTGATGAACAGGGTGTCCTGGCATGCTGCGATTCATGGGGTTGCAAAGAGTCGGACACGACTGAGCGACTGAACTGAACTGAACTGAACTGAACTGAACTTCGCTCACTTGACTCAGTTCCCAGCAAATTGCTGTAGATTGGAAAGTCCTTAATGTCTCCAATAGTGTGAAAAGTAGTCAGAACCCAAAGTAGAATACTGCACATCTTTCTCCTCGATGAGCTCACAGAAGAGTGAAAGAGGTAGAAATACAAATAAAGATAAAGTCGAGTGTGAAATGCAAGGATGATTATATATGCTCAGACTGTAAATGGAACCCAGAGTAGTGGTATCGAATCAGATGGAGGTTGGGAGTGGGCGGGATCAGGGAATCCTCTCTGGAACAGGTGATACTTGAGCTGCATTTTAAAATAAATATAAAAGTTAATCTGATGAAGAGGGCAAGGGCAAAGGGAGGGTAGTTCACAGAGGAACAGATCAAAGCAACAAGCATAGTTTGACTGAGTTTCTTAATTATCCTCAGAATTTACTAAACTTCTGTAGTAAATATTATTCTAGTATTGCTGTGTAAATAAATCATTGCAACATGCTAAACTCAGTGCTTCCCACTCAGTGAATATATGTTGCTATTAGAATCATGATGGTTGGTGATATTGTCATCTTCATGCTCATCTTCTCATTCGGTCCAGCAGAGGTACATACTTTCCTAGAGAAAACAGATTTTAATCAATACATACAATTTGTAATCAATGCACTAAAATTAAAAGGCAAAACTGGAAAAAATACCTGCACTGCTAATATGAGAGAACTTTCAAAAATTAGTAAGAAAAGGTGAAAATTCTACCAGCGACAGTTACATTTGAATTCTACCGTTGCCTTTTCCTATTTAATCTTCCATAGATTAACTTCTTTTTTGTTCCACAGTTTTCATCTTATTAAAAATAATCATGACTGCCTCATGAAATTCTGAGAGTAATTCAATGAAATAATATATGTGAAGTACCTGACATATAGGAGGGGTTTAAAAAGGTACAAACCCAATGTGCCACTGTGAGTACACAGATGTAAGTACTAATAAACTTGAAAATTTAATTTAAACTCTGTATTTGAGAAAGCCCAACATACTCTTGAGATTCTGCCCAATATCTAATCTTCAAGTGTTTTTCTCCTCACATCTCTTCTCATTCTCCCTCACTGATTCTCAGCATCAATCATAAAGAACTTCTGGTTTCTCCAACTCACCAGGACCTCTCTCCCTCTGGCTTTCGTATTGGTGATAGTCCTAGCTTGGAATGATCAACCTCCATTCCCCAGGATCCCAGGATTGGATGAGATTCCTCTGTCTGGGGGCATCACAAGCCTATATACCCTATCACATTTACCAGACTGTTTTGTGATTGTCTGATTGTTGGCATACTACTTTGAGCTAATGATTCAATGATAACAAAATAAAGGGCCTTTTTGCTCACCATTACTGTATGTAAGGGCTTCCCTGATGGCTCATTTGGTAAAGAATCTGCCTGCAATGCAGGTGACCCCAGTTGGATTCCTGGGTTGGGAAAATCCATTGGAGAAGGGATAGGCTACCCATTCCAAAATTCTTGGGCTTCCCTTGTGGCTCAGCTGGTAAAGAATCCACCTGCAATGCAGGAGACCTGGGTTTGATCCCTGGGTTGGGAAGATCTCCTAGAGAAGGGAAAGGCTACCCACTCCAGTATTCTGGCCTGGAGAATTCCATGGACTGCATAGTCCATAGGGCCACAAAGAGTCGGACAAAACTGAGCGACTTTCACTTTCACTGTACCTAGAATACATCATGATGTCTGGCAAATATTAGGTTCTCAACAAATATTTGTAATAAATAATTAAAGAAAAGAACTCCTAGTCAACTCTTTATTTTTAGAATAATGGTAAAATTTCTGCTCGATGTGTCTATTTAGGTAAATTCATCATAAATACCTAGTCAAGCCGCTTACCTCAAGATTATATAGTTATTTTAATAGCCATTCTCAGACTCTCCAGTAAATTTGTGATTTCTTGAGTTACCTGCCAGTGTTTCTATAATGTCAGGTATTGATGCTTGATTTTCCTTTATTTTTCAAAATAATTTCTAAGTATCATGTTCAGTTCAGCTCAGTTCAGTCATTCAATCGTATCCGACTCTTTGCGACCCCATGAATCGCAGCACACCAGGCCTCCCTGTCCATCACCAACTCCCAGAGTTCACTTGCGTCCATAGAGTCCGTGATGCCATCCAGCCATCTCATCATCTGTCATCCCCTTCTCCTCCTGCCGCCAATCCCTCCCAGCATCATAGACTTTTCCAATGAGTCAACTCTTCGCGTGAGGTGGCCAAAGTACTGGAGTTTCAGCTTTAGCATCATTCCCTCCCAAAGAAATCCCAGGGCTGATCTTCAGAATGGACTGATTGGATCTCCTTGCAGTCCAAGGGACTCTCAAGAGTCTTCTCCAACCCCACAGTTCAAAAGCATCAAGTCTTCGGTGCTCAGCTTTCTTCACAGTCCAACTCTCATATCCATACATGACCACAGGAAAAACCATACCTTGACTAGATGGACATTTGTCGGCAAAGTAATGTCTCTGCTTTTGAATATGCTATCTAGGTTGGTCATAACTTTTCTTCCAAAGAGTTAGCGTCTTTTAATTTCATGGCTGCAGTCACCATCTGGAGTGATTTTGGAGCCCCCAAAATAAAGTCTGACACTGTTTCCACTGTTTCCCCATCTATTTCCCATGAAGTGATGGGACCAGTATCATGTAAGTTCTCTTAACTTTTTTTTTTTGCTTTTACAAATCTGCTGCTGCTGCTGCTGCTAAGTCGCTTCAGTCGTGTCCAACTCTGTGTGACCCCATAGATGGCAGCCCACTGGGCTCTCCCATTCCTGAGATTCTCCAGGCAAGAATACTGGAGTGGGTTGCCATTTCCTTCTCCAATGCATGAAAGTGAAAAGTGAAAGTGAAGTCGCTCAGTCATGTCCGACTCTTAGCGACCCCACAGACTGCAGCCCACCAACCAGGCTCCTCCATCCATTGGGTTTTCCAGGCAAGCGTATTGGGGTGGGGTGCCATTGCCTTCCCCACAGATCTTCTACATGTTATCAATACTTATACTGAAATGTTCCTTTAAATGGTTTAACCTGTTTTAAGGCATGCCGTTCAGTTCAGTTCAGTCGCTCAGTCATGTCCGACTCTTTGCAACTCCATGAATTGCAGCACACCAGGCCTCCCTATCCATCACCAACTCCTGGAGTTCACTCAGACTCATGTCAATCGAGTCAGTAATGCCACCCAGCCATCTCATCCTCTGTCGTCTCCTTCCCCCCTGCCCCCAATCCTTCCCATCATCAGGGTCTTTTCCAATGAGTCAACTCTTTACACCATCTTAATTGTCTTGAGAAATCATCCAGGATAATTTTCATAGAGATACTATTAATAAAAATCAACTTTTATAGTAATGTAAGGCTCAACTCTAAATACTATTAAACGTAGCCTTAGATATCCATGTATTGTTGTAGGGTATATATCTTCCCTTCTATAGCTGTTGCTTTTCCTCTTACAAGCATCATTCTCTTTTGCATTTTAGTGAAGCTGCTCGTTTGTCCCACATCTCACAGATGCTGTGTCTTGCTGCCAGTCCACCACTTCATGGCCTGCAGTGGAGATTTTAATTCTACTGCTGTTACCAAATTGATGGTTCCTCTGCAACCCGTCTTTATTTATTTATTTTTGGATCTCTTGTTTTCTCATACTGCTGTATTTGAATCTCAACTATTTCTCTGCTTAAGCCTATCTACTCCTGTTTTAGAGATCATTATTTCTTGCATTCTATTGAAACATTTAGTTTTCTAACATGTTCCTCCAATTCCTGTTAAAAAATATACTTATGTGTAAAGTTCTCCTGAGTGTTCAAGATATTTTTTCCCACTTGTTCTGCAGTAGGTTTCATGCTTGTTTTCCACTTTATTCACTCTCAGATGTGATGAGGTTTATCTGTACTGTGTTCTTGTGCAGTATGTCTATATACTAAGTGTTTGCCAGCCCTAGTTTGCAGGCACTGTTCGCTGGGGAGATGTTTAAATACCATTCTCAAAGACTAAATGAAAATTTTGCAGCTCAAAATTCTTCTGTAGGTCTTCTTGACAGAGGTTTCAGCTTTTCCCTACACCCATTATCTGGTTCATTATTTTCTGAACCAATGGACTACAGTGGGGAAAAGAAAAGAATCAAAACATAATCTGCTAACAAGTCTGTTTTTCTGTCCCCATCCATGAATCATTACATGAAGTGCTTAATTGCCAAATACCATACATCATTGCCAACTGTCTTTTTCTTTTTTTTTTTTTTTTTTTTTGAACCATATGTTTTTTTAATGGGTGAGGGAATGGTTATAGTCCAAGAACAAAGCAACCTTGAGTGCCTCACTATCTCCTAGGCTCTCTGCTGGGCATAAAGACACCATGATGAACACAATAGACATACTGTTTGTCCTCTTAGAGATCATAATTTAATTTACTTTTAAAAATCAGATGGTAAAGAATCTGCCTGCAGTGCAGGAGACCCAGGTTTGATCCATGGGTCTGGAAGATCCCCTGGAGAAGGAAATGGAAATGACAACCCACTCCAGTATTCTTGCCTGGGGAATCCCATGGACAAGGAGCCTGACGGGCTACAGTCCATGGGGCAGCAAAGACTCAGACATGACTGAGCAGACACACATACTACCAAAACAATTTAGATATTAAACAAGTACACATGTGGTATGCTCCACATATACTAGGGAGAGCTAATTGCAGACAAAGAAGAATAAAATGGAAAGGATGGAAATGCGACTTTCATGGTAATTGCTTTTAACAGAACATCCCACACTAAAAAGAGTTAGTGGCCCATTTCCTATCAGTTTAAACTTTATATTTCAGAACTACAGACCATAAACTAGAGAATTTTCTACTGTTTTTTCAGAATAATAAATCTGATATGTTTCCACTGGTTATATAGGGACTCATTAAAAGTTATTTTTTTCTGTTGTTTTGATTTCTGATACTTCAGTAAAAGTGATTTTGATCCCAGTAAATTTTAACAGATTTAAAATTTGAGGCTGTTACCCAGTTTTATCTTTTTTTAAAAATGTATTTTCATAGATTTTTGTGTGTGTGTGTGATAAAGTTAGAAAGAAACTGCATCAAGGGCTGTTAGACAGAATCCATTTTTTTTTATTGAAGTGAGAAGTCATATTTAAGATATGTTTATGAGGTAAATTTTATAGGGATTGGTGACAGATTAAACTGAGAAATGGAGGGAGATATTTAGCAAGATTCTTTAGGTTTTACCAAATAGATCTGAACTGAAGCTTTAGGAGGATGCCTGAGCTAAAAATAAGAATTTGAGGGTTATGTTGTAGCTAGTTGTATCTGAAACCTGAAAATCAGAAAGAGAAGACCAGAAAGCAGTTATTTTCTTCACACAATCTTGAAACATTCCAGAAGATAACTCAGGCACAAATTGCAATTTAAAATGATAATGATGATAATAATAAAAACCATGACAGTACTGTTCCTGTGCCTACCAAGGATCTCTTGTCTTATACGTTTTTCCTTAACCACAAACCTTGCTCAAAAAAGTCTCATTCACCTTCAGTTCTAATATACTTTCCTCATTTCACAAGGCAGTTTCCCAACATGACAAAAGGCAGGCTGGCTAACGAGCAGCTCACAGTGCAGCAGAGAGCATGGCACATAGTGAGGAAGTCTGGGACTTCCATCTGCTTTTCATGCCTTCCTCACTTTTACCTATTCAGAATCCCATCTTTTAGCATCCTTATTAGTATGATTATCTATTTACTAGTCTCTCATAATCTTGCTTCACTCCTTTCTAATCCACTCTCCACTCTCCTGATAGGTTTGTTTGTTTGTTTTTCCTAAAGCACAATGAAGAGCTCACAGCTTAGTTCTTACCTTAACAACCAGGGAAAATCACAACCTTCCCCAGAGGCTCCCTCAATAAAATGATAAAATAATTGATTTCTTGCCTTGCATCCTTCATATTAGAAAGAGTAAAGGAGATGAAATTTGGGCATGTAAGCTCTAAATGCCACACGTGTGATAGTATGTTATGCTAGTTAGCGGAACACAAACAGTGCAAGAGAACACCTCTGACATCTTAACAGCTTATCAAAATAAGATTTACTTTTCCCTCTTGCAGTAATCCAAGGGGTAGTCTCTACAGTGATAGGGTTCAGGCTTCCTCCTGCTCAGCCTTCCCCATGGCCTCCTAATTCTTCATTGTTATTGTTGTTCAGTCCCCAGTTCAGTTCAGTTCAGTCACTCAGTCGTGTCCGACTCTTTGCAACCCCACGAACTTCAGCATCCCTGTCCATCACCAACTCCCAGAGTCCACCCAAAGCCATCAAGTCGTCTTCAACTCTGTGACCCTATGAACTACAGCACGGCAGGCCTCTCTGTCCCTCACCATCTGCCGGAGCTTGCCCAAGTTCATGTCCACTGAATCAGTGACGCCATCCAGCCATCTCATCCTCTGTCTCCCTCTTCTTCTGCTTGCAGTCTTTCCCAACATCAGGGTCTTTTCCAATGAGTTGCCTTGCTGTCCAAGGGACTCTCAAGAGTCTTCTCCAACACCACAGTTTGAAGGCATCAGTCCTTTGGTGCTCTGCCTTCATTATGGTCTCTCTCACATCCATACATGACAACTGGAAAGACTGTAGCTTTGACTAGACGGACTTTGTCAGCAAAACGATGTCTTTGCTTTTAATACACTGCCTAGGTTTCTCATAGTTGCTTCATTCTTCATCTTCTGCCAGCAAATAAGAAGCCGGAAGGAGCTGGACGAATCACTTATAGGAGGCTTTTAAGGACTGATATTGGAGCTCAAGACTATCACTTTAATCTCATCCAGTTGGCTAGACCTCAGATGGCTAGTCACATGGTCCTGCCTGAGTGGAGACTTGGGAATTTCACCCATCTGTTTACATCAGATGAGAAAGGAATGAACTTGGGTGAACACACAGCAATCTATACCATTTTAGGTTATTCCTATCTCCACTAGGTAAAACGGGGAGGGCACCAGTGTAATAAATCTCTGTCTTAATGGAAATCAGTCATGAGGATGAATCAAACATACAAATGACCAGCTATGATTTAAGATATAGTAAATGATCAATTTTAGGTTCAAAGTTCGTGACATTGTACAGGAGACAGGGATCAAGACCATCCCCATGGAAAAGAAATGCAAAAAAACAAAATGGCTGTCTGGGGAGGCCTTACAAATAGCTGAGAAAAGAAGAGAGGCGAAAAGCAAAGGAGAAAAGGAAAGATATAAGCATCTGAATGCAGAATTCCAAAGAATAGCAAGAAGAGATAAGAAAGCCTTCTTCAGCGATCAATGCAAAGAAATAGAGGAAAAGAATAGAATGGGAAAGACTAGAGATCTCTTCAAGAAAATCAGAGATACCAAGGGAACATTTCATGCAAAGATGGGCTCGATAAAGGACAGAAATGGTATGGACCTAACAGAAGCAGAAGATATTAAGAAGAGGTGGCAAGAATACATGGAAGAACTGTACAAAAAGATCTTCACGACCCAGATAATCATGATGATGTGATCACTAATCTAGAGCCAAACATCCTGGAATGTGAAGTCAAGTGGGCCTTAGAAAGCATCACTACGAACAAAGCTAGTGGAGGTGATGGAATTCCAGTTGAGCTATTGCATTTCCTGAAAGATGATGCTGTGAAAGTGCTGCACTCAATATGCCAGCAAATTTGAAAACTCAGCAGTGGTCACAGGACTGGAAAAGGTCGGTTTTCATCCCAATCCCCAAGAAAGGCAATGCCAAAAGTGCTCAAACTACCGCACAATTGCACTCATCTCACACACTAGCAAAGTAATGCTCAAAATTCTCCAAGCCAGGCTTCAGCAATACGTGAACCGTGAAATCCCTGTTGTTCAAGCTGATTTTCGAAAAGGCAGAGGAACCAGAGATCAAATTGCCAACATCTGCTGGATCATGGAAAAACCAGGAGAGTTCCAGAAAAATATCTACTTCTGCTTTATTGACTATGCCAAAGCCTTTGACTGTGTGGATCACAATAAACTGTGGAAAATCCTGAAAGAGATGGGAATACCAGACCACCTAACCTGCCTTTTGAGAAATCTGTATGCAGGTCAGGAAGCAACAGTTAGAACTGGACATGGAACAACAGACTGGTTCCAAATAGGAAAAGGAGTACGTCAAGGCTGTATACTATCACCCTGTTTATTTAGGTTATATGCAGAGTACATCATGAGAAATGCTGGACTGGAAGAAACACAAGCTGGAATCAAGATTGCTGGGAGAAATATCAATAACCTCAGATATGCAGATGACACGACCCTTATGGCAGAAAGTGAAGAAGCACTGAAGAGCCTCTTGATGAAAGTGAAAGAGGAAAGCAAAAAGTTGGTTTAAAGCTCAACATTCAAAAAACAAAGATCATGGCATCCAGTCCCATCACTTCATGGGAAATAGATGGGGAAACAGTGGAAACAGTGTCAAACTTTATTTTGGGGGGCTCCAAATCACTGCAGATGGTGACTGCAGCCATGAAATTTAAAGACGCTTACTCCTTGGAAGAAAAGTTATGACCAACCTAGATAGTATATTCAAAAGCAGAGACATTACTTTGCCGACTAAGGTCTATCTACTCAAGGCTATGGTTTTTCCTGTATGGATGTGAGAATTGGACTGTGAAGAAGGCTGAGCACCAAAGAATTGATGCTTTTGAATTGTGGTGTTGGAGAAGACTCTTGAGAGTCCCTTGGACTGCAAGGAGATCCAACCAGTGCATTCTAAAGGAGATCAGCCCTGGGATTTCTTTGGAAGGAATGATGCTAAAGCTGAAACTCCAGTACTTTGGCCACCTCATGCGAAGAGTTGGCTCATCGGAAAAGACTCTGATGCTGGGAAGGATTGGGGGCAGGAGGAGAAAGGGACGACAGAGGTTGAGATGGCTGGATGGCATCACGGACTCGATGAACGTGAGTCTGAGTGAACTCCGGGAGATGGAGATGGACGGGGAGGCCTGGCGTGCTGCAGTTCATGGGGTCACGAAGAGTCGGACACAACTGAGCGACTGAACTGACTGAGTGACTGACCAAGGACATTTACTACATCAGAACTCCGTAAAAGCTTACTAAGTGCCACAGCCTTTTTTCTGCACTTATTTATCTGTATACCATCTGTATATTTACAGAAGAGAAACATTCAGGTTCCTTAAATCAGATTAGTCACCAAAATTCAGATGACTATGTATAATGGGAGATCTTCACTCTTCCTGGATGGAAGAAGGATGACTTTGTACAGATTAGCAGGAAGAATGTCTGACAGAAGAAGCATCTGAAAAACATTCTGAAGCAGAAGTATTGACACAATGTGGCTTTCACATCGCTGACAGAATGAGCATCTCAAAAAAAAAGCAAATCAAAATGTATTACTTTCCTGCTTAAAAACCACTGATGGTAGAACTTCTCTCTTGGTCCAGTAGCTAAAACCCCACAATCCCCACTCAGGGAGCCTGGGTTCAATCCCTGGTTAAGGAATTAGATCCCGCACATGACAACTAAGAGTTCCCGTATCACATCAAAATGATTCTGATGCTACAACTAAGACCTGATGGCAGCCAAATAAAATAAATAAAATTAAAACAAAAAACAACCCCCCAAAAAAAAAAACCAGCTTCCATCACACTTAGACTAAAAATCAAACTTCTCCTTGTGCTGATTTGCAAAGCCTGGTGTTATCTGGCTTGTGACCATCTCTGTGATCTCATCTTGTACCACTTCCCCTCTTGTCACCTGCATTCCATACATTCCCCTGTTGTACCAGAATTACTGTAGGATCTTTGTAACAGCTATTCCCTTTGCTTGGAATGCTCTTGCTCTTCATGTGTCTCAGAGAGGCTTTTTCTGACCCCCCATTATACTCTATTAACTCACCTTACTCTAATTCTCTTCCCAACATCTTTTTTTTAATGTTTTAGTTTTTTTAAATACTTTATTCTACATTACAGTACTGTATTCATTTTGCCATACATTGACATGAATCAGCCACAGGTGTACACGATCTCCCAATGCCGAAGCCCCCTCCCACCTCCCACCCCATATCATCTCCCTGGATCTTCCCGTGCACCAGCCCCATGCATCCTGTATCTATCTTTGGGCTTCCCAGGTGGCTCCGTCGTAAAAATCCACCTGCCAAGGCAGGTAACATAAGAGACACAGTTTAGATCCCTGGGTTGGGAAGATCCCCTGGAGGAGGAAATGGCAATCCACTCCAGCATTCTTGCCTGGAGAATCCCACAGACAGAGGAACCTGACGGGCTACAGTCTATGGGGCTGCAGAGTTGGACACAACTGAAATGGCTTAGCAAAGCACTCTCTCTCTCTCTCTCTCTCTCCTTCCCCGCCCCCTCTCATTTCCCCCTCTCCTTCCTTCTTTCTTTCCTTCTTCCTTCTACCCTCCACCTTGAGAAAGTAAACCTCTTGAAAACATAAACTTTTCCTACCTTGTTCACTGCCATAACCACAGAGTATGAGCTCAGAAATTACTTGCTGAATAAATGAGTCCTGTATTGACAGGTTAAGAAGTAGGGGGAGTAAAGATATTAGAGACTAAGGACATAATAGCTTCAAGAGCCAAGGCAAGTGATATGTCAGCATAAGGGGTTATGTACTTTCAGACCTACCATTTTTCTCTGGAATCTGAATATGTCATATTTTCCCATTTTACAAGACCCAGGGTGCCTCTTGGTGGAATATTGTGTGCAGTTCTGGTACTTGTTCTTTCAGAAAGACTTAATGATGCTTGGGATGCTCCCCCAGAGGGCAAGGGCCAGCAGAGGATGCTGTACAGTTTCAGACTAGAAATATCAGTATTGTTTTGTCCTGAAATATTAGGTTGAGAAGAAGTAGGCACAGAATCTGGAGGAAATGGGGAGAATAAACAGAGTTTTATTTAGTAAAGCCCCAAATCCTTCTTTCCTCTTGAAGTTTAAAAGAAAGCACATATGTGTGCTCAGTTACTCAGTCGTGTCTGACTTCTCGCAGCCCCATGCACTGTAGCCAGCCAAGTTCCTCTGTCCTTGGGATTTTCCCGGGAAATGGGTTGCAATTTCCTTCTCCAGGGGATCTTCCTGACCCAGGGATTGAACCCACATCTCTTGCAGCTCCTGCCTAGGCGGGTGGATTTTTTTCCACCACTAGCGCCACCTAAGACAAATAAAATATTATTACCTTCCACTTCCACTGATGTGACACTTTATGTTTACAAAATGCTTTTTATTTCATTTTCTTAAATAATCCACACACCATCTGTATGATGAATATAATTACTCCTGTTCTATAAATTGAAGGTATCAAGGCTCTCTGAGTAGTTTGCCTGAATTTCTTCAGGGAACAAGCATGTGTGATTCATCCTTTTAGTATCATCTGTAAAGTTTTTTAAAAATGAAAGAAAAAAGATCATCAATAAATGTGTATAAAACAGAATTGAATAAAAACCCAGATGAATCAGAAACAGGCGTCCTAAGAATGTCTTGCCACTGGGTGTCCATTTCTTTATCATTAAAGGTGAAGAGACATAATTTACTTTTATTGCCCCAAAGTCCAAAAGGCCCTCAGCCCTGAAAGATAACGAGCGGAATGAACTCAGAAATTTAAATTGCAACCAAAAAGATGTTAGCATTTCTAAACTAAGCCTGGAGGAAATTAGCCTCAGAAGGAAAGGAAATGCAGAGCTCCTTGTTCCCATTTCTTGACAAGATGATGAAGTAACATAAGATGCTTTCTCTCAAATCAACTCTTTAACATCTAAGCAAAGAAAAGGAAGCCACAAACTCAAAAACAGTTGGTCAATTTTGGTTCTGCTCAAGATAGAGTAGGTGCATGGCCCCCTGTCTCTTCCACTCAACGTAATGAAACACCCAGGACAGAATGTATAGTGTAGCTATCTAAGGAATATTTTTTTAAGTGGTAACAAGCAGATTGGGGAAGGAAACCAGAAACCAAAATAACACCAAACTGATGAATGGTTTTCTTCTTTTTTCTCCTCCAGTGTTTCTTAACCCAGACTGAAAGACTTCCTAAAACTCAAAAATGTCCAGCAGATGTGGACAAGGAGAGTTCTGAATTAGTTTTCTCCTGCCTTCAATCTTTCCCAGCATCAGGGTCTCCTTCAGTGAGTCAGTTCTTCACATCAGGTGGCCAAAGTATTAGAGCTTCAGCTTTAGCAACGGTCCTCCCAGTGAATATCCACAGTTGATTTCCTTTAGGACTGACTGGATTGATCTCCTTGCCATCCAAATGTCTCTCAAGGGTCTTCTCCAGCACCACAATTTGAAAGCATCAGTTCTTCAATGCTCAGCCTTCTTTATGGTAAACTGGGTGCCTTAAAAAAATAGATATTTGTTACCACAGTTCTGGAAGCTAGACGTTCAGAGCCAAGGTGTCAGCAGTTGACTCCTTCTGAAGTTATGTGGGAAGGATCTCTTTCCAGTCTCTCTCTTCAGCTTGTAGATGGCTGTCTTCACCTTGTGTTTTTTAACATCACCTTCCTTTATTTTGTACCAGTGCCCTAATTTCCTTTTAATAAGGACACTATTCCTACTGGATTCAGGGATCACCCTGGTGGCCACCCAGGTGGCTCAGTGGGTAAAGAATCTGCCCGCAATTCAGGAGACATGGGTTTGATCCCAGGGTCAGGAAGATCCCCTGGAGGAGGGCATGGCAACCCACTCCAGTCTTCTTGCCTGGAGAATGCCATGGACAGAGGAGCCTGGTGGGCCACAGTCCATAGGGTCACAAATAGTTGGACATGACTGAAGTGACCGAGCATGCATGCTGCTGCTGCTGCTGAGTCGCTTCAGTCGTGTCCGACTCTGTGCAACTCCATAGACGGCAGCCCACCAGGCTCCCCCGTCCCTGGGATTCTCCAGGCAAGAACACTGGAGTGGGCTGCCATTGCCTTCTCCAGTGCATGAAAGTGAAAAGTGAAAGTGAAGTCGCTCAGTCGCTTAGCGACCCCATGGACTGCAGCCCACCAGGCTCCTCTGTCCATGGGATTTTCCAGGCAAGAGTACTGGAGTGGGGTGCCATTGCCTTCTTGGAGCATGCATGCACTACTTTAGTATGGCCTCATCTGAGCTGAACTAATAACCTCTGCAATGGCCCTATTTCCAAATAAGGTCACATTCTGGGGTGCTAGGAGTTAGAATTTCAACTTGAATTGGGGGAGCCCAATTTAACCCATAACAAGATTTAAAAACAAATAAACAAAAAACCCTTTCTTTCTGGTCAAAGGAATAGTAAAGAGGGTTCGTATGGATCAGAGAGAATGGTAGAAATCCCATTTGGGATGAGGTTTTATTTTTCCTTCTCTGCCATCCCAGTCTCCAGGTGATCCTGTGCCAGGTTGAGCAGGCACCTACAACTTCAAGGGGAAAAAGTCATACTGACCAGAAATACATGGCACTGAGAGTGGAGGGTGTTACACCTTATTTTCTAGACCCTCACTAGATGCAGAGCCAGTCTCAGGAAGTAAATAGCTGAGCAGGGAAGCGACAGCACCAGTTTCCTAGACAGAAAACCAAGGTGGGTGTGGGGTAGTTAGCGTGGGAGATGGGTAGATGCTGAGCCAGAAGTTATCAGGAAAATCACAAGAAAGAAAGTGGCTCCATAAAGTTGGGTATGAATGCTAATGGCATATATAACTGCTTAATTTTTAATATTTGCAGTTTGATGAAAGAAGCACAGAACTATACAACTTATATGAAAAACAGTATAATGGAAAGATGACCTGCCTCTGGCACTAATTTCTAAATCTTGGGGAGTCACTTAACCTCTGGAGCCTCAGCACCTTTTCTTAAACCTAGGAGAGAGCTCCAATACCCAAGCAGAGTATATCATGAAGATTAACGAGGCAGTGTATGTGAAAATGCTTTGGAGAGCATTATATAAATGATATTTCATTTGATTTAACTTATTGCAAGTCAGACATGACTATGTGAAACACATTTGATCAACAGCTTGACAATTTAGGAGAGAAATTAATGCCAGCTGGAAGCACTGGGAAAGGTTTTGTGGATTTAAAAAACACTAAAACAAGTTGGGCAGGAATTGCTTAATAGAAAGCCAAGTCCAGAGGTACAGAGAGGTGTGTCCTTGCATAGTAAGGATCCCTTCTCGAACTTACTTCTGACCTCTTATCCTTGGAACCCGGCAGAAATATGATCAAAGAGATTATCCCCAAAGTTACCACAATCACTTAGAACACTTTGTAATTCCAGCAGAAAGAGAACACCATGCAGATGAAATCAGGAGCCAAAGGAGAGAAGTTTAAAGACAAGCAGACTTTTACAAAACATCTATTTATCTTTTATTTTTGTTAATTTGTCGTCGAGGGAGGGATTTATCTTTTCCAAACAGAGCCAAATTAATTTCTAGTCCAACTATTGGGAAAACCAACCGTTATGTCTTTTATGCTCTAGCACAGATTTCATGCTAGTGCTTTTCAAACTGCGGTGTAAGTAAGACTACCTCGAGGAACTTATTTTTTAAAAAGAAGAAGAATAAAAGGGACACTCAGGCTGGATACATAGTGCTGTTAATGCAGAGTCTACATGCAGCTGGACCACATTTCTTCATGTTCACATATAACCAGGTGTAGGCAGTTTATCCTCTCCACTGTGGGCAAGACTGCAGATCTGTTCATGCTAAAGCTGAAAACATAGCTACTGGCACTCTTAACTACTTCTAATGATGCTTAGATTCATTCTCTCCATAAACATCAGCTTGGGGATGTGGACAGAATGGGACATTTGGAAGCCACATTGGACATTTCCAGATCATTTTTGCTTTATTCTCTGCCTTCCTTTCTTAGAAGCAAGAGGATGCGGGGGCGGGGTAGGGGAGGTAGAGCTCTTGTCAATTCTTACTTTTGTTGTTGTTCAATTACTAAGTCATGGCCAACTCTTTGCGACCCCAAGGACTGCAGCACTTCCTGCAGACAGCCAGGCTTTACTGTCCTTCACTATCTCTCGGAGTTTGCTCAAACTCATGTCTGTTGAATTGATGATGCCATCCAAACATCTCATCCTCTGTTGCCCCCTTCTTCTCCTGCCCTCAGTCTTTCCCACTGTCAGGGTCTTTTCCAATAAATCAGCTCTTCACATCAGATGGCCAAAATACTGGAGCTTCAGCAACATACTTCATTTTGTAAGACCTGGTCACTGTATCCCCAGTCCAGGGAACAAAATAACCATGGTCTTTACAAGATGATTTGAGGATGGTTTTATTTTAATCGCAAGCCAAACTTTTTTATGCAACTTTTTTAATCCCATAAAAATAGAAGAGGAAACAATCAAGAGCTAGACAAATAAAATGAAAATTACCTCCTTTTATATTTTGGTGATGAAAAATGTTTCAGAGTGCTTGGAGCGCTCACAGAAATGATAATTACCTTCTGCTTTCCTGGGGTAAGCATAGGGACATGGACTGTAATAGTCTCATCAGAGTTGTATAAACTGCAACATAAGCAATAAAAGTTCCCTGAACATCTGGATTCTTTCTACTCTTCAAAAGGTTTCTGAGCATCAGATAAAGCAGAGATGAGGACGTTTTGATTTCAGGCCTTAGGGTGGTGACCATGGTCCTTTTATGAAATTATATTTTTGGAATATAACTTTTGGAATTTTGGGAAGTCACCTATAAAAATTATTTTCAAAGCAACTCATGCCCAGAAACATGTCAACAGAATCACTTCCCTCTAGGAGAAGTTAATTTTTAATCACACAAACTTCTTTACTCCAGTGCTGAGATTCAGAGAATGAATAAGGAGAATGCCAATACTAAAGAACACTTATCCTTGGCCAAGGAGTCTGTTGTTAACTTTCCAAATGTTACATCATTTAATCCACCCTACAAACCTGTGTGATGCAATTGTTATCTCTCTTTCACAAATGAGGGAACTGAGACTCAGTAAGTTTACATTACTTGCTTAATATCAAACAGATAGTAAGGGGACATGAACTTGAGCAAACTCCAGAAGATAGGGGAGGACAGGGAAGCCTGGCCTGCTGCAGTCCATGGGGTCACAAAGAGTTGGACATAACTTAGCGACTGAGCAAAAACAAGGTAAGTTGATCCTGATTATAAATTGCAAAATTGAACTCAACGGTCACCCTGCTGAAAGGTCTTTTATAACCTGCCATCCTCAATCAGAGTCTACAGTCTTTCTGTTTTCCCCACTGTAGCTTGAACCTATCTAATAGGGATCACCATCTGGAAAATGTCGTAATTTGGGATTCATTTAACTGTTCCCACCAGTAGGTTGTTCCCACCAGTAAGCTGGAGAGCAGAAACCACATCTGATAATGTAACTTTTGGCGTCAGTACACATTCTGGCTCCATCATTTATTATCTATGTTTATCTGGAACAAGTTATTGTTTGGGGGAGGTTTTTAATGTGTGTGTGTGTGTGTGTGTGTGTGTGTGTGTGTGTTTTGTTGGCAGAAGTCACATGGTACCAAGTACATTTACACTGTGGTGCAGTTCTCACCATCATTCATCTCCCGATTTTTTCACCTCCCTCAACTGAAACTGCCCCCATTCAACACTAAGTCCCCATTTCCCCTCCCCACCCCACCCTCATCCCACTCTCCAGCCCCTGGCAAATCTACCGGTGTACTTTCTGACTCTATGAATTTGACTATTGAAAAAAAAATATCATGCATTAATGCATATTTGTGGAATCTAGAAAAATAAGGTGCTGGAACTCGGGTGTCCTGATACCAGCTTGATGTTCTTTTGAATCACCAAGTGAGAAGTAAAAGAGAAAGAAAGAAAAGGTCTTATTTTCACCATTTGTGCACTCTGATAATGAAATTTCATAAAATCTTGGATGATAGATATGAATAGTTATCCTGGCAACAGGTAAGAAAACTGAGCAAGCAGGAGTCTTCTTTGTTTGTTTGGTGGTGTCACTGGACATGTGGGATAGTATTTCCCTGACCAAGGATTGGACCTATGCCCCCTGCACTGAAAGGATGGAGACTTAACCACTGGACCACCAGGGAAGTCCCAGGAGTCTTCTTAATAGTGAAGGACCCCTGAGACTAGGACCCCTGAAGACACTGGACCACATTTTCATAGAAGGAACATAGCATTCATTCATTCATTCACTCATTGAATAAATATTTATTGTCCTACATGTCAGGCACTTTTTGTAGG
This sequence comes from Nanger dama, assembly GCA_917880005.1. Lineage (NCBI taxonomy): Eukaryota > Metazoa > Chordata > Mammalia > Artiodactyla > Bovidae > Nanger > Nanger dama. The sequence continues at coordinate 2,252,925 of CAKJTW010000074.1, read as the reverse complement.
TACTGCTAATGTAACAGAGAACAAGACAGACAAAAATCCCTGTTCTCATGGAATCTACATCTGTTTAGGGCAAGATAGATAGTATATCAAAATCAAATATAATATGTTATAATAAATTTCAATGTAATAATTGGCAGGGATTTATAAATAGGGAGTTCTGGGGATGTGGGTGGTTATTTTAAATATATCAGCTGGAGAAGGACTCACTGATCAGCTGATGGAGCTGATGGAGCAAACCCTAGCAGATTCTGGGGAGAGGAGGTTCCAGGAAGAGGTAAGAGCAAGTGCAAAGCGGGGGTTCAATGTGTTTAAGGAACAAGAATAAAGCTGTGCATCTTAAACAGTGGGGTGAGATGGAGTTATCATGGCTTCAGATTACATGTAGCCTTATCATCAGTTATGTGCATTCATGAACAAGCATGGCAGGATTACCTAGCAGTGAACCAGACCCTAGAACTATAAGAGGGTGCCTCCCACACAGCTCTGACCCCATACTGTCTCTGTGAAGAAAGAAAGAGAAGGAAACATCACTGTCTCTTTCAGCAAAGTTAAGGTAGAAAGAGAGCAGGTGACCTGGGCAGGTATGATCGGTGAATTCTGGGACCTCAGGAATCCTCTCATAGCTAAGTCTGGTGTTAGGATTCCTGTGATCCCTGGGAGTGGGGATGGGTAGGGGTCAAGATATAAAGATTATGGGTTTTATACCAAGCAAGGGAGCAGCATAAACAGAGATATCAGTGTATAGACAATAGAAACAATCCTGAAGGAGAATTTAGAGACCTGGATCATCTTAGGCTCTGCCACTTTCTACTTACATGACCTTGGAAAGGTCACTTCCCTCTCTGGACCTCAGCTCTCTCCTTTCAAAAATAAGTAATTATATACAATCAGTCATGTCCGACTCTTCGCGACCCCATGGACTGTAGCCCACCAGGCTCCTCCATCCATGGGATTTTCCAGGCAAGAGTACTGGAGTGGGGTGCCATTGCCTTCTCCAACAATGCAATATTACTTAGCCATTAAAAAGAATGAAGTAATAGCCTTTGCAGCAACATGGACAGACCTGGAGATTATTATACTGATGGAAGTAACTCAGATGGTGAAAGAGGAATATCGTAAGATGTCACTTATCTAAATCTGAAAAAGGGAGTACAAATTAACTTATTTTCGAAACAGAAAAAAGACTCACAGACTCAGAGAATGAATTTATGGTTACTAGGGGGATGGGTTGGGGTAGAGGGATAGATTGGGAGCTTGGGATTGACATGTACACACTACTATATTTAAAGGAGATAATCAACAAAGACCTACTGTATAACACAGGGAACTCTGCTCTGCAATAACCTAAATGAAAGAAAAATTGGAAAAGAATAGATACATGTAAATATACAACTGAATCACTTAGCTGTACACCTAAAAGTTATACAACATTGTTAATCAACTATGTTCCAATATTAAAAAAAAAAAACTTTTAAACTTAGTTACACAAGAATATCTCAAAGTTCCCCTCAAGTTCTGAACTTGCAGAATTCTATACTTCTGCCATTCTGATCAGACAGAGTAAAAGACCAGGGGGAAATAAAAACTAAGGGAAGCTTCCCCAAATGTTTTGCAGTTTCTCAGAAGTAGATAACTAGAATTTGAGATTTGAAAACAAATTAAAAGCTGCTTCTCATCCCACACCACCCCACCAAGTGTCTTCAACCAGTGCCTAAGGGATCTCAGAAAATTAAAAACAATGTGTGTTCCCATTGAATTTTATTTTTAATTTCTGAATGCAAATATTTAAAAGGAGAGGCTTAAGGCAAATACTAGTGAAATTAAAAAATGCAGCAGCGACCTGTAAATCAAAACTCTTTGTCCTAGCAGAATGTAGCAGAACAATAACGCTGATATGCTCTACCGGCTGGTCTGAGACTGGAGGAGAGTTGGGAGGTTGACAGATGACTACGTATCTATACGTGGGGGTGCTCACACATTTGTGTATATATGTGAAATTTTGCCTTGTCTCTACCCCAAGTATTTGTGCTCATTACGTTAGCATCTAGCTCAGCTCCTAAAAAGACTATTTCTCCTAGCACACACATTAATTATTGCCCATTCCATTCGGTTCTGTTTAGCTGTCGATCAGTCATGTCCAACTCTTTGCGACCCCATGAACCACAGCACACCAGGCCTCCTGTCCATTACCAACTCCCGTAGTTTACTCAAACTCATGTCCATTGAGTCAGTGACACTATCCAACCATTAAATGGATGAGATCATTTTCATGTCAGTCAGATTCTATCTGCATGTATTTCTCCCTTACAGTGGGCTTATATATCTCACAGATGAGGTGAAGGGCAGTCCTTGTGCCTGCCGAGGAACATAAACCCGTGCACACCAACACCTTTCTGCTCTTCTCACACTTTCCCATAAGACAGTCAAGTTTATCTGCACAGAAGTCACTGAACTACAAAGGCCTATGCTGCTGCTAAGTTGCTGCAGTCATGACTGACCCTGTGCGACCCCATAGGCGGCAGCCCACCAGGCTCCCCTGTCCCTGGGGTTTTTCAGGCAAGAACACTGGAGTGAGTTGCCATTTCCTTCTCCAATAAGTGAAAGTAAAAAGTGAAAGTGAAGTCACCCAGTCATGTTCCACTCTTAGTGACCCCATGGACTGCAGCCTACCAGGCCCCTCCATCCATGGGATTTTCCTGGCAAGAGTACTGGAGTGGGGTGCCACTGCCTTCTCTGACAAGGCCTATGGGTGACCGTCAAGGAAAAACCGCTGCTTGCTGGGGGCTTCTCTGGTAGTCCAGTGGCCAAGATTCCATGCTCCCAATGCAGGGCGGCGGCAGGGGTGGGGGCGTGGGGGTCCTGGGTTTGATCCCTGGTCAGGGAACTAGATCCCACGTGCCACAAGTAAAGATCCCATATGCTGCAACTAAGACTCAGTGCAGCCAAGTAAACAAACAAATAAATAAAAAAATGGTTACAGAAAAGTGTATTCCCATGAAAAATCCTGCTTGCTGAAAGAACTGCAGTGCGATGAGCGACTATTTCTAGAGAACATACCGAGTATTAGATACTTGGTTCTATGTTGCTGCCTTTAAACCTTAAAAAGGAATTTTATGATATTCCTAGACTGAAGAAAGGCGTTCCACTGTCAGTAAGCAGATGTAAAAACTCTTCATCTGCAAATACTAAATGAAATAAAGTAGTATAAGAGCCTGGCATACAGTAGGAGCTCAGTGAAGACTAGTTATCCAAAGCAGCTGTTCTCTTATATAACCGTTCAACCCAAATCTTGGTGAGGGATTATCATCATGTTTTTACTGAAATTCTGACCAAGAACCATTTTATACATTCCCAACAGTCCTTAAAAGCTTGTGTAGTTACCAGAGGCAAACTACTACATATAGGATGGGTAAACAATAAAGTCCTACTGTACTGCACAGGGAACTATATTCAGTATACTGTGACAAACCATAAGAGAAAAGAATGTGAAAAAGAATGTATGCATATATATATATATATATATATATGTGTGTGTGTGTGTGTGTGTGTGTGTGTGTAACGAGAGTTCCTTGTACAGCAAGGAGACTGAACCAGTCAATTCTAAAGGTAATCAACCCTGAATATTCATTGGAAGGACTGGTGCTGAAGTTGAAGCTGCAATACTTTGGCCACCTGATGCAAAGTGCTGATTTATTGGAAAAGACCCTGATGCTGGGAAAGACTGAAGGCAAGAGAAGGAGGCAACAGAGGATGAGATGGTTGGATGGCCTCACCGATTCGATGGACAATAACATGGGCAAGTTGCGGGAGACTGTGAGAGACAGGGAAGCCTGGCATGCTGCAGTTCATGGGGTGGCAAACGGTTGGACAGGACTTAGCAACTCAACACCACCACCACACACACACACTCACACACACAGAGGGAGGCTAAACATAGAAGGGAACTGGCATTTGGCAAGAGGAAGAGCATGTCTTCCACTTAAGCAGGGAAGCAACAGAAAAAAAGCTCAGACCTATGCAGACGTGGAGGTAGGTGGGAATGTGTGTCTGCTCCTTACAGCCTCTATCTACTCAAAGATATATCAGGTGACACCCTCTGGAAAGGAGGCAAGTGTGGAGGGGAGAGCTGAGGAAAGCAGGTAAAGTAGAAGCTAGTCCTCAACAAAGGGAATATGCATTTACTAAAGAACCTCAGTAAGAATGTTGGCAAGTGTCATGTGGCACATCATTTGTCATTGGTCATAAATTTCTAGTCACACAAAAATGTAGGCCATATGATTTACGCCAGCCAACATGTCATGAGCTCAGACACAGAGAAGATAGATAGCTAGAATCATCCAATAATATTTTCGAGACAGATATAATGAGGAATGAGGCAGTGGGAGGCAGGGGTGGTAAGAAATGTGAGGGTATTCCAAGGTGGGGTGGGGTGGGGGAGGAGACTAAAGTAACAGACCATAAAAGTCTAAGGTAGAAAAGGAGGGCAATTCACAGAGAAGGATCACTGTTGGAGGTTAAAGATGAGGTTCGGCATGTGTTGTGTGTGGGGGGGGGGGGGTGGTGTTTGATGGAGAGATTACTTGTTTATCTACATATTGATTTGGTTGCATGACATCTTACTTGCAGCATGCACGATATTTAGTTTCAGCATGCAAAGTCTTAATTGCTGCAAGTGGGATCTATCTAGTTCCCTGAGCAGGGATCAAACCTGGGCCCCCTGCATTGGGAGCTCAGAGCCACCAGCCCATCTCGGTAGTCTCTGATGGAGAGATTTTAGAGAACAAAGTTCTGGTTGCTTGGGAATTGGAACATTGGAAAGGGTAATTTTGAAAGCATCTGTGCCATTGTGCCATAGTCTTCAGCTGCTTCTTTGTGTCTGACTCTTTGTGACTCCAAGAACTTTGGCCTGCCAGGCTCCTCTGTCCATGGGATTCTCCAGACAAGAATATTGGAGTGGGCTGCCAATTCCTTCTCCAGGGGAACCTTCCTGACCCAGGGATCAAACCTGCATCTCCTCTGTCTCCTGCACTGCAGATGGATTCTTTACCACTGAGCCAATGGGGAAGCCCAATTTTGAAAGCATAAGATCCAATAGTGACAAAATCAAGCAAGGAACCCTTGAAAGTCGGTCACCAAGATAAAAACATCAAAATGTCCCTCGAGAGAAGAAGCACTTAGAGCTAAACACCTGAGGTAGATGGAAATTGAAAAGTTGGTGAGACTGAAGGTAGAGAGAAAAACACATGAGCAACTAGGTTTCAGGAAAAGCGAGGAAGTAGGAAGTGGCTATTCTGTGGCTGGGTCAAAAGGAGGGTAAAAACAAAGAATGTGCTGAGCATAGGGACTTCCCTGGTGGTCCAGTGGTTAAGACTTCACCTTCCAAGGCAGAGGCTGCAGGTTCAGTGCCTGGCTGGGGAGCTGAGATCCCACATGCCTCATGCCCAAAACACCAAAACATAAAACAGAAGTAATATTAAACCAAACTCAATAGAGATGTTAAAAATGATCCACATCAAAAGAAAAAAAAAAGATCTTAAGAAAAATAAAAATAAGAAGAATGTGCCGTGCATGGACTGGATGCCTCAAAGGACACAATGGAATGGTTTAGGTGGTGGAGTTGGGAAGGAATGGAGGAAAATGAGAAACGCCAGTTGACAAAGGGAATACTAAATGAGAAGAAAAGCTTGGACTTCTGCAAGGACTGCGGTTGACTGGAAAATGAGGTGGGCTGGAATCAGTTCTGAGGGTCTCAAGGAAGATAATTCCCCACTTTTCCCCTTAAGATCTAGAAACTTCACAAGAGAAAGGCCACATCCTGCCTGACACTCTTTCAGGTGATGCTTGGGGACTGTTCATTCGGTCGGTCATGATCATCAAATTCACTCCCTAAAACTTTTAAACCTTTCCATTTCTTTTGGGAAAACTCCAGATTATATCAGCAATTGTCTGATTAGCTAGTCTTGCTGGCCTCCACTTTCAGCCTGGCCTCCTTTTAATCCCAGATCTTTCTAATCACGACATCACCTGTTCTCAAAGCTTTCAAAATCCCTCCATGGCCCTCAGTGAACTGAGTAGGCCCCTATGGGGCCTTCCTGCATAGCCTCTGGTTTAGCTCTGCCCTGGTGGCTCAGGTGGTAAAGAATCTTCCTGCAATGCAGGAGACCCAGCTTTGATCCCTGGGTCAGAAAGATCCGCTGGATGAAGGGAATGGCAACCCACTCCAGCATTCTTGCCTGGGAAATCCCATGGACAGAGGAACCTGGCAGGCTACAGTCTGCTGCTTCTGCTGCTGCTGCATCGCTTCAGTCGTGTCCGACTCTGTGCGACCCTATAGATGGCAGCCCACCAGGCTCCCCTGTCCCTGGGATTCTCCAGGCAAGAACACTGGAGTGGGTTGCCATTTCCTTCTCCAATGCATGAAAGTGAAAAGTGAAAGTGAAGTCGCTCAGTCATGTCAGACTCTTTGCGACAATTCATGGGGTTGCAAAGAATCAGACACGACTGAGTGACTAAACGACCACTCAGATAATAGTATTTGAGACACATATCCTGAGTGGTTTTGCAGATGTGAAAACTCCCCACCAAATAGCAGATGTTACCTATTGATGGTTGATGACCAGGAGAACACAGCCCCAGGCCTCCTGGAGCCTGAGGACTGATAAGGTTAACCGCTGTGACGCCACCCAACTACTTCACCATCAGCCAATCAGAAACTCACGCAGAAGCTGATCGCGTATCCTGTGACTTCCCTCCCTCACTTGGCTTTTAAAAGTGCCTCCCGAAACTCTTCACGTCGTTTGGGACTTTTAGGGCATGAGCTCCCTGTCTCCTCGCGTGGCCCTGCAATAAAACTTTTCGGCTCCAAACTCCGACGTTTCAGTTTCTGTGCATTGGGCATGTGAACGTGCCGCTAACATCACAATGGGGGAGAAAACTTCTCAGCGTGGTGTACAAAGTATGACCTCCACCTCCGCCCCTGACTCCTGCTCTCTCCACTGCTTCCTTACTACTGTGCACTCCGACTGCAGTCAGTTTCCTTGAGCTTCATGTACTTTCTTGGATTTGTGCTTTTTTTGCACATGTCATTTTTCTTGGGATGTTTTCCACCTGTCTTTTTCACTCACTTTTAACTCATCCTTCAAGGTCAACTTTGATACCATTTTTTTTTTTTCTAACAAGCACTGCTTCTGGGGAACATGTTCTGTGTTTCCCTTGTCACAATCAGTCTGTATTCTATTTGCCTATCTACCCTTTTTGCATCTACTATTACATTGCAATAATCTTAATGTATATGATTCCTAAAAACATGTCTGATTCACCATCGAATGGACAATCCCTGACACATACCTTGGTGACGTTAAAGGTACTCAGTAAATATTTGTTGTGTTTGTTATCTGAAGGGAGGAATAGGACTGTTACTGATGCTCTCTGAGCAGTGGCACTGGAAGTAATACTAATATGGGAATTACATAAATCTAGCTTTACTCTTGTGGAGAAGGAAATGGCAACCCACTCCAGTATTCTTGCCTGGAGAATCCCATGGACAGAGGAGCCTGGTGGACTGCTGTCCATGAGGTTGCACAGAGTCGTACACGACTGAAGCAACTTAGCAGCAGCAGCTTTATCTTAGTTTATTTGTAATATTAATGGATATATTTGAGTTTGATGCCTTAGTTTCATTGTCTACCATAAGGACACAAAATTATATACTCTGTGGTGTCATCATAAAGATTTAATTCGATCATATGTACTAGGCATCTTGCAAATATTCATTGCTCAATAAATAGGCAGTGATATTTTAGATTCCTTGTTATTGCTATTGTTTAGTCACTAAGTCATGTCTAACTTTTTTGTGACTCCATGAACTGCAGCACGTCAGAGTTCCCTGTCCTTCACCATCTCCCAGAATTTGCTCAAACTCATGTCCATTGAGTCAGTGAAGCTATCCAACCATAGTATAATTTTATAACATCACTCCCCATTTATCTTCCACTTAAAGATTTCTCTCACTTTTTATTACAGCAAGATTCTCTCTGAATAGCCATTTGGGGAAACCAGAACCTCACGTCCGGGAAGGTGTAAAGTGGGTTGTGGGTGCGATTTACTCCTGGCATAGAGATCCAATTCCAGATAAAATGGAGTTAACTTTCTCTCCCTCTTGAAATAGTTGTCACTGAGAGTCCTGTTGCCTTTCCCAGTTTCAAGCTGATTTGCTCCTCTGGGTATTAGAAACTGAATCTGGATCCAGGGACATGCCAGTGGCATCGGCGTCGTGTTAGAAGGCTTAAGCCAATGATAAGTGACACTAAGTCAGGCAGGCTCTGGAAGAGAGATGAAAGGGAAGCCTCTTCATGCGGAAGGGCACTCAGTATGGCAGCCCCTTGGGACTGGTTTCAAGGGCACGGTGAAGATGGGAAAAGGCAACTGGACAAATGGTTTTGGACGAAGGTGGGCCCTCCTGGTAGAAAAGAGGCGACCACAGCACGAGGAATCAGAAGCTCTAGGTTGATACAGAGGCAGAGCAGAAGGAAAGTGAAGCGTTCTAAACCCCCGACTGAATGCAGGCATCTGTGGGTAGCCAAGTCAGTTTTAACAGGAAAAGAATAAGCCCTGTTGACCAAAAACCTTGGAGGCCATGGGAACTATGGATTGGATGAGAACCTCTAGAGGCACAAAGGCAACAAGACCTTGATTTCAAGCAACACAAAATTGAATCTGACAGAGGAACCAGGGTAATGAGAAAGCAGGGTTGGCTGGGAGAGAAATGACAAAGAAAGAATCAATAGAGCTGAAAACAGATCAGAGGCTGGGTTTAGAGAAATGAAACCTCCCAGAAAGGGAGAAAAAGGGAACCAACAAGAGAAAGATCAAGGCCAGAAGACACACCTGGGGACTTCCTTGCTGGTCCAGTGCTTAAGACTCTGCCTTCCAATGCAGAGAGAGGGGTGCAGGTTCGATCTCTGATAGGGGAAATAAGGAAGGTCCCACATACTTTGGAGTGCAGCTAAAAATTAAATAAAGAGAAAGACACAGCTGTACCTCTCACCGCACCGGGAAAACACCGTGAGGTTGACAACCCCAGTGAAGAACTAGGCGTGCTTCCGTTCCCTGTGGATTGCCACACGGTCACGCAGAACTTGTGTCTACCGTGTCGCCACACCTAGTCAATCTGCTCTAAAAGTCACCCCAGCTGTTGGTTACAGCCCCTTTGGGAGCAAGAGACAGCCAGGGTGAGACCTGCACTCCCCTCATGGTGTCTTCTCGCCCAGACTCGCCCAGCCTGCCTACTGGAAGACAATGAACCGAGCCAGGACGACGACGGCCCATGACACTAGGCGGCTCAGGGCGAGGCTGCTCCCAAGACCTTAACTCTGTGTACACCGAAGGCTCAGAGGGTGCGGGGAAGGATTTAGACAAAGAAAAGTGACAAACTAAGGGGCACAAAGGTGAAGTTCATTGCACTCCCCTGCAGCTGTGGGTCTATTTTTCCATCTGCCACATGGGGCAGAGGGCTTATGTTGTCATTTCAAACCCCACTTCATCATGACCAAGACAGGTTTATCTATGACAGCACTGAAACCAGAACATCTCTGGAGGCAGCTGAGCGGGGAGGACTTCTAACTGCTCTGGGTATCCAAAGTTAACACATGTGTCCCAGCTTGCCCCAGCTGTATGGGAAAGAGAGATCAGTAATTCCCTAGACAGAAAACACTGCGGTTTCCAAAACATGAAGGAAACAGCCCACCAAATGATGATTCCATTGTGATACAGTCTGCTTGCGTTATAAAGGGGCTCCATTTTGCCATTGCAGAACCTAGAATAACCCATATTTTTTCAAGTGTGGATCTAAGAGAGATGAAGAGAAATGTGGAAAATCAGTATCTTGGGAGCATAGAGAACGGAGTATAAAACTAACTGGCTGCTTTGTACACTTCATTTATTTCTGTATCATTAGTTCCTGGCATCATGTCTAGGATTTTCATAAGTTTTGGTAAGCTAAATGGGTTAATAAAGTAAGACCATGTAATGTTACTTGTCTACCTGGAATATCCTTCTCCCATGCGTCTTCGACTGGAAAATCCCTACTCATATTTTATGTCATATGACAAACCATAGGAAATATCACTTCCTGGGGAAGTCAGAAAACACTTCTGTTAACCAAGACCAAAAGTGAAAGCGTTAGTCGCTCAGTAGTGTCTGACTCTTGCATCCAACTCTTTGGGACCCCATGGACTGTTGCCCTCCAGGCTGTTACTGCCCACGCAACTCTCCACTCAAGAATACTCAAGTAGGTTGCCATTCCTCTCTCCAGAGGGTCTTCCCAGCCCTGGTATCCTGCATTGCAGGCAGATTCTTTACCCTCCGAGCCACCAGGGAAACCCTCTGTCAGCCAAGACTGAAAGCAACTCTCCATCCCTACCTTTACCACGGCATTGGTTGCTTGTGGGCGCCAGCAGGCTCGTTGTGTTTTATCTGTTGCTTGTCTCAGAGAAACCAGAAGGTAGAAACAATCTCTTATCCTCTCTCTTCTGATGGCCTGGTATACTTCAGCCCACAATAGTTTCCTAATAAGTATGTGTTGACGAGACGCTAGAGAGACGACATTGTCAGAGATTAATAACCGATGGAGTACAGGGACAAAGAAGAGGGAAAGGTTAATGATAAATAATCCCTGACATTCCTTTCTTTGGCCCCGTTCCATTTCTTTTCTTGACATCAGTAAGCGATCCACACATTCCTTGCAAACTGAACATTAATATATTCTGTCAGCCATGATTTCCTGCAGGAAGGCTTTCTGCCACAAAGTTGCAAATAAAAGATAAAACTGTGACTGATGCTTGCTGTATGGTAGTTGCCTCTTATATTGTTTTCCATAATTATTTCTAAAGCCCAAGTTTGTGTGTGGTCTTTTGGAGAAGAGCCTCTTCCCTGTCGCAGGGAGCTGGAACACAGCTCTGAATACCTCCCCAAAGGGAATCATTCCATGAACTGATTAGATCCTCCTCTAGGCTTCTCTGTTTCCTCCTAAATCACCGTATATATATTTTTAAGTTTCTGTGCTGTCTGTTAGATGGATTACCAATCTCCTCCATAAAACAAGTAAAGGAATCCGACAGGTTGATTTTCTTGATGCTTTTCCCTAAGAAAAGTCGGTCACACTTGCAGCTTCACTTTGTCTTTTCAAAGACCTCCAGTGACCCCCAGCATTTCAAGGGAATGACTCCACCTCAGTTCTTTCTCTGGATCTCAAGTCAGAATGTTCCACATTATTTTCACCCATTGGCACGTGAAATTCCACTCATCTAAAATCCAGCTCAACATTTCCTTCCTTTGTCTGCAAAACCAGCTTCTCACGTGGAGTCCCTTACTCCCAGGCACAATACCAGTGCTCTTCCCATTACCCAGGCTCAAAGTCAGACTGAGATCTTCCTAATGGATTTACTTGTCTATGTCCAGTTTCATGCACATTGCCTCCAAAACTGTAGTCTTGAATTTCCATTTATTTTACTACAAATTTGAAACCCTTCAGTCTAGTGTTCAAAGCCCTACCCAAATTGACGCTTAGTTTTCACTCCACTCTCTCTCTTATCTCCTGAGAAATCCCCCGAGAATGTTACTGAATCACTATTTTCTATTTACTAAACAGACCTCAGCCCTCAGGCTCCATCCTCAGACTGCCCATCCTGGATCAATTGTCTTTATCTCTGTCTTATGTCCCAGTGTCTGGGCTACTCATTGCCTTGGGTCTGATAATTTCCCACCTTTATTGGTTTGATACGACCCTACTTAAGAGCCCAGATGCTGGTTTTCAGCATTATCTTAACTCTGCTACCCTCAGCAGCTCGCAGACCACCAATATACTTCCAATCCTCACCCTGGTTTCCCACAATCCAGAGCAAGATACTATGACCAGGGTTGCAGTTTATCTAAAAACACAAGTTCACAAAGTAGCCAAGTTAGGGCATCCTGGCAACAAATCTAAAGATGAGAGTAGGATCATAACATGAAGAGAGAATCACATACATTAACATGAAGGGACATAAAAGAGATGCTTCAGATCTGTTATGGTATCTGGGTGAATTAACTGGTACTCTTTCAAGTGATACAGTCCTAACTCAAGCCATCTTGAGCTGTAAAAAGAAAGAATTCATTTATGTCACTTAAAAGAAATCTATGGGCACAGCTTACCTGGTGGCTCATTGGTAAAGAATCCACCTGCCAATGCAGGAGATACAGGTTCGATTCCTGATCCAGGAAGATTCCACATGCCGCGGAGCAACCAAGCCCAAGGGCCACAACTATTGAGTGTGTGCTCTAGAGTCCAGGAACCACGACTACTGAGCCTCATGCTGCAACTACTGAAGCCCGCGTGCCCATGCTCTGCAACAAGAGAACCCACCGCAATAAGAAACCTGAGGGCCACAGTAAAGAGCAGTCCCTGATCACAGCCAGAGAAAAGCCTGTACAGCAAGGGAGACCCAGTATAGCCAAAACCAACCAAACAAACAAAAAATCCATGGCTTCATGTTTGCTTGGATATCAATGTACAGATAATGTCCTTGGACATCTTCCTCTCTCTAGCTTGGTTCTGTTTCCATTGTGTTTCTTTGGGAAGGTTTTCCCTTGTATGAGCAAGCCCTGAGATTCCATCCTATCAGCTTAGAAACCCCAGTGAAGAGCACCTCTTTCATAATATCTGCACCAAGTTTCTGGATTGTTTCTCAGTGAACTGGCTTAGGTTCTCTCCCTCATTCCTGAGTAAATCATGTGGCCAGGGTGAAGAAATACACTGCTAGAAAAATCAGGGCACTGGTAGAAGGAAAAGAGACTAGATGCTGGGTAGGTAAAAAGAAACAACCAGTGTCCTTCATGATAAGCTAGGTGGTTTGAGACATTGTCTACTTAGCCCTAAGTACACTGCATGCTAGAGGCTTGAATCTTGTGAGCTGGGAGTGATCTGACCACTCACAGGTCACACACTTGGTCTTTTTCCTATACCTTGGTACCTGTGGAGTCATGGCTGCTGATGAACCAGAAAATTATACCTTCCCCATCTCAGTAATATGGAACACACACACACTCACACACTCACACACACACACACACACACACACACACACACACACACTCTCTCTCACACACACACATACACAATCTACCTGGAAGTGGAATGACATCCTCCTTAGATCAATTATGCAGAGAAAAATCTATGCATTGGGCAAATGCCTGGGGCTTCAAATAAAATATTCTATTCTTGGTGGAAGGATGGGAGAGTGAGACACATTTACAAAGGAAGAGATTCAGAGAACTTTAAAAAATGAAAAATCAGAAAGAGAAAAACAAAGATAGCATATTAATGTATATAACTAGAATCTAGAAAAATTATATAGATGATCTCATTTGCAAATAGAAATAGAGACACAGGCATAGAGAACCTATGAACTCCAAAGAGGGAAAGGGAGTGGGCGAAACTGGGAAAATGGGATTGATGTATATACACTATTGATACTATGTATAAAATAGATAACTAATGAGAACCTACTGCATAGCATGGGGAACTGTACTCTGCGCTCTATGGTGACCTAAATGGGAAGGGAATCCAAGAAGAGGGGATATATGTAAGCATACATCTGATTCACTTTTGCAAAGTAGAAACTAACACAACATTGTAAAGCAACTAGACTCCAATAAAAATTAATAATAAAAAAGCATAACATCTCTTCAACCCAGGTTGCTATTGCCGAACCATGCAACCTGCTTACCTTCGAACAGATAGAGCCTCTTTAGGGAACATTTCTCACTTGGCAATTTAATTGGATATGACCCCTTCCTGAGCACATTCCAAAACCCTTCCTTGCTTTGTATGAGGGATCGGGGTCCAACTGTCCCTCTGATTTCCCAGCTGCCCAGTCTAGAAAGTGAAAAGTGAAGTCGCTCAGTCGTGTCCGACTCTTTGAGACCCCGTGGACTGTAGCCTACCAGGCTTCTCTGTCCATGGGATTCTCTAGGTAAGAATACTGGAGTGGGTTACCATTTCCTTCTCCAGGGATCTTCCCGACCCAGGGATCAAACCCAGATCTCCAGCATCAGAGGCCCTGGGTTAAACATATTCCCATACTTTTCTTCAAGGCCCAGGTTAAATTCTTCTTTCTCTTACAAGCGGCTTGTAGGGTATGTTCTTACTTTAAGTTAGTTTCTCCCTCCCCCAAATCCACAAGGTTTTGTTTATTCCCCAGTGATAGCACTTATCACAGTCTTCTTTTGAATTAGAATTATTTATGCATGTGTCCATCTTCACTGATACACTGTGAGCTCTCCACAGGCCTGGAACAGCGCTTATTTGTCTTGAATCCCCTATAGTGTCAAGTACTTTGTCCTCAGCAGATGTTCACCAGGTTGCTGAAACCAATCATGTTAGTTGCTTGCACAGTATTTGTCAAAAGTCCCACATGAACTGCAGCACAGCTTCTAAATTGTTTTTTTAATCCATGCTCCTTTTAAGAAATAAAAAACTCATGCCTTCCTTTGGGATTAAAGGGTGTTTTATAAAGAATACCTTCTCAGAATTTCACTTATGGTCCAGTGACTAAGCCTCCAGACTCCCAAAGCAAGGGGCCGGGCCGAGTTTCGACACATGCAGCAACTCAGAGTTCACATGCTCTAACCAAAGATCCTGCATGCCACAACTAAGACCTGGCACAGCCAAACAATAAATAAAAATAATTTTTCAGAAGACCTTTCCCTTTAAAGAAAAAAAAATCCTTCTCTCCTCTCACACTCTGAACCTAACGTTAAAATATTAGGCAAGGAATAAGACAGGTAGAGATTTTAAGTAACTTTTGTTATTCATAAAAGCTGAATTGAGGAAGTGGTTCAGATACATGACAAAAAGGGCTGTCTAATTCTGAACATCAGCCACAGGGTTTGTGGGCACACCCTTTCGAAATGCAGAGCAGGGGAGGAGCAGAGCAGTAACTCTTGTATACAGTGGGCAGGGGCTCCCAGAGGTAAGATGAGCTACTGTATACCTATCCTTCATTATCCTTTATTCAATCAGCCACTGGGCCTCCCATGAGGAGGCTTAAAAGTAGGGTCAGCAGATGGCTTGAGTGTCAGTAAAGTGAAAAATCCCTTCATAAGGAAGGAAACACCAGGAGCAGGGAACACATCTTCAACACAGTTTTTCATCAGTGTGTTCACTAAATTATAAAGTCAATACCTAGTCATCATCTACTTTGTCTTCTACTTTGTAGAAGTGTCTAACACTTTCACAGCGTTAGAAGTTGGGATGTATAGAAATTAAGGGATTCCCAGGTGGCTCAGAGGGTAAAGAATTCACCCGCCAATTTAGGAGACTCAAGAAATGCAGGTTGGATTCCTGGGTCAGGAAGATCCCCTGGAGAAAGAAATGGCAACCTACTCCAGTATTCTTGTCTGGGAAATCCTAGGGACGAGGAGCCTGGCAGGCTGTAGTTTATGGGGTTGCAAAGAATCAAACATGACTGAGGACACACACATAGGACTTGGGATTCCTAAAAAAACTATTTGGCTTTTTAAGATAAAGTTGGTTCTCAGAATAGGGAGCTGAGCTCTGTGGTGATCTAGAGGGGTGGGTTGGGGAGGAGGGGGTGTAGGGAAAGAGGCCCACCAGGGAGGGGATATATGTATATATGCAGAGTACATCATGAGAAATGCTGGGCTGGAAGAAACACAAGCTGGAATCAAGATTGCCAGGAGAAATCTCAATAACCTCACATATGCAGATGACATCACCCTTATGGCAGAAAGTGAAGAGGAACTTAAAAAATCTCTTGATAAAAGTAAAAGAGGAGAGTGAAAAAGTTGGCTTAAAGCTCAACATTCAGAAAACGAAGATCATGGCATCCAGTCCCATCACTTCATGGGAAATACATGGCAAAACCGTGGAAACAGTGTCAGACTTTATTTGCTGGGGCTCCAAAATCACTGTGGATGGTGATTGCAGCCATGAAATTAAAAGACGCTTACTCCTTGGAAAAAAGTTATGACCAATCTAGATAGCATATTCAAAAGCAGAGACATTACTTTGCCGACTAAGGTCATCTAGTCAAGGCTATGGTTTTCCTGTGGTCATGTATGGTGGATATGAGAGTTGGACTGTGAAGAGGGCTGAGCGCCGAAGAACTGATGCTTTTGAACTGTGGGGTTGGAGAAGACTCTTGAGAGCCCCTTGGACTGCAAGGAGATCCAACCAGTCCATTCTAAAGGAGATCAACCCTGGGATTTCTTTGGAAGGAATGATGCTGAAGCTGAAACTCCAGTACTTTGGCCACCTCATTCGAAGAGTTGAGTCATTGGAAAAGACTCTGATGCTGGGAGAGATTGGGGGCAGGAGGAGAAGGGGATGACAGAGGATGAGATGGCTGGATGGCATCACTGACTCAATGGATGTGAGTCTGAGTGAACTCAGGGAGTTGGTGATGGACAGGGAGGCCTGGTGTGCTGCGATTCATGGGGTCACAGACAGTCGGACATGACTGAGCGACTGAACTGAACTGAACTGAACTGATACATATGTATATATGTATACATATAGCTGATTTTGTTCATTGTACATCAGAAACTAACACAGCATTCATTGTAAAGCAACCACACTGAAATTTCAAAAAAGATAAATCTGAACAAGACAGGTACATTTCCAGCCTCCAGGGACCTTATGGTCTAGAGTGATAAATAAACATGAAATGTGTGATCACAAGTGTTGCATCAGTAAAGAGTTGTGGAAGGAGTCCAGACAGAGGGATCTTGAGAAGTCACCTGAAAAAAGTGATGCTTTGGCTGAAACTTAATGAAGGATGAGTTTTTAGACAGCAAAGAAGAGAGAGAGATTGTTTGTTGGAGAGAGGGAGGGAAAGAAAAGGAAAACAGAGGAGGATGTTCCAAATAAAGGGAAAGTGGAGTCACTCTGTCGTGTCATACTCTTTGTGACCCCATGGACTGAGGAGCCTGATAGGCTCCCGTCCACGGGATTTTACAGGCAAGAGTGCTGGAGTGGATTGCCATTTTCTTCTCCAGGGGATCTTCCTAACCCAGGAATCAAACCCGGGTCTCCTGCATTGCAGGCAGACGCTTTACCGTCTGAACCACCAGGGAAGCCCCAGTAAACGGAAGCGCATACACAAAGAACTATGTCGGTGTGGGTATGAAGGACCGCGTTCCACAGAAAATGACACGCAAAAGAAATCCTCAAAGTTTTGGCTTTCCCCGTGCCAACTTCTAACTTTCCAAAATAGTTTAAAACTACATACAGAGGCTCAAGAATTTTTCTTTTTGGCCCTGAGCTTTTCACCTGCTTCTCTCACTCTGCTTCGTGCTAAGATAAAAAGCTGCTTGTCAAGGAACACAGGCGCAGTGGTGATTGGAAACAGAAACGGGATTCAAGTGAAAGACTAGCAGTGATGTTAAGGACTACAGCTGAAAGGAAGAAACCAGAGAGAAAAACATAGCATCGTGAAGATGGAGACAAGGGGATCAGCTCTAAAATTATCCTTAAGGGGAAGAGATCATTTAAACTTGTAGACACACTTCTTAAATCCAGCCAAATTCGAACAAAACTCACTTGGTGCTTTTGGCGATATTTTCATTTTTGCTCTGAAGAAAATATCCACATTATCAGACTCTTAATTATCAGATGTATCTAGGCATGAAAAGGCAAGGAGACCAAAAAGGCTCTGTTCTATTTTTAATGTTGCCAGAGACAGTCACGCTGACCCTAATAGCAATGATTTGTTGACTCCATTTATGGTACCCCTGCTTGGGAATCCAGTTCCCCAAAAAGTGAGTGCTCAGTCGTGTCCGACTCTTTGCCACCCCGTGGACTGCAGCCCACCAGGCTCCTCTGTGGAATGTTTCAGGCAAGAACACTGGAGTGGGTTGCCATGTCCTACACCATCAGTTCCCCAAATCTGCCAATAATACACGGATAACGACCAGGACATTCAAAGACAATGAATGGAGGTACAACTCGGGCCGCAAATATGAACTTCCTCCTCTCAGTATTCCGCATCCACACCCTCACATCAGAGCTAGAAGAAACCTTAGTGACTATCTTGTCCTACCCTTTCAGGCCAGTGCAGGGGACACAGGTTTGATCCCTGGGTCGGAAAGATCCCCTGGAGGAGGGCATGGCAACCCACTCCAGTGTTCTTGCCTGGAGAATCCCATGGACAGAGGAGCCTGGTGGGCTACAGTCCATAGCGTCCCAAAGACTCAGACACAACTGAAGCAACTTAGCATGCACATGTGCAAACTAGGCCTCCAGTTTTTCCTTCCTCTCTGTTGGGCTGTTAAGGCTTACAGGAATGTTCAGCTGAATTGCTAACTATTTAATCTCTATTGTAGCTTGGCCCCCTTCCTTCTCAAGCAAATGGAGGACCTCTGCTGCTTTGCTGGAATTAAATTCCTTGCTTCTTTCCTTTGGGTTTTTCCTCTGCTTTCTGGTCAAGATGTTTATTTATCCGACACTATCCTTTAAATGTTATCTCATATGGTTTCCCCCAATTAGGGCTATAAAATTAATAATTTTGAAGTCTGCCAGAAGCCTCTAACATTCCAACAAATCTTGTGCATTATCATTTTCTGAGGTGAGTCGTGCTACCCAGGAGAGACTCTTCCATCAGACTATATCTGGATTTAATCTATCATTATTCTGCCTAGATCCTCTTTAATATGTGTTGTGGTAAGAAGAATCTAAAAATAGGCCCCAAGATATCCCACCCTGATCCCTGGGGACTTCGGCTATGATATCACACCGGTGATTACACTGCTGTACATGACAAAGGGATTCTGAATATATAATTAATGTTACTCATCAATTGACATTGAGTTCATCAAAAGGAAGATTATTTGTGTGGTCATGTGATTAATCTAATCACTTAAACATTCATATAATTCTCTCTAAATGGTGGCTTTAAAATCCTAAATCCAAAAGAGAGACCAAGCCTTTTTCTAATGGCAGAGACAAGAGCTGAAAGCCCACCTAAAGCACTCAAGTCTCCAAAATCCTGAAGTTCTTTTGAGTGCATTCTACTGATGTCTCTTGTCTGTCCAAATATTCGGAGTCATTTGTATGTCTCCCCCAGGCTTCATGGTTTCTTCATGTGGTCCCCCTCTCAGTGATTGTCAGCATCCTGAGACTTTCATTCCAATCTGCTTTCTGAAATCTTGCCTCTTTCCTTCTGTTATATTTCTTTGTATAACTGTCAAATTGTCTGATCTAATAACAACTAAAATGCCTTCTTTTCTAATGCCCTTTTATACAGCAATTACATCTAGGTGCAGCTACTTTTATTTTTTATCTGCTTATCATAGTCCTTGATATTTCATTTCCCTTTCATATCTGCCTCATTTTTCTGCCAAGATGTCAACATTTATCTAAGGAGGTATATTTCTGCTTTAACACTGTCGTCCTGTGCTTGATTCCAAAGCTTCCATTACTCTCACTGGGAGTGACTAAAGTATACTAGTCAAGATTTCTATTTCCTCCTTGAGTTTCTAAATAAAATGGCTCCTAAAAGTGAAGTATTCTAGGCACAGGCAGGCTTTTTTAGTTGCCTTCTTTTTTTTTTTTAAGTTGAAGGATAATTGCTTTACAATATTGTATTAGTTTCTATTGTTTTATGAAGTGAATTGCTAGATGCAATTCACATATATTCCTTTCCTCTTGAGCCTCACTCCCAACCATATTATATCCCACCCCTCTGGGTCATCGCAGAGCTCTGAGCTGAGCTCCCTGTGTTATACGGCAGCTTCCCACTACCTCTCTGTTTTACACACAGTGGTGTATAAATGCTAATCCCAGTCTCACAATTCATCCACTCCCCTTCCCACCGCCTGTGTTCACATGCCCATTCTCTATATCTGCATCTTTATTCTTGCCTTGCTAGTAGGAATCTGTACCATTTTTCTAGATTTTTAACTTTCAAATTTTTAATAATTCCTGCCAAGAAAATAGCTTACTCTTCTTTATAGTAAGGATCTCCTTTTATTTTACCTGTTGACTAATAAAATACACCACCATTCTGTGGGTGAAGGCACAGTTTCAGTGCTGGGAAACTAAAGCCATGGGCAGAACCTCAAAATAAACAAACCCTGTGCCAACTTGAGATCACAGAGTAGAGAATAAACTCTTAAGAACCAATAGACAAGCCCACGATTATAAGATGTTGGAAACTCTGGGTTCATCATTTGTCCCCTCCCGTTGCCGGGAGAGTTGAGGGCAGCAGGTTTAGCGCCGCCTACCTGGGCCTGGCAATAACATTCTAAAGTAAGAGTTTTCTGCAGCAAGATTCTGCCGCCCATGAAGAGTATAACTGCCTTTGCAGCTTAAAGTGTTCACTTGTAGATCTACTCTTGATCGATGACCTCAGGAAAAGTAGAAATACTGTGCCACTTATCAAGATCAAAACTTCTAACATCTGCCTTGGCTTCTCCTAAAATACTAGTCCAAGTCATACCTGTGTGGTTCAAGGTCAACCAGAATGGAGATCTAAATGACCAGCATATTCTGAAGCCCATGCTTACTAAAATCCACCTTTGTTTGTATAATAACAACCATTCATTGATGGAAAAGCCTCCAGAAGGGTCGCTGGCACCAGGATGAAACCAAAAACCACCCTCATGGGGTACAAGCCAATGCAAATTAGTCAAAATCCCACATGGGCACCATAAGCCATAACTTTGGGCCCAAAGCTGTGTTCCAAGCCAACAAATCCTATATCACAATGACTTACATTTTGACCCCAAATATTTCTTCTCTGTGATTTATCATGATCTGCTTTCATCAAATGAAAGCATTTTTGTGTCAGTAAATTTTGTCTCACCTTTTTCGAATTATGGAGCAAATGACATATGGACCCTGGATTGGAGAGATGGAGATTAAAATGTCAATTTCACTACTGATAAAAGTTATATCAACCTATGGTTAAGCATAGCCAATCAGCTTGTTAACACTCTGAACTGAACTTCCTCCCAAATCACTGCCCCACCCTCTTTAGCAATGAAGCTTGCCCCCCTCAAATTGGTACAAAATAAAAACAACAGACCAGAAACTTCCTCTTTCAAGATAGGAATATGCCCCAAAATAAGAGCCACAATGGATTGAGCAATTCACTAATCAATGAAACTTCTTTCTTCCCTAAGGGAGGAGACAAAGAAGCCAGTGCCGCATGCCAGATAATAATATAATGGAGCACTTTCTGTATGAAAACAGGAAGCCAAGGAGGAAGGAAATTCACTCCCCCAAACAGAACCTTGGGTCAATTTAGAGTGTCTTTAAAGAAATTAAGAAATTACAGAGAGGAGGGATGAAAAGTGAGAGAGAGGCTCAAGAGGGAGGGGAAATATGTATACATATAGCTGATTTACATTGTTGTACAGCAGAAACCAATACAACTTTGTAAAGCAATTATCCTCCAAAAAATTTTTTTAATTAAATTACATAGGTAGTGTACTAGTTATTGAATGCCTGCTTTTAAAGTTTAGTAGTATAAGGAGTTAAACAAACTATTTTATTCATTCTTTCTTTCAAACAAAATGTGTTGAAAACCAACAGTGTAGGAGGAATTGCTAGCAATTCTCTCTTTTCAAATGAGGAAACCCAGGACTAGAGAGAGAAAACAATCTGACCATTCTCACATAACACGTCTGAGACAGAGCTCAGACCAAAACCCGTTCTTCCAGGCATCATGGGATGAACAAACAATAAGATGTGCAGTCCTGGGCAAGTCTCATCTGAAATGCTGCACCCGCTCCCAGCCACTTCCAAGAAGTTATTGACTGGCAACAACTGTGACCCTGGAGAAGGAAGCCAGAGGAATAAGGGAAAGTTTGGAAAATACATTATGCGAGACACAGAAAGAGGGAAGCTGGGATGGAAAGAGTTCTTCTGCTGGTGTCAGATGACCTGTTTTCAAGACATGGATTCAAATATGTGGAGCTGCTATAACTTTGGACAAGTCCTCTGATCTTCCTGAGCCTCCTCCATTTCCTTCTCCATAATCAGAGATGACAATAATATCACGGCCACTCTTGCAGAATAGAAGTGAGAATTGTATGTGAGAATGGACCAGGATGATTTCTGTAAAGCTGCTGTCAATGTTATTCACATAAATATTACTATTAAAAGATAATGGAGTTTTGACTTCCCTGGTGGTTTATTGGCTAAGACTCTGTACTCCCAACGCAGGGGGCCCAGGTTCCATCCCCAGTCAGGGAACTAGATCCTCAGCCTGAAACTAAGGTGGAAGCCCCCACATGCTGCAACCAAGACTAGGTGCAGACAAATAAACAAATATTTTTTAAAAAGATAGTGGAGCTAAGAATATTTATCAAAGAGGAAAATGAAGCCAAGTTGAGCCCTGGGAAATCTGTGATACAATCCTTTATGACCAAAAAAAGGGGAGGGGATGAAACTTGCGAACCATCTATTCCCTTAGACATTTTTCTAAGCCTTGTTGCAAATTCACAACCAAGTAATGCTGTGTTGTGATTCTTCATGATGCAGATGAAAAAACAAGGCTTCAGAGAGGTTGAGAAATTTGACCAAAATAGCGCAGTGAGGAAGTGGAGGAGTCATGGGTGGAATGAAGTGAAAGCCTGTCCTCTTTCTTTGCACCCCCACTACCAGTCAGTATGTTCTAGAACATAGTGCAGCTTAGAGGGCGTATCAAGGAGGTAGGTCATGAGCTTGAATCAAACTTGAGTCTGCCTGGCTGGCAGCTCACTTTTCACCATCAGGCAAAGAGCAGAGTGATGGGGTTTGTGGGCCCTAGAGTCAAACTCCCTTGCATTGCATCATGTTTTGCACTGAGCAGCTGAATGGATGTGTGTATGTGTGTACATATGCGTGTTAGTCACTCAGTTGTGTCCAACTCTTTGACGGCTCCATAGACTGTAGCTCTCCATGCTCCTCTGGCCATGAAATTTTCCAGGCAGGAATATTGGGGTGGGTTGCCATTTCCCCTCCAGGGGATCATTCCAACCTAAGGATCAAACCCACATCTCCTGCACTGCAGGCAGGAGACAACTGGGAAGCCATGCAAGATAATTCATCTCCGTGTCTCCTTTTCCTCATCTGTAAAATGGGAATAATAATAGGCCAATTCTTCCAGACTATCATATGAGAACACATACGTTATTGTCTATAGGATGCTTAGAACTGCTTGGCAAAGTACATCTATTATAGCTGAACTGTTTTCAAAAGGGAATAGAAGGCATAAACTTTTATTCTCAGATGTAAGATTGAAGAGAGGATGGAAAGGTGACATTCAGGTTCCCTTCCCACCCTCAGACCTTAAGGACACTTTTCTTTCCCCACTTCTCTCTCTATATATATATACCAGACAAAGACCTCCTGGAAGCACCCTAGAGCTCACTCAAGTACCTTGCTCAACATTGATTTTGATCGCAGCAAAGGAATTTGGAAAATAACATCAAAGTCCTAGGTAAAAAACTGACTTTTAAAAATAGGTATGCTAAAGCCAGTTCTGAGTGTACTTGCTGGTATAGTTCATATATTTAAGGATTATTCTACCTTTTCTTTTAAACTGAACGAACATTGATTGCACTGCCTGAATGGAGCTGGGTAAGAAGCCCATAATGAGACAAAAAGGTTTTGGCCAGACAGCATGCTATCACATCCTGATGGTAAGATTAAACCTCACAGGTGTGAGGAGGGGACAAGTCTTGGCAGGAAGTTTTGACTCTACAATAAGAATAAAAGAGGTGTCATTCTTCACGAATTTCCATGGAAATTGAGTGGACGGATGGGAAAATCAATATATTCCCCCTAAGCCTCACACTACTCAATATTAACATGGCTTTCATTTAATTAGGGATAACTTTTCTTTAAGGTGGTATTTTTGGCTTATTTTTATTTTTTTAACATTTTTAAGTCCTACCTTTATTTCAGTTTGGTTTTTTGAACTACATAAGCTTCTCATTTCAATTATTCTATAATGCTTCAAAACTAGTTTAAACAAAGATAAACCCAAGAAGAACCGGGAAAGCATTCCTTACTTTAGATATGATGCCCCAAGTGCCACATACATGGTGATGTATCACAGAAAAGAACTGATAGTAGTTTAGCAGATTATAGACAATCCTAAAAGTTTCCACAAAGCTAAACATTGCCTCCCTTCTAGTCCACTTATTTTCCTTTAATTTGATCTTGGCTCTATTTATTATCTTTCTGTAATAATCCCTGTGTGACATCAGTTTCTTAAGTGTTCCAATTAACTACACATACCTCTTTAAATAGCTCTGCAACATTTTAGAACATTCAACCAATCTTTTCATGAAAAAAGATGGTGGTATTTTTGGCTTATTTTTAAAGCTAATAATCACAGCAATGAAGGGCTCTAGGTGGCTACTTTTGCAGAGTGCTGATGAGAAGCTACATCTTTTGGACATATAGCCCCCAAATATATCTTGATCTCAAAATCCTGTGTCTAAAGAAATCATTAAGCATGTAAAGAAATATAAACACATATGATCAATACAGTATTGTATGTGCCAGGCCAAAAAAAAAAGGAAAAGAAGTGTTCAGAAATTCATGATCAGAGAAATAAATTGTAGAATCAATGAGATGGAATACCAGGTGGATATTCAACTGACAATCACTGAGCAATTGTGAAATGAGCAGATTATTAGAAAATAAGCTGTATAACCATAATTATGTGCATTCATTTACATAGAAAGAATAGAAACCTAGAAGGATGCGTGTACATCAAAATGAACACAGCGGTTAATTCGAGAGCAGTGGGACTCGGAATTTTTATGTCCTCTTTCCTGCTTTCATGTGCTATCCAAATTATTTCAGGTAAATTTCACAGTAAGTATCACTTCACAATAAGAAAAAAATCAATACACAATTTTTACATAGGATGAGTTAGTACTACTTTTTAAAGATAAAGAGGATGCTGTAGATATGTAGAAAACATATTGTGTCGTCCCAATAGTCTGCTGTGAGTTAACTGAGTCATCCATGTTCTTGAACTACATCTCTACCCTTCATGTGATAGAGAAAGAGACAGGGTCTTGAAGTTGGTGATAAGAAAAAAGCACCTCATATCACCTCTTCTTGAACACAAACCCTTAATTTATCTAACTTAGCTTTAATTTCCTTGTTTGCAAAGTGAAGATCAGTAGTCCAAACCTACGCGCTGAGGACTCAGGTGAAAGATAAAGCAACTGAACAAAGCTTGCTTGCAGAGGGATCTCAATCAAGGTGAGGTGTTTTACTTCATCTGCCCATTTGAAAACTGAATTGGTAGAAATTCCCTGGCTGTCCAGTGGTTAGGGACTCTGTCCTGTCACTGCTGAAGGGGCAGGTTCGATCCCTGGTTAAAGAACTAGGATCCCACAAATCACTGGGTGAGGCAAAAAATAAAATAAAAAACCGAGCTGGTGTCGTTAAATGAGATAAGGTCTGAAATGCAAGTGTAGAGTGGACAAGACAGAAAGTGAGCACCCAGTGAAGGCGGCTTGTTTTTCTCTCCTCTTCGGCAGCACCTGGACTTTGTCTCCCCCACTCAAGCCTCTGCTCTCTGCTGTCCTTTTAGGACATAAGACAGCATCAGCCAACAGAGAGCTGCTACCTCTGCCACGGGTAAGAAGGAGGGGTGAGGGAGCTGCCTCAACACCTGTTGGCCCCAGGAAGATACCACCTTGTCTGAGCTCCAGGGACTGAGGCAGACACCTCACCTTCCCTGCAGGCCAGTTCTGCATTGGCAAACACCAGTCCAGCCCACACATGGAATGCTGCTGCTTGAAACCCCAAATCTCCATGACTGGGTTTGCCAGCTGCAGCTACTATAGCCACAGAAAGACAGCTTCTGGTTAAATCTCGCCCTCCAAGTCTCAATGTGAGTGCTATTGCTCTAACAGAAACTCAGTTTAACCAGAACCCTAGCTATAAGGGGGTTTGAGAAATGTAATTTTAGACCACCAGTTTTACAAAAATAAAAGTATGGAAGGAAGTTGTACGGAAAGTTGAATGCTGACCTGCCAGATCTATCTGGTACCTCCCTCAGACGCTAGAACAAAGGCATCCTTTCCCTGAACCCTTTTCTTCTGAGGATCCTACATATCACAAAAAGTACATCAGAAGCAAATTTATGAAAGTACATATGTATACCAGTGTTTCTTGGGATCTGATATTCAGCAATTTGTTGTTGCTCAGTTGCTAAGTCCTGTCTGACTCTGCGGCCCCATGGACTGCAACATGTCAGGCTTCTCTGTCCTTCACTCTCTCCCAGAGTTTGCTCAAATTCATGTCCATTGAATTGGAGATGATATTTAACCATCTCATCCTCTGTCTCCCCCTTCTCCTCTTGCCCTTCATCTTTCCCAGCATCAGGGTCTTTTCCAATGAGTTGACTCTTTGCATCAGGTGGCCAAAATACTGGAGCTTCAGCTTCAGTGACAGTCCTTCCAATGAATATTCAGGATTGATTTCCTTTAAGATTGACTGGTTTGATCTCTTTGCAGTCCAAGGTACTCTCAAGAGTCTCTTCTCCAACACCACAATTCAAAAGCATCAGTTCTTGAACACTCAGCCTTCTTTACGGTCCAGTTCTTACATCTGCACATGACTATTGGAAAAACCATAGCTTTGACTATGAGGACTTTTGTCAGCAAAGTGATGTCTCTGCTTTTTAATATGCTAAGTTTATCATAGCTTCTCTTCCAAGGAGCAAGGGTCTTTTAATTTCATGGCGGCAGTTATCACCCACAGTGATATTGTAGCCCAAGAAAATAAAACCCATCACTGCTTCCACCTTTATCCCTTCTATTTGCCATGAAGTGATGAAATTAGATTCGTGACCTTATTATTATTTTGTTAGCAGTGAGTTTTAAGCAGACTTTTCACTCTCCTCTTTCAGCAATGGCACAGAACCACTCATAAACCTAAACACTAGTTCATGTGTCTAACTCTTTGGGCATAGAGGAAGTGTTTCTTTTACCATAAATTTCTGAAAGATGGGGCTTCCTTGGTGGCTCAGATGATCAAGAATCTGCCCGCAAGGTGGGAGACCTGGGTTCAATCCCTAGGTTGGGAAGATTCCCCTGAAGGAGGGCATGGCAACCCACTCCAGTATTCTTGCTTGGAGAATCCCCATGGAGAGAGGGGCCTGGCAGCCTACATCCCATGGAGTCTCAAAGAGTAGGACACAACTGAGTGACTTGAAAGATGGTTGAGCCCAAATGTGTGAAGCTTTGAGAATGGAGATGGACATAAATACGCATTTATCACCTGTGTGGGGAAAATGCTTAAGGAAGAGAAAAGATCAAACAACTACTCTATTGACTCTTTCCTCTCAAGGATGCGTTAGCTTTTGGTATAATAAAGCATCAACTTCCCAAGGATGTCAATTATCCATTGATCTTGAATCTCTTTATATTCCAATTAGTGATTTCAGAGGTACTCAGAATTAACTTAGGATTCAGAATACATGCATAAGTCAACTAAGAAACATTTTGCAATGTTAAACAATGCACTTCACTCTTAAAATTGCATATTCTTGAGCTTCAGTGTGACATGTATGGGATGTCATTCCAATACTTTATATTGGCAACCTGGTGGGCAATGGGTGCAAGAAATGTGAAGACTATTTTCATACATATATTTTAAAAGATTTAATTATATTTAAAAGTTCAGTTCAGTTCAGTTCAGTCACTCAGTCGTGTCCGACTCTTTGCGACCCTATGAATCGCAGCACGCCAGGCCTCCCTGTCCATCACCATCTCTCGGAGTTCACTCAGAAAAACGTCCATCGAGTCCGTGATGCCATCCAGCCATTTCATCCTCTGTCGTCCCCTTCTCCTCCTGCCCTCAATCTCTCCCAGCATCAGAATCTTTTCCAATGAGTCAATTCTTTGCATGAGGTGGCCAAAGTACTGGAGTTTCAGCTTCAGCATCATTCCTTCCAAAGAAATCCCAGGATTGATCTCCTTCAGAATGGACTGGTTGGATCTCCTTGCAGTCCAAGGGACTCTCAAGAGTCTTCTCCAACACCACAGTTCAAAAGCATCAATTTTTCAGCGCTCTGCCTTCTTCACAGTCCAACTCTCATATCCATACTTGACCACAGGAAAAACCATAGCCTTGACTAGACTGACCTTAGTTGGCAAAGTAATGTCTCTGCTTTTGAATATGCTATCTAGGTTGGTCATAACTTTTCTTCCAAGGAGTAAGCGTCTTTTAATTTCATGGCTGCAGTCACCATCTGCAGTGATTTTGGAGCCCCCAAAATAAAGTCTGACACTGTTTCCACTGTTTCCCCACCTATTTCCCATGAAGTGATGGGACCGGATGCCATGATCTTCGTTTTCT
This sequence comes from Nanger dama, assembly GCA_917880005.1. Taxonomy (NCBI): domain Eukaryota; kingdom Metazoa; phylum Chordata; class Mammalia; order Artiodactyla; family Bovidae; genus Nanger; species Nanger dama. The sequence continues at coordinate 2,224,550 of CAKJTW010000074.1, read as the reverse complement.
GAATGTTGAGCTTTAAACCAACTTTTTCACTCTCCTCTTTCACTTTCATCAAGCGGCTTTTTAGCTCCTCTTCACTTTCTGCCATAAATAGCTGCATTTGAATGATTTTAACTAAAATGTTGATATTAAGCAATTTTAATAATATTGTATATTTCAATTTAAATAAGCAATACTGAAAGTTTATAAGACCACATTTTGGAGACATATGCAAAATGATGTTAATTTTTCAAATGTTTATATTTTACAGAAATGAAATTGACACTTTTGCTTGCATTTAGCTTACATTTTATGGAAATATATTCTAATTTTTCATACTTTGAATAGAACTCTATTTTATTTTTTTAATCTTGCTGAGTATTTTAGTCAATAGGACATAAACAACATGAACATTTTCTATTTGAAAAGTATAAAATTATTTTTGCTGAAATGAAGTCAAGAAAAATAAGTTTCATGGGATAAACATACACTCATTTATGAATTATGCATCACAATGCTAGTGATCCATCAACAGAATAACCAGACAAGAGCAATCATCGTTAAGTTCAGTTGCTGGCGTGTTTTGCTGACTTCCTCCCTTTTTCGATTCCTTTTTCTTGGGATAATTGAAAAGACAACTAATCTTTATGGTACCTGACAGGTCCCTGATATTTGAAGAAAGTGATTGCAAACCTGGGAAACTTCTCTTCCCCAAATCTAAATCACACTAAGTATATGTTCTCCATCCTCCTGCATTCAATCACTTCACTGCTGTTTGAAGTGAGAAGCCTCTAGAGAGGATTATGTGTGTGTGTGGTGGGGGCAGGTATCCCAGGTGGCCTGGTGGTAAAGAATCTGCACGCCAATGAAGGAAGATCCCCTGAGAAGGAAATGGCTCTGAACCCCAGAATTCTTGCCTGGGAAGTCCCGTGGACAGAGGAACCTGAAGGACTACTGTTCATGGGGTCCCAAAGGGTTGGATGTGACTAAGCACACACACATTACGTGCGGGACATTGTGCTTAGTGCTGAACGAAAAGAAGTAAAACCATGTGGCTCCTGCTATAAAGACATCAGACTCCAGGGACTTTCCTGGTGGCCCAGTGGCTAAGACTGCCAGCTCCCAGTTCAGGGAGCCCTGGTTCGATTCCTGGTCAGAGAACTAGATCTCGCATGCTGCAACTAGACCTGGCACAGCCAAATAAACAAATATATATATTTTTAAAACATCAGATTCCAGCAAAGAAAATCTTTGGGCAAGCTCACTTGATTTTTGGTAGCTATTTCTTTTAATTCCAGTGCCAACAACAAAATGGAATATCTTTGCATAAGGATATTTCTAAATACGTCCTTTTTATTCACTCTATTATTAAGCAATCTTTAACAATGAAATCTTGTCTATTCTTGGGAACTGGGGATTCTAAGATGGACAAAAATGTCATGGTCAAAATTCAAAGTCAAATGCTCTGGACAGAGACACAGTCACTGCGTGATAAGTTTAATGACAGAGGCCAGTGTAGGATGCTATGAGCATTTTCTTTTTATTCACAAATAATTTCATTTTACTCCATATCATCCTCAAACTACCAACCTATGTAACCAACTTACTTATTTACTGTCATCATTTTCTTACTTCACTGAAATTCCTCAGTCCACAGAAATCTAGCATCTAACCCACCCTCCGCTTATACTGCCCAAACAAGGTCACCAGTGACCTCTTAAAAAATAAATCCAATGGGCATTTTCACTCCTTATCTTAATCTGCAGGGACATATGCTTCCTTCTTGAAGTAACTTTTTCCACTGGTTTCTATGGCACCTCACCCTCCCAGTGAGTTCTCTAAGATTTCTGGCTAACCCATCTCAGCCTCCTTCATGACTCTGCTAATCTCTTAAAGCTCAGTACTATATATGTTTCCCACATATGTGAACTATAAATATGCTTGATGATTGCAACCATAAATATACTGGGTGATTGCAACTGTAAACACACTAAACACTGACAAAGCTGCATCTGACCAAAATCTTTCTTCTGAGTTACGACATGTATATACAACTGCCAAACCAATCCCTCTCAGGTGTCACTGAGGCCCATTACATTTAGGCAAGACTAAGGTACCGGTGCTCCTTAATCAGAGCTGTAAGAACATAGGTAGAGAGAACACATGTGATGGAGCCTTGCAAGAAAGTGGAGTTTTGTTATTTTAACAGAAATATTCAGATAACTACACATTTTTGGGACCCATCCAATATCCTTGCATGAACGTCTTCTAGCTGTTGATTGTCCCTGTTGCTAAAATGGTCTTGGAAGAAACAACAACCAATGTTCCACTGGTTAGAAAAATCTATTCCTTTTTTTCTCCATCTTTCTCTGCAAGTAAATAAAGAGAGGAGGAGATGGGGAAAGGCAGAGGAATGAAAGTACATGGTTATCACAGATGGATAACAAAGAAGATGGTGGGAGAATGCAACCTGTCACTAACGGGAGCCTAAGAGCCTGTCTCAATCAATTGCAGATAAATCAGGGAGAAAACAGAACTAAAGGTAATTTTGTTCATGTTATTATGAACTCAGAAAAAGAGTGAGTGAATGTTAGTCTCTTAGTCATGTCTGACTCTTTGCAACCCCATGGACTGTAGCCCACTAGGCTCCTCTGTCCATGAAGTTTTCCAGGCAAAAATACTGGAGTGGGTAGCCATTCCCTTCTCCAGGAGATCCTCCAAAGGTAATTTTGCCCATGTTATTCTGAACTCAATTAACGAAGTGCTTTAAAAATAGAGCCATTCACTAACAATCCAAAAGGATGCCTCTGGAGCTTTCCATGGGAGTGCCTCCTTGTCATTCAGCTCTTAGTTCAAATGCCATCTCTTCAGAGAGAACTTCTCTGAACCCCCCACATCCCAATCTTACCTCACTCTCTTCTTCACATTTTGTTCCTTCATAGCTATTTATACCCATTTGAAATTCTCTTATTTATCTGATTTTTTGCTTGTGCATTTTCTGCTACCCACCAACCACTCCATGAGAATACAAGTTGCATGAAAGCAAGATGATATCTGAATCTTCAAAGACTTAGACTTCTGTTCAAAGCCCGAGTTGGTAGGGGACAGGCCCATGTTGGAATCAGGCCTTCTGTGTCCCGTGCTTTCTCTGTGGTCAAGGCTGTCTATCATCTTCTTTCCACAAAACAGTTTTGAATCCAATCTCAAAGAATCATCTCTACCAAGGGGTCCACTTCTGGCAAAGAGACTGTTGTGCAAGCCTGTCTGGGGTCTGTGTCTCTGGATGCTGTTAATGAACTGCATGTGTAGGGACAGTACTCCCCGGTGGAAGGTCCGGAGCTGTCCTTACCCTTATTACAGCTTGGCCTGTGTCCCCACCAACACCACCATGATGATGGGCTGGAAAAGCTGGAGGGAGAACTTTTAAAAATAATAATAAAGCTGATCAGAATGATCTAACAAAGTGAAAAATGGAGAAGACACAAACCCCTGAACATGGACTGCCTGCTCTGAGTTATCTAAAATCTCTTTCCTAAAAGGTGCCAACTCTTACTGTCTGATGATCTCAGAGGCTTGCATCCTTCCCTCCCCCCACCATCCCCAAGCCAGCCACTGAAATGTAATAAATAGTCTCCAAGCTCATCCTCTGCTGAGTCATCTGGAGCTGGGAACCTCATGCATCTCAGGGCCTCATCCAAGATCGAATTCCTCTTTATAAACAGTTCTGTAAAGATGAACAGACACATGGTTCATGAATGATCCATCACTCAGGCAGCTTCTTAGAGACCACTGCTTCTGATGAGAATGGTTCATATTTTCTAAATAAACCATCAAAGTGAAAGTATTAGTCACTCAGTTGCGTCTGACTCTTTGCGACCCCATGGACTGTAGCCCACCAGGCTTCTCTGTCCAGGGAATTCTCCAGACAAGAATACTAGAATAAATGACTATTCCCTTCTTCAGGGGATCTTCCCGACCCAGGATCGAACCTGGGTCTCCTGCATTGCAGGCAGATTCTTTGCCGTCTGAGCCACCAGGGAAATAATCCATGCCAGCACCCTAACTCAGCTGTTAAAAATAATAATAAAAATCCCCCAAATATGGATTAGGAACTAGCAGGATTTACTCAAGCAGGATCTTCTTAAAAAGCTACTGGCTTCTCTCTTTAAATAGATGAACAGAATTTCAGAATTGGTAAGAATTTTGGAAACTATCTCTGCCCAACACCTCCCAACGTATGTTATACTAAACGTAGGAACTGCAGGACATTATTATGTGGGAAAGGGAGGTTTGGGAATAAAATAAATTCAGAGAATGCTATGTTTCATGAAGTTCAACGGGTTTCTTTGTGTAAGAACTTATAGTCTCTAAGGTACACTGGGAAACTTTAATAGGGAAAAAATGAGATATTATGTATTCTCATCTTATTATCCATGGGACCCTTTGTCTTGGGACATCTTGTTGCATCAGTGTTGTATGGGATACTAATTTGGAAAATGGTAGTCTGGTCTTACTTTTCATAAGTAAGTCACTTTGTTCAGGGAATAGTTTTATGTGTGTGTTATACAAAATTTTCCAGATGTTCCTTTCATTGAAATTTTATGGGAACCTAAATTAGAAGAGGTGAATAGCTGAACACAAGGAAGTTTAGTGGAATGTACTTGGATTAACATCCTGGCATAGCCAGCTGTGAGATGTGTGGTCTGAGGAGAGCTGTATTATACTTGTGAGAAGGCTCAGGTCAACCCAGTCAAGAGGTGAGCAGCCAGCATCTCCTGTTGGGGAGGGACAGCAGTGCTGGGGTTGTTCTTATTCAGTCCCCAAGTCGCATCCGACTGTGACCCCATGAACTTCAGCACACCAGGCTGTCCTTCACCGTCTCCCAGAGTTTGTTAAACTCAAGCCCACTGAATCAGTGATGCCATCCAACCATCTCATCTTCTGTTGACCTCTTCTCCTCATGCCTTCAATCTTTCCCAGCAACAGGATCTTTTCCAATGAGTCAGCTCTTCACATCAGGTGACCAAAGTATTGGAGCTTCAGCTTGAGCATCAGTCCTTCCAGTGAATATTCAGGGTTGGTCTCCTTTAGGATGGACTGGCTGGATCTTGCTGCAGTCCCAGGGACTCTCCAGAGTCTTCTCCAGCACCACAGTTGGGAGAGCACCCATCAGACTTCAGCTCTGCAGCACATCCGCAGCTGGCATCCACGGCGCTCTGCCCATGCCCTTTACAGGTATCTGGTTCTCTTGGTCAACAGTTTATAACCACTTGACTTTTTTCTGGAAAAACGCCATGTTCCTCTTCATGTCAAATAGACTACAGCCGTGAGTCAACAACAATTTGTTAGGGACCTGCTAGGAGCAAGCACTGTGCTAAAAACTGGCAATGCAAATATCAACAGACTAGAGAGAAACTAAGGTCACCATTCTGGGCTTTATCACTTTCATTCATATAGAGTCTCTCACCCTGATTCTAGCTTGCATCCCAAGTCCCTCCTTCTGCCTGACTTCCAGGGAAAAGAGAATACATGTCATGACACCATCCTTTGGGGACTTCCTTGATGGTCCAGTGACTGAGACTCTGCCTAGCAGTTCAGGGGATACAGGTTCGATCCCTGGTCAGGGAGTTAAGATCCCACATGCCTTGCTGCCAAAATAAAAGCAAAACATAAAACAATATTGTAATAAATTCAATGAAGACTTTTTAAATGGTCAACATTTTTTTAAAAATCTTAAAAAAAAATGATACCGTCCTTTGGAACTTTGCTCTCCAGCTATATGTTCATCCATCATGACATCCTTTGAGCATGTGCATAATGCCAGGTGCTATAAAAGGTAATGAGAGGACACAGATGAGCAAGATATAGACCCAGCCTTCAAGGGAATCATCACCAACCAAACTGCCATGGCCAACCTCTAGGTGGATAATAGAACACGTTTCTGAATGTTGCAAAAAAGAAAACAGGGGCATTCATTTATAAATGAAAGTTAGGAATTTTGCTCTACCTTGACCAACTGGGTATCTCCAAAAAAGCCCATTAGCATTTCTGTTCCTTCGTTGCCACATGTTCAGGAATGATCTACCTGATCTCTTGTCCCAAGTTTTAAGTAAACAAAGAATATTTACATAACCTCTAACAGGATGTAAGTATTTTTAACATGCATTCTTAATCTTCCCAATAACCTGGCGAAATAGGTATTTATCACTAATATTATAACATCAATGGTAGTTGTTATTGTATTAGTCTTAGCATCTGTATCGTAAGCGATAGAACTGGTAGTATAACAGGAGTGATCGTATATCTGACAGGCCCAGAACAGAGCTATATATGCTTGTATTCTCATATGATTATTAAAAGTGTTCGCTTGGAAGCTCAAAACTATCCAGGTTTGGCGATGACACATTGTATAATCCCTCAGTCATTAGCAGATTCAAATAAGGCTCAGAGAGGCCACAAGGGATATCACACAGCTGATGAATGGACAAGCTCTGATATGAACAGAGGTCCTCTCATTCTAGATACCATTTATTCTCAACCATCACAAGCAGGACAAATTGCTTTGTGAGAATAAAGAAGCCCACAAATAGGGAGGTGCTTTATAAATGGTGAGATGACGTGCACCGCTTGGCCAATGTGCAGTTACTAATAATCCATCATCTATGAGTCCTTGCCAAGGGCTCGTATCAGGAGGAGTCAATCATAGAAGCAGCAGCCCAGAGGAGGCTGAGAAGCCACAATGGATGCGACCAAAAGGGAAGAAACTCTGCTCGCACATCAGCAAAGAAAAATCCCTTCAACAAAGTAAAGCCATGAAACAGGCTGGATGACACACCTTCTGACGCTGAGAAAGGGAAAGAAAAAGAAGGGTCAGCACTTATCCTGGTGAGATGCATAATACCCCTGTTCGTGGGATGCAGTGGAACGTGGCATCTGAAAGGAGGAGAAAGAAACGTGGCATTTGTCCCAAAGAGAGATGAACTCATGCCAAGGACAACTACCTCTCCAGGTGGAAAAAGTGTCACCTTAGGAGTGTTAATTACCTCCCAGGCTGAGCAGAGTCCTGTCACGGTGAGGACAGAGAGGAAAGCTGGTTGGTGGTCACTGCCTTTTTCAACCCTAAGAGGCATTCTGTACATTCTCTACATTCTCTACATTTGGTAGCTCTTCATTTTTCCCAGTTCTATTGAGAAATAATTGTCATAACATTACTGGGAAAGTTTCAGGTGCACAGTACAATGGTTTGATTCACATAGATTGTAAAGTGATTACCGAGATAAGTTTAGTTAACATCCATTGTCTCATAGAGATACAATGAAAGAAAAAAATAAAGCATGACTGTTTCTTGTAATTAGAATTAGGCACATCAATTATGATGTAAACAATATTAACATCTGTTAAGATTTACCTGCTTAAAGTTACAATGATAACATGTGAAAAATATTAACTAAATTCTCATCTGTTCGTACGGTTCTGTCAAATAAAGTAATTCTAGTCCTTTAAAAGGCTTCCGCTTTCCCTGGTGTGATTCCATCCTACGCGGTTGCTCCTTAGATCAGTAGTCATTTAATTCCATTCAGCTTCTCTCCCACATAAATGTGTGCTGCCAACCCATGGAGGAGTCAATGGACATGGATATGAGCCCATCGAGGCCCCAGAACTGTCTTTCTGGTTGTGAATTAAAGGCTAACAGAGATTATCCCTTCAACGTGGATAATGATGAAAACGAGCACCAGTTATCTTTAAGAATGATCAGTTCTGGAGCAAAGGATGGATTACACATTCTTGAAGCAGAGGCAATGGATTATGAAGGCGGCCCAACTAAAGTAACACTGGCAACTTTGAAAATGTCTGTACAGCCAACGGTTTCTCTTGGGGGCTTTGAAATTACACCACCTGTGGTTTTACGGTTGAAGTGTGGGTTCAGGGCCTGTGCATATCAGTGGACAGCACTTAGTAGCTGTGGAGGAAGATGCAGGGTCAGAAGACAAAGAGGAGGAGGATGTGAAACTCCTAAGTATATCTAGAAAGCGTTCTGCCCCTGGAAGTGGTAGCAAGGTTCCCCAGAAAAAAGTAAAGCTTGCTGCTGCTGCTTCTGATGATGATGAAGATGATGACAATTTCGATGAGGAAGTTGAAGAAAAAGCTCCAGTAGAGAAATCTGTAAGAGATACTCCAGCCAAAAAATGCACAAAAATCGAATCAGAATGGAAAAGACTCAAAACTGTCAACACCAAGATCAAAAGCTCAAGGATCCTTCAAAAAAAAAAAAAAACAAACAGGAAAAAAACATCTACAACACCGAAAGGACCTAGCTCTGTCCTTAAGACATTAAAGCAAAAATGCAAGCAAGTCTAGAAAAACACATTGAACAATCCGGGGCACTACTGGTAAACTAAGCCCAAAGGTGGGGAGAGGAAAAGAGAGACACACGTAGTCCAAACTGAGTATCATCCACAATCCAGACTGAAGTCTTCTAGTTTAATCTCATTCCCCTTTCCTGGTTGGCCACCCACCCACGTCTCCTTCCAGGCTGGAAGCTATCAACTGATCTCCTAAAACACTTTGACTGCTGTGATTCAGTGAACCTTATACTTTGCTTTCTATGTGTACAATTGCCTCACCTCTGACCATGTATTTCCCTAGCTGCTCAGTAAATATTTGAATCAAAAAATTAAAAAGGGGCTTCCTTGGTGGCTCAGCAGTCAAGAATCCACCTGCCAATGCAGGAGATGTGGGTTTTATCCCTGAGTTGGAAAGATTTCCTGGAGGAGATATGGCAACCCACTCCAATAATACACTTGGCCTGAGAAATTCCACGGACAGAAGAGCCTGTCAGGCAACAGTCCATGGGCTCACAAAGAGACGGACACGACTTAGCAACTAAACAACAGCAGAAGTCTTTTAAAATATTCTCCTTGTGATGAGAGCTCTTGGGATCTACTCTTTCAACAGCTTTCTTAAATAACACACAGCAGTGCTAACTGTAGCCCTCGTGCTGTATAGTATACCATTACTACTTGTCTTATAACTGATGTAGCTTTTCATTTGAAGTTGAGGTAGGAAGAGAAAGCTAAGTATGACTGAGCACTTGCTTTAAGCCAGGTATGTTCACTTGACAAATATTTTCAGAGCTCCTCATATGTTTCTAGACGCAGATTTAGACATTTCATTGTGCAAAACAGATAAATAGCCCTGCCCTCGGAAGAGCTTCAATTATGGAGGGAGAGGCACACAATTTACAATAAATGCAATAAATCAGTACCTTCTGTGTCTTATTCACCTTTGCTACTTCATTATTTTGTATAATGCCTTAAGTACATGTAAGAAAAAGACAAGGATGAATGAATGATTAAAATCTAGACAGGTAAAATTTGGCCCTACACTTTCCTGAGGGGACATTCTGGAAAGAAAAAAATAATAATTTGAACAAAAATTAGGCATCTTGTTATTCTGCTCCAACAGGAAGGGTAGCAGATTTCTGTGGACATGCATTTGCATATCTTTTTCTTAAATAGGCTGTCCAATTTACATACATTTGTATGTTCCATTCAAAGAAACTTTCTGTCAGTATGTAAATTACTCAGCACATTAAATTCTCCTTTTCTTCTCATCATTTTTTCTCATTTTTGCCGTTTCCTCTTCATACTTAAATATGCATACTTTGCGCAAATTTCTTCCATATTTCTATAGTGCCTTTCAATGGCATATATTATTTTAGATAAAATTAGATAATTATATATGCTTTATGTGTATATGTATAATATACATCCTGAGCTTTCATTTTTTGTTTATTTTGGGGGGCTTCTCCCTACAGCATGGGGGATCTTAGTTCCCAGATCAGGGATTGAACTCATACCCTCAGCAGTGAAAGTGTGGAGTCTTAACCACTGGACTATCAGGGAATTCTCTTGAACTTTTATTAATCAAGGAAGCTACATCCATACAATTTAGTATTAAAATACTTAATTTTTGTATCCACCTCTCTTTCAAACACCAAGTTTTATATAATGAGAACCCCAAGTCAAGATTTCCTGACCCAGCTATGCCACTAACTAGCTGTGTAACCTGAGGGAAATAACCACATCTCTACGAATCTCTACTTCTTCAGTCACATGGAAAGGTTGGGGTTCTTAGACACAAAGCACACATCCTAGGGTCAATCCATTTTCAGAGTCATCTTACATGGTGCTGCTTGAGTGTGGGACTCCAAATTGCCCATGGTGGCCTAACACTTATGTATTAATTGTTTTGATACATCCTCTAGAGAACTGTGAGGGTCTCAGAGTGATAAACTAAGAATATTACTTTAGATACGATGTTTGGTGGGCAATGCACATCACTGGAACCAAAAGAATAACTGGTAGTCAAGACCCCTCCCGTAGAGTAACTGATGCTCCATTAAAAGAGACCACTGAGTCCAGGGATGCTTGCTTCTTAGAAGAAAGGCTATGACCAACCCAGACAGCATATTCAAAAGCAGAGACATTACTCTGTCCACAAAGGTCCGTCTAGTCAAGGCTATCGTTTTTCCAGTGGTCATGTATGGATGTGAGAGTTGGACTATAAAGAAAACTGAGTGCCAAAGAACTGATGCTTTTGAACTGTGATGCTGGAGAAGACTCTTGTGAGTCCCTTGGACTGCACAGAGATCCAACCAGTCAAACCTAAAGGAAATCAGTCCTGAATATTCATTGGAAGGACTGATGCTGAAGCTGAACCTCTAATACTTTGGCCACCTGATGCAAAGAACTGACTCTTTGGAAAAGGCCCTGATGCTGGGAAAGACTGAAGGCAGGAGGAGAAGGTGATGAGAGGATGAAATGGTTGGATGGCATCACCGACTCAATGGACATGTGTTTGAGCAAGCCCCAGGAGTTGGTGATGGACAGGAAAGCCTGGCGTGTTGCAGTCCATGAGGTCTCAAAGAGTTGGACACAATTGGGCAGCTGAACTGAACTGAACTATGAAGAAATTCTGACTCTTCTGCCTCTGGTAAAATCTGACCTACTCCCTCCCCCAGCTCATACTCTCAAGTCCTGCGAGAAATCTAAGAGGAATCCTAATGAAAGTTTCTTCATTTAGTTACTCACGACTTCTTATCACTATTACTCTTGTAATTCTTACCACAGCTGCTTCTGTGGCATGCTGCCTGTTTGAGAGCACCAGACCACCTGAGATTCAAATCCTGGTTCTGCCAGGTGACCTGGGACACATGGTGACATGGGGCATTGATTTAACCCATCTGAACTCCTCCATTTAAAAATCGGGACAATAACAGAACCTACATCCTAGGGTTGCTGTGAGGATTAAATGAGTCAAACTAGGCTAAGTCCTTAAAATAGTTTCTGGAACATTCTGGAGCATTAATTTTAGAAAGTATCATTCAGAGTCAGAGAGATGGGCAGTTTGTGACCTCAGACAGATAACATAACATCTCCAAGATAGAGTTTTTTCATCTATAAAATAGGAAAATTTAATCTATAAAGCGGTAAAACTTAATGTGAAAATACACATAAAGTAGGGTTGGGCACTTAGAAGGTATTCACTACATTTTAACTTTCCCTCTAGTTTTAAAAATTTTTGTTTTGTTAATTCTCTGTGAAAAAAATATTGCCTCCATTGAGCCACAGAAATTGTGCTTTTAATGAATTACATCAATTCAATGAATTATATTTTTAGTGGTATAGACAGATAGTACTTACCAGCCCCTGATTCCAGGCTAATTTCTGATTATTTTCCTTCTCCTTTTTTTTTTTTTTTAACATTTCTTTTGTAGCTTCTCAAGAGAAAAACAGCAATTTAATTTTATTTAGTTCCAGCCTTTCAAAGTGTGCAGGACTCAGGGAGAATGGAGTGATTTTCATTCTCATCCGATGCAACAGAGATTATTAAATGCATGCAAGGCTTTAACTGTTTCCTTCCGTTTTTCTTTCACTGAAGATTTCCTCAAAGCTCCTATCCATCAGGGCTGACACTGAAGGTCATGAGATAATTATGACCCTCATGTGAGGCAGACAACTTGTACCCTGAGCTGTAGTCTTCTGATCTGTAAGGCAGGGGTAATAGTAGCTACCCAGAGCGTATGATGAAGATTAAACATGACAATGCGCTAAGGGTACTTAGCATAATGCTTGACCAATGTTTGGAATTATTTTGGTGATGATGATGAAGGTAATGATAATGGTGATGGACGGACTTTGCCTGATGTCCATAACCCCCAAAGGCAAAGGCTTCTTTTACCCTGAAGGCATCCCACAAGCATCTTTCTACAATTCTCCCATTTTAAAATCCTGCATGTTAGGGTGTAAAGTCTGACTCCTACTGAAAAGTGAGAAAATCCCTCATTATAAGCTTCACAAGCAAAAGTTAAAAACAACCCTGCCAGTAGGATCACAGGAAAGACTCCACAGAGAATCCCACACCCTCTGTTCCCCAAATAGAAGCTCCATCCAGGTTGGAGGGCTGGCCCCAGGTCAGCAGTCAAGCAGGGTACATAGAGGCTGTGTTACCAAGTCCAAGCTTGCTCTGCTTGCCACACAACAGGACAATGAATGTGAGACAAGGAGTCGAAGCAAGGAACAGGACTTTATTCAGAAAGCCTTCTGACCAAGAAGATGGCAGACTAATATCTCAAAATAACCATATTACCTTGGTCTGGATGCCAGGTTCTTTTGTAAATCCGAGATAGGGGGCCGTGAGGAAGCAAAGTAAAAGGCCATTTAATCTTGCAAATGTCTCCCAGAATGGCAAGCCTCAGACAGGGCTATGTGTTCATTTCTTCCTTCCCGCCATCAACAGAGTTCTGAACAAAGGCCCTCTGACAGTCAGGCAGAGGGGCAGGATTCTCTGAAGCCGGCCATCACGTATGATTATAGTAACAAAAGCAACAGAAAGCAAGCCAAAGAAACAGCTACAACATGGTGTCAGAGTTGATTTCTCCTTGCAACAGCTGTACTGCTTTTCTGTGTATGTGTGTGTTCAGTTGTGTCTGACTCTTTGCAACCCCATGGACTGTCCCACCAGACTCCTCAGTCCATGGGGTTTTCCAGGTAAGAATACTGGACTGGGTTACCATTTCCTTCTCCAAGGGATCTTCCCTTCTCAGGGACTGAACCCTCATCTCTTTCATCTCCTGCATTGGCAGGTGGGTTCTTTACCAGCTGAGCCAAGCTTGTTAACAAAAAAAAAAGTAAATAAGCTAAAATAGTAGGTTGATCCTTTGGCTTTTTTCTTGCAAAAAAATTTGTTTTAGTCCAAATAATAAGAGTCAGTAGCCAGCTCTAATCTTTCCTAGTTTTAAACGAACAGTCATGAAAAGCAAGTACTTTATCACATTGGACTTGAATTTTGAGTTCAATATATGTCTCACACACTTCTTCATTTCATGTGCATTTCAGCAAGGCTTGATTTCACTGAATGTTTACTAACTTTGAGTCTGAAGTCTAGTATCTTTTAATCTGCTATTTTTATGTCAAACATATTTAAGGATCAAATAAAACAAATCACTTACGGAAGCCTTGTTCTCCCTCTGCTGTTTTCCCTGTCTCCTCTGATTTCCTAGACAGCCTTTGTCAGTTTGTACTAAAATGGTTGTCTCAAAGGCTGTCTGCATAGTGCAAATGAAGTAAATTGCAGGCAGGTTTTTACCAATTAGCTGTGTGACTACAAGCTAGTTGCCTGAACTTCCTCAACTCTTAGCTTCTTAATCTGTAAAATGGGCATAATTAGAACTACTCAATTTTCAGGTCCTGATAAGGGGTCAGAAATGTGATATGAATGTAATTTGTGTAACATACATGTGTAAGCCAAGGCTGTAAATTGACTTGGGATAAATACCTAGAAGCTATATTTTTTGGTACAAAGGACATGTATATGATTAAGATTTTTGATATATAGTAGCAAATTATTTGCCAAAAACCTTGAAGTAAGTATGTGACTATATGAGAATGTCTGTTTTTTCTCCCAGATCAATGCCAAATTTTATTAAATAATTTCAGCAACTAGCATGTTGTATGGTTTTATCAAGCATGATTGATAAAAACCAATATCCATAGTCCAAACTCCCAGTGGAAAGTCATGTCACATGAATAATGGTTCTATTATCAGGGATGGAGAGCCTAGACTCCTTCACAGAATAGATCGATTATGTCTAGCCGAGTTTGCCCTCAGCAAATAAGAGAGAAATCTGTATTAGTCCATGTACATTGTACCAACAAATGTCAAGATTTGGACTGCCCCAGGCAAAACCTCTCTGCCCACCCCCCAAGGAGAGCTGATTCTTTGAAAACTAGCTCATCAGAATCTTATTAAAATGGATATAGAGCTAGTTCATATGCTGCGAAGACCAGTCTAAAGGCCAGATCTACCATTAAACTTCTAGAAACCTTTAAGAAGTTTGCTTAACTTATCTGGAACTCAAGAGTCCAACTACATAGTTTCCCAGCCCTGCCAGACTCTGACAATATCTAAATCTATAGTTTGAGCTTTAATTATTCCCCTAAGAGTAATGAACTCTAGGTCATATCTCACATAGGACTGTAATTCATTCAGCCCAATAGTCTGTCTGAAGTAGGTACCAAAAGATGCTTTTAGGACGCTTTATACATTTATTCCTTTATATATTATTTATTCTCCTCAAATAATTTTCAGTAATAATAAATAAAAATGTTGGAAATTAGGCAAAATTAGAATAAAAACAAGAGCTGAGGATAGAGCAGGTAGAAAAAAAAGATACTTAGCCTAAAGATAACCACTACAGTAGAATGCTCAATTTAGCCAAGAGCTTCCTGGCAAAGTAAGGCAGAAAGAACAATGCAATCAACTTCAATAGATTTATGTCTCAAAATGAGACCAGAGGAGTCATAACTATTCATTAGGGAAAAAAATGTGATTCTAGCTTTTCTCCTTTGCACTGGACATTTACAAAAATCTTTATTTGTTCAGTTCAGTTCAGTCGCTCAGTCATGTCCTACTCTGCGATCCCATGAATCGCAGCATGCCAGGCCTCCCTGTCCATCACCAACTCCCGCAGTTCACCCAAACCCATGTCCATTGAGTCGGTGATGCCATTCAACCATCTCATCCTCTGTCCTCCCCTTCTCCTCCTGCCCTCAATCTTTCCCAACATCAGGGCCTTTTCAAATGAGTCAGCTCTTTGCATGAGGTGGCCAAAGTACTGGAATTTCACCTTTAACATCAGTCCTTCCAATGAACACCCAGGACTGATCTCCTTTAGGAAGGACTGGTTGGACCTCCTTGCAGTCCAAGGGACTCTCAAGAGTCTTCTCCAACACCACAGTTCAAAAGCAACAATTCTTCTGTGCTCAGCCTTCATGATAGACCAACTCTCACAACTATACATGACCACTGGAAAAACCATAGCCTTGACTAGACGCACCTTTGTTTGCAAAGTAATGTCTCTGCTTTTGAATATGCTATCTAGGTTGGTCATAACTTTTCTTCCAAGGAGTAAGCATCTTTTAATTTCATGGCTGCAGTCACCATCTGCAGTGATTTTGGAGCCCAAAAAAATTAAGTCTGACACTGTTTCCATTGTTTCCCCATCTATTTCCCATGAAGTGATGGGACCAGATGCCATGATCTTTGTTTTCTGAATGTTGAGCTTTAAGCCAACTTTTTCACTCTCCTCTTTCACTTTTATCAAGAGGCTCTTTAGTTCCTCTTTACTTTCTGCCATAAGGGTGGTGTCATTTGTATATCTGAGGTCATTGATATTTCTCCCGGCAATCTTGATTCCAGTTTGTGCTTCTTCCAGTCCAGCGTTTCTCATGATGTACTCTGCATTTAAGTTAAATAAGCAGGGTGACAAGATACAACCTTGACGTACTCCTTTTCCTATTTGGAACCAGTCTGTTGTTCCATGTCCAGTTAGAACTGTTGCTTCCTAACCTGCATACAGGTTTCTCAAGAGGCAGGTCAGATGGTCTGGTATTCCCATCTCTTTCAGAATTTTCCAGAGTTTATTGTGATCCACACAGTCAATGGCTTTGGCATAGTCAATAAAGCAGAAATAGATGTTTTTCTGGAACTCTCTTGCTTTTTTGATGATCCAGCAGATGCTGGCAATTTGATCTCTGGTTCCTCTGCCTTTTCTAAAACCAGCTTGAACATCTGGAAGTTCACTGTTCACATATTGCTGAAGCCTTGGAGAATTTTAAGCATCACTTTACCAGTGTGTGAGATGAGTGCAATTGTGTGGTAGTTTGAGCACTTTTGGCATTGCCTTTCTTGGGGATTGGGATGAAAACTGACCTTTTCCAGTCCTGTGACCACTGCTGAGTTTTCAAATTTGCTGGCATATTGAGTGCAGCACTTTCACAGCATCATCTTTCAGGAAATGCAATAGCTCAACTGGAATTCCATCACCTCCACTAGCTTTGTTCATAGTGATGCTTTCTAAGGCCCACTTGACTTCACATTCCAGGATGTCTGGCTCTAGATGAGTGATCACACCATCATGATTATCTGGGTCATGAAGATCTTTTTGTACAGTTCTTCTGTGTATTCTTGCCACCTCTTCTTAATATCTTCTGCTTCTGTTAGGTCCTACCATTTCTGTCCTTTATTGAGCCCATCTTCACATGAAATGTTCCCTTGGTATCTCTAATTTTCTTGTTGCATTATTGGAAACACACACACACAAATCTTGATATTGTATCAAATACTTTTAAGTTTTAGGATTTCCTTCAAATATCCCTGATTGCTTGATTACCCAAAATATTAATGTAAATGTGGTAAATGGCACCAGCAAAACTTTAATAGCTCTTTATGTTCCTAATATATGTCACCTTTTAGAATAACTATCTATACCTGTATTGTCTAATATAGCAGCCATTACTCACATGAGCCTATTAAACATTTGCAATGTGACTATGCAAACTGAGATGTGCTCTAATATACAGCAGACCTGTGCTAAGTCTCTCAGTCCTGTCCGGTTCTTTGTGACCCTACAGACTGGAGCCCACCAGGGTCTTCTAGCCATGGGATTTTCCAGGCAGGGATACTGGAGTGGATTGCCATTTCCTTTTACAGGGGATCTTCCTGGGCCAGGGATTGAACCCTCATCTCTTGCATCTCCCACACTGGCAGGCCGAGATTCTTTACCACTGAGCCACCTAGGAAGCCCACACAATACACACTGGGCTTCAGACTAAGAAAGTACAGACAAACCTCAGAGAGACTACAGGCTCTGTTCCAGACCAGCACAATAAAGTGGGTATTGCAAGAGAGTTATATGAGTTTTTTGGCTTCCCAGTGCATCTAAAAATTATATATACACTATACCATATTCTAGTAAGTGTGTAATAGCATTACACCTAAAAAAACCAACGTACATACCTTAATTAAAAAGAAATTTGGGGACTTTCCTGGCAGTTCAGTCTTTAAGACTTTGCCTTCCAAGGCAGAAGGAAGATCCCTCATCAGGAAGCTAAGATCCCACATGCCTCACAGCCAAAAAAATACATATATATAAAAAAATAGAAGCAATATGTTTACAAATCCAATAAAACCTTTAACAGTGGTTCACGTAAAATAATCTTAAAATTTTTAATTAAAATATAAAAATAACTTTATTGCTAAAAATGTTAAGCATTATCTGAGCCTTCAGCAAGTCCTAGTAGTAATATCAAAGATCACTGATCACAAGATCATCATAACAAATACAAGAATAATGAAACCGTTTGAAATATTGTGAGGATTACCAAATTGTGACACAGAGATATGAAGGGAGCAAATGGTGTTGGGGAAAAAAATGTCGCCAATAAACTTGCTCAGTGCAGGGTTGCCACAGACCTTTCATTTGCTAAAACATGTAGTATCTGCAAAGCACAATAGAGAGAGATGCAATAAAATGAGGCATGCCTCTAAAAAGAAATGCAAAATATTTCACTACTGAGTTTTATATTGATCAGATGTTGAAGTGATAATATTCAATTATATTGAGTTAAATAATAAAACGTATCATTAAACTATTAAAATTTATTTCGATAGTTTTTACTTTTTCAAAAGTGATTATTGGAAATTCAAAATAACATATGTGGCATGCATTTGTGGCTCGTATTATATTTCTATTGGGCAGCACTCATATGTAATAGCAAGAGTAATGGAAATCATAGGATTTTTGAGCAGCAAGTAGGTGCAGACAGTGCGTGGCTGCTGTGGATACATCATCTCACTCAGCTTATAATGGCAGCTCAAGTCACCATGAGACGCAGAAGTTATCCCTGGCCCAATATTGAAAAACTGTTGTTCAATTGTTCAGTCATGTCCGACTCTTTGTGGACTGCAGCATACCAGGTTTCCCTGTCCTTAACCATTTCCCAGAGCTTGCAGGAAAAAAGAAAGCATTTTTTTTTTTTTTTTTGAACACAAGTATATGACAATCGCATAAACAAATTTCCCTGAAACAACACTTCTCATAGAGTGCTGAGTCTTCGCGGCTTGTTGATCAACCATTCATTTTGTCACCATAATCATATTAATCGGTGTTGCTAAGGGATCAGAGAACTAAGTTGAAATATGAAGATTTGGGTTTCAATCCTGTCTCAGCTACTACCTCAGTTTTCCCCCGAGAGTCTCACTTACTCTTGAACTAGATGAGCTAGCTCACCTAAAACTCACTGTATGTGTTTTTGTTTGTTTGTTTTAGTCATTCAGTCGTGTCCAACTCTTTGCAACCCCATGGACTGTGGCCCACCAGACTCCTATGTCCATGATATTTTCCAGGCAAGACTACTGGAGTGGGTTGCCGTTTCCTTCTCCAGGGGATCTTCCCTGCCCAGGGACTGAACCCTTGTCTTTTGCTTCTCCTGCACTGGCAGGTAGATTCTTTACTGCTGAGCCATCTGGGAAGCTCAACAACATCTGCTTTTATTATCACCATTCACTAGCAATTCTGAACAATGTCAGTAAGAAAATGCACATTCCCCCAAATTATTTGTTGTTCCAAGTTCCCAACAGTCACTGTTACTACTGATGAGTTTTACTAATGTGTCTATAGGCTTCAAATTGGTACGTGTTAATTGTTCATTAATACAATGGAAGTTGATTGAAAGAGCTCCCCTGATGTGGATAAACCCAGTAACACACATTGCTTTCAAGAGTAAATGTTCCTAGGATTTAGAACTGTTTGTGCTTACTATGGGTGCAAATATAGTTCACATATCCAACCCTGTGGATATAGTACATATTTCTATATTTAATCTACAGATGAGAAATAAACAGTGATGATACAGTGATGGTAAAGATGAAGAAAGAACTAGAGTCACTTCAATTCTGTTATTCCATGTGCCTTTAAAATGTTTATTTCAATTTAAAAGTGAAATATACTGTGAAATTCAAGGTATAAAATTTTAAGATGTGAAATATAAATATTGACTCATATATGAAACATATTCATCCCTTTCATTGATTATTACTGAAAATAATTCTGCCCTGTAAAAGGAGACATCAAAAACAGATCTGCTTCGGGAATCAACCAGGCTACATTTGTCGCTTCTGTCTCTGGATTTCAAAGGGCAAGCAACCTCATGTAAAAATGCAGGTTTTATGATTATAGTAACTCTCATTCTTCATATTTTTAAGCTTGGGCTGCTCAGTGTGCCTGAAATTCTACTACAAAATGAAACGGGAAAAATTAAACAAAATTAGTTGATACGAGGTCCCTCCATCACCTTCATTTTATTCTGATGCATCTTCATTGGGTGCATCAGAAATGTGGCTGCCTGACCACAGTGTAGAGTCAATGTTCCTTTGTAGCTCTGAGCCTGAGTCCTCCCCAGCTTCCTTTTATTCTGATAAACTCTGGCAGTTTTCCTCAGAATGTGCCACAATCTGTTTTGCATGCCTCTTCCTCCCTCCACCTGGAGAGTCTTCTCTTGTCTCTCTTCCTCTCTGGCCACTTTGTCTGATGGGAAGAGCACTCCCTATCCTTTAGGGTAACATTTCCTCATCATGTTACTGTCCCCTGAAAAAACTCTCCTGACAACTCTGGGCAAAACTGATGATTGTTGGGTCAGTGAACACTTACTATAATCTCCTTATAGCTAATTTCCATGCCTGCTTCCCCTTCTCCCACTTCAGAAATGGCCTGTAAAGTTCAAGAATAGCTTTCTCTACATCCTCATACCTATGAGACCCCAGATAAAGCCCATCACTCAGTATGAACTTGATAAATATTTAGCTCACAAATGTATGACTGGGGTCCAGCATTGTCCAGTTGCTTAGACTGGTGCCCAAAGGAAGATTATAGTGATACTGAAAACAAGAGGGAAAATTATCCAAGCCTCGGTTTCCTAGAAAACAGTCTGAGGCGAATCTTAGCTGCTATTTTTCACAGGGGTGTACAGCCGGTGCACAGGAGAGGGGAGCAAAAGGGAAGAGAGAAGGAAGCAAGGAATACAAATACGAGACGCGTGCTACTAAACTGATCAAAGTTTCAAGGGAAATATGAAATGGGCTTTACTAAACTGACCCAAGTTTCAGGGGACTCTAAAGGGAGAGGGTGGATCAGTCACAAGGGTGTCCCTGGAAAAGCCAAGTGGGGCTGCGAACTTCACTTCTTCTTCAGAGAGAAGCACCAGCAATGTGTCTGCCCATCCTTCCTGCCTGCTGTCTCTCGCTGGTCCAAGCTCACTCCCTGGGGTGTCAATTCCATCATGGTGCTTGGCTATTGTACCTGGCTTTTCCCGCCCGAGCCTTGGGAAGCCGGAGCCTCTTGGGTCTGATAGGGTCAAACCTAAGCTGTGTTCCCTCAGTCCTCACCAGTGACGGTCCTCGGAGGCTCAGCTGAAGCCTGGCTCTTGTACCCAGAGGAGGTAGTGATAAGACTCAGTGATGAAGGCAGCAGACAGGCTTGGCTAGTACAGGACTTGGAAGAAACAGTCAGGAAAAGGGAAAATGACAGAAAGTACCAAGAAGTTCACCAGAAGTAGATACACTGAATCCACTAAAAAACAATTGATAATAAATAGCAGCTGAAATGTATTGTACTGAACACTCACACTGGACTTGATTCAGATCCATATTGTAGTCTGAAGCCACATGGTGAGCCAAAACAAAAGTAAAAATTCAGTCTTCAGAGGGTGTAAACTGTCTGGCAGGAAAAAGACATTAATCAAATAACTGCCAAGGAAATGAAAAATGGCAAATATGAAAAGCACAACCAAGAATAAGTTATGCCATCTTTTCAGAGCCTGTGGTAAGAGTTGTTGACCAAATCAGGGCACTGGGGAGAGAATTTCTAAGGATATAACAAGGAAGTGAGATACTAAGGATGAAAATATGTGACTGAGGTGACAAGAGGGATCAGGAAAACACAGAGGGGTGATGTGGGCAAAAGCAGTGAGGACCAGGTATATGTAGAGAATGTGATCAAAGATAATGCTTGGGGCCACCTGAAGCAGGAGAGACAGACAGAAGCTGGGTCAAGGGAGGTCCTGAAGTCCATTCTGGGGATTTCTGTCCTAACCATACGAGGCACAGGAAGACAGATGCCAGAGGGGTTTAGTAGATGTGCAAATGTTTATCCTGACAGTGAAGAAGAGAATGAACAAAAGAGAAAAAAGGATGAAGGGAGATTATTATAGTTTGGGGGACTTCCCTGGTAGTCTTCCCTGGTTAAGCCTTCTCACTTGCAATGCAGGGCGTGAGTCCCATCCGTGGTTAAGGAACTAGGATCCTGCATGCCATGTGGCATGACTAGAAAAAGAAAACATTATCGTAGCTTGGACAGAGGAAATGACGATAGAACTGGAAGAAAAAGTAGAACGATTTGAGAGATGGTTGAATATGACAGACATCTTGCAACAGCCAATGAGACAAAGCTGAAGAAGGACTGTAGTCAAATGTTCTAATAACCCTAGATTTACACCTAGAGCTGTGGGCCTGAAAACTGTGGGTTAGATGTGGCTTGGATTATTTTTGAATTATTTTTCTTCTAAATATATCACTTTACATTTTTCTGATCATGGACCTTTTTGTACACTCTTCTGGAACCTAGTAGAGCACATTTTTCTCTCAGCCAGATATCCCACTGTCCAAGAGTAAAACAACATCTGTAAATGGAAGACATTCTTTCTTTCCCTTTCCTGTAGTCTTCAGTAATCGATTAAGATGAATGCTTATGCAGATTTCTGGGATCATGCATTCATGCTTGCTCGATTGCTCGGTCGTATGCAACTCTTTGCGATGCTATGGGCTGTAGCCTGTCAGGCTCCTCTATCCATGGGATTATCTCAGCAAGAAAACTGGACTGGATTGCCAATTCCTACTCCAGGGGATCTTCTTGACCCAGGGATTGAACCTGCATCTCCTGTGGCTCTTGCATTGCAGGCAGATTCTTTACTACTGAGCCACCTGGGGAGCCTTCTGGGATTATATTTTTAAAAAAATAAAAATGAGAAGCACATTAAAGTTAACAGCATCATCCCAGTTTTTCTAGTTTGGGTAGAGACCATCATCTATTTTCTTGAGAAACTTTGCCCAACTCTGCAAAGCACAGGATGGGACACCAAAGAGATGGACAATTACAGCTTGAATGAATGAAGGCAAGACTCTTGCTCTCAAGGCTTCCTTGTGCTCATTTCTACAAAGAGAATCTGCTTTATTCACCAGGTTGTTGTATAAGCCAGCGAGAAGTTCCTTTTCTGAGAGTAAATCACTTCTAACTAGGATCATTATCCAGACCACAATAAGGAATTGTAAAAGGTCTGTTCATGCTGTGGAGTGTAGGATGTTTTTTTCCACTGCAACAGGAAACATGATACTATTTTTAGTGCAGTAATGCTGGTAGCAGAAGAAAATTCATTTAACTTTCTTATAAAGTACTATTATGATAAGAAAAGATAAAATGAAAAAAGTATTGTGGATGGTATTAAATATTAAACTCATATAAAACAACTGCATAAAATCCCATCAAAATTCTAATAGGCAACTTGAACTTGCTTTTCTGGTGATAATTTTTATTTCATAGTGGATTTTATGCTTCAGCTGGCCACACACAAATTCTGATAGATACTTTTAATGAGGCTCTTTTCAAAGTTTTAATAGTTACCACAACTAAAAGCCAACTTTGTACGAGTAGGTGTTAATAAAATGTAAAACCATTTCACAACAATTCAAAATTTGCAACAGCTGAAATGAAATAAATGTACAGAATCCAAAAGATCTTTCTCTTCTCTTACTGAAAAAGTATGGAGGAAATTTCCCTCACTGATATGAATGGATGGCAAATGTAATCAAATGTTTTCATATAAAGTATCTCAAAACAACACACGAGTTCTCTTTGGAGAACACACATAAACGGTGAAGGCAATTATCTTCTACAGCTGGTTTGGACTAAAAGAGCATTAAAAAAACTATCACTAAAAGAACACATCAATAGCAAATTAAACGGAAATATCCAGTATTTGTGAAAACAGAGTCTCTGGGCTGGTCCCTGAAGCTGTGCTTTCTAGGCTGTGCAGAAATGGCTTTTTAGCTTTTCCTCTTATGTGGGCGGTAGGCTGTGTTTCTGGGGCACCTGAAATGTGAACTTCCCCTTCAGCTCTGCCAAAGTCTGGTCCAAAAATGTAGAAAAGTGCTCCCCTGGCCATGTTTCATATTAACAGAACAAGAAGAATTCAGATGTTGCTTATTCAGGTTGGTGTCTGCAACGGCGCCCTTGATCTCAGTCATTTTTTGTCCAAAAGCTCCCATGAGTCTGTGAAGCCAATTGGACCCTGGATCCTGGCAGCCATGGAGATGAATGTGACAAAAGTACCCCAGGAACCCACTCCACTGAAACCAGGTTCTATAGAATTCAAGTTAAAGAAACTCTTCCACCCTCCGGATGAGGAGGACAAGAGTGTGTGCTTATTGTTGTGGCTACTAAGTCCTGTCCGACTGTTTGTGACCCCACAGACTATAGCCCATCAGGCTCCTCTGTCCACGAGGTCCTCCAGCAAGAATACTGGAGTGGGTTGCCATTTTTAAACCTATCCTTAGCACATCAGGTGTGCTGGCATCCCTAAGGGTGGTAATGGATTCAAATAAACACACCCTGGTCTTATGGTGTGTCTTATGGTCTTATCTATTATGCAGCAGAATACAGCTCCATCTTCTGAGCCCATCTAAGAAATGTGGGCATTTTAATTACTGAGGACAAAACCAAGCTTTTAAATCTAAAGTAAATATGAGTCAGCAGAGCATTATACATGGAGGTTGAAAATAATGACTAAAGGTGCAATTCCATCCAAACAACACCTCAGAAGCAAATGAGTGAAAATAAAACTCCTTCATATTCTGTCACTCTTGTCAGGTAGTAAAGAAATCAACATAACTCAGCTGGGGGCTTTGATTTGGTTAAGGAATCACTGAGTGGAAATCATGCTTTCAGTAATGGCCCTTCAAAGTGGCTAAATTATTTCTCTAAAGGAAGGAAACCTCATTTATTTCCTTTTTTATTTTTAATTTTCTGCACAGGAAAAACACTTTAAAAGAGAACTCAGAAGAATTTAAATTCCTAATAACTTCTCAATTATCTCACATGCGGCCTTAGAGATGTCACTCAAAATCTGTGATGACTCAGTTTTCCATCTCTTAACAAAAGACATGAGCTGAAACTTTATGTGAGGCCACATACTGCTAAAATTCTGGAAATCTACCTTTGTTTCCTCACATCGCTTCATCAATTAGGACTGTTTTACTCAGGAACTGTGTGTTTTCTCAAATATAAAACGTTATACAGATTATCAGTGAAAGTCAAGAAAATAAAATAACGATGTAAAAAGATGCAAGCTTTAGGTAATAAAATCAGGGATGTTGTATCATTTATCTTTGAATCCCAGGGATGGTTTAACACATATTCAGTACTCAGGAGATATTTGATGAAGTCAAAGGATCCCTGCTAAACGCATAATTTTTCTCGATTGTTTTGGGAAGGGTTTTCTTTCTTTCTTCTTTGCTTGAACTCCTCGGTACTAAAGCAGGGTGCATATAGGAATCACCCAGAGATTTTTTTTTTTCTCAGTTCATGGCAGCCTCACACTAACCCTCAGCATAGTGCACAGGGCTATCTTCCCAGGCTGTAACCTTGAGGCTGTGATTCAATGGGCCACTCACCCCTTTCAGAAACATGGGCTAGGCATTTACCAGGAGTCAGGTACTTATGTTCGAGGCAAGAAATATTCCCTGGTGGCTCAGATGGCAAAGAATCTCCTACAATGGAGGAGACCAGGGTTCGATCCATGAATCAGGAAGAAGATCCCCTAGAGAAGGGAATGGCAGCCCACTCCAGCATTCTTGTTTGGAGAATTCCACGGACAGAGGAACCTGGCAGGCTGCAGTCCACAGCATGGAGAGCTGGACATGACTGAGCAGCTTATACACAATACACAAAATGAATAAGTTGCTTCACAGAGTTTATAGTCTAAAGGACGAAAAGAAGGAGAAAACATTTAATTCGGTAACAAAGAAAATTTTCAGTAGTGTTGTGTTTTAAGTGTTAGGAAGAAAAAATATAACTAGAGTAAGAGGGATGGAAGAAGTTGGAGTCAGTGGGTATTTCAGACAGCACGCCATTCAAGAGACATTTTAGGAGAGGTCATATGGTAAAATACAGGCAGTCAATGGAGGGTCTGGGACCCTGAGACCAGCCAGAGGGGAGGCAAGCACAAAACCCTAACACAGAAAGATAACTTGGAGATTTGTGGCCATAGTCACCTGTGCAAGCGGGAAAGTGAGATGAAAAGTTGAAAAGTTCAGAGAACAACTATTCAAGTCTCAACTAGTCACTTCCTAGTTGTATGGGATCAAAACATCTCGTTTACTCTCAAGAACTTATTTATCTTCTAACTGCAAGTTTGTAGTGCTTGGCATGGTGATTATAGCCAACAATACTGTATCATATGCCTCAAAGTTGCTAAGAGACTAGATCTTAAATGTCTTCACCGCAAAGAAAGAAATGATAATTATGGGATTTGATAGGGGTGTTAGCTAACGCTACGGTAGTCATCACAGTGCAGTATACAAGTAAACCCAATCAATACACTGTATACCTTAAATCTATACAATGTTTAATGTCAAGTGTATCACAAATAAATAAATAAAAGATTCTAAAAGTGAAAGATGAAAAGAAAAATCTTATTTGACTTCTTCAAACCTGAGTTTATCACTGGGCATTAGTGGTGATAATATTTGCCTCATGGACTTGCTGTGAGACAGTCTAATGGGTACCATCCTGAGTGTGTGCTAAGTCACTTCAGTCGTGTCCAGCTATGTGACCCTGTGGACTGCAGCCCTCCAGGCTCCTCTCTTCTTGGGATTCTCCAAGCAAGAATAATGGAGTGGATTGCCATGCCCTCCCCCAGGGTATCTTCCCGACCCAGGAATGGAAGCTGCATCTCTTATGTCTCCTGCATTGGCAGGGAGATTCTTCACCACTAGCGCCACCTGGGAAGCCCGGGTACCATCCTATGTTTTGCCAAATGAAAGTCAAAATCCCTAACACAGCACTCCAGGTGCTTTTGACCTTGGGTCTGGCTGCCTCAGTAGCTTCATTTCAGCCTATTTCTCCTCATTCACTCTTGACCCAAATGCAGTGTGTCCTTGCAGTTCCCTGAAATTGATTTTCCTTTTGTTCACGGTTCCCTCTATCTAAAATGCCCTCTACCTCCTTGTCTTAGCTAGCTTTCTACTTGCTTATCCACACCTGGCTTAAGCAATTCTTCTCGGCCCTCCAACAATACACTGAGCACTGCTGACCTGTAGTCACTGTTTTGTCTCTCCCTCTCTGCTCTAGACACCTTAAGAAAACAAACGTATTTGCACATCACATTCCCACATAACCTGGAACAAATAAGTGTTCAGTGAGTTTTATGGGGTAATCTCCATGTCAGCTGGGGTCGACTTAATGCTAAAAGATCTGAACCCACCCAGCTCCTGCTGTGAAGTTCAAATTCCTGCTATTAGTCACGTTAGGCTGGGTTATTCCATAATAACAAACATTCCTAAATCTCAATGGCTGAACACAAATAAGAATTATCTCTTACTCATATAATATGTTCAACCTGGGTCAGCAGGGAAATCTGCTCGTTAAAGCTCCTGGAATTCAAGAGGACCAAGGCTGCTTCTAAACACGGATTTCCTTGGTCATCACTGCAAAGAAAAGTGAACTCTTGCTTGTCTGAAAGTATTTGGCTAGAAGATTCTTAAAGGCCCATTTTCTGATGTTTCCTAAAGTGCTTGGCTTCCAGTTTGACTAGAATTTCCATGAAAGCAGCTCCTTTGAATATATTTCAAGAGCTAAGTGGGATGTGGAAAAAAATCCTGCACGTGTGCTCACACACGTGCACACAGGCAACATACATGTGCATATGGGAGGACACAAAGCAATCAACAACTGTTTCTGAAATGTCAAAGAGCCTAAAGTCCTGTAGTCATCAGTGTCACCCACCAGGTTTCAGTATAGAAGGGATTCGCCTGATGTTCAGCTATCTTGACTATCACATTGCCTTAGAATTGGGAGTCAGGGCCACATATCCATGTAGGAGGTTCTGCACTTCCACCTAAAATAAAATCATGTTCCACCAGTAAATGTGATATTGGGCAAGTCACTTAACTTTTCTGTAACTCAATTTAGAAACTCTAGTAATCAAAAGCATTAAGATCATGATAATAGCAGCAATAGCTGACATCCATTGGGCATCTATTTGCATGTACTGTCTTACTCAATTCCCACTCTTACACACACACACACACACACACACACACACACACACATCTGTTAGCTAGAGCTATTATCCTATTTTGCAGAAAAGGCAACCAAAGTGCAGAGAAGAGAAATTTAGTAATGTACCTAGAGCTGCAATTAAGCCAAATCAAACTCAAGTTGAACTCCACAGCTAGGGCTCTTAATCCCAATGTTATACATCAATGGAAGAGGACAAGGGTGCCAAAAATCAAATGCTTGAGTGCATTAGATGGGAATATGCTTATGGAAAGTTAATAGTAAGATATAACAAGGAATTCTCCCAGATTATTATAAACCCCTGAAGACAGGAATTGTGTTGCAGTCATCTGAGTGTTTCTTGGCATACAGTAGGCATTTAATAAATGTTTGATGTATTCAGTAAACATCAATTCAGGTGACTCACTTGCCATATCCCACTAGCTACATGGGATACTATGAGACTATGTCTACCTGATCAAAGACGGTACTATTGAGGTAGAAACACTTGAGTAGGCTGTCAGTCAATCATTTCTCTTTTCTGGGAATGAGAAAGCTGAAAAGAAGATTCCAGGGACCGAGGGACAATTGGAACTGAGTTTCATCAATGACTGAAACAGAGAAAAAAGAGCAATAAAACATGTTGCTGAAGTCCTCAAAGATGGCCCAGGTTTTATCCTTCCCAAGTTCCATTGTTCATCTCTTCCTTTTACACTGTGAACATTTCAGTTTCCCACCATGAAATCCCATCCTTTCTACTTTGATTGGCTTAAACTAGCTGCAGACTTTTTCTATAGTTTGCAGCAAAAAGAGCAGCAACTAATGAAATTCATTAACATTTGTATGGAAAGGTGTTATGGATCAAGTGTTTGTGTTCCTCCAAGATTTATATGCTGAGTCCCTAACCTCTGATACACTGGTATTTGTAGATAGTACCTTTGAGAGCCAATTAGGCTATAAAGATAGAGTCCTTACAAATGGGATTAGTGCTTTTAAAGTACCACCTAATCTGCCTCTTGCGAAATCTGTATGCAGGTCAGGAAGCAACAGTTAAAACTGGACATGGAACAACAGACTGGTTCCAAATAGGAAAAGGAGTACGTCAAGGCTGTATACTGTCACTCTGCTTATTTAACTTATATGCAGAGTATATAATGAGAAACGCTGGACTGGAAGAAACACAAGCTGGAATCAAGATTGCCGGGAGAAATATCGATGACCTCAGATATGCAGATGACACCACCCTTAAGGCAGAAAGTGAAGAGGAATTAAAAAACCTCTTGATGAAAGTGAAAGAGGAGAGTGAAAAAGTTGGCTTAAAGCTTAACATTCAGAAAACAAAGATCATGGCATCCGGTCCCATTACTTCATGGGAAGTAGATGGGGAAACAGTGGAAACAGTGTCAGACTTTATTTTTTGGGCTCCAAAATCACTGCAGATGGTGACTGCAGCCATGAAATTAAAAGACGCTTACTCCTTGGAAGAAAAGTTATGACCAACCTAGATAGTATATTTAAAAGCAGAGACATTACTTTGCCAACTAAGGTCCGTCTAGTCAAGGCTATGGTTTTCCCTGTGGTCATGTATGGATGTGAGAGTTGGACTGTGAAGAAGGCAGAGCGCCGAAGAATTGATGCTTTTGAGCTGTGGTGTTGGAGAAGACTCTTGAGAGCCCCTTGGACTGCAAGGAGATCCAACCAGTCCATTCTGAAGGAGATCAACCCTGGGATTTCTTTGGAAGGAATGATGCTGAAGCTGAAACTCCAGTACTTTGGCCACTTCATGGGAAGAGTTGAATCATTGGAAAAGACTCTGATGCTGGGAGGGATTGGGGGCAGGAGGAGAAGGGGACGACCGAGGATGAGATGGCTGGATGGCATCACGGACTCGATGGATGTGAGTCTGAGTGAACTCCGAGAAATGGTGATGAACAGGGAGGCCTGGGGTGCTGCGATTCATGGGGTCACAAAGAGTTGGACACAACAGAGCGACTGAACCGAACTGGTTAAGACAGGGAGGAGAATACAGAGAGATGCAGATGAAGTAAGGGAAGGAAAGAAAAGAAAGAGAGAAAGAGGAAAAGGAGAGAGGGAGGAAAGTAGGAAGTGAAAGTGAAAGTGAAAGTGAAGTTGCTCAGTCGTGTCCAACTCTTTGCGATCCCATGGACTGTAGCCCGTCAGTCTCCTCTGTCCATGGGATTCTCAAGGCAAGAATACTGGAGTGGGTTACCATTTCCTTCTCCAGGGGATCTTCCCAACCCAGGGATTGAACCTGGGTCTCCTGCATTGCAGGCAGATGCTTTATCCTCGGAGCCACTAGGGAGTAGATGGGAGGAAAAATAAATAGGTTTCAAAAACAAAAGAAAGAGTGGGGAGAGAAGAAAAAAAAAAAAGAGAGCAAGGAGAGAGGGAGAAAGGAGAGAGAAAAGAAAGGAGAGGAAAAGGAGGAGGGAAGACTGAGCAGGAGTGGGGAAGAGATGAGTCTTTCTCCAAAAGATGAAGTCTGGAAAGAAACTCCTGGTAACCTCATAATAGCACTCTGACCTGTCTCAGACTGGAGGCTCAGCTGTACCCAGGACTCTACAACGTCCCCTTTGTAATTTTAGTATATGTTTTTTGATACCTGTTTTGATATTATCACCCTTAATATGCAGATAAAAAACAGAAAAGAGGAGAGAGGCTAAATTACTTGATCAAGGGCACAGGGCTGCCTAGGGGAAGTCAGGATTCGAAACCAGATTTGACTTCCAGACTGTGTGTGTTTCCCCAGATGAACTACTGTTGTTGTTTAGCTGCTCAGCTGTGTTTGACTCTTTTGCAGCCCCATGGACTGTACCCTTCTCAGGCTCCTCTGTGCATGGGATTTCCCAAGTAA
Organism: Nanger dama; assembly: GCA_917880005.1. Classification (NCBI taxonomy): domain Eukaryota; kingdom Metazoa; phylum Chordata; class Mammalia; order Artiodactyla; family Bovidae; genus Nanger; species Nanger dama. The sequence goes on along the minus strand of CAKJTW010000074.1, from coordinate 2,193,969 downwards.
GAATACTGGAGTGGGTTGTCATTTCCTCCTCTAGGGGATCTCCCCAACCCAGGGATCGAACCCACGTCTCCTGCATTGGCAGGCAGACTCTTTTATGCTGAGACACCTGGTAAGTCCCTCAGATGAATTACCGGTCCTGTAATGAGAAGAGGGTAGTCCCAGTCCTTTAACCTCTTTGCGACTAACCTCACCTATGAAATAAAAAGATGTGAGTCTCTTCTGTCACTTCCAGTAAGTCAATGGCTTTCTTATCACCACAGCATACTGTATTTCTTGGAATATAAGACTTCATTAACTCTTATCAGTTCAGTTTAGTAGCTCAGTTGTGTCTGACTCTTTCAGACCTCATGAATCACAGCACGCCAGGCCTCCCTGTTCACCAACTCCCGGAGTTCACTCAGACTCATGTCCATCCGGCCATCTCATCCTCGTCCATCGAGTCAGTGATGCCATCCAGCTATCTCATCCTCTGTCATCCCCTTCTCCTGCTGCCCCCAATCCCTCTCAGCATCAGAGTCTTTTCCAATGAGTCAACTCTTCGCATGAGGTGGCCAAAGTACTGGAGTTTCAGCTTTAGCATCATTCCTTCCAAAGAAATCCCAGGGTTGATCTCCTTCAGAATGGACTGGTTGGATCTCTTTGCAGTCCAAGGGGACTCTCAAGAGTCTTCTCCAACACCATAGTTCAAAAGCATCAATTCTTCGGTGCTCTGCCTTCTTCACAGTCCAACTCTCACATCCATACATGACCACTGGAAAAACCATAGCCTTGACTAGACGGACTTTTATTGACAAAGTAATGTCTCTGCTTTTCAACATGCTATCTAGGTTGGACATAACTTTTCTTCCAAGGAGTAAGCATCTTTTAATTTCATGGCTTCAGTCACCATCTGCAGTGATTTTGGAGCACCCAAAATAAAGCTGACACTGTTTCCACTGTTTCCCCATCTATTTCCCATGAAGTGATGGGACCAGATGCCATGATCTTCCTTTCTGAATGTTGATCTTTAAGCCAACCTTTCCACTCTCCTCTTTCAATTTCATCAAGAGGCTCTTTAGCTCCTCTTCACTTTCTGCCATAAGGGTGGTGTCATCTGCATATCTGAGGTCATTGATATTTCTCCCGGCAATCTTGATTCCAGCTTGTGTTTCTTCCAGCCCAGTGTTTCTCATGATGTACTCTGCATGTAAGTTAAATAAGCAGGGTGACAATATAGAGCCTTGACGTACTCCTTTTCCTATTTGGAACCAGTCTGTTGTTCCATGTCCAGTTCTAACTGTTTCTTCCTGACCTGCATACAGATTTTGGTGGTCTGGTATTCCCATCTCTTGAAGGATTTTCCACAGTTTATTGTGATCCACACAGTCAAGGGCTTTGGCATAGTCAATAAAGCAGAAATAGATGTTTTTCTGGAACTCTCTTGCTTTTTCTATGATCCAGCAGATGTTGGCAATTTGATCTCTGGTTCCTCTGCCTTTTCTAAAACCAGCTTGAACATCTGGAAGTTCACAGTTCACAGACTGCTGAAGCCTGGCTTGGAGAATTTTGAGCGCTACTTTACTAGCATGTGAGATGAGTACAACTGTGCGGTAGTTTGAGCATTCTTTGGCATTGCCTTTCTTTGGGATTGGAATGAAAACTGACCTTTTCCAGTCCTGTGGCCACTGCTGAGTTTTCCAAATCTGCTGGCATATTCAGTACAGCACTTTCACAGCATCATCTTTCAGGGTTTGAAATAGCTCAACTGGAATTCCAGCACCTCTGCTAGCTTTGTTCATAGTGATGCTTTCTAAGGCCCACTTGACTTCACATTCCAAGATGTCTGTCTCTAGGTGAGTGATCACACCATTGTGATTATCTTGGTCATGAAGATCTTTTTGTACAATTCTTCTGTGTATTCTTGCCACCTCTTCTTAATATCTTCTGCTTCTGTTAGGCCCATACCATTTCTGTCCTTTATCAAGCACATCTTTGTGTGAAATGTTCCCTTGATATCTCTAATTTTCTTGAAGAGATCTCTAGTCTTTCCCATTCTGTTCTTTTCCTCTATTTCTTTGTATTGATCGCTAAAGAAGGCTTTCTTATCTCTTCTTCCTATTCTCTGGAACTCTGCATTCAGATGCTTATATCTTTCGTTTTCTCCTTTGCTTTTTGCTTGTCTTCTTTTCACAATTATTTGTAAGGCCTCCTCAGACAGCCATTTTGCTTTTTTGCATTTCTTTTCCATGGGGATGGTCTTGATCCCTGTCTCCTGTACAATGTCATGAACCTCTGTCCATAATTCATCAGGCACTCTATCTATCAGATCTAGGCCCTTAAATCTATTTCTCACTTCCTCTGTGAGAGGGAGGGATTTGATTTAAGTCATACCTGAATGGTCTAGTGGTTTTCCCTACTTTCATCAATTTAAGTTTGAATTTGGTAATAAGGAGTTCATGATCTGAGCCACAGCCAGCTCCTGGTCTTGTTTTTGCTGACTGTATAGAGCTTCTCCATCTTTGGCTGCAAAGAATATAATCAATCTGATTTCGGTGTTGACCATCTGATGATGTCCATGTGTAGAGTCTTCTCTTGTGTTGTTGGAAGAGGGTGTTTGCTATGACCAGTGCATTCTCTTGGCAAAACTCTATTAGCCTTTGCCCTGCTTCATTCAGTATTCCAAGGCCAAATTTGCCTGTTACCCCAGGTGTTTCTTGACTTCCTACTTTCGCATTCCAGTCCCCTATAATGAAAAGAGCATCTTTTGGGGGTATTAGTTCTAAAAGGTCTTGTAGGTCTTCATAGAACCATTCACCTTCAGCTTCTTCAGCGTTGCTGGTTGGGGCATAGACTTGGCTTACTGTGATACTGAATGGTTTGCCTTGGAAACGAACAGAGATCATTCTGAGTGTGGGGGCCTGCAACAGCACACAGAGTGCACCCGAGAGGAGCTATCCCACATCCAAGGTCAGGGGCAGAGGCTGGGAGGACCCTATGCCCAAGGGGCGGCAGCCAAGAGGAGTTACCCCACGTCCAAGGTCAAGGGCAGCGGCTGAGAGTGCCAGGCCGCAATGGTGCAGGAACGGCCAAGAGGAGCTACCCCATGTCTGAGATCAGAGGCGGTGGCCAGGATGAGCAACCCCATGTCCAAAGAGCGGTGGCTGTGTGGGTGCAGAAGGGCCTAAAGGAGCGATTCCATGTTCAAGGTCAGGAGGGGCAGCAGTGAGGGGATACCCCTCGTCCAAGGTAAGGAGCAGTGGCTGTGCTTTGCTAGAGCATCCCTGAAGAGATACCCCACGCCCAAGGTAAGAGAAACCCAAGATGGTAGGTGTTGCAAGAGGGCATCAGAGGGTAGACACACTGAAACCATAATCACAGAAAAGTAGTCTAATCACACTAGGACCACAGCCTTGTCTAACTCAGTGAAACTAAGCCATGCCCTTGGGGCCACCCAAGACAGGCAGGTCATGGTGGAGAGGTCTAACAGAATGTGGTCCACTGGAGAAGGGAATGGCAAACCACTTCAGTATTCTTGCCTTGAGAATCCCATGAACAGTATGAAAAGGCAAAATGATAGGATACTGAAAGAGGAACTCCCCAGCAGTAGGTGCCCAATATGCTACTGGAGATCAGTGGAGAAATAACTCCAGAAAGAATGAAGGTATGGAGACAAAGAAAAACGATATCCAGTTGTGGATGTGACTGGTGATAGAAGTAAGGTCCGATGCTGTAAAGAGCAATATTGCATAGGAACCTGGAATGGCAGGTCTATGAATCAAGGCAAATTGGAAGTGGTCAAACAGGAGATGGGAAGAGTGAACGCTGACATTCTGGGAATCAGCGAACTAAAATGGACTGGAATGGGTGAATTTAACTCAGATGACCATTATATCTACTACTGTGGGCAGGAATCCCTCAGAAGAAATGGAGTAGCCATCATGGTCAACGAAAGAGTCCGAAATGCAGTACTTGGATTAACTCTTATATACTTCATTATTTCATGCAGCGCTAAAAGAAAAACAAATGCTGCCAATTAAACTATAAAGCAACACTTTTTATCACTTAGAATTTTAAGTGCATACTTACTGAAAGAGCATTTAAACAGATAAATGTAGATTTTAACAGATACCACACTTGTAAATATAGTCTCTCTCTCTCTATATATATATATATGAAAATATAACTGATATAAATTGGGAACTATATTCCTAAAACTTTCAAAGTGGTACCATTCTGAATGGCTTTTCATCTCAAAGTCATCAGTGTTCTATGCCATCAAGAGCATTGGTACTGCATCATTTCACTTCTTGAAAAGATCTTCTATTGTCTCCTGGGTTTTCTTCCAAGCTGCTTATCTTCATTTCTCCAGCTTTAATTCAGCCACTCTCTGGATTTTATCAGATGTTGTCAACAGAAGATTTTGTAGACTACTTCATGGAGATATAACTTCAAAGGGTAAATTTGTGGTCATTTGTCAATTTGAGTGACAGTGAAGCCTGCTGTGCTGGGAGCCCCACTGAGGGCCATCTCTCCACTCCAAGTCATCCCAAAATGAGGGAACTTTCAGATAAATTTGGGTGCAATGGGGTCTTAGGCTCTGGGCACATGGAGAACTCATAACCAAATCCTCGCCTTCCAACCATAAGCCTCATCCCAGAGTTGAAGTCAAAGAGTGAAACTCTATTTGTGATGACCTCCTTCTGGGTTCCATAGCCACCATGTCTAGACTCTATTTATTGGTGAACTCCTGGGGTTTGTAAGGAGTACACTCAAGTCTAATTAATTAATCTAATAGTGTGCACCATCGTTAAAGAGTAAGCACAGCTTTAATGAAGACAAAAGGGCACCAGATATACCTTTTGATCATAACCAGGGCCACGTTGTCTTGCCTGTCCCTGTTCTCTCCTCTCCTCTCCTGGCTGCTGCTGGTCCCCACTCATATTCTCTCCTACCTCCCTGGGTATTTTCTCCTATGATGTAGTAGTAAGCACAAGAACTTGAAAGCTTCCACTGGTACTAAGTCCCATTCCTGAACCATATAGAGGAATCCCTGTGTAGGCTTGATGAAGCCTCAGTTTGCTCATCTGTACTATGGGGGAATGGTGTCTACCCCATGGGGTCCTTGTGTGGATTTGATACAGTGAAGTGTGTGAAAGTGCTGGGTTCACGGTGGATAGGTGCAGCTTACTCTCCTTCCTTCTCTTCTTCTGTCCTCTTCCCTTTTACATCTTGCTCTTTTCAAAACCTTTTCCATCTTCCACCCCATGTTCCTCCCTCCTTCCCTTCCTTCCTTCCTCCTTTCTTTCTTCCTTCTGTTGTTCCCTTGCTCCCTCCTTTCCCCCTCCTTTCCCAGACTTCCTCTTTTTGCTCATCCTCTCCTTCTCCCACCTGAAGTCATCACAGGCACAGGAGGTCTGAGACGTCTCTGGATGTCTGGCAAGGCCGGTGAATTTGTAAAAGACTGAAACACAGGAATAGCACTCGAAGTGGCAAAGCAGATAAAGGTGTCTGTTGTGTGATTACGACAAGTCTGTCTTTCTCTCACTGTCGTGGTTAATGAGGGATACACAAAGAAACAAGAGATTGCGGAGGTCAGAACCAGAGAAAGGGGCAGTTTCCCCTAGCTGATGCCTCCTGTTTTGTACCTTGTATTTATTCAAGGTCACTGCAGAGAAACAGATATGACTAACTGTAGACTTGGAAAGTTTCAAGTATTCGAGCACATGAGAATAGTTCTCAGGGACATATATGATCTTGACTGAACTGCAGCAAATCTAAATGGTTGTTGTTTGTTTGTTTGGGTTATTTATTCATTTATTTTTGAAAACCTACCATAGCTACCTGGGGAGCAATCTATTATCTGCCTGAATGGTAATCCGAAGTGGTTTTCTCTTATCACGATGGTGGAGTCTGGAGGGGAGAGAGGAAGACTTTTTCATCTCTGATAAAAAGAAAGTGATGAGGAGGGACTTCCCTGGCAGTCCAGTGGCTAAGACTCCAGTGCAGGCATTCGACCCATGGTTAGGAAACTCAGTCCCACATGCTGCAAACAGGAGCTGGTGCAGTCAAATAAATAAACTTTTTCTTAAGAAAAAAAAAAAAGAAGGTACTGAGGAGAAACTCTGAGCATCACTCCTCCTTCTGTGTCTACCTGTCTATGTGGAATGGGAAACTGAAAGCTTAGAGATGCTACAATCATCTTGTGACCATAAGGAAAAAGCCAAAGGAATTCTAGAGAGTCAGCATGAAGTCCCTAATATAATTAACTTCCTGAACCAAAGCAGCAAATCTCTACATTCCCAATTCTTGCCATGAAAGTAAAACTAACTCCTATTTGCTTAAGTTGTCTTTATTTGGGTTTTGCGATTATTTGTAGCCAAAAGCATTTCTCATTTGTAGAGGCATCTAACCTAGACCAAGAAAGCCAGGAAAGCCTCTTCTTGAAGAAGAGGACATCCATGCAAAGAGCAGAAGGATGCGGAGAAAGAGGGCTCTAGGCAAAGGGAATAGTAAGTCCATGGATTCAGAGAAAAGAGAGAGCTATGTTCCTTGGGGAAGCTGACTCATTTGAGGGGTAGGGTGTAGTCTTCTGTATTGAGCATTTGCAGTGTGTGATGCACTATACCTACCAGGCGCTTTATGCAAGTTACCTTCAGTCCTCACAAAACTGGTGAAGTTGTCATTTCCCTCCCCCATGATATGAAAGTTCAAAAATAGCAAGTAATTGAGCAAGATCACAGACCTGTCATCTTGTAAAGTCACAACTCAAGAATGAGTCTTCCTAACTGCCACAGCACCTCATTTCAGTAAACATGAAAGTCGCTCAGTCGTGTCCGACTCTTTGCAAACCTATGGACTATACAGTCCATGGACTTCTTCAGGCCAGAATACTGGAGAGGGTAGCCTTTCCCTTCTCCAGGGAATCTTCCCGACATAGGAATTGAACCAGGGTCTCCTGCATTGCAGGCAGATTTTATACCAACTGAGCTATGAAACACAGTATTTCATAATTCCAATAACGATCTGAGGGCTAGACCAATCTCTTCCAAATCTTTTTACTTTAATTCACATTATGAAATCTATGTTAACTGGTACCCAGTACATATAGAGTACGTGAATATGTGTATATGTAGCTTATGATGGCCAGATCTACTTGATTCCTAACTGTATCACGTGAGTTTAAATATCATGCTGGATAGTGAGAAATGCTGTACTGTACTAAATTTTGTTTTGTGAATTTCAGATAACGTCATGCCAAGAGTTTTATAAGGTATTTTTCTGAGATTTTATCAGTCTTTCTTTTGTTTTTAACATCAGAGAGGAAGAATTTGGATAGAACAGAAAGCCTTTATAAAAAGTAGCAAGATATAATTATCCTTATGATTGTGTTCTACTGTTTTACTAATTTGTTCTGTAAGTGCTAATTGTGACCCATCAAGTGGATTTCACACCCCACGATTGGTTGGAACCCACAGTGCAAAAAAAAAAAAAAAAACTGATCAGGAGAAATGAGTCTCACCCATTTTGTATATGTGAATTATTTTGAGATATTAACTTATGAGATTTGCTTTTGTGTAGTCCCTTTTCCCCTTTCCTTCATGCAAGCCTTCTACAAATCGCTTCCAGAAAGAATGAAGAGAAACTGCAAGTAGTCTTTCCATCTTTTTGTTTTTATAAAAACAATTTCCAAAGAGAACAGGAAAAATCAGATGGGCTTGTAAGAAACATAAAGCGAGGATTCTGACCAGACTAAAGGAGATATTCCCACAATGGGGCAGAAGAAGAGAAAGAAGAGACAGACAGACAGATAAACAGAGACAGAAACAGAGAGGGGGGGAGCTATTACATACTACACGATGGCTTCCCAGAGGTGTCCTAGAGAGGGCCCAGCACCCTAAAGAGGAGGGGCTACGTCCTGTGTCACGAAGGCCCTTAAGCAGACCTTGAACGAAGCAATGCAGATGCTGCTGGCCCTGCAGGAACCATGTGATTAGGACCAAAGACTGACTGCCTCCGTCATGACTTTTACAAATAAGAGAGCCAGAGACCAGAGGGCATGCATCTTCACCCTCTTCCTCACTCCCTCCCACACTCACCTGGGCACTACATAAAAGCCTGGAACTGTGGAATCCTCTTGGGATTAGGAGGGTATAGATGAAAGCCTCAAGAAGGATGCAAGTTAAATGTCTCACAAACTGGATGAAAACAGAAATACATCGATTTTTAAAAGATGAAGAGAAATGTTTCTTTCACACTTAATCAGTGGACCAAGATCCATATACACAACTACAATAAATGTAACTACATTAAATGTGTTATACCACCATCTATGAGCCTTTACCCTAAATATTCTACATAGATCCCAAAGATCTCCAAGAGGGAAACAGTAATAAAGTGAAACATTTCAAGAAATAAGAAGAGTGGGGTCTTTCCCACTCTTAAGGCTCTGCTCTTCCAACGCAGGGGGTGCTGGGTTGAATCCCTGGTGCGGGAATAAGATCCCACATGGTTCACAGTGCAGCCAAAAGAAAAGAACATGCCTGTGGTATTAAATTAAGAATCAGGTAGATTTTTAAAAGATAGAGTAGGGGAAAATGATCTACTTTGTTTCGCATTGAGTCTGATCACTTTGCCCTAAGACTTCTTCAGTGCGCCAGATTAAAGAGCAGATATTAAGCCATTGCCAAAGGGAAGTTGGGGCTTCCCTGGTGACTCAGACAATAAAGAATCTACCTGCAATGCAGGAGACCCAGGTTTGATCCCTAGGTCAGGAAGATCCCCTAGAGAAGGAAATGGCAACCCACTCCCATCTTCTTGACTGGAGAACTTCATGGACATAGGAATCTAGTGGGCTGCAGTAGTCCATGGGGTCACAAAGAGTTGGAAAGAACTGAGCCACTAACACTTTCACTTTCAAAAGAAGGTTTGGTGATGTGGGTGAACTACCTGCAAACTCTTTCACTTTTTCTTTTCTAACTACTTCTTTTAGGGAGCATCTTAACAGCTTGTCCAGTGGGCTGTATGAGTACGTGTGTGTGTTCTTATTATCATTTCAGTACATGAAGGCATCATAAGTGCTGCCACAGCAAGCTCACCCTCTAGTGAAATCAGAGACAAAGGAATCATCTTTTAAGAAGAAAATGATGCTTATGTCTGTCTCCCTTGGACAGATCTTTCTCTGACTTGCCTAACTGATGAATTCTGTGTATAAAGACGCTGTCTCACAATCACTTTCCCACTGATGAGATTTCTTCTCTCAGGCACTGGAATCTAACTGAACCTAGTTCCCAGGAAGATCCAAAATGTACACAAAATTTTCCCTTTCTTACATTTTACAATGCAAAGAAAACACACGAAAGGAGTAAAATGGACGTTTCAATCTTTCTATTGTGTATATGTGCTGCATTTCAGATGAAACTTGAGTTTAAATTTGGCCATTCATAGAGCCTTTCCATGGATGAGCCTTATTTAAGTTGGACATTGACTTTTCCTGGAGTTCTGTCAAAGTAGTCCATGCGCTGATATTTCCTAAGAACAGTGCTTCCAGTCAAGACAGTCATATCCTTTTCATCACCCTGCCCCCCAGCTTTATTGAGGTATAATTGAAACTAAAAACTGCATTTCTTTCCCTTCTTCTTCTAGTATTTGTTCATTTACTTAGTTTTGGCTGTGCTGGCTCTGTTGCTGTGAGGGCTTTTCTCTAGTTGCGGCAATGGGGCTGCCCTCTAGTTGCGGTCCACGGGCTTCCCGGTGCAGTGGCTTCCCTTGTTGAGGATGGGCTCTAGGGTATGGGGACTTCAGTGCTTGCAGCTCCCAGGCTCTAGAGCACAGGCTCAGTAGTTGTGGCACACAAGCTCAGTTGCTCCTTGACACATGAGGTCTTTCCCAACCAGGGATCAAACCAGCATCTCCCGCATTGGTAGGTGGATTCTTTACCACCGAACCACCAAGAAGCCCCAAAACTGTGTATATTTAAGGTTACAACTTGATATGAATTCATCACAGTCAAGTAATTAACATATGCATTACCTCATGCAGTCTTTTTTTCCCCTCCTGTGTGTGTGTGTGTGTGTGTGTGTGACCATTTAAGATCTATCCTCAGAAAATTTCCTGCACTTTTCCTTTAAGGACTTCCAGCTTTGGAAGCTGCCTTGTCATCAACACCCTCCTTCCCTTTGGAAACAGGATCTCTCTGGTTTCAGGTCTCCTTCCTGAACTGAGTCCATCTTTTCTTTTACATGTGAATATTTTATATGTCTTCAGTGAGTGTTAGAGTTTCTAAGGGTATTTTGCAAAGAGCACAGCTCTTATCAAATTTAAATCATATATTAGTTAGCCTAGAAAGTCAAAGAAGCATTTGAGAGGAACAAATTTCCCATATCTACTATACATGTGGCTAGCAGTAGGCAGCAACATCATAAAGCAAATACTTTCTTTTTTCCAATGGAGCAAGAGGCTCTTTTGCCACTACTACTCTTAGCCAATGAGTACGGTGTGATAGTTATTTTGATAAATCCAATATGTGAAAAATTTGCTTTTTTACAAATTAGGAATAGTGTCCATAGCTCACACTGAGCAAAACCAAGCAGACCCTCTATAGAAATAAGAATCCATTCTGCTACCTCATCCATTTGGAGTCATCCCACTAGACTTCTCAAAGCCCAGACATCTCAGAAGTCTCTTATTTAATTTGCATTTGGAAAGTCAAAATATATTTGACATTTTCTGGCCTATCAACCCTATTTAAATTAGGTAAAAAATGTGTGATCTGCTTGTCACAATATTTTTATTGAGCACATGGAGGCTAGATTTATACAATTTAAATTTAACTGCTGGAATTTTGCTATAGATGAGATCTTGGGCAAGTTTCTTAGTTGAATGGAGCCTCAATATCTTAGTCAGTAAAATGAGAATAATAAAAAATAGAGAAGGATCTAACTCAGAGAATTGATGGTTATAAAGATCATTGTAAAGGGTGAAGTGTGCCATCTACTATTGCTAATTTTATCATCTCTGTGTACACTAGAGTTGTTAGAAACAGGGGGACATGAACTCAAGGAAAATCAGTTTTGCCCTTCAATGAGCTTACCAGTTCATGGAGGGATAAATGAGTAAGTAAGAACCATACTGAAGGGCTAAACAGAACAATTTGCCAGGTGGATCAGTGGTAAAGAATCTGCCTGCTAATGCAGGAGACACAAGAGATAACGAGTTCCATCTCTGGGTTGGGAAGCTCCCCGGAGGAGGAAATGGCAACCCACTCCAGTATTCTTGCCTGGAAAATTCCAGAGAGAGAAGAGACTGGCGGGCTACAGACCATGGGCTCGCAAAGAGTCGGACACAACTGAGTGGCTGAGTACAACAGAACGACAGAAAAGAAAACCAGAACAACAGAAAAGGAAACCACTAATTCTCATTGGAAATACCAGGAAAGCAGAGACAACATTGCTTGGGCTTTGAAGGAATGAGATGAGTAGGGCTTTGAAGGAAGGTTATGAAAGGAATAGAGGGAAATTCTAAGAAGAAGAAGCTGTGTACAAAAAGACATTGAGTCTGCAAAATCCTTTCCCTCTACAGTGGAGACACAGCTGTAATAAATATGCAGGGAATTAAATGAAAGCACTATGAGAGGTCCAGTATAGCCTCAAAGCAATGTGTTGACTTTTCTTAAGTGATAATCATATGGTGGTTTGCATGTTCCCAAAAGCCTCCCAATATGTGTGCTGAGCCAGTGCTGTCATCCAAAAACAGAATTTTGGGGGTGCTGAATGGCACTGTGTCATTCCAACAAGAAGAATAATGTTTTATCTTATTCTGTCATCCACACTCTTATTTTCTAACAACATGTCCTAACACCTCCTACAGCAAAGGAACTTTCAGAGGAGTCCGTTGACCAGATGCAATGTTTTCTCCCTGACATATTAGTTTCGACCTCTAAGTTCATGAAATTGTTTGAGCTGCTTTCTCTTAGCATGCTATGCTCATTCATCAGCCTGAGTCATTTTATCTGATTGGGTCCAATCTCCCCCTCCTTGGCACGCCTCCTTTTGCTGCTGAATAAATCATCCTGGGATATGTCCAGGAGGAAGATTTTCATAGGAAAGTTCCATCTGCATTCAACCCCTCATTTATTCAGGCTGAGTTCTCAGGCTCCCAAGGAGAAAGAATTGAGAAAATAAAGAGGTGTCTTCCACTGCCAAGTTTACTAATATGGTCATTAGCACAGATGACTTGGGGCTGTGCCTGCAGCCTGAGGACACAGCTCCCCACACATCTTGGCATGGGGTCCACAGGAACCCCCTCCCTCCCCCACCCAGCCCTCTGCCCTATTTGGGCTCCCCTGCCTCAAGTCAAGGTACTTACTACCTAACCTAGAGTTTCAGGAGAGCTGGCCAGGCAGAGTCCAAGGAATTTAAGAAGGAGAAAGCAAGTGGCATTTCTCTCTCAGGAATGTAATGCCCAGGACGATTTCATTAAAGTCTGCTGCTGCTGCTAAGTCACTTCAGTCGTGTCCGACTCTGTGCGACCCCATAGACGGCAGCCCGTCAGGCTCCCCCTCCCTGAGATTCATTTAGGTCTAGATAACTGCAAAAGTGGGTTGGGAGCAGGGGGAAGGGCTTTGCCTTTAAGTTCCAGTCTCACCGAAGAGACCAGCTATTATGGGACCTCTTTACAGCTAAGGAATTAATACATCTACAACTGGGTTAAAAATAGAACCGACCTTCTTTCCATTTAAAATTGAGCCTTTAATTTAGTTCTCTTTCTTGAGGGGTGCAGTGGTAGAAGACAACTCGAAAGGACTCGGATTAAAGGAGTCTTTTCCAGGATGGACATAACATCTCAGAAATCTACTCTTAGGGGAAAATGCTGAGTCTTCTTCCTGCTTTGGGGCGGGGGTGGGGGCGATTCTATGTGCAAGACAGTTGACCAGTTCTGGGCTTCAACTGAAACCCATGTGTGTGGAAAAGAAAGGCTTGATATAATGAAATCTTGTGTTTCTGGGACACGGTGGACACAAATAACCCTGGAGATGGTGTAAGCGGTTGAGAAGGGAGGTAGGCACAGCTATTCTTGCCCAGGGCAGGCGAAGGGAGGGGAGTTTCTCTCAGGGAAAGCAGGGGGAGGGGGGGACCGTCCGCTGGGGAGGGCCTGAAGGGGTGGCAAGGCAGTCCCTGGGGCTTTCGGGGGGCGCCACGGAGAGCCGCGAAATCGCCCGGGGCCTGACGTCATTGGCCATCAGCTGACCGTGCTCAGGGCCCGGGTTCCACCCGCGGCAGCCGCAGTCCCAGAGGCGGAGGTGGAGGCCACCGTGGCTCCGCCACCTGCAGCCGGGCTCGGGACTGCGGCGCCCGGGGCCCGAGCTCGGGCCGGCGCGGGCGCAGACACCACGTGCCCCCAGGTGGCGCCACCAAGCGCTCTGTCCGCTACTGCTCGCAACCGGAGCTCGGCGGGCGGGAAACCGGGCTTCATCGCGCGTCAGGCGATGCCTTCCCCCGCGGCCTCGTACTCCACCCCGCCCGTAAGCCGGGAGAAACTCGGCGTGCGAGGCTCTCCGGGGCCCTTGTATTCTAATACCTCGCACGCTCCACCCCCTGGACTGGCGTGGTTAAGAGACTCTTTGGGGAAGCTGCTTGTCTCTACAATTGCGGCTTCTTGGAGACATTTTGCTTTTAGCCCGAAAGTTGGCTTTGTCAAAAGACACCCCACTGGAGAGCGCGTAAAGGAGACCCTCTATTCCTTGGCGTTGGGCCCTCGGATTCCGTGGGCACAGCGGCCTACGAGTCCCGGCTGCGCACCTGCCCAGGACCAGAGCCAGTACCTAAAAAGAACCGCGGAGGAACCGGCCCGCGCCGCCAGCTGGAGCGCTGCAGCCGGGCGTCCGGGGCCGGCCGGGGGCGTCGGCCACAGCCCCAACGTCCTATCCAACGCGGAACTGCGCGCTCAGCCGCTTCCAAGACCCGGGACGCGCTGGCCAGATCTGGGTGCCAGGTCCCCGCCACCACCGCCCCCGCTCCCCGCCCCGCTCCGGGGGTGTGGCCTGACGTGGGGGGCGGGCTTAAGTGGCCGCGGGTGTCCGGCCGCTCTGACAGGTCTCCAAATTCTTCCCCGTAGCCCGGTGCCCGCAGCGCGCTTCAGAGCGCCCTGGCGACACGCGGCGCTTCCCTGATCCGGCAGCGACTCCAGGCGACTTCCCCGCGGCCTCTGGCCTCCCTTCTCTCTCCAACCTTACAACCGCCGCAGCCACCCCGCTTGGGATCTTAGCCTCAGGAGTCTGCACCGGCTGCTTCTCTCAGTTCGAATTGTTGGCTTGGGAGCCCTCCCCCACTTTTCCTGCCCCCGCCTCCCGCTCCTCCCAGCTCCGGGCAAAATGGATTCCAACGAGCAAAGTGAAGGGGGTGAGAAGCTTGGGCGGCGACCCCTAGGAAGCACAGCTGGAAAGGGGGACTTCGTCTTACAGCCGCAACTGGGACCCTGAGAACCTCCCCTCTCCGCGAGGGATGCGTCGGGCCAGAGCCAGCTCAGCGCGGCCAGTCTTCGCTCAGCAAGTGGAGACAGCCAGAAACGAACCCGGGGGAGGGGGAGGGAGGCTCAGCACACCCCCACTTCCAAATTAACTGGTGACTCGTAAGCGCTGAGGCTAGCGCCCCTCCACGCCTCCCGCGGGCCACCCGCCACCTCACGGTGCCCCACTCCTCCCCCCTTCAAACCCCCCGCCCCCAGCTCCGCCCCGGCTCCCCATCCCGGCGCAATGGAGTTCTCCGAAGGGCTCTGTTCCAGCCCCAGCTGCTAACTTCGTACCCATCTGCGCCGCCGGTCACCCCCCGACCACCCCCCTGCAGCCGCTGCGCCGTGGGCGTCCCGAGCCCAGTGCCGCAGCCAGGACCCGCCCGGCGCGTAGCTCAAGCTCGGAGCCCCAAGCGCCTGGGCGCCTCTTGGAGAGCAAAGGCTACGCCGAGACGCTGAGCCGAGAACCAGCCGGGAAGCCCGGAGCCCAGGAAGGGGGCTGCGTGGCTCCGAGCGCCGCGGTTGCTGCGGACACCGAGCACCGGCTGCCACGCACCCAAGCTGCGCGGGGCTGGCGGGAGGGCGCCGAGCAAGGACGCAGGGGTCTGCGGCCACCTACCAGACGCCCTTTGCCCCGGGGCACATTATGACCTGACGCGCGGGGGCCCTCCTGCCCGGGGCGGCTGGGGAGAGAAAGGGCTCGCCGCCCAGCTCCGACCAGGCCAGCCTCTGGGTCTTTAGGGACCTCCTCTCCCGGCGGCCTCCCGCCGGTCCTGCGCCTCCTCCCCGCGGCCCGGCGCCATGGAGCTCTCCGATGTGCGCTGCCTGAGCGGCAGCGAGGAACTCTACACCATCCACCCGACGCCCCCGGCCGGCGACGGCGGGAGCGGCTCCCGGCCGCAGCGGCTGCTGTGGCAGACGGCGGTGCGGCACATCACCGAGCAGCGCTTCATCCACGGGCACCGCGGCGGCGGCGGCGGCGGGAACGGAAGCTCCAGCAAAGCCTCGGACCCCGGAGGCGGCGGCCCCAATCACCACCACGCGTCGCAGCTGTCCGGCGACTCGGCGCTGCCCCTCTGCGCGCTGGGCCCTGGGGAGCGAGCGCACGGCACCGGCGGCCCCAAAGTCTTCCCGGAACGCAGCGGGAGCGGCAGCGCCAGCGGCAGCGGCGGCGGGGGCGACCTGGGCTTCCTGCACCTCGACTGCGCCCCGAGCAACTCGGATTTCTTCCTCAATGGGGGCTACAGCTACCGAGGGGTCATTTTCCCCACCCTGCGCAACTCCTTCAAGTCCCGGGATCTGGAGCGCCTCTACCAGCGCTATTTCCTGGGCCAGAGGCGCAAATCGGAGGTGGTGATGAACGTGCTGGACGTGCTGACCAAACTCACCCTCCTAGTTCTCCACTTGAGCCTGGCCTCGGCCCCCATGGACCCGCTCAAGGGCATCCTGCTGGGCTTCTTCACCGGCATAGAGGTGGTGATCTGCGCCCTGGTGGTGGTCAGGAAGGACACCACCTCGCACACATACCTGCAGTACAGCGGTGTGGTCACTTGGGTGGCCATGACCACCCAGATCTTAGCAGCAGGGCTCGGCTATGGGCTCCTGGGAGACGGCGTCGGCTACGTGCTCTTCACCCTTTTTGCCACCTACAGCATGCTGCCGCTGCCGCTCACCTGGGCCATCCTGGCCGGCCTAGGCACCTCTTTGATGCAGGTAGTCCTCCAAGCGGTCATCCCCAGGCTGGCGGTCATTTCCATCAATCAGGTAACTCCTGCCTGCCTTGCTCTTCCCCTGACTCCCCTGGGGGTTCTTTAGAAATCGCTTTTCTAAGAAGCAGGGTTACCTGGCTCCCTTCGAGTCTCCTCCCCCAGCCTGGCACAGTGCCTTGCACCTAGGAGGTCCGCGGTCCCCCTGGGATGGTATTTCTTTCTTCTTAGAGGGAACTGGAATTAAATGACCTCTGAAGTTTCTACCAACTCAACCATTCCACTCTGATTCTGTGAGTAATTCCTCTCTTAGCTTCTTAGCTGATGTACAGTCTCCTTTCTGCTCCTCACACATCCCCCAAGGGCTGCAATGAGGCTCTGGAGCAGGAGACGGAAGGGGAGGAGAAGAACCCCAATTTAGAAGGTGACCCATTCCTTAGCAGCTTTACTCTTAAGCGTTACAGCAGGGGGTTGTAAGGGACTGTGGGATTCAGTGTTGGGTTTCTCTGAATCTCTGTGCCGCAAAGGAATCAACATTAGTTAACCCTGTACTAATTCTGGTGCTGGGTACCTTACTTAAATTTTCTCACGCAATCCTTCAGTCAAGCCTGTGATACATGTTTTATGTGGGAATTCTTTTTTGTTTTGTGAGTATACAAAGTTATTTTCTCTTATTACAGGATCCAACCCCAATGCTCTGAATAAATCAAATTCAGAACTTGAGGTTGGTGGGGAGGGGGAGCATGCCATTAGCAAAGAAGGCAAGTTTTTCTTCATTGGAAAGGGACATTTTGATGTAGATGATTTGAAATATTTAGGTGGAACCTGACTCTTTATGTCCCTTTCTCCCACTTTCTTCCTATCTTTCCCCATTAAATATGAATGTGGTTTTGTGAACAGAGTCCTCTTCATCTGTGAAGGAGGAGGTAGACGATGACTATTGTTTAAAAATCATTGAAATCAATAGATAATTAATGTCCCGGCACTTACTTGGCCAAATGTCTGGTAGGTAACAAGAATAAATGGAAGGTGGGTCATCTCCATAAAAATGAAGGAAGCATATCAGCGGAAGTGTTTTCAAATAAAAAGCTGAGAGGTGCTTGAAGAGGGGCATACTTTGTACGTTCCTGCTTTAGCTTCAGCCTCTTGGGTACTTTTGCTCTATTGGAAGTTCAGAGGCTCCTCTTGAGGTCTGGTTTGAATAATGCTTCTTAGAATAAACAGGTACAACACCTATAAAAACTGCTCATGACTTTTAGAGTGCTGGCACTGTCAGAGTGCTTTCCCCATCACTGACCTTCTGGGCTTCTAGCTGATTTGGGATTCTCTCTCTTCTCTGCTGGCTCTGTATCCATTTGCTCAGGTTACTTATCTGGTTGACTGCTTTTACGATGCTTTTTGAAGTCTCCCTGGGTAGAGCAGAGCATATAAAGTACTTGGCTATGATCATCAGGCGTGAAATGAGGACGTGAGAGCCTCTGTGAGGAAGGTCTGACCAGCTGAATTTTTTCTTATTAAAGATAATAGTGAATGTTTTCTTAAAATCACCATGAACCTGTAATATCCACATATGATAAGAGTCTCAGTTTGGAGATTATAGGAAAGTATATGTTAACTGTGTTTCTGAATCTCGTTGACCCGGTGATTTGAGCCCCAGTGTCCTCTGATTCTCTCCCTTTCTCCCAAGTTCTCTCCTGCTTCGCATCTCCTTTATTACCTGCCTAGACATCAGCTGACCTCTCCTGACCCCTCCTGCTCCTTTCCCCTTCTTCCCCTTCTCAGTCTTTCTGTCTCCTTCTCCTCTTTCCTTCCCCTTCTCTTTTTTTTCCCACTATGAGTCGTTTTCATAATATAACTATCCAGCCATTTGCGGAAAATTCCATTTCTCATAATCCACTGCTTCTCATGCAGTAGCCTTTCTTGGTATGCGTTACTGAAAGACTTCATCTAGTCAGTTTGGAATAGTATTTAGAATAACACATCCTAAGTGGCAAATGATGAATATTTTCAAAGCCCTAAGTATAGAGATACTTTTTGTGCCAAACAAATCCAGAAAGTAAAGTTTGGATCCATATTCGTTTTATACTCCACTCAAATACTACCAGATGGGAGAAGATTAAAAATAACCCCCAAATGTCTTCCTCCTCCCACCCCATCATAAACAATCCTTCGGTGTGAAAACTAGGGTCTGGTACCTGCACACCAAGCTCACCCAGCTTTCTGCTTGGGTAGGCCCTGTAGATGAACCGTCCTCTCATAACTTGTCACCTCTTACCAGACTCAAGGCACAAGCAGAGCGCTTTCCTCTGACTGTAGGTGCTGAAAAGACCCTTGGTGGCTACAAAATATTTTCCTTTGGCTCCCTCTAGAGGTTCAAGTGTCTTTCCTGGATCTTGCAGGTGGATGAAGTGAAGCATTAATCGCTTAAAAAAAAAAATAGCCTGTGGTTTTTGTATTGATGATGTTTGGTATACCATTTGATGATATACAGGGCATACTTAATACCTGCTAACGACCTTGTATAGAAACTGGAATAAAATCCTAACTCCTTACCATGGGCTACTGGATCCACTATTATTTGATGCTGCTTTTCTTGCTAATTAGATTTCTCTTCTCTCCTCTTTCCTTTTCCTTCTCTCTTCCTTTCTTTCTCTTCTACTCCTCAGCCTCCAAATCACTGTTTTCCTGTCTTTCAAATATCCCGAACTCTTTCCCACTTCTTAGGCTTTATGCCTGCTGCCTGGAGCAATTTTTGCCAGGTTTTCCATGACTGACACATCCTCAAAAATGATTCCAGACTCAGTTCAGATGCCACTCCCTGGTACATGACGTGCCTTGTTTTCTCCAGAGCACATGCATCATCTGAAATGATCTGATTTGTTTGTATTTCCTGTGTTTCTTCTCCCAACCCTGTACCCTCACAAGAATGTAAACACCATGTAAGAGGCAAGATGTTGTCTATCGTGTTTATCATTTTATCCTCATCATGTAGAAAAATGCCAGGCACCTGGTAGGCCCTTCAATTATTGAATGAGCAAGGCTGCTCATTGCATAAGCAATATTATGAAATAGCCAAGTCCCCCGACGTTTGTGTTGGTGAAAGCTTTCTATACACACACACACACACACACACACACACACACACACACACACACACACACACACACACTGTATATGCAAGGCAGTCTTTTACACACAAACACCTTTGGGGAAATCAAAGCACGGTTCAGTTCAGTTCAGTTGCTCAGTCGTGTCTGACTCTTTGCGACCCCATGAACTGCAGCACGCCAGGCCTCCCTGTTCATTACCATCTCTCAGAGTTCACTCAGACTCACGTCAACTCTTTACATTTGTACACTATTTTGCATGTAACCAAGAGCCTTTGCATACATGATCTTATCTAGTAATGCCAAACAGATGGTAACATCCATCACTTTTCTTTCAGAGAAGAAATAACAGGTTCTTAGAAACTTTAAAGGGACATCCGGAAGATGATAAGAATAACAAGTGGTGAGGGCTGGATTCTAATCCGAGCTCAATGCTAATCATATTTCAGAAACTTTTCAGAGAGCATCCTTCTAAAAACGTAAGCATTTGAAGTGGCTTCAGAGCGAGAGTTTCACCCGTGTTTCACCACTCAAGGGAGTAATATCCCATATAGCCCAAGAATTAACATATAACAAAACAGCCAAAGGGCAATCAGGAGGGGAAAAATGATTGAATTGCGGGGACCAGGCTCTTTGTAGCTAGCTCATCTCATCATCTAGCTCAGCAGATATAAATTTGTCAACTGAAGGGCATAAACACTGGCATATCTTCTTTCCCTATATTAATCTCGATTCCCATTCAGCGATGGCTCGTGTTGAACTTAGCATTTTCAAGAAGCAGGAAGCTGAGGATATAGTGAACATACCTCTCAGCTATTTCCCTTCACCGAAAAGGCCATTTTCAAAAGGAACAAATGAGCTGGTGATTGCCTTCTCTAATCCAGGCTTGAGAGTCGGCTTCTTTTTTTTCCTCTGGAAGAACGTGATATCTGTGGCTTCACGGGGTAACAACCAAGCTGCAGATCTCTGCAGATACCCTATATGAAGAGAGAGAGTCCTGTGTTCATTCAGCTCTCACGTGCTTTCCACTGTGGATCCAAGATGGAGCCTATCAGGTTGACCACAAAGTTTGTTTGGGTTTTTGTAATACCATACAGAAAAACCCAGACAAACTTTTGGCCAGCCCAATAAAAAGGGCCAACCAGGAAGTTCCTTTCTCCACTCGGTGAACCATTGGAGAAAAGTCGTGAACTTCCCACCCAAGGAGGTTCTGTTCAAATACACAGATACAATCCCTGCATATTTTGTATGTCTAATGTGGCACTGGAAATATTGAGGAACCCTTAGAAGTTACAAAGCCCAGTTCAAAGGATTCCTTTCTTTTGAAATCTCCCCCTGAGATAGCTCAGCTACTGGTAGTACCAGGACTGCAGTTATTCCTTCCTTTGGGAGTCTCATCCATTTTAAGTTATATCAGTTTCATTGTGGGCTTCCCTGGGGGCTCAGGGACTTTCCTTGTGGCTCAGCTGATAAAGAATCCACCTGCAATGCGGGAGACCTGGGTTCGATCCCTGGGTTGGGAAGATCCCCTGGAGAAGGGATAGGCTACCCACTCCAGTATTCTTGGACTTCCTTTGTGGCTCAGCTGGTAAAGAATCCACCTGCAATGTGGGAGACCTGAGTTCGATCCCTTTGTTGGGAAGATCCTCTGGAGAAAGGAAAGGCTACCCACTCCAGTATTCTGGCCTGGAGAATTCCATCAACTGTATAGTCCATGGGATTGCAAAGAGTCAGACATGACTGAGCGACTGGTGGCTCAGTGTAAAGTATCCTCCTGTCAACACAGGAGCACGGTTTTGAACCCTGATCTGAGAAGATCCCCTTGGTGAATGAAATGGCAACTCACTTCAGTGTTCTTGCCCGGGGACCCCATGGACAGAGTAGCCTGGTGCGCTCCAGTCCACGGTGTCGCAAAGAGTCAGACACAATTCAGCGGCTGAAGAAACAAACAGCTTCACTATGTGATTCAAGCCAAAGACAGTAGCACTTCTGTCCAGATTTCCTCTACGACACAGAATTCTTCCACATGTTAAACAAATTGTTTATCCTGCCAGTTCAATTTACCCATCTAAAAATTCATTACAGAATGGCATTATATGTATAAATAACTTATGAATGATAAGGTCATATTTGTTAAGTTCTTCCACCCCGTAGATGCAGCCTAAGCTCTGTTGCTGTAATTACCATTTTACTCTATTTTAATTGCTGGTGACAGTAATACGAGCTACCTAACATTTGAAATTTGTCTCGTTCTCATTCTTCAGTCCATTAGTGATAAGAGGGTGAAAATCATTTAGTTATTGGAACCCTGAGAGACAGCGGTATTTAACCAGAAAGACTGCTACATTATGCTCCCCTCTGGGGGATTCTAAAATGCTGCAGCTAGGGCTAATTAGCCCTTTGAACCTCTTGGTGAGGCAGATAAGCAGGTGATTTCTCCAAGAGAACTCTAGAACAAATGCAGCCAAGTATGCAAATCCAGGTGAGTTAGTGCTCAAGGTCATGCTCTCAGAGTTGAATTTGGAAAGCAACCTTTGCTTCCCAATCTTACATACATCCAATGAAACAGTGCCAGAAGAATGCTAATGAAGGCACAATCATTACACTTGACTAAGAAAAAGGGACTTAGAGCTTACCGTTTGGCCTTTAAAAATTCCTTTTGGGGAGTATCTTTCATTTATATTAGGTGAGATAGTGGTGTCTGCTATGAGAAGGTGGGGGTCAGGAGAGAAGTAGCCTTTGCACGTTTCTGATCATTTAAATGAAGGGTTGACTTCACAGTAAAGACAAAGTGAGCATAATGGAATTACCATCTTTCTCTCCATTTATAAAATTTAAATATAAGCATATGTTCCTTGTCTAAGTCTGCTAATCCAAGTCAGATAAAGGGAATCTTACGACTACTTAATGCACGGCAAATGACATGTCATTTAAATTATCTCAATTTGGTATTTGATACCAAGACAGATACTTCAGAAAACATAAATATCCATTAAATGAGTGTAACTGGAGTCCTATTTCAAGCATCTCACTAGTTATGATGTGCATTTTTTAAAAGCCCAAATATCTCCATTTCTATGCATTTTCAGTTGGCAAATTCATGTAGGCTTTAAAAAAAATAATTGCAGCGTTCCAACCTGTCTGAGAAAATGACTTTCAAAAGCAGATTTGAGTGTCAGCATTCCCAAGAGGGTCCTCCGAACACCAGGAAATGGAAATATTATCCTCTCTAACTTCTGACAAATACCAGAGACTGTCCTTTTTGGCTTTATCTATTCCTTCTTTCCTTTCCTCTTTTTTTTTTTTTTTTTTTTTGATGCAGAGTAGGTTTTGCAAAGGATATTTTTAATGACATCTGCAATGACCAACCAAGTCCCTTCAGCCTTTATCTGTAGACACATTTGCCCTGGAGTTGCCAATAAGCTTGACATCTGTGTATTTAGACTGAGTTGTAAAATGATGTGTGGTGTGGTCTTTGCAAGATTGAATTATGAGTTTGTGTTTCTGCCCAGCCAGTAATGTCACCTGACTGGTTTTGGTGTGTTGGAGCATAATTAGATGGGAACTGGGAAGACTGGAGGACTTTATTTCGGGAGCAGCTGCTGCAGTATCATGCTAAGTAGGACAAGTGCATTAGTCATATTTACACCTTGATGATTGATGGCATTTTAAGAGCTCATCAAAAGTAAGTGAAACTAAGCATTAAAAGGAAAGATTAAACAAAAAATAAGTTGATTCCAACTTCAGTGCTGCCGGCAACATGTAATCAAAGGACACTACTACAGCCACGCTGATGTGACATTTCACTGATGTTTAAAGATTTCTTAGGATGATAATTTATTCATTTCCCAAGTGTGTCTATTTGAGTTGATCCTACATGTGTTTGTTTTCAGAACATGGGAGACACTTACAGTACTCATCCCATACCCTTCCTCTCACCGGCGGATGGGCACGATACTGATGCAGGCAGATAGAATATGCAGCGGAGGTCGCATGAGTTCCCTAGACATATGGCCCATTCTTCACCTTCTCCATAACACAAGGTGCCAAGAACCCAAAACAGGCAGATTTCTGGGATGTATAAGTCTGACCCTCAGTTAGCAAGAAATGGGTTCCATAAATAATTTCTCCCCCAGCATTTTCTTGGGGCTGAAGTAGAAGACTGCTACTCTGCCCAGCCAGCCGTCACAGAACAGTGAGAGCCAGTGTCATCTTCCCCGTGCTTCCCCAGGAAACATAATTGGCTTTACACACTCAAATTAGATCATGTGAGTTTTGTTTATGAAGGGCTATTTTAAGAAGTCAGGTCACTTAAGCAGCACTACGAAAGCCAGCTTTTCTCACTGCAAGATTTGTCACAGTTAGCTCTCTGCAGGGTATAGAAGAATGCTGGGTAGATAAATTAACTGTTGAGGCCCCAGACATCCCCAGGGAGGCCAGGCCACCTCCCAGGAGGAATAAAAGCCATTCTACCTGTGAATGCAAATGAGTGCCCGCCCTCTCAATCAGTGAACTGGGATTATAACTCTGTGTTGTCAGATAAACCTACAATTCAGTGTTTCCTTGATATCTCTGCTTCGGACTCTGATAGGGCATGTCTGTGGTTTTGTATCTGAATTTTATTTTTAGCTACGTCATGTGGTTTAATATGTATAATGCCTTGCATATTCATTAGTCAAGTGAGGTTTTCTATCTCTTCCACCCCACTTCCTGACTTACATGCCTCCAAGCTCAGGTGTTAGGAATTGCAAAGTATCTTTGAAACACAAAATTCTCCTAAATCAGAACATGGTAAAAACTTACATGGTGAAGACAAGAGCTAAGTGTGAAATTAAATCATATTAATGTTTCTAACAAGTAAAATTTTAAAACTGCTATCTCTATATAAAAAGCATACCAGCATAAAATTTTCACATGAAACAAGAATTATTTTGTTGAACTGTCTTATAAAATACGTCTTTATCCTGTGTCAGCTGGTTTTCCAATTGACTGGAGTAAACCGTTTCAGAATCTTTTCTCCATTTTTTTATGTATGATTATGTGTTGAATACACATGATTGCTTATAAAACCAAGATGACTAAGGATTAGGGCGTGTATAGTCAAAATATAATGTATTCCTTTCACTCAGAACATGGGAAAAATTGCAGCAAAATAGAACAGAACTAGAAAAACAAACAAACAAAAAGAAACACTCCTGCAAGGCCTAAAGATAGAAGATATATAGTCAGTGTTTTCAAGTATGGGGGTACTTCATGACAAACACAGACTGTTTATTTTAGGTGTATTCATTAAGACAGAATAATAACCAATAGGTGGTCTCTATACCATGAGAGATTTTGGTTCACTTAAACCTCATAAGGCTTTGTAACAACTAGACCTGCACAGGGGGATGTTGTTTTAGGTGATGAGCTCTCTGTCAGGGGATTCATCAAGAGAAAGCTGTACAGAAATCTATCCAGATGCTCTAACAGAAAATTCCACAGGGAAGATCTTTTCCTCAAGGTCATTTGAAAACAATTGGTTGCATCTCTAAGCCATCACAGCCACTTTGCAGGCAAGAAAAAGGAGAGGACAAAGGGCAAAGGGTAAGAGGTCAAGATGATCATGTTGTAGCCATGCATTCCGGGAAACACTCTGGACAGTGCACACAGTGGAGTGCAGTTTATTACACAGGCAAGCCCGAGGCAGAGAATCTCCTCTCAGCCAAGGACCCCAACCAACTTTTGTGAAAACCATAATACCTTAAGTGTACTGCTCAAGCCCACATCCCCAAATTCCTTAAATCTAGCCTGGAAAGTGTTAAAGGGAGATACAATCAGGTTGCAGCCATGACTCACAATCAGAAGGGTCAGCTGGTTATACATAGTAGCCTACACCAGTGGGTGCCATAAAAATCACAAAGGTGATTGACTACATAGGGGATTATTATATTCTTTTTGGTGACGGGAAATCTTGGCATGGAATCTGGTGTTTATCAGTCCGGGAGGCCAGTTTGGCTGTGGGTATGTTATCCCCATGGCTACCAGGCATATAGTCCAAAGCTCACTGAAAGTACAAGATGGAGTTTCCATCTTTTTTCAAGGTGGAGTCAGCTCAACCTTTTCCTTTCCTCCCTCAACCAAAGCGCATTTGCCCACAAGTCTGTAGCCCTTTCAGGAAGGGACCCCTGCATGGTCCTCTGGGACCCATACCCAATGCCATCTGCCTCTATTTGGGGACCAGAATTCTGAATTCTGACACATGGCCCCGCCTCCATCATCATGAAACGATGGCAAAAATAGGTTCAAGTGTACTGCTTCTCAAAAAATCAAGAGTGAGTTAGGAAGAAGAGGATTGAGTAGGAAAACTGTTCAGTAAGTACTTGTTGACTGACTGTTGGGTTCTAGATTCTGATTCATAGCTGTGTGCTACACTGCCAAGGTTGTCACTTTAAGGAGGGTGATACCTGAATGGATCTGAGGAGGCGGGGGAAGTTCGTGAATCTGGTATAGGAGTAGGGAGGTTTGTAACTGACTCTTAGAACCTGTCTGAAACACACAGCATTGGGTGTTTTATGCAGGTCTTGGGCTCTTTTACTACAATCTCTAAAGCATGAAAAAAATCAAAGCTACAATGGATTTCTTTTAGGAGTTGTGTGAAAGGAAAGGTCAGACTTTAGAAGAAATAGTAAAAGGGTGTGGATCTTCCTGGTGAAGAGGGTAAAGAGATCCTGGGAAGGGCCAGGAGGTCAGTTATAAAGCATCACCTTATCACAGACTGAGCTCATGCCAGGCCTGGTGACCAGCAGACACACGAGAGCATCTGCTCGTGTTGAGAAGGTCGGGCTTGGCAGCAGCTCCAGGTTCTAGCTGCTGTGTGTTCTCAGTCACGTTTGACTCTTTGCAACCCCATGGACTGTAGCCCGCCAGGCTCCTCTGTCCGTGGGATTTTTCAATCAAAAATGCTGGAGTGAGTTGACATTTCCTCCTCTAGGGGTTCGTCCCGACCCAGGGATCAAACCCATGTCTCTTGTGTCTCCAGCATCGGCAGGCGTGTTCTTTACCACTAGGGCCAGGTGGGAAGCACTGTACGCAATAACTCCAGCTAGAAACGGAGCAGATGCTTTGGAGCTCCAGGCAGCCCATTTCACACAAGAGTGGGCAGACAAGGAGCTTAAGCAAGGTTCAGTTCTCTCTCCTTGGTACACTGTCACACTCTGCATTTTCAGCTATCAAAGCAACTTATAACATTTCATGTGCCCACCAGACTGTGAGCCCCTTGAGGTCAAGGACTGTGTCTTGCTCGTCTTTGTGTCCCTAGCTCCTAGCATCGTATCTGGCACATTAACAGTACTAAACAGTGCAGTTATAAGTGAAGTGAATGAATGAATATTATATGATCAACTCCTTCCCCTGTACCCTCCCTGGCTACCCCTCAACACACACAATCAGTGAGAAACCAGTGAGAGGGAAAAAAAAATCCATTTTTCTGGTCAATACAGGCAAAAGAACACCAAATGTTATCCCAACAAGTCCTCTGGGCAGAAAGTTTCAAGCTGAGTGCTTGCTAGACCTGTGTTAAGGAAGTTATATTAGATAATATGAAGAAAAATTTAACTCATTATCCAGATCACTTCAGTCAAAATAGGAAAAGGAGATTAAAAACGATGGACCTAAATTATCCATACCTGTTTGTCCATTCCTGAAAATTTTAAACGGATCCAGTCCACCCACACAAAATAGAGTCCAGGTACTAATGAGAGCCTCGCCCGTTCCTTGGCTTCCGTCTCGGCTCTTTAGCACCTTGGCTCTGAATCCCGACACTGACACCTCGCTCAGGCTCCCTCTGCTTTGTGGTCCATCATCTTTTGTCTTTGTGCACGCATGGTTTGTGTGTGTGCTCAGTCCTGTCTGACAGGGACCCAATGGACTGCAGCCCTCCAGGCTTCTCTGTCCATGCAATTTTTCAGGCCAGAATACTGCAGCAGGTTGCCATTTCCTTCTCCAGGGGATCTTCTTGACCCAGGGATCAAATCCACGTCATTTGTGTCTCCTGCATTGGAAGCAGATTCTTTACCACTTTGCCACGTGGGAAGAAGCCCCTTGCTTTGTGGTGTCGTTGTTCAGTTGCTTAGTCATGTCCGACTCTTTACAACCCCGTGGACTGCAGCCCTCCAGGCTTCCCTGTCCTTCACTACCTCCCAGAGCTTGCTCAAACTCATGTCCATCGAGTTGGTGATGCCATCCAACCATCTCATCCTCTGTCGTCCCCTTCTCCTCCTGCCTTCAATCTTTCCCCAGCATCCGGGTCTTTGCTAATGAGTTGGCTCTTTGCATCAGGTGCTTTGTGGTATACTGCTTCATGGTATTCTACCCCAAATCAATTCTTTGGCCAGACCGCTCAGGGGTCCCCGCTTTTGGTCACCTATGGATGTTCACTCTCTAGCTTCATCCAGGTGTAGCTGTGGGCAAGCAGTGTCTCTGCTTTCCTGCCTGCTTCCTGGCGCCCCTCACCAGCCAGGCTGGTCTGTCTCACTCCTAAGAGAAGGCCATTGACAGAACCAGTTGATCTTGCTGAGTGTAATAGCTGAATAATACTCAGTCTCCCACTTTTACAGTGTAAAACCTATCATATAAAGACCAGTTTGTACCCCAACTGGACCAATTTTATCTGAAGACTACCTAAAGCCAGCATATGGACTCCCCTGGTGGTCCGGTAATTAAGAATCCACCAGCCAATGCAGGGGACATGGGTTCCATCCCTGGTCCAGGAAGTTCTCCCATGCTGTGGGGCAACTAAGCCCATGAACCAGGCTGAGCTTGCATGCTGCAACTACTGAAGCCTGCGTGCTCTAGGACCTGAGAGCCTCAACTACTAAGCAAAGTAAAGCCTGTGCCCTAAAGAAAGCCTGTGCTTCGCAACTCGAGAAGCCACTGCAATCATAAACCTGGGCCCCCCTCCCATAAGAGAATAGCCCCTGGTTGCAGCAACTCGAGAAAGCCCACATGCAAAAATGAAGACCCAGCTCAGCCAAAAATAAATTAATTATTTAGTAAGACAATAGTAAAGGCAATATAGAGCCTGATTTTTGGAGAAGGCAATGGCACCCCACTCCAATACTCTTGCCTGGAAAATCCCATGGATGGAGCAGCCCGATGGGCTGCAGTCCATGGGGTTGCTAAGAGTCGGACACGACTTCACTTTCACTTTTCACTTTCATGCGTTGGAGAAGGAAATGGCAACCCACTCCAGTGTTCTTGCCTGGAGAATCCCAGGGACACGGGAGCCTGGTGGGCTGCCATCTATAGGGTCGCACAGAGTCGGACACGACTGAAGCGATGCAGCAGCAACAGCAGCAGAGCCTGATTTTAAATATTGGAACCCAATGCAACTAACTAGAACAGTCTTCACAAAAAGGTCCAAAAAGACTACGAGTCAATCTCCTATTTTCCGTTGGGTGAGGCATCATCCCCATCAATTCCCTTTTCTGCTGTCAATTAGTTGAAGAAACAAATTCAAAATCAGTAAGAACCAGCTTATTTTCTTCTAAGTCAACATCAGACTTCTCCCTTACTTGCGTGAGTCTTCCTAGCCTCCTGGTGATAGGCAGCTCATGTGAGGGTGGGTTCATGGGGCCAGACAGTCAGCACCCAGTGAACAGAAGGCTTTCTGCTCTGTTTATGAGAGAGATACCACCTTTGTCTCTTATCAAGTGAACAATGACATCACGTGCTTTTGGGGTCCTGCCCAAGACATTTCAGCCAGAGAGGATCTGTGAACTGGGCCAATGGACAGTGAGAGATATTTTTGAGACTATGTATATGCATTTCCTTAAAAACATAGGAACCACCAATTGTCATCCTATTTTTACCCTGAATTTTCTCAGTGACATTGGCCAGATGACTTTGTTTTCTTGATGCCTAAAAGGGTTTTGTGAGTAGTGGAAAAAAATGCCAGAATTCTGAAGTTTTCTCAACAGCCAGAGTTAGGGGCTTCCCTGGTACCTCAGATGGTAAAGAATCTGCTTGCAATGCTGGACACCCAGATTTGACCCCTGGGTCAGGAAGATTCCCTGAGAAAGGAATGGCTACCCACTCTAGTATTCTTGCCTGGAGAATTCCATGGACAGGAGAATTCCACGGACAGAGAAGCTTGGTGGGTTATAGCTCATGGGATCGCAAAGAGTTAGACACAGCTACATGACTAACACACACGCAGAATGAATTAGATATTCCTTCTTCTCTGACCTCATTACCTTTTACCAGCCCACCTGCTTGAAATTAGCGGAGACCCCACCTTCCCTGCAATGGGCTTTCTGACAAACGACCAGGTGGATGTAGGTCCCTGTCCTCTTGGGTCTCCTCGTGCCCTTTACATCCCTCCATTTTACAGGCAATATACACCCAAATAAATAAATTTCTAAACTGTATACCCCAGGAATTCAGCTAGTCTCACCCTAGTTCTAGTCGTGGTTTCTATTTAAAACACTTGACTTGAACTGAGATGAGAAAAGTATTCCTAATTAAGACCTGAAGAAGGACTAGGGGTTGGTAGGTGAGATTGAAGCTATTGTTTCCTTATTTCTACTGCTAAACCATACACTTTTTGAGGACATTTAACGGACCTTTACGTATCTCTGGAATGGACGTTGGCACAGCACGGGAACAGCTCGTAGCAGAGGCTTATTGAGTCAGTGCCTGAGGAATCATCTCAGCATCAGTGCTGCCGCTTCCTTTTTATAGCTGAGGATGCTAAGCTCAGCGTATGACATCATATCCCTTGGTCAGACAGCTAATAAAGGATTTTAACCACATCTGTCTCATTTCAAAGCTGCCCCTCGATTTGATGGTCTTTTAAGACCATTTTATCTGAATTAACTCTGCTAGTTTCAAAGGCGATTCGTTAAAAGTCATAAAGGGGAAGAAAAATGAAATTTGTATTCCAAATGGTAGCAATGCACATAATGATATTATTGCTTTATGGAGCCAGGGGAATAGCACACTGCATTGAAAATAGCAGCTAACAGTCAGCAAAAGATGGACCTCGGATTTTAGATCCAGTACCGTGCAGCTTTGTAAAGACCACTCCACCTGTCTTGGCCTTGAGATGAATTCCTCACAGCTCTAAAAGTCTATCACCTGAAATGGTTTTTGAGATGGCTCTTGCTCTACAATTTCGAACTGTGGTGCTGGAGAAGACTCTTGAGAGTCCCTTGGACTGCAAGGAGATCAAACCAGTCAATCCTAAAGGAAATCAACCCTGAATATTCATTGGAAGGACAGATGCTGAAACTAAAAATCCAATAGTTTGGACACCTGGTGTGAAGAGCTGACTCACTGGAAAAGACCCTGATGCTGGGAAAGATTGAGGGCAGGAGAAGAAGGCCACAGTGGGGTTTGAATAAACTCCAGGAGATAGTGAAAGACAGGGAAGCCTGGCGTGCTGCAGTCCATGGGGTCGCAAAGAATTAGACATGATTGAGCAACTGAACCACCACAACAAGTTATAATGAGTGTGGAGGTGGGGATTTGTATGTTTTCTTGGTTTATTTGGCTTCCAAGATCAAATTATGACAGTCATTACAGAAAATAGAGCTGGCTGAGGTCTGTGATCTCTGAGAAGGAAGAGAAATACAAGTAAGATTATAGCAAATGCAAAGAGAATTACTTATTAGATGGTATTTAATATTTAGTTCCTCCTAGTGGCTTAATTACATTGACTCCATGACTTGTAAAACTGGATGTGGTTTTAGTCATTTGATTTGTTTCAAAGGGGATAGTAACTGAGATTTTTAATTGACAGACAAATGTTTACTTTGAATATTTAATTAGTGATTCATGGCACTTATCAGAATTGCCTATCAAGCTTTTCTAAAATGTGCATATCAGCCGTTATCAACAAGCCATTTTATGTCAGTGTTACGTAGAAGTGATAGAGCTGGGCATTTATGCAGCCTGAATATCCTACAGCTTGGAGTTTGGCTTCTGTGGTTTCTTCTTCATCATCTGCAGACTCCAGGACACAAACAGCAGGGCCCTGAGGAACTTACTTTATCCTGTCATACGTTAGTCACATGATCGGGAACAAGATGAGGATGCAGGATACCTGCTGTCAGAACCTCATAGTTTACAGACATGAAAGGAGCTGATGAATAAGAACAAGTGTTGAGCTGCTAAACAGGAGGCACCACGCCCTGGACTGCAGTGGCGATTGCAGTATTTCTGTCACACACTGGACCTGATGTGCTTGGTTACACATGGTCAGGCTCTCTTGCTTTGAGATGGGGCTGGAACTGGTCAAACGCAGGACAGTAGCCCACAGGCTGAGTACCCGATCACTTGTACATTGTGTGGATATCTTTTTAAAATGATGCAGGGACTTCCCTGGTGGTTCAGTGGTTAAGATGCCAGCGTTTTCTCTGGAGGGGTCAAGGGTTCGATTGCTGGTCAGAGAACTAAGATCCCACAAGCCACGAGGTGCTGCCAAAAAGTAAAAAAAAAAAAAAAAAAAAAGCTTTAAAAAAGAAATAAGCATTCTTAGTTCAGTTCAGTTGCTCAGTCATGTCTGACTCTTTGCAACCCCATTTACTGCAGCACGCCAGGCCTCCCTGTCCATCACCAACTCCCAGAGCCTACCCAAACTCATGTCCATCAAGTCAGTGATGCCATCAACCATGTTATCCTCTGTCTTCCCCTTAACCTCCCACCTTCAGTCTTTCCCAGCATCAGGGTCTTTTCCAAAGAGTCAGTTCTTCACATCAGGTGGCCAAAGTATTGGAGTTTCAGCTTCAGTATCAGTCCTTCCAATGAATATTCAGAACTGATTTCCTTTAGAATTGACTGGTTTGATCTCCTTGCTGTTCAAGGGACTCTCAAGAGTCTTCTCCAGCACCACACCTCAAAAGCTTGAATTCTTCAGGGTTCAGCCTTCCTTGTAGTACAAATCTCACATCCATGTATGACTACTAGAAAAGCCATAACTCTGATAGCTCAGTTGGTAAAGAATCCGCCTTCAATGCAGGAGACCCTGGTTCAATTCCTGAGTCGGGAAGATCCCCTGGAGAAGGAAAGGCTACCCACTCCAGTATTCTGGCCTAGAGAATTCCATGGACTCTATATTCCATGGGGGTCACAAAGAGTTGGACGTGACTTTCACTTTTCACTCACTTGACTATATGGACTTTTGTCAGCAAAGTAATGTCTCTGCTTTTTAATACATTGTCTAGATTGTCATAGCTTTTCTTCCAAAGGAGCCCCATGAACACACGTCTCCATTACCAACATCTCAAATGCAATTACTAATCAATGCTGACTGCAAAATATATCCATGGTACATTGACCAATACATAACCATTGACCACTCCTTGACTGCAACTCTTCTGTTGATTATCTGTTCATTTAGGAAAAATAGAGACAGTTTCATTTTGTGATTTTTTTTTTTTTTTGCTTCATACTTTAGGTTTCAGGAACATAACGATTCAGATCAGATGTTGTGTCATCTGATACATAATTTATAGCACTAGAATAAATACCAGGCAATAATTATGGCTGGAGAAGACTTGTAGGACTATTTCCCAAGGGAAGAAACGGATGCCTTCCTATTTATAACTCTTTGAAATCACACCGGGCTTTGTGAGATTAAAAGGCATCCCTGAAGGTGTTCAGGAGAAGCCAGATGCCCATCATCAGGAATTTGGGGCAAAAGGCAAAGGGTTGAACTAAATGATTTTTAAGACCCCTTCTAATTTGAAGCTTATGACTCTGTGACTCTTGGTGTTATAAATAATTGGCTACATGTAAAATAATTGGATTCTAAAAGGAAATCCAAAAAAATACCTTCTAATATCATAAAGGGCTATTTATATTCTTCAGTTCCCCTAAGCTTGCCTTCTGCCCAGATCTTGATCTGATCTGATCTGATGTTATCTTGATCTTGAACGGATCCAGGGTTCTCTGGTCCATCCTTGCAGCTGCCCAAACCAGAAAGCCCATCTCTGTCACTTCTCCGTCTCTCAGTCCCCACAGCCGGGCTACTGCAAGTTCCTGCCCAGTCTGCCATCCAAATAGGCTCATTTCTTCCCCCCATCTCCATCCTTTCACTTTGGTGCAGTAGATCTTGTTCCTCTCCTGAATCACAGCAGCCACCCTGCACCCACTTTCAACCCTTTCCAGTCTTCTGTCCACAGTGTCATAGGGTGGAGTTCTTCTCTTGGGGATTGTTGCTTAGAATCCTTCAGCAAAGGTGAATAGCTTCCTATTGCTCTTGAGGCAAAGGCAGAATTTCCCCCTGGTATCCACGTTTAAGATCTGGCTTCTGTCTTCCTCCAATAATTCCATTCTTCATCTCCCTCTCACTCAGTTTGAGAAACTGACTTCCGTACAGTTCCTCCAAAGACCCATGTCTCTTTCTGCCTCTGAGCTGCCCAAGTTTCTGTTCCTCCTTTCCCAAGAAGCTCTTTCCTCATTCTCAACCCAAGGAACTTTCTCAGAGTCTTCCTCTGCCCTCTCTTAGATCCCAACTTGTGTCTTAGTGATAATAAATCCACCCACCAATGCAGGAGATGCAAGAGATGCCAAGTTCAGTCCCTGAATCGGGAAGATTCCCTGGAGAAGGAAATGGCAACCCACTCCAGTCTTCTTGCCTGGAGAATCCCATAGACAGAAGAGCCTAGAGGGCTACAGTCCATAACGCTGGAAAGAGTCAGACATGAGTGAGCACATGTCTTCTTCTTTTGAACTCTTCTTAGGTAACATATAACACTCTGTGGGGGGAGGGGGAGGTGAGAGTATTTGTTCCACGTCTGTTTTTCCACCAGAGAGTAGGTATGATAAATAAAGAGTGGGTCAAATTTGCTTGCACACCTGAATACTCTCAGCACTCCATGTATGATAAATATTTATATAAGATTGAAAATATGAATGGGAATACCCAAGGCTGTTATTCAGGGTCAGGCAGTAATTCTGGCTTCTCTAGAGGATATATTACAATAGATTTTAATGTCCAAGAAGGTGAGATAATTGTGGGTTGGACCAAGGTTCAGATTAGTGCTTCTACTGAGCTTCTAGCCTCTTTCTTTCTGGCTCAAATCCTGGATAAGGCTAAAGATTGCAAACAAAATATTTTTG
Organism: Nanger dama; assembly: GCA_917880005.1. NCBI lineage: Eukaryota > Metazoa > Chordata > Mammalia > Artiodactyla > Bovidae > Nanger > Nanger dama. The sequence continues at coordinate 2,159,567 of CAKJTW010000074.1, read as the reverse complement.
GTGCCATTAGTTGAGTAGGAATCATACCAAGGGAAGATGAATTTGCCTTTAAGTAATGATTCCAGTGATCCTACCACAAAATCATCATGCCAATGTGATGCTTTTCTTTTAATAGTCCACATTCTGGTAAAAATACTCACGACCTCCATAGTCTTTAAATAGATGGTGTCATTAAAGAGATAACCACCAATTTTATTAAACATAATTACTCTTATCTTACTGCTTATTTCTTATGGTGGATCTCAGTAAGCTTGAGTTATCAAATAAATTTATAAGATCTGTTGACCTTGCGATGAGGAAGTTGACACAAATACTGGATTGGGTGGCTAAATAGCTAACTAGCTAGATAAATAGATAGGTAGATGAAAGGAAAACTTACTTAATACTAGGGAGAACTTTTGAGTCATACTGACATTCACTTGTCCTCTCAGTTTGGGGACTGAGTCTGGGAAGAGTAATGAACATCATAAAAAGTAGAATATAGATTAATATGCTTAATCTATATGTGAAAGTGAACGTTGCTCAGTTGTGTTGGACTCTTTGTGACCCCATGGATTATACAATCCATTAAATTCTCTAGGCCACAATACTGGAGTGGGTAGCTATTCACTTCTCTAGGGGATCTTCCAGACCCAGGAATTGAACCAGGGTCTCCCTGCATTTCAAGCAGATTCTTTACCAACTGAGCTATCAAGGAAGCGACTTAATCTATATGTTTTCTATTAAATTTTTATACTAATTCTGCTTGAATACTCCAGTGACAGGAAACTCACTCCACCCCAAGAAGCTCTTGGCCTTTTGTGACACACCTACTCGTAGAAAATTCTGTTTGTCACGTGACATAAGCAGCTCCCATTTTTTGTGCTGCAAAAGCCAGTACTGCCTACAGTATCTCAGATCATCATTTTCATTAATGAAATGAAACATTACCCTTATTTCCATCATCATCATGATCATTTCTTATGTCCTCCTTTTTGTCATCTCCACGAGAGTCCCTGACATTTGTGTAGTATTTTGAGCCAGAAAGAAGGTGGTGTCATTAATTCTGACTGGGGACACAAGAAGATTTCACTGTAGCAGGTGAGCGGGGAATTCAAAGGTAAGATTTAGAGGTACCAACAAAATGGCATGGCTAAATAGTGAGTCCTCCACTGCTGAAAAATGAGATGCCCATATCCATACCCTTCACTATATTTTTGTTTTCAGGAAATGTCACTTGTATATTTCCTCTCAAATTAAAGAAGATGTTTTGGCAAAATGAGTGATGAGACATGCTTTGGAACTAGAGTACTTGGGTTTGAATCCTGACACCACCACTCACTAACTTGTGATCTGGCAAGTTATTTAACTTCTTTAAGCCTCAGTTCCCTCATCTATAAAATGGGGATAGTTATAGTATTTATCTTATAAGGCCAGTATGAGCATTAACAGAAGTAATGTGGGTAGTCTTGGGACTTTAAACTGCTTAGGCCAGGTGTGTTGTCTCTATGTGTGTGTGTGTGTGTGTGTGTGTGTGTGTGCTCAGTCTCTGAGTCGTGACCCCATGGACTAAAGCTCGCCAGGCTCCTCTGTTCATGGGATTTCTCAGGAAGCTTACTGGAGTGGTTTGCCATTTCCTTCTCCAGGGAATCTTCCCGACTCCGGGACTGAACCTACATCTCCTGCATTGGCAGGTGGGTTCTTTACCACTGAGCCACCAGGGAAGTCTTGTGTTACCTGTTACTATACAGTTTACAGTGGAAGCTTCATAAGGGCAAAGACCTTGGTTCTTTTTTAATATTTATTACTTTTTAATTTATTTTGTCTATTTGGCTGCAGCTGGTCTTAGCTGTGGCATGCGGGATATTTAGCTGTGGCATGCCAGCTCTTAGTTTCAGCATGTGGGATCTAGTTCCCCAGCTAGGGATTGAACCTGAGCCCCCTGCACTGGGAGCTCAGAATCTCAGCTGCTGGACCACCAGGGAAGTCCCGAGACCTTGATTCTTTAATTCACTGTCATCTTTCCAGCCCCTACAACATTGCCTAGCACATAACTGATAATCTGTAAGTAATTATTGAATGAATGACCAGAGCCATTGGGGAGAGTGACAAGGCCAAAATGAAACAATTGGCAAAAGGCTCAGGCCAAAGCACTAGCGAACAGCCTGAGTAATAAAAATGTACACCTTTGATATTTTTAAACTGCTACTTCCAAATCATTTGATGGAAGGCTGAAAGAATGTAATCAAACATCATTTCTCCAACATGGTGTGTTTTACTAAAAAGAAAAAGTAAAAGAGTTGCGTCTCTTTCTCTGAGTATTCTCTTTGACCTTTAAAAAATAATAGCTAAAAGAGACAGTATTGGAACTCTATTGAGTCACTATTTTGGTTAAATATTGAAGGAGGACATGCATTTCAAAGCCCACTTCTTTCCATTGAACCAACGCTTTCTCTAAATGATCCACTCACTCAAAGCACTCATACCAAAAATACGCTTGGCAGTTGTTAATACAATTTATATTTTAAAGCTTTCTGATATTCAGTGTATCACATGGTATAATAACTTGGCTATAGAGGGCAAGTTACTAGCCCTGTTGCTTATCAGACCTGGAAGCTTTCACCTGAAATGTTTCTTAGTATCCTGACACTGGGCAGGGTACTATCCTGGACTGTTCATTTACTAGTGGGATTTCTTTTTCTCTAATTTGGTGTACTTCTCTGTCACCATTTCTAAAACTCTGATGGGCAAAGGAAATTAATTGTTAATAGATTGTGATTATAGCTTGCCAGGTGGCATAGTGGTAAAGAATCCACCTGCCAATGCAGGAGATGAGATGCAGGAGATGTGGGTTTGATCCCTGGGTTGGGAAGATCCCCTGGAGTAGGAAATGGCAACCCACTCCAGTATTCTTGCCTGGAAAATTCCAGGGACAGAGGAGCCTAGTGGGCTACAGTCCATGGAATGACGAAGAGTCAGACACAACTGAACCCGCATGCATTATTTTACATTACAAGGCTGTTATTGCTAACTGGTTCCAGTGTCTGCCTCCAGTGGACAGTGGGGTCAGATTTGCTAGTGGTCACAAGTGAGAGCAGCGTCCTCTGGCAGCTGCCCACAGAGACTCCAGGAGATGGGGCAGGTCTTCTAGCATCTGGTTTCCCGGAGCTTCTCATCCCATACCCTAAAGAACGACTTTGCAAACATATGTCCTGTACTTGAATTTAAAGCCATGGCCATTGTATACAGAAGGGTGGGAGCAAGGAACACCAATCTGAGTGCTTCCAGTCCTCTAGCTTGGCTTTCTACTGCACTTCAGAATCTCAGGCATTCCAAGTTTGAGGGGATGCTCATGCTCCCAAACGTCCCTGGGTTGGACTCCTGATCAAAGCAGGAGTCCTTCTTCCAGCTTCTTGGATGGGTTGGGAATAGAATTTCAAGCTGAAGAAATTTTAGGAGAGCTCAGGAAGCCATTGTGTATTCTGCAGGTTCTAGCGGATGGACCAATGGCCTTTCAGAGGCTAACTCCCAAAACGAACGCGTCATCAACACAGCCCCTCCCCTGCTGCAAACCGAGCATGACTCCCCATGTCATGCTGGTTAAGCTGGGGCCCACTCTGGCCTTCCACCTGCTGCCCGGGTTCCTACTGCTCTCTCCCTTGTTCACTCTGCTCCAGTCCCAACTCTCCTAGAAGTTCTTGGCCTTACCATCTGCTGGGTATATCCTTAACCCAGAGATCCCCATGTCAACTTCCTCTTTCACATTTTGGCAGGAAAGCCACCCTTTCGGTGGCAGCATCTACCCTGATGTTCTCATTTAAATTTGTAACCTGTCTCTCACACAGCATCCCTACCCCACCCCACCCCACCCCAGCCTATATTCCACTGTATTTTTACGTTGCAGTATTTTGTTTTTATTCATTTATTTAGCTGTGCCAGGTCTTCATTGCAGCACATGGTATCTTTGACTGCTTCAATCCAAGCATGCAAGATCTTTAGTTGTGGCATGCAGGATCTAGTTCCCCCAGCCAGGGATTGAACCTGGGTCCCCCACAGTGGAAGCATGCAGTCTTAGCCACTGGACCTCCAGAGAAGTCCCCATTGCTCTATTTTAAAAGCATGCTTTTAACCTTCTTTTTGTTGTTGTTCAGTCACTAAGTCATGTCCAACTCTTTGTGACCCCATGGACACATTAGGCTCTTTCTCCTTCACTATCTCCTGGGTTTGCTGAAATTCATCTCCATTGGGTTGGTGATGCTATCTCACCATCTTGCCCCCTGTCACCCCTCCTCCTTTTGCCTTCCATCTTTCCCAGCATCAGGGTCTTTTCTAGTGATTCAGTTCTTCGCATCAGGTGGCCAAAGTATTGGAGCTTCAGCGTCTGTCCTTCCAATGAATATTCAGGGTTGATTTCCTTTACAATTGACTGGTTTGATCTCCTTGCTGTCCAAGGGACTCTCAAGAGTCTCCTCTAGCATCACAATTCAAAAGCATCAATTCTTCAGTGCTCATCCTTCCTATGGTCCAACTCTCACATCCGTACATGACTACTGAGAAAGCCGTAGCTTTGACTATACAGTCCTTTGTCAGCAAAACGATATCTCTGCTTTTTAACACGCTGTCTATGTTTGTCATAGCTTTCCTTCCAAAGAAAAATCGTCTTTCAATCTCATGGCTATAGTCACTGTCTGCAGTGATTTTGGAGCCCAAGAAGATAAAATCTGTCACTGCTTCCACTTTTACCTTTCTGTTTGCCATGAAGTGATGGGACTAGATGCCATGATCCTAATTTTTTGAATGTTGACTTTTAAGCCAGCTTTTTCACCTTCTACCACTTCAAATAATTTATGTAATTGTATTATTTGTTTCTGCCAGCAGTGCAGGCCCACAGATAGAAAATGATGTCCACTTCTCACTAATGTATCGTCAAAGTCTAGAACAGTACCTGGCATGTAGTAGGCCTTTGGAAAGCATTTGTTGAGTGATAAAGGAAGAAAGGAATTCCATCATTAACTACGTCTTGATGTTTGCTCTTGTTCTCAGATGGGCACAGGCTTCTTATCTAAGTGTTAGGATTACAAGCAAAGTCATTAGACAAAAGGCAAGACATTTGAAATCTGCAAACTGGGGTCTGTATTTCAGGCCTGGTTCCTCTGCCTGGCCATGGATACACACAAGGATTTTCACCTCTCTGAGCCTCGTGTCTCTCATTGGAAAAGCAGGTGCCATAACCCCCATGCTGACCTATTGTGGTAAAGTACCACACACGTGGGAGATACCTAATAAATTTAACTACTATTTTTATAATGTTGACAGCTGGTTAAAGCTGTTATGTTATAAATTATTTAAAGATCAAATCACCAAAATTATAGGGAAAACAACAGGCATATCTGAAATGAGTTTTTAAAGTCTCCGTAAACTTGCTTAGATTATATTTTGTCTTCTGATTTCCATTTATTGTTATGAATGTTTGTCGATAATGGAGTATATACTCCACATTATCCCTTTGGATATCTGCATGGTTTGCTCACCTTTTGGGAGCTCTCTGCTCAAATACAGCTTGATCAGAGATAGCTGTATTTTTTCTCCATAGCACTCTTCACGAGTGCACAGGAAACACTATAATTTTGTATTCCTTTGGCATTTTTCTTACGGGCCAACAGCTTTGGTGTTTTGTTTATATTGGAGTGTAACTGCTCTGCAATGCTGTGTTAGTTTCTGCTGTTCGGCAACCTGCGTCAGCTATATGTGCGCACGTTTGCCCTTCCTCTTGGACCTCCTCTCCCATCCCAGCCCATCGTCGCAGAGCAGCATGCTGAGCCCCCCTGTGCTGTGCGGCAGCTTCCTGCTAGCTGTCTCTTACGCTCGTGGTGGCGTGCATGTGTCCGTGCTACTCTCTCAGTTTGTCCTGCTCTCTCCTTTCCCTTCACTGTGTCCACAAGCTTGTTCTCTCCATCTGCATCTCTGCAACTAGGTTCATCAGCACCATTTTTCTACTTTCCACATATATGTGTTAATATGCTGCTGCTGCTGCTGAGTCGCTTCAGTCGTGTCCGACTCTGTGCGACCCCATAGATGGCCGCCCACCAGGCTCCCCGTCCCTGGGATTCTCCAGGCAAGAACACTGGGGTGGGTTGCCATTTCCTTCTCCAATGCATGAAAGTGAAAAGTGAAAGTGAAGTCACTCAGTCGTGTCCGACTCTTTGCGACCCCATGGACTGCAGCCCACCAGGCTCCTCCGTCCATGGGATTTTCCAGGCGAGAGTACTGGAGTGGGGGTGCCATTGCCTTCTCCGGTGTTAATATACGTATTTGTTTTTCTCTTTCTGACTTACTTCACTCTGTATGACAAACTCTGGGTTCGTCCATGTCACTACAGATGACCCAATTTCGTTCCTTTTTATGCCTGAGTAATATTTCATTGTGTATATGTACAACATCTTCTTTATCTATTCATCTGTCCATGGACATTTAGGTTGCTTTATGTAGTTTTAAGTCCTTCTTACCATTTTAAGTAGTGCTGCAGTGAACACTGGGGGTGCATCTGTCTTTCTGTATCCCTTTGTTTATTGTCTGCATCCTCATAAGTAGAAGAGGTTTGGTCTCTTTTGTTGACTGACATATCCCCAGACCCTAGAGCGGTGCCTGCACTTACAGAATTGAAGACATTGCCCTTTCTTAAGCTATTTCCCAAGAGTGTAGCTTGAAGGTTTATATAATTGGCCTGTGCCTAAGCCAGGAGCATGTGCCACAGGTAGGATCACTATATATTACAGAGTGCCCAGGACACCCGGGATTGGTGCTTGCCTCCTCTCACTCTCAAAAGTATCCAAGTTTTCAAAATAGATACATTGTCATAATAGTTATAGCATCCAAAAGAGTTAGGCATGACTATTGTCACTCATTAAAGGAGCATGCGGGCTTCCCAGGTGGCACTAATGCTGAAGAACGTGCTTGCCAATGCAGGAGACATAAGGATGTGGGTTCAGTTCCTGGGTTGGAAGAGTCCAATGGAGGAGGGCAGGGCGACCCACTCCAGTATTCTTGCCTGGAGAATCCCATGGACAGAGGTACCTAGAGGGCTACAGTCTATAGGACTGCAAAAAGTCAGACGCTACTGAAGCAACTTAGCACGCACGCAAAGGAACATACAGTCTAGCTGAGAAAAAGAAATGACTTGATAGTAAGAGCTGACGCAGTAAGAGCTGACGCGTACTAACTGATCATTGTATGCCGAGGGATCCATGTAATCACTTCTCTCCATCACAGAAACCTAGGAAGTAGGTACAGTTATTATCCCCACTTAACATGTGAGGAGCCTGAAGCTTAGAGACGTTTTTAAAGCTCCATCTCCCCACATTTAGGTAAGGGGCAAAGTTGAGAATTCAAATCCCAGAGGCAGATCTTTGTACTCTTAGGTTAGTGTAGCCAACAGCATGGTGGGGTTTGTCCTTAGGTGACCTCTTTTTATCTTGTGGCAATCCTGGCAAGTTAGTTGTCCCACTTTTTAAAGCTGGCAAACTAGGCTTAGCTGTGTTCAGTAGCAGAATTAAGAGACAAACATAGAATAATTTGGGGAAAGAAATTGCAAGCAGGATGGCGTCAGGTATGAGTCGCCATGGGCTGGAGACGCTTCAGGTTCCAGGCTTCTGTTATATTTTCAGTACCTAATGTGCCACAAGGTATATAACAGCCCTATAGACCCCAACACACGGCGCTTACTCATAACCACCATGGACCTAAATGCTTGAAGAATATTTTATTTGATTCAAACATTAAATGGGTAAACTTGGAAAAGTGAGAGTAAACTAAACTCTTGGCAACCGATTCTGTGCTTGTGGTAAGTCACTTTAGTCGTGTTTGACTCTTTTGCGACCCTATGGAGTGTAGCCCGCCAGGCTCCTTGTCCATGGGATTCTCCAGGCAAGAACACTGGAGTGGGTTGTCATGTCCTCTTCCCGGGGATCTTCCTGACCCAGGGATCAAACCGACGTCTCTTATGTCTCCTGCCTTAGCAGGCATGTTCTTTACCACTAGTGCCACAGATTAGCCCATGTCTATTCTCTGCTACAGAGGTGGACCAGTGTTTGTCCTTTGGTAGATTGCCATATTTCAACCACTCTATTCTGTATACTCATCTGATAAAAGAAATGCTGGGAGACTGACTTTATCCCTTGCCTGTAAAATTGTGTAGTTGAGGAACTTTATATTGTTATTCCCTATAAAGTTATCTTCTCTATGAATTGGGCTGTTCAACTTGGACATAATGGACTCTTTTTTTTTTTTCATCTGAGTCAATACTATATTCATCCATAACAACAAACATGCCTTTTTGTGAAGTAATGCAGATGATAATTGGGCCTTCTTTGGAGGAGTCAAGATCAAGATTTAGGTGACCTGAGAAAATGCTCCAATTTTTGGTGCATGCTACACTTTATCAGAACAGCAGACACATTTTAAGAGAAAACAGGCTCTTGGTGAGGCACTAATTTTAGCTCAGTAGCTAATGATGAATCAAAATGTTTCTTCAAACCCAATTACCCAATAAAACTTGCCATAGTAACCGTCACGTTACACAACACCTCCTTCATGCTCACACCAAAAACTTCCTTGGGAACTGCCACCTCCTTGACAGCACCATCTGCTCCGGAGGGAGGGGAAGGAGGAGACGGTGGGGAGGCTGGAGAAGAAAAGGTAGTTCTGATCTCAAATTGCAGGAAGAGAGAGTCTCAGGGCAGAGATATATTGGGTAGGAAAACCATCTTCTGTGGTTTTCACTGTGAGCTAGAAGTGGCTCAATCCCAGAGCGCCAGGCTGAAACAAGCTCTAGAGCATCAGCAAGAAGCCCTCTGCCCTTGCTCTCCCCTGCCTCACTTACTCTGGGGTCACCCTCTCTGCTTGCCCTCTGCCTGGGGTAGTTGTTGCCTGCCTCTTTTATTGGCCAACTCCTCCTCATTCTTTAGGTTTCCTTTAAACTTTCCACCCCCAGAGAGGTTTCTCCTGAACTATTAGATCTAAATTAAAGTTCCTATGGAGTGTCCCATAAGAGAGGGCCCTGAGAGAAGGTCTTATTTGCCATGAGAATCTAAAACAGATGTGGAGGCAACCTAGATGCTGATCAACAGAGGAATGGATGGGAAAGGTGTGGTATGTATATGTGACAGAATGTTACTCAGCCATGGAAAAGAGTGAAATGATGCTGTTTGCAGCAACACGGATGCTTCATCCTCAGTGAAGTGGGCCAGACAGACAGGGACAGATAGCATGTGATGTCACTTATATGTGGATTTTTTTTTAACAAAAGGGCACAAATGAACTTACTTTCAAGACAGAAACAGACTCACAGCTTTTGAAATCAAGCTTTTGGTTACCAGAAGGAAAACGGGGGGACATAGTGGATTGGGAAATGGGGATTGGCTTGGCATGTGCGCACTACCATGTAGAAAGTGGATAACTAATAAGGACCTATTGTATAACACAAGGAACTCTACTCAGTATTCTGAGGTGGCCTATATGGCAAAAAGAATCTGAAAAAGAATGCATGCGTGTGTATATATTTGTGGTGGAGGGGGCTGGTTCATTTTCCTGTATACCTGAAGCTAACACAGCATTGTGAATCAACCATACTCCAATAAAAACTTTTTTTAATAAAATAAAACAGTGTCTAGGTCATTGTCTGATATCTCAGTTGGTAAAGAATGTGCCTGCAATGCAGGAGACCCTGATTCGAGTCCTGGATCAGGAAGACCCCCTGGAGAAGGGATAGGTTACCCACTCCAGTATTCTTAGGATTCCCTTAAGTCTCAGCTGGTAAAGAATTAGCCTGCAAAGTGAGAGACTTGGGTTCGATCCCTGGGTTGGGAAGATCCCCTGGAGAAGGGAAAGGCTACCCACTCCAGTGTTTTGGCCTGGAGAATTCCATGGCTGTATAGCCCAGGGGTCACAAAGAGTCGGACAGAACTGAGCAACTTTTGCTTCACTTCACAGATCATTGTTGGGGCTCAGTAAATATAAAATGGATGAAGAAAGAAGAGAACTCTCTATGACACAGTTAAATCATCATCCATCTAGTGGTCTGGATGGCAAAATACACTCATTATTTAAATCACTTATTGAACACATTTATTTGTTCAGCCAATATCGGAGGCTGACAGCATCCGTGAGGGCTCTGAATGCGTTCTGGTTATTACTGATTGGGTCCTCTGAGAAGCAGACTGAGAGGTGGGTGAGCATTGGGAGTTTATCAGGGGATGTTTTGGGATTCAGCTCCCGTGGAAGGGAAGAGAAGAAAGTAAGTAATACTAGACAAAGGGACAAATTGAACTCTGAACCAATTTCAACAGCAACCTCAGTAATTCCATGGGTAGTTTGTTTGTTTCTGGCTGGCCCATGTGGCATTCAGGATCTTAGTTCCCCAGCCAGGCACTGAACCTGTCTACCCTGCGATGGAAATGCAGAGTCTTAACCACTGGACCACCTGAGAAGTCTATGGGGAATTCTGAAGCCAGGATGATGTTTTTGAGTTGAAGTTATGAGCATACCTCTAAGTTCACTGGTCTTAGAGTGACCTTGGGTGAGGAGGCCCTCTCAGCTGAGTTGATTCTCAAAGAACAATGCCAGCCCTTGGCAGGAATCCTAGAAGAATATGTCCCTGGTTCCTAGAGAGAGACTTAATGGCGCATCCCAAGACCCACCACAGTTCACTCCTTGAGCCACTGGGATTTACATCTTTTCATAAGTTATGAGAGCAGTTTCTCTATGACCCTGGTGAGCTTGTCTTTCCTGGGCAAGCTTAGAAGAGGGCAGTGCCTGAGATAAATCAGTTTCCACTGTTGCAGCTGGTCTTGGGGGCCCAACCGATACACTTGGTGTCCCTCCTCTTGTCTGTGTTCCAGATTCCCCTCTCCACCAGCTAGCATCTATGGCGGTGGTTTACATCTCTGGGTGGTTTAGCATCTCTTGGTGGTTTACCTGATGGCATGGTCCAGTTTCTAACCCCTCAGGCCTCTGAGGCTCTGGTCACCATGCCTTTCTTAGGCCAGGATGTGATTCCTGCCTGAATGATGACTCTGCTTGTCTGCCGGTTCCTTGGCATAATGAGCCCAACATGCCATATTTTATAGTTCATATGACTGTTACTCTGTCACCTGGTGGGAGTTTTCAACCTGAAGAGAGCTGGAACTCTAAAGCTATAGCACTCAGGGTTTTGGGCTCCCCAGGTGGGTCACTGGGAGAGACGGTAAGTGGGGTCACTCCCGCTTCCCCTCTTTCTTTCTCAGACTCATGCCTCCCACCTACCAGGGCTTAGCCTCATGCCTTTGCAGTGTGCACTGCATCCTGGAGAGTGGCGTCCCATCTTTGGAGAGGTTGACTGCCAAATAACACCAGGGCTCCCTTATTCAGTCCAGGGCTCCCTCAGCTCCTGGGAGTGATGCAACCACTGGGTCTTGCCATCTTATGCCCATTCTCACACCCCTTCTGTCACAAAGGACATCCCGGGGTCTGACACGACACCACTGGAGACATGTTTAATATTCTCCCCAGGCCAGACCCCCACACATGTATCTATCTCCAAGCTAAGCAAAACCACCCAAGCTTATCCCATCACCTCCATTTTTTAAATTTTTGAAGCTAACCCTGGAAGAAGAACCCCTTTTTTTGGTCTGGCCTGTGTCAGGTCTTAGTTGCATTATGTGGGATCTTTCGTTGCAGAGCACAGACTCTCTAGTTGTTCTTCAGGGTGTGGGATCTTAGTTCCCTGACTAGGGATTGAACCTTCACTTCCTGAATTGCAAGGCAGATTCTTAACCACTGGACCACCAGGGAAGTCCTGAGAGAAAGCACTCTTAAAGGTAGCTAAAGCAGATTCCCAGCTCTTCCATGTCCTGTGTGTCAGGAACGGAGAATGTGACAAAGGGCGACATTTCATCAGTGACCTGCCAGTGACCCGACCAAGAGGGTCCATCCAGCAAGCGAGCAATTCATTTGAGTCTCGCATTCCCCAGCTGACCCTTTGCCCCCTCCTAGCCACATCCATAAAGCACTTGAGATGTGATGCCTGACAGGCCCTAGATGGAGAGAGAAGAGAATTGAATCAGTGTCCACTTGGGTTTTCAAAACATATCTGATTTGCCTGCCTGTGAATATTTATAGGTTTCATTTCCAACACAGTGCTGCAAAATGCCCTGTGCCTTTTGCATCAAGAGTCTTTTCAAAAGGACACCTGGAGTCTTTCCTGACTCTCAGCAGCAGATGAGTCATTCATTCCTTTTTTCATTCAGAGAAACGTTTCTTATTCACCTGCCAGCTCCAGGAGTTGTGGGCATCCAGACTCTGACTTTTCCCATCTCTACTTGTTTTGCTAACTTCCGTATTTTCCACTACACGTGTCACAATGCAGCATATACTACTTGGATGAAAGCTACTCTACTTTAGAATCACAGCTTACACTGAGGTTTGGTTTTAAAGAGAACAGCGTAGTCAAAAGTCAGGCTGTGAAAAAAAAATCCGTTAAATGCCAAAAGAAGTGAGCAAATGGATGTATCCTACCTCCATAAGCCAACATAGGCAAGTTTTACTCTGGAATGGTTGAGGCCAGGTGAAGCAGTTGGCTTGTGTTTAGAGCCATGATGTGTGACAGAGATGTAACTTTTAAACCTAGTGGCACATCCAGTCTATGGGGTGGGCACCTTGCTGGAGGCCACAGAATGAACAGACTATAAATCCTTGTCCTCTCACACCATGTGTTCATGAACAGACACCATGCTCAAACCAGTTGGTCAGTCATGCCCAACTCTCTGAGACCCCATGAGCATCAGCACGACAGGCTTCCCTCTCCTTCACTGTCTCCCAGAGTTTGTTTAGATTCATGTCTATTGAGTCAGTGATGCCATCCAGCCATCTCATCCTCTCTGCGACCCCCTTCTTCTCTTGCCCTCACTCTTGCCCAGCATCAGGGTCTTTTCAGTGAGTCAGTTCTTCATATCAGGTGGCCAAAGTATTGGAGCTTCAGCTTTAGCATGAGTCCTTCCAATGAATATCCAGGGTTGATTTCCTTTAGGATGGACTGGTTTAATCTTCTTGCAGTCCAAGGGACTCTCAAGAGTCTTCTCCAGAACCACTGCTCAAAAGCATCAATTCTTTAGCACTCAGCCCTCTTTATGGTCCAGTTCTCATATCTGTATGTGACTACTGGGAAAACCATAGCTTTGACTATACAGGCCTTTGCTGAGAAAGTGATGTCTCTGCTTTTTAATATGTGACCTAGGTTTTTCTTCTCTCTCTTCTTTTCCCCTCCCTTTCTTTCCCTTCCCTTTTCTTTCCCCACCTCTCTCTCTCTCTCTCTCTCTCTCTCTCTCTCTCTCTCCTTTGTTCTTCTTTCTTACCCCCAACTTGTAATTGCAATACAGAGAAGCTAAATGTACAAATGAGAAAACTCTGTTAGGTTATAATGTAAAACTCCATATAAAACTCAGAGTCCAGTGGAGAAGCTTCCTCCAATACTCTGGGCACATATGACAAAATCTGCACCTAGACTTGGCTCCTCATTTTCCTTGCAAAGTAATAGTTGAGTTGGTTGATGTGGTCAAGCCTCCAGAAAAAGCATCTCCTTCTAAAACAAAATCCATTAATATTGATATTAATTGATATTAATATTAATAAGAATTCCTTGATGATGCCGTCTTTAACTGAAATATTCAAGGAAGTGTTTGTGAGTCCTAAAATTAGGAGGGCTGAGTATTCTGCAGGGGAGGATTGAGCATAGTGATATGGAATAGATTTTGGCATCAGACATATTCTTGGTTCCACTGTCAGTGAAGCAAATGTTTGGGATAGGATTTCATGCATGCCAGCTCAGTCAGTCATTTCTGACTCTTTGCAGCTCTATGGACTGTAGCCCCCAGGCTCCTCTGTCCATGGGATTTCCCAGGCAATACTACTGGAGTGAGTTGCCTTGTCCTCCTCCAGGGGATCTTCCCAAACCAGGGATCGAACTCACAGCTCTTGGGTCTCCTGCATTGGCAGGCAGACTCTTTACCACTGTGCCACTTGGGAAGCCCCATCATCAGATTGAGGGAGCTACAAAGCATGATGAGACACACAGAATGCTGTTTCCACCCCCAGAGATCTGATGGGGCAAGGAGAGGGGTGGTGTTATCAAAACCTGGTGAGAGCTGTCAAGTTAGTTACACAGGAACACAGTCTGCCCAGGCTGCTGCAGAATGAGGGTTTGCCCCGGTCTCTCTCTCTCTTCCTGTCTTTCTGGCTCCTTCCTGAACTAGCCGTGGAAGAAGCCAAATGGAAACTGAAGACAAAGAGACCTGATACCACCCAGAGATATCAACATAGAGAGGGGCACAAAAGGGCAGCTCTTTAGGGGCAAAAAGCTGATCTAGAGAACCCCAGGATATCCTCTATGACTACGAGCCAGGGAGCACATACAGGAGAAAGAAGAGAGAGACAGAGAACCAAATCCCAGTGGCTCCTCCTTAGTGTCAGCCCACTGCCTTTTTCTGGAGGCAGCCTATGTAAAAACTTATACACTAGTGGCTGCAATTTTGGGGTGTTTATTGTGTAAAATAAAGTTGGCTTAAAACGCAACATTCCAAAAACTAAGACCATGGCATCCAGTCCCTCATCACTTCATGGCAAATAGATGGGGAAGCAATGAAACAGTGAAAGACTATTTTGGGAGGGCTCCAAAATCACTGCAGATGGTGACTGCAGCCATGAAATTAAAAGACGCTTGCTCCTTGGAAGAAAAACTATGATCAACCTAGACAGCATATTAAAAATCACAGACATTACCTTGCCAACAAAGGTCCATCTAGTCAAAGCTGTGATTTTTCCAGTAGTCATGTATGGATGTGAAATTGAACTATAAAGAAAGCTGAGTGCTGAAGAATTGATGCTTTCGAACTGTGGTGTTGTAGAAGACTCTTAAGAGTCCCTTGGATTGCAAGGAGATCCAACCAGTCCATCCTAAAGGAAATCAGCCCTGAATATTTATTGGAAGGACTGATGCTGAAGCTGGAACTCCAACAGTTTGGCCACCTGATGTGAAGAACTGACTCTCTAGAAAAGACCCTGATGCTGGGAAATATTGAAGGCAGAAGGGTAAGGGGATGACAGAGGATGAGATGGTTGCATGGCATCACCAACTTGATGGGCATGAGTTTGAGTAAGCTCCAGGAGTTGGTGATGGACAGGGAAGCCTGATGTGCTGCAGTCCATGGGGTTGCAAACAGTCAGACATGACTGAGCTACTGAATTGAACTGACTGTGTAAATGCTAAGTAGTTCTTTGTGTATAGCAACTGCCTTCTCAGCCCCATTTTTTAAAAAAAATTTTTGGCCACACCCTCTGCAGTGGAAGCACAAAGTCTTAACCACTGGACCACCTGGGAAGTCAGACAGTTGCCTCCTTCAATCTTTATAACTACTCACAAAGAATCATCACCTATGATGATCCTTCTATGACTGCTAAGCTATAATAACTTTGAGAGTAAGTTTTGTGTGTTATTTTATTTCATCTTTTCAATAACCCTATATCATAGGGATTCCTTTATTCTTTCGCATGTGAGTAGTAAGTTCACTGGAATATAAGCTTCAAGCAAAAGAGACTTGTTCTGTATCCCCAGAGCCCAGGATAGTGCCTAGAACATGTATAATAGGTCATCAATAGTCATTTCTATTAAAAACCAAAATAGACTCAGAGGCTCTCAGAGGTAGAGTGTTGGGGTTAAATTCTGACTCCCAGACTCTAAAATCCTAAACCATAGAAGCTTCCTGGATAATTGAAGGGGGACAACTGAGAACAGATACTTTCTTTCTTCCCTTGGGTATCCATGAAAATTTGCCCCAGGAACTTCCCTGGCAGTTCAGTATTAGGAGTCCACGCTTCCACTGTAGGGGGCATTTTTTCCATCCCTGACTGGGGAACTAAGAGACTGCAAACCACACAGTGCATGGCTAGAAAAAAAAAAGGTCTTGAGAATCTTTAACTGAGGCATCCCCTAAGGGAAGGCAGGAAGTTAAACAGCTCACATCCCTTTAATCTGTCCACCACCAAGCTCATTCATTCATTCAACAAACATATCCCAAAGGCCTGAAGTATTAACAGTCTGTACATTTCATGTGGGCAGGGCCTATGTTTCTTTGGTCCATCTTTATGTCGTCTTAGCGTGCTGCCTCACCTATTGGAGGCACTCAGTAAATATTTGTTGCCTCTAAGAATGAATGAGGAGCAGGCTTCCCTGGTGGCTCAAACAGTAAAGAGTCTGCCTGCAATGCTGGAGACCTGGGTTTGATCCCTGGGTGGGGAAGATCCCTTGGAGAAGGGAATGGTTACCCATTCCAGTATTCTTGCCTGTAGAATCCAATGGACAGAGGAGCCCAGTGGGCTACAGTCCAGGGAATCACAAAGAGTCAGACACCACTGAGAGGCTAACACACACACACATACACACAGGTTAAGTGTAAGCACTATGCAAGGCCCTGGGGATGTAGAGTTGACAGCGGATGAGACTGATCACCATATGAGCAATGATAGATGACTATATGAGATACAGTCCCACAGAGCAGAAAACAAACAGGAGAGTCGCTTCTACATGGAGTGAGGACCAGGCTGAATCTTGAACTCTGTGAATTGAATAGATCATGGATTCCCAAACTTTGGGATCTAAGCTTGATAATCCTAGATGGAGCTGATGTGGTAATAATAAAAATAAAGTGCACAATAAATGTAATGTGCTTCAAGTGAAGTTGCTCAGTTGTGTCTGACTCTTTGCGACCCCATGGACTGTAGCCTACCAGGCTTCTCCGTCCATGGGATGTTCCAGGCAAGAATACTGGAGTGGGTTACCATTTCCTTCTCCAGGGGATCTTCCCGACCCAGGGATCGAACTCGGGTCTCTCGCATTGGAGGCAGGCACTGTAACCTCTAAGCCACCAGAGACAGCAAAACCATCTCCCCATCAACCGTGAAAAAATTGTCTTCTATGAAACCTGTCCTTTGTGCCAAAAACCTTGGGGACCACTGGAGTAGAGGGCAAGGAGGCTGTACAGAAAGCATGCTAGGACCTTCTGGTTTTCCCAGGACCATCCAGGTTTTAAAGCAAAGTTCTGTGTTCCAAGAAAACCAAGACCAATTGGTCATGCGAGTACCACTTCCTAGCTCTGTGGCCTTGGGTAATTATTTAACCTTTCTGAGTCTTATTTTTCATTTCTGCGAAATGGAGCTAATAAGACCAAGTCTGTTAGTTGCTCAGTCATGTCCAACTCTTTGCGACCCAATGGAGTGTAGCCCACCAGGCTCCTCTATCGATGGAATCCTCCGGGAAAGAATACTGGAGTGGGTTGCCATTCCCTTCTCTAGGGACTGTTCCCAACACAGGGATTGGAACTGGGTTTTCTGCATTGCAGGCAGATTCTTTGCCATCTGAGCCACCATGGAAGCTCCTTTGGGTTGCTATAAAATAGCATACATAAAGGCCAAAGCTCAGTATCTGGTGAACAATTGGAGTATGTAAAAGGAAGCTCTCCTCACATTCCCTCCCTTGCAAAGAAGCAGGAGATGCTAAGGGCAGAGTTACCTGAGCCTGGAAAACACTGTTGGAACAATTACTGGCCACTTGGTTTGTCCCTTTCTCTGAATACTGTGGAATAAACATTGTGAATGGGCTAGTATCTTAAGCTGCTTTGCACGAGCATAGTTTATTTTAAATTTTGAATCCTGCTTGTTATACTTCTGATATTTTTAAAAAATTTAACTTCATAATCTTACCTTATCTATTTTTGAAGGGTTTAATCATTTATTTTTCCTCACCTCCAATCCTTCCTATTTTTAGCCTTTAACATTTTTACTTCCTCCTTAATATCAGAATTTTGTTTAATCCATTAAAAAAATCTTATACTCTTCTTATTTTTTAAGTTGTTTTTCTGAATAATTCTCTCTTCTTGTTCTCATCTGAAAAGACTGCCTTTTCCCCTCATTATTTTGTCATTTCTCACTGAACTCAGAGTGTTTTATGTACTTTTTCATCATTTAATTCAGCATGCTATCATATGCTCTCTGAATTCAGCATGCCAGCATCAGTTTTTCCCCTTAGATATGTTCTTAAGTTTACTACTTTAATGCTCTGTTATTTTTTAAAACTTCATTATGTACTACCTATAATTTCTTCTCCTAATTCAGTATGTATTATTATAAAGGACAAGCAGGAAGCTTGGTCTCAGGCTGACAGCTGTAAGAAGAACCCACGCCCCTGGCAGAGGATGCTGGCAGTGGTACCTTTGTGCCTCCAGTTGGCTCAGCTGAGCCCGTGGAGCCTCCTAATCACTCCCATCCCAGTCTTCTCTGAGTCCTTAACTCACAGAGGGTGATAACACTTCCTCCTGCTGTATTGCTGGACATCTTTCTCAAACGCAAAGCTTCCCAGGTTGCTTACCTGCTTAGACCCTCCATGAGTCATTCTTGTGATATAACATACAATGAAAGCAATAATAATAATAACCATGACCTCAGTCAACACATAGTGAGCAATGATTGTCTTATAAGCCTTTTTGCTGATTGCTATCATTACTTATACAACAGCATCTTTAGGAGGGCATTCCACTGTTACAAATGAGGGCTGTATTAACTAACTGGAGCCAAGATTACATAACAAATAAGTGGCATTATTGGAAACTCGGATGGCTCAGATGGTCAAGAATCTGCCCGTAACACAGGAGATCTGAGTTCAATCCCTGGGTCAGGAAGATCCCCTGGAGAAGGGAATGGCAACCCACTCCAGTACTCTTGCCTGAAGAATTCCATGGACAGAGGAGCCTGGTAGGCTACAGCCTGTGGGTTCACAAGGAGTCAGACATGACTGAGCAACTTTCACTTTCACTCACTCATTGGGAACCCAGATCCTCAACCACTGGGCTAAACTGCTAAGTGCTACAGAGCAAAGCAAACCAAACCATTTAATATCCATGCCCTTAGTGAGGGGAATGACTTGCGTGGGTCACCCAGGGGTGAAAGGTGGAGATGGGATTGAATGTCTTCATAATTCCCCCTACTACCTTTTCTACATAGTAAACAATGAGCAGAAACATTCTTTGTAAATTAGCGTAAATACAAGAGATGTTAATACTTCATGGTCCTCTGGGTTATTTCTGAACCTAAAGGAAGAAAATCTTTTTATCCTGTGTTCAGAACACCCCTGAAGCTTGAATAAGAAATATGATGTAGGACTGGTTAACTCAAGAAATGTCATGCTCAGACCCATTCATATAAACTCAAAGAGACAACATCCTCAAACTGAAGAGAGCTAGGAACATTCGGGATTATACCTGTGACCTTTTCATTTTTGGCATCATAGCATACTGCATCCTCACAGAATGATTTTCAGTGCTTGATTTAGGAGGTAGCTTCTTTGTCAAGAAAATAGGAAGAGAAACCAGCTAGAGTAGTAATTTGTAATGCATCGTTTATTCAGAGATAAAAAAATATATATTGCACTGTACACTAGAATTTGGGGGAAATAACCTCATGTTTATATATACAACACTTATTGGATATCTGTTACCTGCTATGCATATTCATATATATATAATATAAATATGTATTGTTATTGTTCTGTGGCTAAGTCGTGTCCGACTCTTTACAACGTCATGGACTGTAGCACGCCAGGCTTCCCTATCCTTCACCATCTCTCAGACATAAATATATAGCTATACATGTATGTACTTCTATGTGGTGAAGTTTTATTCCCATTGTTCGGATGAGAAAGTTCAAAAGGCAAAAAGTGGTCATACGCCTATGGTCGTATGCCTAGTAAATGGGGGCGACAGGAAGTGCAAACCCAGGTCTCTGGTTGCAGAAGGTAGAGCACCGGGCAGATGTGAAGGCCCTTGGTGTGTGGCTTCCCACTCACTTTGTCAGGACCCCCAGAACTAGGTCTCCTTTGCTTGTGCGCAGGCTTTCTCTAGTTGACAGGGATTACTCTCTAGTGTTGGTGCAGTGGCTTCTCCTGTTGCACAACATGGGCTCTAGGTCCAAGGGCTTCAGCAGTTGCAGCACGCGGCCTCAGCAGTTGTGGCACACGGGCTTAGTTGCCCCCTAGCGGTGTGTGGAATCTTCCCTGACCAGAGATCGAACCCATGTCGCCTGCATTGGCAGACAGATTCTTATCTACTGTACCACCAGGGAATTCCTCCTTATTAAATTAAAAAGTTAAACTGTCCACAGGGACAGGTCCCATAGTCACTTTCCCAGAGTTAGTCTTTCCATACACACAGTAGCACTTGAAAGGATGCTTTTGGAAACACAGAAATGAATGGAAGGGCAGTCTTTCTCCTGTTCTTCTAATAAAGTGCGTCTCTTCTAGCCTTCAACAGCTCGGACTGCAGACTGTGGCAATGCTCCCTGTACAAAGCGAACAGCAGAGAAAATGAGATGCACATACCTGTGGCATAACTTTGAATGCAGAAGGGTGGGGGATCCCCAGGGAGTCAGTCCTCTCTCCCTCCACTGCTCTGGCCGGTTGGCAATGAATGGCACAGATCTTGCTGCCATGATAAAAGCGCAAATCCTGTGTCAAATGGGGCAGCTGACTCTGCGAGCCTTTCCAGCTCTAAACTGCCTGGCCTTGAATAGCAGTGCCCACGCTGTGGACACCGCCCCAGGGAGGAAGGGGGCCAGCCTGGCCCACATAGAGAAGCTTCCATCTCCAGGGCTTGGAGGAAGAGACGATGGGGAAGGGAAGGTGAGGAGGGACTCATCCTATCTGGGTGAATTTGTCGAGGGCTTCCCACTCACAGTGATAACATCCCTCTTCCCAGGCATCACAAAACTGCACCCAAGAGGTGGGTCATTGAAATTCACTCATGTGACTCCGTCAAGTTAATTAGATTCGACAAGTGTTTGTTGAGTATTACAATGCCAGACCCTGTGTTAAGAGATGAGATACAATGAAATGGTCTCTGCCCTGTGGGAGTCCAGAATTTAGTGATGTTAGTGAACGCAAGTTCATGTGCCCGACGCACAATGAAGCCAAATGATACCAAAACACCAGAGTTCAGAGCAGAGAAAGGCTTAGTGCTGGGCTGTGCAAGGAAATGGATGACTTGCGCCCCAGACCAACACAAACTCCCGAAATGGTCTCAGGAAAGCATTTTTAAACGCAAAGTGAGGGAAGGGTGGGGTTGATTGTGGCAAACTTCTTGATGCAAAAACACTTTGTCCTCATAGGTCAGGTCACAACGTTCCTGTAAATCTCCAGCTAACCAAATGTTCCTCTCTGTTTACTTTTTTTCCCTTGTTTGAGTGGAAAAGCATCATACCTCTAAAAGCCAGAGCCTTGAGAATAGGCTATCCTGTGTACCTTAAACTATAGGCAACATTCCTAACTCTTAAGCAAAAGCAATAGAATATAAAGGTTAAAGTAAAATAAACAGATCTTTATGGAGTCAACTTTGTTTTTCCCTATTATAGCATGACAGATGGACCTATATATAGGAGGTCAAAAGGCAGTGTTATTAATGGTCTTCAGACCGTTTTCATGAAGCAGTGATTCCCTATGGACCCACTGCAGAAAGTGATTTGGGGAAATTCCTAAAAATGAAGATTCCCAGGCCTCATTCCTGTGTATGTTTATTCAGTAGGTCTGAGCAGGACTAAGGGGATCTGCATCTTTTAAGTCCCTAAATGATTGCATGTGTGGTGAGAATAAGTAATTTCCTGGAGGTCACTCTCATCTCCTCTGTTCTTTTCATCAGTTCAGTTCAGTTCAGTCGCTCAGTCGTGTCCGACTCTTTGTGACCCCATGAATCGCAGCACGCCAGGCCTCCTTGTCCATCACCAACTCCTGGAGTTCACTCAGACTCACGCCCATCGAGTCCGTGATGCCATCCAGCCATCTCATCCTCAGTCGTCCCCTTCTCCTCCTGCCCCCAATCCCTCCCAGCATCAGAGTCTTTTCCAATGAGTCAAATCTTTGCATGAGGTGGCCAAAGTGCTGAAGTTTCAGCTTTAGCATCATTCCTTCCAAAGAAATCCCAGGGCTGATCCCCTTCAGAATGGACTGGTTGGATCTCCTTGCAGTCCAAGGGACTCTCAAAAGTCTTCTCCAACACCACAGTTCAAAAGCATCAATTCTTCGGTGCTCAGCTTCTTCACAGTTTAACTCTCACATCCATACATGACCACTGGAAAAACCATAGCCTTGAGTAGATGGAGCTTAGTCAGCAAAGTAATGTCTCTGCTTTTGAATATACTATCTAGGTTGGTCATAACTTTTCTTCCAAGGAGTAAGCGTCTTTTAATTTCATGGCTGCAGTCACCATCTGCAGCGATTTTGGAGCCCCCAAAAATAAAGTCTGACACTGTTTCCACTGTTTCCCCATCTATTTCCCATGAAGTGATGGGACCAGATGCCACGATCTTTGTTTTCTGAATGTTGAGCTTTAAGCCAACTTTTTCATTCTCCTTTTTCACTTTCATCAAGAGGCTTTTTAGCTCCTCTTCACTTTCTGCCATAAGGATGGTGTCATCTGCATATATGAGGTTATTGATATTTCTCCTGGCAATCTTGATTCCAGCTTGTGCTTCTTCCAGCCCAGCGTTTCTCATGATGTACTCTGCATATACGTTAAATAAGCAGGGTGACAATATACAGCCTTGGCGTACTCCTTTTCCTATTTGGAACCAGTCTGCTGCTCCATGTCCAGTTCTAACTGTTGCTTCCTGACCTGTATACAGATTTCTCAAGAGGCAGGTCAGGTGGTCTGGTATTCCCATCTCTTGAAGGGTTTTCCACAGTTTATTGTCATCCACACAGTCAAAGGCTTTGGCATAGTCAACAAAATTTATCAGTGAATCTTGTCTCTATCTTTGACATGTATTCAGGGGCTGGCCCAATCTCACCAGCTGCACAATTGCCACCCTGGTCCAAGCCCACAATCTCTCTTCATTGGACCTTTCTAAGAGCCTTGTGACTTTTCTCCATAACTTCATCCTGGCCCCTTGTAGAGTCTCTTTTCTGCACAGTAGCCAGTGCATGACCCTTAAAACATGGAAGGTGGGTCATGTCTCCCAGGACTGAGGACTCTCCAGTGCCTTCCTGTCTCACAGAGAGAAAAGCCAGTATTCTTTTAATTTTTGGCCACCCTGTTCAACATGTGGGATCTTAGTTCCTGACCAGGAATCAAACCTGAGTCCCCTGCAGTGGAAGTGCAGAGTGTTAGCCACTGGACCTCCCAGGAAAGTCCCTAACGTCAATATTCTTATCATGTGCAAGGCCATGCACAGTCTGACGCTTTGGTACCTAAAAGCGCCTCCATCCTCTCTGTCCAACCATGGTGGACTTCATGATGGGCTTGAGCGGGCTTCTTGCTTCTCTAGCTCAGAGCCTTTGTGCTTTCTGTTTCCTCCTCCTGAACCACTCTTCCCAAATATTCCGTGATTCTCTTCATTTTTTTAGATCTTGCTCAAATATCTCTAATCAGAGAATTTTCTCTGAACTCCATTTAAATGAGCAGTCCCAACCTTACTCCATCACTGTCTATCCTCCTAATGCTGCTATACTTTTCTTCTGAGCATTTATCTCACATACAGCATCACCATGTGTTAAATGATGTGCTTGATGTGTTCAGTCGTGTCTGACTCTTTGCGACCCCACAGACTGTAGCCCACCAGGCTCTACTGTCCATGGGATTCTCCAGGCAAGAATACTGGAGTGGGCTGCCATTTCTTCCTCCAGGGGATCTTCCTGACCCAGGATCAAAGCCGTGTCACCTACGTCTCCTGCACTGCAGGTGGATTTTTTTACCACTGAGCCAACAGGGAAGCCCCTATGTGTTAAATATTACTTGGTTTATTTGTTCATTGCCTGTTTCCTACCACTAGAATGAGAACTGAGCTTTATCTGCTTTGCACACTGCCAGCGTATAAAACTGTACCTGACACACAGAACTTGCTCCATAAATAATTTTGAATACATAAATTATTTAGTAGTGAAGGGTTAGGAAGACTTCTCAATGGCAGTTTACAGATATGTAAGGGTAGAAAAATAAAGCATTGATCAACACACGTTTCTTAAGCACCTCACATTCAGTATGTCAGCTCTGGGGCAGAGGTGGCTTACAAGTGGGGCTTACAGGGATCTAGAGAGAACTATAAGTTGGAGAGACTGTATAAGATAACCAACCTGAGACATCATAGCAATATTTACCCCTCCCTTTCATGGAAACACAGATCTGCAGCTTCTACAGTGGAATAGCACCTACATAAAATTTGCTTTAAAAATAATTCAACATTTTAAATATTGTTAGATACTTATTTGATACTAAAATGCAACAGTAAAGATATTTGAGTGGTCAACTGCTGATCAAGGATCAAGTCCATATACAAGTGGTTGTTTGGGGACTCTTTTCTTCTCCAGCATCTCCACTTTTGCTTACTTTCAGCTTTTATTCCCCTGGTTCCTGAGTCTTGAACACTCAGCTCTGCTTCTGAAGCTCTCAGACACCTCCTTTGAAATTTGCAGATGCCCTTAGGAAGAAAGAAGCCCCAAATGCGTGGTTCACCTTTTTGGGTGTAATTCTTCTCAATCTTGATTCCTCGTGTTTTTGTTTTTTCCCTGTTTTTTTGCCTTGTTATATCATCACAAGTGACTTTGTCTGAATAACCTATTCCTCCTTATTTAACATACACACACACTTATACACATGCATGGACATATACATGCAAGTACATATATATATTTTTTTCTTTTGTACTGGGCATTAGGATCACATTGGATTCACAGATTAGTGCTGTAATACAGTTTTAAATATTATATCTTAATGTACCATACAGGTTTGCTCATGTCATTAAATATCTTAATGCAACTTTATATTATCTCATATATGCATGCTTCAGTCATTCAGCCATTTCCCCTACTCCTAAAATACAGAATTTCCATTTATTTTTTTGTTTTCATTAATAAATGAACATCCCTTAACAGAAACTTCTGATCCTATATATGATTGCTTCCTTAAGATAGGTAACTAGAAGTTAGGTCACTGGGTAGAAAGAAATGAGTAAACTTTACCACCCACATCAGTAATATGTCAGAATAATTTCATATTTTATAAAAATCTACGTATTTTTGAGACTTAACTCATGCTTTTAGATTAGAGCAATATTCTCTTTAATTTTCATTTTTGAGTAGTCTCTTTTTCCCATTTAAGTCTTTATTTCATTGGCATTTATTTTGATTTATATTATGAGGTGGCTACCATCCATTTTTTCAATAGATGAAAAATTATCCTGTTACTGACAATTATTTTTCCACTGAATTGTTGAGCTATATGTATTGCATACAAACTCATTATGTATTCTATTTTATTTCACTAAATTTTCAGTTGAGGTTTTCACTATTGTCAGAATTTTAATTATTGTTGCCTGATGGTGTATATTATCTTCTGGCTGTGCAGTGACCCTCTGTAATCACTTTTGTAAAAATGTCTCCAGTATTCGAACTCATATATTCTTTCAGATACACATTTAAGTCATCTTCCAAGTTCCAAATGAAAATTCCACTTGGGATTTTGATTGCTAATAATATTAAAGCCATAAAGCAATTTGAGTAGTTTATTTACATAATTAATAGTTAGCATCCCTTTATCAGAAATGCTTCCCCCTCCTTTATCTCTTGTAAAGTCAGGTATTTTAGGTTTTTTCCAGTTCCCACACATTTTTAATTTTGTCAAGGATTTTTTGGGGGTGTTTTACATTATTAGTAGTATTTTAAGATCATTAGCCCATCATATCTTGTACGTAATGATGAGTGGTACAGCTATTCATTCATTCATTCACTCATTCAGCAAATATCCTGCACACATTAGGTGCTAGGTAACAGGCACTGTGCTTAAGCACTTATCAGCCACTATGCTAGGTACTAGGTATCAGTACATGGTAAAACAAACATTATCCTATAGCATCAGAAGTGATAATCCAGTGTGATAAAACAGGTATCAGACAACCAAACCTGCAAGTAATATAAATTGTGATAAGTGCACAATGTGCAAGGATAAAGAATGATAGGGCAATCCTACTTTTTTAAGATGCTTAATTAAATTTATCTTTATTTATTTATTCTTTGGCTGCATCACACAGTATGCAGGATTTTAGTTCCCTGACCAGGGACCAAATCTGTGCCCCTCACAGTGGAAGTGCAGATTCTTAACCACTGGACTGCCAGGGAAGTCTCTACAAACATTTTTGATTCATACAATAATAGTTAGACTTATCAGCACCACTGAGTAGTATTTAAGTATTTTAAAACATCCTAAAATATCCGTTCAGATCATTTCCACTTTCAAGCCCTTGTAGAAAACGCTGTTCTTAACATTCTTGGACATGTTTCATGGGCTGTTTGTGCAAAGATGGCTCTGGATATGAAGGGGAAAGGTTCAGTTCTAGTGATGTGCAAATTCAAGATTAGTGTGCAAAGTCCAAGTAGCAATGTCAGTTCACACATTGCCAGCAGCATCCTTACCGATTTGATGATGCCCCACTATTTTTTTTTCTTTTTGGTGCCAACCTGGTAGATGTAGAATGGGTGTGGATTTTTAACTTATAGTTCCTAGATTGTTACACTTATTTTCATGTTGATAGTCTCTTGTTTTTGAAATACCCCACTTTTCTTTTGCCTTTGTATCCTACAACATTGCTTTTATTTTTATAGATTTATACAAGTTCTTCATGTGAGCTTAAATTAATTTTTACCAGTTGCAAGTGTTGCAAATATCTCTACTTATAGTGTTTTCCATTTAATTAAAGCTGTCTTTCAATGAATAGAAATGCTTAATTTTAATTTTGTCAAATGTGTCAATCTGTTTTTATGGTTTGCATTCTTTGCATTTACTTTTAAAAATTTATCAAAATAGAAAAATATTTGTGCCTTTCATATTTAAGACGTTAATCCACTTGCAATGTATTCCTATATATTGGATTAGGCAGGAATTTACTTTTACTTTATTTTCCAAGTGAATAACAAATTTTTCTAATACCCTTTGTTGAAAAGGCCTTATTTTCTCCTTAGAAATACAATGCATTATTATCAAGTTTGTGTGTTTATGTTTCTGGGCTCTCCATTCACATCCACTGGTCAATTTCTGTATCCCCCCGTAAATACCAGGATGTCTTAATTACTATGGTTTTATAACAATTCTGTTACCTGGTACTGCAAGTCTCCTATGCTGTTTCCTTTAGGAATATTTCATGTATTCTTTTTAAAATTTTATTTATTTATGGCAATTCAAATCTCAGTTCAATTCTTTTACCATTAACTTGATCATTTGCTGTTTGCCCTGTGCATAATGTGGTTCAGAGAAGAGTTTATATAAGAATTTAATGGTTCCTCACTGGTTCTCTTCTTTGGGGGCTTTTCCCAGCACTTTTCAGCAACTATAGTTATTCTGAACCTTACTAGTTTTTATTCATTGATTTTTAATTGTAGGATAATGGCTTTATAATATTGTATTGGTTTATGCCACCCATCAGTGTGAATCAGCCATAGGTACTGAGCCTTATTTTTTGTTTCTTCAGACCAACTGGCTTTCCCATTGAAATTTTTCACCCTCAAACTATACCTTATGTTATCTGCCCTCAAGCTAAAGCCATAAAAATCAAGAAAGCCTTACCATGCTGTTTCTTTTCTTCCATGTATTGACTCCTTTCCAGAATCTCCTGCTTTTCTTCACCAGGGAGAAGTTTGGAATGGGGCAGATGTGCTTCCTAGGTGGCTCAGATGGTGAAGAGTCTGCCTGTTACGCAGGAAACCCGGGTTCAGTCCTCGGGTCTGCAAATTTCCCTGGAGAAGGGAAATGGCAACCCACTCCAGTATTCCAGCATGGAGAATTCCATAGACAGAGCATGGGGACTATAATCTATGGGACTGCAAAGAGTCAGGCATGACTGAGCGACTAACACTTTAAATTTCAAATGTGAAAATACAAAGTTTAACTTAAGAGTTAAAGAGACTTTGGCACCTGGGAGATGGGTAATGGCAATGAAAATAGAAAGACAAATGTGTATTTTCTCTTGAGTTAGGAACATCAGGCCTTGGATGCTCCCCCAAGAAAACCTGGGTACCAAAGTCAATACAGTAGTACCTTTCAACTAACATGTTTCCTATTTCTTACTAATCTCTCTCGTCTTTTCACCTGCTTCCCCAACCCTTTAAAAAATTAAAAATTTCAGCTAGTGAAGGGATAAGTGAGAGAGAGTGAGGAAGGAAGCTTTGCTTGAGGTTTCAAATTTGAGTTCAAATCTGGATTTAAGGAGGGAGAAGCTTTAAACTGGATGGAGTGGTTGAAGAAGGCCTGTAGGAATAAGTTGACCTGAGAACTGAGTGAGGGGCAAGGTTCTTCTATTCAACTGCTACTAAACATTTGGATTATTACCTTAAGATCTACCTTGGAAAATTTTTAAATATATATTTATTTATTTTGGGCTGTCGTGGGTCTTCGTTGCTGCCTGGGTTTTTCTATAGTTGCTGAGAGCTGGGGCTACTCTTCATCGCAGTGTGTGGGTTTCTCATTGCGGTGGCTTCTCTGGGTACAGAGTACAGGCTCTAGGCATGTGGGCTTCAGTAGCTGTGGCTCTCCAGCTCTAGAGCACAGGCTCAAAGTTGTGGCCCACAGGCTTAGTTGCCCCGAAGCATGTGGGATATTCCCGACCCAAGGATCGAATCCATGCCTCCTGTGTTGGCAGGTGGATTTTTTTATCACTGAGCCACTAGGGAAGCCCTACCTTGAAAGTTTTTGTTTATTTAGTTATTCTCTTTGCCTTCAGGCAGCTCTTCTTTTAACCACTTGACCAGGCTATGTTTGTAATTCTGTTCTAGGTTGTGGCCCAGGCAGTGTTATTCATGTGTATGAACACAGCTGGAATCTTCATCAGTTACCTGTCAGACCGGGCCCAGCGCCAAGCCTTCCTGGAGACACGGAGGTGTGTGGAGGCCAGGCTGCGCCTGGAGACGGAAAACCAAAGACAGGTACCAACTGAAAAGACCTTGTGCCTTAGCGATCACTTCGCCAGTCTCTGAATTCCATAGAGATTTTGTCTCCCCAAACACATCCTACCTAGCAAGCGTTGTCTCAAAATCTGTGTCATGGGATTACAGACACTGAAATAGTTATGTTAGACTCTCAGGTCAAAATGCATTGATCTTAGTCACACTCAGTTGTTCTCTGTAAGAAATAAAATGAGCCTAAATATAAAATGATTTCCTGACCCTTTTCACTGACATCTGTGTTTGTGGAAAAGGCCATGGTTTCTGAAAACCATTGGTATTCTCATCTTTAATTCTTCTTTTCTCAAACTGTAAATTGTTATTTCAAATAAAATTTTCACTACATAGCAATTCAAATTATAGGAAACTCAGAGAAAAATCTTGTAATGTGTAGTTCTTAATGCCTCATCCTGATTTTCAGAAGAGATCATTGTACACAATAAACTTTATGGAACATGATACCAGTCCCCAGATAGGAGATGCAGTAGGAAAAGCAGCTTGGTCCAAAGTGGAGACCATGAGTTTTAGCTGGAAGAGGTTAACATAAAGGAATTTCTTGGACATCCTGTTTAGGTGGGTGTTATAAGGATTTAAAAAATAGCTTTGACCTCAAATGATATGTTTCTCAAAGATAAAATTAGCTTTCAAAAATAAAGATTTTTCTCCTATTTAAATTATTCATATATAAAAATTAATGGATATCTCTGCCTCTGAAAGTAATGTTCAAATAGAAATAACAGGAATATGTTAAAGTTGGTTATAGAATGAACATATTTTATACTCAAACTGTTTATATACTCTTGGGAATCCTAAGCTCAATAGATATATTAGTTCTACTGTACAAAGATTTTTTTAAAAAGGTACATCTGTGGATACATGCTTGTTATTTTAAACTTTGTGCAATAATGGTTTGGGGAATTATAAAGAAAATAGTTTCAAAAATGGAACATTTTTTATCTTACTCTCATCGAATCATCAGTAAAATATGGATCTTTGAAGTGAGCAAAGCCAGGTCTCTTTGATAATGGATGAGGCGGACAGATAAGGTGTAACCTGACAAAATGCAACTCCCAGTGCTATATGTTATTGCCAAGGGTACAGAAAAAAATTATTGAATTTCTAGCTCCTACATGGATTTCATAGGATTTAGAATTAGGACAATTCTAAGTTGATGTCTAAAACACCTATGGAACTTCATAACAGATTTATTGTAGTTGCCCTGAGCATCACTGTAAAATAATTTAGAAAAATAGCTTTAAGAAAGAAATTACTTTGTGCAATAAACACGCTATCTCCCAGGTTACATACACATATACATTATGTTGCTTTGTAAAACAGAGCAGTTGCTAGACTGGCACATCACTCTTTCCATGGGATCTACGCCAGTTCAGACAGTGCTGCAGATTAATAATTTATCAACTGTTCCTGATGCACTATCACAGCCAGAACTGCAATTGTGGAGAAGCTGTCTGGGAAACTTAGTCTTTTATTTAATGTTTATGAAATACTGGGGACACTGAAAATGACTGCTTCATCGTATTCATAAGACTTCTCTTCTTTTCCCATTCTTCAAGTTCATTGTCTTGGAGTCTCTTGTGACATAACAATTTGACATGCTGCACAGACCTTCCTCCATCCTCTCTAATCTTTATTTTTTCTTAAGTTGATAATAGGAAGAAGAAAGTAATACCCAAAAGTGAGAACAAGTGACAAATCAAATGCAGTAAAAAGTTCACTAGAATACCGGGGTGGGTAGCCATTCCCTTCTCTAGGGGATCTTCCTGATTCAGGGATGAAACTCTTGCACTGCAGGCAGATTCTTTACCATCTAAGGGACCATGAGAGCCCTGTAGAATTCATGCCGCTGCCATATCACCTCCTAGTTGGCCACCTTAACCACTTAACTCTCGGTCTTAGGTTCCTCATCCTTATTTGGTACAACGTATTTCTTCAGCATTGTGTTTGCATCCAATAAGAGGACGCATATGATACAGTAGAAAACTGTAAGTCAGCTTCATTATTTTATGATGAAGCATAAGAAGAGGCTCTTTTGGTGGAAGGTTCTTTGTTCTGAGGATTAAATAAAATACGCTCTGGGTTTGTTATAGTCCTGTGTGTACAGTTCTGATAAAGTGTTTCTGGTATATTGACCATCCCCTTCCCCCTCACCAACCCCTTCACTCCACCCCTCTCCACCCATCACCCCACCCCACCCCCTGCCCTCAGCATGGTAGTATCTAAGCTAACTGAATCATTCAATGCTATTTCTTTCCACTGATTTTGATCTCTCACTCAAGTATCCTTTATCCCTGAGAACTTCCTCAATGGTAGATGGGCAGAGAAGGCAAGGCTTTCAAATGAGATGGCCCAGAATTTGAAATGTTTCCTTAACTTTCTTCCTATCTTGGTGAACTTGAAAGAGCTCTGAGCCTTGAGACTCAGAGTCCTGAAAATTAGGCCTTTTCCTTAGATAACCTCAGGTTGCAGGCACTGTTGTTAAGGTCAAGAGCAAGCAGGCAGGAGAAACCAGCAAATGCTAAAACTCTTTGCTCAAGGTCTCTTCTAAACTAGGTTTTTAATGAAGTTCCTTGATGTTGGTTCTCAGCTTTACAGCACCCCTGTTCCTTTCCATAGTAGCTGGCAGAACTCCAGGAAGGAACTACTGCGTGGGCCCAAATGTTGACATTTTTATTTTAGATGACTGGCGTGAAGAAGTGGAGCTCATATTGACTCTGTTTCCCAGGTGACAGTCTTTTTTTTTTTTTTTTCCTTAACAATTTTGTCATCAACTGTAACAAGCACAGAATATACTAAGCATCCTTTACCTGTCTGGTTTCTCGGGCTCTAGCTTCTCTTTCTCTAAACTGTTCTCCATCCCCAAAGCCCAGTTTTGGCAGGACCAGTACACTGTCGGGATCAAAAGCACGGTCGTCAATGTCTGCAAGATCTGGATTCCAGTCCTACTTCCTGTGCTTCTTGACTGTGAGCAATCAGACAAGCCCCCTCCTCTAAAGACCTTGATTTTTGTGGGTGTAAGATGGTCATTCCATGTAAGATGACAATCCCATGGATGGATGAGCCTGGTGGGCTACAGTCCAAGGGATCACAAAGAGTCGGGCATGGCTGAGCAGTTCCACTTGTTCAGGATGTTCATAATGATTCTACCTTTCTCCAGGGTTGTGGTGAGATGAAGGAGGAACAGTTCTCATTCCAAGGCAGAGGATGCCCTCAAGGCCTATTACAAAGAATGCTGTAATGATAATGGCATTGACGTCACCCTTCTCTGCAGGAAAACCCTTCCGTGGTAGAATTCCCTCCAAGATGAAACCCAGACCGCCATGTGTGGCCCAACAGTTCCTCCAGGATCTAACTCTCTTCCTCTCTCCTTGGATTCTTCTCCACCTCCTCGCCTCACACCTGAAACCAAATGGCCATCAGCTCCCCGAATGGCTGTTTCCCTCCCCACTCTACACCATTTGGTTCTTTCAGCCCAGGAAGCTCATCTTCCTCTCGTTAATTCCAGTGTAATGTCTCACCTTGAATATTTATTCCAGCATCCCTCCTTCCGTGAAGCTTGCTTTCACCTCCCCAGGTTGAGGTGAAATGCTCTCCTTATGCTTCTAACATGTCTTCAAGTCAACTCTCTCACAGACGCTGTCACACTCTGTAACATTTACGAGTCTCCATTTCTTTCTTTCCATGGCCAGTAAGGACCGATTAAAGGCAGCTGTCCTCATTCATCTGATTCTCTGGTATTTATCCAGCACAATGGCTGGAATATAAGATCTTCTGATTCACATTTATTTCACTGAGTTATACTGAACTCTCACTTCAGCTCCTGGCTTCACTTCTACCTACACAAGAGTCATGTTGTTGTAATTCTAGTGTATAAAAGTAAAGGGATGGTGCTCATGGTGACCTCCATTAAAAACATGGTAGGAAAATGTTGTTGTTGTTGTTCAATCACTAAGTCCTGTCTGACTCTTTGAATCTCCAAGAACCACAGGACATCAGCCTCCTCTGTCCACTTATCTCCTGGAGTTTGCTCAAATTCATGCCTATTGAGTCTATGATTCTATCCAGCCATCTCATCCTGGGCCACTCCCTTCTCTTGCCATCAATCTTCCCCAGCATCAGGGGTCTTTTCCAATGAGTCGGATCTTCACATCAGGTGGTCAAGTAGGAGGAGGACTCTTTTCCAATTCAGAAGAGACTGGGACAGGCTGAGAACGTGTCTTGTTTGGACCTGCTATAGAATTTTCCATCTGGAAGCTACATTTTAGGAAATCTCTCTTTGGGGAGTCAGATTCTAATTATTGTAATTTTTGTAATCCCCCTCTCTTCCCAAATGATCCAAATGGCACATGTTTATTTTAAATATTAAAATGAATTAATTGTTTTTCTTTCAGCTTTGAGAGTTGCCAAAACCTGCTTATGATGACACAGCATTTTGAAGTGTCTCAGAAGCTCTGAGGGCCCTGGAATAATGTAGTCTGATGCTGCCATATGTTGCAACAGCAGGGAGGTTATTATAAAATGCAGATGTTTTCGCTGTATTAAAACAATTCTGTTTAACTGAAACATCTTTTTAGATAATATTGGTATAAGTGAATGGTTTGGATGATAGATTGGGTGAGAAATTTGGGTTTCTTATTGAGTTTTGAGCTGGTTGTTTGGGTGCATGTTGGAGCCCAATGGGATCTAGAGAGTATTTTTGAAGCTGTAGAGAACTGCTAACTAGTAAGGCAAAGCCTTGACATTCTTTCATTCATTCAAAAAAGAATCAAAATGGACCTGGAATCTCCAGAATGTGTGTTTGTTTGTTTTTTTCTCCAGTTAGATGACTCTTCTTATGCTCCAGAAAAACCCTTTATGCTCTTCTCCAGCTCTTACATTAAGACCACCCATGTGCTATCCTGGGCTTCACAGGTGGTGCAAGTGTTAAACAACCCACCTGCAGGAGACATAAGAGATGCGGGTTCAATTCCTGAGTCAAGAAGATCTCCCAGAGGAGGATGTGGCAACCCACTCCAGTATTCTTGCCTGGAGAATACCATGTGCATGAATTTCCTCATCTCTCAATCGGAAATGATAATGCCTACTCTAACCCACAGGGTGTTTTCCCAGAGACAAATAACATAATGCCTGAAAAAGCGTTATTTCAACTGTAAAGAACTCTACAAATGTTAGGGCTATTTTTGTGAAAGTCTCACCAACGCCTCAGACTGATGCTGAGATGTCTTCCCTTTAGAAAGCCTCCTTTACTGTTTACATTCATGAACTGCTTTCTCCTTGGCACTTAGATATTTTTATTTAACATGAGTTCTTGCCACTCTGCCCAGTATTGGGGTCAGCACTGTGATTGCCTCTGTCAGTAAGATTTGGTGCAGTGAGCAGAAGCTCAGTGTTCAAGACCGTTGACCCTCCTATAACAGCTGACCTCACTCAAGGATCAGTCTTGTGTTTACCCCCTTGCACCTCTGGCAGCCACCTGGCTGCCCAGTTCTGTGCCATCTTTCTAGCATTGCTTGCATCTTCTGGCACAGCAAAAAGAGGAAAAGCTTTGAAGAAGGACAAACCTAGATTTGATTGCTAATTCCAACTCCAGTACTCTTGCCTGGAAAATCTCATGGATGGGGGAGCCTGGTAGGCTACAGTCCATGGAGTCGTAAAGAATCAGACACCATTGAGTGACTTCACTTTCACGTTTTCCAACTCTATGCCTGGGTGACCCTGGGGACACCACTTAAACTCTCCGAATATTGGATCCTTTATCTATCAAAAATGATAATTCAAGGTTGCTGTGAAGAAGTCAAGGAATAGAGATGGCAGTTGGGCATCATAGTTGGTCCTTGAACCTATCAGACCACCTGGACCTGTTTTGAGCAGAGCACACTCCGATTGTAGTACCTACAGTTTTTCTTCTTGTTGTTTGTGTTCTTCTATCTGTCATCCCTTTGTGGGTACAGATTTTAAATACTTCCCCTGATTCAAAGAGAGGCCATAATCCTGCACTCATTTGCATG
The DNA here is from genome assembly GCA_917880005.1 of Nanger dama. NCBI lineage: Eukaryota > Metazoa > Chordata > Mammalia > Artiodactyla > Bovidae > Nanger > Nanger dama. Next base: position 2,124,515 of record CAKJTW010000074.1, on the reverse strand, counting down.
CAATTAACATTTCCAGAGTTAGTTCCTGTAGAAGAAATCCCTCACCATCCTTGACCTCAACGCCTCTAATCTAGCTGGGAGAGGCTGAAGAGAGACTCCACTAGCCCTGTGGGGCCCTTTTAGCTCATAAAACTGTTGGGGGAATTTTGACTACAGAAAATTGGAATTGGAAACTTCACACAACCTAATTGCACAATGCTGGAAGGAAGGTAGGATTTTGTAGCCTGATTATAATTAAAGGCACTTTTCAAAAATAGTAGTAGCCTAGATGAGGGGAAAAAAAAAGATCCATGCCTAAAATAGTTTATTTCCTCTGGATGTGTGTATATGTCCACTGCAGGAATTCTCTACCCTCTGTTTTATACAAACTGCACTCAAAATATATTGACAGTAAAAGAGGGCAAATAGTTAAAAAATTTTAGAGCAATCTTGAGGACAGAACCATTCTCAAATGTTCTTTATTTCCAGTCTTTTGCAAATTTCATACCCACACCTAATTCAAAAGCATTTTTAAGAAGAGCACTGAGGAATTCTGAAGCATTCAACTTTTCACAGAAACAAAAGCTCGCTTTCTTTTTATATTCATATTCTGTTGTTTGTGCTATATTTAATTACAGTTTTAGCAATTGCAAATACAGCTGACATAAACAAATTTGGAAAAGCATGCTACTGCCTCTAGGTAAAAATACATCATAACTGATGAGGCAGACATGGGAGGTGGACTAGACAAAACCTCTTTATTTGGGAGGAGGGCCTTTGCAAATGTGATCAAAGATGAATTTACACTGCATTAGGATGGCCTCGGAGAAGGAAATAGCAACTCACTCCAGTGTTCTTGCCTGGAGAATCCCGTGGACAGAGGAGCCTGGTGGGCTGCTGTCCATAGGGTCGCACAGAGTCGGACACAACTGAAGCGACTGAGCATGCATGCATGCATTGGAGAAGGAAGTGGCAACCCACTTCAGTATTCTTGCCTGGAGAATCCCAGGGACGGGGGAGCCTGGTGGGCTGCCGTCTATGGGGTCGCACAGAGTTGGACACGACTGAAGCGACGCAGCAGCAGCAGCAGCAGGATGGGCCTTCCTGGGTAGCTCAGGTGTTAAAGAATCTGCCTCCCATGCAGGAGACCCTGGTTGTGAAGTGCCCCTGGAGAAGAGGCTACCCACTCCAGTATTCTTGGGCTCCCCTGGTGTCTTTGATGGTAAATAATCTGCCTGCAGTGCGGGAGACCTGGGTTCAGTCCCCAGGTTGGGAAGATCCCTGGAGAAGGGAATGACAACTCACTCCAGTATTCTTGCCTAGAGAATCCATGGACAGAGGAGCCTGGAGGGCTACAGTCCCCCAGGGGTTTGTCCTCCATGGAATTCCAAAGAGTTGAGCACGACTGAGTGACTGCAAGCACACACACACACACACACACACACACACACACACATACATACAATATCTAATAAGTTGCAGAGCTGGTATTACAACCTAGACAGAGCACATATACCAACTATTATACCGTGTATTTAGTGAAGTCTCCTGGACATGCTACCTCTATTCATAATCAGTGTATCATCCAGACAGTGTGCTAAACACGCACTACCTGCCAGTGAAGTAGGTATGGAAATTATCTCCAGTAGACAAAGGTTTGGAGAAGTTCATAGTGTTCATAAGTCGTTGAGCTGGGATTGGAACCCCAGTCTGTCTAGACACATATCCTACGCACATGAGCAGATGCTATACCACCAGAAACCTGTAGAGGGCCGTAGCAGTGTGGTGACGCTTGCAGAGGAAACCTCACACAGGAAGAACCGAAAGGTATCATTCCCCTGCTTAAAGCCCTTCGCTCGCTTTCCGTCACAGCCAGGAAAAAGTCTGTATTCATCAACCTGGCTCATCCAGCGCTTCACTGTTCCCTGTCTCTCTCCTCCACCCAACCATTCAACCATAAAGCACTTTTGTGCAATAGTGATGCTAAGAGTTAACACATTCAATCCTCCCCATCTCAGCCCAGCATCAGTCCAGGTCCCACCCTTGCTCTTTTGCCTTCTCTTCCTCACTAGAGAGTCTCCAACTAATTTTGGCCTTGGCAGTAAGGAGAATGCATTGCCTCGTGTTACTGATTATCTAGGGATAGATTCACTAATGTCTCACCAAGACTATGGTGTAATCAACGGGAATAAAGAGAGAGACTTGGGAAAATCAAATGAATCAAGTAGGGAAAAGAAATATACTCAAAGAAGTGTCTAGTGGAGGTTTCCAATGAAACCTCAATGAGAGCCTCTCTTGCCCATGATGGACTCCAGGAGGACCAAGAATAGTGTAGGGTTTGGAGGCAGTTCCCTTTGCTTTTCTCACATGGGGTTTTTTTCATGCTCTCTTTTCTCCTCTTAACTATTCCAAAAGCCTCAACTTTGTACCAATCTACCCACTGAGTGCGAGAAACCAATAACAACTGCAAAAGATTATTTTACAAGGTGTGTACTCCTCCCAAACCAGCATTAGGCTTCAGGAACAGCTTGATCCAGGGGCTATTTGGTACACATGGCTGCTTTCCTTTCACTGTTTAGGACTTCAGTTATCAAAATCCAATCAAAACTCCACTTGAATTTTGATTACTTTTTTCCAGAACCCTCTTCAGAATTTTCATAATGGTAACAAATGTATTAACAATAGTAATCAAGTTAGTACATTATGAAATGTAGACCAATCTCTCAGTTAGGTGCCGGAAATAAAAGTAAAATCTTTAGATATAATATTTCAGAATACACTGGAATTGGGTAAGTTTGGCACTTTACATCTTGTCTTATATGACATATCTTACATCTTGATACTGGATTACAAGCTTCTTGATTCAGGAAAACTCATATTTCATTCCCTCCCTCCCCATAATATCTTACTTGATATTAGACAGTCAGTAACATTGTATCAAATGAATAAAATCATGATTGAATTAAGGAGCATTTCCCATGAGGCCCCTTCCCCAAATAGGAGCATATTGTTGACAAATATCGAAGAATAATTTCCCTTCCCCTCTAGTCAGTTGGGAGCTAGATTCTGCAGAGGTTTTCACATCCCACAGAGGGTGTTCCTGTTGAAGCCTACACTCCATCAACTCTTCTTTCTTCATGCCCATTGTCCAGAAGAGTTTGTGGTTTAGCTCACAAACTGGAGCCTCATCGTTTGTCTGTTAATCACCAGGATGTAAATACTTCATCTTTACACATCTCCAACAGTTCAAAGCATTTCATTTTTTCACATCTGCTATCCTGATATTGCTTTGGAACAGGCAGGTGACAGGTGGTGCCCTGTGCTGACTTCTATCATAATGTCATTAATATTTTATTGCAGTCATTTTCAGTCTGTCTGTCAACTAGACTGCATGCATGGGGAAGGCAGAAGTGAAGCTTATCCACTCCTCTGCCCAGTGCAGAGTGCATTGCCCGCCTCTAACTCATTTCTTAGGGCATGTTTGCTAAATAACAGCTTGTCAGATGCATGAACGGGTAGTGGATGATACTCCACAACAGATCATACAAAGTGTGAAAAAGACTGTGACATGAGAGTCAGCCCAGGTGATCCATTGCACTCATGAAAAGGATAAACCCAGTTACATCCACATGCCCAGGTTCACATCCAGGCACTGCCACTTACTAGCTCTGTGCCCTTGGGACAACTACGTAACATTTCTGTGCCTCAGTTTTCACATCTGTGTAATGGCAGGAAGAAATGTTTCTACTTCATGAGTTGTGAGGATCAAATGAAATGATTCATGTACAGAGCTTGACACTTCATAAGTGCCCAGTAAGATCTATTGTTCGTAGTAAGGTTGATATAATTGCTACTCTTTCTTAGGCATGTGCTTTATTCATTGAACTAATCCATTCCACAGAAAATAAAGTCCCCAGTCTACTAGAGACTGACTTGATTTTAAATAAGTATAAGGAGAAACTGATTGAGATGCTTGGAGTATGAGAAGTTAAGGAAACTAAAGAAAGAAAAGAAAGTGAAATCGCTCAGTCGTGTCCGACTGTGCGACCCCATGGACTGTAGCCCGCCAAGCTCCTCTGTCCATGGGATTCTCCAGGCAAGAATACTGGAGAGGGGTGCCATTTCCATCTCCAGGGGATCTTTCCAACCCAGGAATCGAACCCAGGTCTCCTGCATTGCAGGCAGATGCTTTATCCTCTGAGCCACTAGGGAAACCCCAAGGAAACTAAAGATAATTGAATTACACCCTACATTGTAGGGAGTGCCTGCCTATATTTTTCTATTGAAATAATAAAAGGGAGAACTAATGAATGAATGAGTATTGCATGTATTTTTCAGGCGAGCTCTGATGGTTATGATATTTCCTGCTTTTCAAATGTAAATGAGAAATGTTTGATAATTGCGCTTCTCAGGAGTAGAAAATTGACATGAGCTCAGAATTAAATATCAAAGTGAGAAGCAATGACTGAACTCTTTAGCCAGTTGGTTTTATGGGGTCCACAGACTGGGTTACAGAGACCACGTGCCCACATCTGACCCAGGCAGTTTCATGTTTGTGGGGGTGTGGACGCACAAGGGCTACCAGCCCTGTGGCCTCCATCATGTCACGCCCTCCAGCCTTTGATATGGTTCCTTTTTGGAGCTCTGGCCTTGACAGTCATGGGTTTTTGAGATACGGCAGAAAGAGGATATGTGACTTGATGCCCTGCATTAATAGATAAGCTAGCCTTGAACAAATTCTCTTAGCCTCAGTTTCCTCACTGGTAAAATCATTTTACTAACTTCTACCTTCAGGATTCTTCTGACCGTTCAGTGGGCAAGTACACATGAAAGTAATTTTTAACTATACACACACTACGGACGTGAGTTCTTCTTTTTTATTATTTTTTAAAATGTCATTGAAGAGGATATACAAGCTCCTGATAATGATGCCAGAAAGGGATTCCTTATTTGAATTTTAATCCATCTTTCAACCTCCAAAGCTTTCTGTCCCAATTGCTGTTAAAGTATGATGTTCTTGAATAAGAGGCTTCCCTGCTGGCTCGGGGTAAAACAAATCCACGTGCCAATGCAGGAGACTTAGGAGACGTGGGTTTGATCCCTGGGTTGGGAAGATCCCCTGATGGAGGGCATGGCAACCTACGCCAGTGTTCTTGCCTGGAGAATCCCATGGACAGAGGATTCTGGTGGGTGACAGTCCATAGGGTCACAAAGAGTTGAACGCATCTGAGCAACTGAGCATGAACTCGTGTTCTTGAATAAACATGAAAAGTTCCACTCTCTGTCAAGATAAAACACAAATTCAGTGTTTTTAAAATTTCAGTGGATCTGTTGGTGGGAATGCAAACTAGTACAGCCACTATGGAAAACAGTGTGGAGATTCCTTAAAAATTGCAAATAGAACTGCCTTATGAACCAGCAATCCCACTGCTGGGCATACACACCGAGGAAACCAGAACTGAAAGAGACACATGTACCCCAGTGTTCATTGCAGCATTGTTTATAATAGCCAGGACATGGAAATAACCTAGATGTCCATCAGCAGATGAATGGATAAGAAAGCTGTGGTACATATACACAATGGAGTATTACTCAGCCCTTAAAAGAATAAATTTGACTCAGTTCTAATGAGATGGATGAAACTGGAGCCGATTATACAGAGTGAAGTAAGCCAGAAAGAGAAACACCAATACAGTATACTGACACATATATATGGAATTTAGAAAGATAGTAATGATGACCCTGTATGTGAGACAACAAAAGAGACACAGAGATATAGAATGGACTTTTGGCCTCTGAGGGAGAGGGAGAGGGTGGGATGATTTGGGAGAATGGCATTGAAACATGTATACTATCATGTAAGAAACGAAGTGCCAGTCTATGTTCGATACAGGATATAGGATGCTTGGGGCTAGTGCACGGGGATGATCCAGAGAGATGATATGGGGTGGGAGGTGGGAGGAGGTTTCAGGATTGGGAGATCGTGTACACCTGTGGCTGATTCATGTCAATGTATGGCAAAACCGATACAGTATTGTAACATAGAATAAAGTAAAAATAAAATTAAAATAAATAAATAAATAAAAAACCCCAACGGGAAAAAATAAGTAAAGCAAAATAATGAAAAAAAATAAAATTTCAGTGGATGAGTGTTATAAAACATCTGTAATAATCTAAAAAGGTACCATAATCATAACAATTGAATTAGAAACTAAGAATTCACTACATCAGAGACATTATTCAAATAACCTTCTAAAATACATGTGTGGCACAGTTTTAGTCAGGTATCTATGGAAACAGCTGCATATTAATTCTTGAGCTAGGCGATACTGTGTTTTATTTGTTCACACACAGCCGCAGGCTCCAAAGTGTTGGCATCTTCCAACATTTATAATAAAGAAAGATGGTTTGCCTGCTCAGAAGCAGACTTTTGATGACAATGATAAAGTTTAAGCTTTAGGGCTCCTCGCTTATAAGGCCGTTCTAAGGCCCTCCAAGGGGTCCTCTGAAGTTTGCAGTTACAATTTGTGATGTTTTTCTTTTTTTAATGTATTGGGTAAATGTCAGCCATTTTTCTAAAAAATAAGTGTATTCATTTTACTATTGGCTGTGCTGGATCTTCGTCACTGCACGAACTTTCTTCTAGTTGCAGTGAGGGGGCTACTTTTTTGTGGTGTGGCGGCTTCTCATTGTGGTAACTTCTCTTGTCGTGAATTTGGGGCTCTAGGGTGCAAGGGTTGTAGTCGTTGTGGCTCCTGGGCTTTAAAGCACAGGTTCAGTATTTGTGGTGCATGGGCTTAATTGCTCCGGGGTATGTGGGATCTTCCTGGATCAGGGATAGAACCCGTGTCTCCTGCGTTGGCAAACGGATTCTTGACCGTTGAGCCACCACGGAAGGCCTCGTGATGTTTTTCTTAAATAGGATCCCTTCAACCTATTGGAGTCTCAGGACCCACAAGTCTGGATCAGCCCACTTGGAATCAATGGGAAATTCTCTCCCCACCACACCTTCAAGGCTGAAGTCTTCACTTGGCAAATACCCAAGTGGTTCCCATCCAAGGGCATGGATGCTAGTTTGGAAATGTGTGTGCTCTGCCGCATCCATCCAAATATTCTTGGAAAGCAAAAACCAAAAAACGCCCCCATACCACTAAAAGCTTTTTCCACATGAGGATTTGCAGTTGTCCAAAAGGTATATGTTTCTGTAGCCAGTTAATTGAAGCAACATTTGGTAGCTTTTATACCGTTGCTTCTCGGCACCTATGAGAGCATGTTATTATAACAGATTGTGAAGTGACCGTGGTCTGAAAACCAGAATTGAGGGAAATGTCGCCTAGAGTTCTCCAAAGACAAGCCTGTCTGATTTCTGACTTTTTCGGTGTTAGAATTTCACTGGAAAATTTGTTTCTTGGACAGCTCCTACTGTGTTCACAGGTGACTTAATCGATGCTGAGACTCAGAAAGACTTGGTTTAAGTTCCAGTTTTGCACCTTATTGACTGCATAAGCTTGGGCAAAGACTATAGCTCCCTTGGTTTTCCTATCTGTTAAATTGGCCATAATCCAACTCCCTTCACGAAATTATTGAGAGACTTATATGAAATAAATGTGCTGGTGTGACTGAAGGACAGGGACTACCAGACCCCACTGTCCCACCGCTCCTCTGGGTCACTCCTAGTGTCCCCAGAGGGCCAGGTTCCTGCTTCTCTGACGGCGCTTACTGAAATGAGCCAGGAAGGGTTCCTGCACCTGGATTCCCCACCGGCTGTGCGTTCTCGGGGCTGGAGTCTAATCAGCTCCTAGGAACACTTCAGACATGACCCTGTTTATTGAAGGAAATTGAATTGAATAGTCAAATAGAGGCAAATAGGCATGCTCTTTTGGTGTGTAATAGAATATCAGAGTGACATGTGGTGTGTGTCATTTGCAAATATACAGTCAAGAGGACTTCCAGGGCAAGGCATATCTAATTTCTAAAGTCCTGATGAATTTTATTTTTGTTAAAATGTGGACCTTTTTTTTTAAGTCTTTATTAAATCTGTTACAATATTGCTTCTGTTTTACATTTTAGTTTTTTGGCCTGTGGCATCTTAGCTCCCCAGCTAGGGATTGAACCCACATCTCCTGCATTGGAAAGTGAATTCCTAACCAATGGACCACCAGAGAAGTCCCCTGATGAATTTTAGAAAGGATTTTTGAGTGTTGGGGAAATTATAAAATGCCTTCCTGCCACAGGAGGGCTTTCTTATCCCTTGACCTTGGAGGTGGGTTAAAACCTCTCTTGGGACATCTGTTTCTTTTCTAAACCTTGGGGACTAGCTTCCCACATGCTGTAAAGAGCAAGGATTAGGGAACCCCTGTTGCCACAGCTCTTAGTTCCAGACCAGTGCCACCTTTTCAGTCCCCCTGGCAAAAATATGGACAATGGCCACCTTTCAAACAGCCGTAAATCTTGTGAGTAGATAGTGGAAGGCTGCGATTTCAAATCCCAGTATCTCCATAATCATAATTGCCAGCAACAACAACAAAACAAAAACAGAAGTAGATGAAAAATAGCTTCTGTCTAACCTCCAGATTCTAAGTCTTGTAGAAAAGCATCTAATTGTCAAAACCCAAATCAGCTCCAGAACTGCAGGATTTGGGGGAAATGTAGACACTAACTTTTCAGTCTCTAATTCAGAAAAGAATGTTTATGGCCTTTTCACTTTTTTGACTGTAACTCCTAGTGTTGTTGTTGTTGTTTTTGGTAACTCTCAGTTTTAAAAATCACTTACTGCTCTCTCTTCCCCTATGGGCTAACGATTAGGTTTCTTTTCTTTTCTTTTTTAAATTGGAGTATAATTGTTTTTCAATGTTGTTAGTTTCTGCTGTACAGCAAAGTGAATCAGCTATATGTATACATATATCCCCTCCCTCTTGAACCTCTCTCCCACCCTCCTCATGCTTCTCTTCTAAGTGAGGTGTCTGTTTTATACAGCAGATTTCCACTAGCTAGCTATTTCACACATTGTTGTTGTTCAGTCACTAAGTCATATCTGACCCTTGGCAACCCCGTGGACTCTCCTCTGTCTTCCACTGTCTCTGGGACTTTGCTAAAATTCATGTCCATTGAATCAGTGATGCTTATATAGGTCATTGCTACTCTCCCAATTGTTCTAGCATTTAAGGGCCATCCCAAACTGTTTCCAGTGGAATTCTCAAGTCTCAGTTCTGACCAGTGCCTCTCTACCAAGAACCTAGCATACTGGTGAGCTTTTCCACAAGCTTGCCTTCTTTCATCTCTTCTCCACATCTTTGCCCATTGCCTGAATGTTTTCCTCTGATTCTGTCCAGGAAGCTCCTTTTTTTTTTTTTTTAAAGACACTGTAATATCCAGCTGGAATGTCTCATCCTCAATAAAGCTTCTTTGTGAAGTAGGCAGAATGAGATTTAGTGCCTGCTTTAGTACTTACTTCCATCTGATGGCTCAGATGGTAAAGGATCTGCAATGCAGGAGTCCCAGGTTCGACCCCTGAGTCAAGAAGACCCTTTGGAGAAGAGAATGGCAACCCATTCCAGTATTCTGGCCTGGAGCCTTCCATAGACAGAGCAGCCTAGTGGGCTACAGTCTATAGGATCACAAAAGTTGGATGTAACTGAGTGACTAACACTTCCTTCCACTCTATACCTGAAAACTCAGATTCAAAGACATTAAGTAATTTGTCCAAGATCAGAAAATTAGTGAGCGCATGCCAAAAAAAAATTAGTTCTTCTGGTTGTGATTTCTGACCTACATATCATCTTTTTACTGAAAATAGCACAATGCTTAATCGTGTTACCTGCATCTGAGAAAAGTAGTGAACTTTGTGGGAAAGAGCCTTTTAGCATTCTCTGAAAAGACTGAAATCCTCAAGCCTTAAGAAGTGCTTAAAGAGAGATTTTCAAGAGAGGCTACTTAGCAGCAGGTTTAGTGCCTAATGTCTTCTAGGCTAACAAATGTGTTCTTTATTTCTCACATTTGACTAAATTCCTTTAGGAGAACAGAGCATCTCCCCAAGTGTCATATTGCCTTTGGTTTATCATTGCATTCCCAAAGGGCAAAAGAAAGTGCCTTCTTTTTATTTCATGAAGTTATAGTGGTTGATACATCAGACTAGACCCTCAGCTAGAGGTTGCCACGGATGTGCTGAGCCTCGGCCAGGGTGAGACGGATGACGAAGGTGTGCATTGCCACATCATGGGCAGATCTACAGGTGTCCTATATGCCAAGTTCTCTGCTAAGCAATCATCTCGGGAGTGAACAGGGGTATTTTGTGGCTGGCATTTTTAAAACTGCCAATGAACGGTGATAATAAAAAGCAGAACAACCTTAATCCTTTTATTTATTTATTTATTTATTTATTCCGTTGCTCTGCACAGCCTGTGGGATCGTAGTTCCCTGACCGAGGATTGAACCTTGGCCCTCAGCAGTGAAAGTGCAGAGTCCTAACCACTGAACCACCAGGGAGTTCCCCGGTTATAATGATCACCCACTAATGCCATAATCTTTGTCCTCATCCTGCACCATGAGCATGAGCTAGATGTTTGACCCAAGCAGAGCCCTGAGCAGACATATTGCATCTTGAACTCCGCAAGAATTTTCTCAAAAAACAACCAAAGGATAAGGACCAAGAGCTCCCAGTGGCTGAGAAGTCAGAGAGGAGGATGAAACTGACCTTGAGGGAGAAGGAGAGACCCAAGTTTTAGGGAAAGAGTCATTATGGGTCTCTGGTTCTTTTGGTTTCCAAAGTCCAGGTTTTGCCCCCAGATTCCTTAAGACATCAGTATAGTTATGATAAAGCCTGATTTTGCTTCAGCTGTGTCAACTAGGATATCTGTCTCTTTATCACCAAAGGAATCAGATAATATAGCCACTTCCTCACTAAGCCTGTGTTGGTTTCTGGAGGTGGAAAAAAACATGCTTTTTGCTCTCAAATGCATCCCAGTTTAGGGAGGGTGCTGTGCTGTGCTAAGTCGCTTCAGTTGTGTCCCACTCTTTGCAAACCTGTGTATGGACTGTAGCCTTCAGGGTCCTCTGTCCATGGCATGCTCCAGACAAGAATACTGGAGCGGGTTGCCGTGCCCCCTCCTCCAGGAGATCTTCCTGAACCAGGGATCGAACCCTCATCTCTTAGGTCTCCTGCATTGGCAGGAGGGTTCTTTACCACTAGTGCCATCCAGGGCCCTTAGGGAGAGTGACAGACACCCAAATAAGAACTGTAAAATCCCTTTAGCTGAAGTCATCTGGATGGGAGGCTGCTTGGTAAACTGAAAAAGTAGGTTGAAATGGGAGCTTATGGGAATTCAATTTAAATATTTTATTTGTAGTTTAAATATAGAATAATAGGTTCATTATCTGGTCTCTTTGGAGAAGGCGATGGCACCCACCTCCAGTACTCTTGCCTGGAGAATCCCATGGATGGAGGAGCCTGGTAGGCCGCAGTCCATGGGGTCGCAAAGAGTCGGATACGACTGAGCCGATTTCACTTTCACTTTTCACTTTCATGCATTGGAGAAGGAAATGGCAACCCACTCCAGTGTGCTTGCCTGGAGAATCCCAGGGACGGGGAGCCTGTGGGCTGCCATCTATGGAGTCGCACAGAGTCGGACACGACTGAAGCAACTTAGCAGCAGTAGCAGCAGCATCTGGTCTCTTAAAAATAAGGCCAAGGTATTTTTTCAAGCAGAGGTCTATTGTTTCTTACAGAGACCACAGCTACTAGTGCATCAGTCAAATTTTCTAGCTCTTTAAAATGGAGCCACATATTTAAAAGTACTCTCAAAATTATCAGAGTGATTTCTGGACTTTTATTATTTTTTCCACAAATGTCTGGCTTGCTGACATCTAGTTTGGGTGCAATGTTGTAGCTACGCAATATTACCAAGTCTCTCCAAAGTATTCAATTCCATTTTTATATAAATAGCATCCTATATTCTTACTCCATATTTTTATTTTACCATTCATTACCGCTAGAATATTATCTCTGCAAAGGTGAGTACCATGTCTGGTTTTGTCAACTGCCTATTCTCCATGCCCAGCCCTGCACCTGTCACATAGCACCTACACCTTGACATGAGCAACAAGTGAATAAATGGATGAATTATAATTAAGTTTCAAGGAAAAAAGAAATGGGCTTCACTATGCACTTACCAACTGTGTGACTCTGAACTGCTTCATTTGGCTAAAATTCTTTAAATCTCAACATCTTATATATATCAATAAAATGCAATGAAAGTAGTAACCTACTGTCAATTTAAAAATAGTCACAACCTGGAAATTGAGTTATTTTGTATTTGGTGGGAATTCTCAGGACTTCAAGCCCGGGAGACAGCATCTCAAGTGACTCTGAGAGAACTGTTGCAAGGAGGCAGGTGGGGAGGAGTCAGGTTAGATAGACGTTTGCAGCAAAAGGCAGGTAGTCTGAACATCAAAAGGTTATTGTTAATTAAGGAAAATCAGGTATCTCAAATTAAGGACTTTGGTGCTCTTTCATGCATGGGAAAATGCAAGCCTCTGGGCTCACTGAAATCATTCCTTTCATATGCATCTCAGCTATCTGGGGCCAGCATCCTGCTTCCTGGTTTTTTTACATTCCTAGTTCCTCAATCACTGTAGGGAGGACTCAGAAACTGGATCACAGGCTCAGAGATTCACATTTGGAGGCCAGAAATCCCTGAAGGCTGTCCCATCCTTGTTTACCGGTAAGGCAGCAAAGACTCCATTTCACACTACTGTGGGCTTCCCAGGTGGCTCTAGTGGTAAAGGACCCACCTGCCAATGCGAGAGATGTTAAGAGACATGAGTTCAATTCCTGGGTCAGGAAGAATACCCTGGAGGAGGGCATGGCAACCCACTCCACTGTTCTTGCCTGGAGAACCCCATGGACAGAGGAGCCTGATGGGCTGTGGTACTGTAAGACCTCGGGCCTTTTCTCGGGAACCATCGCCCCAAAGACCACAGTGAATCGAATTTGATGCAATCAGCAAGAGGATTTATTAGGCCGGCGCGCCGGGGTTCGATCTCCTTAGGAGGAGTGAACCTCGAACGCCAGTCGTGAGGGACTTTTATACAAAAAAATCACAGGTAGGTGGGGATGAGGTCAGGGTATGGGATACAATGAAGTAGGGGCCATAGGTGAGGTGGATACATTTGATTGGTGGGAAAAGTTTGCAGGTAATTAAGTTGAAACGGTTGGCTGATCACCCTGCGGCATTTGGTCAATTTTTACCCAGAAAAGTCCGACAGAGAGATACATTCTTGGGAGGGGGTTTCCTTGACCAGGTCATAAGTTATCTGTTAAGAATCGGTCAGGAGGCTCTGAGTCACCAGATAAGGAGTAAGCTATTTTCCTTGAGGCACAGCCTGCCTTCCGGGCTTAAATTTTAACCTAAGTCCTTCATTCCCCTCTTCTTCTTGTCCGTGATTTCAATCCTGAAATCATAGAGTGAGGGATTGCGGCATACCGTTACCTTGGCATGAGCACTCGCACTGGTGCTTGTGCGTTTCTTGATAAAGGAGAGCAACTACTTAAAAATGCAAAGCTAAGAGATGAAGAAAGTTAGGATTACAAGAATAGTCATGGTATCATAAACAAACTTATATAACCTTTTTAACATCTATACCTTACAATCATTAAGAAAACAGCCACCAATCTTCCATTTTATTGTGTGCAGAGCATAGTGTCCCCGTCTCTGGAGCGTGACGGGTGCATTTTAAATGTCCATTGAGGGGAGACGGGTCAGGGAGCCAAGGAATGCCCTGGGTTGTTACTTAGGTCAGGCGGCTTTCAGATTTAACCCGTTACAGGCAATTCTCTCGCAGCTCCCTCTTCTTTATCTTTTAGGCGCTCTAAAAGATGGTGATGGTGCAGCATGTTACAGTAGACAAGCACCTTTATATGCAGAAATTCTTTTACAATGCCTTTAATAAGGCATGGTGCTAGGCACATCAGGGCAAGGATAGCAATTAACACGATGCCTACAGCCACCATGCTCTGCCACAAAGAATGAAGACTGGGAAAGTTAGAAACCAAATTCTTCACAAAATCTTCAGCAGTTTGAACAACATCTAAAGTGGCCGAAAGCGCGTTCTCTATATCTAATATTTCATTGTGTAACTGCAGCAAATCAAGAGAAATATTAGAATTATACCATATGCCTTGTAAATGTCTTTTGATCTTTTCCCACGGGAAGTCAGATATATTATAAGGTTTTTTTGTGACACAGATCCACTTGTAATTAACATGACATTGAATCTTCATTCTGAGGTCTAAGCTTTGAACCTCTTCTCCTAAGACTCTGAGAGTATCATATAAAGCGGACAGCTTATTTTCTATTTTTTATCAATATCCTCTTGTGTTCCCATAACCCTTGTGACATTATAAGACAGAGAATCAACAACTTTGGCATCCTGCACGGATTGAGCAAGGGAAACAGAGGCAGTAACAGTGGTCGCTATTAAGGAGATCAACGATATCACACCCAGAACAATTAATCCCAGGCCTCTTTTGGGCGGCCGAGGGGCGGCATTGATGTGTTGTAGTAATTGCAATGCCGTTTCATCATACCAATCTTCTTCTATTTTGACGGGGAGCATAACAAAAGCAGGTTGTTTTACCACTAATATCTGCTCTCTGACGCTCATGCCTCTGATACAATTAGTGAGAGTACAATTAAAACAAGACATATGGTAAACATTCTGAGTGACATTAACAGAAACATTTCCAACCAAAATCATAAAGGGGTAAGGCACACATGATCTAGGATATCTAAATCCAGTAATCCCTATATCTCCATATCTTGTTCCACCTTTATTAGCCTGTCTATATAGCATGTTGCCGGGGCCAAAGGCCGCTAAAAGCTTCAGATCTCAGTTTGAAATACCTGACGATGTCCGAGTGCCAAAATAGGAGGGTGTTGTCCTCTATATTCAGGATAATCTGGGGTACCTGCAGGTGCCCAGTCCCAGAGATAAACACTGTTATTATTATTTATGTTATAAACGGTGGCATTGCGTCCCGGCACAGAGTCCATGGCACATCCATTCCCTCGCTAATTCCCAGATGGCGACCACAGTAAGGTATATCGAGCGGCCCCTACGCCCTTTTGGTGTGAAATGGCCCCAGCGTCGTCAGAAATTCCTGAAATATATACACGAGGGTAGGAAGTGACAGGGGGAGACATTTATACAGTAAGACTTGGGGGTATCGTATGAAAAACACATAGGGAACCGTGAAGAAAACCCATAGAAGGAAATATTAGCTTGTTGGTGTTGAATGTGTGCGTCAGAGACTCCTCCCAGAAGAGCAGTATCATTTACGTATACCGGCAATGTTTCTTCATCCCCCCTACAGACTGGAGCATGGGGGGTCAGGAACGTAGGCCCAATACGTATGAGCGGTCCCTTGATGCAGAGTCAGGAGGTTTAGGTAGAGGATGGTCAGGAATCCGGTATCGACAGAGCCTGAGCTTTAAAGGGTGAGAGGTGCTATGAGCCTTCCATTGAGGCGTCGGTTCTGGTGCAGCTTTAACGTGGGAGGCGTGGATCCAGGATGAGATTCCGTCAACCTTGATGGCAGTAGGGGTCGTAAGCAGGACAATGTAGGGTCCTTTCCACCTGGGCTCTAGATTATGTTGCCGATGTCGGCGAACGTAGACGGAGTCCCCCACCTGGAACGGATGGGCCTCTTCTGGGGTACCAGGTTGGTAGGCTGCAGCAAGCTGAGTCCACACCTCTTTCTGAACCAGCTGGAGTCCCTTTAGCCTAGCACATAGATCACCATTGTTAAAGTTTCAGGGGTCAAATCCCTCTCTAAGTGTCAATATGGGGGGGGTGCTCCATACAAAATTTCAAAAGGGGTGAGACCAAGGTGAGAGGGCGTGTTTCTCACCCGGAACAGAGCCAGAGGAAGGAGCACCATCCAGTCAGTACCGCCAGTCTCTAAGGACAATTTAGTTAGGGTCTCTTTTAGAGTTCTATTCATTCTTTCTACCTGCCCTGAACTCTGGGGTCTGTATGCACAATGTAATTTCCAATCGGTCCCCAGAAACTTAGCTAACTCCTGACTTATTTGGGCAGTAAAAGCCGGCCCGTTATCTGACCCTAACATCTTTGGCGCTCCGAAGCGCGGAAAAATTTCTTCTAGAATTTTCTTAGCTACTATGAGGGCACTTTCATTTTTGGTGGGGAATGCTTCCACCCATCCTGAGAAAGTATCCACAAAAACCAGCAGATATTTATTGCCGTACCGCGCAGGACATACCTCGGTGAAATCCACTTCCCAGTAGGCCCCGGCCCGGTCTCCACGCAGCCGCTTACCTTGGCCTGTCTTGTTTCAGCCGGCATTTACCTCTTGGCAAGGTCTGCAATTCAGGACCACTTGCTCAGCCAATTTAAAAGTCCCGGCACCTCATATCCTGCTTTAATTAAAAGAGAGACTAGCTTTTTAGCCCCTAAGTGAGTCCAATGGTGCATTTGTTTTAACATTTCTCTGGCTTCTCCTTCTGACGTAGCCTGTTTCCCTCTGGGCCGCGGAGAGGGGCTAGAATTACTTTTATCTTCTGAGCATATTGCCAGCAATCTCGATAGCCCGTCTTTTGTCACCGCCTCTCGCGCAGCTTGATCGGCCATATTGTTTCCCTCAGTTACCAGGGACCAATCTCGTTGATGTCCAGGGCAGTGGATTACACTAATCTTTTTGGCAACATCAGGGCAGCCAACAATGCCAGGATTTCGTTTTTGTTTTTAATCTCTTTGCCGGCAGATGTAAGTAACCCTCTCTGTTGGTAAATAGCTCCATGGACATGTGCAGTTGCGAAGGCATATCTACTATCAGTGTAAATGTTGGCCTTTTTCCCTCGTGCCAGTTCTAAGGCCTTTGTGAGGGCAATCAGCTCGGCTTTTGGGGCTGACGTACCTTGAGGGAGGGCAGCTGCCCAGATTACCTCAGTCCCATCGACCACCGCTGCCCCTGCCCGCCGCCTTCCTTCTTCAAGAAAACTGCTTCCGTCCGTATACCATGTCACCTCGGCATCCTGAGCGGCTGGTCCGAGAGATCATGACGAACTCCATGTACTCCCGCCAGAATTTCTTGACAGTCGTGGGTCACCTCGGACTGGCTGGGGTCCGGCAGCAGCGTGGCAGGGTTAAGTCCGGTAGCCGGCGTGAACCTGATTCGCTCAGAGTTTAGGAGCAACGTCTGATAGTGGGTCATCCTGGCGTTAGTTAGCCATCTCTCGGGGGGTTGGCGAATCACACTTTCTAAAGCGTGGGGCACAGTGACAATTAAGTTGTGCCCCAGTGTCAGCTTGTCTGCATCTTTTACTAGGACTGCCACGGCAGCCACTATACGCAAACAATTCGGCCAGCCAGCAGCCACGGGGTCCAGTTTCTTTGACAAATATGCCACCGGCCGATTCCATGGTCCCAGCTTTTGGGTGAGGACCCCTTTGGCAATGCCATTATTTTCAGCCACATAGAAATGGAACGGCTTGTCCACATCTGGAAGTCCCAGGGCAGGGGCTGACAACAAGGCGCACTTAATGTTGTCAAAAGCCTTTTGCTCGCTCTTTCCCCAGACAGAAGGGTGTACTGCCCTTGGTCAGGGGGGTACAAGGGAGCGGCCATCTCTGCGAACCCCGGAATCCAGAGCCTGCAGAACCCTGCAGTGCCCAAGAACTCCCTTACTTGTCGGGAGTTTTCGGGGCCGGTATTCTGGCCACCGCCTCTTTCTGGCCTCCGAGGCCATCGCTTCCCATCTCTGAGTTGGTACCCCAGGTAACTAACCTGTTGCTGGCAGATCTGGGCCTTTTGGCAGAAGCACGGTAGCCGAGGGTGCCAAGTTCGATCAGTAAAGTCTCAGTCCCTTTCCTGCACTCCTCTGTGGTATCAGTGGCCAGAAGCAAGTCATCTACATATTGGAGCAGAGTTACCTGGGGATTTGTGGCGCGGAAGTGCGCGAGGTCCTGGTGGAGGGCTTCGTCAAAAATTGTTGGCGAGTTCTTGAATCCTTGCGGCAGCCTGGTCCACGTTAGCTGTCAGGAGAGTCCTGTAAGAGGGTCTTTCCACTCAAAAGCAAAAATAGGCTGGCTAGCGGGGCTGAGTCGTAGGCAGAAGAAGGCATCTTTCAGGTCCAAGACAGTGTACCACTTCCGGCTGGGGAGAAGGGTGCTCAGCAGGTTGTAGGGGTTGGGCACTGTTGGGTGTAGGTCGGATACCCGCTTGTTGACTTCTCTCAGATCCTGTACAGGCCGGTATTCGCCCGTTCCAGGCTTCCGGACCGGAAGCAACGGGGTGTTCCAGGCCGATTGGCACTTTATCAAAATTCCCAGATCAAGAAACCTTTGAATATGTGGGCGGATCCCATCTCGAGCCTCTTTACTCATCGGGTGCTGGCGGACTGAGATGGGGGTGGCAGAGGCCTTGATTTCTACCACCACTGGGGGCTGGTGGACGGCCATTCCCATGCCCGAGACTTCAGCCCAGGCTAGGGGGTCTTAGCCATCCAGTCCTGCATATTCATGGTCTCGGGGAAGGGCTCTCATATAGCCTGTATTCATCTTCTAGCCTCAGGGTCAAAACCTGCAACGGCCTTCCTTCCCCGTCTGTCACCGTGGTGCCCTCGGTGTGAAAGTGGATCTGAGCCCCCCACTTTCGTGAGCAAGTCCCGTCCCAGCAAGGGGTAAGGGCATTCAGGGATCACAAGGAACGAGTGGGATACCCGGCCCACGCCAAGGTCCACTGTTCTTCGGGTAGTCCATGGGTATTGTCGATACCCTGTAGCGCCCTGTACCCATGCCTTTTTGTGGACAATGCCCCTCCGGATTGTAATAGGACGGAGTGTTGGGCTCCTGTGTCTACCAGAAACTGTACGGGCTTCCCCTCCACCTTTAGAGTTACCCTAGGCTCGGGGAGGGGGTCTGAGCCCGTCCCCCTAATCTTCTTCTTCTATGGCCAGGATTTTGTTGGGGGTGGCGGACCTTCCCCTCTCTTCTTCTGAGGGCAGTCTTTGAGCCAATGCCCCTTCTCTTTACAGTACGCACACTGATTTTTGTCTAGTGGTGGTTTGGTTCCTGTCCTGCTTTTACTGTGGTCTCTTGGCCCAGTTCTATCATCTCTCTTTCCTTCTTTAATCACTGTAGTCAGAATTTTTGCCAAGTCTTTTGCCTGTCTTTTCTCTCTCTCTATCTCCCGTTCATTCTGCTCCCGGATCCTTCTTTCCTCCTTTTCTTCTTCTGTTTCCCTTTTATTAAACACCTTGTCTGCTTCTTTGATCAAATCTTGAAGAGAGAATCCCTGTAACCCATCTAGTCTCTGTAACTTTCTCTTAATATCTAGGGCTGATTGATCAATAAAGGCCATGGCCACTGTAGCCCCTATGTTCTTCAGATGTGGGATCGTAGGGGGTAAATCTCTTGAATGCCTCTATTAACCTATCTAGGAATACAGTAGGTGACTCAGTAGGCCCCTTGAGTCACTTCCCTTACCTTAGCCAAATTGGTGGGGCGCCTTGCTGCCCCTCGGAGACCCGCCACCAGAGCCTGGCGATAGACCCTCAGGTGCTCCCTACCTGCCGGAGAATTGTAGTCCCAGTCAGGTCTCGTCAGGGGAAACCAGCATCTATTTCATTAGGAAGCGCTGTGGGACGTCCGTCATCTCCTGGCACATTTTTGTGAGCCTCAATAGTACTCCGCTGTCTTTCTTCTGTAGTGAGCAAGGTCTGCAACAATTGCTGACAATCATCCCAAGTGGGCTGATGTGAGAAAACAAGAGATTCTGTTAAGGAGGTTAGGGCCTGGGGTTATCAGAGAAAGAGGGGTTGTTATTTTTCCATTTGTAAAGGTCAGAGGCAGAGAATGGCCAATATTGGAGTGGCCGAACCCCACGGTCATCAGGGGCCCGTTCTCCCCGGAGAGGAGAGCGGTGGAGTCCGGGGTGACAGCTCTACGGCTCCGCGTTCCTGCCGCCGGGCCCATTTCTTCCCCTTCTTTTGGCTGTTCAGGCAAGGCGATCGCTTGTGCCCTCTGAGGTGCCGGAGGTGGGACCTGTACAGGCGGGTAGAGTGGGGGAGAATCTAAAAGTAAGAAGTCAGTTTGCAGGTCTGGATATATATTCTTGACGGGAGCCTTTGTCTCTTCTTTCTTTGCCGTGGATTTTTAGGGCAAAGATCTTTGCAGCAGGCTCAACGGCTTTCCTGTGGGGAAAACGAAGGTCGAACCCACACCGAGGGTGAACGGACCAGGTCTTCCCAGACCATAATATATGGCACCTGGTCCGGGTGCTCAGTAGCAGGGGTGAAAATTACAGTTTTAACCTGTTTGACTTGTTCTGAAGAGAACGACCCGTCTGGCGACCAGCCGGTATTAAAACTGGGCCAATCTACTGCACATAAACTCTGCCATTTCCTTTTTTCACTGTCATGGAAAGATCATGGGCCCGATTTTTTTACTTCTGTCCAATGATCTACCGTCAGAGACAACGGGGTTGTCACAGTCTGTCCCATCGTCAGTTTGTCACAAAAATGAACACTACTTGAGTACAAAGTAAGACGAGTAGCAGCGGAAAAAATCAGATAAAAGCGGCTGCTGTAAACTTTTGCCCTCGGCAAGTCTTGAGCAGATGAGCTTCCTAGCTCCACAGATACAGAATTCAGGCGGAGGGGAATCTCACGACCCCCACTCCCAGGTCGGCGTTCCAGGCGTCCCTGGCAAACGCCACAGATACAGACGGACAGGCGCGCCCCACAGATACAGACAGACAGGTGCGCGAGGGCACAGATCCTTGTTTCAGCAGCCGGAGAAGACCAGGGGGAAGAAAAGAAAGATTACTGAGGATAGCCACCAAAAATCCTACCGGGAATGGTGGCGGCCAGAGAGGTGGACTTATGGCGTGCTTTGAGTTCACTCGTGTGCCTATGCCGTTGCACGGAAGTTTTCTTGCTGGGGGCGGGCGCCCTAGCAGCTTCTGGCCCGTTCCGTGACCCCCTTATCCTGTCACGGAGTCTTCAAGTAGCAGGCGCCCTAATGGCTTTTAAGTGCCTGACCCGTGCCCACAAAAGGTAATATTAGGCCATATCCTCACAAGAAAGACAAGGAAGTTTCACCCAGCCGGGCGATAGTTACTGGGGCTCACTTGTCATAAGGCCTTCAAAGTCCACCAGGGAGTAGCCCTGGCCGGGACTAATCAGTTGCCTCACATCCGCTCGCCTGTTCACTGAAACTCCCGAAGGACAAAGTCAAGCAGCAGGAGAGAAAGGTGAGACAATACAAATTTAACACAGAGCAGACTAGTCACAGACCTTTTACAGACGTACACGGAGACACAGAATTGCTCGAGCGTACCTCCGAATTCAAAAGCCAAAGGGTCTGAGTGAGTGAGGCGATCCCGGACGAGCCCCCAAATG
Source organism: Nanger dama (assembly GCA_917880005.1). Taxonomy (NCBI): domain Eukaryota; kingdom Metazoa; phylum Chordata; class Mammalia; order Artiodactyla; family Bovidae; genus Nanger; species Nanger dama. The sequence continues at coordinate 2,103,118 of CAKJTW010000074.1, read as the reverse complement.
TAAGACCTCGTGGCCTTTTCTCGGGAACCGTCGCCCCAAAGACCACAGTGACTCGAATTCGATGTAATCAGCAAGAGGATTTATTAGGCCGGCGCGCCGGGGTTCGATCTCCTCGGGAGGAGTGAACCTCGAACGCCAGTCGTGAGGGACTTTTATACAAAAAAATCACAGGTAGGTGGGGATGAGGTCAGGGTATGGGATACAATGAAGTAGGGGCCATAGGTGAGGTGGATACATTTGATTGGTGGGAAAAGTTTGCAGGTAATTAAGTTGAAACGGTTGGCTGATCACCCTGCGGCATTTGGTCAATTTTTACCCAGAAAAGTCCGACAGAGAGATACATTCTTGGGAGGGGGTTTCCTTGACCAGGTCATAAGTTATCTGTTAAGAATCGGTCAGGAGGCTCTGAGTCACCAGATAAGGAGTAAGCTATTTTCCTTGAGGCACAGCCTGCCTTCCGGGCTTAAATTTTAACCTATGTCCTTCAGTACATGGGGTCACAAAGAGTTGGACACAACTGAAGTGCCTTAGCATACATGCATGGTTAATGTGAGGTTTTGATTAGATACTGAATGCAAAGCACTTGGCTCGCTACACAATGAGCGATCACTTTAAAATAAGATATTATGGGGGACTTCCCTGGTGGGCCAGTGTCTGGGACTCCAAGCTCCCAATGCAGGGTCCCTAGGTTCAATCCCTAGTCAGGGAGTTGGATCCCTCACGCCGCAACTAGCTCACACACCTTGACTAGGAATTTGCCTGCTGCCACTAAAGATCCCACATGCTGCAGCTGGGACACAGCGCAGCCAAATAAATAAGCATTTTTTTTTAAGATATTATCTATAACCCCAGGATAAGCCTCTCGGCAGAGCCTGGACCTATACTGCAGTTGACCTTGCTTGGCCTACGGTACAGAGAGTATTGGGAGGTCTCTGGTTTGCGAGGGTCTGAATGGTAAGTTCTTCCCAAAGCCATTCAGAAGCATGGGTGCGCGCAAGCTCGGAAGTACTGCCTGCCTCAGAGGACTGCCCTGCTTTCTTTCTCTTCTCCAGGACAAGCATTTGCATAAAATGAGGATGCGGTCTCCCCTCATTGTTTTCACCTTGACTTCCCCTTCAGGGTGCACTGTGGCAATAGATGCCCGTGAAGCCATTCTGATGACTGGAATAGAGCCAGTTAGATGAGAGGCAAGTCCAGGCAGGAGCCACTGAGGCCCTTGAAATCCATCCGGGCCCCTTTTCATGCAAATGGAAAACACCCGGGGAGAGAAAGAAGTGCAAAATGTGTGTACAAAGGCCACCCTGGGCCACAGTCTGGCTACCGGAGAAAGTCTTGTACCTCTGACCTCCAAAGTTGGAAAATCTGATATTCTGCCTCAGTAAGACTTGGGAATTGTATTAAGGGGCAAACTTTCCCATTTTCTTTCAGACTGTGTTTCAGGGGATTTGAATGATGTTTCTCAAGCAGCTAGCAAATCTGAGGGAAGGAAAAGTGTTGAAAATGGGCTTTTATAAGCAGACTCCAGGCAATTTCCCATGTCTGGAAGAAAATGCCTTACAGGGTGGGGAGCTGGGGCAGTTGGCAGTAGCCAGACTAGCTAGAGGCTGGCAAACCTGGGTGCTGGAGTATTTTGCTATTAAAATTTTATTTTGAAAATCTCCCATAAAGATGTTGAATTTTATGAAATATATCTTCAGAATTAATGAGGACAATATTATGATTATCCCCTTTTGATTATTAAAAGGTATTTAATGTTAAATTCTTATGTTTCTGGAACTGTAAAACAAAGGAAACAAACAAAAAATCTATTTCTGTTTGTAAACAAGGTGCATCTACCTCCTAAATAATATCTGTTGTTCTGTTCACCAGTGTCCCAGAACTAATACTCAGAAAATAAAACATGAAATGGTTTGGTCAGAAAAAGTTCTTGTGTATGATAATTTGTAACAAGTTTAAATTTTTAGTCATCTGGGAACACATTGAAATTAAAATGTTTTCTAAAAATAAATAAAAGTCTCACATAAAGTGTCTATGCCATACTTGAAGACTGAATGTGCACTGCCACTTAAAGAATCTATTTAATCTATTTAATCTATTTAATTATCCCGTGCCAGGGACTGTGATGGCTGTGGAAGGAGATGCAGTCATGAGCTGAACACAGTCTCTGCCATCTCTCTGCTCACTCATTTGTTTAGGAAGTATTTCTTTAGTACCTACAGTTTTGAGGCTCGAGTGCCCTTCAAAGCCATGATGAGGACTGACTCCCATCCAGCAGTGATTACCTGAACTGGATCACAAGTACCTGGAAATTGACAGACAGTGTAATAAGCATGAAATGGACATCAGGCAGGGGCATTTGCAGGAAGCAAGCTTCTCAGCCCCACAATGGGACAACTTTCCCGAGGGAAAACCTCATCATGTAAAGCTCTGTGGACACTTCATTGATAAAGCTCTTCACATGAGAGCAGGGTTAAATAGAGCAAAGAAGCAGCAGGAGGGAATTAACTCCAGCACCCGCCGTATTTTATTTCACTGAATTTTCTTTGCAAAGCCTTGTGAAGTAGGTGATATTATCACTATTTACCAAATCAGGGAACTAAGTCTCAGAGAGAGGATGTAGTTCACCTAGTTCTACCTTGTTATTGAGGGATGAAGGCAAGATCTGAACTCCAGTCAGACTTAGAACCTGAGGCTTTTCCCATCTCACCAAGAATCCCATCCAGGAAAAGCGTGCTAAAGGATTGCATCCTGGCTTTGCCATGTGGTAACTGTTCAGGTCATGGAAGCGATTTGATTTGATTCAGTCTGTCGGTTAAGTGAAGCTAATTATTTGTGCCTGCTTCTTTACAGGGCTTTGTGAGGAACAAATGAAAGAATGAATGGTGAAAATGCTTAGGATCCATAAATATCTGTGAAGATATGAGGAAACTATGATGATTAAAAATGCACCTGTCTTAGGGGTAGGGGTTGGGTGAGGCATGGAGTGGGTGGTTGGTGTCAGCAGATGTAAGCTGTTATAGGTTGAATGGATAAACAGCCAGGTCCTACTGTTTGGACAGAGAACTATATTCAATATCCTTTGATAAACCATAATGGAAAAGAATATTAAAAAGAATGTATATACGTGTGTGTGTGTGTGTAACTGAATCACTTTGCTGTACAGCATAAATTAATGCACAATTAGCATCATCAATCAATTATACTTAAATTTTGAAAATTAATAATAATAATAAAATGTATCTGTCTTAAACTCCTTTCCATACTAGAGCAAATTATAGAAAAAGAAAGAAGCAGATTCTTGCCTAGTTCCCACAGCACAAGATCTTTTAAGGATTTAGTTCATGTTGCTAATCAACGGGTTATTTTGTTTTTATCTACCATGTTGATCACATTGTAAAACATCTTTCTGACAAGTGTTGGGTTCCTCCTTTCAGGCTATATGTGTCTGGTTTCCTTTCCTCTCGAGGAAGAGTTGATGTCTTCTGAGCCTGATTCCTCTCCCATGTTCCCCCGTTTCAGTGACTGTAGCGCATGCTTCCTATTAACCAGACTCAAAAACCTAGCTACCACCGTGGTTACACCCTCTTTCTCTCCTGCCATCCCTCTGGTTGCCAGTCCTATAGACCATATCCCCCTTACCTCTCACCTGGTCTCCCTGCCTGCACCCTTGGCCCCTTTTGACAATTCATTCTCCAAACCACAGCCAAGGATGTTCTTTTAAAATATCAATCAGCTTATGTCATTCCTCTGCTTAGTATCATGCGGTGGCTTCTGGTTTTAGTTGGAATTAAATGCTAACATCTTAGGCAGGCCTGACACATTTATCTACACCTCCAACCTCATTGCATATCATCACACTCCTCTCTTACCACCCTCCAGCCACACCATTGCTCTCCATTTGCCTCGGGACATTTGCACTCACTGTTTCCTCTTCCTGGGGCTCTCTTCTCACACTACACAAGGCTGGCTCATTCCAAACTTTCATAAATTCATTTACATATCAGTTCCTCAGGAAGGTCATTCCTGACGCCCAATTTGGATCATGTCGTCAACCATCATAATCTCTGATCATGACCTGTTCTTCTTGGCATTTGTTACAGATAAACGTGTGTGGGCATGTTTGGGTGTGTTGTATTCAATGTTTCTATCACCTTTTAGAATGCAAGCTCCACAGTAGTAGGGCTCTCATCCATTTGGTCCACCACCATCTACCAACACTCAGCACGGCACCCAGAAAATAACAAGTACTGAGTAGACATTTGTCATGTTCCTGGAATGGTAGAAAATCAATAGTTCCTCAAGAAGTTCAGCCAAGAGCCCCGTGACTTCTACATGCTCCATCCACCCTTCCGAGACCCAGTGATCAGTTTAACAAGATTGTCCCTTGTTGACTGGAAAAGTATTGCACAACCTACAAGTTGATAGTTAGGCAGTTAGAAGAGGAAAAAAGGATGGCTTTTTCCACCACAAGAATGGCAATGGCTAAAAGACAAGGAAGGGAAAAGACCGCGAAAATAGAACAAAGGAAGGTCCCAGGACTGAAGCAGGACCTCAGGTAGAACAAACAGCACTCCTGCCCAGCCCGTTTCACAGAGGGCAGGCCCAGGGAAGGAGAACACATCTAAAAGAGGAGCCAAAGGGCCCGGCGTCTCTGTGTGTGTGCGCACACACACACTCTCCCTGTCTCTCTTTGTCTCTTTCTCTCTCTGTCTTCTCTTTGTGTCTTTTGGGTCGGTATGCCCTCATGCCTCGAGGATGTATTTTCCTTTTATTTTATAAATAAAACTGAGCTATAACATGGAGCTGTAACACTGTCCAAGAGCTGTGACACGCTGAGGGCTTTAACGTCCGTCGCTTCAAATTTTTGTTGTGACGAGACAGAACCGAGGAAATTTACCCACTCCGCTAACAGTTGTGTTTTATTCAGCAGACTTTCTGAGGATTTCTAGCCTGGAACACAGCATCTCAGACATGCTGAGAAAACTGTTTCTAAGAGGCAAGGGCGGATGGGGGAGCCAGGATATATAAGAGTTTTTGCAACAAGAGACCAGGTAGTTGGAACATCAAAGGATTACTGTTAACAAAAGAAAATCAAACATGTCTCCTTAAGGAATTGGGCACTTTTCTATGTAAGGGAAGATACAAGCATCTGGGCTTATTGAAATGATGCTTTTGACATGCAGCTCCGCTCTCTGGGGCAAGTGTCCTGTGTTTCCTCGTGGGGGTTTCCTCAGGGTGCATGGTCCAGGGTTGCTGCAGCCTCTTGACTGCTAGATGGCCTTGGCAGTGGGCGGCTCCTTGGTCTCCATCCTGAGTTCCCTCAGGGCTCACGGTCCGGGCAGCTGTAACCTCACGGCTTGATGGCTCTAAAGTCCTTTGTTTAGTGGCACGGCAGCAGTACTTTAGTGCTCACCCTTGTGCTGGTTTGTCCCAGGAGCGACTTGTGCTGTCCGTGCTTCCTCGTTTTGTTGTCCTGGAGATGATCAATGATATGACCAACGTGGAAGACGAGCACCTGCAGCATCAGTTCCACCGGATCTACATCCATCGCTACGAGAATGTCAGGTGAGCAACAAGACCGCCACCTCGGTCTCCGCCCTGGCTGCTCCCGCCTCACCGCCATGATTTCTGTCGGCCTAAGTGTCAGCGCCTTTCTTCATGTGATTGATTAACTCATTAACTAGTGATTATTCATCAGAGAGTTTTTATACTTCCAAATTGAGCCTCCAGAAGAATGTCAGAGAAATACAGTTATATTTGCTAATCAACCTCTTGCCTGGCTCCCCTGCAGCAGGCTTGCCTGCCTTTACATTTTGAGTAGGAAAGACAAGAGCTTTTATACTTTTATGGGAAAAAATGATTCCAGAATATGATCTGGAGGCTTCAGGGGCGATTACATACATCCCTTCTTTATATTTCTTATGCATGCTAAGTCACTTCCATCGTGTAGATTCCTATCTATGCCCAGCCTTGTCTGGAACAAGCCCATCTACCTTGGCAGACAAGGGTCAAGTTGTGAGGGGCTGTGAACGTCCCATTCAGGGCTCCCTCCTGAGCTGAGCTGTAGTCCTGGTTCCTCCTCATCCATGCTCATCAGCGCTATTTCTAAGTCTGGCAAATTTATGAGATACACTAAAGTATTAGAACCTCACATACACCACGCAAGGCTCTGAGCATGTTCCCATAGGCTGTTTTATAACAACAAAAAATGGGTCTTTTGATTCCCCATTCAGATCAGCACACTGAGGCTTCATCAGGTCAGGGGCTTCCCTAATGCACAAAATTCTTGCTTTACAGAGATTTGGTTGTTTAGTCATTAAGTTGTGTCCGACTCTTTGCAACCCCCATGGACTATAGCCCACCAGGCTCCTCTGTTCATGAGATTCTCCAGGCAAGAATATTGGAGTGGGTAGCCATTCTTTTTCCAGGGGATCTTCCCCACCAAGGGATTGAACTTAGGTCTCCCACATTGCAGGTGGGTTCTTTACCATCTATGCCACCAGGAAGTCCCATAAGTGTCTTTAAAATAATACAAAAAGGATTACAGCTTATTTTTGTTTTGCAAATATATTTTTGGCCACCCACTCATCCATCCATCCACCCAACCATCTATTATTGCTTCACCCATCCATCCGTCCATCCATCAGTGCCTCCTCTGTGCCAGACGATATGGTATATAGTGAAAATCAGAGGGGCGGGGTTGGGGGCTCCTTAATGAGACAGTGAAAAAGTGAAAGTGTTAGTAGCTCAGTTGTGTCCAACTTTTTGCAACCTCATGGACATGAACCCTGGACTGTAGCCCACCAGGCTTCTCTGTCCATGGAATTCTCCAGGCAAGAATACTGGAGTGCCCTCCCAAAGGAATGGATTCCCTTCTCCAGGGAATCTTCCCAACCCAGAGATGGAGGCGGTATCTATTGCATCACAGGTGGATTTTTTACTGTCTGAGCCACCAGGGAAGCCCTTTAATGAGGCAGACCAGTTTAGAATTCCAGGTCTCCCTCTTCCTTGTGTATGACTGTGGGCAATTTACATACCTGCATCTCATGATCTTTCTCTGTAAACTGGGCATTTTAACAGCCACCTTATAGTGGTTTATACAGATTATGTCAGTGAAGATATATACAAAGCGAAGGATGGGTGTAAGCGTATCACAGAGCATTAAGCATATTGTAAATTGTTTCAGACATTTTCATGGTTGTGAGCGAAAAAGAATCCAACCCTGTTAAAGTCCATGAGCTGAAAAATTTGTAAAACAGCATCACTTGTAAATGTGGAGCAGCATATGTTGGTTTTAAGGTCTTATTTTTTTATAACTCAAAATAAGCAAAAAGTTTCTCTTTTCCTTGGTTCATACAAAGTTTACGTACAGAAATATTTATGAAAATTTTGTATAGGATATTTAATATCTTAGTAATATTTTATAATTTAAAATTCTTAAATATTTATTAGTAATTGGTTCCAAGTCACAGTAACACATTTTAAAATAGCAAATGAATAAAGATAAATCAAGTACATTTTTATTCTCTGAATTGATATAAATGAAAACTGATGCTTTTTAAAAAAGTAAAGAATCCAACCTTGGCTGTTGTAAAAGAAATGTAGTGAAAGGCCACGTGGTGGCCCCCAGAGTCACTGGGGAAGGACGGAGAGGCAGGCTCAGGAAATGGGCCAGAATGAAGTTGAAAGCACAGCCAACATCGCAGCAGGGCACTGGGCCAGTAAGGACACTGGCTGCTTCCACTGTTCCTGAAGAATCCGTTCCCTGTGCTACCAGCCCTGTCCCAGACTCCACCCCTGCACACAGCATTCCTCCTGAAGCCCCAGAGTCTGGATTTGGCTGCCTCTGACCGCCCTCCGCCCTCACCTGACCCCATCTCTTTGCATCTCAAGTTAAGCAAGCCTGAGGCACATGTATGTGTCCAATTGGCTGAGCCCCAGTCATTTCCAGAAGTAGCTAGGAAGCAAACAATCTAACTTTTCAGCTTGTCCAGTAAAATTGTGTCTCCCCTCCCAGCAAATACCATAGGGTGGGAATTCCCCAAGCTCTGGGGGAAATCTATAGGTTGGCCAGCTCTAAAAATCGCCAATGTACTTTCTTAGCTCCTTTCCTTCTAACTTCTGTAGAACGGAAGAACAACTTTTCCTTCTTACCAGCATCTCTGGGTGTTTTTCTGGTGTGCCAGGGCACTTGTGTGAAAGTAAGTCTGGCAGAAAGCTTGATTCTAACACCATCCTTTAGAGGGTGTTTAAGTATGGGTCATTCAGATTCTCAACCAAGAATTGAGATATACTGGTTTAGATACTTGAGTTTGCAAAGAGCCCCTTGTCAAACAGCAGCTCTAATAAAAGATACAATCCAGATCAAGGAACTGGTCCCACAGTCAATGGGAACCCATCTATACCAGTTGCAGAACAGGTTCAGGGCAGTACCAGTAACTATAATCCAGTGTGAGATTCTATTATTAAAATAAGCAAAGGATGATAAGAGACCGTAAAAGAAGGCCTGGAGTGGAGATGGAGGTGGGTAGAGAAACATTGTTAGATGAGATGATTCTTATTTGCTTCTTTGAAGTTGAGTCAGCCAAATGAAAAAAACAAGGAAAGGAATCCTGGACAGAGGAATCAGCACAAGTGAAGGTAGAACAATGAGGTATAAATACGAAAAATACAAAACATATAATAAATATTTGATATATATGACATGAAGTATGTATTGACATAGTGTAATGATTTCTGTATAAGCATGCATGCTCAGTCACTTCAGTTGTGTCCGACTCTCTGTGACCCCATGGACTGTAGCTTCCCAGACTTCTCTGTCCATGGGATTCTTCAGGCAAAAATACTGAAGTGGGTTGCCATGCCCTCCTTCAAGGGATCGTCCCAACCCAGGGGTCAAACCCATGTCTCTTGTATCTCCTGCATTGGCAGGCAAGTTCTTTACCACTAGTACCACCTGGGAAACCCATATATAAGTATAATGATATGTAATTTAATGAAGTATAACTGTAATGAAATATGGCATATTATAAAATTGCTATATGACAAATTACAAAAGTGCCTGTCACCATGGAGAAAGAGGAGAGAAAGAATTACCCTAAAAATATATAGAAGTAAATATTTATAAATAAAAATATAAAGAAGCCTACATGCCCATATCAACATACTTGGGAGCTTTAAGTTCAATAAGTAACATGTTTGGGATTCCTTCTCCATTAATCAATTTCCAGGACTTCTCTTAGTGGAGGACAACTAAAGTTACTTCTGCTCTCTGCACTTCACCCATTTATTTTCAGCCATCGAACTGAGCTTTTGTGCTCCAGACTCCTTTCCAGAACTTGGAGCCACACTAAATTAAGATTGAGTTTGCTGCCCTACATTCTCCAGCAGCCTGAGCTCGCGGTGAAGGAGCCGTTTCTAATGGGAGAAGAATGTGCAAAGATCCTGGCAGCTGGAGGCACCCCTCCCTGCTGTTCCGAGAGGCATTGATGGCTAGATGCCCACGGCCTGCAGGTCCTGGGAAGATGCTTTCAACCCAGGGCGGTGAAGCCTCTCCTGCCCACTACAAGGCTACTGAAAACTAAAATAGGACCAGAGATTTAAAAAGAAAAAAGCAGAGGAGGACAGCCTTACCCTGGCCCCCAGAGCACACCCAGTGCAGGAAGGTGGCATTTTTGAAATGTAGTTCTCATCCTGTCACTCTCTTCCAGGCAACCCACCTGGATCATTCTTTCTTCTCGGTTGCTTTTATGTAGTTTTTATGTTGTGACCTTTCCTAAAAATAGTCTGCTCTAAATGTCCAGCTCAGTTATATTTCATACAGCTCATTGCATCCTGTCCTGATAAGGAGTGGTAAGAGGAGCCATGCTTGGGGACATGAGTATCCCTGGGGGACTGCGGCCAGCAGCTCCGGGTTTGCACGCATCCCAGAGCACTTTCTATGAGGCACATCTCCTGCATCATTTCATCCTTCTGGATCTCCGTTTCCCTAAGTCAAAAGCCTAGCTGCTTGAAATGGACAAAACATTTGGACTGTCAAGTCAATTTCAGCTATAAACATCTGAGACTTCACCAGCTTTGTTCTGGAGCTCCACCTGGCTACTCGGCTTTTATGGCAAACCATTTGGGCTTCCAGTCCCATCTGTCCAGTTCTATTTCTCTTTCCTTACTCCCCATATATTTAAGACTCTTCTTGTTCTAGTTAGGGTAATGGTCTAGCAAATAACCTCTCCGTTTCAGTGATATAAATTCAATATAATTTGTCCACAGTTTCCTCCTGGCTTATATACCCTGGTCAGTGGGTGATTCAGGGATAAAGGCCCCTACATTTCGTATGAGTGTCAGCCTTCTCACCACTTTGTTCTTGGAGAGAAAAGGCATACCTGCTTTTATAACACTCGGCCCAGAAGTGGCACGTATCAGTCTGCTCAGATTCCATTGATGGGACCTGATTACATGGCCCCACCCTGATACCAGAGGGCCAGAGCCCCTGCTAGTGGCCTTTGCTAGTGACCGGGAGGCATGGATTTGGTGGAGTTAGCTTTTCTGCCTGAGCTCCCCAGCTCCCTTCCTCTTGCCCCCCGACCCCATAGTGTGTACATTTGCACCTATGCTCACATAACTCAGTCCACTCAATTTCTTGATTGGCTGCTTCTTCCCAGCCAGGCTTGGCAAAGTGGGCAATCATCACTTTGAAGCTGAATCCAGCCTCTGTACTCTGGATTAATTCTTGGAGACAGAATTTTGGGTGAAGTAGAAAAGAATTGCTTTATTGCTTTGTCAAGCCCAGGGGGCCACAGTGGGCCATTGCCCTAAAAACAGTGTGTGCTGACCTGGAGGGGGCAGTGAGGAGTCAGCTCAAAGAGGCTGTGATCCGCTGATGGATACTCTTCTGATCCACTGGTGGGGAGGTAAGTGGGCGTTGAGCTAAGTGGGTAAGGTTGAGCATCATCAACCTGGTTTCAACCAATCTGGGGTCTCCGTGCTTGTGGGCAGCACACTGTTAACTTCTACAGGGTGGGGCTTCAGTACAGGGAAACAGCTCAAAGATATTGTTGTGTGTATCCCCTGAGGGGGGAGCCAGGACCCTGCCCCAAGGCTGCACTATTGTTTCTTCACTGCTCCTCCCTGGTCTTTGCAGCCCATTCCTTCCCTAATTAGTAATTGTTTGAGCCTGCCCTTTGGAACTCAGGGAAAGTCACAGAGGCTGAATGGACCCTATTTTTGGTAATCAAGAAATGGGGGACACAGAAAGGCTTTTTGTGCCCAGGAGCCCCACAGGGACCTGCTTGGTTTCAGTATAAACAAAATGCAATTGGGTGGAGCTAGAAAACTTGGCTTTGAAAGTCTGTTTGAGTGGCCATCTCTCCAATTCCCAAAAATTTTCTCAAGGAGTTACATCCCCTCCACTTATTGAGGACTACACTGTCATTTATAAGTGATATAAATGATATTTATAAGTGGAGTAACCTTGAAGAGTAGCTTGCATGATCTCTGCTTTATTATCAAGAAAATGGAAGCTCAAAGAGGTTAAATAACCTTCCCCAAAACACAGGTTAGGAAGGAAAGTCTACACATGGCTCATGTTCCTAATGAGTCTAGTGAATTCTGCTAAGCATCCTTGAGGACAGTATTTGGAGAGTGACTAATTTTTTTCAGCCAAATGAGCAACTTATGTAAGCAAATTAGATCTGACAATTAATATGGCCTCTTTGGTATATTCACCTTGGAAGGTTACAAGCTTATATTTAGAGTCAATAGATCTGATCTTGAGTCCAGCACCTGGGGGTAGCAGAACGAACAATAAAGTGAGAACCAGGGCATTGGTTTCTCCTTATCTTTTTATTCACAAACTTTAACTAAGCATGCGCAAAAATCACCTGGGGCTCTTGTTAGATTCTTGTTCCATTCTGACCCAGAGGGTCTGGGGTGGGGCCTGAGATTCTGCATTTCTAAGCAGGTTCCAGGGAATGCCAGGGGTGGTCATGACCACTCTGAGGAAGGAAGATTTAATTCTGAAGATTTCTGATGTTTCAATTCAGGGAATATTTCATGAGGCCCACTGCGTGCTAAGGCTTGGGATACAGAGGTGGCACTCTTCCTGTTCTTTGCCTATGGATGGAGCACACCTAGCACATACGATTAGGGGATTAGTGCCCTGACAGAGGAGCCCACAGGCTAGGCAAAGAGCACGAGTGTGGTGACCAGCTATGCTTGGGGAAATCTCCATCGAAGTTGAATCTTAGCATATGAATGGAGTCTTAAAGGACAACTAGCATTTTGTTTTATTTTTCCAAAGAGTGTTTTTTAAGGTGGACCATTTTAAAAGGGCTTTATTTGTTGACTTACGGCTGCCCTGGGTCTTCACTGCTGCTCAGGCTTTTCTCTAGTTGCAGCGAGCAGGGCTTACTCTCTAGTCGGGGTGCCTGGGCTTCTCGCCGTGGTGGCTTCTCTTGTTGCCGAGCTCGGGCTCTAGGGCTCTCGGGTCTCAGGAGCTGCGGCGCGTGGGCTCAGTAGCTGTGGCCCGCAGGCTCTAGAGCACAGGCTCAGTAGTTGCAGTGCCTGGGCTTAGTTGCTCCCAGCATGTGGGATCTTCCTGGATCAGGTCTCAGACCCGTGTATCCTCCACTGGCAGGTGGATTCTTCACCCCTGAGCCACCAGGCAAGTCCAGGATTCTGTTTTATTAATTTTTTATTGGAGCTTGGTTGCTTTACAATGCCATGTTAGTTTCTGCTGTGCAGCAGAGCAAATCAGCTGTACATATACATTTCGCCCTCTTTTTGGATTTCCTTCTAGGTCACCACAGAGCATTGAATAAAATTTCCTGTACTATACATAGGTTGTCATGAGTTATCTATTTTGTACATAGTATCGTATGAGCTTCCCTCACAGCTGACTTGGTAAAGAATCCGCCTGCAATGCAGGAGACCCCGGTTCAATTCCTGGGTTAGGAGGATCCGCCGGAGAAGGGGTAGGCTACCCACTCCAGTATCCTTGGGCTTCCCTGGTGTCTCAGCTGGTAAAGAATCTGCCTGCAGTGCAGGAGACCTGGGTTCGATCCCTGGGTTGGAAAGATCCCTTGGAAAAGAGAAAGGCTACCTACTCCAGTATTCTGGCCTGGAGAATTCCATGGACTGTATAGTCCATGGGGTCGCAAAGAGTCAGACACCATTGAGCAACTTTCACTTTCATCAATAGTTTATATATGTCAATTCCAATCTCCCATTTCATCCCACTTCCATTTCCCCCATGGTGTCCATACTTTTGTTCTCTATGACTAGGTCTCTGTTTCTGCTTTGCAGATAGGTTCATCGGTACCTTTTTCTAGATCTCATATACATGCGTTAATACAGGATATTTGTTTTTCTCTTTCTGCCTTACTTTACTCTGTATGACAGTCTCTAGGTCCCTCCGTGTCTCTGCAAATGGCACAGTTTCATCCCTTTTATGGCTGAGTGATACTCCATTGTTATATGTGCCGCATTCTGTTTATCCACTCCTCTGTTGATGGACAGTTAGGTTGTTTCCAGGTCTTGGCTGTTGTAGACAGTGCTACAGTGAACACTGGGATGCAGACAAGTAGGATTTTTAGTAGGTAGTAAAAGGAAAGAAAGCTATGCCAGGGAGCAGGCACACCCTGTACAGACGCAGGTGCAGAAAGCAACATGTGTTCAGAAGACCACACACAAAAATGATGCTGTTGAAACACTGAGCATGTCTGAAAACTTTATGCCCTTTGTTCTTAAGGATTCTATTTCTTCTTTCAGTAGGATCCTTGTTCTGTAAGGGCTGTGATTGTACTTTCTGCTCTCCATTATATCTCCAGGATCTGACACATAGTAAGCATTTAATTAATTAGCTATTAAATGAATGAATGAATCAGTCCTTCCATAGACAGATATTAGCAGTTTGGGGCAAACAGATCCATAAAGTGAGCAATTCTACTAGACGGTCTCTGGACCCTTCCACTTCCCATGTGTGTGAGAATGATGGCTTATTTCAAAGGTAGCATACTATAGTGGTAAAGAGTGTAGACTCCCTGGCTGTCCAGTGGTTAAGAGTCTGTGCTTCTAATGCAGAGGATGTGGGTTCGATCCCTGATTGGGGACCCATATGATACGTGGCATGGCCAAAAGATTTTTAAAAAGAATAAAGTTTCCAGAGTCAGGCTGTCTGTTTCAAACCCCAGCTTTTCATGTGTGTTGCCAAGTTACTCAGCTTCAGCTTCCTTATCTGTAAAATGGAGATGATCATCCTAGATCCTCCCTCATAGGTTGTTATGAGGAATGAGTGAGTTTATACATGTAGAACTCCTAGAACAGAATCAAGTCCACAGTCTATACTCTCTGAGTATTGCTGCTACTGTTGTTTCAGGCTTTTGCCCACAGTTAGGAATTCTTTTAACTTCAGGTGATAAATAATCCAGTTAATAGTCAGATTTTCTTCTATCTCGTTGCTTGTCTCTCTCTCCTCCATTCAACCATTCAATTATAGTGCACTTTTGTACAATAATGATGCCAAGAGCTGACACATTTATGGGGCACTTACTATGCCAGGCACTGTGCTAAACACTCGCTACCTACCAGTTAAGTAGGTACGGAAATGATCTCCAGTAGACAAAGGCTTGGAGAAGTTCATAGTATTCATAAGTGGTTGAGTTGGGATTGGAACCCCAGTCTGTCTAGGCACAAATCCTATGCACATGACCAGATGCTATACCACCAGAAACCTGTAGAGGGCCGTAGCAGTGTGGTGACGCTTGCAGAGGAAACCTCACACAGGAAGAACCGAAAGGTATCATTCCCGTGCTTAAAACCCTTTACTCGCTTTCTCTAATGGTCAGGAAAAAGTCTGTATTCATCAACCTGGCTCATCCAGCCCTTCTTTATTACTCCTCTGCTCTCTCCTGTGAGATCCTCTCTCTCTCTCCCTTCCTCCCTCCTTCTCTCTCTCTTTCTCTCCCTTCTCCCTCTCCTCTTCCCACCTTCCTTGCTCAATACTACCCTTTGACAAGCTGTCTTTGAATTCTTGCAGAACCATGGTACATTTGCTCGTTCTCCAACCAGACCCTAGTATGTGCTGATCTCTTGCTAAGAGCACCCATTCTTTTATTCACTTTACCATCAAGTTCTCTAGAGCAGCAGTCCCCAACCTTTTTGGCACCAAGGACCAGTTTCGTGGAAGACAGTTTTTCCACAGACCAGGGCATGGACGGGGGATGGTTTTGAATGATTCAAGTGCATTCCATTTATTATGCACTTTATTTCTATTATTATTACATCAGCTCCACCGCACATCACCAGGCCTCAGATCCCAGAGACTGGGGACCCCTGCCCTCGGTCATTTAAGACTCCACCTGGACTTTGCTTCGCTAGGAAACTCCTGATCCTCCAGTGGCTGGTCAAGCGCCTCCATGAGTTTTTCCATTTCAGCAGTCATTGCCTGTGTTGTTTTTGTTTTTCTTTGACTGTCCAACTCCATTCCCCATCCTCTGAGGATCTTGAGGAAAGGTACTGGGCATTCTTTATCATTTAATACAATTTTCTAGCACAGTGTGTAGCGGGTCACATAAATATTTGCTTAAATAATTAAGGCATTAACTGAATAATTAAAGCAATAGCTTTTCAATTGATATCTAAAGGGTACTTCCTTGGTGGTTCAGTGGTTAAGACTCTGAGCTCCCAAGGAGAGCCTGGGTTTGATCTCTGGTCAGGGAACGAGACCCCACATGCCACAACTAAAGACCCTGCATACTGCAACAAAGATCGAAGATGCCATCTGCCACAACTAAGATCCAGTATAAATAAATAAAATGAAATAATATTTTTAAACATTGAGATCTAAGGATTCCTAATGGGTCCCTGAGCGGGCTTCTGGGAAAGTAAAAATCCCTTGAAATCAAGTGCAAAATTTTGAATACTTGCACATTTTTTTAGGAGCTAAAATCCATAACTTCTATCAGATTCTTAAAGGAGTTTGTAATGGAGACAACTTTAAGAACTACTGAATACTAGGGATGACCAATGTAAGTCCATGCACATTCCACGGGGCCTTCTGGGCGATTCAGCTATCTCATTAAAACTAAGTCACACTGGTGGTGAAACTCACCATTATTTTATGCAACACTAAGAAAACTAACCAAAAGTATGACACACTGCAAAGATGCAGTCAGTTTCAGATTTGATAAAAACACGAGAATCAAGAAAATACGGTGCCCTCTCTGATGTTCATCCTTCCTCTCAGAGGTACCCCTGAGGCTGAGTTGATTGCTGAGATGGTGTGTTAGGTGGGCGGAGTAGCTCCTCACCATGCAGTTCAGCCTCAAGGACAATCCCAACTCTGCCACGGGCTACCAGTGAATGCTGGGCAAAAGTTCCTGATCTTCACATTGGGATGAACACTGCCTTCCCCATGGACTAACTGGGTGGCTTGACTAAGACAGCACTCATACAGTGCCTTGCTTTGATAAGGCTTTCAAGGACCACCCCTTCCTTTCCACCAAGCAATATGCATAGGATAAAACCTCAGCTAACTGAAATTCTTAGTAAATATGCATTTCATAGAAGTCATTCTTATTCTGCCAAAGGTCTCCCAGGCTTGCTATATATTTCCTCAATTTTAAAAAACATCGTAACTCTATGTGCCTGCAATTTGGGATAGAGCATATGTCATCGGACTGGAGATAATGTGGTTTTGTATTCTTTTGTCCCTGTGTCCATTATGCTCTGTTCATGACATCTGCATTTGCAAGGATAATTCATAAGGCTTCATTTTGTTTTCCACAATAAATTTATCTATTCCGGGCTTCTCTCATACCTCAGTTGATAAAGAATCCACCTGCAATGCAAGAGACCGGGATTCGATCCCTGGGTTGGGAAGATCCCCTGGAGAAAGGAAAGGCTACCTACTCCAGTATTCTGGCCTGGAGAATTCCAGGGGGTTGCAAAGAGTCAGACACGAGTGAGTGACTTTCACTTCACTACTGAAAACTTCACCTTTTGGGTTGCTGACGTTACCGGCGCTCCACAGTCCTGCACAAGAAGGTCTTTCTGTTGCCCTCTTGTCCTTCCTGAACCCCTGGGTGGACTGTCCGCTGAAATGTTTGGTAAACACTGAGGTATACCTCGAGACTCCCCTGGCAAAGAGAGCCAACATCTCAGGCCACAGTTGGTTTGCTTGAATGGGAATGTTTCTCCCAAGATGGATTCAAGTATTAATGTACTCTCTTCCCCCTCCCTATCCCTTCCCTGTTGTCTAGTATTCTTTTTGCAGATGTTAAAGGATTTACCAACCTCTCCACGACCTTGTCTGCTCAGGAGCTGGTCAGGATGCTCAACGAGCTCTTTGCCAGATTTGATCGACTGGCCCATGTGAGTTGAATTTAATTCCCTCCTCGTCTTCGTAGGAGTGACAGCCTGCATGCAGAATTAGGGGAAAAAGGGACTCAGTCTTCATCACCAATGGCATTACCATTCTGCATCCTGACCCCAGACCTGGACCCCTGACCGTTGTGCACTCTGGGGACTGATGTTAGTTATTTACGGTTTGTCAGATGAATTCTTCCCAGCTGAGAGACAGCTGGTTGAGTGACAATTAAACCAAAGTCCTTTTAAATCTGCTCTCCATCTTCCTCTGCCTGTGGCCGGGCTCCCGTCAGATGGCAGCGTCAGTGCTGCTTCATGTGAACCAACTGCCTGCAGTTTCCTGCCAACCCCAGCCGTCTGGAATGAATTAGCCTCTTCTCAAGGACCAGTGAGCTACTGGCCCGTCCCACCACCATTTTGTTTGACCTAAGAGCTTGGGTTTTAGCCAACAGGACACTACCTTTCTCTTGCTGCTGGCTTGACCAGAGCTGAAACAGAGAACAGGGTAAAGAATATGAACATTTGCCACCAAAACACAGACTTCAGGTCCTCAAGCCACTCAAATCACAGAGGAATGTCATTGTCACACTGTATTTTAGCCCAGGTTTTGGATTCAAATTAGCATGACTTGACTTTTTGCTTTGTAGAGGATGTATAGTAGTGCCAGTTTCACAGGCTGTTGTGAGAGCGGAATGAGACCATATCATTATTTTGCAACCCCATGGACTGTAGCCCACCAGGCTCCTCTGTCTATGGAATTCTCCAGGCAAGAATACTGGAGTGGGTTGCCATTCCCTTCTCCAGGGGATCTTCCCGACCCAGGGATCGAACCCAGGTCTCCTGCATTGCAAGCAGATTCTCTACTGTCTGAGCAACCAGGGAAGCCCATATCATTATTAGAGTATCAAAAATGTCCTATTTTAAGGTCACTTCACTCCAACAGAGACACATTCATCCTTGCATCTGAGCATCTATTACGTGTTGTGTTAGGAATATGGGAATGACTGAAACACATTTTCTCCCTTCGTAGAGATGAGTCTTGTCAGGGATACCTAAACAGGTCATCAGTGTACAGTGTACTATGTGCTGTGATGAAAGAAAATCTAGAATCCCTTGGGAACGTAGAAACAATGTATAACCCTTGGATCAGAGAAGACTTCTGGGAGAAACTGATTCTTAGGCTGGATCTTAAAAGGAGAAGACAAATACAGCAGAATCCTATTCAGCAGTAAAAATGAATAAACCACCAATACATGTAGCAGCATCTGTGAATCTCCAATGCAATATGACAAGTAAAAGAAGCCAGGCCACAGGAGATTAGACACTTGATTCCATTTGTAAGGCAGTCTAGAGAAGGCAAAAATTACAGGGAAAGAAAAGGTATAAATCATTGCCAGTTAGGATAAGGGATGGAGGGAGTGGATGGATTGCACAGAAGCATCAGTTCAGTTCAGTCGCTCAGTCGTGTATAACTCTTTGCGACCCCATGGACAGCAGCACGCCAGGCTTCCCTGTCCATCACCAACCCCCAGAGCTTGTTCAAACTCATGTCCATCGAGTCAGTGATGCCATCCAACCATCTCATCCTCTGTTGTCCCATGCACAGAAGCATAGCATCGTTCTATGCAGAGAAGCATAGGGTGAAGTGATTTGTGGGGTGATCTGGTTGTTCTGTATGCGAGCGTGATTGTTCATATTTATCAAAGTGGTAAATTTTATTATATAAAAATTGTACACCAATTAGGAGGTAAAGAAAACAGGAAAGGTCAATGTATGCAAAGGAGAGAACAAAAATAAAGATGCTGTCTGTGTGAAGAACCAGAAGATATTTAGCATTGCTGAAAGGGGTAGAGGGGAGGCTAGAAAAATAAGCAAGGACTGGCCAAGGACCCTGCATTGTAACCTCCAGCTATTGGACAGCTACTAAGTAGGAGGCTGACAGGAGCAGAAGAGGTGGAAACTGAGGTCTCCTCCCAGGAGAGAGGTCAGGTTAACCTGAAGGGCTGGAAACTGGAAGGTAGGGAAGAATGTACACCATTTCTCTTTATCACTGCTTCAAGGGCAGTTGGTGCCAGTTACATATAGTTCTTCTACTTTATACTCTGGTTCTCAATATTTCTGCCAGAGGTGCCGAGAAGAAAAAAAATGGCCCGTCAAAGAGAACTGAAAGATATGATCAAGGTCAGTTTCTGGTGTCACAGTAATCACCATTGACCCAGATAAAGGATTGCTATGAAAGATGCAATCCAAGTTGTTCAGTCAACAGGCCTTGTGTACCTACTATGTGCCAGGAACCGTGTGAGGCTGTGGCAAGACAGAATCAGCCCCTGCCCTCAGACTCCACTAACAGAGAAACAAGCCCACCAACTTTGCAGGACAGTGCAATACAGGCAGTGGGCACAGAAGTCCTGATGGATGAAGAAAGGGATGGTCAGTGCTTGGGGTGAGGAGGAGGGTGGTTGAGCAGCATCAGGATAAGAGGCCACATGCACATGGGGTCTGAGGAAGAGCAGGAGCTTTGCCAGCATCAGATTAGATAACAAAGCACCTTCCAGGCTGAGCCACGCAAAGGCAGGCAAGTGTGAAAATGCTGCAGAAGTGTGCTGCTTGTTTGGAGAGCTATAAGGAGCTCAAGATTGCTGGAGCGTAAAGGGCATGGGAGACTGCAGTGAGGAGTGAGCTTAAAGAGGAAAGCAGACACAAGTCTGGAGGGCACAGTGCGACATTTAAGGAATGTGAACTTGGCCTTGTAGCCCCGGGTTTTGCCCTAGCTACACTGTACACTGGGGCTTCCCTTGTGGCTCAGATGGTAAAGAATCTTCCTGCAGTGCAGGAGACCCGATTTCGATCCTTGGGTCAGAAAGATCCCCTGGAGAAGGGAATGACTAACCCACTCCAGTATTCCTGCCTGGAGAATCCCATGGACAATGGTGGGTTACAGTCCATGCTGTTTTAGAGAGCAGACATTACAGACTTTCACTTTCACACTGTACATGGTTGGGGAGAGGTGAGATGGGTGCGCACAGCCCAGCGAGTCCCTGGGCTGCAAGAAGCTATAGTCCTTCTGGAGCTTGAATCTTATTGAAAGATTTTTTTAAATGAATATACAAATAAATGCAGATAGATGATGGAGTAAAATGATTAATTTCGAGCATATTAAACATTCATCAACTGCCCAGCGTACATTCTGTGTTACTCGGTATATTTGCCCTGGATTACCTAACTTACAGTTAGGCAGTTCTTACGAAAATCTATAAGGGAAGTTTTTTTATTGTTCCCATTTTGTAGAAGTGAGCGAGACTCAAAAGAAGGAAAATAATCTGCCCGGGACTCCTGGTAGGTGGTGCATCTGTGATTCAGGCCGCGTGAGGTCAGGTGCTAGCTTCTGACCACCAAGCAATGCCCCAGGCATTTTAGGGATGGAGTGAGATGTCAGAGATGTATTGTTACTCTTGCTGGATGGCTCTGAAAATTAGGTCTCTAGGATTTTGACTGTGGGCTGGACTTCAGTTAACTTTAATTGCACATCCCCTATCTGTATCTCAGCTTCCTATCAGAATAGTGCATATGTGCTCAGTTGCTCAGTCGTGTCTGACCCTCTGCAACACCATGGACTGTAGCCCACCAGGCTCCTCTGTCCTCCACTATCTCCCAGAGTTTGCTCAAATTCATGTCCTTTGAGTTAGTGATGCAATTTAACCATCTCATCCTCTGTCATCCCCTTCTCCTCCTGCCTCCAATCTTCCCCAGCATCAGGGTATTTTCCAGTGAGTTGGCTCTTTGCATCAGGTACCCAAAGTATTGGTGTTTTAGCTTCAGCATCTGTCCTTCCAATGAATATTCAGGGTTGATTTCCTTTAGGATTGACTGGTTTGATCTCCTTGCAGTCCAAGGTACTCTCAAGAGTCTTCTCCAGCACCAAAATTCAAAAGCATCAATTCTTCAGTGCTCAGCTTTCTTTATGGTCCAGCTCTCACATCCGTATGTGACTGCTGAATGAGCTATGGACAGCTATGAGCTGGACTTCAATTAACTACAAATCACCTCTCTGAGTGTCAGTTTCCTATCAGAATAGTAATGAAGGATAAATGAAACAACACAAAGTCTGGCTCAAAATAAGTCCTCAGCACACCCAGAAGTACTCAATGATTTCCACTCTGCCCCGAGCCCATTTTCACGCACCCACCTACCCCAGGGGGCATCAGTATCTTCCACTCTAGGGGACTTTCATGAAAAAGCTTGAGAAATCCTCACAGTGGAAACAATTGAGCTCACGTTGGAATGAGAAAACCTGATTGAAATGTTTTTGCCTCCCAACCTGGGGCAAATCACTTAACCAAATGGGTCACAGATTTTGCTTCTGTGTAAAAGAGGATTAGACTTGCTTTTCCTCGTATCTTTTAATATCAAAATTCTGTGGCTTTATAATGACCTCTCCCTGCCGTGCCATAATTCTTTGCTTAGTTTTATGGCATACATCTGACAGAACCCACTTCCCGTGTAAATACCATCTACTGCAGCTGCCCATTTATCTACTGCATCATTAATATACAGGCAAAAACTTCAAAGCTTTCTATTAAAGATCCTCTTAATGTGATTGAGTTCCTCAGCACCCTTGTGGTTCAGGCTGTTCAAAGCAGAATGTTTTTGACTCTTTCTAGTGTCCTTGGCAAACTCTAGTAACTTTTGATCTTCAATCTTTAAAAAAAAATAGTTCATAACTACTCCTCTCCCTTGCAAACTAGAAATGATATGTATGCTATTATCAAGGCTTTAAAATTGTAAATTTAAAACAACATCATTACATCTTAAACCTTGTTTCAGATTCCTGACAAAATGGGAAGCAACCTAAATTATTGTTGCAAGAAACAATTCTGGGGTTTCCCCGGTGGTCCAGTGGTTAAGACTTCACCCTCCAATACAAGGGGCATGGATTTGATCCCTGGTGAGGGGAACTAAGATCCCATATACCCCAGGGCCAAAAAACCAGGATATAAACAACAAAAGGAGTATTGTAATGAATTGAATAAAGACTTTAAAAATGGTCCACATCAAAAATAATACCTTTAAAAAGAAACTATTTCAACACTATGGGAAGCTTATCAATAGATTTTAAAGAATGAGATCGCCATTTCTGTACCAAACGTGAAATTTCAAATTGTAATGAATTGAATAAAGACTTTAAAAATGGTCCACATCAAAAATAATACCTTTAAAAAGAAACTATTCCAACACTATGGGAAGCTTATCAATAGATTTTAAAGAATGAGATAGCCATTTCTGTACCAAACATGAAATTTCAAGACAAGTGTTTGTGTGAAAAAAACACATCTTAGATCTATAAACATGGTATGATCAGTTTCCTCTCCACGGATCACAGCTTTGTCACGGCGAAGGACCTTGCTCAATGAAGCTATGAGCCATGCCATGCAGGACCACCCAAGATGGATGAGTCATAGTTAAGAGTTCTGACAAAACATGGTCCACTGGAGAAAGGAATGGCAAACCACTCCAGTATTCTTGCTGTGAGAACCTCATGAACAGTGATGCAAAGAACCCCATGAACATGATGTGAAGAGCTGATTCATTGGAAAAGACCCCAGTGTTGGGAAAGATTGAAGGCAGGAGGAGAAGGAGGTGGCAGAGGATGAGATGGTTAGACAGCATCACCTACTCAATGCACATGAATCTGAGAAAAGTCCAGGAGGTAGAGAAGGACAGGGAGTCCTGGCGTGTTGCACTCCATAGGGTCTAAAAGAGTTGGACATAACTTAGCAACTGAACAACAAAACTGATCAATTTGTAACTAAAGAGCATGAAAAATAGTGTATACATGAAAATATAGAAATGTATGTATGAATGCACGGCAGTCTCTCAAGAGGGGAAAAGCGACCAGGTTTCTAGTGTGTGGTGTGTCTGAAGGGGAGCGACTGCTCAAGGAGACTCATCTACAGCTTTACTTTTACGAGGGCAATATATTCATGTGTTAATTTGTATAGTTGCAGTTAGATAAAGTACCGTAAAAACTGCCATGATTTCTAATATAATTTTTAAAGTGCATTCATGGCACTAATGTTCTTATTCTGAGACTCTTTTTCCTTTTTTTTTTTTTTTCTGATTACTAAAGCCCTACTTGTCCATTATGTAAATTCAAACATCAAAGATAGAGACAACACTTGGAACCCCTCATGGTCCAGTGGTTAGGACTC
This sequence comes from Nanger dama, assembly GCA_917880005.1. Classification (NCBI taxonomy): domain Eukaryota; kingdom Metazoa; phylum Chordata; class Mammalia; order Artiodactyla; family Bovidae; genus Nanger; species Nanger dama. The sequence goes on along the minus strand of CAKJTW010000074.1, from coordinate 2,079,545 downwards.
CCTGCTTCCAAGGCAGGGGGCATAGGTTCGCGATCCCTGGTTAGGGAACTAAGATCCCATATGCTGTGCAATGTGGCCAAAAAATTTTAAACTTTTAAAAGAGACCATATAGAGAGTATGCATCCCTATAATCGTTCCCCTCCCCAGTGATATAACCATCTTTGATAATTTGGTGCCTGTGTCTCCTCAATGTTAGGTATATATATAGTTTCATAAATCCTCTGGATTTTTTTCCCCAAGATTTTTATCATATCAGAGCTGTCAAGATAAGAAGAAAAGTATTATATTAGGACTAACTGAATAAAATTTACAAGACCCTCACACTACTTTATTTTTATTTTTCTATATCTTTTTCAAAGCAACCTGGCTTTTTAATGTGAATTTTTCAAAGCAGTTTCTAGTTAAAAAAAAAAAAAAGTTGCTTGGCTATTACTGTCAGATCGTCTGACAGCTCACAGGAATTGATCAGAAAAATGTGTCTGCAAATTGACAGAACTTGACAGATGAGAAGACAAGCCCTTTCATATTTGTATTTATATTTATATATTGTTGTTCAGTTGCTAAGCTGTGTCTGATTTTATGCTACCCCATGGACTGCAGCACTCCAGGCCTCCCTGTCCCTCACTATCTCCTTATTTATATTTATATATACATACACAAATTATTATTATATTTATGTGAAAAAGTTAGTCACTCAGTCGTGTCTGACTCTGAGACTTCAGGGACGGTAACCCTCCAGGCTTCTCTATCCCTGGAGTTTTCCAGGCAAGAATATTGGAATAGGTTGCCATTTCCTTCTTTAGGGAATCTTCCCTACCCAGGGATTGAGCCCAGATCTCTTGCATTATAGGCAGATTTTTACTGTCTGAGCCATATATACATACACTGCTGCTGCTAAGTCACTTCAGTCGTGTCTGACTCTGTGCGACCCCATAGATGGCAGCCCACCAGGCTCCCCCCGTCCCTGGGATTCTCCAGGCAAGAACACTGGAGTGGGTTGCCATTTCTTTCTCCAGTGCATGAAACTGAAAAGTCAAAGTGAAGTCGCTCAGTCGTGTCTTACTCTTAGCGACCCCATGGACTGTAGCCCACCAGGCTCCTCCATCCATGGGATTTTCCAGGCAAGAGTACTGGAGTGGGGTGCCATTGCCTTCTCCAATATACATACACAAATGGTATTTATTTGGGGACCACGATTTTTCAAGAAGCTGTCAGCTTCACCTTTTGTTCAGAAGGAAAATGGACCCTTCAAACATCGTCACCACGTTGTACTCTGTCTGCTCCAAAAGGTAATAAACTGTTTTACATGTCTCCTTCCGAAACACATTTTGTCAGGAAATCTATCATTCTAGACTCTGCCACAATTTCGGTATTTTTCTAAAAGGAGCACGGAGCCCCAAAGTCAAACAGAGATGCTGTGAATTCCACTCTGCCTCTGACTTGCTGGATGACCTTCATTTCCATAATGCATCTGTGAAGTGACACGTGGCTCAGAAAGTGGGTCCTAAAGACCAAACAAGGTCAATGTGATTGATGCCTTCAGCATATAGCCTGGCACGTAGTATGTGCTTAATAAATACAACTCCCTTTCCCTAAGTTTTTCCAAAATGCTTTCACCTCTGTCTTCATGGAAAAATCACTGATTTGGGGCTGTTGAATATCATTTATAGTCCATATCATTATTTTTAGCCAGCTGCCCTGTGGCACAGGAAGTTTTCCATCTCTTGTACACTGAAATTTTCATATCTAAAAACACGCTCTGCTGTGTTCAAGGCTGTTGTGATACTCAGAGGAGGAAAGATAAGGTGTGGTATTGAATGTGGAGAAGACTATTTTCAGATGCTAGCTGTCATTGTCATTGCTAGTCGACGGCCATGCTTGCTTTGTTATTTGTTGAGGACAAGCACATCATTTTGACTGGAGTCATTTGGTGAATTGAAACCCGCGTATCAGTGGCTTCAATGACTTATCAAAGGTCAGACAGCTGGTAAATTTGGCTAGAATGGAGGTCTGATTCTTAGACCAAAGTATTCCCTGCTCCACACTTCCCCTCCCTCCTCCCATGGTCAACAGGGAGGAAGATGTCTGCACTGCACCAGGTCACCAATGGCCTGAGTCACTGCGAGCTCTGCCCAAAGACCATTTGCACATGAAGGGTGCTCGACTGATGGCACCAGTCACTGCCTCCCAGCCTCAGTGTTCTCACTCAAAATAAGAGCAAGGGGTTTTCTCCTTTGCAAACAAATTTTAACTTGTGGCCACTATGAGATATATATATATATGTACATGAAAACTCACGTTTCTGTAGTGTGCATATCTATATGTATACATATAGATATGTATCTATCTATATAGCAATATATGCAGTATATATATGTACAGCAATTGCATGTATATCTACATATCTTCGGAGAAGGCAATGGCACCCCACTCCAGTACTCTTGCCTGAGAAATCCCATGGACAGAGGAGCCTCGTAGGCTACAGTCCGTGGGATCGCTAAGAATCAGACACGACTAAGTGACTTCACTTTCACTTCTCACTTTCATACATTGGAGAAGGAAATGGCAACCCACTCCAGTGTTCTTGCCTGGAGAATCCCAGGGATGGGGGAGCCTGGTGGGCTGCCGTCTATGGGGTCGCACAGAGTCAGACATGACTGACACGACTTAGCAGCAGCAGCAGCTCCATATCTGTAATACATATACAGAAATGTAGTGAGTTTTTATCATTAATTTCATTTAGTGCCAAAAGTTTTTCTTTATTCCAAGCATGTGTCTTTTTACTTTTTCGGTGTTAAAAATGCCTTTTCTTTTTTCTTAAAAAAGTTGAATGTAGTTTTTATTGTAAAACAGTTTTATCTTTATAGAAAAAAAAAGTGAAATAGTACAGAGTTGCAATATGTCCTACATGCAAGTTTCCCCCTATTATGAAAATCTTACACTAGTATGGTACACTCATTGAGATTAATGAACAAATTTTGATAGATTACTGTTAATGACAGTCCATTCTTCATTCAAACTGCCTCAGTTTTTAACCAGGATACTATATTAATTCTCATGTCTCCTTTAGACTCCTTGAGGATATGACAGCTCATTCCTTCCTTTTGATGACCTTCACACTTTTATTTATTTGATTATTTATTTATTGAAGGATAATTGCCTTACAGAATATTGTTGTTTTCTGTCAAACCTCAACATGAATCAGCCGTGAAAGTGAAAGTGAAGTCACTCAGTCGTGTCCGACTCTTTGCGACATCGTGGACTGTAGCCTACCAGGCTCCTCTGTCCATGGGATTTTCCAGGCAATAGTACTGGAGTGGATTGCCATTTCCTTCTCCAGGGGATCTTCCTGAACCAGGGACTGAACCCGGGTGTCCTGCATTGTAGACAGACACTTAACCATCTGAGCCACCAGGGAAGTCCATAGATACACATATATCCCCTCCTTTTGAACCTCCCTCCAATCTCCCTCCCCATCCCACCCCTCTAGGTTGATATAGAGCCCCTGTTTGAGTTTCCTGAGTCATACAGCAAATTCCTGTTGGTTGTCTGTCTTACATATGGTAAAGTAAGTTTCCATGTTACTCTTTTCTTACATCTCACCCTCTCCTCCCCTTTCCCCATGTCCATAAGTCTATTCTCTATGTCTGTTTCTCCATTGCTGCCCTGTAAATAAATTCTTCAGTACCATTTTTCTATATGCCATATTTATGCATTAGATACGATATTTATCTTTCTCTTTCTCACTCACTTCATAGCAAGATCTTCTATGACCCACCTCCTATAGTAATGGAAATGAAAACAAAAGTAAACAAGTGGGACCTGATTAAACTTAAAAGCTTTTGCACAGCATAGGAAACTATAAGCAAGATGAAAAGACAACCCTCAGAATGGGAGAAAATAATAGCAAATGAAACAACTGACAAAGGATTAATTTCCAAAATATATAAGCAGCTCATACAACTCAATCTAGAAAAACAAACAACCCAATCACAAAGTGGGGGAAAGACCTAAACAGACATTTTTCCAAAAAGACATACACATGGCTAGGAAACACATGAAAAGATGCTAAACATCACTCATTATTAGAGAAATGCAAATCAAAACCACAATGAGATATCATCTGACACCAGTCAGAATGGCCATCATCAAAAAGTCTACAAACAATAAATACTGGAGAGGGTGTGGAGAAAAGGGAACACTCTTGTACTGCTGGTGGGAATGTAAATTGATACAGTCAGTATGGAGACTCCTTAAAAAACAAGGGATAAAACCACCATATGACCAGTAATCCCACTCCTAAGCATATACCCTGAGGAAACCAGGGTTGAAAAAAATGCATGTATCCCATTGTTCAATTTAAAATAGCTGGAACATGGAAGCAACCTAGATGTCCACTGACAGATGAATGGATAAAGAAGCTGTGGTACATATACACAATAGAATATTGCTCAGCCATAAAAATGAATGCATTTGAGTTAGGTCTGATGAGGTGGATGAACCTAGAACCTATTATACAGAGTGAAGTGAGTTAAAAATGCTTTTTCTTTTATGAAAAGTGATGGGAATGGTGGGATAGTTGGGTTGTTATTTTTGTATATTGATGGATATTTTTCATACTTCCTTGGCAAAACACAAAATTGAACCTTGGAGCAGTCCCTTGGGCCCTCTGGTTGTTTATATATATATGTGTATATATGTATATAACTGTCCCATGGACTCCACAAATCTAGAAACCACCAGAACCAGTGGCCAGTATCTAGTTCTATTCTGGCCATCACAGTCTGGATGTTAGAGTGTGTTAGAAGAAACAAGTGAAGGTCTTGAGCTTCCCTTTTTGCTGTCTTGCAAAATCAGTGGCTCTGAAGCTGCCAATAGATAGAAGCTACATGCTCCTAAAAATAACTATGGGATGCTGTGCATGCTATCAGCATTCTGAAGATCGCATCTGTGCCTGTCTGGGAATGTTGGCAAGACCCTGGAGATCTGATGCAGACAGGGAAACACCAAAGCCAGTTCTGATTCTCTTTTCCCTGTCTGGTATTTGTTTTTTTATTGGAAGAGTGATTTCACTCGTTACCCAAACATGATGTCCCAACCCCTCTTCAGCTTAGGAAGCCAGCATGGTGCTTTATAGCCTGCAGTACCAGGGCATTGGTGTGCTTCTGGCATCTCAGCAGGCTCCTCTGTGTCTGCAGTTCCCCTCCTCCTGCCCTTGGACTCTGGTTTCCCAAGGAGAGCTGCTCACCCACAAAGCCATAGACTCATAGGCTCCTAGGGCTTCACATCTAGAGAACACCTCACAGGTCACTGAGTCCCAGCCATCTAGCCCAAGGAGATCTAGAGGGACTCTGCTGTGGTCGCAGATAGAAATGTGGAAGCACTAGGACAGGAGTCCAAGCCCCCAGCGCAGAGATGGGCAGTATTTTTAGTGCTGCATCTGCTCGACCTTATACTAAGCCTTCACGCACATCATCTTCCTTCATCTTTACAGTCACACAGTGAGGTCCTGTTCTTTTTTTTTCTTTCCTAAAGACCCAATTTGATTTTATTTGTTTTTAAACTTGTTGACCACATGGCCTGTGGGATCCCTTCCCCATTCAGGGATTGAACCCACGCCCCTTGCATTGGAAGTCCAGAGTCTCAGCCACGCGATGACCAGGGACATCCCTGAGGTCCTAGTCTTCCTCATCCTCTTTTTATAGATGAGGCAACAGAGGCTCAGAGGTTAAGTAATTTACCTAAAGACACACAGTAAAGATGAGGTGGGGTGCGAGCGTCTAGGATTTGATCTCTGGCAGGGGAGCTCCTCGGCCAGCACTCTTTGCCCCAGTGCTATACTGTCTCAAGTTCTCTTTCCTCTAAAATCTGCAAAATCCTGCCTATTCCAATTCAGTATGAAAGGATGCACTGTTTCCTAGATGCTTGTTGCTCTTTGAAACTTTGTAAGAATCATATCTTCAAGAATGTGAATCCCCCTCAGCTGTGTCCTGCTTCTCACTGGTGAAATGATGAGGATAAATACTGTACCTACCTCAAGGGGTGCTGTGAGATTCATTCTGTTTATATATGATGCATATTGTTGTTGTTCTTTAGTTGCTAAGTCGTGTCTGAGTCTTTGTGACCCCATCGACTATAGCCCACCAGGCTCCTCTGTCCATGGGATTCTCCAGGCAAGAATACTGGAGTGGGTTGCCATGCCCTCCTCCAGGGGATCTTCCTGACCCAGGGATCGACCCCAAGTTTCCTGCTTTGGTTACCACTGAGCCACCAGGGAAGTTCATGGTGAATACTAGGGGCTATTATTAATCACCTTTGTGTCAGAGACAATGGTTGCTTTATGATATATAGGTGCTCAACTGATGTTTTTATCAATAAACAAGCATATGAATTAATAAGTGAATGGAAGTATGTATTAGACATAGTCAGCCCCTCTTATTAAGGTGCCAGTACCCTAGCTGGGAAAGGATTTTATATAGAGTTAAAATAACTGGTATCTCTAAGTGATTTATATATTTAAGTGCTTGTTTAGAGCTAACAAAAAGAAAGAAAAAGCTACCAACCCAAGACATGTCCTGAAAAAAAAAAATGTATCAGTGGGAGCAGGACTTGTAGGGGAACATTGAATACCCATGTTGAATGCCCACTCTGCCAGGTCCATCCTCACAGTAGGCATTAAGATTAGAGCCAGGATATGACTGTGTATCTGTCAGGCCCCAAATCCACTGTTTTTCCATGACTCCATTCTGACCCTGATACCTTCAAACATCCCCTGATTTCCTGGGAAGATGATAACAGCTTTTCTAAAGTAGGAGCCCCTGATCCCAAGGTGCAGACCTCTTGACTCAGCTCCCCTCTTTCCCAAGCCATTCGGAAGCGTTCACCTGTCTGCTGGCTCAATCCTTTCCCACATTATGCCTTTCAGGAGCATCACTGCCTTCGTATTAAAATCCTGGGGGACTGCTACTACTGCGTTTCGGGACTTCCTGAGCCCCGCCAGGACCACGCCCACTGCTGTGTTGAAATGGGCCTCAGCATGATCAAAACCATCAGGTAACTTGGGACCTTCTCCCTGATACCGAGCCTTTGGTGGGCTTGATGGAAAAGACCAAAAGCATCCTATCCTTTGCAGTCAATCATGTGTTTGTTGCAAGGTGGAGCTCTTTGACTTATTTCATGAAGATTTATGCCCATTAGTTCTCCCATAAAACCAATAAACCTGCTAGTTTCATTGTGTTCTAGTTATACTTCCTTTTCATTATTTGTTCAACAAATTGGTATAACTAATGTTCTTCTGGGGATACAGCAAGGAACATGATGAATGTAGTGCTTACCTTCAGGGAGAGATAATGCATAGACAATTTCAACACAGTACAATATGCTCTGAGATGAATCAAACCAGGGTCACTGGGGGCAATAGAAAACCAACAGTTTGTGCAATCTAGGGTGCTGGAGAAGACTTTCCAGCATACAAATGTCTAAGCTGTTACCTGAAAAGTAAGACGTTAGATCCTGGAGATGGAGGATAGATGGCCATGTGCAGAATTTGGGATGTGCTGCCAAGGCAGTTGGTGAGGTCTCGGCTGGAATGTGGTGACAGGCAGGCTGGACCTTGGGATCAGCCAGAACCTGCAGGGCCTTCTCAATCATGTTAAGGGGGTCGCAGTAGCTCAGCTGGTAAAGAATCTGCCTGCAATGCAGGAAGATCCGCTGGAGAAGGGATAGGCTACCCACTCCAGTATTGTTGGGCTTCTCTGGTGGTTCAGCTGGTGAGGAACTCACCTGCAATGCTGAAGACCTAGGTTTGATCCATGGGTTGGGAAGATCCCTTGTAGAAGGGACCGGCTACCCACACCAGTATTGTGACCTGGAGAATTAACAAAGAGTTGGACACGACTAAGTAACTTTCACTTTCAGTTTATCCTAAGGTCAACAGGAAGGGCAGCCAGGGGTGTCTTCATGGGTGTGTGACAAGTGCTCTTGGCTTTGGTCTGTATATCTGACAAATCGAGATTTAATCAAAGGTGGATGAGTTATTGAGGTCAAGGACTTTAGAAGTAGACTGTGGCTGTGTGATAAAAGCTCAGTGTTGTCAAAGCTCCCTTCATGGTTCCAAAATGTTTGCAGATCCCCCAAGCATCACATCCTCCCACAACCACAGCAAAGGCAGTAAAGAAAGGACCCATGGACAGAAACCTCCATGGCTTGTGCCTCTTCTATTAAGAGAAGAGTATTGTTGAAAACAGACTGGAAGACTCTCCCTGTGAACTCACACCTTGGTCATATGGTCTACCTGGTATGCCTGTGACACTTGGGAGTGTGAGTCTGGATTACAGTCAGCAAAGACAGCAACCTGCACCTCCATGCACACCCTCCACTGTAGGCTCAGCTTGCCTGCTGGTTCCTGAGACCAGTACGGGTACAGGCAGGAGGAACCTCAGGAGCTGGAGGCTCCCTCTCTATTACAGTAGAACCTGGCCATGACCAACAGCATGTGCCTGACCTTTCTATTTGTTGACAGATCCCTGACTTTATTCAGGTTTCACGCAGAAGTCTGTTGACACTGGGGGCTGGGAAGTCCCCTAATTAAGAAGAGGGCATAGAAACACTTTTCCTAAATATGATCCTGTCGCACTGAAGCAACCCTGGTCATTTCAAGACTGAGACCGACATCACACTCTGGGTGGGCAGGTGTGCCCCCTGGGCAGGCCTTCAGGGTCCCACCTCTGGAACCAACCCATGACTAGGGCCTGGTCAAAGCACTGAGGTGCTTTGCCATGAGGTGTATGGTGAGAGGGCTTCCCTGGGCTCAGTAGTAAGGAATCCGCCAGCCAGTTTAGGAGATGCAGGTTTGATCCTGGGTGGAGAAGATCTCCTGGAGGAGGAAATGGAAGCCCATGCCAGTATTCTTACCTGAATAATCCCATGGACAGAAGAGCCTGGTGGTCTACAGTCCAAAGGGTCTCAAAGAGTTGAAGACAACTGAAGCAATTTAGCACACGCATATATAATGAAAAACCCCACCCTCACAAACCCTAAGACCAGGCAGGCTGATGGAGAGAGACTGGAGATGTCCACTCTGCTATTACCTCCTGTTCTACAGAGATACAGACGTTTCTTCCAAGAGGGATAGAGAAAGGAGTCCACCACTTCCCACCAGAGTTCCCTTTGATCAGCCTTTCATAGATGGAAAAGGCTATAGATGCTTCTCAGCTGTTAATCCAGATGCTTGAGAGTCTAACCCTGAAAACTAGGTTGAATTGTGATCATGTGTTGACTAGTTTCAAGGGAGTCAGTGGGCCCAAACCCAGAAGACCCAGTGTTTCTTACCAGCTCTGCAGCTGATGAGGTCTGTGAACTCTACTCTGTCAGTCAATTAGTAGGTCAGTCAACAAATAATTTGTTCAGTTCTACCATGTGTCAGATACTGTGCTAAGTCCCGGAAATACAGTGATGAATGGGTCACTCCGGGGTCCTTCTCTTGTCTATGGCTGCCCAATAGAGATGTTCCTTGGCTTGGTTGTCTGAAATGAGAAAGTTGGACTAGACCAGCTCTGAGGCCTCTGCAAGTTTATAAATTGTCAACCATGACTTATCAAAATCAAGTTTAAGTAGAAAAACCTTCCACTGACTTTCTGTCTTTCTCTCTTTCTTTAAATTTGTATTAAGATTAAATTGATCAATAAAATTAAGAGCCACTCTTTGTTAAGGCTCGTGGGCTCTTCACTGCTGCGCATAGGCTTTCTCTGGCTTTTTTGTGCTGGCTTCTCATTGTGGCGGCTTCTCCTGTTGGTGAGGATAGATAGGCTGTAGAGCACGCAAGCTACAGTAGTTGTGGCACACAGGGTAGTTGCTCCACTGCATGTGGGATCTTGGTTACCAAACCAGGGATCTAACCCGTGTACCCTGCACTGGCAGGCAGACTCTCAACTACTGGAGCGCCAGGGAAGACCCTGCTTAAACATTTTTAATTGATGATCACAATCAAGTTAATGAACACAGCCATCACTTCACATAGTAATCTTTTTATGAGAATGCTTAAGACCTTCTCTCAGTGAATTTCAAATATACAATAAGTATTGTTAACTATAGTCATCACGTTTACATTAGAACCTCAGAACCTATTCATCTTGTAATGAATATTTTTACCCTTTGGCCAACATTTACCCTGTTCTCTACCTCATCCCTAACTCCTGACAACCAGCTTTCTATTCTGTGTCTATTGGTACAGCTTTTTGTAAAAAAAAAAAAAAAAAAACTGTCCACATATAAATGGACTTATCTTTCTCTTTCTGGCTTATTTCACTGAATATAATACCCTCCACATTCATCCATATTATTGCAAATGGCAAGATTTTCTCCATTTTTAAACCTGAATAATATTCCAGTGTTTCTGTGTGTCTGTGTCTGTGTGGAGAGAGAGAGAAAGGGAGAAAGAAAGGAAGGATGAAAGGAAAGAAGGGAGGGAGAAGGAAGGAAAAAAAGAAAGAAAGAATATTCTCTTTATCCATTCATTCACAGACTTTCTATAGGAGTTTCTAACTTAAACTTCAGCAGAAGATACGCTGCAGAGATGACATTGCAGAAGAAATGAACATTGATTGTCAAAATGCTTTAAGATTCTCAGAACATTACCATTTATCTTTCTGGAGAGGATCTTATCCCTCCTGACCATTTTAACCAATTTAAAGTGTCCTTTCTGAAGCTTTGGAGTGGGACATTGAGATTTGGAGGGGTTGAAGTGATTCAAGGACTTTCTCGTGTTAGTTTACTAAGTACAGCTTTTACTTCCTTTAGAACAAGAAAATTCAGGAGGATGTTTTTTAACTGCATGAGTCAGAGTCTATTAATGCTCAAACAACTCCTTGATTATAATGTAGGTGACTTGAGGTCCAGCATGAATTCTTCTGGTTACCAACAAAGCATGGTGCAGAGAAATAAACACAAGCTCTAGAAGTAGGCAAACCTGAGTTGCAATTGGCTCAGACTTGTAGAGTTTCCATTCCTGTCAAATATTGCACTCTGAGGAGTGACCAGCAGACAACATTTGCACCTCCATGTGTGGATAAGAAAATTCCAGTTCTATAGCTTTACCAAAAAGTAAAAAATCTTAACCAGGCACCACTTAGACACAATGCAACTTTGTATTCAGCCCAAAGGCACTTGTTCCTACTGGAAAACTCCAAAGAAGCCGTCGCCGTCAAGTCTGGAACCATACTTAACATTATTTGCATATGTTGTAATGTCGATAAGCCATTTATTGACTGGTATCCCCAGGCTTGATGGCCACCCTGTATATTTGTCATCAGTGATGGATCCCTATTGAGGTACTGCCCCTGCCTTGTCAGGGTTTCTCTTTGTCCCCCTTTTGGCCTTTCTGCAAGGAGTCGGAACCCCAACACCAGTCCCCAGAGTACAGACTGACAATGAGGGGCTGGTGCTCTGACAGTGAGATGGCATCTGGACCACAGCAGCTTCAGTCGTGTCCATGCTTGGGTGAGATTTATAACTCCTGCACAAATGGCAAACCAACACTCAAAATGGCCCTGGGCCTTTATTCACTGATCACTCCAAATATGTTATAGGGATTCTCTTTCCATCACACACTAGTGGGAACAGAGAGCTGGAATCTGGAAAGGTGGGATGAGCTGCTACTCAGAACACCAGAAGGCTTCTCAAGGAAACAGAGTCAAGACTGTCAGAAGTAAAAGCTTAAGGGAATGGTTTCCCCATCTAGGTATCTCCACAGTGGTTTTTTTCACTGAGATACAAAGTTGTTTGTTTGTTTTTTTCCCTAAAATCAAAGTCATGGGTCTTCCCTCATGGCGCAGTGGTAAACTCATGCAACTCGAGGGACATGGGTTTGATCCCTGGTCCGAAAAGATACCACATGCCTTGGGGCAACTAAGCCTGGGTGGTACCACTAAGACTTGGGCAGCCAAGTAAATTTTAAGCAACTTTAAAAAAACACAAGGCTACAAAGAAGGTTACCCTGGTAGTTAAGAATGACAGAAACAACATGTGTACATATCTGTGTGCATGTGTCTATATGCTTATGTATGCAACCCACTCCAGTACTCTTGACTGGAAAATTCCATGGACGCAGGAGCCTGGTAGACTACAGTCCATGGGTTGCAAAGAGTCGGACATGACTGAGCAACTTCACTTTCTTTCATATGTATTGTATATATGTACATGTGTGCTGTGTATGCATATGTGGCAGGTATATGTGTGTATGTGTATGTATGTGTATACTTATGGTGTGTATGTGTGCCTGTGTCTTTGTGAGATATGTGATTATGCATGAGTATGTGTGCACTTCTGTGTCTATACATGTGTGTTCATGGGTATGTTTGTGCATGTGTGTGTGTGTGTGTGTGTGTGAGAAGGATTTGAAGCAGGCTTCACGGTCACTATAATTCTAAATTCAGTCTGTGGAGTTAGTGCACAGATAGTTGGTGACCTTTTGAGGTACACCAGGTTTTATCCCGCAGGCAATGAGAAGTCTCTGACACTTGAAGTGGGGAAGTGTCATGTTCGGATCAGCGCTTGAGAAGGGTAACCATGGAGATGGGCATCTCTCTCCAGTTGACTCTGGATGAGAGAAAAGAGAGGCCAAGGGGAAGGAAACTGGTTGGGAGATATTTTTATAACATACAGGAAAGAGGAGTAAAGACCTTAAATAGAGCAGTAGTGAAATAGGAAAGGGTTATAATCCTCCAAAGCTGAGACCCCAAGACTCCCTCAAGACACCATATGTGACCTAGAAGTTTAAATCAAATTTTTATCATTATAGTAAACGTCCCTCATTGATTGATAATACTGTAAGCATTTGGACGGGGTTCTAGGCTTTCCTGGTGGCTCAGACAGTAAAGAATCTACCAGCAATGTGGGAGACCTGAGTTCGATCCCTGGGTTGGGAAGATCCCCTGGAGAAGGGCATGGTAACCCACTCCAGTATTCTTGCCTGGAGAATCCCCATAGGCAGAGGAGCCTGGCAGGCTGCAGTCCAAGGGGTCACAAAGAGTCGGACACATTTAAGTGACTAAGCAGGCACACACCACCTTCTTAGAGTTTGTTGCTGGATGTGATCACAGCAGTGGTTCCCTGGAAGAGTGACTATGGCACCATGAGATGACTTGTAGGGAACACACTTGATCCTGAACTTCAGTCAGAAGACATAATATGGTTCCTGCTTCTTCACTTCTCAAAGCCTACATGACCTCTTCTGTGAAATGGGAATCATAAGAGCCCTAAACTCAGGGTGTTCTTTTAAAAATTTAAATGCATAGCATGCATTTATCACCAGAAAATGTTTTTTTAATAGAATCTTACAATCAGGGATGAGTTTGGACACTGGAAAATTGGACTCAGTTAAGTTACAGAAATCTATTCATTTTTTAGGACTTCCAGTCTAATAAAATAATAACAATAACATAAGGTTTAATGAACACCTACTCTATGCCATGAACTAAGTGTTTCACATGTCTTCACTCATTTAGTCCATATAGCAATTCTAGGAGTTAGGCAGGGCTGAGACCAAAATATTGAACAACTAGTGATACTGTGATCTCCAAAGAAGATTTAGCTTCGGGACCAGGGATCAGGCTTGATCATTCAAGAGCTTTTGTGTTGCAGAGTTTTATTAAAGTATAAAAGGGACAAAGAAAGCTTCTGACACGGACATCAGAAGGGGGAGCGGAGAGTGCCCCCTCACTAGTCTAAGCAAGGGAATTATATACTTTTTAAATTAGTTATTACAATAAATCAAAAGAGTGTCTCAAGGTTGTGAAAGTTTTACCAGACCCACTCCCACAATTTACATTTTAAGATAATAGGATTCAGTTCAGTTGCTCAGTCATTTCCGACTCTTTGTGACCTCATGAATCACAGCACGCCAGGCCTCTCTGTCCATCACCAACTCCCACAGTTCACCCAGACTCATGTGCATCAAGTCAGTGATGCCATCCAGCCATCTCATCCTCTGTCATCCCCTTCTCCTCCTGCCCCCAATCGCTCCCAGCATCAGGGTCTTTTCCAATGAATCAACTCTTTGTGTCAGGTGGCCAAAGTATTGGAGTTTCAGCCTCAGCATCAGTCCTTCCAATAAACACCCAGGACTGATCTCCTTTAGGATGGACTGGTTGGATCTCCTTGCAGTCCAAGGGACTCTCAAGAGTCTTTTCCAACACCACAGTTCAAAAGCATCAATTCTTTGGCACTTAGCTGTCTTCACAGTCCAACTCTCACATCCATACATGACCCCTGGAAAAACCATAGCCTTGACTAGATGGACCTTTGTTGACAAACTAATCTCTCTCTGCTTTTCAATATGCTATCTAGGTTGGTCATAACTTTCCTTCCAAGGAGTAAGTGTCTTTTAGAACTTACCAATAGAAACATTTTACCAGACCCACTCCCATAATATACATTCTAAGATATCAGGAATAGTCAGAAGGTTTTCAGGAAGGAGAAACTGTCCTCAAGCAAGATGCATTGTTGTTATATAATCCTTGAAAGTGAAATGAAGTTGCTCAGTCGTGTCTGACTTTTGCAACCCCATGGACTGTAGCCCACCAGGTTCCACCGCCCATGGGATTTTCCAGGCAAGAATACTGGAGTGGGTTTCCATTTCCTTCTCCAGGGGATCTTCCCAACCCAAGGATTGAACCTGGGTCTCCTGTACTGTAGGCAGACGCTTTACCATCTGAGCCACCAGGGAAGTCCCCATATAATCCTTGGTAAGGAGTTTAAACTGAGTGGTTTGTCGTGTAATCATCAGTTCCAGGCTTAAAGAGAGTAATGGTTTAGGTGACTAGTAGTATCAGTAGTAGTAGTTTTGTTGCTAAGTCGTGTCCGACTCTTGTGACCCCATGGACTATAAACTGCCAGGCTCCTCTGTCCATGGGGTTCTCCAGGCATGAGTACTGGAGTAGGTTGCCATTTCCTTCTCCAGGGGATCTTCCCAACCCAGGAATTGAACCCGGGTCTCCTGCATTGCAGGCAGATTCTTTACCAACTGAGCTATAAGGGAAGCCCTAGGTGACTAATACTAAGGAATGTAGGGGAAAAGGGCATTTGTCCTTTCCACTTCCTTGAGAATTCCAGACCGCTATCTCCTCTTTGAGAGCCCCAGACCCGCATCCTCCGCACTGCCTCTCCTAATCAGAGACCCTGGACTTCCTATCAACCTGCCTAGGAATTGACGCTCTCACTAGTATGGCTACAACATGGACTAATCAGAATTGGCCAGGGAAGTCCATCGGAATGGGTGTTAACCATAAACAACCATACAACTATGTGGGTACATCCTGACTTACCTCTGGAATTAGGCTCCTCTTTTACCCATGAGGAAACTAGAGCTTGCAGAGTTGTGTAGTTGCCCACAACCACAGAACTGGTCAGTAGCTGAATAAGGGCACCAGTCTAGAACCATCTGCCCTTAAAGCCACTGGTCTTAACCATGACAGCATGATTAATCTCATCTTTAGATTTCTGGAGTTCTTTCTGATGACTGCAGTCTGCTATTGACACCCAAAGGGTCGAAGGGTAGCCTAGGAAGTCTCACATACATCCTTAATAAATTATCAGAACTGACACTGAGAGGGAAGAGAAGTCAGTAAACCTCTGACAATCACAAGATTGTAAGCCTTCATCAAACCTCTTAGTAAATGTATTCCATTAGAAAAAATAGTTGTTTTTAGAAACATGATATTAGCTGGGTGAATGGCAAAAAAAAAAAAAAAGGTGATTGAATGTAGCTTTATTTCTAATGAAGCATTTAATTGCATCTCATGGATGTCTGTTCATAAAATTAAATTAATTAAAATAGGCTTAGAGAATAGTTCCATTAAGTAGATTGAAAAGTGGTTCCAGGTGGCACTTCTTCACACACCCTGGCTCTATTTCTGGGGAGGCTTGATAGCTTATAAGACACTAGAGCTGAAGGTGGACTCTGTAATATGCAATATCTTTATTAACGATCTGCAAAGCTCCCTTGATGAAACTTAATGAAAACTGCAGAGCCTGATCTTTTCAGTGCAGTTGCTAAAAAGACATGGAATGACACCAGAATGCCAAGCAGAAACTGGCTTGTCCCCAACGGTTAATTGGAGCAAAGGTCTTAATCCTTGTGGTGGAGTTGTCCTGCCAAGCAGCATGGCAGGATGAGGAATGAAAATCAGGATTTTTCTTCCCTTTAGAGGCAGGAGTGCCCAAGCCTACTAGTGCATGCCTCTGGGCATCTCTTCCTTCTCCTTTCTCCCTCTTGGACTTCTTTTTTGCTCTTTCTATCTCTCCCTTTCTCCCTTCTCTCTCTCTCTCTATATATATCTTTCTTTCCTTTCCAAACCCCTTTCTTACCTTGATCTGAAAAGTCATTGACTACAGCATCCACAAAGCTGTAGTTCTCTTTAAAATGCAACAGAGTTGTCTGTAATGCATGAGCAAGGGTTCTTTTCACAAAATTATTTACAATGGTAAAGATCAAATCTATCTAGTAGCAATAGTTCATTAAGCTAATATGGATTGAATGCTTACCACGTGCCAGACACCATACTAAATAACCTTCGTGACTCACCTCGCCTAATAGTGACCACAGCCCTGTGAGGTGAAGAAGCTACTGTCTCTTTCCTCAACTGTCAGAGGAGGAAAATAACACTCTTATTGGATAAATAACTTCCTGTCAATGACGCACAGCCTATTAGTGGCAGGGCAAAGACCCTGAGGCATATTCATCTGAATCCCTAAATGTCCAAAGGCAGGGAAATGGTTAGATAAATTTTTGCATATTACAAAACAGGGAAATGAGGAACTATTAGTTGCCGTGGTTTGTGTTAGTATTCAATGGTATAGAAAAGCGCTTGTGAGTTTAAAGAAATATGCATTGTAGAGTACACACACACACACGTGTGCACACACTCATCATTTAGGGCAACCTTAGTTTTTTATATCTGTTTTTACAGAGAGAGAAAGACATAGAGCTCAGTGTGGGAAATGAGTGGCTGGATCCTTTCTCTTGCTTTTCTCTCATGGGGTTTACACTGTTTTTGACCAGGAATCCTGCTCTAGATTCTCCTCTTACCTTCCCACTCCCAAAAGCAGGAGGGTGATGTTGAATGGAGTACAAGCAGCGGCCAGGTGTCCATGGAGCTCTCAGCCTACAGTTTGGCGTTCTGAGGGTCAGTCCAGACCTATCACTTCCTAACCTTGAGTGAGAGACTTAACCTCTCTCCATGCCAGGCTTCTTAGCTGCAAAATGGGGGAAAACATCCTAATTCAAGTTCGATAAAGACAGGAACAGGTTTTCTGGTTTGTCTATTTGATTCCCTGCTTATATCTGCCGAGGTCTTCAAGAAATACTTGTTGGATGAATGAATGAGATAAATGGATAGGATACGTAGTATCGGGTGGTTGTGAGAATGAAGGGAGATCATGAAGTCAACACAGAACATGAGGTCAACACAGAAGAGATATTGAATATGTCTTAACTCTCTTGGAAACTCCAACTCCTCATCTGCATCTATGTTGTGGGCATCATATGAAGTATTTTATGAGACTGCAACGTCCATGCTAGGATAAGACATGGTAGTTTTTCAACTTTTTAGAAGCAGATGAGCTGCAAGTTTTATAAGGCAAGCTGACTTCAGTGTCCAGTAAAGGCTGTGGAATAGATCATGGTTGAAGGCAAAGTCGGGCTCCACGACCAGCGTGCTGACAGCCCCCACCCTGACAGTGAGTGACTCCTGTGCTACCTTCCGTGAACTCAGAAATCTACAGAAGGGAGCTTGTCATAGGTCTGCTGACTTTGGGAATTAATCAGCACAGACTGTGTCGTCCCTCTATTGGGCAGAGCCAGATTAAACCCCAATGGTTTGTGTCCCGCTGAGGATGGCTTCTTTCTCAAAGTAAACCATTCCAGGCAGTAGAGGTGGACCCCTGGATTTAGACTCGCACCCCTGGGGAGAAATCCCAGCTATTCCACTGCTGTATGTGTGCCCAAAGAAAGGAACTTATTAGAACTCAGTTTCCTCAGTTGTAAAATGGCGCTGGTAATGGTACACAGAGTTATTGTAAATATAAAACTTGACACTTGTGCAGAACGCCCTGCCCAGTGGCTGTAATTGACTTCCATAACTAACTCCCATGCTCTTCCTTTTCTTTCCAGCATTTCATTGAAAGAACATTTCTAAGGTTCTCCATCTTTTACCATATACCAAGCACTCTTCTTTAACCGTTCAGCTACAGGAAATAACATCATCACTTTTTGCTGGTTAACTGTTGCATTATGGATACCCCTGCTTGATCTAGAGCTACAAAAAAAAGTATAATAACTATTAAGTGGAGTCTTTATTTCAAAGAAATCTTAGATAGAAGCCCTCCATGAAAACACATGAGAGCAAAGCTGCTTGAATTGAAGGGGGAAGATGTGGAGATTCTCCCCCTCTCTAAGTGGCAGGCCCAAAGGCACCTCCATAGTTCCCCTGGGACTCTAAGAAGCAGCCAAAGGCTATAGAGAAAGAAAGGTTTTGTCCATGAATTCATTAAGTACATCTGAGCACTATGTGCTAGTGGTTAAGAATCTGCCTGCCGGTGTAGGAGACATGAGACATGGTTTCCCTTGATCAGGAAGATCCCTGCAGGAGGAAACGGCAACCCACTCCAGTATTCTTGTCTGGAGAAGCCCATGGACAGAGGGCTGTAGCCCTAGCAGGCTACAGTCCATGGAGTCTCAAGGAGTCGGACACAACTGAGCGTCTGAGCACGTAGCACACCTATGTGCTAAGTACTGGGCATGTGGAAATGAAAGATGGTACCCCTGCCCTCCAGAAGCTCAGAGTTTATGGAGAAGAAAGGGAAGGTAACATGTTTATAAGGTGAGCGATCTATAGGCATTTTTTTTTCTTTATTTACGGTGATGAAGCACAGCAAAGCATCAGTGTGGCTTTATTTTGGAAAAATTAAATAGGACTTGTAACTCAGAGCAGAATTCCATCCATTTTAATTTCAAGGATACACAGAGCACCCCTTTAAGAACTGGGCGTGTTAGTAGTTCTATGCAACCGCTGGGCAGCCTTTCTAAAGAGGATCACTGTCTGTAAATTATTCATTACTTTGCCATAATTTCATTCTTATCTTTTATTAAGTCAAATCCCAGACACAACAAAAAGAAAGAAAACGCAGTGTAGCAACCATGTTTGTCTTCTTATGATTTTTGTTTTATAGAAGAAAAAAAAATCTAAATGCCTTTTCATTAAGATGTTCCAGTGCATTCCCTGGATAATGTTAATTGCCCAATGGCATTAGCACAGAGTGCTGTTTAATAGACCCTCACAATTAGTTGGCAAAGTGCTTTAACATCCATTATCTCCTCTGGGGCTCACAGAAGCTCTGTAAGTGAAACAATCAGCTAGAGTTTTATTTTACGACCGTTGAAACTCTGGGTTGGATCTAGCTATTTGCCCAGACTCACATAACACATATAGTATCTGCATTGTGAAGTGCATGAGGTTTAAAAAACAACAACCCCAGTTTAGTCTTAGAATCCTGCTTTTCAGCTGTGTGGCCACAAGAAAATCCTGCTACTTTCCTGTAGTTCCTCATGGGCTTCCCAGGTGGCTCAGTGGTAAAGAATCCACCTGTCAATACAGGGGACACGGGTTCGATTCCTGGCTTGGGAAGATCCCCTGGAGGAGGATATGGCAACCCCACTTCAGTATTCTTACCTGAGAAATCCCATGGACAGAGGAGCCTGATGGGCTACAGTTTATGGGGTCGCAAAGAATCAGACACGATTCAGTAACTTAACAACAACAGTTCCTTCAAATGTGATAAGTGTCCAAGTCATCTGTAGTATGTTCCAGACAATCTTCTCAGCTCTCTATGTATGTTTATTCAATTAATTCTGACAATGCTAGTATCATTCCCATTTTAGGTAGATGCTGGGTAGCTTGCCTAAGATAGTGCAGCTAGTAAGGGGCAGAGCAAGACGTAAACTCAGGTAGTCTGACCCCAGAGTCTGTATTACTCCCTCTACTATAGTGATGCTCATATCATGAGAAGGATGTAGATCGGAGGTCATGACTGTACCCTTCAGGATAGTCCCAAGTAGGTTGACATGACAGACATCCCCCCAAAGCTCAATGGCTTAACTCAACAAAGATTCACTTTTCATTCACATTTTCTGTCCATTGTGAACTGGTTGAGGCAATGGCAGGGAACCACTATTCAAGAACCCTAGTTAAGAAGGCTTCATCACCAGGTGTCCTTGATTGATGGTGGGAACAGAGAGAAAATGTGGTTGATCAGTCTTTTAAAGCTTCTTGCCCTCAAAATATATATTTTCTTGGCCTCGCGGCAAGGCATGTGGGATCTTCATTCTTCAACCAGGGATCCAGCCCATGCTCCCTGCACTGCAGCTCTGAGTCTTAACTGCTGGACCACCAGAGAAGTCCCTCTGCACACATTTTATTGGCTAAAAATAACATGAAATATGCAGGAAAATACAATCCTAATATGTGTTTGAATATTCTGTGGTGTATAAGACATGGTAGACCACACCGACGACCTCCCCCACTGACGCATCTCACAGAAACTCATTGAGAAAGCATCAGAAACGGAAACGCTCTTCCTCAATGCTAGATGCTGTTTGTCCTCTTGCTTTATTGAGTTTTTCAAATGGCCTCAAATGTTTCCATTATCAGTGGATGAAGGCTGTGTGTATATATGTATACACATGCAGTTTTTAAGTTAAAAGTTAAAACAGTGGCCCAGAAACAAGAGTCTTCACCAGGAATAAAACTGGTCTCATCCTTTAGCTACAAGCATTCTTTCTAATGTCTATGGCTGCCTTCTTAACATCTAATTTATTTCTGTATTCTCAACCCACTTCCACTTTACTCTCTTGTTTAAATAAGTGTATTATCTTATAACTTGTTGAAGTGAAGTAAAGTGAAAGTCACTCTGTCGTATCCGACTCTTTGCAGCCCCATGGACTGTAGACTGCCAGGCTCCTTTGTCCATGGAATTCTCCAGGCCAGAATACTAGAGTGGGTAGTAGCTCTTCTGTTCTCCAAGGGATCGTCTCAACCCAAGGACTGAACCCAAGTCTCCCACATTGCAAGCGGATTCTTTACTGTCTTAGCCAAACTTGTTAAGAACAGAGAATACAGCTTATATATGGAATCATTCATTTATTCTTTAAAAAATAAAACAAAACTATATGTGAGGCATGATGCTCCAGGCTGTGCGAGATACAAGAATTACTCAGACAGGAATACTGCCTTCAAGAAGTTTATATGTAGAAATGACACATGGGGACTGTCCTGACTGTCCAATGGTTAAGACTTGTTGCTCCCACTGCAGGGGTCATGGGTTTGATCCCTCGTCAGGAAATTTTAAGAAAGAGAAAGAAATGTGAGAACATGAATAGTGAGTATGGATACCCATCCATTCACCCATCCATTTTTCCATCTAGTAAATATCCATTATGGACGTGAGTCTGAGTGAACTCCGAGAGATGGTGATGAACAGGGAGGCCTGGCGTGCTGCAATTCATGGGGTCGCAAAGAGTCGGACACGACTGAGCGACTGAACTGAACTGAAATATCCATTAAGTGTGGGCCACGTTCCAAACCCAGTACCATGTTAAGAGGGGTGGGTGGCAATTGAACCATGCAAAGTCTACACCGCCAATGTTTAGAATCCAGTGGGAGAAGGCAATGACACCCCACTCCAGTACTCTTGCCTGGAAAATGCTATGGACGGAAGAGCTTGGTAGGCTGCAGTCCATGGGGTCGCTGAGTTGGACACGACTGAGCGACTTCGCTTTCACCTTTCACTTTCATGCACTGGAGAAGGAAATGGCAACCCACTCCAGTGTTCTTGCCTGGAGAATCCCAGGGACAGGGGAGCCTGGTGGGCTGCCATCTATGGGGTCACACAGAGTCGGACACAACTGAAGAGACTTAGCAGCAGCAGCAGCAGCAGCAGCAGAGGGAAGAGATGATTACAATATAGCATCCCAGTTATTGTTCACGTGCAATGCAGTACAAACACTGGGGAAAGCACGTAATCCAGACGTCACCTGAAGGGAGGGCATGGACATTCCAGACTGGGGGAGGAGGGCCCAGGATTCAGGCAATGACTTTGCAGTTTGGACATCTGGAGTCTGATGTATGCTTGAGAAATGAGGCTGATAATTGAGATGCACGAAGTTCATAAAGATTTTATGTGCCAGGCCAGGAATTTTCCATTTTATCTCACAGGCCAGTGATTTCTGAACATTTTGATTCCTCATCTCTATCAAAAGGGATCATAATAATTTAGAAATTGTATTATTGTCCATTCTATCATTATATTCATACATTTAAAAGCACATACTACAGAACGCACATGAGAGATGGGTGGTAAATGATACTGGTGAAATAATATTTTCAAATATTTAAAATTCACTGATAGGGCAAAAATCTTTCAGCTCGCATCATTTTTTGGTGAGAGCAGTGGGTTTGAACGTAACTGATTTTTTTTTTCATCTTAATAGTTTATGATACAGAAATGCAAAGGTTGAGTTTTAAATTCAGTTTATTTCTGTGTTTGGCTCTGATGGCCATCAGAGAGAAATATACATCTTATAAAAACAGGCATATCCTGGAGGTGTATTTGCACCCTTGGTTGTGATTTCTAAGTCATTGGTGACAAAGCCTTATACAAGGTTTGCCCTACATTTTCCTTTTAAAAAATATTTACTTATTTGGCTGCTCTGGGTCTTAGTTGCAGCATGCAGGTCTTAGCTGTGGCATGTAGGATATAATTTCCTGACCAGGGACCAAACCCAGGTCCCCTACATTGGCAGCATGGAGTTTTAGCCACTAGACCACTAGGGAAGTCCCCAACCTTACTTTTTTCTCTGATATTTGTGAGTTATTCATACAAACTCATTATAAAGCAATAGGCTTTTATGTTTTTTTAACAAACGGGTTCAAAGTCTACCATAATTTTGTACTTGGGAATTTTTAAATAGATTACCATAGGGAGCAAAATTTGCCACCCCAAAATGTGTCTGTTTGGCATGAAGATTATTTTAGGCTGTTGTTTTTGTTGTTTTTGTTTTGTTTTGTTTTCCTTACTGTGCTAGGTCTTCATTGCTAAGCACAGATTTTCTCTGATTGTGGTGAGCAGGGTCCAGACTTCATTGTGGTACACAGGCTTCTCATTGCCATGACTTCTCTTGTTGCAAAGCCCAGACTCTAGAGTGCAAGCTCAATAGCTGTAGTACATGGGCTTAGTTGCTCTGTGGCACGTGGAATCTTCCTGAACCAGGGATCGAACCTCTGTCCCCTACGTTGGCTGGGGGATTTTTATCCACTGTACCACCAGGGACGCCCTGGCAGGTGGTTTTTAAGAAACAAAAGGCTCAGGAAGAGCTTTTACCTCCTCCTTTTGACTGCCTAAAAGAATTTAAATTGGCCCCGTTCCAGGAAGAGACCTGGCCTCAGAGATACTACAAGGAATAGGAGCGAAACATGTTAAACTGGGGAAAACTTAGCAAGTCGTGTTTGGTCAAACTTCTCTCTGTGTCCCATTGTCTTTGCAAAGCCTGGCAAATGTTTCTTTACCAAACACTTCTTTCCCATCTTCCTGTAAACTGCTCTCCTCCCCTTTAAAGTCCCAAACTCCTCTCCCCTTCCCCTGTCGAAGAAGCCAGTACTGGAGAAACCAAGCATGACCCTGGGAGAATCGGAGAACTCAGGTTTATTATGCTGGCAGGCCCAGAGGAGTTAACACTCCAAGCTCTGAGCCCTGGACAAAGGGGTTACAGAGTTTTTATAGACAGACTACAGTGGGCAGCACCAGCTGTTAACAGGCTGGTTTAAACTAAGGGGTTTCATGCGCACCCGAAACAGTGGTCAAGATGGGGAGGGGGATGCCTGACCTGGAGAGGCATGATTAAGCAGGTTTGCAGGGGCTACTGCTGCTGCTAAGTCACTTCGGTCGTGTCCGACTCTGTGGGACCCCATAGACGGCAGCCTACCAAGCTGCCCCATCCCTGGGATTCTCCAGGCAAGAACACTGGAGTGGATTGCCATTTCCTTCTCCAATGCAAAAGAGAAAAGTGAAAGTGAAGTTGCTCAGTCATGTCTGACTTAGCGACCCCATGGACTGCAGCCTACTAGGCTCCTCCATCCATGGGAATTTCCAGGCAAGAGTACTGGAGTTGGGTGCCAAGAGCAGGACAAGGGTGAGTGAGACAAACTCCAGTTCCTAGTATTGCAAGTCCCCACTTTCTGAGACTTCGTGACTTATGTGATCTAGACTTTGCAAAGGGCAAGCTGAGTTACAGAGGCAGAAGAAGGAGATTATGTAAAATTTTAACTTTTCCTCTTCATCCCTCTCTCCTCATAGAAGCCTTCATTCTCTAATTTGTCTTGGGATGTCATTTTTCTTGGAAGGTCCTCAGTTCAGTTCAGTTTAGTCGCTCAGCCATGTCTGACTCTTTGCGATCCCATGAATCGCAGCACACCAGGCCTCTCTGTCCATCACCAACTCCTGGAGTTCACTCAGACTCACATCCATCGAGTTGGTGATGCCATCCAGCCATCTCATCCTCTGTCGTCCCCTTTTCCTCCTGCCCCCGATCCCTCCCAGCATCAGAGTCTTTTCCAGTGAGTCAACTCTTCCCATGAGGTGGCCAAAGTACTGGAGTTTCAGCTTTAGCATCATTCCTTCCAAAGAAATCCCAGGGCTGATCTCCTTTAGAATGGACTGGTTGGATCTCCTTACAGTCCAAGGGACTCTCAGGAGTCTTCCCCAACGGTCCTGGGTGTATGTAATTAATTTGATTTTTACTGTTACTCTGTCTCACATCAATTTAATTTTTAGAGCAGTCTGAAGAAACTAGAAGGGAAAGGAAAACCTTTTTCTCCCTGACATTAGTAAATATGCATCTTTGAGAGTTTTTTTGGCCCCTCTACCCAGCTTGTAAGATCTTAGTTCCTTGACCAGGGATCAAACTTGGGCCCCGGCAGTGAAAGCCTGCTAACCATTGCGCCACCGGGGAACTCCCTCTCTGAGAATTTTGAGAGTTGCTATACCATGTTTGACAGTCAAGTTCCCAAAGAGAAGGTGACATTTCTAAACTTCTATTTTCAAAATTCTCTCTTCAGAGCGTGAATTTCTCAGGAAAAGCAGTTACTTTCTCGTTCCTTCTTAAATCATCCTCTTCAGTTTGGATAAACAGATTAAGAAAGTTTGGGTTTTTTCCAAAATATTCACTTTCATGTCAAATAAAAAGAGATAAATCATCTTTATTTTTTATATTAATTTATTTTTTATTGAGATATAGTTGATTTACAATATCATAATGTTGTAGCCACGCATTCTGCAAAACAAACGCACTCAGAAAGACAGTGCAGATAGTGGAGTGCAGTTTATTACACCAGCGGGCCCAGGCAGAGTCTCCTCTTAGCCAAGGACCCCGACCAGTTTTTATGAAAATCTTATATACCCTAAGTGTATGTGTGCAAACACGCCTCCTCAAATTCTCTGAAACTAGTCTGAACAAAGGAAAAGAAAGATATAATCAAAGTTAACCCGTGATTCGTATGCCTTAAGCCTAGGTAGTTAAGAGTGGACCAATATCAATAGGCCTGTGGTCATACCCCAATAAGCATAATAGAATGTATGACTCTATTCGGTTACACAGAAAATTAGGGTATTCTTTTAGGCAATGGAGAGTCTAGGTACGAGCCCTGGGGCTCTTCCATCCTGGGAGTCTGGTTTTCTAGTTGGTATGTGGTCTCCATAGCTACTGGGCATAGAGCTCAAAGTCTGCAGTCTGCTCCAGGAAGGAGTCCTGCTTTCAGGATGGGGCCTGTTCTGTCTGTTTCCTCCTTCAATAATAGTTTCAGGTATACAGCACAGTGATTCAGTATTTTTACAGATTATACTCCAATAATGGTTATTATAGGATAATGGCTATAATTCCATGTGCTATACAATATATCCTTGTTGCTTATCTGTCTGATCTGTGTTGATCGTATAAGCTGCCGTAAAGCTAAGCCATCTTGATCTGTTTACTTATTTTGGGCTGCACTGGGTCTTCGTTGCTGGGCACAGGCTTTCTCTAGTTGACGCCAGCAGGGACTGCTCTTTAGTCGCAGCGGGCAGGCTTCTCATCGTGACGAAGAGAAGCGCCAGTGGCTTCTCTTGCTGTGGAGCACGGGCTTCACATGTGGACTTCAGTTACTGTGCCCTGTGGGCTTAGAACTGGGGCTCAGTAGTTGTGGCTTAGTTGCTGCACCTTACGTGGAATCTTCCCAGACCAGAGAGCGAACCCATGTCCCCTGCATTGGCAGGCAGATTCTTATCCACCGTACCCATCAGGGAAGTCCAAATTTAAATTCGACAACTCCTTTCGGCATTTTCAAGTAAAGTAACCATTGGATTTCTTTATGGCAGTGAAGATTTTTCTAGCTCTTCTATTTTAAAGTATTATATTCTACTGTTGGAATTGCTTTCTACCTAAATGACATCTTTTAACTCTTAAACTGAAGTGGTTGGAAATACTCTGAAAATGAGGAAGGGATGGCTATACTCAGAGGCAGCCCTTGATGGAAGAAATCTTCTGTTTTCAAGATGCTCCCCCCATGCTTACAAGCAGAGGACAGTCTGACACAGACCCTGTAAAGTCCCTAAGGTCAATCGTATATTGATTCTGGTAAAGATGAAAACAAAAGCTATGGACGGAAGTTGCGTGATTGTCTCTACATCCCAACAGCTGACCCGGCTCAGCCCTGGGATGTGAGCAAGTTACTCTGGACACCACTGCTCTAAGGGGTTGGGAGGTCAGGGAAGAGTTTCAGACAAGGAGTGATGGAGTGACAGGCACTTTTGTCTTGTAGATAGCTATGTGGAACTTGAGCTGTAAGGGGACTCCAGACTGAAGCTTAATGGTGATCTGAACTAGAATGTTAGTATAAGGAATAGAGAGAAGGAAATGGAATAAAAGTTGAAATATTTAGGTTGGAAATGGAGTGTTCAATGAAGTGAAGAGTCTGTAATCTATCACAGGTTTGTGCAGTAGTGGGTTGTCGTTCCCTGAGAAAGAAGTTATATAGGATGACCAGGTTTGGGGAGAAAGGTGATAAAGACCCTTAGAAGTTCACATTAAAAATTAGTGGAGTTTGGAGAAGGAAGGGTATCTTTCTAGTTATCAGGAAATCCAAGAAGTCTTCATGGAAGAGGTGGTGCGTGAATGAGCAAGAGTTAAACTTATGGGGTAAGCAAGACTCAAACTGCCACCAGGGCCAAGGTGCCCACTCTGGCCTCTAACATCTGTCTCTTCATTCACTTATGTCATCAGGTATGTGCGATCAAGGACAAAGCACGATGTTGATATGCGGATTGGAATCCATTCGGGCTCAGTGCTGTGTGGCGTGTTGGGTCTTCGGAAGTGGCAGTTTGATGTCTGGTCTTGGGATGTGGACATTGCGAACAAACTTGAATCTGGAGGAATCCCCGGGTAAGCCAAAGCAAAGCCCTCTCCTTGCTTACCACTTATCATTGGCTCACTTTGTGACAGTGGGTTTCTCATGTGCAGAATTCAGAAGTATATATATTCAAGAAACAATTATTTTGGAGGACACAGAACTTTAAAACATCATGCAAATATTGGCTCCAAAAGTTTAGTGACATCTGTCACAGGCGGTGAGGACACTCAGGTGTTCTGGACTCAGTCCTGTAAAACACTGGCTTTCAGATTTGACCTCGCATTGGAAATAGCACAGGAGCATTTTAAAAATCCTGGTGTCTTGACCTCATACCAGTCCATGTCAGGCAGAATCTGTGCCAAATCTCATCTACGTTCTTAAAGCAATTCTCATGGGCAGCCAGGGTTAAGACTTACTGACCTGCTGTATGACCTTAACCTTCCTTTGAAAACTCAGACATGTCTTTGAACTTTCCGTGATTTGACATTGTTTGGCTTTTTCTGCTATTTTAATGTCTGCTATTTTAATGTCCCCTCCTCTTTTGTAGGATAAAACTCAGCTCCTTTCAGTGAGAGAGAGAGCCCCTTCATTCTAAACCCATGTCCAGTATCTTTTATGCACTAGACAGTTTGCTAAATACCATGAATACATCATGTCATTTGATCTCTCCATATAGTAAATAGTAGCTTCCTTGTTTTAATGGGGACACTGAGGCTCAAAGAAATGAAATATGTCACATAAACATAGCTATGAAAGGTCTCCCTACCCATCACTGTCTCCCATTGCTAATTCATCAGTCCCGTTTGCTCAAGATTGTCCTTTATTATGACTCTCCAGCCCCCTCATTGTGTGTGCCGTGCCAAGTATGATGCATAGAACATAGGAAGAAGGGAAGGAGGCATACCACACCATGGCATAATGGTTGATGGTCTGTTCCCTGGAGTCATGCAAAATCCATACGTAATTTGTTTAACCACCAATAGCTGGGCCCATCCTCAGAGTTTCTGATCAACATGTCTAGGAGGGAACAAAGAATGTGCCTCCCTAACAAACTCCCAAGTGCTGCTGCTGCTGCTGCTGCTCTGAACTTTTAGTTAAGTGAAGCAGTGTATATAAAGTTCTTTGCTCGGGAAATAATTGTGGTTATGGTTGTAGTAATGACTATGTGATGTAGCTGTGGGTCTTGGAAGGACTCTGAAGGTGAAAGCTGTAATCCCCACCCAGCACTGTCCTCTCCCATTCATAGGACTTTGGTGCAGTTTCTTAACTCATTGCCTCTGAGCCAGTTTCACTGTCAGCGAAGTGAGGAGGGAAAACACTTTATCACCTACGGTTGTTGGAAGGAATGGAAATTAGATGATTCCTGGAACAAAGCAGATAGACTACATTTGGGTACAAAATAACATATATGCAAAATAAGTGTTGCCCACCTGTTAGAGCTTATTTACCACCATGACTATTATTATTATGTCATGGCATTTAAAATTATCAGAAACTGTCAGATTCACCTAACCAATATATGAGAATATTATCTGAGAACTGACTTATTTCCTTACAGGGAAATGTAATCACCAGACCTCAGCTGCAAATGTCTTACTCCAAAGCTCCAGATAGTAGCAAGGATGAAAATGAGCCCCTGAAATTCCATTTCTATCAAAGTGTTTAAATATTGATTATAATTTCAGCAGAAGGATCATAGTAAATGATGAGAAGGGTGTCTTTCACTATGGGAAACATACTATTGATTTAGGATATGCAAATATTAGTCCCCCTTAGCACTGACCACAGAATGACAAAATGTAGAATCCAGAGACAATACCAAATGGGGCTAGTGTTTAACTTGATTATTTTTAAAGAAAATCAGCCATTGGACTTTATAAAACACTTCCAAGAGTTTCATTTTGCCTGCGAGAAGAAGACAGCTTTCAAGCACCCAGCTCTGAGACTGATCAGAGAAAGACTGGGACACCTTTTTATTTCATGAAAGGTGCAACAACTTTTTATTCTCCTAGTTCAACACTACTGAGCTGAATTCCTATATATTAACAAAATTTATCATGAAAATATTTTGTAATTAGCACTTTTCTCTAGAGAGCTCAAAAGAGCTTTCACATGCTTTTATTTTTAATATGGGTGTATCTTGGAGATACTGCAAACTGGATTCTAGACCACTACAATAAAGCGAATATCTCAATAAAACAAATCACACAAAGTTTTTGGTTTCTCAGCGCATAAAAGTTATGTTAACACTATGCCAGAGTTTATTAAGGATCAATAGCAGTATGTCTAAAAAAATGTGCATACCTCAATTAAAAAATAGTTTCTTGCTAAAAGATGCTAACCACCACCAGAGCCTTCAGCAAGTTGTAATCTTTTTGCAACAATAACATCAAAGATGACAGATCATCATAACAAATACAATAGTGGACAAGTTTGAAATGTTTTGAAAATTACCAAAACATGACACAGACATAAACTGAGTAAAGGTTGTTGGAAAAATGGCTCTGATAGACTTGCTCAGTACAAGGTTGCCACAGACCTTCAATTTTTATTTTAAAAGAAATGAAATAGCTGTGAAGCAAAATAAAGGGAAGCACAATAAAGTGAAGCCTGCTTGTATTTTACCTTACCTTTGACATCAATGACTGTATACAAGAATACTTATTTGGAAAATGTGCAGAATCTACCTTAAATGATCAGAAATGCATTGTTGGCAATTTCTTTATATGTCTTTGCAGTGAATTATTTTCTCTGTAAGCAAGGAGGGTGACAGAGAGAAGTAGAGATAGTACTAAGTAAAATGCATTTGGAAAAGTCAATTTAAAAAAATTGTTTCCTTGGATATATGGTTTCTAGAATCCAGAAGCCAAGCAAAGTCTTAAGTATCTACATTATTCATTCGTTCATATATTCAAGAGCACTGAAGTCAGCCAAGAGAAATGAATTTGTGCTGAATCAGGAAAGTGGGGTGAGCATTCTAGGCAAGGAGAATGGCTTGCTCTGAGTTTAGCAGGTGTGAAATAGCACCTTGAATTTGAGGACATGCCAATTACTTGATTAGCTGGAGAGAGTGTCAGCGAACGAGCCCTGAAGAAGCAGGATCCACAGAATAGAAGCCTTATAGATCTTGTTCAGAACATATACTGTATCCCATAAGCATTGAGGAGGCATGGAATAAACAACAGAAATAAAATAGTGCCATCCTAATGAGTACTTCAAGTGGTTTTTTTGTTTTTTTGTTTTGTAGCACATGTAGTGTGCCACGAACTGTTCTGACTACCTTACATGAATCAGCTCTTACAATACTTGTGATGACCCTAAGAAATGAATACTATTATTTTACCATTTTTATGGGTGAGAAAATAGACACCTAGAAATGTTAAATAACTTGCCCAAGATCTTTCAGCTAGCAAGTGGTAGAGCTAGGGCTTCAATGCAAGCAACCTGGCCAAAGTGTCCATGCTTGTAAGCAACAAGCGAGTCTACCCAGACCACAGTGCAGCACAATAAGCAGTCAGATTCAGTTAGTCACGAGAATAGAAAAACTTTTGTCCGGAAGGATTTACCCTGTGACATTCCCAAGATTCACATCAGATCTTTAAAGCACTTGATGTCATCTGTTGTTTGGCTAAAAAAAGAAACTCGAATCTTGGACTGTGATGGCTAATACAAGTCCGTTACCTTGTGAGTGAGCCTAGCCCACACATATCCACAGCTTTGTTCTCTTCTGCTTTTCACATACACATTACAGGGGAAATCGCATCTTACAGTGGTTTTCCTAAAGGATCCCTCCATGTAGCCCTGTGGACTTGTAAGACCTGCCTTTGTTCTTAAGAAGATTATAGATAAATTGAAGAAATAAGGCACAAATGTGTGAAAATTGAAATGATAGGAAAAGTATACATTTGCATGGTAATATGACAATAATTGCCATTGGATTCAGCAACATTTATAAAACTTGTTTTTCCAAAATAATCAACACGACTGAAAAAAAAATCACATGTGTTTAAAAGTTGCTGGGATCAGGACGACAGTCATGAGGGAAAAAAGGAGGTTGCTTAAATGTGTCTCAGTGGGGCTGCAATTTATCCAGAGGCTACAGGGTCCCTTGGAGTGAAGTTGGTGATAGATATTCTGCTCATTGATTTATGCTTATATTTGTTTTCTTTTATTCTTTTTCTTTTTTTCAGAGGAACAGATATAGTCCTTGAGGACATGTCCTCCCAGCACCCATGTACAGCCCTGATGTCGGGTTTGCACAAGAACCAAAAAAGAGAGATGGCCTTTGCAAGCCACGTCAGGTGTATGACAACCTATGCTTTGTCCACACAGGCGGATTCACATTTCCAAAGCCACGCTGGACTGCCTCAACGGTGACTATAATGTGGAAGAGGGTCACGGTAAAGAGAGGAACGAATTCTTGAGGAAGCATAATATAGAGACCTATTTAATTAAGCAGCCTGAGGAGAGTCTGCTATCTTTGCCCGAAGACATCGTCAAGGAGTCTGTGAGCTCCTCAGACAGGAGAAACAGCGGGGCGACGTTCACAGAGGGATCTTGGAGCCCTGAACTGCCCTTCGATAACATAGTGGGGAAACAGAACGTAAGTCCTGGCTTTCTTCTTCTGGTTTGCCGTGAATGCATGTGCACCTCCAACCCAGACGCCTCAGGAAAAACCGATTCATCTTTAACCTTTTCTCCATTGAACATCTTAATCATAAATGATCAAACATGTATCCTCAGGATGGAATTAACTTATGCAGTCAATTTCAGGAAATGCCAGGAATACCAGAGGGTTCTCAACACCCACTTCTTTTTTTTTTTTTGACCTAGTTAAAAATAAATGTCATGTGAAACTGGATTATCAGTTTACTAAAATTAATTCGTCATGTTGGAGAAGATAAACCTCATATTATGAAACTAGCAACAGAAGAGGAAGGTCAAATCCATGAGAATTTTTTTTTTTTTTTTCAGTTAGTTGGCTGGCTCAGAGAACTGAGATACTCTCTGAATTTTAGAATCAGAAGGTCACTGTTGATTGGGAAATATAATAGCTTCAAGTGAGGTAAAGGTGAGGTCATTCAAGAGTAGCAAGTGATTTCAAAGCCATCAATATAATGCTATTTTTATGTAGCATGGATTTGTATCTTCTATGAGAGATGGGACGGGCATCTCTGGTGGGTCAGATGGTAAAGAATACACCTGCAATGCAGGAGACACAGGTTTGATCCCTGGTTCAGGAAGATCCCCTGGAGGAGGGCATGGCAATCTGCTCCAGTAGCCTTGTCTGGAGAATCCCATGGACAGAGGAATCTGGTGGGCTATTGTCCATAGGGTCACAAAGACTGAAGCAACTGAGCAGTGCACGCATGAGACACAGGGCAACACAGTCAGTACATAAAGTGTAAATGATCAAAGAATCAAACATTTTTTTAAACTATATCTTCAAACACTAGAATCACACGAAACCCAGTGAGATGCTCTTACTCTGAGAAGCACCAGAGAACTGAGGTTGATCAAAGGAGAACCAAAGTGGCTTCAGGGATGCTCCACTGCCCAGAGTGCTTGGTCAGAGCATGGGCAAAATCACCTGCTCTGACGTGGGTTTTCCCTTTCATTATTTAGGCCAGGCACACATAGTTGACCTTATGTAAGTTATGTGAATTCATTGCACTTTTTTAAAGAAACTTACCCAAAAAGTCCATATATAATACTTATAAACAGCTCTGACATGCTCCTGAGCCAAGGAAAAGCTGAAACTGCTATGAAGTAAACAGACCAAGTTGATAATATCTGGAGCTTTGTGAAGACATATAGCAGTTAGTTGTTTTATTCCCCAGAACTGAACATTTCTCATTGACTTGTCATTAAGAAAAATCTGTCTACTTAAAGACATGTGAAATAGAAAAGGTTAAAATGCTGAAAGTCTTGCCTCTTTCTTCTGCATTTGAAAGATGAAAGATGAGGCCAAGGGTAACCTCCATTTCCTTCCAGCTCTGTGTAAAGGAGCTGTAGATCAATGCATGGAACCAACCCATTCCACTGGGCAAAGATGCAGGCTCAACCATGTCTGCATGCATTGCAAGAGTCGACCCTTAGGTCTTCAGTGTTCTTTTGTGAGTGTTTACTTTCCTCCCAAATTATTATGCCCACACAAGGCATCACTGATTTCAATACCTACCTCTTTCCATCCCTGAATTGGTGCACATGGTACAATTTGCTATTATAGAAAATTACAGTCTTAAATACTTCCTGGAGTTGGTGCATGCCCTGCTGAAAGTACCATCTGTCTCCTCTGTCTATTGTTAACTTGAGCCTGAATGCTGGTTATTTTTAAAAAGATGCATACCTCACCCTGAGCAACTCAGTAACTATGCATAAAGTGGTCTCTCTTGCTTTTATGTTTTTCCTTTTATTTTTGGTCTTTCCTTTTGAAAAACTCCGTCCATTTAAGCTGATTGTGGAAATGGGGATAATTTCTGTTAATAATCGTTCTAATCTCAGTGTGCCTATCCTTGTTACTAAGAATTGAGAACCCAGAAGAGAGGCAGAGATACTTGGTTTTAATTCATGATTGACTGATCTGGTAGAATTATGTAGGAATACTAGAAATATTTCTCTGCTAATTTCCTAATGATCTTAACTTATATCATAAAGATGTCATTATTAGTCAAAGACTATTATTTTTGGTGTTTAACCATACCATATATTTCTTAAGATGCCTGAGTTCTGCCTGTATTTACCATCTTCAGGATGAGTAATCTCAGTTTGTTTTGATGTCTTAAGACTTAAGAGGCAATGATATGCTGATAACCAAGTGGTACTAATAACATTTTGGAAACGATTAAGTCAATTAAAATGGTCACAGAGGCACTTGTGCTTAGCTCTGGAAGTCAGTGAGCCATATGTGCAGTGCCTGGAAGAGATCAAGACTGGTCTGGCTGAGCCTGTGCTCTGCCAAATCACCCGGTCAGTACTACAGAAAGCCCAGACCATCTAAGTATTAGCTTAACACAGACAAAACATACTAATGCTTTGTTGGGGGTTTTCTAGCTAAATTGGCCAGATGTTTTAGCTTCTGTTGATTCATAAAGTATGCTTTGAAATATTTTTGATGACAGCGGTATGCCATGCTGTAATTGGTGCTATATAGACAGCAGATATTTGGATAGTTACATTCTCATGTATTCATTCATTCAATAAAGATCAATTGAGCATCTGTTTCATGCCAACTACTGCTAAAATAATAGAGAAGGAGGGACAGAGGAAAGAAACACTTTACAGATGAAGTCAGCCAGTAGTTTATATGCTTCCAGAGGACAGGGATTGTGTCTGTTTCCCTTATCACTTTTGAGTCCACAATCAGAACAATACCTGGTGAATAACAAGGCTCGTTTACACTTTGCTAACTGAATGAATTCAGCTGATTAAATGAATAAATGTGGGTAGAAAAGGAGAAGACCAAATGAAGTTTAATTTCCTGGTTTTTGCTTGGATCTGACAGGATGGATGGTAAACCTGCCCACCAAAATAAGCAATACTGGAATGGAAAGAAACACTAAAAGCCTGAGAGTGGTCCAAGGGGAGATATCCAAAAGGCTGTTGAACACACACTTCTGGAGTTTAAGCATAAAAGGACTCCACAAGGGATGTGAGTCTGGCAACATTTGAGGATAGATGAAACCATGAGAGTGAAAGAGATCACGCTAAGGAATATGCAAAATAAAACAGCAAGAAAGTATAAGACAGACATGCAGGACCACCAGATGGAGGTAAAGGAGAGTCAGGATCCCATGACAGAGACAGATAGGAGGCAAAGTGACCAGAGGAGATTAGGCGATGAGGTATCATGGAAGCTGACAGGTCAGAGCATTTTGAGAAGGATGAGGTGATCAGCAGTGTCCAGTGTAGCCAAGAGGTCCAGTTAAAGGACGACTGAAAATTGCCAATTTGAATTGGATTGGAAAACAACATTGGCAAGAGGCGGACTTGCTGCAGTGGTGAAGTCAGAAGCCAGATTGTCCAAGTTGATATGAGAGAGCTCTGGATTTCCAAGAACCCCAACTCCACCCCAATCCCCTCTCCACTACCCATTTCAGGAGTCCGTTAGTAGTTTGCAGGAGCAAGGGAAGTCACTTAGAGTTATTTCTGACCCCTAGGTGAGTCTTCAGTCCCAATCTATGCCTGAAGATAATCTCTTGGTTTAGATGTTGTGCATCTTCCTGGCCCCTATATCTGTGCCCCATTGGGCTAAAACTGTTTCAGCCCACTCTTGGACACCCTAAACACTTATGCTTTTTATCCTGTACTCTTGACATGGGCAGACGTTTTGCCCACTGACTTGGTGTCCTGGCTCCCTGAACTCTGGCTCAGATACCTGTGAGGTTTCCTATGCTCTGAGCCTCTGAGTGAAATGAAATGAAGAAAACTTAGAAGGCAAGAAGCTTATGGTTATACATGGACTATTAAAATGTAAGATTACAAAATTAGAAGTAGATAGCTGAAGTACACCAAAAGTGTGAACATTTTGACCTCAAGGAGGATATCCAAGAAATTTCAAGGCTAGGCTGTTGAGTGAGTCATCAACATGGTCATTGAATTTCTCAGAACAGAGACAAAATTTGAGATGAAAATGAAGACATAAGAAAAGATCTTATTCTGAAGATCATATTTTCCCCATGCTATAACTAAAATCTGTTTATAAGCTTGAGCTCTGGTTCATTCAATTGCTTAACAGTCAGTCTTTGAGATGGTGAGGATCCTGTAAGGAGAAGACAGACTTGGCCCCCATCTTTCATGAGCTTATATTTTAAAGGAGTAGAGAATGCAGACAATTAATCAAAACACAAAATTACTGAGAAATAAATATAGATGGATATATGACTAAGGATCAAATAGAATTACTGCAGACTTACTACATCAAGAGACCTCTGAAAATTTTACATGAGTGTTGAAAGAACCCTGCATTCGAATGATCTGGAAAAGAACATTATATATAGTAGGAACAGCTTGTGCAAAGACGCTAGGTGGTAAAAAAGTTTGGTGTGTTAGAAGAGCAAAAGGCCCAAGTGGCTAGAGCACAGTAAGTGGGGAAGGAAGGAACACAAAATGAAGTTAAAGGAGACAGAGGCTGAGCTTGAAAACCTGGTTGACTTTGGATCTTATTCTAGGGAAGTGATAGAACTATTTTAAGCTGGCCAGTGACATGATTTGATTTAGATGTTTAAGAGATCATTCCAGCTGCCTCTGGAGAATGGATTGTAGGGAGCAAGAATGGATTCATTAGACAAACAGCATTTTTACTTATGATTTATAAGAGGATATCAAAGGTTGAAGCTTTTATGTCTCTATAAAGTGCATTGTGTGAGGATATGAATCATTTTAACTTGATTTTGTGTGTGTGTGTTTTATTGGAGTACAGTGGCTTTACACTACTATGTCAGAGTGAGTTTCTGCTGTACAGCAAAGTGCATCAGCCATATATATACTTAACTGGATTTTTATGACAGGTGATATGCCAAGAGAGGTGGAGCTACTCTTTTAGAAACAAACCTCCTTTTAAAGCCTGGGTTCTCTTCCCCATTTATTGAGAAATCATCACCATTGTCCCATCCCTCCTTTTCACATTGATCATGACATCAGAACCTAGGCATTTCTCCATTACTCCTCTAGACCTTTTAAAAGAATCGCTGGCGGGGAAAGTATAGATGTGGTACTTCTGTTGTATATATTACTTATTTCTGTTCAGTAGACTGACTTTGGTCGTTATTCATGAAGTTCATATGTGCACTGTGAAGATCGCAAACACAAATGAAATTTTAGATCTGCTTCCAAACCACCATCAAAAGGCAAATGTCACAATAAAACTGGTCACACCAATGTTTTGGTTTCCCAGTGCATACAGGTTATATTAACAGTATACAGTAATCTATTAAACATATGATAACATTGTCTTTAAAAAATGTACATACCTTAATTAAAAAACATGTTTTTGCTAAAAAGATAACCATCACTTGAGCTTTCAGTGAATCATAGTAGTAACAGCACAGATCACTGATCACAGATCACAGCAGATATAATGCGGTAGTCTGAAATATTGTAAGAATCAACAAAATGTAACAGACACCAAGGGGGCAAATATGGTTTTTAAAAAATGGCACCCAAAGACTTGCCTGAGGCAGGGTTCCACAAACCTTCAATTTGTAAAAACCACAATATCTGCAAAGTGCAATAAAATGAAGTGCACTAAAATAAGGTATGCCTGTGTTCCACACAACAAGACAGAAATTAAATGCATTTCCTTACCAGGAACATAGATAAAGATCCATGGCCTCACTGGCACTAGCAGAAGTGGAGAGCCTGGGGCCAGGTACCATCTGGGGAATGTTGCCCAGAGTCTTTGCGTTTGATTCTCACATCAGTCTTACTGGGTCAGTTTGATGTGCCTGCTTTACAAGTGACAAAATTGTGATTTGAGAGATAAGTTCATTCCCTGAAGGGCATATAGTGAGTGAACGGCAGAACTAAAATCAGAACCCGGTCATGTCTGATTCTGAAACCTTCATGCTTCAAATCAGGCTGCATTGCCTCCTCTCTGCGTCCTGAAGATATACACCAGGTTTCTACCGTCTACCTTGTTTCCTGGTCAGTAGATCTTAAAAGGTCGTGTGTGTGTGTGTGTGTGTGCACATGTGTGTGTCTTCACCCTCTGAAGATGACTCACTTTCTTGGCAGGCATATTTAGAAATTTTCTGTGAAAACTCCAGAAAAGGACCAGCTTTTCCTCCAGGTAGTGTTAGCAATACCCCTAACATCTCACTCCCTGAAAGTCCTGATGCAATCATTGTTGGCATGGAAAGGGTTAAGAAGGAAAGTCTCTCACGTCTATGCAGTAATAAAACAAAAAAAAATGAACCATTTGATTTAGTTGCACTTAGCCTAGAGAATCTTGACTCCAGAAATGTGTAGGGAGTGAGGCTAGCCATGGTTGAAAGCAGGATATAAGAGCATATTTATGTTATTATGTTTTTATCAGTCCCAGCTGGGACTTCTCTTAGATCCTGTTTTCTGTAGCCATTGAAAGAAAAAAAAAACCTCTCATCTGATTGCCTTGCTGATCAAAGCCACGTGGACTTGATGTGGAGGGCTCGTTTTCTCATAGTAAGCCAGTTAGCCCTGTGTGTCTCCTAATCTTGGGGCAAATTTCTGCAGGACCTCAAATTTGCCCCTATGATAGTGGGAAGGGCTGGAACAGAAACTCAGGAGAATGGATTCCTGGCCCTGATTCTCCGCATACTATTGCAAGGCCACCTCGTCTCCCTTCCAAGCCTCAGGGCTCTCATCTGTGCAAAGGCAGAACTGGACTAGATGGTCCTATGACTTTTCTCTCAGCTCCAATATTTGCCTCTTCAGTTTGTCAGCCTGACACATGTTGGAAGTCTGTGGCTATACTGGTGAGTTACCTACACTTCAGAATCTTGCCACCCAAAGCCCAGAGAACAAATAATTCACTAGGAATTATTTGTAACAATGGGAAGTAATGGGAATACCCCTTATTTACAGTTGTCCTGGTATAACAGTTTAGTATAACTGTCATCTAATGAACTGTCTTAAAATGTTAATACTAAATCAGAAGCAAGAGTTAAAGCAAAAAAAAATAAAATTATTGAGATGAAATTTCATCTAACTAGGGGATGAAGTCTGCCCTTTCTCTCAGTGTTCTGTATAATTGCATTTTGATTAAACAGGGGAGGAGGACCAAACACCGTTATAAACATCATCACACTTCGCTATTTTTCAGGCAAAATAATCATTCAAGCAAAATAATCAGCATGACCATTGTATTCTCCTGTCAAGAAATAGTGATCACTAGGGTTTGATTTTTTTTTCCTTCTGTTTCTCTCTAAAGGTGGGATGCAAACTAAGTGGCAGGCCCCTTCTTTTTGCTTATGAAAGGCCAGAAGTCAAAGAACAGTCTTAATTCAAACTCATTTTACTTTGGCATTTGACTTGGGCAAGTCAGTCCCCCCAGAGGTCCATTTGTTTCCTTATTCGTGCAGCCACTGATTATTCAACTACTTAAAGAACTACGATTTGCCAAGCATTGCATTGGATGCTGAGGACAGGAAGGTGCTGAAAGAGGTGCAAGCTGTCTGGGAGCTCACAGTCCAGTGGTATTACTAGCAGGTCATCAGGCTCAGCGGACATTGTTCCCATTCTCTGATCACTGAATAGTGATCCCAGGCAGTCAGTGAAGACCTTCCCAAGGAGGGAAGGTTAAGCTGAAATCTACAGACAAGCAGGAATAAAGCAAAGGATGAGGGAACAAGACCCCAGGAGGAGAGAAAAGACAGGGCCATCATCTCAGCCTGGGTTTCGGCTCCTGAGGACCAAAGCACATGCTTCTCCTTCCCCTCTGAGAACCCTGACCCCGAAATACTGGGCAGTGGCCTTGAAGAGGAAGCTGTGTTTTCCGAGTCAGCTGCTTCTTTGACAAGCTGCTGAGTATCTAATTATCTGTGTTCAGTCTTAGTATAGAGGAAGCCACAGGCAAATTTTCCTCCATAGGTAATTTCTTTTGAACCACTTTTAACATCAGATTAAGCTTTGATGTTCATTGGATGGGACATCTGCAGACTTTGGGGATAGACACCATGATGGGTTCTGGACATTTCCCTGAAGTCCATCTGCACTCTTCCAGTAACGTGGCTTGTACTGACAGCAAAACTCCCCAGGCTGCTCTTAGTCCCAGCTCTGAAGGTAGCAGCTGAGTTCAGCCAGGAATTAGAGGGATCTGGTTTTTCACTCTCTTCAGAAAGGCAAATGGATTTGAAGCCATCCAGAGAGCGCTGAGTGGATAAGTAGGCATTTTGATCCATTAACTTTGACGCCACATCCCCACTTTCTCTGAAGTTCCAGAGATAGACTGAGGTGGAAAAGATAAAGGGAGAGATGAGTTTGTGGCTCGTATGGAATTGCAGCTCTGGAAAGGAGCTTATAAGTTGGCACAAGACATAGCCTGTGGCTCCCCCATGGCCAATAGCTGGCTGAAACTTTGCTAACTCATCGGAGTCTTCTTTCACCAAGGATTGACTAGTTGTTTCAGGAACCCTAAACATCTGAGGAACTGGACCCAGTGAACGCAGTGGTAGTTTATTTTTAATTTTTATTTTTGATCATGCGGAGAGGCATATGGAATCTAATTACCCTGACCAGGGATCTTCACCAATGGACTGCCAGGGAAGTCCCAATAGTATTTTAAACATGTGAAGATAATTGTATGATATTTTAAATGTGTGAAGGTAGGTAGGAAAAGAAAGCAAAAATCTGTTTGCTTTTTTACTTATTTCCTCAATTTGGAAAAGTAGCAGTGGATTTAAGTTTTATTCATCTTGGTGCCAGTTTTGCTGGGCTGAGATGTGTCATTGTAAAAGTTTTTCATTGAGTTATGTCAAGATTTTCCCATCTTTTCTCCATGAATACCCTTCATTGTTCTGACCCAGTGTGATTTATATATATCAAAATTTTTCTTTCCAAAGAAAATTGCATTTGACATGAGTGAATTTGCATTCCCTCTTTTTAAAGTGAGTTGGCACATGTGTCATGACCCACCATTGCTACTGCTCTTCACAAGGAAATGAATGGTACCATCATAAGATGATTCAGTTCAGCCCAGAGCATGGACCCTGGATATTTTTGCTGGCCGGCCAGCTTCATCTTGACTATTTGTGTATGTACTTATTTTCACTTCACCTGGAGTCTACAAGGAGTTATTGTCCCAATTCCTTGGATATTCATAGAATTTTTTGAATGACCGTCATGTCTCAAGGATCTTCAAACTACTACTGTGAATTCCAGGTTATGAACTACTAGATTCCACTGTGTCTTTCCCACTCCATGACTTTTGTATCACTTTTAGCCCCTTCAAGGATCTTTTCACAGCTTGAGATGATAGGAGCTCCATATACATCATACACGGTAGCACCCACTCAGGTGTCCATATATCTTGAGAGTACTTAGATTCAGGACTGTTCTTAAGTGATAAACTCGGAAACAAACATTAGGAATAATGATAGCCAAGAAGAGCTAAATTAATTGGATCGATCTAATAAAGTGTGTGGTAGAAAAGTTGGGATAAGAGGATGTAGAAGCCAGGGAGCAGCCTCTTTTTTCCCAGTTTTGTACTGCTATTGTTACCCCCCAGGGTTCTTGGCCTCCTCTAGATAGAGATTGATCAAAGGCCAGACAAGAAATTCAGGCAAGGCTTTACTGAGGCCCCTGCTGTAGCAGGAGGGAGCAAGAACAAGTAGCGGGTTCCCTTGCTTGCTCATCTCCAAAGTGGGGGCGAGCTTGTTCCTTACATGGGATGAGGGTAAGGACGTATCCAGGGGTCTGGCCAGAAGGGTAGCTAAGGTCGTTTGTCCACCCTTTAGGTGGTGTTGTGTGCAGGGGGCATGCACTGCAGCTGCTGCTGCTGCTGCTGCTGAGTCGCTTCAGTCGTGTCCGACTCTGCGTGATCCCATAGACTGCAGCCCACCCAGGCTCCCCCGTCCCTGAGATTCTCCAGGCAAGAACACTGGAGTGGGTTGCCATTTCCTTCTCCAATGCATGAAAGTGAAAAGTGAAAGTGAAGTCACTCAGTCATGTCCAACTCTTAGCGACCCCATGGACTGCAGCCTACCAGGCTCCTCTGTCCATGGGATTCTCCACAGAACCCTGCTTTTGCTACCAACTCCCTGTTTTTGCTCCTGGCTCTTCAGAAGTGGCAGTTGGGCTTTTTGGTCTTTTTGTATCTTTTGTTCAGAATTTGCCCCAACCGTACATACACGCAGTTATTTTTAGTCCCTTACAGTTTCTTCCTATTTTGTGGTTCGTGGAGAGGTGCGTTCAGGTGCAAGCATTCCAGCACTGCAGACAAGGGTCCCGGGTCCCAGTCTGTCACCCCATCTCTGTTGAAAAGTTTAGAGGCTAGATTCTTGAAGGTCAGTAATGTGAGTGCCTTTGAAGCTGAATCCAGGAAAGTATCAGTCACTAAACTTAATCAGCAAATTGTGTAATAAGACCCATAGACTTATAGCACCAAATACGAGAAATTTATCAGCAACTCTTGATAGAATGTAATGGTTAGATAACATTACCAACTCAGTGGACATGAATCTGAACAAATTCTGGGAAACAGTGAAGGACAGGGGGAGCCTGGAGTGCTGCAGTCCACTGGTGTCTCAAAGAATCAGACACGACTTAGCGACTGAACAACAACTTGATGTAATACTTAGGTCATATTCCTCAATGAAAAGAGTTACTTCAGAACATTTTAAAAAAGATTAAAAGTTAGGTAATTCTTATATTTAAATTTTCTGCAAATTTCTGTTAAGTAAACAAAGACACAGATATAACACACACACACTAATTTTTCCCATGGCATTAACATTTCTGAAAAACCTACATCACTGATGTTCACAAGAAATCTGAATAACTTCGGTCCTGATAGATGTTCGTTTATTCATTACCTGAGCTGAAATTATCTGATCGCCAACCCAATCCGTTGCCAGAACAAAGGGTCACTTGGTCAGTGGGCTAGTGGCCACCTCTGCAGCCCCAGTCGATTATATTTTGGCCCAGTCATTTCAGTGCTGTGACTACTTTGATTCACACCTCGGTGGCTTTATAAACAAGCCATCAGTGTGTCAGTTTCTCTCGCCCCAACTCATGAGCCATATCCAGAGGGAAATCCTGCCTCCCTCCCTAAGTCCACACCATCCCTCTCACCCACTCCACCCAGTCCTGAGATGAGGTCCAAGCTGGGGTTT
This sequence comes from Nanger dama, assembly GCA_917880005.1. Taxonomy (NCBI): domain Eukaryota; kingdom Metazoa; phylum Chordata; class Mammalia; order Artiodactyla; family Bovidae; genus Nanger; species Nanger dama. Next base: position 2,036,248 of record CAKJTW010000074.1, on the reverse strand, counting down.
GCACATCTCTTCCACACATTACTGTGGATGTGATATTTTAAAAGCTAATCATTCAATTGGCAGCTTGCCCCCAAATCATCTAACTTGAAAGTGGCCACATCTAAATGGGCGTGCCAAGTTCTGCTTCAGCTAATTCTGCAGCAGTTTAGCAACTAATTTTGATTAAAAATTGCTCAAGTGTGTAATGACAAGAGTACAATCCTATTCCCAAAGTGAGATTAGCATCTTTCTGAGAAATTCAGAGGATGAAATCAGACTTGAGGGATCCCGAATTAGTTAGCAGATGGGTCAAACAGAGCCAGACAAGCTCCTGGCCGGACAGAATCAGTGTCAGGCACCACTTGTCCTGGGTTAATCTGGCTCTGAAGTCCTTGGATCAGAGCTCCAGGACAAAATCTTGAATGCTGGAGCTTCCCTCTGTGGGCTCCGGGTAACCTTGTTTTGAGAGCTCTGCCCAATTACCTGGAATTGTGGTCAGCCCAAAAATTCAGCCACAAATGACCATTTGCCCACCCCCTCAGCTCAAGGGCAAATCCCATGAACGGAGGAGCCTGGTAGGCTGCAGTCCATGGGGTCGCTAAGAGTTGGACATGACTGAGTGACTTCACTTTCACTCTTCACTTTCATGCACTGGAGAAGGAAATGGCAACCCACTCCAGTGTTCTTGCCTGGAGAATCGCAGGGACGGGGGAGCCTGGTGGGCCGCCGTCTGTGGGGTCACACAGAGTCGGACACGACTGAAGCGACTTAGCAGCAGCAGCAGCTAAAGGGAGGGGCTTTCCAGGTGGCACTAGTGGTAAAGAACCCTCCTGCCAGTGCAGGAGACACAAGAGACACAGGTTCGATCCCTGTGTCGGGAAGATCCCCTGGAGGAGGGCATGGCAACCCACTCCAGTGTTCTTGCCTGGAGAATCCCATGGACAGAGGAGCCTGGCAGGCTATAGTCCACAGGGTCACACAGAGTAGGACAGGACTGAAGCAATCTAGCACGCACACAGTCCAAAGGCAACCAACCAGCATGTCTGTGTCCAAAGCCAGGAGCCACTAGTAGGATGAACTGAAAGAATGAGGCATTTAATGTCAGACAAAGGACCCTGGGGAAGGAACCTAGCATGTCTTGGACTGAAACCCCCAAATAAGTAAACTGTTTTGATGATCTGCCTTATCGACGTTAGTCAGAAGTTCAGGAGTGAGTTTGTGGGGTTCAAATCAGCAGCAAATTAGTAAATGTTTATTGTGGAATCTGCCAGAATTTGGGATACCTTCCTGGTTATTGTTTTGCTCTCTTAATCATAAACAGTTTGAAATTTCAGACCACAAAGTGACAAAGGAGCTTATACATTTTTTATTCCTTATCCAATGCAGCATCCAGCCAATATTTGCACACTTCCGATTCGGCTCCAAAGTGGGAAGCAGTGAAGGCTCAAATAGTCCAGGCCCCAGACTGACATTGTTTGCTGACAATTGAGAATAGGGAACCAGGCTACAGAGGGGTGCTGGAATCCTGGAGCAGGCTGGCTAGAAATGTCTGGACTATTATTTCAGCCAACAGAGTGGACATTCTGATGCTTGTTATTTCGTTTCCTGGTGCAGAAGCTATGAGCCTATTATGAAAATTCCTTCAACTCTTCCTGTAGTTGTATTTTGTAAACCTCCTCCCACAGTAAGATCTCATTAAACATTCTTTTGATTTGTTTGGGAGATAGGTGGTGATGGTATAAATATCTTAAAGAGAGAGAAAGTAAGCAATATCCCTAATTTTAGAAAAAGCATCAGGTATATTATTTGAATGTGACATTTCATTCTTTCTCAGTACAGACAGGGAAAATTGTGGCAATCTTGGCAAACACCCCTTGCTTATAAAGAATGGTCTAATTCACTAGCACCTCCACTGTTTTCAAAAGGAAAAATTGTTACATGGCAGGTTCTGGAAAGCCCCATGTGGATATCTTGCCTGGGACCTCCAGCTCAGTGTTTTCCCAAATAAATACCACCTAGAATGGCAACTCACTCCAGTTTTCTTGCCTGGAGAATCCCATGGATGGAGGAGCCTGGTAGGCCACAGTTCACGGGGTCGCAAAGAGTCAGACATGACTGAGTGACTTCACTCACTTCACGAGAACCTTCTTACCAGAAAAATATGACGGGCATACCCAAAGAAATCTATGCTCCCCATCCCTGGATCTGAGGGGAAAAAAACAATAATTGCTCCACTTTCAAATGCAACAAGCATTCTTCCTGGAGCAAATAATTTTGGACTAAATCACCTCAAAGCTTTTCCAAGTGAGCTTTCATAAAAAGAACACAAAAATAACTTAAAAAAAAAGAAATCTTCTCTTCTGGGGGCTGGTTGGGGGTGGTTAATAAACAGTAGAAGGAAAAAAATGAGCTTTCCTGTTGGCTCAGTGGAAACGAATGTACCTGCCAATGCAGGAGATACAGGAGACTTGGTTCGATCCCTGGGTCAGGAAGATCTCCTGATTGGGAAACGGCAACCTGCTCCAACATTCTTGCCTGGGAACTCCCATGGACAGGGGAACCCGGAAGGCTACAATCCATGCAGTCACAAAGAGTAGGGCGCAACTGAGTACAGCGCAGAATACAAAAGAGCTCTAATGTATACACCTGAGAGCCCTTATTCAGGCGTAGTGTTTGTTCCTGGAGATTTCTTCTCACGTTGGCCTGTAGTTGCAGGACACAGAAAATGGGTTAGGGACTAAAATGTACAATTTCTGCCTTTTCCGCAATCCAAACCCTGCAGGCGACAAGTTTGAAGTGGAGCCACAGAGGCCTCCAGGTGAGGCTCAGGGAGATGCTGCATAGGGGTGATGGGAGGGAGCTCTGGAACAGCTGAGGAAGCTGCTGGGCACACCTGCTTCCCAGTGCAGCCTCCAGCCTGAGGCTGGAAGCAGCCAGGGTCTGGGGAGAGGATAAGCCATCTCCGCCTAAGAGACAGAGGTCCCTGTGAGGCTCTCAGCCTGCTGGGCTGGGCATCTTCTCTGGGTCTTTCCCAATCAATAGCGAGCTGGCCTACAGTGCAGGATTTCAGTCAATTAATCTGCCTATCAATTAATCTCAAGACTCCATCTCCAGTGGGGCTAAAAGATGACACCCTTTCACTGATAACTTTAACCTTTGCTTTATTCTGGTTCATGGGAAACACTCAAGCTGATGTTTATCCAGGCATTGGTCCCAGAAAGGACTGTAGGTTAGTGCTTTCCCATCTGTGACCTCATGTTCTGGATTCCAAACACCTGAATAAAACCCCATGCTGAGAAGCATCATAAAGCTGCCTTTCAAGGTTCTTGCTCTTGGCTGGAATTCTCTTAAGCTGTTGTAGCAATGCCTGTTACCCCAGGCTGATCAAAAACTAGGCATTTAATTGAATAGTAGGAAAACAAACTACTTCTTATTTAATAAATGCAATTTGGTATGGTAAACAAAGTCTAAATTTGGAGTCCGTTTGGGGGAGGACAGGAAAAACATCACCAGACTTTTGGTAGCAAGAGATTGAGAACAGTGCGCTAAGAATAGTCTGACACAGCCATTCAACCTTTCATTCATGCATGCATTCATTCATTCCAAAAGTGCTTATTAAGAATTTATCAAATATGCCAGATGCTGAAGGTTTAGTTACGGATAAAACACAGTGCCTGGCCCTCCAGATCAGAGCCTAGAGGAACAGGCAAACCCACAATGAGGCGATAACAATACATCACAGTAACTGCTGTGCTAAGGATACTAAGGATACATGCAGACTCATAATAGGCTTCTTGCAGAAGATGATGTCTGAATTGGGTTTTAAAGAAGCAACAGGACATTCTACCTAGCTGCCACACATTCAAGTGCATAAAATGTGGTAGACTGAGTGATTGTTTACTAGGTCATCCTGTGTTAGTTGCCCAGGCTCTAACACAGAGTCTGATGTCGTTTGCATTCATCCTGATTATGTGCAATAGTATACTCAAGGTATGGACAAAGTGGAGAGCATTGTCGTGCTCTATGTGGAAACCGTATCACCTGTGAAGTGATTAGGAAAGCTGACGCCATTAACCTGTGGAAGAAAAGTGGAGGGGAGAAAATAGATTCTATTCAGAGATCAGAAACAGATCCACTAAGTAAGAGTTGCAAACAAAACCAGGGAAGAACTTCAGAGTACTCTTTCCAAAGTGGTCCTCCATGAACCATGTAGAGGAGATCTGAGCAAAACCTGTTTCAGGGTTATAAAAGTTTGGAAAATGCAGTTTAAAAGCCTGATTTCTGCAGAACTTATCAGTACCTTTATTTCAGTAATATGTACTGTGAGACTCCAGTAGGAGGTTATAAGAATTTTTTCATTCAACACACCAGTACTGAGTACCTACTTTAGTGCCAGGTTCTGGTCTACACACTCCAGACAATGAGATTCGCCAAAGAAACAAAATCCTTTCTCTGAAGTAGAGTAGTGATAACGGATGGCGGTAAACAAACAGTGGATCCACATTTCCTAAATTGATTTGTCCGTAAAGCATTTTGTAAAGAAGCATTCCTTCATTCCTGTGTTCCTTAGAACAAGATTTTGGGAAAAGAGTTAATTAAGAGAAACTTGTAATGAAAGAGAGGGATGATTTCCTCAAATTCCGGAACAGAAACTGTGCAGGGTGATCTACAGCATCTACACGGGTGCTGCAGAGGACGTTTGAAGACTGGAATATGTGATCCATAAGAACTAAAGTGTTTTTGACTCAACAAAACTGGGTGTTTCTAGAGTACACTTTCAGTCTGAGATCTCATTGGGAGTAATTTGTTATTTGCTGGCACAAACTGATTAAGAAATACCAAATATATGACTATCCATGAAGCCACAGGACCTATTTAAAAAAGAAAAGAAAAAAAAAATGTAGGTTATTAGTGTGTACACAGATAAACATGATTCCAAAAGAACAGTCTTCTGGCCATAAACCAAATGATGAGTTTGAGAGGGTTTATATTCTCCTGCCCTATCCAAATGAAGTTTACAAAATCCCTAGACCCTCAACAAGACCCTATGTTCAGAAACTTGAGTTCAGAAGGAACTCTGGTTTTCATCTGAGCTTTGATCATTTTTTTTCCCCCACACATCAAAGCATGAAGGATCTTAGCTCCCCGACCAGGGATTGAACCCATGTCCTCTGCAGCTAAAGTGTGGAGCCTTAACCATCTTAAAGGCTGCTGAGCTGCTAGGGAAGTCCCACAGGGTTTAAACAATTTGCCCAAATTCATAGACCTGGAATGGAGTTTGGAAAATTATGTTCCCAATGGTCCTGGGCACACCTCAGTTTGTGTTTTGGGTCTGCCGTGAGCAGCATAGTTTCCCGCCTCCTCTCTGAGATAGAAGATTGAATTCTGACATTTCCAAACAGGGAGAGAATTTCTGCCCAAGAAGCCAATAGGAGATCCACAGAGGATAGACTCCAGTCTCCTTCACCTTCTGAGATGCTGTTCTAAAAACATTTAACACCAGAGCTCAAGCCCTCTGCCCTAGTATGAGCCCTGCTGTTCAGTTTTCTAAAATACTGGTACCCGCTTCCTTCTCTCGGATCCAGCTCTCCTCCTCGCCGCTTATCCTGCCGTCCCTCCACCTGACATTTGTTTTTTCTCTGCGGTTGCCTCCTTGGTACTCAGTGCTGAAATTAGCTTCAGTATCCTCAGAGCATATACTGTACTTGCTCGTGTTGGCACCTGTGACTCCCATCTTTTGTCGTGTGGCTGGAGAAAAGGTTTTCAGTAAATTCTACCAGTGATAAAACCCTGCTCTAGAATTCTTTAGAGATTATGAATTTAGGTTATGTTGAGTATCTCCATGAAGATTAAAAGGAAGAGTCCAACAGTGTCATAGGAGGAATCCTCATGGAATGGGCTAGTGGGCTCCATGAGATCAAAGCCCTCCAACTCTGGCTCCAGAGTCAGAGAGTCTGACCTGGCTGCAGAGAAGCTGATGGCTCATGAGTATAATTTTTTGAGGCTCATGAAGCTCCAATACTTTGGTCACCTGATGCAAAGAGCCAACTCATTGGAACAAACCCTGACTTTGGCAAAGATTGAGGGCAAGAGGAGAAGGAGGTGATAGAGGATGAGATTGGTTGAATAGCATCACTGACTCAATGGACATGAGTTTGAGCCAACTCCAGAACATAGTGAAGGACAGGGGAGCCTGGTGTGCTGTAGTTCATGGGATCACAAGGAGTCAGACACAACTAAGTGACTGAACAACAACCACACATGGGTATATGAAGGATTCAGGCAGTAGGACCTCCAAGATGTTCTGTCCGCTCTAACAGGCTGTTATTTCATGATTGCATCATCTTATCTCAGTCTAGCCTATGGTCTAACATTGGCCAAGATGAGAGGCTGGCAGAGAAAAGAAGATGCAGTGAGTGTGTTCAGAGGCAGAGCTTTTTCTTCCCCTCTACAGAGGTACTGCATTCTCCACCTCTTCTCAAGAAATCTTCTGGGGGAGGAGATGAGCCTTGCTGTCCTTATATCCCTCGAGCTCCAACTCTCATGTTTTGGGTCAAAAGTTGAAATTGGAGCTGTGAGTGGGTGTTGCATTTGGCTGGATCCCACTGGTTGATCTTGTCACCTGTGGCTAAGATGCCAGGAGACAGAGTCCCCTCTGCCAAATCTGCTGGGTCTTCCTAAGCCAGTGCTATTTCTGCATCCATGTGGCCACACCCAATGATCAACCATGATGGCTGTGCCTTTCCCCACCTCCTGCTGATTAATCCTGTGAAACGGTGAGAGGCTGCAACTGCTTGCATTTTTGCCTAAAGGAAATCAAACACATATATCTATATGAAAATATAGATATATAACAGTCTATGGGGAAAAAAACATTTGTCAAGTGTAAAAGGTCTAACAGTCTCCATCAAGTTTAAGTAGCAGATTCTGGCTCATTTGACTGTCCATGAGAAATGCTAAAAAAAAAAAAAAAAAAATGCAAGCCATTCGTCCCCAAGTCTCTCCACCACCATTCAAGGAAAGACCACATGAAAATGTGGAATCTACTTGGTTGGAGAGGATCATTTCTGTGGGCTTTTCAGCTCTGTCTTCCCTTCTGTTATTTGTATTGGTTTTCTTTCTCTCAAACCAGGGATGTGCCTGGTTAGAGAAGGCTCTTGGTTAACATTTGCAAACTGACAGCTCTCCCTATACCTGAACCGAAGGAATTCAGTGCGCCTACACAGAGGAGAGGGAAATGTCCCCCTTGACATACTGTTTTTCCAGGTTGTGTTTCTGGGAACCAAATGCTAACTTATCGAATTCTGTAGGTTTCACTGAATACAACTGCATGGAATGATATTACTGTTTGCGATGCAACCTAATCTGAACACATTGCCTTTCTTTTTAATCCAAAGGGGACTAGCAGGTTTATTGTGTTTGCATGTGCTTTCCCCCTAGACTCTGGCTGCCCTAACAAGAAATTCAATAAATCTACTTCCAAACCATCTTGCACAAGCTTTGCATGTCCAGTCTGGGCCTGAGGAAATTAACAAGAGAATAGAACATACCATCGACTTGCGGAGTGGTGATAAATTGAGAAGAGAGCATATCAAGCCATTCTCACTGATGTTTAAAGACTCCAGCCTGGAGCACAAGGTAGAGCTGGGTCTCCACAGTGGCTCTTTTTCTGAAATAAATGGTTGTAAATGTTCATGGGACTAGATAGCGAGCCCAGGGGCTGCGGTTTTGGTTGAGTGTGTTTGTTGTGTGTTTGTTTGGTTTGGTACTGTCTTTTCTTTTTCTCCTTTGCAAATCATGAGTAGACTGAAGGCCATGAAAGGAGATGCTAGTTAGATAAAGAGAGCATCAAGATTGCTCTTTATGGAAAAGATGATGGAAAGAACAAAGGAATTCCTTCCATTTTGAGATTATTAACCCAAGTGATGTTAGCACCCACTTGCCTTTGATTTTAGGTGAATCTGCTACCCTTGTAACCCACTATATGAGAGCACCCAATAACCTAATGCAAGTATTAGTGATAAACACTGTCTTTGTTAGATTGTAGACACCTGTTCTCCCAGTTTCCCAGTTGTCCGCTGCTCAGAGTTCCCCCGATGTATGCATAGTACATGGTAGTGGATTCAGAATTGGCTTCCAGTTCCACCTCTGCCACTTCCTTGCTGTGTGACCTTCAGTAAGTGAAGGAGTCTCTGAGCAGGCGATCCTCTCTGTACAATGAGGCTGATGGACACGCCTCCCTGATAATTTAGGATGAAATGCTCCAGGCAATGCCTTGATGAGATCAACAGCTCAAAAGTGGCCACCATTAGGTGACTTAATTTCATGCCCCTTCTTCCCTCCCCCCAGCACCAAACCATGAGTGGGTGCTGTCCCTGGGTAGCTAGGCTGCTCGTTTGCACTGATGGAAGCTGACAGACCTTCCTTGGCTGAGCACAGGAGGTGCTTAGCATCTGCAGGAGCCTCCGGCGAGAACAGCAGGGGATTTGCAAGCAAATTTCAGGAGTTTGATTCGATACTCTGCAAAGCTCCAGTGACCAATTTTTTGCAAGTTTGTTCAGCTGCCTGGGAGATTCACTTTGCTGGGTTTGGAGAATTCACACTTCCAAGCACATGCATTATTCCCAGTGAGTCTCTTTGATAACTATCTGAAGGTTGCAAACTCCAAAATTAAGATCTTCATCTGTAATTCACAGTTTGAGTGTATTGTGTCTGCTGCTGCTGCTGCTGCTAAGTCACTTCAGTCGTGTCCGACTCTGTGCGACTCCAAGACGGCAGCCCACCAGGCTCCCCTTCTGGGATTCTCCAGGCAAGAACACTGGAGTGGGCTGCCATTTCTTTCTCCAGTGCATGAAAGTGAAAAGTGAAAGTGAAGTCACTCAGTCGTGTTCAACTGTTAGAGACCCCATGGACTGTGGCCCACCAGGCTCCTCCGTCCATGGGATTTTCCAGGCAAGAGTGCTGGAGTGGGGTGCCATTGCTATGTACTAACAAAACAAAAGGAAAAGAAACAACAACCCTCCCCCACCCCCCACCCACCACTGCAGGTGGATTTTTCTTGTTAGTAATATAATTAAAGGCATTTTCTATCCTGGCTTCTCCACTGAAGGAGCTAGGAAAGGCAGGGTGGTCTTACAAAGAATCTTCTCAATTAGGCTGTGTTCAGGAGCTGTACAAAAGCTCTTTTATTCATTCTTACTAAAGATGCACTTGCTTCACTGATGACCTGACCCCTGCAGACTAGAGATCATTTCTAATGTATTTTGTTTTATTCAATAGTGTCTGGTGCTCACCTGCAGACACTGGTGTTGGAGGGGCATTGGAGCTAGAGGAGGCACTATGTATCAGAGGTTGCTTTCTGTGACCAGGGAGATTCTTCTAGAAGCAAGGGACAGCATCCGCTCCTGAACAGACACGTGGGGATTAGGTCACTGATAGTCCAGTCTTACACCATCTAGCCCTTGCTCTGCATTACATGGGCTCCCAGGGGAGGGCAATCGAGGCACACAGGATAGTGCTTCACCCGCCTCGTGTCACAGACACAGTCCTTGTTGTCTCCTGCTCAGAGACCCTCTCCAGGGGCAACACTACTGCTGAGCAGAGGATATATCAAAAGTAGTAACCAGTGGTTATTTCACCCTGGAGAAGAAAATGGCAGCCTGCTCCAGTATTCCTGCCTGGGAAATCCCATGGACAGAAGAGCCTGGCAGGTTACAGTTCATGGGGTCACAAAAACAAGAAGTGCAGTTCATGGGCTCAAACATGACTAGCAACTGAACAACAGGTACCATTCTAAGTTATGTGCTTTCCTGGTGGCTCAGTGGTTAAGAATCTGCCTGCCAAGCAGGAGACGCGAGTTTGATTCCAGGGTCAGGAAGATCCCCTAGAGAGGGAAATGGAGCCCACTCCAGTAGTCTTGCTGGGAAATCCCATGGACAGAGGGGCCTGGCAGGCTACCGTCCATGGAGTCACCAAGAGTCAAATAGGACTTAGCGACTACACAACAACAGTTTCTAAGCCAAGAGCACAGGCTGATTAACAATACAGTAAGAAATGTTGGGTTGGCCAGAGTTCATTCAGGTTTTTCATAAGATGTTACAGAAAAACACAAATGAACTTTTGGGCCAACCCAATGGATATTATAAAGAGCCTCCTTTTATACTTGATGAAATGGGGCATGGAGAAATGATTCAGTAGCCCACCCAAACTCAAGCTTTCAGTATAGGGACTATGATCTGAGCTCACTGTGACCCCAAAGCCAGTGCCCTGGTCTGGTCAAGGACACTGCCCCTCCCAGGAGCCCTGAGGATCTGCTACCCCAGGCCCTTGTCTGGAGAAGGCAATCCTGTGCCATCTTCATTCTCTTCTCTTTGAACTTTGGGTGAAGTAGAAACTCAGTGCAGGGATTTGGGAGACAGGTCAGGTAAGAAAAGGTCCCAGAAGCCTTACCAAAATAAAAGCAGAGCCTTCAAATCCACAGGACTTCAGAGTTAGAGCATAGCATCAGTGTACATCTACTCTGTGGCCAGCGTTTCAGTATACTGGCCTATTGCATCCTCAGGGAAACATTACTATCTCACTTACTTTTGTAAGAGAAAACTGAACCTCTTAGAGGTTAAGTAGAAGTTATAGATCTCAGAATTTGGTTGCCATATTTCATTGACTCTAAGGTACCATTGACTGTGAGGTGTTCAGTTTCTGTGCAGCACTAAGAAAAACCACCCAATAGACAGAATCAACAGGGAAATTCACATGCCTCTCCCTGGCTATTGGTTAGATGAAAAAACAAGCAAACAAAAGTCCTCTCCAAGAAGCTGAACTCCATAGTGGAATGCACATGGTTTTGCCACCTGAGTTCACACTCTGAATGGGATCTTTAAAAAATGTCAGGCAGAGAATTTAAAGTGGTCTCTGCCTGCAATGCAGGATTCCTGGGTTCAATTCCTGGGTCAGGAAGATCTGCTAGAGAAGGGATAGGCTACCCACTCCAGTATTTGGGGGCTTCCCTAGTGGCTCAGCTGATAAAGAATCCGCCTGCCATGTGGGAGACCTGGGTTCGATCCCAGGGTTGGGAAGATCCCCTGTAGAAGGGAAAGACTACCCACTCCAGTATTCTGGCCTGGAGAATTCATTGACTGTATAGTCCAAGGGGTCGCAAAGAGTCGGACACGACTAAGAAACTTTCACTTCACTGGGTTCATATTGCCCCCTAGTGACCAGTAGTAGCAGCAATCACAAACCTCCCTGGAAGAATTCAAGATTTTGTCTCCAATGACAGATAACTCTCTGATTACAGTGTTAAAAGGTAGGGTAAAAATTGTGCATCTTAGATTTATTGAAATATTTACTGTATTTGTGACTCCAAAGTCTTTTCTCTTCCCACTGCCTTACCCTGCTTTTTGAGAGCAAGTTTGGACCATAAATGTATATTTTCTGAGAGAAAAACTGGAAATGGAAACAATGATTTTTACCTTGGAAATTCTGTAGGAAGAAAAGGCTTCATTCTGTTTGAACAATATATGGTTATTTGAATAAGAGAAACTGTTCTCCTTTCCACTTTTATTTGTGAATTGGAGAACGTGAAAAACTGCTTCGAAATGTCATCCAGACACTTCTTGATTACATTAGCTTGTAAAAATTAGCATATGTACCAAGCTTTATGTGAAGTGGGACTTTTACCTGCCTCCCAGTGTTGTGTAAATACTTGTTGAGTGACTGACTGCTGCTGCTGCTGCTGAGTCGCTTCAGTCGTGTCTGACTCTGTGCAACCCCGTATAGATGGCTGCCCGCCATTCTTCCCTGTCCCTGGGATTCTCCAGGCAAGCACACTGGAGTGGGTTGCCATTTCCTTCTCCAATGCGTGAAAGTGAAGTCGCTCAGTCGTGTCCAACTCTTGGTGACCCCATGGACTGCAGCCCACCAGGCTCCTCCGTCCCTGGGATTTTCCAGGCAAGAGTACTGAAGACTCGGGTTAATAAGGAGAATCTTTGAGGAGATTGCCTCACCCCTGCACCTGGCCTCAAGCTATATGTTGTGAATCCTAAGTGCCAAAAAACATGGGTTGCTTTTGGTCTGACCCTTGACAGTGGAGTTTCAGGAGAGACGATTGTAATGTTCTGCTTACTCCCTGCCATGTCATCTCATGGTGGTTCACAGGATGTCCACACGGAGAAATCTTCCGAGTTAAGCTTCATGACTCCTGTGTCTTAACCAAGTTTGAACAGTACACTTTCCTTCTCTGTCCTCAGGTTTTCTCATCTGTGAAATGAGATAGTTGGGCAGCTCCTGGTAGCTTTCAGCTGTCCATGCTTTGAGGCTGTGAGTTCCTGAAGGTCTTGATGAACATATGTCCTGGTTTGCCCAGTTTACATCCTTTTTCTTGATGTAATTATAAATAGCAGCTCCAGGCACTCAAAAATCACACAGGTGACAAGTCATGTGACCCCAGGCTTAGATCTTGGCCTGGTTAGAAGTAGTGATTCTCAACGTCTTCACCCCCCTGCAACCACATGAGATTTCTGGGAAGACTCCAGAATGGGGGTAGAGCCCTTATCCAGTCATCTAAGATCCCCTCCACTACAGAATTATCTGCCTGTCTTTAATTTCCAGCTAAAATTTCCTAAAGGGAACTTATAGATCTCAGGGGCAAAAAAAAAAAAAAATTAGAACTGTGATAAAGAGAGGTAGGAATCATGGCGTTTGTCACATACTGTCAATCATGTTGGTTTTTTTCTTCTATTATATATGAATTTTTTTCCTAAAAAGGTAATGCATTTGCCCTAGCAAAAGCTTATACCAAGCATATAAAAGTGAAATGAAGAAAAAAAGCATATAAAAAAAGAAATGAAGAAAATGACATCTCTTGTGATCTTAACCCGCAATACCCAGTGTTACTATTTTGCCATGTGTCATGCTAGTCATCCATGAGTGTGATTCTTTACACTTACCTGTGCAACATTTCTATTAAAACAGGGTCATTTATACATCATGCCTTGTAAGACAGTGTTAAGCATTCTTCACTTGAACTTTTCCCCACAGTAATAAATGTTTAGTTACAAAATATTTTTGTAACTACATACTATTCCAGTGCATATTTTAACTACTTTTGCTTTTGTTCCCTCAGTTTTTAACTATTGCAAATTATAAATTGCATTGCCATTACCAAGGTCATAGTTATATCATACATCCATGTTTAATTATTTTCTTGGGATAAAATCATAAAAATGGCTATAAGAGAATGCACATTTTAAAATACTCGATGTGTATTCTGAAATAACCCTCAAAAATTGTGCCTATACTTTTAAAAATTACCAGCTTGGTAAGATACAAGGAGTATCTTGCCATATTTAAAAAATTATTATTGAGCTTGAATGTCTTTCTGTATATGTGTTTTGTGTTTTGGTCTTTATATTTCTTCTTTTGTGATCTTCACATTTGTCTTAATTATGTGACTTGAATGTTTGTCTTAATTGTCTTCTTTTATTGTGATGCTCATTTCTGTCTTATTGATTTGTGAGTGTTCTTTATATATGAAGATCTTAATCCCAGAACACTTATCGAAAGGTGATATTTCTCAGCCTCTACCCCTTATTTCTCTTCTAGGACAAGGCTCTGAATGAAACTTAGATGAGGAAGGCAATTAACTACAATTACTTTGGTTTCCAGGCCAAAGAAAGACTTTAGTGCCTTAACAAAGCTTAATCACATGGAAATAGTTACTGGAGTGACTTCACTCAACTTGATGTTACAAAAACATCAGGACTACCTCAAAATAAGGCAATTTCCTTATTTTGAACAAAGATTAAGATATGTTTAGTGCACACTTCAAAACTGATTGAAAATTTATGTTTTGATGTAGGGTGTTTTTATGTTTAGTGTGCTGTTAAAAATCAAAAGCAGATATCCCTGATGGCCAGACCGCCGGGGGGCCCCTTAGATTTCCTTCCTTCTTTCAATGAAGTGTTTGGTCTTTGTTAAAAGACAGAGGAAAGAACATAAACTTGTTTACTGAGTAAACATGCCTTTAACCCAGTTCCTGCTAGATACTGGCTAGGTGATGGAGGAAAAGGTGTTTGGTCTCAGTGAGATGATGGTGATCATACCACCTGCCCTTCATTGGAATGTTGTAAAAATCAGATGGTGTAATACACATATAATAGATGTCTGAATAAATGCAATAGTTATTTTTCTCTGTCCTTCTGGTGAATTCTATGCCAATCCAATTCTGGGTGAGGCTGCATCCTCACTTAACATAAATCTTACACTTCTACAGCTTCTTTAGAGAAACTACTTCATTAAAAACAGTGGTAAGGAGCAATCTTAATGTGTCTTCTATCTCAGGGTACTAGGGTCACGACTTTCATAAATTTATAACCTTGTAAGGTATATACTAATCAAGTACACACCCGAAGCCCATAGATAGTGCTTGCTATGAACTAAGTTCTGTGCTGAATATTTCAAAACATTCATTTAATATTACTTTTATTATGTTCAGTAACCACATAAAAACAAGGATTTGTCACACAGAGAAACCTTTATGTAATCCTTTGCCTGAGTACAATTGATTCTTATGTCTGTTCAGAATTTCACTCAGTTTTCTCTATCCTTTATAAAGAAAATCAAAGCTAACTGAACGCTTAAGAGATTTCAGGAAAATGTGTCACAAACTTTGAAATATTTCTTCTTTCTATAAACTCCTATTGGAGTTATAATGAGTGAACTAAAATAAGGAATTTTAGCAAAGCAGAGGAGGGTAGGTAAATGAATGAAAAATCTGTTAAGATGTTGGATTCTGGGATTAAGTAATGAGAAAAACAATGCTTTTGTCTATTTTGGGAAATGTTCAGAATGTGTTGAAGCACACTATTTCTTATTTAGATGCAGAGGGAGATACATGGAACACTGAACCAAGTGGTCTCTGGTTTTTGAAGGAATTATTCCTTTGTAGCTTCAGGTTATTCTTGAGTTTTATTGCTCTAATAAGGTTCAGAATAATAAGAAATTTAGATCACCTTCTTCAGGTAAGAGGGACAGATTTCAAAGATATTTGGGGGTGGGGGAATCATTCCTATTCAAACAATAGCTAAGTGAGAAACCTTTACATTCTTGATATTATCTTGTAAAATTACTGCTACTGCTACACCCTCTAGGAGGTCAAATGAGATCAAGGGCTGTGTCACTTGTATCTTTTATCAGATCAATTAGCGAGCTCCAGTGCCACAAAGCCAGCATTTTCAGAGTCAGGAGTACCAGTTTCATCTGTAATAGTCTAGTGTAGAATGGTACAGTTGTGATTTCAACCTAAAGGTCATCATCTCAGTCTTTAAAAGTCATCTGATGTTTTATGTGTGGATATAAGCATCACCTAAAACTACGGGCTTCTGGGCAAAAGTCAAGAAGCAGTTATCATTCTCATCCCCTCACCATGTCTTGGGTGACTGGGTCCTCAAGAAAGAAAGAGTCTTTCCTCCCCCAAATGGGAAGTTTGAAGAAGGGTGAGCTGGGAGGATGGTGGGTTATAGGCTTTGTAAAAGTTTGACTCGGAATTCTCATATGGCAATCCATCTCCCTCCCCAGGAAGACCACAATACACTGTGTGCTTAGCCACTCAGTCATGTCTGACTCTTTGTGATGCCATGGGCTATACAGTCCATGGAATTCTCCAGTCTAGAATACTGGAGGATAGCCATTCCCCTTTTCCAGGGGATCTTCCCAACCCTGGGATCAAACCCAGATCTTCCCAATCCAGAGACTGAACCCCGGTCTCCTGCATTGCAAGTGGATTCTTTACCAGCTGAGCCACCAAGGAAGACCGTAATACAAGGTCATTGTCAAGACAGATTCACAAAACTATGTTATCATTAAGGATCTTCTGTCATCCCTGGGGTGGCATCCTCTCTGTCTCACACTTCTGAAGCTGTCCATCTTAAATACTCATTAGCATGATTCCTTGTGACTTTGTTAAAGATGAGGAGACCACCTGTGTTTGAAGGTCAAGTCTCTTAGGAAGAAGTATACCAGTGAGACATTCCTCAGATACACCTGTCCCTCATAGAACTGTTCTTGGTAATGATTTGGTTAGACACCAAGATAGGAAATAGAGTCTATTTCATATGAAAGGACTGAAAATTAGTTTCTTTTACTGTAAGTATGTCTTTCACCCAAATGATCTAATTTAAGAGTGCTCTGGTCAGTGCCACGTTTCACAGTGCATGGATTCAACAATAGAATGGCGATTACATTCTTTAGTTCATTCATACAAAATGAGTAGATTGTCTCAGTTGAGATTCTTAACATATTATTTATATTAGTGAGAGATGTGCTAGAAAACTATCTTTCTTCAAACTAGATTTATTCAAAGATGGAATGGGCTGTCAACTGAGGGGCTGATTTCTTCATCACTAGAAATGTTCCAGTAGGAGTTAATGGCTCATTTCTGAGGTTTTGCCAAGTGAAATCAGCATTCATCAAAGTTAGATCAAGGTGACAAATAAAATCCCCACTCCACCTATACAATTTTTCAATCCAAATAAATACATTAAAAAAAAAAAGACAAACTCATTGTAGTTTGGACAGTTAACTAGATTATTGCTTTGGTTTGAAGTGTCCTCTACACCCACTCCGGTACTCTTGCCTAAAGAATCCCATGGACAGAAGAGCCTGGTAGGCTATAGTCCATGGGGTCACTAAGAGTCGGACACGACTGAGCGACTTCACTTTCACTTTTCACTTTCATGCATTGGAGAAGGAAATGGCAACCCACTCCAGTGTTCTTGCCTGGAGAATCCCAGGGACAGAGGAGCCTGTTGGGCTGCCGTCTATGGGGTCACACAGAGTCAGACATGACTGAAGCGACTTAGCAACAGCAGCAGCAGCTACATCTTTTAGAGATGTAAGAATTTAGTAAGTACCTTTTGGCTCATAGTCAAAACTGCTCCTTGGAATAAAAGCTATGACAAAACTTGATGGCACATTAAAAGCAGACATCACTTTTCAGATGTGAAAGTGGTTTGTATATTCAAAACTATGGTTTTTCCAGCAGTCATGTACAGATGAGAGAGTTGGGCCGTAAAGAAGGCTGAATGCCAAAGAATTGATGCTTCTGAACTGTGGTGCTGGAGAAGACTCTTGAGAGTCTCTTCAATAGCAAAGAGATCAAACCAGTCAATCCTAAAGAAAATCAACTCTGAGTATTCACTGGAAGGACTGATACTGAATCTGAAGCTCTAATACTTTGGTTGCCTGATGCAAAGAGCCAACTCACTGGAAAAGACTCTAATTCTGGGCAAGATTTGGGGCAGGAAGAAAGGAGAATGGGACAACAGAGAATCAGATGGTTGGATGGTATCACCGACTCAGTGGACATGAGGTTGAGCAAACTCCAGGAGATAGTAGAGGACAGGGAAGCCTGGTGTCCTGCAGTCCATGGAGTCACAAAGAGTCAAACAAAACTTAGCAACTGAACAGCAACAAAAACAACAAATTAGAGAATCTAGCAGAGTGAGGTGATTTCCCTCTGATCCACCTAGGATGATTTTCCAGGCCTGGGTCAGGCAAAGAAACATAAAAATCTAGAAACTCTGTCCATCACCTCTGCAAGCTAACTTCCCTAGTCACATCTCTGTAGATGAAGAATACAGAACAGGCTTTTCCTTGTGTGATCACACTTCAGTTCCAAGCGTCCTTATGAAAGATCTAGGAAGTCATAGGTTCTGATGGCTCTGAGTTCATTTATGAATATGTCTTTCAAGAGAATGCAAGGCCAACATCCACAGACAGTGAACAAAATGGAACACAAATTTTTCCTGCTCTACTTCCTTGGAAGGGAACCCAAGTTCCAACCTAATCAAATAAGTAGGAAATTTTCATTTTTAAAACATTTTTAAATTATTTGAAGGTTGTGGTCCCTCTTATTCTGTTGCATTTAATAAAATCCACTGTATCTTTTATTTTCTTCCCTGTTATTCATTCACCCATTTAGGCCTTAGGAAAAGGGTTCTTTATTTTGCTTTGCTTTGTGAGGAGAATCCATAAATCAATCATGAAAATGCAGTAGTGCCAATGTACTAGACTGATTCATGAAGTGTTTTAAGGTCCATTCTTTGCCCAGATCATGCTTCACTTTCATTCTAATGAAGATTTACATAGACTCAAATTTTTAATATATTTTCTTTCTTTGTATTGTAAACCACATCAATGAAATATGATCATTGATCTTGTGAAGATGATTTTATTTAAAAACAGCAAAGTCTCTGCAGATAGAATAGGAAAAGGGAATCCAGGAAAGGTGGCTAAAGAACAAGGAAGGGAAAAGCCTCCCAAAATAGAACAAAGGTTGGTCCGAGGACTGGAGTGAGGACTCAGGTAGAACAAACAGCACTCCTGGCCAGCCCAGCTCACATAGGGCAGGCCCAGGGGAGGAGAAAAGACGTATAGTAAGAGGAGCCAAAGGGCCGGGCTCTCTCTCTCTCTTGCTCTCTCTCGGTCTCTCTATCTGCCTCTCTTGCTCTCTCTCTCTTTCTGTTCATGTCTTTTGGGTCGTCATGCCCTCACACCTGAAGGATGTATTTTTCTTTACTTTCTAAATAAAACTGAGCTGTAACACTGATCTGTCTGAGAGCTGTGACATGGTCTGTCCGAGAGCTGTAATGCTGGTCCATCACTTCAAATTTTTGTTGTGATGAGACAGAACCGAGGAAACTGCACACTCCCCTGACATGATATGGGATTCCCTGGTGGCTCAGATGGCAAAGTGTCTGCCCACAATGTGAGAGACCTGGATTCAATCCCTGGATCAGGGAGATCCCCTGGAGAAGGAAATGACAACCCACTTCAGTACTCTTACCTAGAAAATTCCATAGAAGGAGGAGCCTGGTGGGCTACAGTCCATGGGGTTGCAAAGAGTCAGATATGACTAAGTTACTTCACTTTCTTTAGACCTTGAACTTTGGGGTCAGATAGTCTGGATTCCCTCTTTACAATCTGTGAGGTCCTGCTTGAAAGTGAAAGTGAAAGTGAAGTCGCTCAGTCGTGTCCAACTCTTTGTGACCCGTGGACTGTAGCCCACCAGGCTCCCTCTGTCCATGGGATTCTCCAGGCAAGAATACTGGAGTGGGTTGCCATTTGCTTCTCCAGGGGATCTTCCCAACTCAGGGATCGAACCCGGGTCTCCCACATTGCAGGCAGACACGTTAACCTCTGAGCCACCAGGGAAGCTACTAGGGAGGTCCTGCTTGTTTTACTCAATAATCCTTATTTTCAGTTTCATTATCTGCAAAATGGGGATATGATAAATACGATCTTCTTAAAAGATAATTAAATGAGGTCATCCACAAGAAGCACTTAGCATATTGCCTACTTACTATTATTCAATTTGTTATACTAGATTTCGGCCCTTTCCTGAATCAACAAAATCCCTACACATTGAAAAATAACAGTACAGTTGTCCGTTTCTACTGCAGGGCATTTGTTTCGGCACCATAGGTACCAAGATCATACAATGACATAGTGTTTGCACAGAATCTACACACATCCTCTCATATACTTCAAATCATCTCTAATTTACTTAAAATTCAAATACCATGTTAATAGTTGCAGATAAAGTGTAAATACTGTGTAAATAATTGCCAGTGAGTAGCAAATTCAAGTTTTGCTTTGGGGGACTTTCTGGAATTTTTTTCACAAATATTTTTGACTTGTGGTTGGTTGAATCTGCTGGTATGGAACACCTGGATACAAAGGCCATAATAGTTGGAACAAATTACAAATGCTTCCTTTGAGAGCTTGGATTAGAATTTTGATTATACAAAGGGCTCAGTCAGTTCAGTTCAGTCGCTCAGTCGTGTCTGACTCTTTGCGACCCCATGAATTGCAGCATGCCGGGCCTCCCTGTCCATCACCATCTCCCGGAGTTCACTCAGACTCACGTTCATCGAGTCCGTGATGCCATCCAGCCATCTCATCCTCTGTCGTCCCCTTCTCCTCCTGCTCCCAATCCTTCCCAGCATCAGAGTCTTTTCCAATGAGTCAACTCTTCACATGAGGTGGCCAAAGTATACCTATAATCAAAATCCTAATCTAAGCTTTCAAAGGAAGCATCTGTAATTTGTTACAAATATTATGGCCTTTTTAATGAGTATTAATCCCATCTATAGTTAGCTCAGTTACTGTCTTCAGGGCATTTCCTGTCCAAAGACAGTGGTGTGAGTGGAGCAAAAAACTCCACTAGGAGCCAGGAGATGTGGCTTGTTGTCAGAACTTTGCCACCAACCACCTGATTGACTTTGACTAGTTCTTCCCCACATCTGATTCTCAAGTTCTTCATTTTTAATGTATGCAATGGCCAAGTCCTCTTGTAGATCAAGGACTCAGTGAATTATAGGACACCTTTTCCAAAGGTGCCCAGAGAAGGGAGAATTCTACCCCTTTGGTGAAAGATGTTATAGGAGGCAAAGGAAGGAGTAAAGACAAAAGTCTTTTCTAAGACACCTTTTCCAAAGGTGCCCAGAGAAGGGAGAATTCTACCCCTTTGGTGAAAGATCTTATAGGAGGCAAAGGAAGGAGTAAAGACAAAAGTCTTTTTCTAAGACAAAAGATCACATAGGAGATTGTAATTCCCCTTAGAAGAATCCTTTCTAACATGATGGACCCATCAGTCAGCAACATTTTGGGGCCACCCTACTGAGTACAAGGTACAATTTTGTACAGAAAAATGGAAGACAGCATTCTAGAAAGCAACACTTGTTGGAAAATGTAACAAATGCAGTAAGTCCCCCACATAGGAGTGTTTATGTTGATAACTTTCAAAGATGCAAATGTGTGTTCTTCAGTGTCAGGGAGGAGTGAACTTGCAGCTTGCCCTCTGTCTCCTACTCCTGGTGACCCTTCAGCTCCACCATCCCCCACCTCCTCTCTCTCCTCCAGTCAGTAACTTGTTGTCTGTTCACTTGATGCCAGCCCCTGTATGCCAGCTGTTGTACTTTTCAAAGTACTGAAGATTGAAAATGTATTCTTTATTTTCTGTGTTTGTTTGTTTTTACATGCTATTTTTGTGAGAAGTACTATCAGCTTATTACACTATAATACTATATAGCCGATTATGTTAGTTACCTAGGTTAACTTTGTTGGACTTATGAACAAACTGGACTTAGGCTATTGGAAAGGAAGTCATTTGTATGTAGGGGACTTACTGTATAGCAATAAAATATGTATAATTCATTGACTATAGTAAATAATTATGTAAGGTTACCATGTGCTATATGCAGACTCTAAGCACTTTACATATACCAACTCACTTCATCCTCCCAGCAGCCCACACGAGATAGCTTTTATTATTGTCCGCTTTTACTGGGTGAGGAAACTGTGACGTGGAAAACTTGGTAAATTTGTCCAAGGCTACGTTGCTCGTAAGTGTTGAAGCTGGGAATCAAATCCTGGTAGTCTGGCTCTAAATTATGCCATGCTCACCACTAAGACATGAAAGAGTAAGTGGGGCCAAGTGAGGACAGAGAGGAGGCAAGATAAAGAGTCTAACTATGGCCGGAAGGAGAATACGTGTAACTTAATATAGCTGTGAACCAGAGCACTCAGATCTTCACAAGTCAAGAGGAAGTGAAATGAATCACCACGCTCAGCAAGCCCCCTCTCATTCTAAGCCAATTAGGGATGTTCTTTCCACAGTTTTGTCTCCTTTGCATTTCCAAAGTAACAATGCACTCCATTATGAAACCAATATTTTATATTTAATTGGTATCATCTTCACAAATCTTATAAGTTTCTTCCTTTCTGTGACCTGTGCTAAGCACTGGAGTTCAAACATGGAAAGACAGAAGTTATTATTAAATTCTAGCATAACAAAATACAGTAAAATGGAACAGCTTTGCAAAACCTATGAATTATATTCATTCCCCATTTGATAGATAAGAAAACTGAGGTTAAAAGGAATTGGCTTTGTTCACTGTGAAACACTGACAGAGTGGAGGATCTGGGGGCCAAGTGAGTCCTCCTACTTTATCACTAACCAACTTGCCATCTGAAGAAAATAAACTTGCTCAAACTCATTTTCACTGAGTCAGTGATGCCATTCAACTATCTCATCCTCTGCTGACCCCTTCTCCTCCTGCCCCTGATCTTCCCAGCATCAGGGTCTTTTTCAGTGAGTCGGCTTTTCACATCAAGTGGCCAAAGTACTGGAGTTCCAGCTTCCTGCATCAGTCCTTCCAATGAATATTCAAGGGTTGGTTTCCTTTAGGACTGACTAGTTTGATTTCCTTGAGTTCCAGGGAACTCTCAGGAGTCTTCTTTAGCACCAGTTTCAAAGCATCACTTCTTTAGCACTCAGCCTTCTTTATGGCCCAGCTCTCTCAACTGTACATGACTACTGGAAAAACCATAGCTTTGACTATATGGACCTTTGTCAGCAAAGCGATGTCTCTGTTTTTTAATATGCTGTTTAGGTTTGCCATGGCTTCCCTGGTGGCTCAGAGGTTAAAGCGTCTGCCTCCAATGTGGGAGACCCGGGTTCAATCCCTGGGTCGGGAAGATCTCCTGGAGAAGGAAAGGGCAATCCACTCCAGTATTCTTGCCTGGAGAATCCCATGGACAGAGAAGCCTAGTAGGTTACAGTCCACGAGGTCGCAAAGAGTCGGACACGACTGAGCCGACTTCACCTCACCTTAGGTTTGCCATAGCTTTTCTTCTAAGGAGCAAGAGTCTTTTAATTTAATGGCTGCAGTCATTGTCCACAGTGATTTTGGAGCCCAAGAAAACAAATTTTGTCACTGTTTCCATTTTTTCCCATCTATTTGCCATGAAGTGATGGGACTGGATGCCATGATCTTAATTTTTTGAATGTTGAGTTTTAAGCCAGCTTTTCACTCACCT
Organism: Nanger dama; assembly: GCA_917880005.1. NCBI lineage: Eukaryota > Metazoa > Chordata > Mammalia > Artiodactyla > Bovidae > Nanger > Nanger dama. The sequence goes on along the minus strand of CAKJTW010000074.1, from coordinate 2,013,388 downwards.
CTTTCACCGTCATCAAGAGGCTCTTTAGTTCCTCTTTGCTTTCTGCCATTACGGGGGATTATATACAAGAAAAATCATTATTGTTGTTTTTAAAATCTCATTATCAAATCTATATAACCAAGTTGGTTTGAAATCAGTCAACAAAGAATAATCAGATCTTGCGCAACTGATTGTTAGAAAGAATTCAGACATTTATCATTCTTTGAATAAACTGCTTTGTGGCTAACTCTTATTTTCAAGCTGGTATGTATGGGTCTCTCTGATGGTTCCCTGTTCTTAGGCAGTGCTCTGGAAAACTGTCAGTAACATGAGTTTTCTATCATTCTATCAAGAGTGGAGATGCCTCGTGATTTTTCAGGGACCTGTTCACCTCTAGGTAGGGAGCAGGTTGTCAGCAAGCAGGCAGAGGACTCAGCACCAGTGAGCAGAAAAAACATTGCCCTCTGACAGCAATGAATGTGCAGTTTCTGAGCTGCACTGGTGCCTGCACCATGGAGTTCACTAACTGCAGGTCATTCTCACTCTCCAAGTCACAGCCATGACACCAAGCAGCAAGTTCAGTCTAAAGCCTAGACCACACCAAGGAGTAGGCAAGAGAATAAAAATCATGTTACCAGGGACTAGACTCCCATACCAACAGAAAGTTTGACTAGTTTTATGATTTCATTGACCCAAGGAAGTCTTCTGTTAGTATTAAGGACATAGAGCATGAGAACTCTATTTTCTGGCTTCCTTCATAAAATCATGGTGAAATTCAAATTGGGGATCAAAGACATTGCAAAGTCAGAGTTAGCTTTCTGTTCCCACCCCTCAAAATGTTGTGTGCTATGTGACCTATGGTGAGTTACTAGACCTCTCTGGCATTAAGACAAGAAGAGGGACTTGGCTGTAGGCTAACTTTAAGATCTTTTTCAGTTTTAAAAATCCTTTCTTCCTTCTGAAGGAATTGCATTATTCCTCAGTTTAGTGACTCAAAGACAGTTCAGGAAACTAGGCAGGACTAAGACAAGTATATACATGTTCAGTGCTGACCTTCCAGAAGCTTTTAAGGGTGGACAATGAAATTACTGAGTACTCTGGATAATCAAAATAAAGTTAGCACCGTTCCCCAGGGCCCCCTCGAGCAGACAACAGAAGGGCAGTCAAGCATATTGGTCCATCAGTCTTGGTTGCTCTTGTACAAAATGAAAGGACTACCCTTGCTGGAGATTTTCTTGGCCATTTTCTATTCTAAGACTCCATGAATTTATTTTTCAATAGTTTTCATGAAAAAGGAGACAGAAGGACTCTATGGTCAAAAATTTCCTTGTGTTCCCAAGAGCAAGATCCTTGAATGACTTAACGTTTACTCATGAAGAAAGTCCATGTGGATTTGATTTGCTACGTATATGGATGTGTGCTCTGCTGTTTTGTTCAGATGATGTGAGTTCAGAGGAAGGAGGATAACTGATTTATAAGTTCATGCAAAGTCCCTCTCCCATTCCCTTTTGCTATAAAGGAAATTGGCTCCCTTTTGCTATAAAGGAGATCGTATTCACCCCTGGGCTCTCACTAGAAGGCTGATGGAAGGGATGGAGGTAATGCCTGCAAAGATCTATTAACATATGGATGCCTCTTAATGTCAAATATATATACATATATTTATATATTGAAATGCCTTATCTCTTCTTGATGTTTCCCCCTGACTCCAAACACTGGTAAAAACTTAGCTCTTCCAAGAGCCCAACTCTGCTGCAATGTAATTCATTCTCCCTTTTTTTTTAATTACAGTATTCTCAAATGAGGGATGAAGTATTCAAATCAAACTTGGTCTGTGCGTTTATCGTTCTTCTGTTTATCACGGCAATACAAAGCTTGCTTCCTTCTTCAAGGTAAATATGAAAGGACTGAGTTATCAGATGCAATGTCTCTGAGAGCTGACGGGCCCTCACCTGGAGCCAGCCATTGACCTTTTCAAGGGATTGGAATTTGAAATAACAGGATCTCGGATTCATAGCCAAACATTTGATGACAGCAGGGTCTGTTTTGGTTGTCTCACTCTGCATAATAACCTCATTACTCTCCCAAGGCAAGAGCTTTTTCCCAATCTCAATAAAACAACAACAAAAATAAACATAGGGTTCTCTCTTATTTGACATGGTACCCATGAATGCAGAAAGTAAGTATAAATCCCTCCATCACCATTAATGGGTCCCTTTGTTAGTTGCATCTTTATTGTTCATCGATAGAATATCCTAGCTTGCAGGGTCAGTGAAATTGACACTTTCATAATACTACAATCAATTATATGTGGCCATTCCTTGGTCCAAATTCTTTACATATACCAACACATTTTATTCTCATGACAACCCTATGGGTAGGTACTGTTATTATCCCCACTTAAAAAGGAGAAAACTGAGCCTCACAGTAGTGAATAGAGTTGCCTAACATCTCACAGTTTAAAAATGTTACATCCTAGATTCAAACCAGATTCCACAGCCTGGAGTCTTAACACTATTAGACACAAACTTGCACCATACAGGTTACAGGGGCAAGAGCCAGCATTTGAATCTAGTTCTAGATTCATCCAGTGGCCATGTTTTTTTGCTATCTCCTATATTGGAAGGTAACACTTGCCTCTTTTTCAGATAAATTCCCTTCCCCCTAAACTTGCCAGGAATTTCCCCATGTTGCTTGGTTAAAAATAACATTAACAAATATTAGTTAAATGTCTAGTACAGGCAATGCAACTCTCTGGCCCCTCAAGATGGTATCATTTGCAGGAGGAAGTCTGCATCTTCTAAGATGTAATTTAGTGAGAAAGAGAGACATTAATAATGGCTTCCAGTTACTGAGCATCTATTATGTGCTAAATCCTTCACACAGATTATCTCAATAAAGACTCAAAAATAACCAATAAGTGAGGCAGCATTCTAATCCCCATCCATATAGTGACGGAGCTGGATTTGAACAGAGACAGTCTGTGCTTTTAAATACTTAACTGCTTTGTGCCAAAATCAGTGATTCATTCTGCCTAGGTGATTTAAAGAAAGTTGGCAGAAGGGTTGATGTTTTGAGCTGAGCAGGATGAGGGAAAAAAGAGTGAAAGGGTATTCCCAGTTTAGAAAACAGTGCAGGAAAAAGCCCAGGGATGTGAACGACCTCGTAGCACAGTGAGTAAGTAGAAGACTCTAGAGTAAAGCATTTGTACAAGGATTTGGTGGGAGCTATGGCTAAATAAGGAGGTAATCAGCAGGAATTCAATGTCAACATGCTATGCTAAGGAATTTTATAATTCAATCTGGGAGCAAGGAGACCTTGTGAAGGTTTTTGAGGAAGGTTGTAGCATGATTCTGTGAAAGAAAGATGTTTGACTCAAGGGCATGGCACTGCTTGACCTTTTCCTGATTAGTGGGGATATAAGGAAAAAGAGGGATTTGGGGCAGGAGGAGAAGGAGACTACAGAGGATAAGATGGCTGGATGGTATCACCGACTCAATGCACATGAGTTTAGGTGAACTCCGGGGAGTTGGTGATGGACAAGGGAGGCCTTATGAATCGCGTGCTGCGATTCATGGGGTCATGGAGTTGGACACAACTGAGTGACTGAACTGAACTGAAGGAGAAAGAATCAAACCAGTCAGTCTTCAAGGAAATAAACCCTGAGTATTCATTGGAATGACTGATACTGAAGCTGAATCATCTTTGACCACTTGATGCGAAGAGTCAACTCATTGGAAAAGACCCTGATGCTGGGAAAGATTGAAGGCAAAAGGAAAAGGGGGCAGTGGAGGATGAGATGGTTAGATGGCATCACTGACTCAATGGATATGAATTTGAGCAAATTCCAGGAGATAGAGAGAGCAGAGGAGCCTAGTGTGCTGTAGTCCATGGGGTCAAAAGAATCGGACATGACTTTTTAGCGATTGAACAACAACAAAGGAGAAAGGGAATTCCGGGAAAATGGTGGTACATTTCTGAAATTATATGGTTTTGAATTTCTCAGAATTCCCACATATCTGAGCAACTAGATAGCAAAGCCAAAAACCTCAAGGACCATATTTGCAACAAACAGAATTAATGTGATAAACCCATAAATTTCAAAGTGGGAATGACAGTCTCCCAAGAGCCCCAAGACTGGTGTGATACCAGTATCTGTGCCGAAGGAGTTGGAAAGAAACAAGCAGATATCTGTCAGATCTAGGAAGAGAGGAGTCCCAGTATTGCCAACAGATATCCGTGGGAAAGTGCCATGGACCATGTGGAAGCAATTGAAGATGGGAAGGGGTTTGCCCAATCCAACAGCAGGTGAGCATGAAGATTTACAGTTAAGGCTCAAAGAGCTACAACCATCAGACACTGTGAGCTCCTAAAAGTGACCAACCAAATCTCCCTCCCAGAACAGGGCCCTGTGTGAATAGGATTAAAATTACTCACAGTAAGGGCTAAAGTGAAGAAGATAGGGACAGTCCAAGTAAAAATGGAAAAGAAATCCAGCCATCAAGTTTTGAATGCTATATGAAAACAGCTAAAGGAAGCTCTGGGGCGAGGTGGGGGGGGGTGGCTTCCCCGGTGGCTCAGTGGTTAAGAATCCACCTTGCAATGCAAGGGACACAGGTTTGATCCCCAGTCCAGGAAGATTCCACATGCAATGGAGCAACTAAACCTGTGCACCACAACTGCTGAACCTATTCTCTAGAACCCACGAGCCACAGCCACTGAGCCCGCATATTGCAACTACTGAAGCTCATGCACCTGAAGCCTGTGACCCTCTACAAGAGAAGCCACTGCAATGAGAAGCCCATGTGCTGTGACAAAGGCTAGACTCCGATCACGGCAACCAGAGGAAGACCACGTGCAGCAACAAAGACCCGCACAGCCAAAATGAAATAAATCTTTTTGAAGACAAGAAAACTCTATGGAGTTAAAAACAACAACAACTATCCCAACCCATACTTCTTTATAAATTCTTTTTATCTTATAATGGCTTCATATGGGATTGCCACCAATACATTTTGTTGCTAATTTTTGTGTAATTGGCAAAATTTGTGTAGAACAAAAATTAGCAACAAAATGTGTTGGCGGCAATCCCATACAAAGCTATTATAAGAAAAAGAATTAAAAGTAGATTAGGACTTTGCTCTACAGCAGTAATTAACACAATGTTGTAAATCAGCTATCAGTTCAGTTCAGTTCAGTAGCTCAGTCATGTCCGACCCTTTGTGATCCCATGAATCACAGCACGCCAGGCCTCCCCGTCCATCACCAACTCCCGGAGTTCACCCAAACTCATGTGCATCAAGTCGGTGATGCCATCCAGCCATCTCATCCTCTGTCGTCCCCTTCTCCTCCTGACCCCAATTCCTCCCAGCATCAGGGTCTTTTCCAGTGGGTCACCTCTTCAGCTATACTTCAATAATAAAGTAAAAATAGATTGATATCCTTATTGGCAACGACACTCCAAAAGACATACAAAAGATACCAAAATTTAACCTACCAGTTGGAACCCTTAATGTGATTTAAAGTAGCCTATAACAACATATATCAGAATTAGAAAAAGCTTAGAAGTTTGGGATGAGTGCTCAAAAGGAAATAAAAGAAAAGTACATTTCAGAAATGAAGATTTAATATGAGGAAACATAAGCCACATAAATGGAGCACATAATGCCTTAAAAGAAATAGAAGGTGGAAAGGAAGAATGTTTTTAAAATCAAAAAGGAGATTTAAAGGATTGGCAGAGCCCTATGCCCCACACCTTATCACCACATCAAGAATCCAGTATATTATTCGAGGACTATGACTGAAAGAACTGTGAGACCCAGGCTCTTCCTGATAAGTGGGCTTCTCCAGGCAAGAATACTGGGCTGGGCTGCCATTCCCTTCCTCAAGGGACCTTCCCAACCCAGGGATCAAGCCTGGGTCTCCTGCATGGCAGGTGAATTCTTTACCGTCTGAGCCACCAGGGAAGCCCAATGAATACTTAGGTGAGCTCAGTTCAAGAGAAGGGACAAACACAAGGAAATGAGAAGGATCTGGAGCCACTGGTACCTATAGACACAGCACTCAACATGGCCCACCTCTTAGCCTGATTAATACATTAATGAATCCTCACAGGGAAGGTCTGTTCACCTCAGTGAACAGTGAAACAATATGACCTGAAACAATATGACCAGTTTTCAACAGAAAATTACAAGGCATACCAAAAGGGAAGAAGTGACAAAGCAATCATCAGAACCAGACTCAGGTATGACAGAGTCTGTTGAAATTATCAGAAAGAGAACTTGAAATAACTATTGTTACATGCCAAGGGTTCAATTGGGAAAAGTAGACATGTTCAAGAAATGATAGAAGTTCTAAGAAAAAGTCAAAAGAAACTCATTAGAACTCAAAAACACCATAACAGAAATAATGAATGTCTTTGATGGGCTCATCAATAGATTCAACAAGGCCAAGGAAAGAATCACGGAGCTTGAATATAGGTCAGTAGAAACTTCCCAAATTGCAAAGCAAACAGAAAAATGAAATAAAAAAATAATAAAGATCAAAGCATCCAAGAACTTTGGGACAATTCCAAAAAGTGTAACATGCATAATCAGAATACCAGAAAGAGATGAAAGAAGATCTGAGTGGGAAAAATCTTTGAAGTAATAACGGCTGAAGATTTTCTTAAGTTAACGACAGACACCAAATCACAGAACCAGGAACCTTAGAGAACACTAGACAGGATAAACACAATAAATAAATAACCAAATAAATAAGTAGCACATTTAAGTATGTCATAGTCAAATTGCAGAAAACTGAAGACAAAGAAAAAATCTTCATAGAAGGCCAGAGTGGTGAGGATAGGGGAGTTACTACTTACCTACAGAAGAACAGGAAGAAATACACCATACTTCTTGTCTGAAACCATGCAAGCATGAAGAGAATGAAAAATGAAATACTTAAAAGTATTGAAAGAAAAAGTCACCCACCTAGAATTCTATATGCTTCAAAAGTGAAAGAGAACTGAAGATTTTATCAGACAAACAAAATGTGCATTTCTATATGACCTTCCTTGGAAGAAATATTTTTAAAGATTTTTAAAAAAGAAAAAAGAAAAGTTTTTCAATCAGAAGGAAAATGATGTAGGTCAAAAATTTGATTTACACAGAGAAAGGAAGAGCACAGAAGAAAAATAAATGAAGTTAAAATTTTTTTCCTATTCTTAATTGATCTAAAAGATAACTGTTTAAAGTGACAGTATTAATGATGTATTTAGTGGTTATAAATATAGATGAGCAAAATGAATGATGGCAGCACGGTAAGGCATGTGAGGGAAGAGCTGGAATGCTTTAAGGTACCCGCGTTACATCTGAAGTGCTACAGTGTAATTTGAAGGTTGTTGCTGGTGGTGTCGTTTAGTCACTAAGTGGTATCTGACTCTTTGTGACCCCCTGGACTGCAGCCCACGAGGCTCCTCTGTCCATGGGATTTCCCAAGCAAGAATACTAGAGTGGGTTGTCATTTCCTTCTGCAGGGAATCTTCCCAACCCAGGGATCAAACCTGTGTCTCCTGAATTAGCAGGCAGATTCTTTACCACTGAGCCGCCAGGAAGTCCAATTTGAAGGTAAACCATTGTAAATTCTAGGGCAAATATTTAAAAAAAATTAACAAATAAAATTGATATACTAAGAAAGGAAACAAAGTGAAATAATATAAAATGCTCATTTAAAATAAGACAGCATGCAAAAGAAGAGAGGATACTTTTGGAGAGTAAGGAGGAAGAGCATTATTGCATAGGCGAAGCCCAGGAGATATTTTTAGGGTGGTGATACTATTCACTATGATACTGTAATGCTGTATATACGACACTATGAATCTGTCAAATCTCATAAACTTTACAGCCCAAAGAATGACCTTAATGTATAAAACTTTTAAAAGTAATTTAGGAGTTCAGGGGACCCCATGATGAAATAAGACTATGATAAAAGATTATACCTGTATTAAAAGTGTGAAACAACCTTACTGAAGGGGGTGCGGAGAAAAGACGGGGTTTTCTTAAGTAGCTTAGGGGTTTCTAAGCAGTTTTGGGGATTCATGGGCTCTAGAACTAAGCATAAAAGAACTGTGCCATAGCACTGTACTTTAGCTGGTAAAGGTGTTTCTCATGGACATGGGTGAACAACTTGAGCCGCAGTTTATGGGCACTGTAAGTTAATGGACTGTGGGAGTCAGGTTTCTCATTGTTGGTCCAGAAGAGGTTACAGACAAAGAGAAAAGGCTAGAATGATCCATATGGTAAAGGCTTAGAGTAGGAGATGTTAGCATGTATTTGTTAAGCTCACTAGATTATGTGCCTTTGGGGCATCCCACATGGCATTACTGGTAAAAAATTCACCTGCCAATACAGGAGACTCAAGAGACACATTCAATCAATCCCTGGGTTGGGAAGATGTCCTGGAGCAGGAAATGGCAACCCAGTCAGTATTCTTGCCTGGAAAATTCAATGGACAAAGGAGGCTGGTGGGCTACAGTCCAGGGGGCTGCAGAGAGTTGGACCCTACTGAGTGACTGGGCACATAGATATAGTTAGATATAGGATGTCTACATAAACACACATGTGTTTATAGACACAGATTAGAATGTATGCTAAGTCACTTCAGTCATGTCCGACTCTTTGAAACCCCATGGACTGTAGCCCTCCAGACGCTGTGGAATTCTTCAGGAGTGGGTTGCCATTGCCAATGTCCTTGCTCTGTCTGCAGAGAACATCCAACAGCAATGATCCCTCAGCAATGATAGCACATCAAGCGATAGGCACAACCCTGATCCTGATTTCTAATATTGATATCCAGTGCAAGGAACCAGAGCCCCTTGGAGAGCTGCTGATTCTAACTCTGGAGTAGTAAATATACAAGATGAGCCTGGAACATCATTTAGGGCCAGAAAATTAGGAAGTATTAAAACACACAGTGATGGAAATATATCAAAGGGATATAGGAAAAGCTCCCAAGAACCAGAGTTGGAACAACTCGGGCAAGAAAATAAATAAAATAGTATTGGGTAATAACCCAAAGATTGAGGACAGAAGGAGAAGAGGGCATCAGACGATGAGATGACTAGATGGCATCACCATGCAGTGGACATGAACTTGGGCAAACTTCAGGAGATGGTGAGGGACAGAGAGGCCTGGCATGCTGCTGTCCATGGGGCTGCAAAGAACTGGGTGGCTGAACAACAATAACCCAAAATATGAAATAAATATCCGTGGGCTCACAGTGATATCAATAAATGGTTGTGTGAATAAAGAAAAGATGAAGAATAAGTAAATTTCCCATGGGGAAAAGTCCAAATAATTTACGTAGATACTGCGTCCTTGATGAGGTGCAATTTTACCCTCTACTCCTCAAAGTGTGGCTCAGCTGAAAGTGACTTCCTGCCAAGAAGGACAGTGTAGATGGAGGAAAAATAGGGCAGACACCTCAGCCAGCTGATAATGGTTAAACTCAACAGGGATAAGCCATGTTGGTGAGCTGTGATGAGTTGCTCAGATGCTAAGTTGTGTCCAACTTTTTGCAACCCCAAGGACTACAGCACATCAGGCTCCCCTGTCCTTTACTGACTCTTGGAGTCTATTCAAATTCATGCCCAGTGAGTCAGTGATGCTTTCTAACCATCTCATTCTCTGTTGCCCCCTTCTCCTTTTGCCTTCAGTCTTTCTCAGTATCAGGGTCTTTTCCAGTGAATCAGCTCTTCGTATTAGGTGGCCAGATGAGAATACACACAAACTCTGTGGTCTTCCTTCCCAAAACCCATTGTCTAATCATGAGGAAACATCAGACATACTGCAATTGAAAGACATTCTATAAAATACCTGACCAGTACTTCTCCCAGCAGTCAAGGTCATTTAAAACAAAGGAAGTATGAGAAACTTTCACAGCAAGAAGAGCTTAAGGAGACATGGTATCCTGGATTGGAGCTATAAGTATGGGAAGTCCTAGGAAGAATATCCAACCCAGTAGGTATGAGCATAATTAGGGGCCAGATTGTGAACTTGAAGTAACATATCACAGTTGTTGTTTTTTAATTTTGGAGATATGTGTGACGCTAGAGCTGGGGCAGGAAACATGCAGGCTGAAACCCTTGTCCTAATAGAATGGAACAAAGTCAGCTCTAAAGAACTCAGAAGCCACACTGAAGAAGCTTCTGCTGTCCCAAGATGGAATAATTAGAGCTGTGGTGTGGATCACTGTTTAACAGTCAATCAAATGCCAGCAAATACTTTAAACTTTATGAGTTTATAATGACATTTTTAAGGTTGATAACCTTTGGTGGATGGTGGGAAATTGGTTTGTAATACTTAGGCTTCCCTGGTGGCTCAGTGGTAAGGAAACCACCTGCAACACAAGACCCGAGTTCAATCCTTGGGTCGGAAAGATCCCCTGGAGAAAGGCATGGCGACCCACTCCAGTATTCTTGCCTGGAGAATTCCATGGACAAGGAGCCTAAAGGGCTCCAGTCCATAGGGTCACAAAGTGTAGAACATGACCAAGGAAATAACACACACATACACTGGAAACCACTGAAAGGGAAAAAAGAAACAATTATTTTTTCTGTCTTTCCTGCATGAACTGCAAGATCAGCTGAGTGGAAACTCATAAAATTATTCAAGCTGATACAATTTAAAGAAATTACAGAATTAAAATATCACCATTTCTCAACTTTCAATGAATTAATTGATCTAGTAGCTGACAACACAGAAAGGACAAGCAAGTCTATCTCCTGATGGAAGAATACAAGTCGTTAGTCTCATCAAAGGGATCAAACCTAAGTCTGGCCAGGCCTTTGAACTGGGTTCTTAATTTGCACGAATCACAGGGGACAGAAGATATTGGATGAATTCACAAAAGTAAAATCCAGAATAAACAACAAGGTCCTACTATATAGCACAGGGAACTATATTCAATACCCGTGATAAACCATAGTGGAAAAGAATATAAAAGTATTATATATATACACTCTTCAAAGTGATTCAGACTGAGTCACTGAGTCAACTATATTCTATAAAGTAAACTTTTAAAACTTAAAATCCAAATAGTGAGATCAAAGGCACATTTTGTTCTTGTTGTTTAGTGGCTAAGTTGTGTTTGACTCTTTGCAACCCTAGGCTCCTCTGTCTGTAGGATTTCCCAGGCAAGAATGCTGAAGTGGGTTGCCATTTCCTTCTCCAGGGGATCTTCTCCACCCACATTCCTTGTATTGGCAGGTAGAGTCTTTGCCTCTAAGGGAAGTGCCAAAGGCATATGAAGGTGAAGGTGAAGGTGAAGTCGCTCAGTCGTGTCCGACTCTTTGCGATACCATGGACTGTAACCTGCTAGGCTTCTCCATCCATGGGATTCTCCAGGCAAGAATACTGTAGTGAATTGCCATTTCGTTCTCCACCAAAGGCATATACTCCTCAATAAATAATATGTAATAAATTGTAAGGAAGGAGGTAAAGAGAGAACCTGTAAATTTTTATAAAGACTTATAAGATACATAAAATTTAACAAAAAATGGGCAAGCAGAACTATAGTGTCTAAAACTGGATGCTAAAACTATAAAGAAATAGGAAGTGATTAACAAGGAGTGGGAGAGAGGATCATGACTGGAACAGGAGACATGGATGCACTCTTGAAATGCCCTGCAAAGCGCTATTTCATGAGCTGAGTGGCCATTACAAAGGCAGACACTTAAAAATTGCTAATTAAGCTCTACTTACGTGGTTTTCTGTATTTACGATTCATTTACACTTTTTAAAAATGTTTTAAATGAGGGAGAGAGAGAAGGAAGGCCCATGTACCTCTTCCACATGGGGCTGGGAACCCTTGCCTATTGTAAGCTAGGTATTTTCTAGGTGCTGAGGTTACATCACTGAACAGAAAATTAAAAAAAAAAAAAAGAGCAAAACAACAGCAATCAAAAAACACTTCCCTTCTGAGCCTTATCATCTAGTGGAAGGACATAAAGAAATATAAAGTATATGCATATGTCTAGATGTATATGCTATAAATGTAGCTACTTATACACTGTGTATGTAGATGTATATGTAGATAGGTATAGCTTATATATGTAAATTTGTATGTGCTATGGCAATGATATTATAGTGATAATAGTATCAATAACCTCAGATATGCAGATGAGACTACCCTTATGGCAGAAAGTGAAGAACTGAAAAGCCTCTTGATGAAACTGAAAGAGGAAAGTGGAAAAGCTGCCTTAAAACTCAACGTTCAGAAAATGAAAATTATGGCATCCAAGCCCATTGCTTCATAGCAAAGAGATGGGGAAACAATGGAAACAGTGACAGACTTTATTTTCTTGGGCTTCAAAATTGCTGCAGATGGTGACTGCAGCCATGAAATTAAAGACACTTGCTCCTTTGAAGAAAAGCTATGACCAACCTAGACAGCATATTAAAAGCAGAGACATTACTTTGCCAACAAAGGTCCATGTAGTTAATGGTATGGTTTTTCCAGTAGCCATGTATGGATGTGAGAGTTGGACTATAAAGAAAACTGAGCACTGAAGAATTGATGCTTTTGAAATGTGGTGTTGGAGAAGACTCTTGAGAGTCCCTTGGATTGCAAGGAGATCCAACCAGTCAATCCTAAAGGAAATCAGTCTTGAATATTCAGTGAAAGGGCTGATGCTGAAACTGAAGCTCCAATACTTTGACCACCAGATGTGAAGAACTGACTCATTGGAAAAGACCCTGATGCTGGGAAAGATTGAGGGCAGGAGGAGGAGGGGATGACAGAGGATGAGATGAGTGGATGGTTGGATGGTCCATCACTGACATGATGGCCATGAGTTTGAGGAAGTTCTAGGAGTTGGGGATGGACAGGAAGGCTGGACTGGTGTGGCTGCAGTCCATGGGGTTGCAGAGTCGGACATGACTGAGTGACTGAACAATAAAAAAGGGCAATGAATACATCAGGATGGGGTACCAGGGAATGCCATAGGAGAACGGGTCTCCTGACTACCCAAGAGCCATGTGGGGTCTAGGATCATGGGGAAAGGGCTGGTCTCAGGGTGGTGAGCTGTGTGTGTTTGTGGGGTCCTTTCAGGTTTACCCAAATTCCCTGGACTCCCCTCCTCACTCTCACCAGTGAGGATATGGGTGTGGTCACAGCTGGTGAGTGCTCCCTCCCACCCTGGAGCACAGGGCGTTGACGTTCCCCACAAACATCCTGCAAGCACTTACCGTGTGCCTGTCTGTGCTGGACACTGGAGAGCGGTCCCTGGCGTCATACAGCTGACAGTCTTCCTGGGGGAAAGCCCGTGAGGTGAACAACTGCAGCAGAGTGCAATGACTGATGATAGCGCAAGCATGCGATGAGGTGGGGGAATCAGGGCAGCTTTCCCGGAGGGGACGCTGACACCTGAGCCGCCTCCTGAAGCTCTTCCCCAGTCTTGACAGAGGACTGAGGTGAAGGCTGAGAGCGGCCGGGGAGAGCTGGAAACTGGGTGTTCTGGAGGTGAAGGATGTGTAAGCCTTGCAGAAGACTTGTGACTGGTCGGCAGAGAAGACCTCATTTAAGCTTTTCTTTTAATTTTAGGTTTTTTAAATTTTCATTTATTTATTAATGGCTGTGCTGGGTCTCTGTTGCTGCACTCGGCCTTTCTCTAGTCATGGAGAGAGGCGCTGCTCTTGGTCACGGTGCATGGACTTACTGCTGCGGCTTCTCTTGCTACCGCACGAGGCTCTAGGTTTGTGGGCTTCAGTGGCGGCACCTGGGTTTAGTTGCCCTTTGGCATATGGGATCTTTCCAGACCAGGGGATCAAACCAGTGTCCTTGCACTGGAAGGCAGAGTCTTAACTGCTGAACCACCAAGGAAGCCCCATGGAAGCATTTTAATCCACCAAGGGATGTGACTGGATTTCTGTTTAGAAGGGACGGAGGATGATGGGAGAGGACAAGGTCTGCAATTGGGAAGACCACCTGGGGGCAATGGCAAAACTCCAGGTGAGAAATAAGAGGGACTAGACAGTGGCAGAGAAGCGAGCCCAAGAGGATGGCCTTGCTCCGTATTTAGGACAGAGAGTTGACAGTTTCCTGGACTGACCGTGTTGGGGGATGAGAGTGAAGGAGGAGCCCAGGCTGGACCTGAGGACCTGCGCCTGGGACAAAAGAAGGGGTCACTGTGCCCCATCTTCCCCAGCTGGCCTTCCCAGGAGAGGCGACCAAGGAAGCCGAGCCACCTGGATGCCCAGTTCCTGGGTTCCAGGGGCAAGAGATCCAGAACCTCACCTAGCAGCTGACTGGATGACATCTCTGACTCTGGGATGCAAGCTGAAGCCAGGAAATAAAACACCAGCTAGGGGCTTCCCTGGTCCAGTGGTTGAGACATGCTTCCAATGCAGAGGGTGCACGTTCAATCCCTAGGTCAGGAACTAAGATCCCATATGCTGTGCAGAGTATGACAAAAAAAAAGAAAGAAAGAAAGAAAGAAAGAAATACCAGCCAGCACCCCAATGTCACTTGCTCCGTGAAGAGAAAGCACTGACAGTGAAGACAGCTTCCAAGCTTGAGCTCTAGCCAGACAGCCCACATATGTGGGGAGCAGAGTGGCCTGTGGGCCCAGACAGCCCAGCCTTTTTCACTGTGAGCGCTTTCCTCTCCAACTCACTTTGTTTCTGACTGATTTTCTGAGACTGAACAGATGGTAGGTGCCTTGCAGTTGCCTTTCTTCCGTCATGGACTCTTTAGCAGATGAGCCCGTCTTTGCTCATATGACCACAGCGAATTCCCAGGCCCAAAGCAAAAATTAATGGACCCTGGCAAAGAAAGACAGTGCTTTGCCAGGCTCTTTCCTTTAATTTCTGCATGCCTGCAGCTGTTCCTCTCCTGGAAGGGGAAACTGAGGAAAGACCAGAAGATACCTTTTGTAATTAGAGAACAGCGTATCTAAGTCTGCACACATGGTCATGAGAGAGAGGGAGGGGAGGAGGGGAGAAAGGGAGAGGGAAAGAGAGAGAGGAGCAAGCAAGAGAGGGCAAATAGGAAAGAAAGAGGCACAGGGTCTTAATTCTTTCTGTGCATCTCACTGGCTGTATGTACTTGACCTCTCTGAAGCCTCAGTTTTCTCATCTATAAAATAACAATGCCAGCTTCCCAGGGTTGCTACAAGCATCAAATGAGCCGTACCCATTTTGATAAATTATGACTCCCTTTCCTTCCTAAGTCACCACATTTCCACCTAATCAAGAGGCTACAAATACTGACCTCTCAGGGTTGCCTGAGTCTCAGATATGCCTCTGGACTCGTGGGCTCTTTGTCAGTTCTAAAGTGTGGTACGGATGTCATCTTGCAGTCTGCATTTCTATTTTGCTGTTGCACCACCAGCCACCATAGGCTTTTCACTCCTTTCCCAGATCTCTGTCTCCCCAGCAAACGGCCAGTCATGATACCAGCCCGCACCCTATTTTAATGACATACTGCAGAGGGCAAATTAGAACTTAAGGTCTAGAAATGTTTTGAATGGAGCTGTTTGCAAATTCTTTGTCATTCATTTTCAGACTCTATTTCAGAAATGAAAGGTTTCCTTGCCTCTTATGTGCATCAACAATGCAAAAGCAAATTCAGAATCCCTGGATGCCTGAGTAGCTCTATAATTAGATAAAAATCGCAATTGATGTTATGGTGTTTACATGTGCAGAAATAAATGAACGCTGAAGAGCTGCTGCAGGAGATTTCCAGAGGAAAGTGTATGTAGTGCCAGTAGCTTGCTTAGGAAGCCTATCTTGCCATTAACATTCTTCCCAGAGATCTTTAAAATGCTTTTTCTGATTTTCACCATGAATAGAGAAAGAAAATGAATGTTTTTCTTTGAGTTCTTATTATGTGCTAAGCATTACATTGCTTTATTATTTTACCCTCAGAGCCTCCTTTAAAAGGTGGACTTAAAAATCCTGGTTTTGCAGATAAAAATAAGTTACTGGGAAAAAAAACAATGAAGTAAGATGCTCAGAAGAATTCGCTACCTTGCCCCAGCTGTGTTATTGGCTATGTTTCAGAGCTACAGGTTCGAACACACAGGGCTTTGCTCTTAGCTACCTTTTACCTCCTGCCCATCAGGACTTCCTGGGACAACCTGAGCTTCCTTGCTTAAAGAAAGAGATGATCTGGCCAAAGGGAGGAGATGACCAAGTCTCTTCCCACCAGGAAAGTCAAGGCGCTAGCTTCCTGAGTATCCCATCCTCCTTCTGGATCTAGAAGGAGGAGAGGACAAGCATCTGAACTTTGCATAAACACTGACCTTGAGCAGCGACTCTGCCCTCCAGAAGGAACCAGGTCCACTGAACACCCCCAGATGAATGCTGACCAGTAGGGCTGGTCCTTCCTCCTCTTGTAAAGGATACATCAGAGAAGGCAGGCAGAGGGGCTGAAGTGTGGATAGGAATACAGCCTATGGAGGCTGATGAGAAGAAAGTCTTCTTTCCCACAAAAAACAAGTCAGTGAGTATTTATTGAGCACTTTCTGTGTACTTAGCCTTATGCCAGGGCTTCCCAGGTGGCGCTAGTGCTAAAGAACCCACCTGCCAATGCAGGAGATGTAAGAGACATGAGTTCCATCTCTGGGTTGGAAAGATCCCCTGAAGAAGGAAATGGAAACCCACTCTGGAATTCTTGCCTGGGAAATCCCATGGACAGAGGAGCCCTGGGGGCTGCAGTCCATGGGGTTGCAGAGTCGGACACGACCGAAGTGGCTTAGCATAAGCACAAGCCTGATGCCAGGTGTCTTGGAAGAATCCAAAGAAAACTGAGCCTTGAAGGAAGACCAGGGTGTCCCTGCCCTGCACCCCCGACCCCTGCTACCCCCAGAGAGTGAGAAAATACAGAGGTAAGAGGAACAGAACGATTAGGGTATGTGCTTGAGGATTGCCTGGAGGGTGCAGAGAGGTGGAAAAAGAGAAAAGGCAGCGGTGAGAACCTGCTGGGCAGGTACACTGTAATATGGAGGTCAGTAGACAACAGAGATGGCAGCCTTGACTATCAAAGAGTCCGAGTCTCCTGCTGAGCAGCTTTCAGACTCGCCCTTGGTTGATTTGCCTCTGCCTTCGCTTTGGAACAAGATATTCGTATTCTCAGTGGCTGCCTCACATTATTGAGCTGCATCAGCATCAGCCTTGGAATTGGCCCCTTCTCTCCTGGGAGCACCTGACAAAGTGATCTGCCTGCCTTCTTCGTCGTTTGCCTCCCCTGGGTGCTCAGGAATAATGGTGTGTTGTCAGGGAGTGTTTTTCCAGCCTGTTTAGGGGGAAGTTTCCCATCTGTGTGGAGCCCTCTGGGAGCCCACTGCTGCACAGACCTTCTGTTCTTAACTTAAACTCCTGCAGAGATTTCCTATCAAGGTGATCCATAAAATCAAAATTATGCAGGCATTAAAAAAAAAAAAAACCCTCTCAACAACAATATCTGGGCTGTAGAAATCACTTTCCAGCCTTCATGATGGTTGACCACGCAGAGGAAATTGACAGTCTACACATTGGGCCTTCCCATTCTTCTGCTACTTTGCCCACATTCTCCAATCTTTCCTCCCTAAAATCCTACTCTTCAACCTCCAAGGCCTAACCTAAATGTCATCTCTTCTAGGAAGTCTTCCTTTCCTTGATTTCCTTTCTTGTTTTTTTTAAATCATGTTTGTTGATTACCTTTTCTCTATCACAACACAGTATGTAACAGTTCCTCATTTGCATATCCACATTCCCCTCTAGATTATGATCTCCTAGAAGATGGGCAAAATGTGTCTCTTGTCTTGGTACCCCTGATGCCTCCCTAATAAAACCACAGAAGCAAAAGAAATGACTACAATTATGGGGCCTACATTACTTACCAACATGGCTGGACTTAGCAAAGTGACAAAGCAGAGTCGACTTTCAATCCTAACTCTAATACTTACCAACTCAGTAACGCCTGGGAAGTTGCTGCTCTCTGAGCCTTAACTCTTCATGTGAAAAAAAGAGATCAAAAGACCTCTTAGGTTTGTTCTGAGGAATGGAAATGAGATATTATGTGTTGATATAAAGTGCTTAGCACTTGCCTAAGGACACAATCAAGAGCTCAATACGGTACTTACACTAGTGTTAGTCAGAAGAAATGAAGTTTAGACAAGACAGTAAAAAGTGGCAGCGCTAGCAGCAGGTGGGCTCAGGAATTTCCCGGTGGTCCGGTGGTTAAGGCACTGTGCTTCCACCACCAGGGGCACAAGTTTGATCCCAGGCTGGGGAAGCTCTACATGCCGCATGGTGCGACCAAAACAAACGGAAGGTGGGTTCAGCTTCGTTCACTAAATGTACATTTGTTGAGATCCAGTCAAAATATTAAAGCCAAAGGGATGAACTTCATTTTATGGAGGAAGGAACAGATATGAAACCTCCTACCACGTCCCCCAAGACACCACTGAACATGCAGCAGTTCACTGGCTAAGAGAGAGGTAGAGAAACTTGAGGTGCCAGCAGAGGACCCAGATGGCTGGGTAGAGTAGAGAGAACAAAGGATAAATCCCCAAGGAAAATCCTGGTGATAAGTTGGCTGGTAAGGAGAGGAAGCATATGCTTCCTTAGATGGTGTTTTAGATCACCACCTAACGCCCAACAGAGGTGTCCAGTAGGCAGGAGCTGCCATGAGACGCAGCGCTGAAGCTCCAGATGTGTAACTGAGAGTGATGTTGAAACCTTAGGCAAATACAAGCCCCATATACCCACCTCCCACACAGCACATAGTGTAGCCTCTGCAAACTGTGATAATCACTAACCAAGCTGAGCCACGTGGAGAGGTGCCATGTTCAGTTCTTGGCATCAGAGCAGTCATGGGGGAAAGTGTTTCCTAACACTCACCTCGAGGGGGAAAGGGCATATGGATCTCTCCCACAACCAGAGTACTCAGATAAAATTCCAGTGGTGTGTTGCCTTGGCAGCAGTTGCCAAGTGGGAAAGAGGAATGATGAAATAAGTGGGAAAAAAATGTGCAGAAGCAACAGATCAAGCCCAGTATTTGATGTTCATTGCAAAGTTTCTCAAGAGAATATTTTATAGGGATGGATGTAATTTTTGAAAAGTCTCTTGTTAATAGCCCCTTTCCTGGGCAAAGAGAGAGTTAGAGAAATTATTGGGTGCAAGGAGCGGGGAAGGGCAATCGTGAACATGACTGACAGGGTTGCACAGCAAAGGGGGACCCCTGATTAACGCCACTTGACCCAATATTCTGTGTCTCCTGCAGAGTGATGCCCATGGCCATCCAGTTTTCCATCCTGATCATGCTGCACTCGGCTCTGGTCCTCATCACTACGGCGGAGGATTACAAGTGTTTGCCCCTGGTCCTCCGAAAAACCTGCTGTTGGATTAACGAGACCTATTTGGCCAGGAACGTCATCATCTTTGCATCCATCTTGATTAATTTCCTGGGCGCCATCCTAAATATCGTAAGCATTCCAAGTCCTTTGGTGTCTAGCGTGTAGTCAGGAATGAAGAGTTTATAGAACCTGCAGCCTCTGGCATCACCTTCTTTGGTACTAATTATTAATGCCTTCATGTACCTGGTCAAGCCCCAAGGTCAGGGTTAGAGAAGGAAGATGTTGCTATACTGTCAGAACTGTGCATTTTACTGGTGGAATATGGTCTTTTTCTCAGTGGTGGAGGTTATTTGCTCTAAAGGCACTGCAAATGCCCTTAAGTTTCTGTACTTTCAGTGGCTAGACAATTAAAGTCATAAATAAGAGTTACTCCTCATTAAGTTCCCACCTGCTGTGTGCCATGCTCTGAAGGAGGAGCTGTCTGTGCTTCCCGTATTTAGTCCTCACATAAACCCCGTGAGGTAAGTCTCTTTATCCCCACTTTACGGCTGAGGAAACTGAGGCTCAGAGACATGAAATAACTTGCTAATAAGGTCTGTCTGACTCCATGACTCACGCTCATTCTCGTTAGCCCAACTGTCTGGGAGGGGAGAGGGGAGAATGGAAAATAAGTAGCTGTCATTTATTGAGCACCTACTATGTGCCACAGGTAGGTATTACCGTTCCCATATAACAGATGAGGAAGCTGCCTTTCAGGAAGGTTGAGCATCTTGCCTATGACGTTCTAAGAGTTCATACCGGATGTGACACATTGAACTCGGATGAATCTCCAACTGCCGTATTTATCACTGTCTTTAATTTGGTGACCCATGCTTCAGTGAGTTCATACTCTCTCTAGAATGGTAATGTGGTAGCTATAGGCATTTTCTTTGTCTATCCCAATAGTCTTGTGTTGTCCATGGTTTAGGAACCTAGATGTTTAGGAGAGATTTATCTGATTCTGGGCTTTGAGCATTGAGGAAGACTAGTTAAGGCATCATCTTGTGGCCGAAACCATCATTGTGTCCTTTGGGCCTGAGGGAGGGTCTCCAAGTGTTCAGGGAGCCCAACTGTTGGGCCCCCACAACTGTCAGCCTGTAAGTCAGAGATTTACACTGCCTGAAATCCATTGTTCACACTGGACCAATAATTACCTAGTGTCCACATTGCTCAGGCTCTGTTGTTGGCCTTGTTGTAAAGAGACTATGGGACAAAGAAAAGGGGAATCATAGTCTAATTAAATTCATCACCTAATGAACATTTTATAGATGATGGTAATTGAAAACAGAAGTCCTTAGTCACTGATCACAGACTGTAGAGCTGCAGCCAGGATCTCAACTCTCGATGAATCAGATATTTCTGGGGCGTCCCAGTGACTGTAGGTCAGGGGTTGCCACTGGGGCCAACCGTCCCACAGTGTTGTGGGAGGAAGTTCAGAGGCTTTGGAGTCAGATAGACCTGTGTTCAAATCTCACCTCCACCACTTACCAGCTCGATGACCCTGGACAAGTTACTTTATTTCTCAGAGTTTCATATTTTCCGGTTGTAAAATGGGGATAAAAGTAGTAGCTACATCACAAGGGGGTTGTGATACCCTTTTCATGCAAAGTATCTGCCACAGCCTAGGCATTCAGCCAGTGGTAGCTATTCTCTTCTGAGTGCCGCAAGATCTCCTGCAGCAACTTCTAGCCTAGGAAATGCCCACCACCCCAGTGCTAAGAGTCTTTCTGGAACACGTGCCCTGTGGTCGCTCGAGTGCCCCCAGCTGTTCATGTGGAGACAGGCTGTGAGCATTCCCCACCTGGTTCTCTCTTCCAAGCCCCACAAGCGCACTCCAGCAACCCTCCATGATGGGGCTGGTGGAGCAGCCTTACCCTAGTTTCATGACTGGCTTGTAAAAATTTTTTCTGAGCCAGTCCTTTCTTTAAAACGAAACAGAAGGTCCCAGCTGGGCTTGCATTCTGAAATCCAGCCCCTCGAGGGCCCTTTCTGCCCCAGGCGTTTGCCGAAGCCCCACAGCGATAGCACAGGACTCCATCTCCAGCTCACACTGACTTTGTTGTTCCTGTGTTTTTTGTTTTGTTTTGTTTTGTTTTTTGTTGTTCTTTTTTTTTTCTTAATCCGCAGCTGTGGTGTGATTTTGACAAGTCGATCCCCTTGAAGAACCTGACTTTCAATTCCTCAGCTGTGTTTACAGATATCTGCTCCTACCCAGAGGTATTTATTCACGAGCTCCCCTTGGCAAGACTGGGGCTTAGGCATCTTCACCAGCTCTGAATCAGCAGGACTGGCTGAGGGGCCCTAGACATGCTAGCTCCCCAGGGGCCTGTCTGCTCTCCTCTGCCTCTTTCTCCTTCTATTCTTCTTCCCCTTTGCTGCCTTCCCTTCTCTCCTTGTATCCGCTGTTTCTCTTTTGTCTTTCCTGCTCTCTTCTGCCTCTCTTTCCCCTTTCTCTCTTCTTCTTCCTCCTCTTCTTCTTCACTTTTCCCTCTGTCCACTCTCTTCTTGCCTTTGCCTCCTCTTCCCTCTCATTTCCCCCAACTCCTCTTAAAACCCTAGAGCGGAATGTACTGTTGTCTCCAGTACAGGGCAGAGCACAGAGCTGCGGCTCAGAGTTGGCTGCATTGGGAAAGGAAAGGACAGAAGAAGGGGAGATAGAGGGAAGAAAGGAAGCTAGTAAATCACAAATGCAGAAAACGACTAAACATAAATCAAAGTGGGACTTCCCTGAGAGTCCAATGGTTAAGACTCCATACTTCCACTGCAGGGGACACGGTTTCAATCCCTGGTTGGGGAACTAAGATCCCACATGCTGAGCAGTGCGACCAAAAAAAAAAAAACCAAAAAAGATAAGTAAATAAACATATCAAAGTGGTACAGAAAGTGCCCAGAGCATTGCAGACTCAGTCGGTGTCCCAGCAGACCACTGACCATCGCAGTGTAAGCCTGACCATCTCCTGGCCCCATAGCCACTAGGCTGGCCCTGGGCCTTGGGGGTCAACCTAAAGGTCAAGCAAAGGACAATCTTTGGCTCTGTTAAGCCATGACCCAGACCTTTACATACTGGGATATAAACTCTCGGTCTGGAGGGAAGACAGTTGGGATGTCCCAGTAGACACCACCCAAACTTGAGGACCTTGGGTAGATTTTTTGTTCTCTGAGACCCCTTCTAGCATGTGGTGGGGGAAAGGCGCTCTGTTATCTGACCTCAGCCCCAGAATTGGCCCAGGTGTTCTGAAAAGGACAGAAAGCCTCACCTCTGATCTCAGGTAACAGAGCATCTACTGGATATGCACAAAATCATTACATCTTCAAGATACATGAAGGATGCTACCGCCACCTCCATGTTGTAGACAATGAAATGGAGGTTCAGAAAGTAGCTTGCTCACTGCTACTCCTGCCTGACCTACCTTTTCTCTCACTTCTTTTCATTCTTCCTTCTTTCTGTCTTTCCCATCTTCATTCAGTTATCAAGAGTTGCTGCTGCAGTTGAAACCACATCTGGCTTTTCATGACCTTACATTTCAGAATTCAGGCTCCATCCCTAGGGAAGAACAAAGCTCTTCCTAAGAAAGTTCTGGGCAGGATGGGACTAGCTCTGATTTCACAGCTGTGTGGGGCAGACCATGTGTTCTGGGACTTTCTCCCACCAAGTAAGGAGAGCTCTCCAATTTTGTAGAGTCTATGGATACCACTCCCCCTGAGAACACCTTTATTTGGAAGGCATGGAGAGTGTCCAAGAGGCAGTAAGTCGGCCAAGAATCAGATATTTAGAGTTAGGCAAAAGCTGGATTTCACTCCCAACTGAGCCCCTTTACTTGCTAGCAGTGGAATCTAGAATCAGTTCAAACTCTTTCTGAACCTCAGCTTCCTCATCTGTAAAGTGGGAAAAATAATACCTTCTTTGCACAGTGATTTTGGAGTTACAGAATATCAGGTTCTCATGGTGCTTACTTAGATGAGTTGGCAAACGTTGAGCTTCTAACATGTGATCTGACTTGAAGTTGGTGTTTAAGTATTAATCTGGGCCTCTGATTCAATGCTGTGTATATACCCCTTGCCTCAAACTTGAACTCCCAAACTCAGGACCACAGCACTCATGGATTTCCCAGGCCTAACAAAGTGGTAGGTAAGCTTTTGGATCACATAAGTTCATCTCTGTGCCTCTGTTTCCTTCTCTGCAAAATGAAGATGAAAACAATACCTTCCTCATGGGTAATTGTGAGGATTAAGTGAATTAATCCATGGAAAGTGTTTAGAGCAACATCTGCCACAAAATATCTGCTGCTTAAATGTCAGCTGTGATTCATTTACAAAATTAAAAGGGTTTGAACCTGCACCATAAATATATATTTATCTGTAATGTATACCAATGTCCTGGGCTTCCCAGGTGGTGCTAGTGGTAAAGAACCCACCCGCCAAAGCAGGAGAAGTAAAAGATGTAGATTCAGTCCCTGAGTCAGGAAGATCTCTTGAAGGAGGGCTTGACAACCCGCTCCAGTATTCTTGCCTGGAGAATCCTATGGACAGAGGAGACTGGTAGGTTATAGTCCATGGGTCACAAAGATTCAGACATGACTGAAGCGACTTAACATGCACACATGCGCCATTGTACTAAAGTATCATGTACATTATGAAACATATTCATAAAATAGAAATGTTAAAAAATGAGATAAATGAATCAGTTTTAATATTAAAATTTTCCTCCCAAGACATCATCTTGCCCAGGGGCCAGTGAACTATGACCACAGGCCAAATTCCACTTGCCACCTGTTTTATAAATAGTTTTACTGGGCCACAGACACACCCATTTGTTAGTAATGTCTTTATGGCTGCTTTTATAATAATATAATGGTAGAGTTCAGTAGTGGTAACTAAGTCAAAAATATTTGCTATCTAGCCCTTGCCAGGCAAAGTGTGCCAAATTCCAACATCTCCTGAGGTGCAGGAATCCCACTGGCATAAAATGTGAGCACCTGGACCCTTTCCATCATCAGCTACTACAGCAACCTTGTTAAACCCACCATTTGCCATCTTGGCATATATCTGGCCATGTTTCTCTACCTAAGGATATGTCTACCAAAGTAGAAGGAATCAGACATTCAAACCTTCTAAAAGGCTTAATTTGCACAACCACCTGCCATCACTCACAAGTGTGTATCCCCAAGCAAATCACTTCCTCTCTCTGAGCCCTGGTTTTCTCATCTGTATACTGGACCTCTCCACCTCCCCCGTGGGGAACAGTTCTCAGTCTGGAAGCAGGTAATTAAGCTGGATGATGTGGCATAAACATAAGAGACTGTCATCATATATGGTATAAAGTAAAGTTTATTTCTGAACTGGAGCTTGCTAATTACTAAAGAAAAAAAGAGTGAGGAAGTAGGAAATGATCATGAAGAAAGTCATGTTACAGCTATGAATGTTACAGCTATGATTTGAGAAGTAGTCTAGGAGAGCAAAGAGACATAGGTTTGTAAAGTGAATGACAGTCATATGCAAAAACCATTCTCATCATCTCAAACTTCAGAATGTGGTTCTCAGGAGGTTCAATAGGAAGATCTTCATTTTACAATCAAGCCCCTTTATTATATGCTCCAGCAGATTGGAACAGTCATTGACTAGTCAGCTATAGCTGTGAGACCAGTCAGAGTATGCTATGGTTTTAAAGGGTCCCTGACAACCAATTTTCCCTACAGGCATCAGTCATCACTGGTGTCTTTGCATCCTGGGACTTTCTCCCACTTCTCTCCCATGGGTAGAATCCCAGGTTCTACCCAGCCATCAAGACTTCTTCAAGCATATCCAATCCCTTCAGATTCAGTTCAGTCACTCAGTCATGTCCAACTCTTTGCAACCCCATGGACTGCAGTACAGCAGGGTTCCCTGTCCATCACCAACTCCCGGAGTCGATGATGCCATCCGACCATCTCATCTTCTGCCATCCCCTTCTCCTCCTGCCCTCAGTCTTTCCCAGCATCAGGGTCTTTTCAAATGAGTCAGTTCTTCACATCAGGTGGTCAAAGTATTGGAGTTTCAGCTTCAACATCAGTCCTTCCAATGAATATTCAGGACTGAATTCCTTTAGGATGGACTGGTTGGATCTCCTTGCAGTCCACGGGACTCTCAAGAGTCTTCTCCAACACCACAGTTCAAAAGCATCAATTCTTTGGTGCTCAGCTTTCTTTATAGTCCAACTCTCACATCCATACATGGCTACTGGAAAAACCATAGCTTTGACTAGATGGACTTTTGTCGGCAAAGTAATGCCTCTGCTTTTTAATATGCTGTCTAGGTTGGTCATAGCTTTTCTTCCAAGGAGCAAACATCTTTTAATTTCATGGCTGCAGTCACCATCTCCAGTGATTTTGGAGCCCCCAAAATAAAGTCTTTCCCTATTTCCATTGTTTCTCCATCTGTTTGCCATGAAGTGATGGGACCAGATGCCATGATCTTAGTTTTCTGAATATTGAGCTTTAAGCCAATTTTTTCACTCTCCTCTTTCACTTTCTTCAAGAGGCTCTTTATTTCTTCACTTTCTGCCATAAAGGTGGTGTCATCTGCATATCTGAAATTCTTGGTATTTCTCCCAGCAATCTTGATTCCAGCTTGTGCTTCATCCAGCCTAGCATTTCTTGTGATGTATTCTGCATATAAGTTAAATAAGCAGGGTGACAATATACAGCCTTGATGTACTATTTGGAACCAGTCTGTTGTTCCATGTCTGGTTTTAACTGTTGCTTCTTGACCTGCATACAGGTTTCTCAGAAGGCAGGAAAGGTGGCCTGGTATTCTATCTCTTTAAGAATTTTCCAGTTTGTTGTGATCCACACAGTTCAAGGCTTTAGCATAGTCAATGAAGCAGAAGTAGACACGTTTCTGGAATTCTGTTCCTTTTTCGATGATCCAGTGGATATTGACAATTTGATCTCTGGTTCCTCTGCCTTTTCTAAATCCAGTCTGAACATCTGGAAGTTCACGGTTCACATACTGTTGAAGCCTGGCTTGGAGAATTTTGAGCATTACTTTACTAGCATGTGCTTCTGCCAATCTCACATGTCCTTAAGGCATCATTTTCATACTCCCACTCCATCATTTCTATAATTCATCTAGCTAGAACATTTTCCCCAACTCTTCAAACTTCTAAATTGCTTTAAGGAGAAAATACAATATTGTGTAGCTGTTTAACATTACCGTGAGGGCACAGCACAGGACAGAATCCACAGTCAATTTAATAATTTTTCTTTAAAAAGATAACTTTCAAGTGGAACAGTAGAGGTAAAATTGCCTTCCCACCTGAAATTGCTAAAAACTAACAAAATATATGAAACAATAGTTTTTAAGACACTGGGCATCAGGTACTGAAGGACAGCAATCCCTGAAAGACAAGAAGCAAATTAAGTGAGCCCTATGATTGCCTGGGCTGTATCTTGCATTAACAGTGTTTCAGACTGGCTCAGGTTGGAAGAATGCACATGCACTCAGTGCAACTCCCTGATTTGAGGAGATAGAACTGAGAGTCTGGGGGAACCACGATGTCTAGAGTTTGTAGGACATACTGCCAGCGAGAAGAGAGTTTCTGATAGAGAAGACTCAGAGATCTGCAGAGGTCTGATCAGTGCATGCATATGAGGAAACAGCAATGCTCCAGAAAGAAAAAGAAAAAAACATCTGAAAGGATTAGTGCCTGGCTGTCACACTGAGCTGGGAATAGTGTCTTTTCCCACCAGACAGTCTGAAAAGTACCATAATTCATGGGACATTAAGTAGAGCAATCAGATGAGACTTGCTTCAGTAGTGTTCAATAATTGCCCCTAGATTACATGTTGCTGCTCTAGTTCTTCCTTCAAAATAATCTTAAAAGGAAGATAGGGCTTCCTGGTGGTCATGGTTGAGACCCTGCCCTTCCATGCAGGGGATTGGGTTTCGATCCTTGGTCAGGGAACTAAGATTCCACATGTCATGCAGTGTGGCAAAAAAAAAAAAAAGAAAGAAAGAAAAAAGAAAAGAAAAGTAACACCAAAATTCTAAGAAGACATTTCTCCTTTTATAAAGATCAAAATGTTTATTATTTTGTGTTACAAAAATGAAAAAGAAATCCAATCAGATAATGAAGTAAACATATAGGGCAATAAATCTTTAAGAAAGGATAAATTATTCTAAAAGAAATGAATCCTAGAATGTTTTCCCTTCAAGTCAACCACTCTGTTGCTTAATAAACTTCTTATAAAATGAGAAATAGTTTATATTAGAAAATACAAAGTTATATTTCTGTATTGAAAAAGAATGTTCATGTCAGCCTTCTTTGTAATAGATAAAAACTAAAAATAACCCAATCATCCATAAATAGTTGAGAGGATAAAGAAACTAAGAAACTGTAGAATAGCCATCCAGGGGACTACTACACATCAGTAGAGAGGGTGATCTCTAGATATATGTGCAATAACGTGGATGAATCCCAAGATCAGTATGCTGACAGAAATAAGCAAAACAAAGCAAAAGTATGCATTTGTATGGTCCTACTCCAGTACTTTGGCCACCTCATGCGAAGAGTTGACTCACTGGAAAAGACCCTGATGCTGGGAGGGACTGGGGGCAGGAGGAGAAGGGGACGACCGAGGATGAGATGGCTGGATGGCATCACTAACTCAATGGACGTGAGTGTGAGTGAACTCCGGGAGTTGGTGATGGACAGGGAGGCCTGGCGTGCTGTGATTCATGGGGTTGCAAAGAGTCGGACACGACTGAGCGACTGACCTGAACTGATCTAAAAATTCTAGAAAATGTATTGATAAATTGATACATAGAAATGTATAATACAAAATAAATTGATACATAATAGCAGAAAGAAATATGTGGTTGCCTGGGGAGTAGAGGGAGGAACATGGGAGTGGAGAATCGTAAAGGGATACACTGAAGCTCATGCTAGTCTTCATTTTCATAACTGCGATGATTTTGTGGATGTACACAAGTACTAAAGCTTAGCAAATTGTGTGCATTAGATATATGCAGTTCACTGTAGGTGAATCATAACTGAAGAAAACTACTTTAAAATTTAAGTGCAAAAGAGGTAACAGAGAGGAAGAAAGGGGAAGAGAATTAGAGAGAGTCTTGAAAACCTGTAGTCAGAACATTTTGGCTGAACTTGCAGCTGTGGTCTTTGAGCCTCATTTCCACACTGGGATAACAGCTGTGCCATACCTCACAGTGTTATCATGAGACTTAGATTGGGAGAATGCATGCATACAGTTACTACAGTTTCTGGTGCATAATAAATGCTCATTAAACATCAGTTGATCATGATGATGAAGATGAGGGATGAAAGGGGTGGGAGTTAAAAGAGGAAGACAAAAGGGAGAAAACCCAAGAAGGAGCAAAAAGAGAGGAACAGAATCAAAGGAGTGATAGTAAAGCAGATAGTTCACGGTAGTCGCTCAGTCATGTCCAGTTCTTCATGATCCCATGGACTATAGCATGCCAGGCTCCTCTGTCTGTGGAATTCTTCAAGCAAATAGGCAGATATTTTAAAGTCCAAAAGTGACTGTAAAAATTGGTGTTTCCCTAAACTCTTGCCCTCATTTCTCTGGTTAACTTCTCAGGTAGGAATCAGAGCCCTGAGTAATTTTTAGGAAAATGTATTCACTGCAGTCTAAAATCTCCAACTGGCATTCAGGATAAAATTAGATTCTTCAGACTTTTACAGTGGCAGGTCCACCAAAAACTTCACAGAAAAAATAAATATGAAATAGCACCATTGTAATTTCAGAACTTTTTCTAGTTGAACAGAGGGATATTATATAAGCTCCTTTTTCTTCTACACTGAGCCAATTTTATGTTATGGCTAAATACATAGAGGAGATCATTTTGTTTTTCCCAAATGATAATTAATTTTGGAATTGCCTTTCCCCACAAAGAGCCAAAAGCTGTAATAACACAATGTGATCCAAAAACCAACTCCCATCTCACTGAAGCTTGGATCCCAAATGTTTAAGGACATTAATTGTGCATGGAAAACAGAATAGATTTGAATGATAGAAGCTGTGAGATGACATGAAATGAGCAGCACTCTTCTTCCATTGACTAGCCATTTAGCCTTGGGGAAATCACTTAACCTCTCTGAGCCTCAGTTTCCTCATCTGTTTAATGGAATTATTAACAACACCTATCTTATAAGATTGGGTGACAAATAGAGATAATACACATAAAACACTCATTAAATATTAGTTTCTTTTCTCCTTCTCTTTCCTTAAAGCTTTGGTAATTGAGTAAATAGTATCTGCCAAAGTAGAGATTTGCATTTAAGGAAGGAAATAGGAATACAACAATTTAAAAAAAAAAAAAAAAAAGCCAGGGCTTCCCTGGTGACTCAGTGGTAAACAGTCTGTCTGTCGATGCAGGAGATGTGGGTTCGATCCCTGGTCTGGGAAGACCCCACATACTGCAGAACAGCTAAGCCTGTGTGCCACAGCTAGGGAGCTGTGCTCTAGAGCCCCAGAGTCACAACTGCTGAAGCCCACACCCCTAGAGCCCATGCTCCCCAACAAGGGAAACCACCGCAGTGAGAAGCCCAGGCTCGGCAAACAGAGAGTAGCCCCCATTCACCTCAACTAGAAAAAGAAGCCTGCACAGCTGCAAAGAACCAGCACAGTCATAAATAAATAAAATTACTAAAAAAAAAAAAAAAGGTGCAAGGCTTCATTCTCTAAACAGGAGATTATCTACATAATCACATGTGTAACATGTGACTAAAACTTTGAGCGGGCCATACTTTCATAGCAATATCAGTCTCCTATCAATTGTTTACAAAACGGCAGCCACCTAGACTCAGATCGTTTTTAGGAAGACGGATCCTCTTAGACCCAGCCCCAGCCTCTTAGACTCTTGCCCCAGCCAAGAGTGTGAGCCTGGAGAGCATACACTTACTCCAACGGCTCTCACGTTCCTCTTTGCTAACCGTTCTTTGCTGACAGCATATACTTCCTAGGTATGTCCAGCAATGTCAAATCGTTATCCTCTGGGAACAAATTTAACTTTTGAAAGTCTCCAAGATGCGTAATCTGGCTGGACATCGTTGTTTGAAAAGTGAAAGTGAAAGGGCATCCCTGCTAGCTCAGCTAGTAAAGAATCCCCCCTGCAATGCGGGTGAACCCGGTTCAATTCCTGGATCGGAAAGATCCCCTGGAGAAGGGATAGACTACCCACTCCAGTATTCTTGGGCTTCCCTGGTGCCTCAGAAGGTAACGAATCCACCTGCAATGTGGGAGACATAATCTGGCTGGATATCATTGTTTAGGAATCAAATATAGAAAAACTGCATTTGTTGGGGGAGGGCATTTTTCAAAACCGGACTCTGAAGATTATTCACAGGGATCTGAGCTCAGTCATCAGAGAAGCAGGATCAAGATAAACACATAGTCCCTCAAGGTGACTACATTGAATTGACCAATAAGCATCATCAAGAGAAACATCATTCTTATATATATTTTTTTAAATGTAGAAAAAATCAAATTCTTTCCCTAAGAACTAGCTATTTGCCTGCTCATTGGTTAGGTTTTGCTTCATACTTATACCGTGAGTCATCATTTGTGAACATCATTAACACAGATATGTCTTCCTGTGAATTATTATGAGGTTAAAATATTGACTGGGGCTGTAGTCCCTTCTGGAGAAGGCAATGGCACCCCCCCTCCAGTAATCTTGCCTGGAAAAATCCCATGGACAGAGGAGCCTGGTAGGCTGCAGTCCATGGGGTCGTTAAGTCGGGCACAACTGAGCGACTTCACTTTCACTTTTCACTTTCATGCATTGGAGAAGGAAATGGCAACCCACTCCAGTATTCTTGCCTGGAGAATCCCAGAGACAGTGGGCCCCCTTCTGTGGGGTCACACAAAGTCAGACATGACTGAAGCGACTTAGCAGCAGCAGTCCCTTCTAGGAAATAACCAGAAGAGTCCAACCTCAACACGAACAGTACATCTGCTTGTGGAATTTAAATGCAGTTTCAACAGATCTACGTTAACAACTTATGATGAACTAAAAACACTCATCATTCTTCCTCTAGTATTGGGAGGAAGGGGGATGTCAAACAAGCCAGACACAGTCGGACTGTCCCAGAGCATCATACACGTACGAAATGTCCCTTTCCCCTACCTGATGCGGTCCAGGAAACAGCTGGGAAAGTCAGATCAGTTATCCCCACTCAGCACCCGTGCTGACCCCGTGTTCATGACAGCCTCATTCCCGGACCATGAGAAGAGCCAGAGCTCAGGAAGAGACCCGGAAGCCACTGTCGCTGGCCTGTGTGCCCTTCACTGTGCTGCTTGTACCGAGACTCGTAATTGCTAAATGTTCAATTTTGTGTGATTCGGGAAGTTTGGATCCTTTCTCTGAAAACTCTCTGCTCTCTTTCCTTCTTGTTCTGTGACTTCATAATGCCGTGGGATTTTGAGAGCAATCAAATGGGTACAGACACTCCAGTATATACTACCCCTGTCAGCAGATGCGCAAGTCCCTTTAAGTTATCATTGTGTAAAATTCTTCTTCCTCCTTCTTCTCTAAGAGGAAAATGATGCATTGTGACAATATCCTAACATTAGGATGACGCCTTCCAGCCTGGCACAATTCTTGGTGTCCAGCAGGCCCCCAGACAACAATTTTAGGGGGAAAATTCATTGGTTAGTTTATTAAATACTTGTTTCAAGCAAGCAGAATATTGCTCCCCTTAACGCTTTGTCAGGACATGGGAATCCTTCAGTCGTCGCTCAGAGATTTCCAGCATTTCTTACCTGTCTCCTCTGCCCATACAGAAATTGTCTCTTCATGTCACAGGAGAGAGAAGACAACCAGTTGTTGGAATGCATAACAAGGCTGGAATGGTTTTTAGAAATTAAGCCCGGTATGCCCACTAGAGTTAATATTTACATGCACAGGTTGTATCCAGGTGTCCTTGGTATCATTTTCTAATTATGAGAACTTGAAAATTTTACTTAAGCTCTATGAGCCTCAGTTTCTTCACCTGTAAAATGGAAATTAGGAATCCCATCTTGACCAGCTGCTTTGAAAAATCACAAGGGAAGACCATGTGTATAAAAATCAAAGTACCACCACCAAGTGGGTCTTTGATAATGCAATTTTTATTCTTTTTTCCTACTGGATACTCAGAATCCTAACCTTTCAACCAGAATGATATAGTGGGTCCTTCCATAAGGGAAATGGACTGAGGATCTCCCTATAGAAGGCTGAAATCTACCTGCACAGACTGATACCTGAGGGTCACTCTAATATTGCAGCCCCTGAGTGGTTCCCAACTGGCCTATTGCGCAGCTACTTCTAATACAAGATGGCAGGTATCGTGCTGGGCTGTGAAGATTGCTGTGGAGGAATGAGGCCGTATCCAGAAGCACCTGGGGATTTGCATGCAAGTTTCTCAGAGGAGAGGACACCTTTGCTAATGCTGTGAGAAGAGCAAGGCTTGGCGGCATGCATGAGATTGGAGAGAAACAGGACACTGGAAAAGCAAAGCACTAGAGGAACAAGAGAGCAGGGAAACAGCTGTTTGGGATAGCCAGTTTATAGTGCTGCTGCTGCTGCTGCTAAGTTACTTCAGTCGTGTCCGACTCTGTGTGACCCCAGGGACGGCAGCCCACCAGGCAGTCCTCCGTCCATGGGGTTCTCCAGGCAAGAACACTGGAGTGGGTTGCCACTGCCTTCTCTGCAGTTTATAGTGAGGCTGGAACATACATTGGGATTTGGAAAACAAGAGGGAATCTGATATATGACAGTCTTGAGAATTTTTGTCATGCAGGAAGGAGAATATAATATGAGAGACTAGAGAGCCATGGAAAGACCAAGTTAAGGAGTGACGTGGTCAGATCCGAGTTTCAGAAATACTGGCTGGAAAATAAGTGTGTATTCAGAGACTTCCCTTGTGGTCTAGGGATTAAGACTCCAAGATTCCACTGTGGGGACCACAGGTTCAATCCCTGTTGGTGAACTAAGATCCCATGTGCCATGTGGGGTGGCCAAAAAAAAAAAACCAGTAGTGTATATTCAGTAGGGACTGAGAACTAGAAGCAAACAGCTGCCAGAAAACTGTCCCAAAACTCTAAGTGAGAACTAAAATAGAAATAGGATAGAAGGAGAAAGATGGATAGATATGAGATTTATTGAGGAAATAGAATCTACAAACTTAGGATGACCAGACTGTGGAATATGGGGAGAAAGCAAAGCAGCAAAGATGAGACTAAGATTTCTGGCTTGAGAAATGGTGCCAATGGTTCCCCCAAGAATTGGAAAGAGAGTTTTGGGGGAAGTGGTGATAGCTTATGGTGAATGATATTGAATTCATGATCTCCAAAGATGATTTAGCTTCGGGACCAGGGACCAGACTTGATCATTCAAGAGCTTTTGGGTAGCAGAGTTTTATTAAAGTGAAAAGGGGACAGAGAAAGCTTCTGACATAGACACCAGAAGGGGCACGGAGTGCCCACTCACTAGTCTTAGCAAGGCCTTATATACTTTCACCAGACCCACTACCACAACATACATCTTAAATTAACAAGATTACAACTAACAATAGAAAGGTCTTACCAGACCCATGGGGGCTGCCCTTGTGGCTCAGCTGGTAAAGAATCCACCTGCAATGCAGGAGACCTGGGTTCAATCCCTGGGTTGGGAAGATCTCCTGGAGAAGGGAAAGGCCTACCCACTCCAGTATTCTGGCCTAGAGAATTCCATGGACTGTATAGCCCACATGGTCGCAAAGAGTTTGATGCAACTGAGTGACTTTCACTTTAGAACTTCCCTTGTAGTTCAGTTGGTAAAGAATCTGCCTGCAATGCAGGAGACCTGGACTTGATGCCTGGGTCAGGAAGATCCCCTGGAGAAGGAAATGGCAACCCACTCCAGTATTCTTGCCTAAAGAAACCCATGGACAGAGGAGCCTGGCAGGCTACAGTCCATGGGGTCACAAGTCGGGCACGACTTAGTGACTAAACCACCACTACCAGACCCACTCCCACAATATACATCTTAAGATAACAAGATTAGTCAGAAGGTTCTTGTTAAGGAGAAACATGTCCTCAAGCAGGACACATTGTTGTCATATAATCACTGATACAGAGTTTAAGGGAAAACATATCCTTGAGCAAGATGAGCTGTTTTGTTGTGCAATCATCAGCTCTGGGTTTAAAGAAAAAAACATTTGTCCTTTTCTCCTCCTTGAGAACCCCAGACCCCTCTCTCCTCCTCAGGAACCCTGGACATCTTGTCAACCTATCTAGAAACTGACTCTCTCAGTGGTAGGGAAATGATGAGTTTCACTTGGGACCTGTTGAATTTGAGGATGGCCTGAGACCCCCAAATGGAGATGCTCAGCAAACATCCGTATAAAGAGACCTACTGGAATCCATGACTGGGAGAATGACTGGCCCACATTCCTGTTGAATCTGACCGGCTACCTTCTCTGTTTCCAGTACTTTGTCTTCACGGGGGTGTTAGCCATGGTGACCTGTGCGGTTTTCCTCCGACTCAACTCTGTCCTTAAGCTGGCTGTGCTCCTGATCATGATTGCCATCTATGCCCTGCTGACCGAGACCATCTATGCAGGCCTCTTTCTGCGCTACGACAACCTGAACCACAGCGGAGAGTAAGTGCCCACCACTGTGCTCAAAAAGAGCTCAACTTCTAGCGGGAAATGAAACCATTGGGAAAATGATTAAGGTAGAGTTATTGAAACTTAGAGACTGATTGAATACTGACATATTTCTCATGCACTCTCTGGATGACAAGTTTAGGCAAAATTCCTAGTTTTCTGTGTTATCATGTATATTCACTACAGATTAATTCATGGATTAAAGTTTGGACTAGACCATAGCTCACATCTCCCCAAATGTAATAATTTACAATTCCTTCAACTGTAATAGCTCCAAGATTTGTAAGGTCTGGTTGTCATTTTGCTGTAGCACTATTAATAATAGCAGACCCTGTGCATTGAGCAATTGCTAAACTCCTTATATTGTGTTATTTTGAAATATGGAAAAATACAACAACAACAAAAATCTTAGCCTAGATTTCTTAGAGAACAGAGCCTGAGGCAAGCATGAAGTGCCAGTCCAAACCCAGGACAGCAAAAGTGAGGGGAAAGGAAGTAAAGAAGGAAAGGATGGAAGGCAAATCCAAGCCATATTATGCTGCCCAGATGAATCATGAAGCTGGGGCTTTGGAGGATGTCTTGAAGTATCTCTGGGTAGGCGACAAGGTAGGGAAAGTGTCTCAGACAGGAGGGATGGATCTGTTGATTCCTGTCCTCTCGTTTCTCCCATCAGTCTCAGTTCATACTCTGGATGTACGTCCTGGTGATGAACTTCAGCCATTTCTACAGCCCAATTCTACACAAGGCTGATTGGCCTTGAGAGGTGGGAAGAACAGAGGTCTCTCTGAGACCAGAGCACATGGCCAACAGTCTGAGAAACAGAGAAGGAAAAGACAGTCCAAGAAGCCTCAGAAAATGTGCCTGAGACTAATAATGGGAACATTTACGACCCAACTGCCGGAAATAAACAATGCATACAATTAGTCATGCTTCCTTCTGCATTTTTGAAAGGATAAACTATTTCAGATATTGTTGAAGTTCCCTTCCCCAGCGTTGTTCTTTTATTCTCCTCCCAAGAGTCAACTTCTAATGCAATCATTGTATATCCTTCCCATCCATGTGTTTTATATTGGGTAGGCCAAAAGTTCATTCTGATTTTTCCATAAACTGAAAAAATCAGAACCAACTTTGGCTAACCCAATATGTATATATATGTGTGTATACATATATATATTAACCCAGTATATATTTAGTTGTGTCTGTATTTTAAATTGTTTATAAAATTCTTATGCTATCATTGTAATCTTGTAGTTTTTAGATACATCTAGGTTCGTATCTACAGATTTAGCTCATTTAGATAGACCATACCAAGATATATTTATTCTTTAACTTATGAAGACTTTATTGATACTTCAATGGTGACCACCATTGAAAATATCTCTTTGGGTTCATATCTCAAAGCACACTTACTGGAATAGAGGGTATCTGCATTTTCAACTTTTTAAGATCTTCCCAAATGGCTCTCCACCAAGTCTGGAACAGTTTCTCTCTTACAAGCAGTGGTCTCTGTAATTCTTCTTCAGTTCCTTAGTGAGAATTTTATCTCATTGTTTTCATTAGCAGTTCCTTCATCATGAATAAGTTTGTGCAGTTTGTTGTTGTCTATTGGCCATTTTTGGTAAACTTCCAGGTCATGTCTTTTGCCTGGTTTTCTATTAGGTGTTTTTGCCCTTTTCTCACTAGATTTGCAAAGGTTCTTTCTAAATTCTAGGTACTAATGTGTGCCTGTTATGTGAACGCAACATCCGCTTTATATCCATTACCTTACTTGACCCTCATGGCAACAGTCTGGGGAACACAGGCTCAGAGAGGTTCAGCAGTTACCTGGATGCACATGGCCAGGAGGTGGAAGATCTAGATTCAAACTCGGGTCTTTCTGGCACAAAAGCCCATCTTTGTAAATATTGCCAACATGTCTCTCACATCCAGAAGAATCTCTCACCAAATGCTCAGGGTTCAAAGAAAGTCAAAATAGTTACAAATTCGATTAAATGGTTAGTGGCAACAGACGTCCCATCAGTTCAGTTGCTCAGTCGTGTCCAACTCTTTGAGGCCCCATGGACTGCAGCACTCCAGGCCTCCCTGTCCATCACCAACTCCTGGTGTTTACCCACACTCACGTCCATTGAGTTTGTGATGCCATCCAACCACCTCATCCTCTGTCGTCTCCTTCTCCTCCTGCCTTCAATCTTTCCTAGCATCATGGTCTTTTCAAAAGAGTCAGCTCTTCACATCAGGTGGCCAAAATATTGGAGTTTCAGCTTCAGCATCAGTCCTTCCAGTGAACACCACAGCCAAGTAGAAACAGCACAAAAGAGGGCAAAAATATATATGAACAAAGTAGGCCATTTTTGTAGTAAAAATAAAAATTAAATTATCTAAAATCTATTCATTCAAAGGAAATTTTAAAAGTATTAATGGAGCAAACCAGGGCTCTAGCATCAGATCCAGACTCTGTTGCATTAGAAAGTCCCTTCCCACGTCTAGACCTCATTTACTCATCAGCGAAGTGAAGTACTTGTACTCTAATGTGGGGCTGTATGAGACTCTGATGTGCCTGGCACATTGTGGGTGTTCGCGGTCTGTTTACTCCTATCTCATCCTTCCTTTTTGTGAGAAAGGTTTAGCTCTGAATTCTGTTTTGAGGTCTTAAGGAAAAACTTATTGTTAAATTGTTAAGTAGGATTCTAAGAGTGTGCATAATCCCAAGTTCATTGCTGCTTTTCTCAGCTTCCTGACTCAAGGTTGATTGTCAATTAGTCTTGTATTGATTCACACTCTGCTATCAACAGAATTAAATTAATAAGAAATGGAAGAGTCCATTCAGCCTTCCCTCTCAGCCATGTTTATAAATCAACGGGTCAGTAGGCACTGTGGATCCATTTGGCAGTCACTGTCTGCTCCTGCTGTTGGAATTTAACCAATCCTGTAGGAGCTCGCACTGGTTCAGGGCATTTCTGCTGATTGTTCCTGGAGATTGTGTCCTTGGAAAAGTACAGAGAACCTAGCACAGGGCATCCTGGCTACATCCACACTGAGATGACCCCAATACTCAGACTCTATCTGCTCATGAGGCCCCCTCCATGACAACCCCCCGTCTCCATGGACGACACTGAGCCCAAAACAGGGAGGCACCCTCACTGCCAATATCTTATCGGGCCCTAGAAATTCATCCTCCTCAGCATCCCTAGTAAGGATGAATACATCATGACACCTGCAAGTACAAGTTTAGGAGTCAAACCACCTGTCTTCAAATCCCAGCGCCTTCATCAACCAGCTGTGTGATCTTGAGAAAATGAATTAAAAGTGACTTAACCTCTTTAAACCTTGATCTCCTCATCTGTGAAGTGGGAGTGATAATAGTTTCTATGTTGTAGGAATATACAAGAGATAAATTGTGATACTGAAAACTTAGCTCAAGGTCTGGCATAGAATAAGCACTTGATGAATACAAATGATTATTACAGTAAGTCCCTTACATATGAACAAGTTCCCTTCTGAGAGAACATTCATAAGTCCAATTTGTTGGTAGGTCCAACAAATAGGTACCCAGCTAACACAATAGGCTAAATAATCAGTTCAGTTCTATTCAGTTGCTCGGTCATGTTCGACTCTTTGCGACCCCCATGGACTGAAGCACACCAGGCCTCCCTGTCCATCACCAACTCCCAGAGTTTACCCAAACTCATGTCCAATGAGTTGGTGATGCCATCTAGCCATCTCATCCTCTATTATCCCCTTCTCCTCCTGCCTTCAATCTTTCCCAGCATCACAGTCTTTTCAAATGAGTCAGTTCTTCACATCAGGTGCCCAAAGTACTGGAGTTTTAACTTCAACATCAGTCCCACCAATGAACACTCAAGACTGATCTCCTTCAGAATGGGCTGGTTGGATCTCCTTGCAGTCCAAGGGACTCTCAAGAGTCTTCTCCAACACCATAGTTCAAAAGCATCAATTCTTCAGCACTCAACTTTCTTTATAGTCCAACTCTCACATCCATACATGACCACTGGAAAAACTGTAGCCTTGACTAGACAGGCCTTTGTTGGCAAATAATTCTATACTGTAATAAGTTTGTAATGTTTTTCAAGCAAATCATACATAGAAAACAAACACAAAAATAAAGAAAACATGTTTAATCTTACAGTACAGTACCAGCTACATCACCACTGGTTTTACTCTTGCTTCCAGACATCCTGGGCTTCAAATAAAGACAGTGTACTTCTGTATACTCTCTGCCACTGGACAATAGAGGAGGCATGCATGTACAGTGTAGCCAGACTTGGAAACTAACTTGCGTGAATGTATCTTTGCATCCTTGAAAGTTCACAGCTTGAAGGTTCATGGGTAGGGGACTTACTGTGTTAGACATGACCCTTTCTATAGCACAAATACTACTATTAGAAATATCCCTACTTTCATCTCTGGACTGCTGTACCATACATGCTCTCCTAACCTGCCCTCTCAAGCCATCCTCCTCAAAGCTATCTGGCCAACTCATTATCCTTCTTAAAATCCTTAGGGTTTCCTTGTTACCTCTAAGGAGAGAAAAGTTCAACTTATTTGTCAAGAATTTCAAAACCTTCCCTGGAGTCCCATTGACTCCTCCAACCTTATCTCCTACAACTTCTCAGGTCACTGTTTAGATCTTACATTGTAGCCATATGGGAAACCATATGCTGTTTCCCACATGAGCCTCTGCACTTTCTTCCCCTTGCCAACCCATCATGGTCAAGATCACCTCCTCCACAAAGCCCTCTCTGATCATTCCTCATTTTCTAATCTGTGCATATAACTTTTTATCATTGCACTTATCTCTGTCTGTTACAATAATTAATTTCCATGCCCTCCTCCTCTGTTAGAATAGGAGCTTTTAAAGGCAAAGGCCATTACCCATGTTCATAATTTTGGCACTTAGTGGGTATCTGGCAGCAGGTGCCCAATTAAATGTTTGTTGAATGAAATGAAAGAGTGACTGATGGAAACAGTAGTTCATTTGGAATCATATTACACTACTAGTTCACAGTAAGCTAAGTTTCATCTGCCTACACCCTATGATCTCCTGGGTGGCTCAGTAGTAAAGAATCCATCTGCCAATGCAGGAGACACAAGAGATGTGGGTTTGATCTTGTGGGTGGGAAGATCCCCTAGAGAGGGCATGGCAACCCACTCCAGTACTCTTGTCTGGGAAGTTTCATGAACAGAGGAGCCTGGCAGGTTACAGTGCATAGGGTGGCAAAGAGTCACACACAGCTGAGCAGCTGAGCACACATTCACGCACCTGCAAACCATGTGCTCCCCACGCTGTCGGAAGAATTTGCTTCTGAACTGAAGTGTATAACCTTTGCTATGGCCTTTGGTAGGTTCTGCAGATTCACAGATGAATAAGATACTGTTAAGGAGTTTGCCTACGAAATTGCTTCCACTGTGTCTGGCTCTTTGCGACCCTATGGATTATACCCCTCCAGGCTCCTCTCTCCGTGGGATTCTCTAGACAAGAATACTGGAGTGGGTTACCATGCCCTCCTCCAGAGGATCTTCCTGACCCAGGAATTGAACCCTCTGCCTCTTCTCCTACATTGGCAGGCAGGTTCTTTACTACTGAGCCATTTGGGAAAAGGAGCTTAGAGGCAAGTAATTATAAGTAAGTGCGTGTTAGAAAGCCGTGGTAGCTTACTGAAAAAGCATCATTGAGATGTGGATTGATAGTCAGCCTTCACCATTCACTAGATTTGTGTCTCATTTAACATCTGAGTCTCAGTTTCTGCTTTACTAGAATAGGGAGAATAATATTTTAAGTGTTGCTGTGACAATTAAAGTAGGCAGTGTATGCAAAGTGTTATTAGAGGCATGACATAAAATCAGTGCTAAGCAAATGTAGTCATTAGTATGGCAACAGAATAAAAGATAAATTCAAACTGGCTGGTTTATTTTGGGTTTCACAAGGGAAATGGGAACTAATTGCAGCATTAAAATTTGGCATCAGATGTGCAATGGCTAATGCTCTGACTTGGTGCCTGAGATGTGAATTCTCATCCTGGGACACAAATCAGCTGTGTGACCTTGAGCAAGCATCTGATTCTTTCTGGGCCTTAGTCTTCAACAAGTAAATGAAAAGGCTTGCAAGGACCATTATATTATGTATGACACACATAATACGGATTTTGATGGGTCCATTAAATTCACATTGTGCAGTGTTTATTACACAGAATTATTTTCATATACTGGAGAAGGCAATGGCACCCCCACTCCAGTACTCTTGCCTGGAAAATCCCACGGACAGAGGAGCCTGGTGGGTTGCAGTCCATGAGGTCACTAAGAGTTGGACACAACTGAGTGACTTCACTTTCACTTTTCACTTTCATGCATTGGAGAAGGAAATAGCAACCCACTGTAGTGTTCTTGCCTGGAGAATCCCAGGGACAGTGGAGCCTGGTGGGCTGCAGTCTATGGGGTCGCACAGAGTCGGACATAACTGAGGAGACTTAGCAGTAGCAGCAGCATTTTCATATACGTACTAAGTGCAAAAATATGTTACAAAGCAGTCTGAACCCTATGATTCTAAATTTGTAAACATAAATATATTTTTGCATGAAGGAAAAGGAAATGACATTGAGCTGATTCCAAAATACTAATCATTGTTTTCCCTGGGTGATAGGCTGAAGAACAATTTTTTGTTTGTTTGTTTGTGAATTTGTATTAGCTTCCAAATTCACTACAACTAGTATGGGTACTTTGCAATGATTAATGCTCAAATTAAATATTAATTTTATGAGATATCAGATAAGATGGTCTCTGAAGACTGTGGTAGCCCTGAGGATCACATCATTCTACATGTGCTTTCACTTAATTATGTCTTTTCTCTGAGCATAGGGTGAGGATACTATCAATCCAGTAATTTTGTTAATACAAATAAATTAGTTCAAACTGTCCTTGGTTTCGTGTCTCTGCCAGTTAATATCTGACAAAGTATTACAGTTTTATACAAATTTCAGCCATTTGGCTCTCTTTGGAAGTTCTTCAAATAGTCATAGAAGTTACAAAGAAAAAAAAAATCCTTTCAACTCACAGTTCTTTCTGGATGTTCTTTGGCCTGGCTAACTTACTGTGCATATTCTGTAGTCTCTTCTCAGACCATATTTTTCCATCTGAAATACATCCTGAAGACTCAACAACCATTCATAATTTTCCTTTACTTTTCTTCCAAATGCGATCTAGTCATCTCTCTATTTTTAGTCAACCACTACTTTCATAATGATTTAAGATGTATTTATGTTTTCTCTTGAAGGTATGTTTTATGTGATAAGTTGCTGAGCTTTAAAAATTCTGCATCACAAAGGAAAGCATATCAGAAGTGCCAGTCCAAGCAGGAGTTCAGGCTGTATTCATGAGGAGCTAAACATAGAACATGTCCCATTCAATCTATGCCATGTGAATGAGTGATTTTGTAAAATGCCACCACTAGGAGCAAGTTGATGTACTAGGAGCTTCAAGGGGTAAAGAGAGGGAGACATGGGCCACACGCCATGCCAAGCATGTATATTGCTAAGATTTGGTCAATTATTTCTCATAATTAAGGAGGTAAATGCAACTAGAGTCCTTCACAAGGCAACAGACCGAGGCTCAGAGGTATTAAGTAGCTTGTCCAAGGTCAAACCACTGGTCAGCAGCAGAGCTGAGACTGGAAGCTGGGTCTGCATGAGTGCAGCATTTTATCTTGTCAGGTGTCCACAAGCTTGAAGGGCCAGAGAACTGTGACATGAAAAAGAGTGGTGTTAGTATGTGCCTGTGCACACCACTGTGGTGACTATGACCAAGTGAATGAATGAATCCTAGC
Source organism: Nanger dama (assembly GCA_917880005.1). Taxonomy (NCBI): domain Eukaryota; kingdom Metazoa; phylum Chordata; class Mammalia; order Artiodactyla; family Bovidae; genus Nanger; species Nanger dama. The sequence goes on along the minus strand of CAKJTW010000074.1, from coordinate 1,970,566 downwards.
CACTAAAATTCTGGATGGCAGTATATGACTTACAGTCCAGCTGTAGGCTGTATGGCTCAACCAGATCTGAGCACTCTCTCCTGCTGAGTCTGCGTGTGGCCTCAGACTGGATGTATGGTATTTATTTATCCTCCCTGCGCTAGAGGCTTGAAAACCAGCTGTTAGCTAAACAAGATCTGTGTCTCATACCTATAGACTCCTCTCCCCCTTTTCTTCCCAGACTCTTCAGTTCAGTTCGGTTCAGTCGCTCAGTTGTGTCCAACTCTTTGCAACCTCATGGACTACAGCACACCAGGCCTCCCTGTCCATCACCAACTCCTGGAGCTTACTCAAACTCATGTTCATCGAGTTGGTGATACCATCCAGCCATCCTGTCCTCTGTCATCCCCTTCTCCTCCTGCCCTCAATCTTTCCCAGCATCAGAGTCTTTTCAAATGAGCCAGCTCTTCACATCGGGTGGCCAAAGTATTGGAGTTTCAGCTTTAGCGTCAGTCCTTCCAATGAATATTCAGGACTGATTTCCTTTAGGAATGACTCATCAACCTTTAATATTCAGCACTTGAGTCTTGCCTGAATATCCAACCTGGTTTACTTTCTCTTCCCTTATATTCCCATGGCAACCAGAGTGTATCCTTACTATGGGGTATACCATGTTATGAAATCATCTGTCTAGTTCTTTCCTTTACTAAACTGTATTGAGGGCAAAGGCAAGGTATCTTCTTCAGCTCTGTATCCTATCATGTGCCTGATGCACAGTAGATGGTCAGTAATTATGTGCTTCATTGAGGCTACAGAAAAGAGATGTAATAATGAGTTTCATCTATTACTAGCATCTACATCCAAGGAAAAGCAGATGGAACTAGGAATTCATGAATCTGCATCTTGTTGCAGCCTACAGAGTTCCTCGGGCCCTGGGTCCCCATGTGCACAGTATCTCCCCAAGTGAAAGCACATTTCCATTCCTAAGTCTCTGTTCTGCCTGGAGAGCTGGACTGGGTCTGGCCCTGTGTAAGCTGGGAGGGTCTTTTAGTGTAAGGCGAGGTGAAAAGCTGGCCTTGGCAGCTGAGTTCATGCTGGCATTTCCCTGAGCCCCGTGCTCCTCCTGCTAGTCTCCATGGAGAACAGAAAAGGGAAGGCTGCAGATGGCCTGGGTGCCACCATATTTATGCCCATTCTACTCTCTCTCTGAGCACTGCATCTCATCTCTGTTGGCCCCGTTGTGTCCTTTAACACATCAGAATCAAGTTGCCTCTGAATGAGTTCTGAGTATGTGTATGCTTGTGGTTGAGAAGCTATAAAACAAAGAAGTAACGTGATCTGGTTTGGTTGTTGTTCAGTCACTAAGTCACATCCGACTCTGCGACCCCAAGGACTGCAGCATGCCAGGTTCCTCTGTCCTTCAACATCTCCTGGAGTTTGCTCAGACTCACGTTCATTGAGTCAGTGATGCCATCAGACCACCTCGTCCTCTGTTGCCGTCTTTTCTTCCTGCCCTCAATCTTTCTGGCTTTCATGGTATTAAAAAACCAAAACTCTAGCAGCCATGCAGAAAAGAGATTGTAAAGGGAGAACAACAGTGCCCAAAACTGCAATAAGACTTTTTTTTTTATAAAAACCTAAATGTGATTCTTAGAGCACTTAGAACAGGCACTGCCACATAGCAAGGTCAATGTGCCTGTCTCTTAAATGGGGCAACACTGAAGAAAGAGAATGTGTCTTCACATGGACCTTTGTGACAAGAAAGTGTAAGAGCTCCTTGAAATTTAGAAAAAAAGCTTTTGTAATAGAAGATATCGTTATTAATGTGAATGCATTGTCTAGATGCTAGACTCTGGAGTCTTCCACAGGTATGACCTACATGACCTTGTGGCCTTGGAGGTCAACTGGTTTCTGATTAGCCTATGTGGAGGCCTTCAGAGAGCCCCTATCACATAGTGGGAGCTCAGAAAATAGCTGCTCCATTCTTTTATCCCACTCCAGTCTGAATCTCAGTTTCATAATGGGTCTAGTTGTCAATAACCATGCCACTATTTGCATTTCTCCTCCCGACAGAGATTTCCTGGGGACCAAGGAAGCATCACTGCTCCTAATGGCCATGTTCCTTCTAGCTGTGTTCTACCATGGACAGCAGGTAATCTGGCGTCTTCCTTTGCCTGCCTGTGGTTAGCTGGTATTTCCCACTGCCATAAAACTGGCCTGGGGGCCACCACTCATCTCTGCATAGATGACTTTTAGTAGCTTGCAGCAAGCGATGATTCTTCTTTTTCTTTTTCTTTTATTTTCTTTTGTTTCTTCCCCCCCCCCTTTTTTTTTTTTTTTTTTGCCCCTTGGCTGAGCCGTGCATGGCTTGTGGGATCTTAGTTTCCTGACCAGGATTTGAACCTAGGCCCCAGTAATTAAAAGCACTGAGTCCTAACGATTGAACTGCCAGGGAATTCCCAGCAAGTTGTGATTCTTAACAAAGCAATTCCTCGTATGGAACACTTAATAAAAAACTAAGATGGAGATGATTTGGAGAGCAAGATGGTCTTCATTCCCTTTAGGTGTATCTCCTTCAGTGAAATGATTATAAGGGGAAAAAAAAACCCCAGAGCTTTCAATTTCTGGCTGAGGCCAACTGGGATCTCTTCCAGTTCTGTTGCCTGGATAAAACTATTACTATGGAAGTTGACCTGATGAGACAGTGGTAAAGAATCTTCCTGTCAATGTAGAAGACCCAGGTTCAATCCCTGGGTCAGGAAGATTCCCCTGGAGAAGGAAATGGCAACCCACTCAAATATTCTTGTCTGGGAGATCCCATGGACAGAGGAGCCTGGCAGGTTATAGTCCATGGGGTCACAAAGGGTCTGATACAACCTAGCAACTAAACAATAACAATGGAAGCTGTGTAAATCAGGTTTGGGGATTTTTGTGTTTTGGCTTTTTTTTTAATTTTTATTTTCTATTGGAGTATGGTTGAGTTGAAATGTTATGTTAGTTTCAAATGTACAGCAAAGTGATTCAGTTATATATGTATCTATTCTTTTTCAAAATCTTTTCCCATTTAGGTTATAACAGAGTATTGAGGCCAGATAGTAAAGAATCTGCCTGCAACTCAGGAGACACAGGTTCAATCTCTGGGTTGGAAAGATCCTCTGGAGAAGAAAATGGCAACCCACTCCAATATTCTTGCCTGGAGAATCCCATGGACAGAGGAGCCTGGTGGGCTACAGTCCATAGGATCTCAACGAGTCAGACATGGCTGAGCAGCTAACACACACACACAACACGCACAGAGTATGGAGCAAAGTTCCTGTGCTATGAAGTTGTTGTTTGTTTGCTAAGTCATGTCTGACCCTTTTGCAATTCCATGGACTGTATAGCCCATCAGGCTCCTCTGTCCACAGACTTTTCCAGGCAAGGATACTGGAGTGGGTTGCCATTTCCTTCTTCCTTGTTGGCTATCTGTTTTAAATATAGGTATATGTACATGCCAACTGGGCGGTGCTCGTGGTAAAGAACCCACCTGCCAATGCAGGAGACATGAGAGACGTGGGTTCAGTTCCTGGGTGGGGAAGATCCTCTGCAGGAAGGCATGGCAATGGACTCCAGTATTCTTGCCTGGAGAATCCTATGGACAGAGGAGCCTGGAAAACTACAGTCCACAGGGTCATACAGAGTAGGATACGACTGAAACAACTTAGGAAGCAGGCACACAGGCACATGTCTATTCCAAACTCCCAGTCCGGCTTGAAGACCATCCTAACCAAGGTTCCAATCCTACCCTGCCTCCAAGAAGTTTGTGGCCTTCTCCCTGACTCTCTGTTTCCTTCTCTTTAAAATAAGATAGTAATTCCTGACTAGGGCTGTTTTGAAGACTCATTTGAGATGATTGTACGTAGCATTTTGAGCACTGCCTTTCAGAGATAGAGGAGGCACTTCATCACTGATTTGTCCTGAGTAGATGAAGTGCCTGTAATATTGATGCCACTTCCCCGTTTGCCAGGATCTGGGGTGGGCACCGTGGGTAGCCTCATACAAAACCCTGTCCCTAGCCCCAAGGCTTCCTGTCTCCTGGAGGGAGAGTGGACGCTAAATAATGCAGTGTGGGATGTGCTCTGAGTGGACCAGCCTCGTCCAAGGACCTCAAGAGTCAGAGAAGCAGGAGATTATTCTGCGTGGAGCATCACACCAGGCCTCACCCAAGAGATGTCACCCGTCCTCCACAACTGGTAGGATTCCTCCCGTGCGGACGCGGACTGTGAATGCAGCAGCACTCATCACTTTCTGCTACAGCCAGGCCATCTGCTTCACTGCTGTGCTCTGGATCCCAGTCCGTCTCTCTGTGTGTGTACTTCAAAAAAGAAAAGTAACCAGGAAAGGAAAAAAACAAGAAGACTATCAGCCAGAGCAGAAATAGAAACATACCACTGAGAAGTCACCATGGAGACAGGGAGGTAATGAATCCTGGGAAACCAGGCATGAAACAGCCAAAAGCCCCAGGAAGCTAGAGATACATACAAAAAGTTATTTGTAATAAAGCGGGATGGTAACATGTTCTTTAGTCACTAAGTCATGTCTGACTCTTTTGTGACCCCATGGACTGTAGCCCACCAGGCTCCTCTGTCCATGGATTTCCCAGGCAAGAAAAGTGGAGTAGGTTGACAGGGGATCTTCTCAACCCAGTAATCGAAATTGTGTCCCCTGCTTGGCACGTGTATTCTTCACCACTGACCCACCTGGGAAGCCTGATAGGAAAATGTACTCAGGGGGACAAAATCAATAAAACTAAACTTGGCAATCGAAGAAAAGAAGGCAAGAGTTAACATGTATCAGCCTCCTACTATGTATCTGGCACTTCACCTGTATTATCGAATCATCTCAACAACCTGAATAGTCATTACGATGAATCCTGCTTTACAGATGAAGGAAGTCAGGCTACTGAGCTAGAAAGTGAGAAAATGAGAATTCAACCCCAGATCTGTCTCCAGAGCCCGTCTTTCCACTTGTCAATCGGGGGAAAAACAAAAGGCACTGTCTGTGTATTTTCACAACACCAAGGGCATTCAGTCCTGCAATATGACCTTCCCTTGCTTTTCAGTTTCAGCTGGAACACTAAACCAAAGGTCAAAGTCTGGCCATTGGCAGTACCCCCTACTTAGGTCTCTCTGGTTTTCTGTGAGAGCTGGGATCATGTCCTCCACATCCTGATGGCTTCTAGTTACAGCGGAGAAATTCATCATCTGACATGCAAATGAGAAGTCATTTGAGGACTGTGAAAACAGACTCAGACAAGGCATTCCTATAGAAGAGTGTACGTATACTCCATCATGTGGGGTTTAAACTGACAAGTGAGAAATTCTCAGAGATGGCTAAGAGAAAGTTCAGAATTGGGGGGGCGGGGGTGGTCCTCATTCTAGAATAGGAAAGCTGTTTCTATCTTCCCTGTCACCTTAAGGATTACTCTGTGCCTCTTAGTGCCTCCTCAAAGCTCTTCTGAAATTCTGATTCAGTTTATTCTATTCTCCATTTGTCCTGCGAAAGCAGATAACCTCATCTCATGAAGAATATGAATAAAGTAAGAGCAAGTAAGTGAATAATGAGGGCTTGAGTACTTAAGTGATATCTGATTATTTTCTTTTTATTTTTAACCTTCAAAAGGTTTTTCAAGAGATTTTTTTTTGATGTGGACCATTTTTAAAGTCTTTATTGAATTTGCTACAATACTGTTTCTGTTTGATGCTTTGGTTTTTTGGCTGCATGTCATGTGGGATCTTTGTTCCCCGACCAGGGATTAAACACGCACCCCTTGCATCGGAAAGCAGTCTTAACCCATGGACCACCAAGGAAATCCCTCAAAAGGTTTTAAAATGGCATAGCTGCATCCCATAACTATAGCAGTTACAGGTGTAACCTTTGGAGTGGGGTAGATATGATTCAAACCCCAACTCTGCCATTCAATAGATAAGTGACATTCAGTCATTTATCTAACTTTCTGTATCTCTGTTTTCTCACCTATAAAGTGGGTACAATAGTAACAGTTTCTGTTTTTTGTAGTATTAAAAAAACTGAAGTATTGTAGTATTTGTAGTATTGTTTTTTGTAGGTTTTTTTGTAGTATTATATGAGAATATAATTATGATACATCTCTCCCAGTGATTTGCACTTGGAGTAAGTACTCAAACATCGTGAGCTATCAATTTTTACTTTGGAAGCAAGAGTCTGAGACAAACAGAGAAAGTGTGATTATCCATCTGGCTGCAAGGCAGCAGCAAAGACTCAAGTCACTTGAGGTCACAAAGTCACAAAGGAGAACCAAACAAAAACAGGGATGCAAATGCTCCAACTTCTTGGTCCACGCCCTCTCCACAGTGGTGCTGCCTGTCTGTTAGAGGATGCCTTTCTGCAGAACTGCATCACCTCAAGCATCATTTCATGACGCCCATCAGAGTTCTGTTCATCCGGATCAAGTCCGTCCACTCCTGGGTCTGCTACCTGCTCCCACTGTGTTCCCTGGTGACTCAGAGGCCCTCTATTTTTATTAAAGCCTGAATAATCCCCACTGATGGCTGGTACACAGCAGCATCCCAGTGGGAGCATGTGTAATTGTACATCTCCAGAGTGACGGAGCTGGTTATGTAACCGAATAATTGGGAACTCTCATCCTGCACATATGTGAAAGCAAAACGCCAAACACTTCCTCCTCCTCTGAGGCAGGTGAACATCCTGAATGTTGGACAGAAGAGAGCAGACAGCCAGGTGCCTCCCACCTCATGCCTGATTCATTGCAGCCCTGAGGTTTGGGCTTAGCCTCAGCTCTCCTTTCAGAGCAAAGGACATCACACCTGTTCACAGAGATAGAGATTAATGAGGTCAGGTCTCTAGTCGCTTACTTCTGGGTCTGATAAAGATAGGCACTGGGATTGTGCAGCTTAGAAAGACCCAAGCCTTGGGACCGAATTATTAAATTTACATCCCAATAAAGGTCCGTCTAGTCAAGGCTATGGTTTTTCCTGTGGTCATGTATGGATGCGAGAGTTGGACTGTGAAGAAAGCTTAGTGCCAAAGAATTGATGCTTTTGAACTGTGGTGTTGGAGAAGACTCTTGAGAGTCCCTTGGACTGCAAGGAGATCCAGCCAGTCCATTCTAAAGGAGATCAGCCCTGGGGTTTCTTTGGAAGGAATGATGCTAAAGCTGAAACTCCAGTACTTTGGCCACCTCATGGGAAGAGTTGACTCACTGGAAAAGACTCTGATGCTGGGAGGGATCGGGGGCAGGAGGAGAAGGGGACGACCGAGGATGAGATGACTGGATGGCATCACCGACTCGATGCACACGAGTTTGAGTGAACTCTGGGAGTTGGTGATGGACAGGGAGGCCTGGCGTGCTGCGATTCACGGGGTCACAAAGAGTCGGGCTCGACTGAGCGACTGAACTGAGCTGAACTGAGGCTCTTGGAAGAATAGATGACGTTGAGATGCTCAGTCTCCCAGACCTGCCATTTCTTTACCTGCAAAAGGGAAAAGTCTAATAGTTATCTATCAAGAGTTGGGGAACAGCTGAATGAAGTCATGTTCGTAGGGGTTAATAGTGCAGGGGTTAAAAGCCACAGCTTAGAGTCCACAGGCCCTGAGTTCAAAGCCCAGCCTCTATTTATGAATCCTTGGGCACCAGACTTTACCTTCCTGTGCCTCCGTTTCCTCAGCTATAAAATGGGCATAAAAAGTACCTGCTTTGTTGAGCCATGGTGTGATTAAAAGACATTCAGTATGTTTGAAATGCTAAGTACAGTGCCCAGTTCAAGACAAGGACTCAGCCCATGTTAATTATCATTCCGTGTTAAGAGCCTGGCACAAAACATATAAACAATGTTAGTTCCTTTGGTGCTCTTTTTCTTTTTCTTTTATAAACTCAGAAATTTATTTCTCCCAGTGGAGGATAGTAAGTCTAAGATCAAGGTGCTGGTAGATTCAGTGTCTGGTGAGGAGGGCCCACGTCCTGATTCATAGGCTTCTCACTACATCCTCACATGGCAGAAGGCACAGGGACATCTCTGGGATCTCTTTTATAGACCTTAATCTCATTCCTGAAAGTTCAAACCTCATGACCTAAACACCTCCCAAAGGCCCCACCTCTGAAAACCATCACTTTGAGGGTTAGGATTTCAAAATATGAATTTTGAGGGCACACAAACCCTTGGTATTGTTTTCCTGTAGCCAGTTCTTAAATGGTTTGGGAAGGGAAATCAGAATCAAAAAACTTGAAAAGGAGTATTCATTGTATCTTGCAACTCAGATACAATGCAAGTGAAAAGTATTAGTCGTTCAGTCATGTCCAACTCTTTGTGACCCCATGGACTGTGGCCCACCAGGTTCCTCTGTCCATGGAATTCTCCAGGCAAGAATACTGGAGTGGGTAGCCACTCTCTTCTCCAGGGAATCTTCCCAACCCAGAGACTGAACCCAAGTCTCCCACATCGCAAGCAGATTCCTTACTGTCTGAGCCACCAAGGAAGCCCCTCAGATACAATCAGTTCAGTTCAGTTGCTGTCATGTCCACCTCTTTGCGACCCCATGGACTGTAGCACACCAAGCTTCCCTGTCCATCACCAACCCTCAGAGCTTGCTCAAACTCATGTCCATCGAGTTGGTGATGCCATCCAGCCATCTTATCCTCTTTTGTTCCCTTCTTCTCCTGCCTTCAATTTTTCCCAGTGTCAGGGTTTTTCTGATGAGTCAGTTCTTTGCATTAGGTGGCCAAAGTATTGGAGCTTCAGCTTCAGCATCAGTCCTTCCAATGAATATTCAGGAATTTCCTTTAGTACTTGACTGGTTTGATCTGCTTGCTGTCCAAGGGACTCTCAAGAGTCTTTTCCAAAACCACAATAGTCTAACAATAATACCACAGACACCACCACTTACCAGGTGATTGTTGTAAACACTTTGAAGATTCTTGTTGAGCTCTTTTTAGCCTTAGAATATTTCTCTCTACGAACGTGCCTGCAAATTATTGTGTTAAAAGACATTTGGAATAATTCCTCTCTGTGTGGTTATACCTGTAGATTTGCTTGTTTGTTTGAGCTTTTAAAAATTCCATCCAGTTTCATAATTAAGTAAAATATTTCCGTGATTCAAAAGTCAGAATTATAAAATAAGATATAATTTTTAAAGTTTAAGTGTATCCCTATTCCTTCACCCCACCTTCCTCATCTCATTGTAATGATTTTTATATTTTTGTACTTTGATTTTTAATAAATAAAGAAATATATATATGCGGAGAGAGAAATATATAGATATCCCCTTTCCTTAGATCGATAATGGCAAACTATGCATGTATTTCTCCCCCTTAGATACCAACCCATCAAAGTACATATACAGAAATATTCTTCATTTCTTTTATAGCTGTATATAAGTTTATTCAACCAAAATGAGCACTTGGATTGTTTCCAGCTTTTGCTATTAGAAATTCTGCTGAAAGAATAACCTTGAACCTCTGCCTTTTCATATTTTTGTCATCCACTGAGACTTGCTCATAAGACAAAGAAAAGAACTAGCTGAATTTTTTTTAAGCCCTTGAATTCAGGGCATCTAACCATGTGTTTAATGGTGCAACATATTGTTCATTTCAACAGTTAAAGACTTTGAAATAATGACATTACTAAAAGCCCTCATAAATATGATTTATAGAAAAGGAAACTGTCCTCTTTCCAATGAAAAGAAATGCTAAGATGAGAGAGAAGTTGGTGAAGGGTGGATACATGTATATGTTTGACAGAGTCCCTTTGCTGTTCACCTGAAACTATCAAAACATTGTTAATCAGCTATACCACAATACAAAAGATAAAGTTTTCAAGAAAGAGTAACAATTTTTAAAAATTAAAAATCAAACAGGATTTTAGGAGAAGAGGGAACTAATAGGTATTAAATACCTACTGTGAGTTATATGTTCTACCTACAACTTCCTAAATAATTCCTGACCCAGGGATTGAACCCAAGTCCCCAGCACTGCAGGTGGATTCTTTACCACTGAGCCACTAGGACATCCTTGTTGTATAGACTAAAGGCATTAATATATGTATATTCCTTAGGAAAGTTCCTGGCACCATCTAATGAGCACAGCCTACGTGTTAGCTGGTTTCACTACTGCAATTTATTTGTTGGGTTAAGAAATATTAATGGAACACCAGCCCTGTGCCAGGAACATTGCTATATGGTAACGATGTGATATTGAACTGGGGAAAAACCTTGACCTCACAGCACCTGCAATGCACAGTGAAGGAAAGACTCAATGACAAAATCCTAGGTGTCCCAGTGCTAGGAAGGGGAGGTACACAGCCCTGTAAAATCTACCTATCTTCTGATCTCTTGGTGTCAAGCAAAAGGCCTCCCAAAATGTTCAGCTTGGGCTCTGTTCCACCTGTGGAGGGTTCCAGAGAAACCCTGTCCACCTCCCACAGGTGTGTGTCTAAACGTGTTCCTTCCCTTCTGTCCCCTGAACCGCAGCTGGAGTACACGGCCCGCCTGGACTTCCTGTGGCGAGTCCAGGCCAAAGAGGAGATCAACGAGATGAAGGAGCTGAGGGAGCACAATGAGAACATGCTGAGGAACATCCTGCCCAGCCACGTGGCCCGCCACTTTCTGGAGAAGGACCGGGACAATGAGGTGAGCCCAGGCCTGTCCGGCCCCCGAGGACAGGCAGCCGCGGGAGGGCTGCGGTAGGACACACTGACCCCAAGCGCTTGGGGGTCCCACTGTCCTCACCTGGAGACCAGGCCCACTCCTCAGCACTCTGAAACATGCATGTGGCCTCCCCAGCTTCTGGTACCTCATCTGTAAGATGCATGTAATAAGTTCGCTAGTGCAAGACTGAGTTGGAATTTTAAGGTTTTACATAGGGGGTGTGTGTGTGTGTGTATATATATATATATATATATATATATATATATCCAACAATTCCACTTTGGGGTTATGTAACCGACAGGATTGAAACTAGAGTCACAGGAAGACAGCTGCACATTCACATTCACAGCAACATTATTTATAATAGCGGAATGTTGGGATCATCCAAGACTCCGTCAAAAGATAAATGGACAAGGGAAACAGGGTCTGTATGTACAGCAGAATGTTGTGTGAATACATATAGTGGAATGTTGTTCGGTCTTTGGAAGGAAGTAAATTCTGACACATGCTGCAACATGGATGAAGCCTGAAGACACTACAGCAAGTGAAGTAAGCCTTAGCCTTTGACTACAAAAGGGCAGCCTTGTCTGAGCAAAGCAAGCTAAACCTTCCAGTTGTCCAAGTCACAACAAACACTCAAAAAGTATTTTTCAGGCACAGACTGTGCAATAAACATCTAAAAGGCCCTGGGACGCTTCTGGGGATTACCTAGACAAGGGCTTGCCATCATGTAGCTTATATTCAAATGAGGGCAGAGAGATAACAGCCCAGTACAGAAGGACACTGTGACGGCGCTGCTCTGATGGGTGAACAAAGGTTACCTGGTAGTATGGCAAGGGCAGGTGTGACCAGGGGAAATGCCCATACCTGGCCTGCGACTGAGTGATGGGAAGGACCAAGTCATCCTAAGAGAGTGGGGAGGAGGCAGGGTGATTCAGCAGAGAGAACAGCACAAGCAGAGACAAGGTGAGGACGAGCTTGGGGTGCTCGTGGAAGAGGAAGGTCGGGCTAGGGGATTGTCTCAGTCCCCCAAGGCTGTTATAATAAACACTGCATGACTTAAAGCAACAAAAATGTATTCTTTCACAGTTCTGGCAGCCAGAAATCTGAAATCAGTGCAGTAACATGACCATGCCCTCTCTGAAGTCTCTAGGAAGAACTCTTCCTCCTCTTCCAGCTTCAGGTGGCCTCAAGCACTCCTTGGCTTGTGGCCACATCAGTCTAATCTCTGCCTTAGTCACATGACCTTCCCCCTCCTTATAAGGGGCTGTGACCTCTTTTCATATGAGGACACCAGTTGTTAGATTTAGGACTCTCTCTCTCCAGTATGACCTCATCTTAGCTTAATCACATTTGCAAAGACCTCATTTCCAAATAAGGGCTCATTCTGAGGTTGTGGAAAGAAAGAAAGGGAAAGTGAAAGTCTTTCAGTCATGTCTGACTTTTTGCAACCCCATGGACTATACAGTCCATGGAATTCTCCAGGCCAGAATACTGGAGTGGGTAGCCTTTTCCTTCTCCAGGGGATCTTCCCAACCCAGGGACAGAACCCAGGTCTCCGTCACTGCAGGCAGATTCTTTACCAGTTGAGCCACATGGGAAGCCTGGGTTGTGCAGGGGACATGAATTTGGAACACTTCCCATTCCAAGGATGAAGAGTGATGAGTGGTGTGAGAAGATCCGGAGCCAGGGCCTGGTAGTTGGGTCTTATGGAGTATGGTAGGGTTCGGGGCACCCTTTTGAGTGCTGTGTGAGCCTTTGGAAAGTGTATTACCTAATCTGACCAAATGCTAATAGAGTGTGGATAAGAGAGTCACAAAACCAGAAACTAGTTAGGAGAGCCTAAAATAGCCCAGGAAAGGGTCTGATAGGGAGGCCTAAGATATTGCAGTGAGATAGAAGTGGATGAATCCCAGGTACTTTAACAGATTGGAATCAACAGGACTCAATAATGGAGTGGATATGAAAGGTAAGAAATGGAAAGAAAAAAACAAAAATCAAGCCATTTGGTTCATCCTCTCACCACCTGCTAAGCTGCTGCTAAGTCATTTCAGTTGTGTCCAACTCTGTGTGACCCCATAGACGGCAGCCCACCAGGCTCCCCCCGTCCCTGGGATTCTCCAGGCAAGAACCCTGGAGTGGGTTGCCATTTCCTTCTCCAATGCATGAAAGTGAAAAGTGAAAGTGAAGTTGCTCAGTCGTGTCCAATTCTTTGCAACCCCATGGACTGCAGCCTACCAGGCTCCTCTGCCCATGGGATTTTCCAGGCAAGAGTACTGGAGTGGGGTGCCATTGCCTTCTCACCACCTAGAAAAAGTAACTCAAGAAGGAAATAAAAGATGCCTTTAAAGACCTGAAGGGTTATTGCATGAGAGGGACTGACCTTGCTCTGTGAGAGTCCAGAGGGCAGACCCAGGGCCGTGGACACCCTCAGGCGATACCTCTGTATTCAGCACTATATAGAACCCTATGGTGATGGAGCCATCAGGCTGTGAGACCCACAAGAGCAGGGACAACGTCAGCCTTGGTCACCGCCGATCCTTGGGCCCTGGTGCCCTTACCCTATGGTCTTGCTCATTAAAGGTTTGTGGAAGAACTAGAATGGTGAGTTCCTTTGCTGAAACTTTTTAAGTGGCAAGAAGAAAGGCCTTGCCAAGGACACTACAAAGGCAAGGTCAGTTGTCAGGGAGACCAGACCAAGAAAACCCTTCCACTAGAGAGTTTCAAACTGAGTCAAACAGGGGATGAAAAACTCATAGAGCAAAGATCACAGACTGGCTGATTCTGAGACAAATCTGACCAGCAAGCCAGTGGGCTGGGACAGTGGTCAGTTGGTTGTTTTGCTTTTTCGTTTTAATTGGTAGATTCAATGCCTTTAGACATGGAATGGATTGTCCAATTTAACCATCTCTACCCTGACACTTATGTTACCTGCTGGACCTCTGAAAACATTTGGGGTTGTGACCCCTGCCTTAGGATAGAATTTAGGAGAGACCTACAAGGTCCATTTCCCATCGAGCCTCTGCAAAAGGCCAGTGGGAGAGAAACCAAGAGCATGAGTCATCTGCTGCTTGAATAATCAGCTCCTGATGAACTCACGCCCTTGAGAGTCTGTTGGATGCAGATTAAGGCACCAAACACCCTCAACAGATGGAGTTCTCTGGAATTGGGTTCAAGCCTGGTTTCCTTAGAGCTCCCTAAGGTCAGGGACTTTGTTGCAAGAGCTTCTTGAGGAAGCCAAGAAAGCAAAATGTCGCTGAGCATCAACCGCGACCACCGGAAGGAGCAGATGGAACGCTGGAGCCCTCGGAGGGAAGACCCACAAAGAAAAGAAAGGAAAGCCACCTGTGAATCAAGACGCCAAAACAAGGAGTTATTTGGAACCAGTGGGGAAGAACAAAAATGCACTGAATGACTTAATACTGAAAGGAAGGAAACCAACCAGAGATGCCCAGACCCCAGGTCATCAGCGATTATTCGAGCCAAACCCCCACTGAGCAAAATAAAGGTCAGGCTCAGCCTTCATCACATGGATGAGACATTCTCAATAGAAAGTCTTGTCAAGTTCATTTGTGGTTTTATAAATATTTAAACAGTTTGCACTTGGCTAGGCTTAAACAGAAAGTTTTCGCTTTGCCTGGAGGACTTCATGCTATGATGCTGTATCATTTACTGAACACCTACTGTGTGCCAGGTACTGAGACAGGCAATTGATGAAAATGATCTTTCATTCTATTCACAACCTGATGAGGAGGGTTCTGTGACCTCCACCGTAGTGATGAAGAAACTGGGGCTCAGAGAGGTCCATGGTGTGCCTCTGTTGACTTCAGCAAAGCTATGACTCTGCTCCAGCCCCTCGAATTTCTTCCATCTGTGCCATGTTACCCCTTACGGTGCTGCTGCCGTGGTGCCCCAGGAGTTTGTCAAAATGAGGGAGTGTGTACATGTGTGTGATGGTTATAGAAGATGTCTATATGGCATGATTTATATTGAGTAGGTATCTGGAAAGGTTGGGATGTGTGTCTGGAAATATGAACGTATGTGTGGAAGAACTTGGTATTTGTGTGTGTGTGTGTGTGTGTGTGTGTGTGTTGTGTGCTTGTGCATGTGTCTGTGTGCAGGAGACACAGGCAGAGTGGTGTAACATGTGAAGGGGTGACAGACAGAGACAAGACAGCTATAGCCTGCAAGAATTCCCGATTTCATGCTCTGTTTCCGTAAGAGACATTTTTAGCTTCTTCTCTTGCTACAAATCTGACTGTGATACAAACCTGTGAATATCTGCTTGGGGACATTCGTGACTTTGGGCCCCAGCTTTCAGAGGCGAGGACAGTGCTCACAGATATGGGCAACAAGGCAGTAAGAATGATTCTCCCCATTTCATCGATGATGAAACTGAGGCTCAGAGAAGTAAAGGAATTTGCCCAAGGTCACAAAGCTAGTGTGTAGTGAGCTGGAATTCAAGCCCAACGCTGTGCTTTTCCTCCTGCACTTTGCTGTTAGGGCCTGAGTGGCAGGGGCGGGGGAGCAGGGGCAAGGAATGACGCAAGCCCCCCACGCCTAGGGCAGCTGACGGAGCCTTGCCCTCGGGAACATCCTGTCCGAGTCTGTTCTGGCTGTGTCAGCCACGCAGAGGTCCTGGCAGCTTCTGCTATCCTGCTTGACTTTCGGCTTAGAATAGCACTCAGCACGCCAGGCAGGGACTCTCTTGCCGATCAGGCCAGCTGGGCCAGGTCAGCAGTGTCAGGCAGGCGCTCGTTGAGTCCCAGGAAACCTGCTCGCTCATCCCGGCTCTGTTAGAACTTCTGAAAGGACAGTGACAAGGGCAGTTGTCTCAGGTGCTGGACAGCAAGTGCCACACAAATGCTGCCTCTGCCCCGAGCTAGCTGTGGGACCCAGGGCAGCTTATACAGCCTCTCTGAATCCATTCTGTCATCCAACTGAGGAGGAAATAATACCAACCTTGCTGAACTGGTGTGAGAATTAAATTGGGTAAGAAGAACGCATGAAGTGCCCAGTATGGCCGGCTGTAAGTGGGGCTCAGCATAGAAGAGCCATTTGGTATATTTGAAAGTCTGATGCCTGAACTTCAGTCCTGGCTCCTCCTCTCACAACTGTGACCATGAACAATTGCCCAACCTCTCTAGAGGTCTTTTCCGTATCTCCACAGTAACAGTACCCCCCAACTTTACGTTACAACGTTTACATGAGTTATGCATAAAGGGCTTCAGCAGTGCCTGGCACATTTTACAAGCCCTCTGATTCTTGCTGTTGTTATTTCTGAAAATATGAGTCATCATTACCCTTTTCCATGCCCAGCCCCACCTCCCACCTATTCACTCCGTCATTCATTCCGCAAGGATTTCTTGAGGGTCAACCATGTGCCACATGTTATTCTAGATCCTGGGGTTCAAACAAAGAAGAACAAAGTCCTGCCTGATATGAGGCACGTGTTTTTCTGGGAAAACAGAATTAAAAAGAATGAATATGTCACACAGTTATATATTAATGTTAATGTTCTATGAGGGTGGACGAAGCTGAGTTAGAGAATCGTTGTTGTCATTGTTTAGTCGCTAAGTGATGTCCGACTCTGCAATCCCCTGGACTATAGCCTGCCAGGCCCCTCTGTCCATGGGATTGTCCAGGCAAGAATACTGGAGTAGGCTGCTGTTTCTTCCTCCAGGGGATCTCCCACCCCAGAAATCAAACCCACGTCTCCTAAATTGGCAGGCAGATTCTTTACCACTGAGCCACCTCGGTGTCCCCCAGTAAGAGAAAAGCACATGTGAAAAGGGGGCATTTACACTGGAGGGTCCTGGAAATTCTCTCTGAGCACATGGCATTTGAGTTGAGACCTGAGGATGCTTACAAGGCCAGGAGGTATCAGACACTGTTTCTCCCCTGCAGAGAGGTGACTTCACTTACTGTAAGACACACAGGGCTTTGAATCAGACAGGCCTGGGCCACTGAAAAACCAGACCTGGTTCCCTGGGCAAAATCTTCATCTTGGCTTCCAGGTAGGGGGCAGAAGGTGGAGCAAGCAGGCACTGGAATCCTCTGCAAAGCCCAAACCTGCACATCCAGCCAGAGGAGGGTGACAGTGAAACAATAATGGCCTTTCTATACTCATCAATCCCTCCACCGTGTTCAGTGTTTTTATCTTTTTTAGAACTCAAAATAGAAAGACACAGATGGCACACTCAGTGCAGTCGATAAGGTGTGGACAGGTGTGGGCAGGGGTCTGGAGCTCTCCCGTGAGCCCCTCCAAGCACCCCACCCCCTTCTCCCTGCTTGCTTGGAAAGGGAGGGGGCAACCTGCATGGGTCACAGCAGTGACCTCGCAAGCCCTCTGACACCCAGCTGAGGGTTATCAACTGGGGACGCTGGGCCGGAGATCCAGGAGCAGGGGAAGGAGAATGAGATCAGTATATTATTATTCCCTTGGTTCCCTCCCTTGGGATCCATCTGAGGCTGCCTACGTCCCCCCACAGAAACTGACAGCTCCTCCCAAGGCCACGGCTGGGCCGCCTCCGATGTCAAAGCAGCATCCTTGTCTCTGGCTCGTCTCATCCCTTTGAGCCCAGGAGGATGGCAGCTCCGCTGCCACAGCCCGACTGCCACGAGCCCTGTGTTCCTGAGGGATTTCTCAGGGGAACCTTGTGCTTGACCCTCATCTTCCCAGTTAAGCCCTTTGTAAATTGTTGTTCTTTAATTGCTAAGTCCTGTTTAACTCTTTGCAACCCCCTGGACTGTAGCCCACCAGGCTCCTCTGTCCATGGGATTCCCCAGGCAAGAATACTGGAGTGGGTTGCCATGCCCACTTCCAGGGGATTTTCCCGACCCAGGGGTTGAACCCACATCTCGTGCATTGGTAGGCGGGTTGTTTACTGTTCATCTGGGAAGCCCTTTGTAAATTACCCTCCTTGAATTATCTTAATTTGAATGTGCCCTTTCTTTTCTGTTGCGTCCCTAGTTGAAGCCACAGGAACAAAGAAGTGGGTAAAGCCTCATAGGGTCAATAGTCTTGGGAACTGGTACCATCCCAGGCCTGAAGGGTCAGTGGGTAAAGCAGTTCCTGGGACCAGTGAGAGTTGTAGCGCTAGGAGAGGGCATCTTGACAGGAGCCAGGCCACCAGGAGAAGGCAGCCACTGCTGACTGTGGTGCAGAGGATCAAGGATGTCACCAGAGCATCTCGGGAAACCAGGGCAGCAGCAGAGCAGACACAAGCATCTCCTCTATCCCAGAGGGACCTGAAGCAGAGAACTCATCTCCCTGGCCGAGGCCACAGGACTGCATCTGTAGGCTCATCATCTCCTCTCTTCACGTGTTCCCAATTTGGCTCACTGAGGAAGGAGCTTCCTGTGACACCTTCCACCCTCTGGGCCAGTGCTACAGAGGGATCTCATCATCACCTACCCCATTTTCCCCACTCTAGTGGATGTGACTGGGGAGACCAGAGTCATTGGCCTACCATGCTAACGGCTCATGAGTCCCCCAGTCTGTCTTATTTCCTCTGGGACCTGTTTGTGCCCAAGACAAAGAAGTTTTGTCCTTCCACTTGGCCAGCCCAGTAGTGCAGAACCCCCTTGCTACCCGCTAGGATCACAGAGTGTGACTGTGTTTGGAGATAGGGTCTTTAAAGGGAGAGGGTAGGATTCTCATCTAAAGTGCCTGGTGTCTTTATAAGAGGAGATCAGGACACAGATACACAAGTAACAGACCTCATGTGAAGACCCAGGGAGAAGAAGCCATCTGTAAGCCAATGGAGAGCAGCCTCAGAAGGAACCAACCCAGCCAACACCTTGACCTTAAGCATCTAGCCTCCAGCACTGTGAGAAGGTAAACTTCTGTAGTTTAAGCCACTGGGGCTGCAGCACTTTGTTACAGCAGCTTGAGCAAACTAATACAACAGGTAACTGAGCAGAGATTTTCTTTCTCTCCGAATCGCAGCCATTCAGAGGATGCGGTTCTGTAGGTTTGCTTATGCAGGTTCTCCGACCCATAAAGCAGTCAGGCTTCTCCTACGGTATCACTCCATTGTTCAAGGCCAAGGTGAATGACTCAGCCTCAGAAAGCTGTGTACCATGGCTACGCAACTTGGCTACAATCTGCACTGCCCCCCAACCCAACCCAATCTAGCTGGTCACCAGCCACCTCTGCACTTTTGAATGGTTAGCAAAACCATCCATTCAGATGTACCCACTCTTAAAGCTCAAGTCAACTGATCAGGAATCAGGGACAACCTCTTTCTCAGACCAAGGGCGTAAAGGCAGAGAAGGCAAGTCCAGGTGTGCTGAATGGGAAAGACCCTGGACGTCTTTAACTCTGGCTCTTCTGCTGCCAACTGCATGATCCCAATGTCTTAAGTCATCCATGTCTCATTTTCCTTATCTGTATAGTGGGTATAAAAATTGTACCTACTTCTCACAGGATTAGTGCAAGGATTACAGCATTGGATTCTATCCGAAAGTGCTTTGTAAAGATTTAACATTTCCTACACAGGCTAAGGGACCTGGGTTCAATCCCTGGGTCGAGAAGATCTCCTGGAGAAGGAAATGGCAATCCACTCCAGTATTTTTCCCTGGAAAAATCCCATGGATGGAGGAGCCTGGTACAGTCCATGGGGTCGTGAAGAGTCAGACACAACTGAGCGACTTCACTTTCACTTTAGACCCTGTATAGGGCATGTATGACATTGCAGGCATCCAAAAACTACTAATTGGATGATTTGAACACGTTGAGATGAATGGCGTGGAGTCCCTGCCCTTGCAGAGTCCACAGGTAAAGGAAGAGAGGGACATTAAGACGGTGCACACGGCGGGCCCAGGTGCCCGCACGGCCCAAGTCAGCCTCCCACCCCTATCGGTGAGTCCGGGAAGTTTTGCAGGATGATATGATACCTAGGTGGATAGTGAAGGCAGAAAACTAGAGTTAGCCTGGTTAGGGAGGCTCATTGCAGGGAAGGAAGGACATATTTTATCAAGGGACAGACAATAAAAATGAAAGCATTGAAGAGGATGTGTCTTTGGTGTCTTCCAGAAACATTCTTTGGGACAAGGGTTCGTGTGCGGTTGTTCCAGGAAACCCTCCCAGGTAGACAGGAGAGGAAGAAGGAAGCTAGGGAGAGGACAGGAATCCAGTCTTGAGGCGTTGTCAGCCTGGTTAGCTCTGTGGGTGGCTGGAGCTGAATCTCGCTGGAGAACCTGGGAAGTGGCGTAGAAAGCGCACCTCAACGTTCTCCGGCCCAGAGGGTGAGGGCGCGGGGGACTATGCTGGTGTCCATCGCAATCTGTTAACAGCAGCTCCTTGCGGGGGCAGGGAGTGGAAGGGGCGGGCATTAGTTTCCTGGAGATTTTAGCCTGCAGCTCACATGGGGCAGAGTACCCTCTAGTGGCCAGAGAAAAACTACTTGCAAAGAAACTCAAGGGCCGGCTGATTGCAGAACCTGGGAAGAGAGAATGCAGGCCAGGCGCCTACTGCATCCGCTGTCGTGGGCATATAGGATTACAGATGCTTCGCTGTTTCTGAAACACACGGTCCAACACAGGGAATTGCAGGCCATGAAGCGGAAGAGATAGACGGAAGCGAGGGCAGGAATATGTGAATATAGGTCATGCTCCTGTGTTTCAACTTTGTCCTGAGGGCAATTGGAGGGTTTTAAGAATGGGAAGGGCATGGTCAGTATTGCACCTTTGAAATATCACTCTGGTTGCCATATGGAAGATGCCTTTGAATGAGATAAGACCAGTTCTGAACCCAGGAAGAGGCTCTCATATTAATTAATAGTCAAGGAAGGGACTTCCGTAGTGGTCCAATGGTTAAGACTTTGCCTTCCATTGCAGAAGTTGTGGGTTCAATCCCTGGTTAGGGAACTAAGGTCCCGCATGCCACACAGTGCAGGCAAAACAAACAAACAGAAAAACTTTATAGCTCGGACCGTATTTTTAAAAAATCTTAAAAAAAAAAAGTTAAAAAAAATAGTCAAGGAGGAAAACAGGAAGGACCTGATAGAAAAGAATAGTGAGAGGATTGGAAAAAAAATATGTTGGAGGCAAAAAGAAACCCACCTGGACTTGGCAATGTATTGGATCTGAATATGATGGGAAGAAAGGGTCAAGGATGACTCTGAGGGTCTCTAACTTTGACTACTTGTCCATGCCAGTGCTACCAACCGAGTCAGAGAATGAAGAAACAGGAGCAGGTGTAGGTAGCGAGGACATGCACTCAGGTGCAGCACTTATAATTTGAGGAGTGTGAAGGCAACCCAGCATGAAACAGAGAAGCGAGAAGCCCAAAGAGAACCGACTTTGAAATGGGATTCTAGAGACTCACACGTGAATGTTGGTGAAAGGTTGAGAGTGAACAGGATGGCCCAGGTGAGTATGGAAACTGTGAATCTTGTAGGGGGTCAAGGTCAGAACCATAACAACAATCACCAACACTGAAGATAGTAGATAAGCCAAAAAAAAAAAAAAAAATCCTTGAAGGGGCCAGGCACAGGGAAAATAGATGGGGTATAACTAGCACCGAGAAGTCGAGAGACCTATGAACTTGGGCGTGAGCACCACACCAGTTCCCAGGGATGCCCAGGAAGCCTTGGACAGAGATTGGTGTAGTGATGTCCTCATTTTGGCTGGCAAGCTGACCTTCCCTAGATTCATTTCATGCGAATGCACACAGGCACTAGAGACAGCTAGTTTGAGAAGTTAGGGTGGAGACGATTAGTTACAAGTATCTTCAGCATCCAGAGCACCTTGCAGTTTTTCTTATCACAGGCACTTAGAGAAAGTGGAGAGGGAGAGGAGAAAGAAAGAAGAAAGGAAGGGATCACTATAGGAGGACGAGGTTGAAGAAGTGAGAGGGGGATCCAGAGATGAGGAAGAAGCATTGATATTCAGCAGGAGAAGGGAAGATGCACTGTCTGGAGTTGAAGCCGAAGAGGTGAAAATATGATGAAAGAGATGATTGTATGAGTAAGGAAAGTGAGAGCCTCAGTGTTCTCAGTAGCATATCAGACAAGGCCATCTACTGAGAAAAATCAAGTGGAGAGTGAAGGTAAGGACAGCGATGAGAGCTGAGAAGGGCCACTGAGAAGAGCAGAAAGAAAGTTGACCAAGGAAAAAGTGAGGCGCAGGCAGAAATCTGGGCCCAGCTGAGGCTGGAGACCATGGATTTATGTATTTTCTCTTTTCTCATCATGGTTATTTTTAATCCTCATTCAGGCTATTAGTACAATGTATTTTTACAGTAGAAAGCAAATTTTATTTATTTTTTAAATTTATTTTAATTGGAAGGTAATTACTTTACAATATTGTGATAGCTTTTTGCCATATGTCAACATGAATCAGCCATAGCTTTGCCACTTAAAATTATCAATTGGTCTTAGAATAACACACTAAAAATGTTTTGGAAACAAATTCAACCTGAAAAGCAAAAAAAAAAAAAGGGGGGGGGATTGTGAATGTTTAGTCATTAATAAACAGTTTTCTAGGAAGCATTTGTCATTCATGCCCATTTACATGGCATATTATATCATTATACTCATTTTATGTCAGTTTTTAGGCTTCAGTTATGCTCAAGTCAGCAAAATTGAGACCATGAGTTTTCAGTGGTCTTGGTGACCACTGAAAACTCTTGCAGCCCTCTTGGTGACGATACTAAGGTGAGATAGTGCCAGAGCCCCCTTCTCTGCCTTCTCTGGGCATCTGTGCGTGGCTGCAGGTGCGCGTACATAGGGAGCATCACCGCAGAACTTCACCTCTGAGGACTGTTTCTGGTTCCTTCTGTGCATCTCTCTGTCCAGGAGCTGTATTCTCAATCCTATGACGCCGTTGGGGTGATGTTTGCCTCCATCCCGGGGTTTGCAGACTTTTACTCTCAGACTGAAATGAACAACCAGGGAGTGGAATGCCTCCGCCTGCTGAATGAGATCATCGCTGACTTCGACGAGGTAAACGGGAGCCGCAGAAATTTACAGTTGAGAATAAGCATCCTTGCTGTCCTAGCGTTGTGTTGTTCCTTGTAAACTATGTCTGCACTTACAGAATTCCAGACTGCGTTATAGACACAGACATGTGTCATCTAATTTCATTATCACACGAGGTAAAGATGGTTGTTTCTCCTGGAGGACCAGGAATGTGAGCTTCAGTGAGGCTAGGAACCTAATCCAGTGTCACGCAACCAGCAAATGGCAAAACCAGGACTTGACTGGAGGCCAGCACTGCAAGGCCCTGACATCACAGAGATGGGGCCATTTCTCCATCTGCTCAAACTGCCAAAGATAAAACCATCAATTAGCATTTGCTCACAGACCTCCACAAAATATAAACACACCCCAGATGGTACTTTCTTCTTCCAGTTTCCAGGAATGGGGAAACACTCATGCTGCACTTTATTTACATCAATGGGCTTTGCAGGAGGGGTTTTTCTCCTCCCTCACCACCCCCTAGCTTGACATACGACACCCATGTCCATCCACATGCCTAAATCTGAGATGGGAAGTTTCTGAGTACTTGAAAAGATGTCAGGGAAGAAG
Organism: Nanger dama; assembly: GCA_917880005.1. Taxonomy (NCBI): domain Eukaryota; kingdom Metazoa; phylum Chordata; class Mammalia; order Artiodactyla; family Bovidae; genus Nanger; species Nanger dama. The sequence goes on along the minus strand of CAKJTW010000074.1, from coordinate 1,947,371 downwards.
CCAAGCAAAAATGTGGGTTCAGCTGAAGTTCAGCCTCCTCAGCCTGATCCCCCAGGGAGCTCAGGGCTATAAATGGTACCACAGAGGTTCACCTCAAGGCATGGGTTTTGTCCACCTGTCTAGGTCAGCCATTGGCCATGGGCCACCCCAGTGGGGGTGTGTGATCTTCCAGGCATTGCCAAGAAGAGGGCTTTTAGGGCTATTCCCCAAAATTGGTGTAATAGTACACTGTTAGCAGCCAGCCCTGAGAGTACTCAAGAGAATGAGCCCATAAAAGAGAGCTGAGCTGGTATCAACAGCATCTACCCCATCCCCCTAAACAAAGCTCTCTCCCTTAATCCCCACCATCCATCTAGAATATCCTGTGGAGTCCTGCTTCTTAATAGCTCTTGGATATGCCCTTCACCATCTCACCATCAAAGTGGCCCTTGTCCTGCTTTAGGCCGTGTTGTTTCTCATCTGACTACAGTCGCCTTACCATTCACGCAGATGCACCTGACTACCAGCAACCACCAAACGCAAGAGTATTTCATCACATTCCTTTGAAGCCTAAAATCCCTTGGTGGCTCCTCTTTGCTGGTCTTCCCAATAAACAGAGGTAGAAGACAGCATCTCTGTTGGTAGAGACGGAGGTTTGAGGAGGAAAGTTGGAAGGACTAAGAGAAGGAATTGGTCCTTTTAAAGAGTTTTAGCTCAGGAGCAGCAGGAGGAAAAAGGAGATTTGAGGAGAAGGAGAAAGAGGAGAAGCTGAGATGAGAGAGTGAAAGAAAAAGAAGAGGGGGAAAGGTGAGGAAGAAGAGAAACCACGGAGGAGAAGGAAGAAAGAAGAGAATGTAGTCAACAGGAAGGGAAAATAAGACTCCCTGGCTTGCCAAGCCCAGGCACCATCAACCTTCCTTGCATGGGTCCTTGGGTCATATGGACATGCCTTCTTTCTTTGTTCTTTGAAATTTTTTTCACAGAATAACTTATTTATTTGTGTTATAGCCTATATGCTATAACAAGAAATTATTAATGTGACAAATATATAATGAACTTCCGCAAGGCAACAAAAATGAAGTGCAATAGATAGATGGACAAAGTACATGATGTTTATAACAATAATCGGAAAGTTTGGAGTTTGTCAGATTGCATAGAGACACTGCTTGGATGAAGCAGATAACATATTGTTACCTAAAAGATATAGAAAACAGTGAAGATACGCACTGGAGACCAGCCTCCTCTCCTAGAGGGAAATGTGAGCCTTGGGGATCCTAAAATTAAAGATAATATTTTACCGTTATTGCCAGCAGGGCAAGTCAGATCGCCTTCTTTCTTTGGGTCCAAAGAGACCCTCTAGATTCTGCCTTGATTGAGCTCCAGCCAGATACCCCCAGCAACTGGGTTGCTCTTCTTGCTGATGTAATTGCCACAGGAACCTGGTTCAGAGGAAGGCGGAACATTGCCTGGAGCACACACTCCAGGACTGGGTTTGTGATTACCCAATGGCAGGACTTCTCATCCCCAGCTTCTGCCTCATCGAAGGCTGAAGAGTCCCTCACAGCACAGTGCTCCTCACAGAGAAGTAATAAATGCACTGATAAGGAACCCCATTATGGCTCCCGATGCTTATAGCTGCATAGTGGATATACAATGAAATAGTGAAGCCTCCTAATCGACTTCTGAAGAGGGGACGGCTGGACCAGAAATTGGCCTTCAGCCAAATAGTTCCGAGGGTTTCTCAGGTGGCTCTCTAGTGGTAAAGAACCCGCCTACCAATGCAGGAGACATAAGAGACACGAGTTCAATCCCTGGATCAGGAAAATCCACCGGAGGAGGGTATGGCAACCCACTCCAGTATTCTTGCCTGGAGCATCCCATGGAGAGAGGAACCTGGCTGGCTACAGCCCATTGGGTCACGAAGAGTTGGACACGACTGAAGCAACTTAACAGACGTGCATGCAAGTAGTTCCTAAGAGAAGAAAGGAAGGAAGCCCCTCCTCCTGCAGGAATCTGGGGAATTGCAATTGTAAGGAGGAAGAGGGAGGGAGGTGGGCAACCAAACACATGCCAAAATCTTCAAGCTAAAATATTAATAGTCAAAGGGCTGCTAAGAGAACAAGCCTGCTTAGTGGCATCTGAAGATAAACATCAGACATTAAACTGGGCTGAGGACAGACACCACTCCAGCCACTTTCTGCCCTGGGCACAGTTTGCAGGATCTCAGAATAGTGGCTTTAGCTCAAGAAGTGAAGTTACTGCAATACAGTAACCAAGTATAAGGGTTTCCCAGGTGGCTCAGTGGTAAAGAATCCACCTGGGGTTTGATCCCTGGGTTAGGAAGATCCCCTGGAGAAGGAAATGGCAACCCACTCCAGTATTCTTGCCTGGATAATCCCATGGAGGGAGGAGCCTGATGGGCTATAGTCCCTGGGGTCGCACGTGACTTAGCGACTCAACAACAGTAACAACGAACCAGGTATAGACTAATGGCACCTTAGACCTAATGCACCTTAAACCAGGGTGCTGACACGAAATGCTAAGATTTTAAATACATGCTGACAGTAAAGCCAAAAGGAGGTGTTGATGGATTTTGGAATATTTGCCCTTTCTTCTTTAATAAGATAAATTTGTTTTTTTCAGAGACTCGTAGAAACTGATCTAGTCCTTAGAGTATCTGGTCACACCCGTCTGGGCACCTAACACTTAGCACGTGATCAATAAGCATATGTTGATGGCCTGGACATTTGATTCTGAGAGAGGAAAGTGGTTACCTCAAGGATGCTAACCCAGCCCAAGGTGGTCCTCACCGTGAGCCAGGGGTCTGTTTCCAGGAGCCCCAGGCTGCTGGAAGCACAAAGGACCAGGACTGACACTGTTGTCTGGGTCTATTTCAGCTGCTCGGTGAAGACCGGTTTCAAGACATTGAAAAGATTAAGACCATCGGTAGTACCTACATGGCTGTGTCAGGCCTGTCACCTGAAAAGCAGGTAAAGGAATGCTCTGGACTCGACCACACCCTCCGGCAGGGCACTCACTGTGGTCATGTCGCTGGAGATGGGAGAGTGGTGGGCTGTCAGCGCCAGGAGACTTGGTGACTGGCAGGGGAAAACTCTGATAAGTGGACCTTCCAGGTGCGTGATGTATTTGTTCCCCATGTAAGCAGGATCCACTGGGTGAAACGATGTTTCCTTATGATTGAGAAGCCTTTAGGCTTCACTCTGAAACTCACTGTTCACTTGATGTGCAAAATCAGTTGCAGGTGTTGCTAAACCCCTGATCCCAGCCTGTTTTCTTACTCTTACTTTTGTTTTCTCCTCCAAACGTAATGATAATAATAGCTCCAGATTTTAAAAATTGAAAGTCAGACTTTAAGAATTTTTTATCTATCTATTTTTTGGCTGTACTGGGTCTTCGCTGCAGCATGCGGGCTTTCTCTCCTTGTGTTGAGTGGGGCCTTCCATTATGGTGGCTTTTCTTGTTGTGGAGCTCAGGCTCTTGGGCACGTGGGCTCAGTAGTCATGGCTCCCGAGCTCCAGTATTAATAGTTTCACTTTTCTGAGAGGTGATTGTGTGCCAGGCACTAGTGTTAAGTGGGAAAACCAACATCTACCCCCAAGGTCAGTGGATGAATTTACCTGGGATACAGTCATGCTCCCCGCACAAAGCTCTGCCCCTGTAGGCCCTCAGTAAATGCTTTCTGGATATGGACATGAACTATCAGGGACAGGAATCCTCATCCCTTCTCATCCTTCTTGGCTCACTTTCCAACTAAAATCCTAGAAGTGTTGCAAGACTACCTGAGAAGAAACCCTTGATGGTCACTGGGTACGTGTACACATCAGTCTACTGCAGGGATCCCCAGAGACATCCTCCAGGCCAAATCCAGCCCATCACCTGTTTTCACAGATAAAGTTTTATTGGAACACAGCCACGCACATTCATTTCTATTTCATCTATGGCTCCTTTCTGGCTAAAATAGCAGTGCTGGGTAGTCATGACAAAGACCACATGGCCCACAAAACCTAAAATACTTGCTATCTGGCTCTACTGACTGCCAACCTCTGCTCTAGAGAGACACAGAATTTCTTTCACATATACAGTGTCTTTCAGTCCCCATGAGGTGAGTAGGGCAACCTGTTTATCCCCACTCTAGAGATGAGGAAACTGAGGCTCAGAAAGCAAGTGTCTATGTGAAATATCCCTTAAACAGACACTGTGAGTGCTTCAAAGGAAAGAGACACAGCTCCTAGATGGGAAACATCATACATATGAACATAGGAGTGTACACACACACACACACACTCCTGTGAGCAGCATCAGCCTGAACAGACAAAGGGAAGGGTAGGGAATGATCTGAGAGTCACACATGTGACTCTCTGGAGCAAATCTCCTGGCACCCTGTGATTCTGGACACTGATGACTGTGCGGCTCACAACCTGTACTTCCCTTGAAGGGGGGTGTGGGTGGAGTTAGGTTAGGACACAGACCAGACCCCTGCAGCAGAAATGATCCTGTCTGCCCCGTCCAATGACTTCTTCTCTCATATTCGCTGCAGCAATGCGAGGATAAGTGGGGGCATTTGTGCGCCCTGGCTGATTTCTCCCTCGCCCTAACTGAAAGCATCCAGGAGATCAACAAGCATTCCTTCAACAATTTCGAGCTCCGGATTGGTGAGTAGCAGCTGGAAGGCTGGCTGGCCTCGCTCCATTGAGCCCTTCCGTACCCTGGGCATCAAGCCAGGGGCGCTTTTTCCTGCAAGAACACAGCAGAGCCAGTGTGACCTGGCCAAGGTCAGGCCCATCTGGGCTTCTTCTTGCTCAAGATGCTGGAAGCTGGGGAAGGATTCTGGCCTTCCTCCAGCTTATCTGGAATCCCACCCATGCAAGGCCTTGGGTAGAGAGAAAGCTGGCTGTCAGTCATTTCCCTCTGTCTCACCTAATGCTAGGGGTCAGTGCATTGCCCTGTGGTTCTTCTGGGTATTTGCCTTGAGCCAAAAGCCAGGATTCTGTTCCTGAGGATGTCAGATGCGGAACTGAGCAAGAGACAGGCAGATAGCATTTGAGTTCTTCACTTAGCCACACAGCTCAGCATTTTTTGGGCTTTGGGACACCCTTGTGCAAAACAACAACACAGTACTCACAGTGATGTGATGATAGTCATTTACAATGTGTATAACTTGTTAATTTTTTCAGCATCTCTACTAAGCCTGGGGGCAGCAGGGTGGGGGGGTGCACCTAAAGCACAGTCTAAAAGTGAACATGTTAGTTGCTCAGTCGTGTCCCACTCTTTGTGACCCCATGGACTGTAGCCCACCAGGCTCCTCTGTCCATGGGATTCTCCAGGCAAGAATACTAGAGTGGGTTGCCATTCCCTTCTCCAGAAGATCTTCCCAACCCAGGGATCGAACCTGGGTCTTCTGCATTGCAGGCAGATTTACCATCTGAGCCACCTGGGAAGCCCAGTCTGAAAGCCCCTGCTTAGTCCACATTCACATTGTATAGATGGGTAAACTCGGGCCCAGAGAACAGGAGCAACTAGCCTCAAATCGCACAGCCAAATGGTCCTCCAGCAGCAGCTCCAGGATTTCCTTACTGAGACCAGTGACCTTCTGGAGGCCAGTGTACAATCTAAAAACAAATGTTCTTGCAGTCCTCATGTCTTAGATATCCTCTAGCTAGTGTGCCATTTTATTTGCTGGGTCCTGCTTTAGTCGCTTTCAAGTGTAAACGGCCATGACTTGTTAGATGTAAGGACTCCCTTTGTTCACTGGAATAAAGCAGTGATATTTTATGTTTTGATCGATGGATGGGATGTTCAGGGCTTATTTCCACATCTTTCAAGGGCCCTACATGTCCTTTCTGAAATCACTGAATACATGATCGAACCAGAAATAAAAGGACTATAACCCTGAGCAAAGGCTCTATAATTTCAGGAGCTGTTGCTGAGATTAAGGCCAACCTGTACTTTACACTGGAGGCACAGTTTGGAATTTGGAAAATTATGTTCCCAGTGGGATTGGGCACCTCGGTTTGTGTTTTGGGTCTGCTGTAACCAGCTCTATGACTTGGGCAAGTCTTTTTAATCCTCTGGGACTGCCCTGCTCTGGTGGTTCAGTGGATAAGACTCCACACTTCCACTGCAGGGGTCACAGGTTCAATCCCTGTCAGGGAACTAAGATTCCAAATGCCTCAAGGTGCGGCCCAAAATTAGAAAACAAAAACAAAACTCTCTGAGTGTCAGCTTTATCCTGTATAAACTGGGTTTTATATTGTTACCTCATAGTAGTAAGATGAGATGAAAATAGGTGGCCCAGTGGTTGAGACTCTGCCTGCCAATGCAGGAGCCACAGAAGACGTGGGTTTGATCCTGGGTCAGAAAGACCCCCTGGAGGAGGGCATGGCAGCCCACTCCAGTGTTCTTGCCCGGAGAATCCCATGGACAGAGGAGCCTGGTGGGCTACAGTCCATGGGGTCGCAGGGTCGGACATGGCTGAGCACACACACACACACACACACACACACACACACTCTCCTGGGCAGAGGCAGCTCCCTCCGAGACCTCCCTCTTCTCTCATCTCTTGCTCTTCTGCTTCCCTCACAGGCATCAGCCACGGCTCAGTGGTAGCCGGCGTCATCGGCGCTAAGAAACCACAGTATGACATTTGGGGTAAAACCGTGAACCTGGCGAGTCGGATGGACAGCACGGGGGTCAGCGGCAGGATCCAGGTCCCGGAGGAGACCTACCTCATCCTGAAGGACCAGGGCTTTGCCTTTGACTACCGAGGGGAGATCTACGTGAAGGGCATCAGCGAACAGGAAGGGAAAATCAAAACGTACTTTCTCCTGGGAAGAGTCCAGCCCAACCCCTTCATCCTGCCCCCAGGAGACTGCCCGGGCAGTACTCCTTGGCCGCGGTCGTCCTGGGCCTCGTCCAGTCCCTCAACAGGCAGAGGCAGAAGCAGCTGCTGAACGAGAACAACAACACGGGCATTATCAAGGGCCACTACAACCGGCGGACTTTGCTGACACCCAGCGGGCCAGAGCCAGGAGCCCCAGCCGAAGGCGCCGACAAGTCCGAGTTGCCATGAACGCATTTTCTTTGTGTTTCTTTTTTGTATTTCTTTTATATATAAAATAAATATACTAATAAAAAGGTTTAATTTTTTTTAGAACAAGGATGGTTTCGTTGGTCTCTGGATGCTCTAGATCAAAGACACGATCTGAGTTTCTCTCCTGTCACAGACATTTCTTCATCGTCTCTTACGTATGCAGTTTATTGGGAAGTGAATATAAGTAAGACCTTGTCCTTGACCTTCAGAGGCTCACAATGGACTGTGAAAAGAGACCTGTAAACAGAGACTCAATATAGTGGGATCTGCATAAAGAGCTGCTGCTTATAGAGCCCTTATCATGTGCCTGATACATGATCATTTTAATGGATAATATTCCTATAAACCAATACATAATACTCTGCTTTCAGAGTATTTAGGGGCTTCCCTGGTGGCACTGAAAAGTGAAAGTGAGGTAAGTGGAAGCTGCTCAGTCATGTTGGACTGTATAGTCCATGGAATTCTCCAGGCCAGAATACTGGAGTTTGTAGCCTTTCCTTTCCCCAGGGGATCTTCCCAATCCAGGGATCAAACCCAGGTCTCCCACATTGCAGGCAGATTCTTTACCAGCTGAGCCACCAGGGAAGCCCAAGAATACTGGAGTGGGTAGCCTATCTCTTCTCCAGTGGATCTTCCCGACCCAGGAACTGAACCAGGACCTCCTGCATTGCAGGCAGATTCTTTACCAGCTGAGCTATCAGGGAAGCCCTCCTGGTAGCACTAGTGGTAAAGAAACCACCTGCCAATGCAGGAACGCAAGAGACGCAGGCTTGATCCTGGGTGGGGAAGATCCTCTGGAGGAGGAAATGGCAGTCCACGCCAGTATTCTTGCCTGGAGAATCCCATGGACAGAGGAGCCTAGTGGGCTACAGTCCCTGGGGTCGAGAAGAATCAGACATGACTAAGCATGGAACAGTGCTTTCAGAGAGGGGTAGAGGCAATGAAAAAAAATTATGTAGGACACTGTGATAAAGAACTGAAGCTCATGGACTTCCCTGGTGGTCCAGAGGTTTAGGTTTGATCCCCGATCGGGGAACTAAGATCCCACATTCTGTGGCCAAAAAAAAAAAAAAAAAAAGAATTGGAGGTCAAGCATGTTCTTTAAACTGAAGGCACCAGGAAGGCATCTTTGAGGCTATGCTGCTAAAGATTAGCCCTAAATGATGAGAAAGAGGAAAGCCATAGAACCTGAGAGAAAAGTGACCCAAGCAGAAGAAACAGCAAGTACAAATGCCCTGAGGTGGGATCAAGACCGCTGGATCAGATGGAAGCACAGTGAGAAGGCAGCAGGTGGGTGAGCAGGGTCAGGCAGGTGCGCGGTTTCCTGGGAAGACTGCATGCTAAGCTCTGCTCTTCTGACTGCAGAGCCTGCCAGCAAAGCTTCATTCGGATGAGAAAGCTAGAAACAGTAAAGGAATTGCCCAAGATCTTACAGTTAGGTGTAGAACTAGGCTCGGAACCGTATTGGTCAATACTAGCTAAGTGCTGTTAACAAATATCTCCCACTCTTAGCAGCTAAGATGAAATGAGAGATTTAGATCTCATTTATGTCCTATTCAGTGTGTGGCAGGGGCCTTCTTGGTAATGGTCTCAGAATCTTAATCTCCTTCCATTTGGAGTCCTCTGCCTGATCCTCTCTATCCAGCCAGCTATAGGGAAGAGAGGGAAAGAAAGGGAGGTCACTCAGAAGGCCGTGGGTACCACGCCTGGAAGTCACCTATATTATTATATTTTTTTATCATCAACCAGAACGCAGTCACTAGCCCCACCTCAGGGCAAGGGAGGTGAGGAGATGGATTCTTCCTGTGTTCACCACTAAGAGAAAGCTGAACTGTAATGAGAAATACTGTCTCCTCCATAAGAATCTATACCTGGGGACTTCCCTGGTGGTCCAGTGGTTTAAGACTTCACCTTCCAGTACAGAGGGTGGGTGTTCAGTACCTGGTCTGGGAGGAAGCTAAGATCCCCTCACAGCCAGAAAACCAAAATATAAAACAGAAGCAATATTGTAATAAATTCAATAAAGGATTTTAAAATAGTACACTTCCCAAAAAATCTTAAAAAAAAAGAATCCATACCTGTCTAAGCCCACGTGTGCAAACATGAAGCACTTCTGATAAGTTTCATGCTGGAAGGGAGGACAAGGTTTAAGTAATGAAAGGAAAAGTAGTAAATTCCAATCTAACTCTTGACTCTTAACTCTAGCTCGTTGAAAAGAAAGTTAGCATCGGAAACGAATCTATCGTAGATACACTCTCAAAGAAATACCCACCTGCGTTACCTCAGCTGAGATCCCCATGACAGAAGAGAAACTACACTCTCTGCTGTTGTTCACCCACTAAGTCATGTCCGACTTTTCGTGACCCCATGGACTGCAGCACATCAGGCTTCCCAGCCCATCACTGTCTCCCAGAATTTGCTCAAACTCATGAGAAGCACAGAGTACAGAGAAGGAGTTGAGGTTCAGGTGGACTTTGACCTTGGAGCCAAGTTCAGAAAGTTTTTCATTCTCAGAAATTTTGCACATATGAAAGAAGTATAGGAGGCCCCGGTGGAACATGGAGAGGGTGTCAGATGGGAAAGCCTCTGTGAGCAAAGCCCACGACCAATATCAGGGCTTATCATTTTCTTTGCAGGCTCGGAGAAAGAGAAAGCCTTGAGGTTTATTCAGTCCAACCTGCTGGGGACATTTAAACAAGGGAAAGCTCAGGGCATACCAAGGCCTAGAGCCGCAGGATAGAGGTGGGGAGCTGAGTGCAGGTAGGCTGGGGACCCAGCAAACATCACAGCAGGAGGCCAGCCTCGGTGGAGAGTCTGGCTGAGAAAGCACAGCATCCAGCAGAGAAACCTGACTTGGCATCTGGCTTTGGGCTAATCCACAACATAGGGCCCTTCCGGAAGCTGGGGACAGTTCAGCAGAGGCTTCAGTGAGTAGACAAGCCATGGTAAGCTGGATCCTGCCCCAGGAACAGAGGTTGTCCCTAAACTCAGAGCTAGGACTCAGGACAAGTTCCCTGGACTAGAAGCAGAATGTGGTCCCAGGTGTGATAGCTGGGCAGATTCTAAGGGAGAAAGCGTGGGGCCAAACACAGGTCAATGGATGCTGCCCATCTGGGCATAAGAGTGAGGCTGCTGCTGTGAGGCTTCACCCAGAACCCACCCCTGACTCAGGAATATTGAGATTTTGGGCGGGGAGATAGAGGCGATGGAGACCCCATCCTGAGTCTGGGGGTGTGGCTTCATTCCGGGTTCCATCAAGCAGAGGAGCAAGGGGGCAAGGTGGTGCTGAAAATCACCATCAGATCATCAAGAACCCCACAAAGAGAAGGTCCCGTTTCTGCTCCAAAATGCCCAGCCCCAAATCACTCAGTGCTTGCCCCCAGGCCAGTCTGTTTCATGACCCCACGGTGCATGCAGAGTTTGCATATGAAGGGCAAAGGGCAAGAGACATAACCAGGCAACTGGCCCGTGGTTGAACAGCTGATAAGCACACCTCCTCTTGGGCCCTGGATAAGTCAAAGGTGACGGTCTTCCTGAAGTCAGATATATTTTCTGTTTACCCACTTTTTAGTCCACTCAGCTCATTTGTTCAAAGAACTTCAAATATCAAGTGATTTCCAGGAACCTGGTGTAACTCAGAAATAATCCTGGCATCGTATTCTATCCAAGGGCTCCAGACTCACCTTTTCTTTTCTGAACTCTACTTGTGACATTTTAGGTTTGATCTTAGAAATGTCAGGTATCAACTCTGGCAGAAGGTATAGTACCCCAAACAGTGAAATACAAAAAGAAACACAGAACAGGATACTGGCTTAGGTTACGTATGTTCAGGCCTAAGAGAGGCTTTCTCAACAGCTCTGTATTCTTGACCTGATGATGACATCTTCTGCGTGCTGACCCCCACCTTCTGTAGATCAGCCTGTGTAGGTAATGCACATTTTCCCCCTCTCTTAGAGAACAGGCAAGGCATCTACCTACCAACATGGGCTGGATCTGAGGACCTGCTACCTCCCAACCCCCCATCCCCCAAAGTTAAGAGGATCATCCTTAGTTCAGGGTCGCCCCCAGCAGCTCCACTGCTTCCCTCCTGCCTTGGGGACCATGTGAATGTTTTCGCTCTCAGCTGGAAGTAAGTACAATGTTGTCATCTCCATTCTACAGATGAAGGGACCGAGGCACAGAGAACTTGAGCAACCCACCCTGGAAAGATCTCTGTTGTCATTTAGCCGCTAAGTCAGGTCCAGTCCCAGGGACTGTAGCCCGCCAGGCTCTTCTGTCCATGGGATTTCCCAGGCAAGAACACTGGAGTGGGTTGCCCTTTCCTTCTCGAGGAAAGGTCTTACAACCAGAAAATGGAGATGCTGGGATTCAAACCCAGGCGGTCAGATTCTAGAGTTCTGCCCTGAAGCACCGCTGCCCAGCCCTGTGATGGATCAATCATACTCTATAAATGAAAGTTAAATTCTGGGTAGACTCCCCACCAGGGAGTGGCAGGCTGAGTAAAGGAGTGAGGAAGGCAGGACTCTGAAGTGGCTGATGTTAGGACAGCCTGGGCCACTTGTCCTGGTTCCGAGCACCCTCATCCTCTGTCGCCATGGGTGAAACAACCATTATCCTTCTCCGTATGTTCTGATGTGGGAAGGGTTGGGAGGTATGTTGTTTCTTGAGGTGTGCAGACCTGGGTTCAAATCCTCTCTCTGCCTCTTCGCAGCTGTTTGATGTCAGGCCTGTGGCATGGGGATACCCTATGGCTCAGACAGTAAAGAATCCAGCTGCAGTGCAGGAGACTTGGCTTGTTCCCTGGGTGAGGAAGATCCCCTGGAGAAGGAAATGGAAACCCACTCCAGTATTCTTGCCTAGGAAATTCCGTGGACAGAGGAGCCTGGTGGGCTATAGTCCACAGGGTCACAAAAGAGTCAGACACGACTGAGTGACAAAAGAGTCAGACACGACTGAGTGACAAACAGGGCAAAAACTCTGTGCAAGTTCTTCAGCTGTCACAGGGGATCATAAAGGATGCCGTTATGATTGGGAATTCTGAAATTTGCAGAGTTGAGAAATACGGTAAACAACAGTTCAGTTCAGTTCAGTCGCTCAGTCGTGTCCGACCCTTCGCGACCCCATGAATACAGCACGCCAGGCCTCCCTGTCCATCACCATCTCTTGGAGTTCACTCAGACTTAATGTCCATCGAGTCCGTGATGCCATCCAGCCATCTAATCCCTGGTCATTCCTTCTCCTCCTGCCCCCAATCCCTCCCAGCATCAGAGTCTTTTCCAGTGAGTCAACTCTTCGCATGAGGTGGCCTAAGTACTGGAGTTTCAGCTTTAGCATCATTCCTTCCAAAGAAATCCCAGGGCTGATCTCCTTTAGAATGGACTAGTTGGATCTCCTTGCAGTCCAAGGGACTCTCAAGAGTCTTCTCTAACACCACAGTTCAAAAGCATCAATTCTTTGGTGCTCAGCTTTCTTCACAGTCCAACTCTCACATCCATACATGACCACTGGAAAAACCATAGCCTTGACTAGACGGACCTTAGTCGGCAAAGTAATGTCTCTGCTTTTGAATATGCTATCTAGGTTGGTCATGACTTTTCTTCCAAGGAGTAAGCGTCTTTTAATTTAATGGCTGCAGTCACCATCTACAGTGATTTTGGAGCTAAAAAAATAAAGTCTGACACTGTTTCCACTGTTTCCCCTTCTATTTCCCATGAAGTGATGGGACCGGATGCCATGATCTTCGTTTTCTGAATGTTGAGCTTTAAGCCAGCTTTTTCACTCTCCTCTTTCACTTTCATCAAGAGGCCCTTTAGCTCCTCTTCACTTTCTGCCATAAGGGTGGTGTCGTTTGCATATCTGAGGTTATTGATCTTTCTCCCAGCAATCTTGATTCCAGCTTGTGTTTCTTCCAACCCAGCGTTTCTCATGATGTACTCTGCATAGAAGTTAAATAAGCAGGGTGACAATATACAGCCTTGACGTACTCTTTTTCCTATTTGGAACCAGTCTGTTGTTCCATGTCCAGTTCTAACTGTTGCTTCCTGACCTGCATACAGATTTCTCAAGAGGCAGGTCAGGTGGTCTGGTATTCCCATCTCTTGAAGAATTTTCCACAGTTTCTTGTGATCCACACAGTCAAAGGCTTTGGCATAGTCAATAAAGCAGAAATAGGTGTTTTTCTGGAACTCTCTTGCTTTTTCCATGATCCAGCGGATGTTGGCAATTTGATCTCTGGTTCCTCTATCTTTTCTAAAACGAGCTTGAACATCAGGAAGTTCGTGGTTCACGTATTGCTGAAGCCTGGCTTGGAGAATTTTGAGCATTACTTTACTAGCATGTGAGATGAGTGCAATTGTGCAGTAGTTTGAGCATTCTTTGGCATTGCCTTTCTTTGGAATTGGAATGAAAACTGACCTTTTCCAGTCCTGTGGCCACTGCTGAGTTTTCCAAATTTGCTGGCATATTGAGTGCAGCACTTTCACAGCATCATCTTTCAGGATTTGAAACAACTCAACTGGAATTCCATCACCTCCACTAGCTTTGTTCATAGTGATGCTTTCTAAGGCCCACTTGACCTCACATTCCAAGATGTCTGGCTCTAGATTAGTGATCACATCATCATGATTATCAGGGTCTTGAAGATCTTTTTTGTACAGTTCTTCCGTGTATTATTGCCACCTCTTCTTAATATCTTCTGCTTCTGTTAGGTCCAGACCATTTCTGTCCTTTATCGAGCCCATCTTTGCATGAAATGTTCCCTTGATATCTCTAATTTTCTTGAAGAGATCTCTAGTCTTCCCCATTCTGTTCTTTTCCTCTATTTCTTTGCATTGATCGCTGAAGAAGGCTTTCTTATCTCTTTTTGCTAGTCTTTGGAAATCTGCATTCAGATGCTTATATCTTTCCTTTTCTCCTTTGCTTTTCACCTCTCTTCTTTTCACAGCTATTTGTAAGGCCTCCCCAGACAGCCATTTTGCTTTTTTGCATTTCTTTTCCATGGGGATGGTCTTGATCCCTGTCTCCCATACAGTGTCACGAACCTCATTCCATAGTTCATCAGGCACTGTATCAGATCTAGGCCCTTAAATCTATTTCTCACTTCCACTGTATAATCATAAGGGATTTGATTTAGGTCATACCTGAATGGTCTAGCTGTTTTTCCTACTTTCTTCAATTTCAGTCTGAATTTGGCAATAAGGAGTTCATGATCTGAGCCAGAGTCAGCTCCTGGTCTTGTTTTTGTTGATTGTATAGAGCTTCTCCAGAGGGGTCTGAGACAGTGCTCGGTAATTAAAACCATTAATAATGTTGTATTAATACATGAATATTCACACCATGCAGCTTAACTAAAGGCTATAAATAGGACTCAGTTTATGTTGAGCCCCCAGATTCATTATAAAGCAGACTTCACTCTTTAGATCTTATCGAGTTTTGGGGTGGAGGGACAGCATTGCCACCCAGGCCAGGCGAGGCTGCCATGCAGATAACAGATGCAAACGCACCCAGAACACTCAATGTCGCGGCCCTCTGCTGCACCATTTTTGCTATTATTATTAAACACACATGATTTTATTGAAATAGTGGACGTTTGCCATTTTTTTTTCATCTTGACACCATCATCTATAGTTGCAAATTTTTCTTTAACGAGTAGGTAGGTATTCCTTTAAGAGTGAAAAATGACAGTTAAGGAAAAGTAAAGCACATGGGCTTATCTAAAGGGCTTCTAAAGGGCTCACTGGCTCCTTGGAGATTCAACCCTGAGTCAGAGGGTCTGGACCACTCCTGGGATGGAGGCAGCCATCTTGTAGAGGGGGCCAGCCAGACAGCATGCAGGAGTCCCCCATCTCATGGGTAGAATCTTCCCAGGGCCATAATAACCACTGCTGACCTGCTTTCAGGGCTGTTCTTTTGGATGTAGTAAAGGAAGGAGTGTTGGAAACTCACTTCCTTTCATGACATTTTTATTCTAGACCCATGGGCTTCTCTGACACTCTGGCTCCCATGCCAACCAGCCTTTCCAAGTGAGAATGTTGCTCTCAGATTAGCTGTGGGCTCCACAACACCGAGCCCAATATTTTATTGATGAGTTACTAGGGACAGGGTGCCCTGCAGGATGACACTTTGTGCCTCCTTGAATTATTAATTGCATATCAGCCATCCTCCTGCCCTCCCACCCTGGGAAAGTAATATCTCCACTCTCAGAGTGAGCACCCCAACCCTTCTGAGTTGACTGTGCATTTGTCTTTACTGTTTTTCTTTAATTAATTTTTACTGGAGTATAGTTGCTTTACAAAGTTGGGTTAATTTCTACTGTAGAGCAAAGTGAATCAGCCACACGTATACAGATATCCCCTTTTTTTTTGGATTGGCTTCCCATTTAGGTGAACACAGAGCTTGAATAGAGTTCCCAGTGTTACACAGTAAGCTCTCATTAATTATCTATTTCATACAGAGTAGTGTATACATGCCTGGAGGAGGGCATGGCAACCCACTCTAATCTTCTTGCCTGGAGAATTCCCATGGACAGGAGCTTGGCAGGCTACAGTCTGTGGGGTCGTGAAGACTCGGATACAACTGAGCGACAAGCACAGCACATAGTGTGTGAATGTCAATCCCAACCTCCCAGTTCATCCAACCGCCCCGCCCCCTCCCCCTCGGTATCCATACATTTGTTTTCCATGTCTGTGTCTCTATTTCTGCTTTGAAAATAAGTTCATCTGTACCATTTTTGTAGATTCCATATAAGCGATATTATACAATTGTCTTCAACTTTTATAAAACAGTGTGACTCAAATGCAATCAATTGCAGTTTAGAAATAATAACTTCAAACATAGTGTTTTCAGAATATATTAACCCCTTATCTTGATATTATCATGACCATAATGATCATGAGAATTAACATCTTCAGAGTACTTGGCCAAGCGGATCCTGCCACTGATCCTGCCAGACGTACAAGTTGGAAGGCAGAAGAAAGATCCAAACTGAAGATGCAGTCAAGACGCTGATTGTTCCTGGAGTGCTTGACCCAACCCTCCACTGCCTCCATAGGCTGCTCCCTTCCCCTTCTCTTCGTAGCTACTTCCCCACTGAGCAAGACTTCCGTCTTGCTGCAGCTCTCCGACTCCTCCCTCCGAAGCTGCCTTCCTCTTCGGCACAATCCTGCTTGGCACCTGCTTCCCTTGCACCCCCAGGAGCATGCTCTCACACTTAACCAGACTTCTTCTTATGATACCAGCCACCATCTCTGCAGATGATTCTAAGGGTAAGCCCAGACCTCTCTTCTGAACTGGGTTTCAGAAGAGAGGTTTCATGGCAAAACCCTGGCTGTCCCACAAGCTTCAAATCTAATCCTCTGTAAAGAAGTTCATCTTCTCTTCCTCAGCTTCGCTGTGGCCCCAGCCAGGCTGAGGGCAACTCCTTATATCCAGTTTGGCGGAAGTACATCAAGTTGTTTCTCCATCCACCCTTCCCCTTCTCCCTCTTCCTCCTGAGCTCTGGCTCTTATCACAAGCCCACACATATCACCCAGGCATACATGAACCACACCGTGAGCCTTGCTTAAGACCCTGCAGAAAATAGACTGGTTCTCCTCCCATGATAGCTCTCTGACTTGAAGCCCGCATGCTTGGGATACAATGAGGCCCTGTCATCAAGTGATTAACTGTGTAGATTTTGGAGCCAGGGGAACTGGATTGCAAATTTATCAATGTGTTACCCAAATGAAACTGCGCTCTAGCTGCCTCCACCTCAGGTCCTAGATTTTTCCTTGAGTAGAGATAAAATCCCTCCAACGCCCTGTACCTTGGAAAATGATAGCCCAGAACCCCACAGGGGAGGGCTCCTAGGGTGTGGTTCTTGGCTCCTCCGTGGTGCAGAGGTGAGTTAAGTTAGGATGGGGTGACAGTGAGGCCAAGTTGACAGTCGACAACCAGCATGCCAGCGTGTCCCCCAGCTCCCCCACTGTGCACTGTGCCTTGGCACCCTGCTTCCTTGCACCCCCAGGAGTGTGCTCTCACACCTACCACACTTTATAATAAACTACTAATTATCCGTGACTTCCCCATCTGCTAATTACAGATGAGATCATAGTTCACATTAACAGTTTAAAATGCAATGCTCTGAGCCCCTCTTGTTTCAGTAGAAGGATTTTGTGTCTCTTCCAGAGAATCCAACCTCCAAAAAGATTGTCATTGGCCATCTTCAAGGCCAGTGGCATCCAGGCCTCATAGAGGAAAGTGATCAGGACCATGCTTCATTCTAGCTTCTAACACTGTGGGTGATGTCATGACTAGCATCAGTCAGTCAGTTCAGTCACTCAGTCGTATCCGACCCTTTGTGACCCCATGGACTGTAGCATGCCAGTCCTCCCTATCCATCACCGAATCCTGGAGTCCACCCAAACCCATGTCCATTGAGTCAATGATGCCATACAACCATCTCATCCTCTGTCGTCCCCTTCTCCTCCTGCCCTCAATCTTTCCCAGCATCAAAGTCTTTTCAAATGAGTCAGCTCTTCACACCAGGTGGCTGAAGTATTGGAGTTTCAGCTTCAACATCAATCCTTCCAATGAACATTCAGGACTGATTTCCTTTAGGATGGATTGGTTGGATCTCCTTGCAGTCCAAGGTACTATCAAGAGTCTTCTCCAACACCACTGTTCAAAAGCATCAATTCTTCAGTGCTCAGCTTTCTTTATAGTCCAACTTTCACACCCATACATGACCAGAGGAAAAACCATAGCCTTGACTAGACGGAGATGGATGTTTGTTGGCAAAGTAATGTCTCTGCTTTTGAATATGCTGTCTAGGTTGGTCATGACTTTTCTCCCAAGGAGTAAGCGTCTTTTAATTTCATGGCTGCAGTCACCATCTACAGTGATTTTGGAGCTAAAAAAAATAAAGTCTGACACTACTTCCACTGTTCTCCATCTATTTCCCATGAAGTGATGGGACCAGATGCCATGATCTTCGTTTTCTGAATGTTGAGCTTTAAGCCAACTTTTTCACTCTCCTCTTTCACTTTCATCAAGAGGCTTTTTAGTTCCTCTTCATTTTCTGCCATAAGGATGGTGTCATCTGCATATCTGAGGTTATTGATATTTCTCCCAGCAATCTTGACTCCAGTTTGTGTTTCTTCCAACCCAGCGTTTCTCATGATGTACTCTGCATAGAAGTTAAATAAGCAGGGTGACAATATACAGCCTTGACTTACTCCTTTTCCTATCTGGAACCAGTCTGTTGTCCCATGTCCAGTTCTAACTGTTGCTTCCTGACCTGCATACAGATTTCTCAAGAGGCAGGACAGGTGATCTTGTATTCCCATCTCTTGAAGAATTTTTCACAGTTTATTGTGATCCACACAGTCAAAGTCTTTGGCATAGTCAATAAATCAGAAATAGATGTTTTTCTGGAACTCTTGCTTTTTCTATGGTCCAATAGATGTTGGCAATTTATTCTCTGGTTCCTCTGCCTTTTCTAAATCCAGCTTGAACATCTGGTAGTTCACGGTTCATGTATTGCTGAAGCCTGGCTTGGAGAACTTTGAGCATTACTTTGCTACATGTGAGATGAGTGCAATTGTGCAGTAGTCTGAGCATTCTTTGGCATTTCCTTTCTTAGGAATTGGAGTGAAAACTGACCTTTTCCAGTCCTGTGGCCACTGCTGAGTTTTCCAAATTTGCTGGCATATTAAGTGCAGCACTTTCACAGCATCATCTTTTAGGATTTGAAATAGCTCCACTGGAATTCCATCACCTCCACTAGCTTTGTTCATAGTGATGCTTCCTAAGGCCTATTTGACTTTCCATTCTGGGATGTCTGGCTCTAGGTGAGTGATCACACCATTGTGATTATCTGGTCATGAAGACCTTCTTTGTACAGTTCATTTGTTGAATGAGTAAATGAATGAACCCATAAACGTACACAAGAAAGAAGCTGTACATGAGCAAGATCTCATGAGTAGGTCTGCCTGCCCAGAAGATATAGCCCAGACTCTCCAGAAAGCCCTCCCAGACTTGGTCCCCAAGCCCTCTTTTCCCATCTCTTTACCTACTCCCTCCTCATCCTCTGCAGGAGGACAGAAAAGAGGGGCAAATTGTTCCACACCATCCACCAGAGTCTTCCAAGGCTACAGATGACAGATGAACCCAAAAAGTCTTCCAGGAGGACATCCTTGTCAACAAGGTGGGAGGGCTGTGAAAGAGTATAGATAACTACCTCCACCCCAGGCTTAGAGTCCTCAGTGAGTGTCCTTCCAAAGCCTAATCCTGCCTCTGTAACTTGACACAGAATTAAATCTTAGAGACTGAGTTTTGAGTGAAGTCAAAAAGAAAAGCTTTATTGTTTGCCCAGCAAAGGGAACCACAGTGGGTTAATGCCCTCAAAACAGTGTGTCCCAACCTGGAGCGGGTAGTCAGGAGTTTTATAGCAACGGTTCAAAGGGAGCGTGATCAGCTGGTGGACATACTTCTGACCGGCTGGTGGGGAGGTAAGTGGGAGCCAGAATCATCAACCTTGTGGTTCCAACCCATGTGGGATCTACATATTTGTGGGCAGCATACTGTGAACTTCTCCCACTGGAGGGGGCTTCAGTATGGGCAAACAGCTCAAAGATATTGTTGCGTGTATCCTCTGAGGGGGAACCAGGGCCCTGCCCGAAGGCTGCACTATTGTTCCTTAAGTGCTCTTCCCTGGTCTCTGCATCCCCTGTGCTTAACGCTTAGTCGCTCAGTCGTGTCTGATTCTTTGGAACCCCATGGACTGGGGCCCGCCATGTTCCTCTCTGCATGGAATCTTCCAGGCAAGAATGCTGGAGTGGTCCTCCAGGGGATCTTCCCAATCCAGGGATCGAATCCAGGTCTTCCGCATTGCAGGCGGGTTCTTCACTGCCATCTGAGCCACCAGGAAAGCACATGAGTACTGGAGTGGTTAGCCCATCCCTTTTCCATGGGAACTTCCCGACTCAGGGATAGAACTGGGGTCTCCCCATTGCGGGCAGATTCTTTGCCAGCTGAGCTACCAGGAAAGCCCCTCCGCATCCCTTCCTTTCCCTAATTAGCAACTGTTTGAACCTCCTCCTTGGTTCAGGGAAGGTCATGGAGCCCAAACAAAGCCTGTTTCCTGTAATCAAGGAAGGAGGTGGGGCGCAGAAAGGTTTCTCTGCCCAGGAGGCCCACAGGTTCACTCCTTTAGAATCGAGGACCAGCTCTCCCTTCAGAGAAAATCTTGAATTTCCAAGATGACCCCTGGTCTGTTACCCTTTGCTTTACTCAGGCTGTTGAATTCCTCTGTGGCTTAAAGATCCCACATTGAGGCCTCATTTAGCTCAAGCCTCAGTCTCAGATTCCAGTCTTTTCTCCTGCTCATTAGATTTACTCTTCGCTCACCTCATTTTCATTTATTTTCTCCGTTGGTTGCAGGGAGGGCAGGGCAGGCAGACAGGCTGCAGAGAGCAGCATGGGGGCCGCGGGCACACCTCCAAAGCCAGCAGAGGAAATGCCATCAGCCTCAAATCCAGGACAGGAAGGGAGGCTGGGCTTTGCCACCTAAGGCGACACTCCTGGAGGGGGTGGAGGCGGGGAATCAGCAGGGAACAGGAAAGCCTGGGGCAGAACCCTCGCCTTTTGACAGCATTTACAGCAGCATCCAGTCCTGCAGAAGGCTGGCGAGCTCTTCTGCAGAGCCCCGAACAAGCAGGCGGGAGGAGAGGGAGCAGGCAGCCCAGGAGGGCTCTTTCACGTACGTGTCCAACCACCAGTAACAGGGGCCACAGGGATCTCGATGCAAATACCTGCAAGACAAGAAGATTTGACTCTTCTCTGGGAGCCAATTGCAGAGGATTGAGGCGAGGTTAACGGATTCAGTAGGGAGAATGAGCAGCCAAAATAAAAATTCTTCTGTTTATCTTCTTCTCTGAGGTCACATCTGCATTCAGAGGCAGTCAAGTTCCAAGTTCAAAGGCTGCTTCCACCTCTTCTAAGCTACAGTGCCTGGGAGAGTCACTTCATCTCTCCAGGCCCTTGTTTCCCACACACACAGAGAAAGGGACTCCCCATCTCTCCCTCACAAGGCTGGCACATCAATTCAAGGTGATCCTGGGGACAAAACCACCACTAACTACGCCCAACCCCCTTAGGGCTGGCATGAGAACAGGCTTGTTCAAAGTTTCCCAGCAAGATGGGTGGGCAGGTGCTCTTCTGGCTCCCAGATCTTTGCTGGAGGTGGAAACAGCCCTGAACAGAAGAAGAAAGCTGGGCTCGTCCCAGACCCAGCCTTTATCACATGTCTTAGCATCTCCTTGCGGTTCAGCCCCCAGTGTTTTCGATCGCTTCAGGTGCCTGGGACAGGGTAATGAACACGGGATCATTATGAACACGGGTCTTCTGTCCTTGACCTGGAAGACCCCTGAGGAGCAGAACAGGAGACAAGCCCCCAAATAAATGTGTGATCCATGCATCGCAGGAAAAGTCCAGGATGTCACAAGGGAGAGGGACAGCTACACTGGTGGGGGGCGTAGGTGGGGAGAGACACGATGTGTTTCAAGTTCATCAGTTCTTGTCGGAGTGCTCACCTGTATGCCAGGCAGGGCTCCACTTCTGACATCACCGCCAACACTGTCCTAAATGTCCTGGTGAGCAGAGAGCCACAGACACACAAAAGCAACTTACAAAACAGAGACATGAAATTACTTCTGATGGTAGGAAG
Organism: Nanger dama; assembly: GCA_917880005.1. Lineage (NCBI taxonomy): Eukaryota > Metazoa > Chordata > Mammalia > Artiodactyla > Bovidae > Nanger > Nanger dama. The sequence goes on along the minus strand of CAKJTW010000074.1, from coordinate 1,925,577 downwards.
TGCTTTGAAGACGTGTGATAGAAAGCAGGGGCTGGGATGAACTGGGAGATTGGGATTAACGTATACCCACTATTGACACGATGTATAAAATGGACACCTAATGAGAACCTGCTGTAAAGCTCAGGGAACTCAGTGCCATATGGTAACCTAAATAGAAGGGAAACCAAAAACAGAGGGGATACATGTCTACATGAGGGCTGCCCAGGTGGTGCAGTGGAAAAGAGTCTGCCTGCAATGCAGGAGATGCAGGGGACTAGTTCCATCCCTGGGTCGAAAGATCCCCTGGAGGAGGAAATGGCAACCCACTCCATCTTGCCTGGAAAATCCCATGGACAGAGGAGCCTGGCGGGTTACAGTCCAAGGGGTCACAAAGAGTCGCTCAGTTGTGTCTGAGCTCACACACATATGTATAGCTGATTCACTTTGTTGTTCAGGAAAACCTAACATAACTTTGTAAAGCAACTATACAGTACTAAAAATTAATTTAAAAAAAAACATTGTGTGTGTGTGTGTTAGTGTTTCAGTCGTGTCCAACTCTTTGCAACCCCATCGACTGTAGCCCACCAGGCTCCCTGTCCATGGAATTCTTTAGGCAAGAATACTGGAGTGGGTTGCCATTTCCTTTTCCAGGGATTTTCCCGACCCAGGAATCGAACCTGGGTCTCCTGCACTGCAGTCATTAATAAACCTAAAAAGAAAAAAAAGGGGGGCTACTTTCAAAGTTGGGGGGACATCTCAGAGGAGGAAATATTTGACCTGAAACATGAGCAGCCATAATCGTAACACTAGTCTCAAAATGAGATGACGGTGTTAAGATTCCTAATCCACTGTTGTATCAGTAGGTGATGATACCTGAGACATCACAAATCTGATCTGGTCACACCCGACCCTGACTCCTCATTCCCACCCTCAATGCCCCAGTGGGGACCATTTAAGACTCGAAATTCAATCCAATGCCCTTCTTTGTGGGTGTTTTCACAGCTCGGCCAGACCACAGTCAGAAAGCATCCTACAGAATGTGCTGTCCCTTCGCATCTGAGCAGCAGCAGGCCATTTCAAAGAGGATAAGCAATTAGGATCTGCACGGCCCACAGGTCCGGGAAGCTCAGGAAGCAGTGAGCGTCCTCCGTGTCCTAATGCATGGACACCAGGTGTCTGGAATTAAGTGGGTAGGAGCCCTGAGGACCGTGACCGCCTCGTCACAGAGACTCGCTCTCCTTTGCTGCCATCTTGTGGTCACATTTGGGAATAGCAGCCGTAAGAGCGGGGCGCGACATTCACCTGCTGTTTGCAGGCTAACTCCGTCCTCACCTCCTACTGGGGGCAAAGTCCTATGGAGGCTCTTGCTGCACGTAGCCCACCTTATCACAGCCTGCAGCGTTTCCACCTTGGCTCCGGGCTCATCACACCCTCTGCCTCCGATTATTCCACCTGGTTCATTGACTGTAGGAGGAGTCTTATGACTGGGGTGCTGCTGAGAAATTCCATGCCACTGCTGTCGTCTAGGGCTTCCCAGGTGGCGCTAGTGGTAAAGCACCCACATGCCAATGCACGAGACATGAGGGATACAGGTTCGATCCCTAAGTCGGGAAGCTCCCCTGGAGGAGGAAATGGCAACCCACTCCAGTATTCTTGCCTGGAAAATCCCCTGGACAGAGGAACATAGCATGCACGCACGTTGTTTCTAAGTTGTCCCCTGCCTACACATCCTTGAATGGTCTAATTTATTCCTCCCAACAATTGTTAAGGACTTCCTGGGAGTTCAGTGGTTAAGACACTGTGCTTCCTGTACACGGGGCAAGAGGTCAATCCCTGGCTGGGAAGCAAGATCCCATATGCCGCAGGGTGTGACCAGAAATAAATAAAGAGAAATAAAAGTTGATGCAAAAAGAAATCCATGGGGAACACCGAGTCAACATTTTTAAAAAGAAGCTGTATTGGATGGTATTACCCCAGTTCAGGCTTACCCCAGATAAGAAGGAGGAGCTCAGCCTAATAAGTAGAACGAAGCTAACTCTCTCTCTCCACAGCTTCCATCTTATCCCTGACAGGCATCCTCTGACATTCACCCACAGAGGCACCCCGAGAGCTTTGGTTTCCCAGCAAGTCATATCTGAGAAGTCGTGACGTCACCTGAACGCAGGTTCCTTGTGAGGCAGAACAGCGACGGGGTTTTCCTTCATAGCGGTCATCACAGCTGTTCATAATGCATTGACTTGGGTGATCGTGTTGTAACGGTTTTCCCACCCAGATGGGCCAACGCCGGGGACACGGGTTCCGTCTCTGGCCCGGGAAGATCCCGCATGCCACGGAGCCAGAAAGCCCGTCCACCACAGCTATTGAGCCTGTTTTCTAGAGCCCGGAGCCTCAGGTACTGAGCCCACGGGGCCGCAGCCGCTGAAGCCTGTGAGCCCTGGGGCCTGTGCTCAACAGAAGCCCCAGCCCTGAAAAGCCCACGCGCCGCAACCCGAGTGCAGCCCCTACTCGCTGCGATTAGACAGAGCCCTCGCGCAGCCACAGACCCAGCACAGCGAGAAACAAATAAATAATTTTAAAATACTGTCATTTATTTTTTAAAAAAGAACACAGCAGGGAGGATCATTCATACAGTCCTTACTCTCTCCAAACCTACACATTAGAAGAGAAGGCAAGCAGTTGTAATACGGTGGGTCAGCTCTCACAGTGAAAGAAGTAGAAGATGCAAGGCCATTTTAAGGAGGAGAGAAAGAAAGGGGGAGGAGGAAGGGAAAGAAAGAAAGAGAAAAAGGAAGGGAGGGAGGGAGGGAGAGAGAAAAAGAGGGAAAGGAAGGAGGCTAGCCTCCTCCATGCTTGGGCTACTGTTAGATATTCAGCGCTGGGATTAGTCATCCTCCCGGTATTTGCCGTGTGAAAGAAAGTGCAGTCCCTCAGTCCTGTCGGACTCTGCAACCCCACGGACTGTAGCCCACCAGGCTCCTCCGTCCATGGGACTTTCCAGGCAAGAGTACCGGAGTGGGGTGCCATTTGCCATATAGCATTTATATAATTTTGGCTTCCCAGGTGGCGCTAGTGGTAAAGAAGACACTTGACAATGCGGGAGATGTAAGAGACACCGGTTCAGTCCTTGGGTCGGGAAGATCCCCTGAAGGAGGAAATGGCAACCTGCTCCAGTATTCTCGCCTGGAGAATCCAGTGGACAGAGGATCCTGGCCGGCTTTAGTCCATAGGGTCACACAGAGTTGGACATGACCGAAGCGACTTAGCACACACAGACGTTTACATAATCTTGATGTTCTACAACTTCTTTTGACGCTGGATATTTCAAAGATGCTTAATAGCAATGAGCAGCACCAGGGCACTAAAAAGGAGAAATAGCCCAGTCCAGCTTTCAAGTTCTGACAGTCCAAGTCCTGTGCACATCACCAAATGAGATCCATTGCATCAGATAGCCCTGAACTGAAGAGTGGATTGTGCTGGCTTGCCTGCAGGTTGTCCCCTACAGAGGAGATATGGACTGTTCAGGCGATGTTGGCAGGAAGGGGAGGGAACAGGTTGCCATCTGGAGGAGGCCTTGTTTCTGTGAGATTTTGTGAAGGTTGACATACTGGAGGACAGCCAAGCCCACCTGGAGATGCACTGCCTCAGGACATCACGAGGTCAAGAAAGTAACCCCAAGATTCTGAAAAGCAGACTGCTTTGCTGTCCTATGCTATCCTGGGATGCCCAGGAAGCCCTCGGATAATAGAACCGGGAGTAGAAGAGTGTGGAGGGAGACCCTGGGTCCAGCACGCCTATCAACCAATTTTACTCTAGACAACTTACTCTAGGCAGTGTGTTTTAAACAACTGGTGACTAGTGAGTTTGTAAACCAAATAATAATTTATTTGTTTGTTTGTTTATTTGGCTGTGGTGGGTCTTCGTGGCTGAGCGTGGGCGTTCTCTAGTTGCGGTGGGCGAGGGCCAGCTCCTCTCTAGTCGCAATGCGTGGGCTTCTCATCGCGGTGGCTTCTCTCGCTGCGGAGCCCAGGCTGCAGGAGTTGCCACACGTGGGCTCAGCAGTCGCGGCACGCGGGCTCTAGAGCTCGGACTCAGCAGTTGAGGGAGCGGGCTTTGTTGTTCCATGGCGTGCAGAATCTTTCCAGACCAGGGATCGAACCCATGACCTCTGCATTGGCAGCTGGGTTTCTAACCATCAGACCACTAGGGAAGCCCCAGATGAGCATTTTTTTTTTTTAAAGAAACTAAATGGAAGTATAAAAGGCAGTGAAAATAGCAAAGACAGTTGTAACTTTATGAATCTTTTGTTTGAGTTGCATATGCACATATACAGAATGTGAGTATCACAGGATGACAACTTAATATCTATTTTTACCTAAGGAGAGAAGTTTATGTTTTGAAAACCAGCACTTTGGGTGATAAGGTTATATATTTATATTCTTCATTTTTCTTCACTCAATTTTTAATTCTACACAATAAAAATGTTTTACTTTTGTGATAACTGAAGAGTGGGATCTTTTCAATTTTTCGTTATAGCAAATTCAATTATTCAGAAAAATTGAAATAATAATATAATGAACCCCTGTATATCCTTCCTCTAGGTTTACCAATTAATAGCACTTGATCAAATTTGATATCATGGCCCTTTACCCCTAAATTTTTCTAACTCCCAAAGTTAGGGACATGATCACAAAGCAATTAACCTGTTGATTTTACCAAAGATACAGTGTTAGCTACTATACATTCCATATTTAACTCTCCCTGATTATCTTAATGATGTCTTAAAACCATAGCTTTCTTTTTGCTTTTGTTGAATCATTCAGTGAATCAATTATTGCACACTGCATTTAGTTATTCTTAAAAGTGCATATTTTTTCATTTTCAAAAATAGAAAGCAGGAGAGGGCAGAGCAGATAAAGTACCCCTCAACTCCATACTGCATACTGGGGTGTATGCTCTGTTCACATTTGAGTCTGGGGTGCCTACTGTCACACAGGGCACTGGGGACCCAAAATGTGCCCATTGTCCCTTACAGGTTTCTTTAGCTCCTGATTGGGTGCAAGTAATGATGTTGAACCCTTGGTAAAACCCCAGTGACAACAGAGCAGAACTCACATTCCAGCTTCCTTATTTACCCTCTGAGTGATCTCGATTTATCCACCTCTCCTTGGTTTCTTACCTATCCATGGAATCACGAAGAACTCAGAGGCACAGTTTACAGATAGCTAGCTCATCATCAGTATTCCAAAAATATTAGCTACAGTTATTAAGACTGTTATCTTGGTTCTCATCAAAAGATCTTAATTAGGACGTGCCAACAGAAGCCATTGGCTTCCCCAATGGCTCAGTGGTAAAGAATCTGCCTGCAGTGCAGGAGACAGGGGTCAGGAATATCCTGGAGAAGATCCCCTGGAGAAGAAAATGGCAAGCCACTCCAGTATTCTCACCTGGAGAATCCCATGGACAGAGGAGCCTGATGAGCTACAGTTCGTGGGGTCGCAGAGAGTCAACTTAGAGGCTAAACAACAATAGCAGACCATTCCTCTGAAATGGCCCAATGGCTTGTACATCAAAAATGAAGCTTCAACACATCAACCACAAAGTGCATGCACAAATGAAAAGAGCAAGGACATGACACGTTGGGGAGAAGTTCCTCGTCACCTCTCCCTCTCCTCTAGTCTCTGCTAGTCTTCGCTTCTCTTTTTCCTGGTGTGGTAGGATAGTAGGAAGAGTAGCTAGTGGGTCCATTTCATTGATGCAACAAGAGGTACACGACAAGATGAGACCAGAGTCCTATTTTGAATCCCAATTCCCTTGCTAACTTCACTTGTAAGGTTTGGGCCCCTCAGTTTCCCTAGCTGAAAAATTAGAAGTGTTGGCCTGGATCCTCGCTTCCAATCTGCACAATCCCTGATTCTATGGGTTGGGTTAAAACAGCAGCAGTCCAACCTGAGCGCTGATTCTGACAATAAAAAAAATTAGCCTGAGGTCAAGAAAAGAAAGAGAATGGAGAACAAGCAGCAGACAAATTATTTCTTTATTTCTCACAACTCTCAAATGCAGAACTAACAAAGCATTGGTCTAGCTTTATATATTCTTGGACATGATCAACAGTCTTCATTCCATGGAACCAAAAACAAAGCTACAAGTCTGTCCAACAGGTCCAGAAATAAAGACTCTGGGTCAGCCCCTCAAGTCATGGACTCTTCTCAACCACGTTCAAAGTCAAACAAAGAAACTATTCCAGAATTTTTTTCATTAATTTTCACATATTTTCCAAACAGTTGGGACTCTGAATAAGAATTTGTGGATCCCAAAAGTATTTCAATTAATTTAACAACCATAAATCCCCTTTATATATATATATATATATATATATATATATATATATATATATATATATACATTCCATGTTTGATCAACCACATCCAGGCTGCAGTCCACCAACAGCACTCTGGACCAGACAAAAGAAAACAGATTCATATCGCAGGCTTCTTCTATGCAGGAACACTCTGCTTCTTATGCTGGAAATACAGTGGGCAATTTAAACCATCAACTCCACCATTACATTATCTGCTTGAAAATCTCAACAGAAAAATTTATTAACAGGCATCTGACTGGGAAGACAGAAAGATTCAATCCATTCTACCGATTCTAGGGCAGAGGAATTACCTGTGATAGTTACCTGTGGTGGAGAAAGTATTCGTGTAGCTAAGATTTACTAAGTACTTACTTTCTGCCAAGTACAATGCTGGTGCTTATGATAGAATCCCATCTCTCTGGATCTGTGTCTTTCTCACCTATAAGATGTAGGACAGCATCTGAGAGCTTACAAAGTAATTGATTCACTAACATAAAATCCTCCATAGCATCCACATGGACCGGGGTCCCACTTTACAGCATCAGGGGTGGATCACACACACTTTATGTAACATACTTCTGCCCCCCTGGACCTGCTCAAACCTGACCTCACTCTCACTTTGTGATGATTTTTCCTGGTCCTACTCAGCCGTGTGACTAGTGGGTCTGGTAGGAAGTTCATGCTCATGACAGGAAGTTCAGGCCACAAGACAGTGGTATAGAGAGGCACTATGCAATTTAACAAACAAGAAATTATTTACTAACATCACTACTGTCTATTTATGAGAAAGAAGCTACTGGCTGGTGAAATGTAAAGTGTTGGGGGATGGGATTGCTCATGTTATTGGTCACTGGTCATTAATCACTAACCACTAGCCATTTAATTAGTCACTAATTGAAAGGGGCAAAGTTTTTCAGTGATTTTCTTTTTTTAATTATTTTTAATTGGAGGATAATTGCTTTATAATATGGTGTTGGTTTCTGCTATACATCAAAAGTTTGGCTGTCTTAAGAAGATTCTGCTTTTATGGGTAGCAAGGGGGAAAGCAGGGTGGGATGAATTGGGAGATTTGAATTGACATGCATATACTATCGATGCTATGTATAAAATAGTTAACTAATAGATATCCTACTGTATAGCACAGGGAACTCTACTCAATGCTCTGTGGTGATCTAAATGGGAAGGCAATCAAAAAGAGGCGATCATCAAAAGCAGATTTCCATTACACTGAGTGAAATCCCATTCCTTGCTTAGGATTTCAGACCATAGTCTTGAGCTCACATCTTCAAATCATCTCTTGTCTCCTCTTTGTTGGCTAAGCTCCAGTCATATTGGTCTCCTTCTAGCCTGCTTCTGCACCAGCAATGCCCTCTCTCATAACTGGCTATTTCTTATCCTTTGGGTCTCAGCTTCAATCATCTTCTTACAGAGGTTTTCCCTAATCACCATTTTAAAAGCAGTAACTTCTTTCTAAATACTTTTTGTTGGATTGTAGCTGCTTTACAATGCTGTGTTAGTTTCTACCTCATGGCAAAGTGAGCCACCCATGCATACACATCAGGTTCAGGTTGTGAGTGGCTCAATCGTGTCCGACTCTTTGCATCCCCGTGGACTGTAGTGCACCAGGCTCCTCTGTCCACAGAGCTCTCCAGGCAAGAATACTGGAGTGGGTTGCCATCCCCTTCTCCAGGGTATCTTCCTGACCCAGTGATCAAAGCTGAGTCTCCATCAACAGGTGGATTTTTCATCACTGTGCCACCTGGGAAGCCCATATTGGCATATAGCTGATTAACAATGTTGTGACAGTTTCAGGTGAACAGCAAAGGGACTCAGCCATACATACACATGTAACCACTCTCCCCAAACCCCACTCCCACCCATGCTGCCACCTAACATCAAGCGGAGTTCCCTGTGCTATCCAGTAGGTCCTTCAACATCTGATTTTAAGAAACCCACTTTGGCTACCATATAGAAAAAGGGTTGGAGGAGAATAAAGTGGAAACAGCAGGCTGATCAGAAGTCTACTGCAATAGTCCATGCAATATGAAGCTCATCTTTGTCACTGACTTTCAATCCTCTCCCCTATGAGAGCACACCAAACACCTTTAACACCCGCAAAGACCCACTTGTTTCCAAATCCAGCGCCAGGGTATTCAAAAGAAAAGCCCCATGATGCAAGTGAGATATTTCCTTCAACATCAAAACTTCTGCTCTTTTCAAAGCCTTGAACAGTGACTAATAAAATGAATAACTGCAACCCCCCACTCCCCACCGAAACACTCTAAATTAGGAACTTAACACTCCATTTATAGTGTCCTTTACCTGGAAGAATTAACACCAGATGCAGAAGAATGGCAGTGATTAGTAATTTTCTCCCATGAGAGCCGTTTTTAGAAAGGATACAGATTGTGCTCTCACTGCGCCCCCTCGTTCCACCCCCTCCCAGCTGTTTCCTCAAGCTGGGTTCCTACTCACCTGACTGACAGTAGAACTCATAGGGATGGAGCATCTCGGTACAGAGAGGGATGAGACCCCCAGACCTGCAATCTGCAAAACTGTAGCTACACTAAAAACAGTAATAATAGCATAATGGCAATCATTGGTTGAGACCCTTCTATGGGTCAGGCATTCTATTGAGAACTTAATGTGCCTTTTAAAATGGGATTCCCCTGGAAGCTCAGATGGTAAAGAATCTGCCTGCACTGCAGGAAACCTAGGTTCAGTCCCTGGGTCGGGAAGATCCCTTGGAGAAGGAAACGGCTATCCACTCTAGTATTCTTGCCTAGAGGAGCCTGGCGGGCTACAGTCCTTGGGTGGCAGAGTCGGACACGACTAAGCATGCATGCTTTTTAAAAGTCCTGAGATACCAAGTTATTATCTAGGATCCCACTGGAACCTTAGCAGGTGTCCCCAGCACAGCAAAATGGCACAAGCCACATATAGTATAAATAGTATGGTAGTCCCTTGGTATTTATAAGAATCGAAGCTTCCATCTATTCAAATGTCATCTTACTTTGTTATCTATCTTCCACTCGTGAGTTTGAATCTCTGGGTCTTCTCTTGCTCTGCTGTCCTAACTTTCTGACTACTTAAAAAAAAAAAAAATTCTCATCTCCCCGCCTGCCTGCACTAGTCCCCAAGCTTCAGTGAGCACCTGTGTCCTGGAGGCTCACACCCTCATCACAGGCGTCCTGTAAAGACCATCAGGCCAGCTTGCGTGGGTGGAACCTGGCTGCATGTCTCTCACCACCCGTCTCTGATTGGTCCCAGAGATTTTTTTAATTCGAGGATAGTTGTTTTGTTTTACAATGTTGTGTTGGTTGCTGCTGTACAACAACGTGAATCAGCAGTCTGTGTACATATATCCCCTCCTTCTTGGACCTCCTTTCCACCTTCCCCATCCCACCCCTCTAGGTCATCACAGAGCATCAAGCTGAGTTCAGTCTCAGGGATTTAGAGAGAAATCTTCACTGCAGGAGAAACATGATACCACTTTCAGCAAATTAACCTTCATTTAATGAGGTGTTGTATAACTTGAAATTTTTTCAATTATCTAATTTTTCTTCCTGCCCCAGGTTCCCTACATAGCCAGCCAATTCAACCACACACGTCTGCGTGAGTCATTGCAGCTGATGGCAAAAATAGCCACCACCATTCTCCACTCCTCCCTGGATCTGGGCACTTTCCGGCACCACTTTACGGCTCTTTCCATCAAAGGAAAGGGGGTCTGTTTCATTGGGCTTTTTACCTGGACCAGCCTCGTGATGGTTGGGCCAATAGAATGTGGTGGGAGCAATGGGCCATCAGTCCCAAGTCCACACCCCCAGAGCCCTTGCACAGCATTGCTCTCCCTGCTGTGTGAGCAAGCCCAGGCCGGCCTGCTGGAGGATGGAAGACCATCCTCCAGGAAAACCGAGGAACAGCAGCCAAGCTCCCAAAGCACAGCCGCCTAGCGACCTGGAGCTGCTTGCAGTCTAGATGAGGAAGCCTGCTGAAGCCAGAACTAAGCAGCCTGAAGGACAGGCTCAGGAGCAGGAGGCATTTGTGGCTACTTGAAGTTATAAAGTTCAGGATGGTTTGTTATCCATCACTAGATAACTGATACAGTCAGGAACCTGCACAGCTATTGGAGGAAACTGTCCAAATCACCATGTGCTATTTTTCTCTTTATCAATCTTCTCCACTGAACTGAAATCCTCTTAAGAACAGAGATGGAAATATATTCGTTCTGGTATTCCCAGTGCCTAACACAGGGCAGTCTCAAGAGACATAAAATGAATAAATAAATGAACAAATGAACAAAAAAATGTCCCTAGATGCCATGGAAAGTGGAAAGTGGAGTCACTCAGTCATGTCCGACTCTTTGCGACCCCATGGACTGTAGCCTACCAGGCTCCTCTGTCCATGGGATTTTCCAGGGAACAGTACTGGAGTGGGTTGCCAGTTCCTTCTCCAGGGGATCTTCCCAACCCAGGGATCGAACCCGGGTCTCCCGCATTGTAGACAGATGCTTTACCGTCTGCGCCACCAGGGAAGTGTTAATATATGATATTTGTTTTTCTCTGATTTACTACACTCTGTATGACAGACCGTAGGTCCATCCGCATAATTACAAATGACCCAGTTTTGTTCCTTTTATGGCTGAGTAGTATTCCACTGTATATATGTATCACGTCTTCTTTATTCATCTATCAGTGGACATTCAGGCTGCTTCCATGTCCTGGTTATCGTAAACAGTGCTGCAGTGAACGTTGGGGTACACGTATCTTTTTGCATTGTGGTTTTCTCAGAGTATATGCCCAGCAGTGGGAATGCTGGGTGATATGGTAGCTCTATTTTCAGCTTTTGAAGGAGCCTCCATACTGTTCTCCATAGTGGCTGTATCAGTTTGCATTCCCACTAACAGTGCAAGAGGATTCCCATTTCTCCACCCTCTCTCCAGCATTTATTGTTGGTAGATTTTCTGATGACGGCCATCGCGATAGGTGTTTGTAGGGGAGAAGCAGTGAAGCAGATGCAGAGAATGGACTTGTGGACACAGTGATGGGGGGAGGGAGGCTGGGAGAAACTGGCAGGGCACTGACATGTATACACTAGAGGGTGTGACAGAGACCGCCAGTCGGGAGCTGCTGCTCAGCACGGGGAGCTCAGCTCAGTGCTCCGTGATGACCTAGAGGGGCGGGAAGGGGGACTCAAGAGGGAGGAGGCACATGGCTACCTAAAGCTGATTCAGTTTGCTGTACACCAGAAACTAATATAACATTGTAAAGCAATTATACTCCAATAAAAACAAATTTAATACCCTAAATCAGGAAGGGACACATATTTTTCAATGCCCCAGTACACACAGCCTTGATAAAGAACCTCTCTATGTGCAATTCTGTGCTCCCTACACACACTTCTTATCTGTGGTTTAGTCTCTTGAGGTGACATTTCTCCCAGGAGGAAGTGTTCTGTGAATGCTCATTGTTCCAGCTCAAGTCATATACATGTCATGGAGGAAATTATTAATTTGGCACATTGGCCCATTTGTCAAACTCCTGCAGTTCAGGCATGGAGCAGGCCCTGTGACCAGTTCCACCTGGATGAACTGAGAGACTCACGTTTTCAGGCCTACAAATGTGCTGCTCTGACCATACAATAGCTTCTGCCATTTCTTCCTCCTCCTTAGCTCTCTGCTTAGACACATGCAATTAAAAATCAAAAGGCCTCATCCCAGTTCTCTGATAGATGTTTCCAGATGTGAGAGAATTTCAGAAAAAGAAAAAAAAGTGACACCCCAAGATGACTGAAAAAGAACTTCTGAACCTCCCTTCCATCTGCAAAATAAAGGTGTCTAACTGCATCCTCTTGGATTGGTTAATCAAGCCTTTCTGAGCATCTACTGTGTGTGAAGTGTTATGACAGGTGCTATGAACAGGGCTTCACAGAGCAATGATGCAGGGAGTTCAAAGGCACCAAGAGTCAGTAGTTTTGACTGTGTGACATCTTTCGTATTCACTGCCTAACAGTAACAGTAATTAGTAGAGAGAACTTTAGAGTTTACAATGCAGTTGATTCAAAAGTCAAAGTGACTCCCATGAAAACAAAGCAGTTCACATGACAAGATGCTCAACATCACTAATTATCAGAGAAATGCAAATCACAACACAAGGAGATATCACCTCACACCTGTCAGAACGGCTGACTTCAAGAAGACAAGAGATAAGCTGTTGGCGAGGATGTGGAGAAAAGAAAGTCCTCCGGCACCACACCTTCTGTATGCGCTGCCTAACAGTAGCAATAATTAATAGAGAGAACTTTAGAGTTTACGATGCATAGCAAAGTTTACAGTGATAGTAACTTGGTGCAGACATTACAGTAAATGGTACAGAGAGTCCTCAAAAATTTAGAAATAGAACTGCCATATGATCCAGCAATTTCCCTGCTGGGTATTTACCCAAAGAAAACAAAAACACAAATTCAAAAAGATATATGTACTCCAATGTTCATTGCAGCATTATTTACAATAGCTAAGAAGCAAAAGCAACTTAAGTGTCCATCAATAGATGGATGGATAAGAAGATGTAGCATATATCTTCCTTATCCAACTTTATCCTCTTAAAGGCATTGGGTCTTAGTTGCAGCTTGTGGGCTTAGTTGCCCCATGGCATGTGGTAGCTTAGTTCCCAGACCAGGGACTGAATTGACATCCTCTGCATTAGAAGGCAGACTCTTAACCACTGGACCACCAGGGAAGTCCCTAGTATATACATTCAAATGGAATATTACTCAGCCATTTAAAAATCTTCCTATTGCTAACAACATGGATGGATCTAGAGGGTATTATGCTAAGTGAAATAAGTCACAGACAACAAGGCATGATCTCACTTATATGTGGGACCTAAAAAATAAACCAAAAACAGACTCATAGGTACAGAGAATAAATGGGTGGTTGCCAGAGGGAGGGGGTTGGGGTTGGTGAAATATACGCTGGAAATTAAGAGCTATGAACATCTAGTTATATAATAAATAAGTCACAGGTGTATAACATACAGCATAAGACATATGGTCAATAATATTGTAATAACTTTGTATGATTTACTGAACTACCATGATCATTTCATAATTATGTAAATGTCAAATCATTATGTCATACACCTGAAGCTAACATAATATTGTATGTCAATTCTATTTCAATTAAAATTAAAGAACAAGTCCAAAATAGATCAGCCCTAACACCCCAAAACCCAGTCTCACATAGAATAGGATAATGTGGTCATTCTCATCTGCCAAAAGAAGATTCAGTCCTATCTGGAGAAGGACCACTTCACCAAGAGCCTCTACATTTTTATATGCAATATCTGATATTCAATAAAAACGTATTGGTATGCCAGAAAAGAGAAAAAAATGAACAAAAGCCAAGAGCCGGAAAAAAAATGACATGAGTGAATCTCCAGATTATCCAAATATTTATGTTATCAGGTGTACACTTGATGATCAAGATTAAAATTATCTTTTCTAGGGAGTTTAAGCAGGCCCCAGAAGTTGGTGATGGACAGGGAAGCCTGGCATGCTGCAGTCCATGGGGCTGCAAAGAGTCGGACACGACTGAATGACTGAACTGAACTGAACTGACCTGATTCTAGGGAGTAGATGGAAAGGTAGAAAAGATCATCAGAAAATTGAAATCCCTTCTTAAAACCATCAAACCGCAATTCTAGAAATGTTTCAAAGAGTTAAATAAAAGTAAGGATACAGTAAATGGCTTTAATAGCAGATTAGAAACAGCTAAGGTGCATATTTGTGACTCAGAATCACTAAAAATATTTAAATTAAACACACATGAAAAAAATGATGGTGGAAAATACAGAAAAAATCATAAGAGACATTTGGGACATATTGAAACATCTAATATATTGTGTAACCAAATTCCAAAATTGAGAGGAGGGAGAGGAAAAGCAAAAAAAAAAATTTGAAGAGGTACTTTCAATTCCTAAAACTATTGGAAGATACCAAGTTGCAGAATAAAGCAACATCTATGCATATTGTAGTAAAACTGCTAAAAATCAAGGGAAAAGAAAAAAATTGTAAAAGCATTCAGATAAAGAAGATGCCTTACATTCAAAGGAATAGCAATGTTTGCTAACTGACTTTTCAACAGAAATTACAGATGCAGTCAATGGAATAAAATTTCTAAAGTGCTGAAATAAAATAACCAATCAAAAATCTCATATCCAGTCCCATTTCCTCTCCAAAAAATAATAATAATTCATCATAAATGAAGGCAAATGACCAAATGGCATTTATGCTAGGAATGCAGCTGATTTCATCATAGGAATTATATTAATGTAGTCCAAAAATTAATAGATCAAAGGAAAAATGTGATTACCTCAAGAGATGCTGAAAAGTATCAAAATTCAATATGCATTTCCAACTTAACCATTTAAGAAAATAAGCACTGCTGAATACTTTCTTAACAACATCTTCCTTAGTGGGAAGACACTAAGGACTTTTCCACTAAGATCAAGAACAAGGAAAACATGTTCACTATCTCCTCTGCTTTCAACATTGTGCTGGAAGTAATAGCCAATACAATTTGATAAGAAAAACCAACTAAAGCTATGCAAAGTTATAAAGAATAAATTGCCTCTATTTTCAAGTAATATAAACCAGTTAAAAAATAAACTCGAGAACAAGATGGTGGAGGAGTAGGTGGACGTGGAGTACATCTCTCTCCAAGGATGCATCAGGAATACACCTTCAGGCACAGAAGTGCGTGCAGAACACCAGCTGAGAGTGGACAGGAGTGCCTGACCAGAGGGAGAGAATACATAGACCCACGCAAAACTCGGTAGGAGGAAGGAACCAGGGGGAAAACAGGAGTGTTAGTAGGACTGAAACTGCCCTCGGCCGGTGGGGGGACTGAAGCAGGGGTCCAACCCCCACATCGGGGCAACTGTCTGAGTCAGAGGAGAAACATCTAAGGCCGAGAATGAAACGGCTGATCTGCAGCAGCCTAAATGGAATGAGAATCAGACAGTCCTTGCTGCAGCCACACATACCCTGGACAGGGACACAGGTCCCCTGGAAGGTGCAGCGGCTGGGAGCTGGAGTTTGCGGATTGTGGAGCAATCCCAGGGCAAGGGCTGCTGTTCACTGCAGAGAGATGGATTGAGGGGATGTGAGGGAGGAGACTGTGGTGGACGTGCCTGTGGAGGAAAGCTGGGCAGCCATGGAAGCAAGGTGATACTGCTGAGTCACGTGGGGGCTCTCTTTCTCCCCACACTGCCAGCATCTGCAGCTGAACAATAGAAAGACTGGCCCATCAAATACCTGACACACTGAACTACAGAGCAGGACCCCACCCAGGGTGCCCCTTTAAGTGCCTGATGCGCTGAACAACAGAGAAGGCTCCCAGGCAACGGAGCCCTCTAAGTGTGTGAGTGGGCGGAGCTATGGAAAAACTGGCCAAAGAGGCCTTCTGATCGCCAGCTACAAGAGGCGGGAAAAAGACTCTGATAGGGCCAAAACTCCTGTGGCTGAGGCAGTCCGAGGCCCTGCACACTTGGCGCCGCCAGGGTCCCCGCAAGCCAAGCAGCTGCACCACCTTCTTGCTCAACTCTCACTGGGGCAGAGCTGCCACAGGCAAAAAGTCTTGCGTCTATGCACACAGGGTCACTTCAGTAGTGTCCGACTATTTGCGACCCTGTGGACTGTGGCCTGCCAGGCTTCTCTGTCAGGGAGGGGTTCTCCAGCCAAGAATACTGGAGCGTATTGGCCAATACTGGTTGCCATACCCTTCTAGAGCACTATATTTCCTGCTGCCCTAGCTGCCAACTGCCCTGAGGACCTGGTGCTGCCAGAAACCCTGCGACCCAAGCAGCTGCACCACCTCCACACCTGGCCCTCACAGGGGCAAACCCAGGTCCTCCAGGGCAGCCTCAGGAGCAAACCCCAGGGGACGACCCACATGCAGAGGTGGAAATAAAGCCACAGTTGAAACCCAGGGGCAGTGTGGCTAAGGAAGGGGACCCAAAACCTTCCCACCAGCTGTACAAACTGCAGATTAAATCCACACAGTCAACTAGACAGACTCTGTGTCTATGGAATATATAAAAGGTCATTGAGAGCAGCCTCCAAAACAAAGCACACTAGTTTTGGTAGCTGTGGACATTGGAGGCAGGAACACAGAGGAGCAGGACCAGATTAGTATCTGAGCTGCGCCCTCAGAAGGTCCAGAGATCAGCACAGTGTTGGAGGGCATCCTAGGGAGGTGAGGTGGACTTTAACTCCCAGCAAGGGAAAGGACTCTGATAGCAGTGACTCAAGAAAAACATTTATTATTCTTATGCTTTGACTTGCTCTATAGATTGCTTTGGATTTTTTTCCCCTTTTTTTCTCCTCTCTGCTGTAGTTGTTGATTTTATTGGCACTATGAAATCTAATTAACGTGTTGAGCTCTTTTTATTTTTCTCAGTCACATTTTTTATTGTTGTTATAAAGCTCTGCCTCTGCGTTGGGCTTTTGCTGTTCTGTGTTTTCCTTTTTGTTTTTTATTTTATTTTTTAAAATCTATTATTATTTTTTCTACATTTATTCCTTTGTTTGCTTCTCCTACTGTTCTTTTCCCCTTGCAGTTAATTTTTAATGTATAGAAATCTTCTTTACCTACCTCTACTTAAATTTGCATATTGATTCTTTCTTTTTTCTTTCTTTCCTTTCCTCGGAACATATTTGTTAGTTTTATTTTTATTGCTTTATTTCCCAATTGGCACCTTGCTTTAATTTTGATTTCCAGTTTGTGTTTTAGTTAGCTTTCTTCTGGTAGATATAATTTTTGGTTATCTTTGTTCGCCAGGTCAGTCTATCATATGTTATTTTTGTTTGACTGTTTTGATTTTGCTTATGGGTGTATATGTATATGTGTATATTCAGTCACACTTTTTATTGTTATAAACCTCTGCCTCTCCGTTGGGCCTTTGCAGTTCTGTAGAGTTTTCCCTTTTTTTTTTTTCCTTTTTCTTCTTTTTCTGTTTTTTTTTCTTTTCTCTTTTTATAATTTTAATTTTTTAAAACCTACCATATTTCTCTACATTTATTCCTCTATTTGCCTTTCCTACTGTTCCACTCATTCCTATTGTCATTGCACTCAGATTGCACTCACCTCACACGCTAGCAAAGTAACACTCAAAATTCTCCAAGCCAGGCTTCAACAGTACGTGAACTGTGAACTTCCAGATGTTCAAGCTGGTTTTAGAAAATGCAGAGGAACCAGAAATAAAGTTGCCAACATCCACTGGATTGTCGAAAAAGCAAGAGTTCCAGAAAAACATCTATTTCTGCTTTATTGACTATGCCAAAGACTTTGACTGTGTGGATCACAACAAATTCTGGAAAATTCTTCAAGAGATGGGAATACTAGACCACCTGACATGCCTCCTGAGAAATCTCTATACAGGTCAAGAAGCAACAATTAGAACTGGACATGGAACAACAGACTGGTTCTAAATCAGGAAAAGAGCATGTCAAGGTTGTATATTGTCACCTAGCATATTTAACTTATATGCAGAGTCCATCATGTGAAATGCTGGGCTGGATGAAGCACAAGCTGGAATAAAGATTGCCAGGAGAAATATCAATAACTTCATAAATGCAGATGACACCACCCTTATGGCAGAAAGTGAAGAACAAAAGAGCCTCTTGATAAAAGTGAAAGAGAATGAAAAAGTTGGCTTCAAACTCAACATTTGGAAAACAAAGATCATGGCATCTGGCCCCATCACTTCATGGCAAATAGATGGAGAAATAATGAAAACAGTGACAGACTTTATTTTGGGGATGCTCCAAAATTACTGCAGATGGTGAGCGCAGCCATGAACTTAAGACACTTGCTCCTTGGAAGAAGAGCTATGACCAGCCTAGACAGCATACTAAAAAGCAGAGACATTACTTTGCCAACAAAAGTCCATCTAGTCAAAGTTATGGTTTTTCCAGCAGTGATGTATGGCTGTGAGAGTTGGACTATAAAGAAAGCTGAGCACCAAAGAATTGATGTTTTGAACTGTGCTGTTGGAGAAGACCCTTAAGAGTCCCTTGGACTGCAAGGAGATTAAACAGTCTATCCTAAAGGAAATCAGTCCTGAATGTTCATTGGAAGGACTGATGCTGAAACTGAAACTTCAATACTTTGGCCACCTGATGCAAAGAACCGACTTATTGGAAAAGACCCTGATGCTGGGAAAGATTGAAGGCAAGAGGAGAAGGAGATGACAGTGGGTGAGATTGTTGGATGGCATCACTGACTCAATGGACATGAGTTTGGGTAAACTCCAGGAGTTGGTGATGGACAGGGAAGCCTGGTGTGCTGCAGTCCATGGGGTTGCAAAGAGTTGGACACGACTGAGTGACTGAAATGAATTGTTTTTTTCCCTTGCAGTTAAATTTTAATGTGTATAGATCTTCTTCATCTACCTCTATTTAACTTTGCATATCTATTCTTTCTTTCTTTCCTTTTCTCTCAACATTTTATAAGTTTTACTTTCATTGCTTTATTCCCCACTTGGCACCTTGCTTTAGTTTTGTTTTCCAGTTTGTGCTTTAGTTAGTTTTGTTCTTAACTGATAAATATACTTTTTGATTTCCTTTGTTCACCGGGTCAATCTACTGTACTTTATTTTTGTTGGACTGTTTTTGTTCATGGGTGTATATGTATGTGTGTAAATTCCATTTTAATTATTATTTGCCTGATAGTGTAACTGCCATTTGTCTGGGAGTCATCTTTGGTTTCTTATTTTGGGATATTTGTTTTAATCTCATGTAATGCCATAATAAAACACTTGTGGAGTCTTCATTCCTGACCAGAGATCAAGCCTGGAGCCTTTGGAGGGGGAGCACTGACTCCAAGACCCTACAATACCAGAGAACTAACCCTAGGGAAGATCAAATAGTGGGAACTCACACAAAGGAAACCACGTGAATACAAGACCCTGCATCACCCAATCACCAGTAGCACCCTGTGCTGGACATCTCGTCTAAACAACAAACAAAACCAAAGTACAGACCCAATCATCAGCAGACAGGATTACCACCTCACTCAGCCTTGCCCATCAGAGGAAAATCAAACAAACAAAAACTCAGCACAAATCTCACCTAGCTTACACAAATCACTGGACCAAACTTAGGAGGACAGAAACTAAAAGGAACGAAGAATTCAACCCTGAAGCCTGGGAAAAGGAGACCTCAAACACAATAAGTTAAAAAAAATAATTAAAAGGCAGAGAAATACTACACAAATGAAGGAACAAACCAGAAACACAGAAGTCCAAATAAATAAAGAGGAAATAGGCAAACTACCTGAAAAAGAATTCAGTATAATGATAGTAAAGATGCTCAAAAACCTTGAAAATAAAATGGAGAAACTGAAAGAATCAATCAACAAAGACCTAGAAGAATTAAAGAATAAATATACAGAGACAAACAACACAATTCTGAAATTAAAAACACTCTAGAAGGAATTAATAGCAGAATATCTGAAGCAGAAGAATGAATCAGTGAGCTGGAAGATAAAATGATGGAAATAACTTCTGAAGAGCAGAATAAAGTAAAAAGAATGAAAAGAACTGGTGATAGACTCAGAGACCACTGGGACAATATCAAACACACCAGCATTCAAATTATAGGGGTCCCAGAAGAGAAAAAGAAAGTGTATGAGAAAATTTTTGAAGAGATTATAGTTGAACATTTCCCCAACATAGAAAAGGAAATAGTCAATCGAGTCCAAGAGGCACAAACAGTCCCATGCAGGATAAACCCAAGGAGACACACACCAAGAAACATACTAATCAAACTAATAAAGACTAAACACAAATAAAAAATATTGAAAGCAGCAAGGAGAAGCACATACAAGAGAAACCCCACACACTCAACAGCTCATCTTTCAGCAGAAATTCTGCAGACCCAGAAGGGAATGGCAGTATTTAAAGTACTAAAAAGGAAAAATCTGCAACCAAGATTATAGTACATGGCAAGGATCTCATTCAAAACTTATGGAGAAATAAAAAGCTTTTCAGACAAGCAAAAGTTAAGAGAATTCAGTACCACCAAACCAGATTTACAACAAATGTTAAAGGGACTTATATAGTCAAGAAATACAAAAGAAGAAAAAAGATCTACGAAATCAACACCAAACAACTTAGAAAATGTAAGAACATATATATCTATAATTACTTTAAATGTAAATGGATTAAATGATCCAACCAATAGACACAGACTGGCTGAATGGATACAAAAACAAGACCCATATATATGCTGTGTACAAGAAACCCACTTCAGACCTAAAGACACATGTAGACTGGAAGTAAGAGAATGTAAAAATATATTCCATGAAAATGGGAAGCAAAAGAAAGCTGGAGTAGCAAACCTCACATCAAACAACATAGACTTTAAAACAAAGGAGATTACAAGAGATAAGGAAAGATACTACATAATGATCAAGGGATCAATCCAAGAGGAAGACATAGCAATTGTAAATATCTATGCACCCCACATAGGAGCACCTCAGTAGGTAAGACAAATACAAACAGACATAAAAGGAGAAATTGGCAGTAACACAATAATAGTAAGAAACTTTAACACCCCACTCACACCAATGGACAGATTATCAAAACAGAAAATTAAAAAGGAAACACAAGTCTTAAATGATGCATTAGATGAGATGGATCTCATTGATATCTTCAGGACATCCCATCCAAATGCAGAAGAATACATCTTCTTCTCAAGTGCACATGGAACATTTTCCAGGATAGACCACATCTTGGGTCACAAATCAAACCTCAGTAAATTTAGGAAAATTGCAATAATATCAAGCATCTTCTCTGACAACAATGCTTTGAAACTAGATATCAATTACAAAAAAAAGAACTATAAGAAACACAAACACATGGAGATTAAACAACACATTTCTAAATAAACAACAGGTTACTGAAGAAATCAAAAGGAAATAAAAAAATTTCTAGAAACAAACATGACAACCCAAAACTTATGGGATGCAGCAAAAGCAGTTCTAAGAGGGAAATTTATAGCAATACAATCCTACCTCAGGAAACAAGGAAAAACATCAAATAGGTAACCTCACTTTACATCTAAAACAACTGGAAAAAGAAAATCAATCAAACAAACAAAAAAACCTAGTAGAAGGAAAAAAAAATTGTAAAACACCAAGCAGAAATTAATGAAAAGAAATGAAAGAAACAATAGTAAAAATTAATAACACTAAAAATTGGTTCTTTGAGAAGATAAACAAAATTGACAAGCCTTCAGCCAGACTCATTAAGGAAAAAAAAAGAGAAAAATCAAATCAACAAATTAGAAATGAAAAAGGAGAAGTTACAACAGACAATGCAGAAATACAAACGACTGTAAGAGACTATTATGAACAACTATATGGCAATAAAATGGATAACCTGGAAGAAACGGACAGATTCTTAGAAAAGTTTAATCTTCCAAGACTGAGCCAAGAAGAAATAGAAATTATGAACAACCCAGTTACAAGCAATGAAATTGAAGCTGTGATCAAAAATCTCCCAAAAACAAAAGCCCAGGACCAGATGACTTCACAGGAGAATTCTATCAAACATTTAGAGAAGAGTTAATGCCTATCCTTCTAAAACTGTTTCCAAAATTGCAGAGGAAGGAACACTTCCAAACTCTCTACAAGGCCACCATCACCCCAATACCAAAACCTGACAAAGATCACACACACACACACACAAAGAAAAATAAAGGCCAATATCACTAATGAACATAGATGTAAAAATCCTCAACAAAATTTTAGCAGACAGAATTCAGCAACACATCAAAAAGCTCATACACCATGATCAAGCTGGGTTTATTCCAGGAATGCAAGGGTTCTTCAGTATACACAAATCTACCAATGTGGTACACCATATTAACAAACTGGAAGATGAAAACCATATAATCATCTCAATAGGTGCAGAAAAAAGCCTTTGACGAAATTTAGCATCCATTTATGATTAAAACTCTTCCAAAAAATGGGCATAGAAGGAACATACCTCAACATACTAAAGGCCATATATGATAAGCCTAGAGCAAACACTGCTGCTGCTGCTACGTCCCATCAGTCGTGTCCAGCTCTGTGAAATCCCATAGATGGCAGCCCCACCAAGCTCCCCCACCCCTGGGATTCTCCAGGCAAGAATACTGGAGTGGCTTGCCATTTCCTTCTCCAGTGCATGGAAGTGAAAAGTAAAAGTGAAGTCGCTCAGTCATGTCCGACTCTTCGCGACCCATGGACTGCAGCCCACCAGGCTCCTCCATCCATGAGATTTCCCAGGCAAGAATACCAGAGTGGGGTGCCATTGCCTTCTCCACAGCAAACACTACCACTGGTGAAAAACTGAAAGCATTCCATGTACAATCAGGAACAAGACAAGGGTGTCCGCTTTCACCACTATTATTCAACATAGTTCTGGAAGTCCTAGTTACAGCAATTAGAGAAGAAAAAGAAATAAAAGGAATCCAGATTGGAGAAGAAGTAAAGCTCTCACTGTTTGCAGATGACATGATACTGTATGTAGAAAACCCTAAAGATAGTATCAGAAAATTGCTAGAGCTAATCAGCGAATTTAGCAAAGTTGCAGGATACAAAATCAATATACAGAAATCATTTGCATTTCTATATATTAACAATGAGAAATCAAAAGAGAAATTAAAGAATCAACCCCATTCACCACTGCAACAAAAGAATTAAATATCTAGGAATAAACTTACCTAAGGAGACAAAAGAACCGTACACAGAAAATTATAAGACACTAATGAAAGAAATCAAAGACAACATAAACAGATGGAGAGATATTACATGCTCCTAGGTAGGAAGAATCAATATTGTGAAAATGACTGTACTACCAAATGCAATCTATAGATTCAAGGTAATCCCTATCAAATTACCAATGACATCTTTCACAGAACTAGAAAAGAAAATTTCACAACTCATACGGAAACAAAAAAGACCCTGAGACCCTGAATAGCCAAAGCAGTCTTGAGAAAAAGAATGGAGCTGGAGGAATCAACCTTCCTGACTTCAGATTATACTACAAAGCTACAGTCATCAATACAGTATGGTACTGGCACAAAACCAGAACTATAGACCAATGGAACAAGCTAGAAAGCCCAGGAAGAAATCCATGCACCTATGAGTACCTTATTTTCGACAAAGAAGGCAAGAATATACAAAAGGCAAAGACAGCCTCTTCAATAAGTGGTGCTGGGAAAACTGGACAGCTACATGTAAAAGAATAAAATTAGAACACTTTTCTAACACCATACACAAAGACAAACTCAAAATGGATTAAAGATCTAAATGTAAGATCAGAAACTATAAAACTCTTAGTGGAAAACAGGCAGAATACTCAATGACATGAATCAAAGCAAGATCCTCTATGACCCACCTTCTAAAGTAATGGAAATAAAAACAAAAGTAAACAAGTGGGACCTTATTAAACTTAAAAGTTTTTGCACAGCAAAGGAAACTATAAGCAAGGTGAAAAGACAACCCTCAGAATGGAAGAAAACAATAGCAAATGAAACAAATGACAACGTATTAATTTCCAAAATATACAAGCAGGTCATACAACTCAATGCCAAAAAACAAACAGTCAAAAAGTGGGAAAAAGACTTAAACAGACATTTCTCCAAAGAAGACATACAGATGGCTAACAAACATGAATAGATGCTCAAATTGCTCATAGTTATTAGAAAAATGCAAATTAAAACTACAATAAGATATCACCTCACAACGGTCAGAATGGCCATCATCAAAAATTCTACAAACAATAAATGCTAGAGAGGATGTGGAGAAAAGGGAACGCTCTTGCACTGCTGGTGGGAATGTAAATTGATACAGCCCCTATGGAAATTCCTTTAAAAACTAGGAATAAAACCATCATATGAACCAGCATCCTACTCCTAGGCATTTACCCTAAGGAAACCAAAATTGAAAAAGACACATGTATCCCACTGTTCAATGCAGCACTATTTACAATAGCTAGAACATGGAAGCAACCTAGATGTTCATTGACAGATGAATGGATAAAGAAGTTTTGGTACATATTCACAATGGAATATTACTCAGCCATAAAAAGGAATGCGTTTGAGTGAGTTCTGATGAGGTGGATGAACCTAGAACCTATTATACAGAGTTAAGTGAGTCAGACAAAGATAAATATTATATTCTAATGCAAGAATACACAGAAGAACTGTACAAAAAGGTCTTCACAACCCAGATAATCACGATGGTGTGATTATCTGCTTTATTGACTATGCGAAAGTCTTTGACTGTGTGGATCACAATAACCTTTGGAAAATTCTGAAAGAGATGGGAATACCAGACCACCTAACCTGCCTCTTGAGAAACCTGTATGCAGGTCAACAAGCAACAATTAGAACTGGACATGGAACAACAGGCTGGTTCCAAATAGGAAAAGGAGTACGTCAAGGCTGTACATTGTCACCCTGCTTATTTAACTTATATGCAGAGTACATCATGAGAAACGCTGGGTTGGAAGAAACACAAGCTGGAATCAAGATTGCTGGGAGAAGTATCAATAACCTCAGATATGCAGATGACACCACCCTTATGGCAGAAAGTGAAGAGGAGCTAAAAGCTTCTTGATGAAAGTGAAAGAGGAGAGTGAAAAAGTTGGCCTAAAGCTCAACATTCGGATGTGAGAGTTGGACTGTGAAGAAGGCTGAGCACTGAAGAATTGATGCTTTTGAACTGTGGTGTTGGAGAAGACTCTTGAGAGTCCCTTGGACTGCAAGGAGATCCAACCAGTCCATTCTGAAGGAGATCAACCCTGGGATTTCTTTGGAAGGAATGATGCTAAAGCTGAATCTCCAGTACTTTGGCCACCACATGAGAAGGGTGATTCATTGGAAAAGACTCTGATGCTGGGATGGATTGGGGGCAGGAGGAGAAGCGGATGACTGAGGATGAGATGGCTGGTTGGCATCATGGACTTGATGGACGTGAGTCTGAGTGAACTGCGGGAGATGGTGATGAACAGGGAGGCCTAGTGTGCTGCAATTCATGGGGTCTCAAAGAGTCGGACATGACTGAGTGACTGAACTGAACTGATTGTGATCCACACAGTCAAAGGCTTTGGCATAGTCAATAAAGCAGAAATAGATGTTTTTCTGGAACTCTCTTGCTTTTTCCATGATCCAGCGGATGTTGGCAATTTGATCTCTGGTTCCTCTGCCTTTTCTAAAACCAGCTTGAACATCAGGGAGTTCACGGTTCATGTATTGCTGAAGCCTGGCTTGGAGAATTTTGAACATTACTTTACTAGCGAGATGAGTGCAATTGTGCAGTAGTTTGAGCATTCTTTGGCATTGCCTTTCTTTGGAATTGGAATTCTGACCTTTTCCAGTCCTGTGGCCACTGCTGAGTTTTCCAAATTTGCTGGCATATTGAGTGCAGCACTTTCACAGCATCATCTTTCAGGATTTGAAACAGCTCAATTGGAATTCCATCACCTCCATTAGCTTTGTTCATAGTGATGCTTTATAAGGCCCACTTGACTTCACATTCCAAGATGTCTGGCTCTAGATCAGTGATCACACCATTGTGATTATCTGGGTCATGAAGATCTTTTTTCTGTGTATTCTTGCCACCTCTTCTTACAATAAACTGTGGAAAGTTCTGAAAGAGATGGGAATACCAGACCACCTGACTTGCCTCTTGAGAAACCTATATGCAGGTCAGGAAGCAACAGTTAGCCTGGACATGGAACAACAGACTTGTTCCAAATAGGAGAAGGAGTATGTCAAGGCTGTATATTGTCACCCTGCTTATTTAAGTGATATAAAGAGTACCTCATGAGAAACGCTGGGCTGGAAGAAGCACAAGCTGGAATCAAGATTGCTGGGAGAAATATCAATAACCTCAAATGTGCAGATGACACCACCCTTATGGCAGAAAGTGAAGAGGAACTAAAAGCCTCTTGATGAAAGTGAAAGAGGAAAGTGAAAAAGTTGGCTTAAAGCTTAACATTCAGAAAATGAAGATCATGGCATCTGGTCCCATCATTTCATGGGAAATAGAAGGGGAAACAGTGGAAACAGTGTCAGATTTTATTTTGGGGGGCTCCAAAATCACTGCAGATGGTGACTGCACCATAAAATTAAAAGACGCTTACTCCTTGGAAGAAAAGTTATGACCAACCTAGATAGCATATTCAAAAGCAGAGATATTACTTTGCCAACAAAGGTGCCACTAGTCAAGGCTATGGTTTTTCCAGTAGTCATGTATGGATGTGAGAGTTGGACTGTGAAGAAAGCTGAGCACCAAAGAATTGATGCTTGTGAACTGTGGTGTTGGAGAAGACTCTTGAGTCCCTTGGACTGCAAGGAGATCCAACCAGTCCATTCTAAAGGAGATCAGCCCTGGGATTTCTTTGGAAGGAATGATGCTAAAGCTGAAACTCCAGTACTTAGGCCACCTCATGTGAAGAGTTGACTCATTGGACAAGACTCTGATGCTGGGAGGGATTGGGGGCAGGAAGAGAAGGGGACGACCGAGGATGAGATGGCTGGTTGGCATCATGGACTCGATGGATGTGAGTCTGAGTGAACTCCGGGGAGTTGATGATGGACAAGGAGGCCTGGCGTGCTGTGATTCATGGGGTCACAAAGAGTCAGACACGACTGAGGTACTGAACTGAACTGAATGCATATATATGGAATCTAGAAAAATGGTGCTGAAGAACTTATTTACAGGGCAGCAATGGAGAAACAAACAGAGAATAGACTTACGGACATGGGGAGAGGGGAGAGGAGGGTGAGATGTATGGAAAGAGTCACATGGGAACTTACATTACCATATGTAAAATAGATAGCCAATGGGAATTGGCTGCATGGCTCAGGGAATTGGCTGCATGGCTCAGGAAATCAAACAGGGCCTCTGTACCAATCTAGAGGAGTGGGATGGGTGGCAGATGGGAGGGAGGTTCAAATGGAGGGGATATACGTATACCTATGGCTGATTCATGTCGAGGTTTGACAGAAAACAATAATACTCTTTAAAGCAATTTTTATAGTTCACACACCCATTAGAATATTCTAGATCTAGATTTGGCTGATGGCTGCACAAGTGTGAATGATTTATAAATAAGCATCAAGTTCTATACTTAATATTTACTACACTCTACTGTACAATTACTTTAATACACTGTTTATTAAATGTTTCTGAGAGAATTTTTAAAAATATAAAGCAATTATAGTTCAATTAAAAAATTAATTAAAATAAAATAAAAACTGTAAGGTTCTGCTGTATGATGTAGGAGATCGTACCCAGTGTGCTGTGACTACCTAAAGATGGGGTGAGAGGTGGGAGGAAGGCTCAAGAGGGAGGGGATACATGCATGCCTATGACTGACTCATGTTGACGTATGGCAGAAACCAACACAATATTGTCAAGCAATGATCATCCAATTATAAATAAACAAAAAGTAAACTCAAACAAGAATACACTAATGTAGGAGGTTATGAAAGTAACCTACAGAAATTAATAGTCTTCTTGTGAACAGTCAATAAACAGTTACAATGTAAAATGGTAGAGAAAATCCCATATTTTTTTGTAAAAGTGACAAAGAAGACTATATACTTGAGAATCAACTTAATAACAAATGTACAAAACTTATTGAGAACAGCATTAAAACGCTCCTGATGGAAACAGCTTGACAGTTTCTTTAAAAGTTAAATGTGTACCTACCATATGATCATCTGGTTATTTACCCAAAAGAAATGAAGGCATGTCGATAAAAAGATGTGCACAGTGTTCTAGGCAGATTTACTTGTAATAGGAAAAAAAAAAATTGGAGACAACCCAAAGGTCCATTAATCCATTAATAGGTTAATGGATTAAAACTCTTTGGTACATCCATACGAAGAAACAGTAATCAGCAATTCAGGGAATAAACTACTAAAACAAGCCATGGCATAGATGAATCTCAAAATCATTTATGTTAAATCAAAAACAGGGAGAAATATTATTCCATCCAATAAAATTCTAGAATATAAAAACTAATCAGTAGTGGCCAAAAGGATATTAGTGGTTACCTGGGGACAAGAGGGAGGGGCTGGAAGGAGGGATTACAGAGAGCTGCATGGAAACTTTTAGGGATGATAAATATGCTCATTATCTTAACCATGGTGAGGGTTTCATGGTTATGAGATAAAAATACTTTTGAGTGTAGCACCTTTCATGAAGTCTCAGGTAGCACGTTGAAATCAGCACCATGCTCCAAGGTCATGACCTCCTCTTTGCACATTTTGGAGAAGAAAATTTATGACAAAGGTAAGAAGCTCACAGCCTTCCTGTTGAGAATCAGCAGACAGGTGGAGGTTCTCTGCCCAGAACCTTTTCAACAACTCCCCTTCCCCTGCCCCCACAGATTCCAGGCACTTCTGCTGTCTAAACTAGTGGCATCACAAAGAGGCAATGCTACGTATTAAACCCCTTCACTCATGGTCTCCAGTTCTCAAGACCACCTTGCAAAGAAGGTGTTATCTACTTTCTACTGCTAAGGGAACTGAGGCTCAGTCATTTTTAGTCACACAGCCAGTAAGGAAAGTTGTTGTTCAGTTGCTAAGTCTTGTCCAACTCTTTGTGATCCCATGGACTACAACATGCCAGATTCCCCTGTCTTTCACTATCTCTTGGAGTTTGCTCAGATTCATGTCCATTGAGTTGATGATGCTATCTAACCACCTCAACCTCTGCAGCCTCCTTCTCCTTTTGCCATCAATTTTTCCCAACATCAGGGTCTTGTCCAATGAGTTGGTCTTCTCATCAGGTGACTAAAGTATTGAACGTTCAGCAACAGCTCTTCTAATAAATATTCAGGGTTGATTTCCTTTAGGACTGAATGGTTTGATCTCCTTGCAGTTCAAGGGACTCTCCAGAGTCTTCTCCAGCACCAAAATATGAAAGCATCAGTTCTTCAGTGCTCAGTCTTCTTTATGGTCCAATTCTCACATCCATACATGACTACTGGAAAAATCATAGCTTTGACTGTACAGACTGGGAAAGCCCTAAGTGTGTACCCAGCTCAGATGTCTCTGCATCCTGAGGCTCTATTCCCCACAAGCAGTGGTTAAGAGCATGCGCTCTGGAGTCAGTCAGGCCTGGAGTTGGACATCCTCACTTGTTAACTATTTGAACTTGTGCAACATATTAACCTTTCCAAGATTCAGTATTCTTCTCTATAAAATGAGGACAATAATAATTCTTATCACATAGCTTTCTTTTAAGGATTAGAAGAGAGACTATATCTAAAATATTTCCTGAAACATGAAATAGCTCAAATAATGTTGGCTAGTATTACATAACAGTGGCCCCACTTCAATATTTAAGAAGGCTTGTAGCTATTCGGAAAGTCAGCTAAGTCAAAACGAGAGTGGATCCCAGAGTTGAACATACAAACATCCCAATATCAAAGGTCACATATTTTTCCTTTATATCCAGTTATTCCGAAATTTTCCTTCAATAAGATCTCACAGGCAAGAAGATCCCTTCTTTCCTGAAATTTTTTTGTATCACAAAATGTATTGCTTTTAGAGTCCCCAGACAGACCAGAATGGGTAATTATCATGCTGCCTTTTCTTTTCAAATGCTGCCTATGACCGCCTGCCTGGCTCACTAATGTCTGTTCCAGTCCAGGACTGGAAATAGCAGCCCTCAGTTAACAGCAGGAGCCAAAAATATCACATTCCCTCAGTGGAATAATTTAGTCACTTTAAACCAGATCCTTCTCTTCCTGTCCTTATTTTCAAAAGCAGTGTAGAATGTAGGTTGTTTTATTCCTTATACACAAATGAAGCATCCACATACAAATAAAGGAAGCATAACCCCTAATACTCATTTTTTCCATTCATATATGCAAAGAGTCAGACACAACTGAGCAACAACAACAACAAATTCAAATAATATGTATCCAATCCCTGTGTATCTAGCATGAATATATTTGGTGCTGGAAGCAACAGTAAATAAGCAGGGATGTGGTTCCTGCCCTCATATATCTCTGGTCTAGCAGAGACAAGATACTAAATCAGTATTTTTAAATAATTGTACAATTGCAGCTGGGGTAAGAGCTGAGAGGATAAATTGAGGGGCTCTGAGAGTGATGAATACGTCACTGATGTCATCCCTGAAAGTTGATATTTCTCCCTCTTTCACTGAGCTCAATGCAGAGGAGAAGCATCTGAGAGTGGGCAAGGACAACTTCAAGGGAAGAAACTGCCTGAACAAAATCACCAAGCAAGGTGACTAGAAGGGAAGTTTCACTTGATCAGATACAGTAACTCCAGCTGGCTCAACATCTCACTTTCCAAGGTCTATCCTGTTGATTCAGAGTCTGAAGAGCTGACAACCACGTTTCCCAGACTCCCTTGCAGCTAGAATTCTGGATGCAATTCAGAGCTCCCCTACTGGTTTTGCTCACAAAGGACATGAGTTTATAACTGAGTTAACCAGAAAGAAAGGAGTAAGGGACAAGCTGTCATTTTGCTGGAATTGATCTAGAGGGGATGGCAGAGCTCTGAGTCAGCAGTAGCAGCAGCTTCTTACTGATTCCCAGATCAAAACCACAGTACTGTGAGTATCAAACCAACTGTTGGGAAGAACTACCAAAGTAGCATATTCCCCAAAGTAGCAGACACTGTTTGGGCCCCATGCTTGTCCCTCAGCCCAGCTGTGATAGATGGTTCTGTGCAAGATGCTCACAGTCCATCTCAAGCACCCCAAGGGCATTTCTCTGTTTCTCTGCATCAGGGCTTTCTCCAAAGTCATGGGAAGGTTGCTCAGCCTTTAGAAATGCAACCCACAAGTTCTAAGATGTTAACAGTCCTGGGTCCTACCCTCAAGCAACAGGGAATGGGTGCCATGTATAAATGCTCTAGTTTCTTGTCTCTGAAGGTATCCTACTGAGGTGCATTCTACCAGTTCCTTCCAGAATCCCCAGAGGAATATCCAGTTGCCCATGGTGACAACCTGCCCATCATTTCACATGCTACTGACTCTCTTTCCTTCCGTGTTTTCCTACCCTCTATCCCTCATCCTGGCTTTCTGGGATAACCTTCCAAGTGAACTCTTTTCAGCTCTGCTTTTGGGGGAGCCAATAAGACATCCAGGTTACAGATGGAGTTGGATATAATTGCTCTCTCATTTGGCCACTTCTGCAGAATTTTTCTGGGAGTGGCTCTGGATACCCAGGCAAGAGCTGGTTCCCCCAGCACCAATGACAGTTCTGTAAGCAATAATTCCCTGCATCCAACTCCTTTTAATCAAAATCACTGGAGTGACTATGTAGGGTGCACTTGAACCCTGACTGCTACAACATGGCTTCCATGTTCTGAAAGTCCTCCCTCTGCCTGGCACTTGGAGAGGCAGAGTGGAGAGCTTCAAGTCTGACTTGCTTGATCCCACTGCCAGGGGAGCATTTCTCCGCAGCAGATCAACAAAACTGCAGCTATGGCGTCACCCTTCTTCAGATCTAATGTATATTATTATCATTCTAATTTGAAGTTTTTCTTTTTGCCCAGATAGCACCTATTTACTTATTAAAACATCCTTTAATTGCCTACTTATGGCTTCTGTGGTCAGGATAAGACCATCAGACAATATTAGCGCACAGGATAATTTTAAAGACATGAATATACAGCGGCTTATTCATGGTTCATGAACACACCCAGTTTATGTGTTTCTCCAAGAAATGCAATGATTTCAGTGGTTAAGACAAAATAACACTAGTGGTGAGGCATATGGCAGGTGGGGGTGAGGCAAAGTTTCTTTTTGCAAGTTAAAATGTTGAAAATACATAAAAATACAGTAAATATTATAATAAGCATCCAAAATTAACAAATGATATCATACTTCCTTCCAGTTTTAGTTACTTTTGTAAAGAAAAAGATACATAAAAATGTACAAACAAATTTGAAACCCCTATGTCATCCTCCCTATTCTAATTTATCTTCCTTCCCCAAATGCACCCTGTGTTATGAATTTTACATGGAACTTCCCAGTCTATATAGACATATTTGTTATAAGATGAATTAACAATATAAAATAACTTGTTTTTCTAATTTACATAAATGATGCATTATATTAATTCCTTTGCAACTTTCTTATTTTACTCAACATTGAAAATTTTATTTTTTATTCATATTGGAACAAACAGATCTATTTTATATTTTCTAACTGCTGTGAGTGATTATATTCATTTTTCCAATGATGGGCAAGTATTACTAGATTGTTCTAAATTCATGCTCTTAAAAACTTTGCTTTGATGACTACCCCTATATAGCCTTCCCTTAGAAACACCTGTGAACATTTCATTAGGAGATATACTTATAACTGGATGTGCAAAACACATTCTTTAGGGTCTGCACATGTTCAATTTTTTTAGGTGCTGCCAACCTCTTTTCCAAGGTGGCCACATATAACCCCCTCAACAGTATATGAAAGTTTTTGCTTCCTCCTACATTTGGGAACACTTGGTATTTTCAGAATTTTTAAATCCTGCCAAGTTTATGGGTGTAAAATGATATCTTATTTTGTTGTTTCATTTGCATCTCTGTGGCTTACTGGTAAGGCTGAGCATCTTGTCTTAATTTACATGTGAATATAAATTTTGGAAGGCCTTGCATCAGCTATATGTATGTTTCTCCTGTGTTGCCCATTTCCTCTCGACCCACAGAATGTGTGTATATGTGTGTTTTGCATACTAAGTCTATCATTATATATAGTATATCCATTGCATGTATGCGTCATCGCTCAATCATGCTCGACTCTTTGTGACCCCATGGGCTGTAGCCCACCAGACTCCTGTGTCCATGGGATTTTCCCAGCAAGAATACTGAAGTGGGCTGCCATTTTCTTCACCAGGGGATCTCCCCAACCCAGGAATTGAACCCACATCTCCTGCATTAGGGGCAGATTCTATACCCCTGAGCCACCAGGGAAGCCCACTATATCTATTTGCTATTTAACAAACTAGTGAGATAGCTTAAAAGAATAATTATTTATCATTGCTCACTAAATATGGGTCAACTGGGCAGTTTTGCTGGTCTGGGCCAGGCTCTGCTAATCTCAAATGGGTGAGCTCATGCATCTCGGTTGAGTGGTGGGCTGACTGGGAGATGGTTGCTCTAAGGTAGACTCAGGCACACACCTGGGCACTGCGTGGCTGCCCGCAGTGACAACAGGAGTAACTGGCAGAGGCCTCTCATTGTCGTAGGTTAGTCCTCTTTGATCATGGAGCACTGTCAGGCTTCCAGAATCACATAAGGCCTCTTAAGACAGTGTTCAAAGGTGGCATAGTGTCACTTCCAGAACATTCTCTTGGTCAAAGAATGTCACAAACTAACTCTGATTCAAGGGGTAAGGACACCTTTGATGGGAAGACAAGAGGAAGGGTAAAGAATAGAGCATACTATTCACATGCAATGTCCCTCTTTACCTCCAATAATGCTGAAATATTTAACACCCTTATTAATAGTGACTTACATATTTAACAGCACCTTATATTTTCCCTACAAAGCTCAAATTTATTGGATATCTCTATCTTCCAAATAGGGCTTCCCTGGTGGCTCAGTGGTAAAAAATCTGCCTACAATGCAAGAGACACGAGTTTGATCCCTGGATCAGGAAGATCTCCCGGAGAAGAAAATGGCAACCCAGTCCAGTATTCTTGCCCAGGAAATCCCATG
The DNA here is from genome assembly GCA_917880005.1 of Nanger dama. Lineage (NCBI taxonomy): Eukaryota > Metazoa > Chordata > Mammalia > Artiodactyla > Bovidae > Nanger > Nanger dama. The sequence goes on along the minus strand of CAKJTW010000074.1, from coordinate 1,891,472 downwards.
GACAGAGGAGCTTGGTGGTTGCAAAAGAGTCAGACATAACTTAGCAACTAAACCACATCTTCCAACTAGGAAAAGAAAGTTGGCGTGTTTTAAATCATTGTAACTGCCCCATTCCCATCTTTAATCTTATTAATGTCCAAAAATTTTACTTCCATCATTTTATTTAAATCCAAAAAGTGTCTGTGTGTACATGGGTAGATTTTACTTTGCACAGTTACTTACATATTTCATGAGTTTCTTGGTTCATGGTTTCTTCTTGCACCTTACTTCTCTCTTCCATGTCCATTTTCCTTTTTGATGAATTTTATCATTTTGTAGTTCTTTAAGCGCACACATGAGTCATAACTTTCTCTAATCTTTGCATGCCTGAAAATATCTATGCTTTTACTCTTGAGCAACTGTTTGATTTTCTATATAATTCTGGGGTGATAGCTATTTTATCTCTGTATTTTGGCAGAGGCTGGGACCCAAATTATGTGTATATAGATACAAATTACATATTTCAAAGTATAATATGTATTACTTCAATGTCAAATTTAAAATATATTATTTTTATGAAAAGAGTAGGTTTAATAATGAATTGATTAAAGGAAAATAATCAGTAAGGCAAAAATTATTTGACATTACTGGAAAAACCTAAGTATGAGAAACACTTTTTAAGCCATCCTAAATCCCCTCCTCCCTCACTCCTTCACCAGCAAGCTACCCTCACAAGGCCTCTGTGTGGATCAGCTAGCTGGACTCTAAGTTACAAATCTGAAAGAGGCAAAAGTTTAGAACTTCTCTTTCTACAGCCTTTGCAGAATTCCCCGACACTTTGCAAAAGTGCCACCTTTATCACTTTCAGTTTGGGGAAGTGCTAAGTGCAGGATCCATTTTAAAAGGAAGAAACTAGAAACAGCTGGTCACAGAGGCATGAGGGAACATCTGAGATGCCTTTGGAATCCCTGAGGGGCGAACTCCCATTGGCAAGAAAACTGAACCTTTGCTCCATCGATTTGATTTTTAGAGCTCCATTCTCCTTCTTCCCATCTGCTCTTTCAAAGAGCTTACAGTTCAGATGCAGCTCACAAGCCCACCCTCCCAGTGCTATTAAGTGAATCAGTGAGTGAAAACCTAATACCACATCTCCCCTGACACAGCCTTATGCTAAACTCGATACCCAGTCTTAAGCATTTCCTCTCAAAAGCCCATATGCTCCCATTACTGGACTGCACTTGTTTAGAGGCTAAGTCTAGCTAATGCCCAGAACACTGTACAGAGTCAGACTGAATTGGAGGCTCTACTCTCTTTGAGCTAGTTTTCCAGCAGTCAAGTCAAAGGGAGGGCAATTTGTCTCCCAGTTCCCAGACTTCAGGACTCCAGGGGAATACTGACTTCTCTTTAAACCTCATCCACAAATAGCAGGAGATGGGAAAACATTTTTGAAAACGAGAACATCCATTCTTACAACAGAGGAAAATGGGCATATTCGTACACTGCTGAAGGTATATAAATTCCCTTTCTAGAAAATTGTCAGGTACTAGGAGTTCTCTGCTGGTCCAGTGGTTAAGAATCCACCTTTCAATGCAGGAGACGTGGGGTTTGATCCCTGTTCAGGGAAGTAAGATTCCACAAGCTGCAGGGCAACTCAGCCAACACGCTGCACCTACTGAGCCCAGTACATCACAATGAAAGATCCCACATGATGCGCCTAAGACCTGATGCAGCTATACAAATAAATATCTTTTAGAAAAAGAAAATAGGTAATATTTTTAAATACACATCTTTCTCTCCCAGCATTTGTAATATTTTGAGAGACTCCGGTGTACAAGGAAAAACATATTCAAGGATATTTACAGAACAGTTATTTGTAATAGCAAAACACTGGAAACAACTTCATTCATCAATACAGAATCATGGAAAACTGTAATATCCATGCTATGAAATACTATGTAGCTCTTAAAAATAGAGAGATGTGTATGTGTTGAACTGGATAAATGTTCATGAAATGTTATTAAGAGGAGAAAAAGTATTAGGTGGAAAAAAAAAACAAGCTAGAGAGTAGTATGTAAAATATCATCTAATTACTCACTTAAAAAGAAAAACTGCATAGACAAATATGTAAATATACGCATGCACACACACACATGAAGAAGAAACATGTATGCATGAATGTAAAAATCGGAAAAACACCCCCACACACAAAAACTATTAACATTGGTTAGTTTGAAGGAAAGGAATTGTAGGGAGGATAAGAAAAACTATTAGTTTTCAAAATATCTTTCTTATTTTGTTTGACTTGTAATAAGCATACATTATTTTTATAATACAAAAATATAAGATTGGTTTCATTGAGCACAAAATATTCTGATCCTAAAATATAAATAGCTTAAATAATACTATCAACTCCATTATTCTTAAATTGAGTTTAAATCTTCAATTTAGTCACTCACCACTTCACCCAATGGGCACTGCTGCTACTGCTGCTAAGTCACTTCAGTTGTGTCTGACTCTGTGCGACCCCATAGACAGCAGCCCACCAGGCTCCCCCATCGCTGGGATTCTCCAGGCAAGAACACTGGAGTGGGTTGCCATATCCTTCTCCAATGCATGAAAGTGAAAGGGAAGTCACTCAGTCGTGTCCAACTCTTCACTACATCGAGTCAATCTATAAATGGTAATACCTGACTTGAATCAGGCACTGTGCTATATTCTAGGATACAGCAGGGAACAAAACAGACAGACATTGCCTTCATTGAACTTACAGTCTACAAGGTAGAACAGACATTAAACTAGTAAATGAAAGTGTTAGTGTCAGTTGCTCAGTTGTGTCCAATTCTTTGTGACCCCACAGATTGCAGCACTCCAGGCTCCTCTGTCCATGGGATTCTCCAGGTAAGAATCTTGGTTGGAATGGATAGCCATTTCTTTCTCCAGGAGATCTTCCCAACTCAGGGATCGAACCTGGGTCTCCTGCATTGCAGGCAGATTCTTAACCATCTGAGCCACCTGGGAAGCCTAAACTAGTAAAGCATATACATAAATTGTGACTAGGGCTACAAGCCAGAAATATGGGATATTGTGAGAGAATAGTTGGGTGGGCATGGGGCTGTTTGAACTGTGTGACCAAGGAAAGTCTCTCTGAGGACATATATAAACTGAGACCCAAGGTTGGGATGTAAGCCAAGAGTTTGCCAAGAGCTAGGATGAGCATCTGACCAACTCCATGGTGGATGGGATGGGAGTGAGGAGTTGTTTGTTTAGCATCTGCAGCAGGAAGGGACTGACCTACAAGGAACAAGAAGGCCAGAGGGTCTGCAACCTCCTAATCAAGGGAAGACGGAATGGCATGAGGTCGTGGAGAAGGGTGAGATACCACAGAGCTACACATGCTGTGAGGAGTTTGACTTCTGTTGTAAAGTACACAGAGGGACTTTCCTGGAAGTCCAGTGGTTTAGACTCTGCACTCCCAACGCAGGGGACCCGGGTTCCATCCGTGTTCAAGGCATTAGATCCCACATGCCACAGGTAAGACCTGGCATGGCCAAATAAATTCTTAAAATATAATAATAAAGTACACAGAAAAAGTTAATACATACAACTGCTATGATGGGATTTATGTTATGAGGCAGACACTGGAGAGCCAGTGATGACAACTCCCAACTCTGAAGATACCAGTAAAATGGTGGAGACGTTCAAACCAGGAACTATGGTGTATGGTGCTACGGCGTGTGGAGCTATGGCGTGTGGCGCTATGGCATGTGGATCTATGGCGTGTGGGGCTATGGCATGTGGGGCTATGGCTTGTGGGGCTAGGGGCGTGTGGCGCTATGGCGTGTGGCGCTATGGCGTGTGGGGCTATGGCGTGTGGAGCTATGGCATGTGGGGCTATGGGGTGTGGCTCTATGGCGTGTGGTGCTATGGCGTGTGGCGCTACGGCGTGTGGGGCTACGGCGTGTGGGGCTACGGTGTGTGGTGCTATGGCGTGTGTGGCTATGGCGTGTGGGGATATAGCATGTGGGGCTATGGCGTGTGGTCTATGGCGTGTGTGGCTATGGCATGTAGGGCTATGGCGTGTGGGGCTATGGCGTGTGGTGCTATGGCATGTGGTGCTATGGCGTGTGTGGCTATGACATGTGGGGCTATGGCATGTGGGGCTATGGTATGTGGTGCTATGGAGTGTGAGGCTATCACGTGTGGGGCTATCGCGTGTGGGTCTATGGCGTGTGGCGCTACGGCTTGTGGAGCTACGGCGTGTGGAGCTATTGCGTGTGGCGTTATGGCGTGTGGCGCTATGGCGTGTGGAGATATGGCGTGTGGTGCTATGGCGTGTGGAGCTATGGGGTGTGGGGCTATGGCGTGTGGTGTGTGGTGCTATGGCGTGTGGTGCTATGGCGTGTGGAGCTATGGCGTGTGGTGCTATGGTGTGTGTGGCTATGGCATGTGGGGCTATGGCGTGTGGTGTTATGGCGTGTGGGGCTATGGTGTGTGGGGCTATGGCGTGTGAAGCTATGGCATGTGGGGCTATGGCGTGTGGTGTGTGGCGCTATGGCGTGTGGTGCTATGGCGTGTGGAGCTATGGCGTGTGGGGCTATGGCGTGTGTGGCTATGGCATGTGTGGCTATGGTGTGTGGTGCTATGGCGTGTGTGGCTATGGCGTGTGGGGCTATGGTGTGTGGCACTATGGCGTGTCGAGCTATGGCGTGTGGGGCTATGGCGTGTCGAGCTATGGCGTGTGGGGCTACGGCGTGTGGGGCTATGGCGTGTGGGGCTATCGCGTGTGTGGCTATGGCGTGTGGGGCTATGGCATGTGGGGCTATGGCGTGTGGGGCTATGGCATGTGGTGCTATGGCGTGTCGAGCTATGGCGTGTGGGGCTATGGCGCGTGGCGTGTGGTGCTATGTCGTGTGGTGCTATGTCGTGTTGTGCTATGGCGTGTGGGGCTATGGCGTGTGTGGCTATGGCGTGTGGGGATATGGCGTGTGGCGCTATGGCGTGTGGAGCTATGGCATGTGGTGCTATGGCGTGTCGAGCTATGGCGTGTGGGGCTATGGCGCGTGGTGTGTGGGGCTATGGCGTGTGGGGCTATGGCGTGTGGGGCTATGGCGTGTGGGGCTATGGCGTGTGGGACTATGGCGTGTGTGGCTATGGCGTGTGGGGCTATGGCGTGTGGGGCTATGGCCTGTGTGGCTATGGCGTGTGGGGCTATGGCGTGTGGTGCTATGGCCTGTGTGGCTATGGCGTGTGGGGCTATGGCGTGTGTGGCTATGGCGTGTGTGGCTATGGCGTGTGGGGCTATGGCGTGTGGGGCTATGGCGTGTGGTGCTATGGCGTGTGGTGCTATGGCGTGTGGTGCTATGGCGTGTGGTGCTATGGCATGTGGGGCTATGGCGGTGTTGAGCTATGGCGTGTGGCGATATGGCGTGTGGAGCTCTGGCATGTGGCGCTATGGTGTATGGAGCTATGGCGTGTGGTGGTATGGTGTGCGGTGCTATGGTGTGTGCTGCTATGGCCTGTGGTGCTATGGTGTATGGAGCTATGGCGTGTGGTGCTATGGTGTGTTGTGCTAGAGTGTATGGTACTAAGAAATAGCAAAGAGGAGGAAAGAACTGCCTCTGCTTGGGGGAATCCAAAATGGCTCCAACAAAGAGATGACATTTGATATGGGTTTTAAAGGATAATTAAGAATTCACTGGCTGGGGCCAAGAAGGATAAGGATGCGAGTCAGGCAGAGCATTGTAGACAAAACAGTGCACAAGATATGGATGCCTACTGAGAAGAACTTTGAGGGAAATGATCCACACTCCATATTGCTAGAGAATACGGCACAGACAAAATGGAAACAGGAGGAAGGGGGACGCAAGACCTGTGCATGTGATCCTACTTGGGGGATTTACCCTATAGGACATATGGATTTTAAAACAGACATGTGTAATGATCAATTTTTACAACCATAAATTACATTTCAATCCACCACTTTATGAACTTCAAACTGTGCCAAAAGAGATAATTTTTAATTGGATTTACTCTCACATGGTAAATGTGTGTTTAACTCTATGAGAAGCTGCAAAGCAATTTTTCAGAGTATTTGTGTCATTTTTAATTCCCAGCAAGTATGAGAGTTCCATGGACTCCACTTCCTTGCCAACACTTGGTATTGTCACTCTTTGTAATTTTAGTCCCTTTCATGGTGTATAGACATATCTCACTTTAATTAATATTGAGCATCATTTCATATAAATTTTGCCCATTCAGATATTTTCTTTTGTAATACGCCTGTTCAAGACTTTCACCCATTTTTAACTGAAGTATTCATCATTTTATTATTAATGTGTAGGAGTCCTTAATTTATTATGGATTCTTCTGTTTCACATTTGGTCTAATTCCACACAGAAGAATAAAAAGAAAAATGAACTAGAAAATGAAGAAGCAGAAGAGAATGTATATGTCTAGATGCATATATCTCGTCTATGCCTGCCAATTTCCTGGGTAGACTTTGTTTGTTATTTAATTTTTGTACTATAGCAGACCTTGTAAATCAGTGTCATCAGTCTCATTGAATAAACGGGAAAGCTGGATCTCAGGGCAGCTGAGAGACTGGGCCAAGATCACCCAACTGGAAAGTCACAGAATCCAGGCTGCTAGAATCCATATATCGACCCCTGGGTGTTAAAAGGCTACGTCTCCAGATGAACCTCAGCTCTCTCAAGATCCTGGGGTCAGTGGGGTTAACAGAACCTCTGTGGGCCCCTCTGTAAAGAAAGCCATTGATTCCCAAGTCTCAGCTTTAACAGGAGGATATTTATCTGGTAATGGCCCTTTCAAATGAGGCCCAGGTCCAGCATCTTTCACCGAGGGACCACATTTCCGTCTGTACTGGCTTTCAAAGAGCAGCAGATCAATGCCTGTTACTCCCTCTGTGAATTTTCTGCCCTGAGGAAGTGGCCTCTAGTAGACCAGCGCTTCTCACCTTGCCATTAGCAGTAATAGGTGTCTGCAATCACATCCACGGAGGGAATCAGCCAGTCTTGTCCAACACATGAGCCTCCTGCGTGCTGTGTGGGAGCTGGAAGGGAAAGGGTCCAGTCAGATGCAACAGATGAGGAACTGATGATAAAGTCCTTTTCTTAAAACACAAATATAACCACATTCACCCTCATGTTTAATGGCTGCTCATCAGATACAGGGGCTTCCCTGGTAGCTCAGCAGTAAAGAATCCACCTGCCAATACAGGAGATGCAGGTTGTCCTTGGATCAGGAAGATCCCCTGGAGAAGGAAATGGAAACCCACTCCAGTATTCTTGCTTTGCAATCTTTTTCATCTATTTTGAGAAATCTGTCCATTTCCATTGCCATCACCTGCAATGCTTGCTGTTTGACAGGCAACCCTTTTGCATATATTATGGTAAAAAAATATGTAACACAGCATCATCTCTTGTAGATGTCTCTCTTTTAGAGACTCTCTTTTGGTCCTAGCTTTGCCAGTAAATATAGAATTGCTGTTATCCCGCCAATGAATATATGCTTCACTAATTTAAGACCTACTGCTCTGTTATCATGCCATTCTGTAGAGATAACAACTTTTCAACCTAATACCAAATCTTAGGGTATTCTTTTGTGCTTCTGAGTGCTCAGTTGTGTTCAGAAACCAACACAATATTGTAAAGCAATTATTCTCCAATTAAAAATAAATAATTTGTTTTTAAAAATGCACTGGTTCAGGGCCCTGGCCAACAACACTTCTGACTGGATGGCCCTTGGCCCTGGTGATTTGGGACCTCCTGGCTGCCACTCATCAAATGGTGTTGAAGCACCACTGCCTGTCCATCTCTCCTAGCTAACGAACACTACACACCCTCATCACAAAGCTTGCATCTGGCACACAGGAGGCTCCACAAGTGATGATGGACGTAAATTCAGGACTTCCCTAGTCCAGTGGTTAAGATGCTGTGCCTTCACTGCAGGAAGTCTGGGTCTGATCTCTGACTGGGGAACTAAGATCCCGCATGCCACACAATATAGAGAGGGGGAAAAAAAAAAGTGAACTTAGTTGAAATTTGCCCAGGATGGGGTTGTTCATCACCCAGACCTTGGGTGTTCAGGAGATAATCTTTGGAGGATCTGTTCCATGCCCTTTAGAAGGATCCACATGATTACTGGTGAGGAGGCAGGAAGAGCAGTCTCCAGTGGGTTCCCTGATGTCAGCCACAAAGGGGAACCCGGGAGAAGCAACAGGCTTCCACCACCTGTCCAATGAAAGCCTGAGCTGGGAGCACCCTTCAGAGAGTTGACCGATGTTAGGAGGGAGGAAACCATGGTCCAGAGGACATAGTTCTCAGCCTAAGGCCTCTCAGGAAGTTGAGGCAGAGCTGGGACCACTAGATCCCATCACTTGTATCATCCACTCCACCCTACAGACCCAGAGGCCTGGTTGCTGAGCCTTTTCAGCTGCAAAGACAAGAAACACAGCCGGTGGGTTCCTAAAAGTAGACTAGGAATTATAAAAAGACCACTTGCCTCAAAGAAGACGCTTCCTTTGGCCAGAAGCTTTCTTGCTACTTTTAGGAACAAGACAAATGAATCAGACAAAGTTAAAAATGACTTTGAGAGATATGCATAAGGAAAGTTCTGATGGAGTCTCCCAGGACAAGCTTACCAGCTAATAACCATAAAAATTCTGGCAGAATTCAATCATCCCTGTCATGAAAGACAGGTGATAAATCTGTGCTCAGAAAAGTAGGGCACTGGAACTGGAGGCAGCACCAAGTCTCATAAAAAAAAAAAAATAGCAAGGAGCAGCAGCTCACCCCAAGGCATCTAGATTTGTAATCAATTAAAGAAAAAAAAAAAGGACAAACCCTGGAACTAAAAGAAAACAATCAAGAAATCTCTAAAGGCAGGAGGGGGTAGGGGAGACTGTGAAAACAAAATATTAACATTACTGCATCCCTACTTTGTGTTGAAAACTTTACATGCATTATTTATTTATCTTTGTGGAGTTCTATGAGTCATTATGCCCATTTCACAGATGAAGAAATTAAGGTTCAAAGAGTAAAATGTCTCGCTTTTGGTTTCAAAGCACGTCAGTGGTGATATCAGTTAGAGGTTGGTCAGGCAAAGTGAAAACAGTCTAGGTGTTTTAAGCTGAAAAAGATTAGCTGTGTTAACCCTAAGTAGACATCAGAAGCTTACAAAACTGTTGTTGGACCCCACAAAGTTAAAGTCAAGGCAGTGTAGGATGGATCTGCCCATCATTAGCTTTCAGGTTTGCCATTGCAGCTGGGTATATCCACCCAAAAATGAGGATAACTCAGGAAGGCACTGTCAAGATGGTGCCTCTGCCCAAGCTCCAAACTGGAAACAATTGTTAGGGAACTAGAGAAGTTGCTGCAAAGAATTTTACTTCTACCGAAACTGCTGCCAGCAAAAGCAAGCTGGATTCTATTCCCTTCTTCCTTCTATGTCGCAGGGACACTCATTTCACTGCAAGAACCTAAGCCATATCTGGAACCACGCTGTTGTTCAGTCGCTCAGTCATGTCCAACTCTTTGTGACCCCATAGGCTGCAGCACGCCAGTCTTCCCTGTCCATCACCAATTCCCAGAGCTTGCTCAAACTCATATCCATAGAGTCAGTGAGGCCATCCAACCATCTCATCCTCTGTCGTCCCCTTCTCCTCCTGTCTTCAATCTTTCCCAGCATCAGGGTCTTTTCTAATGAGTCAGCTCTTCGTATCAGATGGCCAAAGTATTGGAGCTTCAGCATCGTTCCAGTGAATACTCAGGGTTGATTTCTTTTAGGACTGGCTAGTTTGATCTCCTTGCAGTCGAAGGGACTCTGGTCTTCTCCAACACCACAGTTCAAAAGCATCAGTTCTTCAGTGCTCAGCCTTTCTTATGGTCCAACTCTCACATCCGTACATGACTCCTGGAAAAACCATACCCTTGACTAGAAGGCTGTTTGTCAGTTGGAACCATGCCAGCAGGCAAAAAAAGGAAATATAGCTCCCAGTCTTCTAATCGCTACAATACAAGAAAGAGACAGAAAGGCAGGGAAATGGTGCTGGGGGCCCACAAATAAAATCCAGGGAAGCAGAGGAGCTGGAAACCACTCAGCTCTGTCTGACTCCAACACTTGCATGTTTCCCACCATCCATTCTTCTACCTTGAGGAAGATAGAAAACAAATTTAAAGTAAGTTAAAGAGAAATGCTGGGCTGGAAGAAGCACAAGCTGGAATCAAGATTGCTGAGAGAAATATCAATAACCTCAGATATGCAGATGACACCACCCTTATGGCAGAAAGTGAAGAGGAACTAAAAAGCCTGTTGATGAAAGTGAAAGAGGAGAGTGAAAAAGTTGACTTAAAGCTCAACATTCAGAAAACGAAGATCATGGCATCTGGTCCATCACTTCATGGGAAATAGATGGGAAACAGTGGAAACAGTGACAGACTTTATTTTGGGGGCTCCAAAATCACTGCAGATGGAGACTGCAGCCATGAAATTAAAAGATGCTTACTCCTTGGAAGGAAAGTTATGACCAACCTAGATAGTATGTTGAAAAGCAGAGATGTTACTTTGCCAACAAAGGTCTGTCTAGTCAAGGCTATGGTTTTTCCTGTGGTCATGTATGGATGTGAGAGTTGGACTGTGAAGAAAGCTGAGTGCTGAAGAATTGATGCTTGTGAACTGTGGTGTTGGAGAAGACTCTTGAGAGTCCCTTGGACTGCAAGGAGATCCAACAAGCCCATTCTAAAGGAGATCAGCCTTGCTTTGGAAGGAATGATGCTAAAGCTGAAACTTTAGTACTTTGGCCACCTCACGCGAAGAGTTGACTCATTGGAAAAGACTCTGATGCTGGGAGAGGTTGAGGGCAGGAGGAGAAGGGGACGACAGAAGATGAGATGGCTGAATGGCATCACTGACTCAATGGACGTGAGTCTGAGTGAACTCCGGGAGTTGGTGATGGACAGGGAGGTCTGGCGTGCTGCGATTCATGGGGTTGCAAAGAGTCGGACACAACTGAGCGACTGAACTGAACTGAACTGAAAAGTTATTATAGATGACAAGCAGCATTTGCATACTGCTTTCAAAAGAATAAACAGGAGTAAAGAGTTAAGTACTTCCTTCAATATTTAAATGAAATAGTAGAACTACTTATTGCCAGGAAAATCAATCTATCCTAAGTTAGTTGAAAAGAGTTTATGGATCATTATGATTTATTGATATATTAATATATGTGATGTTATTTTCAGAAATCACTGAATCCCAAACTCATGTACATGGAGAAACAACAAAAAAATCTTGCAATATACTAACAACAACAAATCTGAAAGGCACCCAAGCTTAGAAAGTGATGTGTTTTTTGCTTTTTTTTGCTGAACTGAATCTATTAAAGTGCTATAGAAGCAGATATCATTAGTGCACGCAAAACTCAAGTCTCAAAATGCATCATGTCTACAAAACAAGACGAGATCTGTATGTTTTGCTAGCAAACCTTTAAAAACACATAGCATTGGGAATTCCCGGCAATCCAGTGGCTAGGACTCAGTGGTTTCACTGCTGGGGCTCTGGGTTCAATTCCTGGTCAGAGAGCTAAGATCCTGCAAGCTGTGCAGTGTAGCCAATGATAATAATAATAAATTAAAATCATAGCACTGACAAAAATGTATTGCTTTTTCAACTGCTTGTGAATTAGGGGAAATATTTAAGCAGGTTGAACCAATGAAATGAGTGGCAAATAAGGTACAATATTTTATGAAACTAGAAACTTGGTTGAGCTCCATAAAAGACGAGGATTTTGGGTAGCCAGTGGGAAGTTGCTGGTACACTGACCTTGTTCCTTTGTGACACAGATCACAGGGGGAAATGTAGGTGTTATTCTGGAAAGGGGTTCCTCATCAAAGCTTATGATGTGATTTTACGTGCACGATTTCATTTGAAATTCACAACCACCCTCCAAAGGACAAGACTATATTATTCCTGCTCCATATCACAGGAGGCATGAGTATGGAGTTAAGTCTTTGAGGACATTTAGTCGGCCTTGGTACTACCTTGTGTTAACATAGGGTCCTCTGGAATTTCATCCCAGCTTCTCTATTTCCTGGATGTGTGACCTTGGTCCAACATGTCACTTTTCTGGAACATTGTGCTAACATATTTATTTATCTGACAGAATTGTCATGAGGACCGTCCATGTCAACCCATTAATTAATCATCTATTTTGCACTATATGCTAGATTATAAGAAAATCATGCCTGTGAGGAATAAACTTGGATAAAGTAAAAACAGCTACATAAGAACAAACCATTAGCATATCAATATATTTTCCTGATATTTGCCTCTTATTCTGTCTGTTTGTTGCTAAGTTGTGTCCAACTCTTACAACCCCATGGACAGTAGCCTACCAGGCTCCTCTGTCCATAGGATTCTCTAAGCAAGAATACTGGAGTGGGTTGCCATTCCCTTCTCCAGAAGAATCTAGCCTCTTATTAATAAAAGCCAAATAAAGGGGGGAAATTTAACTCCCTGTTCCAACTGATTTAATTCCTGTTGACTACAACCATAGAAAAAGAGAGTGGGCTCTGTCATGAAGAAAATGAAAATATGATGAGAAGACAAAACATGAGCAGGGAAATTGCCTCTGGCCCTCTTTTCCTCTAAACCTTTCCAGGGCCTATCGTGGATGTATTAGTCAGGGTTTTCTAGAGAAACAGAACAAGTAAGACATGTGTGTGTGTGTGTGTGTGTGTGTGTGTGTGTGTGCACGTGCATGCATGTGTGTGTGTATGTGTGTGTGTGTGTGTACATTCTTTAGTCACTAAGTCGTGGACAACTCTGCAGCCCCAAAGACTGTAGCCTGCCAGGCTTCTCTGTCCATGGGATTTTCCCAGCAAGCATACTACAGTGGGTTGCCATTTTCTTCTCCAGAAGATCTTCCTTGTCCAGGGATCAAACACGTGTCTCCAGCATTGGCAGGTGGGATTTTTAAAAAGGAATCAAAAATTTTGACCGTGATAAATCCCCTTGCATTAGCATTAGTCTAAAAATTATCTATACCTTTCCCCTTTCGCCAATGAGAAACTTTAGTCATGACCTCACCGCCAGTTAGTGGTACAAGCCTGATGAGATCTCTTGTCTCCCGAATCCCAGTCCATTGCTCTCCACATTTTGAGGCAAGCACATGCACTTATAGCACATTATTCGTGAGCTTCCCTCATTCTTATGTCTTGGGATTTCTCTCAAGATGCAGTGATTTGCAGTTCAAAACCATTAATACAAAACAGAGATTTTATTAAAGAGTAAATCTGTTTACTAAATGTGTGTGTTAGTTGCTCAGTCATGTCCAACTCTTTGCAAACCCATGGACTGTAGCCTACTAGGCTCCTCTGTCCATGGGATCCTCCAGGAAAGAATACTGGAGTGGGTTACCATTCTCTTCTCCATGGGCTCTTCCTGACCCAGGGATCGAACCCAGATCTCTTGCATTGCAGGTGGATCCTTTACCATCTGAGTCACAAATAGATTATCATAAATAAATAGAATTATTAAAGGCCTTAAAAGAATTTACTTTAATACTGCAGTCAACCATTGCTCTGGGCTTCCCTGGTGGTTCAGTGGTAAAGAATCCGCCTGCCAATGCAAGAGACACAGGTTCAGCGGGGTCACAAGGAATCGACTCGACTGAAGTGGCTGAGAACAAACACACAGCCATTTCTCCAGTCCCTTGAAAGCGAGCAGTTAGGGCCAAAGACCAAAGGGCCAGAACAAACAATCAGCAAAGGCATAAATCTGGGCTCTGTTTAGTCTTCTCTTGTGAGGGATAATCACGTGCTCATTGAAGTGAGACAGTATGAGTCAGTTATGTGTTGGCTAAGCACAACCACTATTTAGAAATTCAGAAGTTACAGTAAAAACATGTGTGGAAATTTCAACATGTCATCATTTACTTCTGAGGCTAATGAGTACTATGGGGATAATCATTTCATATGAAGAAAATCACCATCTTACCTTCAGCAATAAATAATGGACTGCGTACACAGGAGTGACCCTCATTTTGCCCAGTCTGCCAAGGACTAAGAGCTCCTTGAACATGGTACTCTGGGTGCTAAAAGTCTCTGTTCCTGGAACACGTTGGTCACTGCATGTGTGTACCTACTATGTGCTAGGCATCATGAGGATGTGCAGAGAGAAGTGAAATATGATCATTTCCCTTAAAAATTACAATAATGCTGAAGGTATTTTTAACCTTAATGTGTCTCTATCTTTGTATCTCCAAGTATATGACCTTCTCTCTCATCACCCAAAGGCATCTGCGTTGGCAAGGAAGTAGAGGGAAAGTGTGTGATCAGGACACTTCCAGCAGAAATGCAAAGAGATGGAAAGCACATTTGGTATTTAGCTTTTGAATACTAAAATAGAACTTCCAAGACAATACTTTAAAAGCCATACTTTACCAAGATATAGTATCTCTTCTTCAAGCACCAGTGAACATATAAAGAACCAGACTTGGCTGAAGTGAACACTGGGTTTTTCCTAAGCAAGGCACAGATAGTGCTCAGGATCTGACAGGACCGATGTCCCAGCTGACGGACATGGAAGCTGGTCATCCTTCTGACCCAGTGGAGGAAGAAGACTGAGGCAGGGGAGCAAGCAATCAGAAACATATGCAACGGATTCTACCTCCCGAATTTCAAAATGGAGGACTCGATAGCTTGAAGGCGTTGCAGGTGCCCCTGGTGTCCCATCCAGCCCCTCCTCAAAGTGGAGCTGTTACATCGATTAGGCTGGTGAATCAGCACGGTGAGGCAGAGAAGCTGCTCAAACTGGTGCTCCTGAGCCTCCTTCGGGCCCGCCCCACCCTCAGTCTGGAATGGACCCCGAGGTCTCTGCATTCTTGGCAGGGAAGTTGGAAGGTAAGAGCACCGACTGCCCCAGGGGACCTCACAAAGTCAAGAGGCAAAGTGGCAGAAGCATTTGGACCCTGGGGATGTGCTGGGGGCAGGAGTCAGGGCATGTAGCATAGGAGACAGAGAGAGAGAGGAAGAAGGAGGAAATAAACCCTAAGTTCACCAGCTGCACCTCAAGGTCAGCAGTACAGGTGACCTGGAAACCAATCCAGATCATTGAGAAAGCACGTCTGTCCACAGATCCTCCCTAGGGCCACAAAGACAGACGTCCCGCTCCCCTACTAGATGCCATCTTTGGGAGGGAAGGAGGTAAACACTGAATAACTGAGCATTTACTGAAATGGAATGTTTGAAAACAAAATTTATTTTTTATTTTAAAATTTTTTCACGCTTTTTACTTTGTATTGGGGTATAGCCTCCCTGGTGGCTCAAATGGTAAAGAATACTGACAATTTAGGAGACCCAGATTTGACCCCTAGGTCAGGAAGATCCCCTGAAGAAGGGAATGGCTACCCACTCCAGTATTTTTGCCTGGAGAATGCCATGAACAGAGGAACCTGATGGGCTCCTCGTGGTCCATGGGGTGGCAAAGAGTCAGACACGATTGAGCAACTAACACTTTCACTGTCACATAGCCAACTAACAATGTTGTAATAGTTTCAGGTGGACGGCAAAGGGACACAGCCATACATATGTAAGTATCCATTCTCAACCAAACTCCCCTCCCATCCAGACTGCCACCTAACATTGAGCAGAGTTCCCTGTGCTGCACAGTAGGTCTTGTTGGTTATCCATTTTAAATATAGCAGTGTGGACAGGTGCATCCCGAACTCCCTAACTATCTCTTCCTCCCGCCCTTCCCCCAGCAACCATACAAAAAGAGGTTATTTAAACCTGAGGAGACTTATATACAGCTTATCAGCAAACAAAATTCTTTCTACCCCCATCTCACTGTCTCCTCTCTCTCCCAACCTCCTATCCTGTTCCGTGGGGGGCTCATGTGTGGTGGGGGCTCATGAAGTTTTCATCAGTGATTGGAAACAAGGTAACTCCTTTTTTTACACACAATGTATAAGAAATGGTATGAAATTTTCTTTGACCCAGCCTCACAATGTGTAGGCTAGAAAAGATCACAAAGGGAACGTGAACAAATTGCAACGGCGGGATTTTTAAAGGCGGATCATTTCACTACCTGTTGGGTGTGGCTTGAAAATAAGGGTGTAGGACAGGGATGTTTTAATTGAGGAAGATTCCTGAAAACCTCATCGTGTCACTTCAGAGATCCGGTTGTGCTGCAGTGACCAGCAACCGCCACATTTCAGCAGCCAGAACCACAATGTGGACTTTCGGGGTGGTCCAGTGGTTAAGAATCCCCCTGCCAACGTAGGGGACACAGGTTCGATCCCTGGTCTTAGCAGATTTCACATGCTGCAGGGCAACGGAGCCCATGAGCCACAGCTACTGAGCCCGAGTGTTGCAAGAAGAGAAGCCATCGCAAGGAGCAGCAGCGCACTCCGACCAGGAGCAGTCCCCACTCGCCGCAGTTAGAAAAAGCCCAAGTGCAGCAACAAAGACGCAGGGCAGCCAAAAATAAATAAGCAATTTTTAAAAGAAATACAAATTCACATATATATATAAACCCACCAATGTTTATCTGCTGCTCTCACTGTGCGACTGTTGTGGGTTGGTGGGTCTATGCTCGCCGTACTGCTTCAATGTGTGCTCAGCCGCCAAGTCTTGTCCAACTCTTTTGCAACTCCATGGACAACCCGCCAGGCTCCTCTGTCCATGGGATTTTCCCAGCAGGGATACTGGAGTGGGTTGCCATTTCCTCCTCCAACTGCTTCAGGAACCCAGACTTATGGGACAGCCACAGTCTGGAACTCTGAAAGTCACTGCAAAGAGAAAAAGAGCTCAGAAGGGTCTCAAAGTTGAAATTTTATGCTTCAGCCCTGAGTGCTAGCATCCGCTTGTCCTCACAGCTCACATGGGGCTCTAACCCCGTTGCTCTACCCAGTGAAAAGGAGGCCAGGGAGCTTAACACTACCTTGTGGGCAGAAATATCTGGCAAACCACATGTAAGGTGAGACTTTGTTATTTCCTTATATGATGTTTTTTCAACATCACATGATTCAAAGCCAAATTGGCTGCACATATAAGCTTAGTAATCGGCTAAAGTTTTAATTAGCAAACAGTTAAGTCTTCTTCCTCCTTAATTCTGTCTCTGCTTTCATTAGAATAAGTGTATCCTCCAGGAAGCTCCTCAGGCAACACTCCCTCTCCCCTCTCAGCCTGATCTGCCCAAACATGTCAGAAGTCCCCCAGTGGACAATGCTTAGGCTCAAGCTAGGACTACCTTTATCTTCAGCTCAGTCGCTCAGTCACGTCTGCAACCCCATGAACTGTAGCCCGCCAGGCTCTTCTGCCTATGGGATTTCCTAGGCAAGAATACTGGAGTGGGTTGCCACTTTCTTCTCCAGGGCATCTTCCCAGCCCAGGGATCAAACTCAAGTCCCTTGCATCTCCTGCATTGGCAGGTGGATTTTTACCACCAACCGCCACCTGGGAAGCCACCACCCACCCTTTTATCTTAGTTCTTAGTAATTTTTATTGTTCCACTTGATAACAGTAATAAAGTACATTATTTTTTTTCTAAAGTACTATATAAATTACATCATGCCTAGAAAGGAAAAAGCCTCGTATATACAACATTCTGGAAGAGGCCCCATGCTTTTCCTCACCTGAACACAAGAATCACGACTGAAATTTTTAGAGCAGGTCTATCCAGTCTGTAATTTGGAGGGGACCTATAACTTAAGATGTTATTAGTAACCCAGATAATAGTTGGGTGCTCAGAGATTAATGTAAAATGGATTCAAAGCCCTTCTTTAAGGTCAGTGGAAGCCCAGCCCTCTTTGTTATTTCTCTACCTTTCCAGAGCTTTCTCCCTTGAGCCCGTCTAGTCAGTGTCTGTATCTGCATTTGCCATCACTGTATCAACCCGTGTGACTCATATTTAACCCCTTATCCAGTTTCCATGGACTTCCCTGGTGGCTCAGAAGGGAAAGTATCTGCCTACAATGCGGGAAACCCTGACTTAATCCCTGGGTTGGGAAGATCTCCTGGAAAAGGAAATGGTAACCCACTCCAGTATTCTTGCCTGGAAAATCCCATGGATGGAGGAACCTGGTATGATACAGTCCATGGGGTCACAAAGAGTTGGACATGACTGAGCAACTTCACTTTTCTGGTTTCTGTAAAACATCTACTCCTGGGAATTCGCTGGTGGACCAGGGGCTAAAACTCCACTCTCCCAATGCAGGGGGCCCAGGTCCAATCCCTGGTCAGGGAACTAGAACCCAGATGCTGCAACTAAGAGTCTGCAAGCCGCAACGAAGACCCAGTGCAGCCAGATAAATGAATACTGTCTTTAAAAAGATGCCTACTCCCAGCAGACACTTGTGACTTTAAATTTTAAATTATATTAAGTATCGTTAACTTTTCAATTAATTTTATTGGAGTATAGTTGATTTACAATGTTGTGTTAGTTTCTGCTATACAGCAGAGTGGATCAGTTGTACATGTACATATACGCACTCTTTTTAGATTCTATTCCCAAAAGATCATTGCAGGGTCTTGAGTAGAGTTAAATATCATTAACTTTTCAATAAATTTGCTATTAACTGCAGTAATAAATAAAGATGATTTAAACCCACTGAATGTTTGTGACTCACAAGGATAAGCCAGGATCGGAATAGACCACTGTCAGTGTTCCTTGGCTGCCTTAAAATATCACAGACTGAATGGTTTAAACAACAGAAATGCATTTCTCACAGCTTTGTTGGTAAGACCAGGATCGGGTTGCGGCCATGGTCAGTTTACAGTGAGAGCTCTCTCCCTGGTTTCCAGGCGACCACCTCTTCACTGTGTCCTCATACGGCCTTTCCTCTTTGCCCACAACAGTGGGAAACATGGGTTGATACCAACCAGCACTTTCCCCTAAACCTGCTTGTCATCCCATTTCGCCACAGGGTGGCAGTATTGGAGATTGTTGGTGCTTCCTTCCAGCAGCTAAAGCAGTGAGAAAACAACGCAATATTTAAAACACAGCCAGTACCTGATAACCAGCTTCCAGAGCTCAATCACAGTAAATAGTCTCTCATAAAGCAGAGCCTGCCAGGAATACTTGATTTGCTTTACAGCCAAGCTTTACCTGATAAAGTCATTGAGTCACTTACTAGTTCCAGAGCAGAGCTCTCGAGGAGGGAAGAAAAGATTTCTGCAGATAACAAGAAGCTGTGGTAGGAATAAAGAAGAAACTGGAGGGGATGCAAACATTAAAATGAAAGCTCTGACATGAAAATTGTGGCCAATAACAAGGAAAAATGAGAATCAGAAATCTTAGCCCATTAGACGGAGAGAATGGACCGGTGGCTGCCAGTGGGAAGGCAGGGGGTGAGGGTTGGACTGGGCCTTTAGGATTAGCAGATGCCAACTGGTATACATAGAATGGGTAAATGACAAGATCCTACTGCACAGCACAGGGAACTGTATTTAATATCCTGTGATAAACCATAATGGAAAAGAACATGGAAAAAATGCGTATGTAAGTATATATTACTGTGTGTATACATATAAAACTGAATGTGTGTGTGTGTGTGTGTGTATGTACGTGTACATGCTTACTCAGTTGTGTCCAACTCTTTACGACCCCATGGACTGTAGCCCACCAGGCTCCTCTATCCATGGAATTTTCCAGGCAAGAATACTGGAGTGGATTGCCATTGCCTTCTCCAGGGAATCTTCCCAATCTAGGGGTCAAGCCTGTGCCTCCTGCATCTCCTGGATTACAGGCAGATTCTTTACTGCTGAGCCACCAGGGAAGCCCAATTCAACTATGTTTCCATTTTTTTTTTTAAATGGGGGAGGACTTCCCTGGCAGTTCACTGGTAAAGATTCTGGTTAAGACTCTTCTAATGCAAAGGGCACAGGCTTGATCATCGGTCAGGAAACTGAAATCCCATGTGCTGCATGTTGTGGCCAAAAAATTAAAAATAAAATTTAAAAAAATGTTTTAAATTTTAAATAAATCTAATCCCATTATGTTTGAGAATCAACCTGTAATAAAATCCAGCCTCAAAAGACCTCTTTAGTATATGGAGTCAGATATGCTGCAAATTGTATCATTTGTTCTCTGTGAATTAAGCCAACAAATATTTACTGAGCATCTCCCGTGCACCAGGCAAAGGGCTGGAAACATGGGACAAGGTAAAAAGAAGAGCAGGATTGTCTACAGCACTGAGGAAGCATCCAGGGAGGACAAGGAAGGCTTCTCCTGGGAGGTGACTTGTTAATTGAGCCCAGGGAGGTTGGCCTGGCCTAATGAGCCGAGGGCGGTGGGGCAGAGGGAGGGGCCTTGGAGAGGCGTGAGAGAGGCAGGAAAATAATCCAGACGGAAAGGGGTGTGAATAGCAACATCCTATTCAGAAGACAGGTGAGACCGTGATAGGGCAAGGGTCCAGAAAAGCAAGCAGCACTGCGTTTGCCAGGACAGCTTGAACGCTGTGGGTGGTAGAAATCACCTAAGGCTTTCAAGCGAAGGATAAGACTCTACTGGTGATATTTAGAGAGGCCCCTCTAAACACTCCAGAGGGTGGGCTGGGGGAGAGAGCGAAAAAGCTGGACAGGCCAGTTAGGGGGTGTTTGTCCTGCCTCAAGTGGCCCACAGTGACTTCGACAATGAGAATGGAAAAAAGGTGCAGATGCAAGGATCTACAGGAAGCCAGTAGAATGCAAAAGGAGCAGATGCCTGAGTGACTCTGTTTTCTAGCTCGGGAAGCGGAAGGAGAAGGCAGAGGAAGGGCAAAGAAGACAAATCCAACTGTTAGGAGCAGAGACTCACCCAAACTGGGCCACGTGAGCGGATGAACGTTGTGAACTTGACCAGGATAAAGCTAGAGCTTGTACAGCGAAGGACCTCCTTGCCCAGAGAAAGATTTGTCACCTGCCCCAGCTCCTGGGGGGTAACCTCTGAGCCCTTGGAACATCCTACCTGAAAGTCTTTATTTACCTGGGGGCCTTGGCCCTTGCCTGCTAGTCTGTGCGGATGATGTAATTTGGGATGGGGGTCCTTGGGTCATGGGGTGCCAACTTGATCTCAGGAAGGAGACTAAGGTCAGCCGCAAGGCTGTCAAGCATGCGTAGGTGACCAAGGTCACTGTGGGCCACTTGACCCCAATAAAAACTCTGAGAACAAGGCTCAGGGGGCTCCTCTGGTTCAAAATACTCTGTGAATGTTGCCACGTCCTTACTGGGAAAGTCAGTGCTGCTCCCAGGAGTCCACAGGCAGTGAATGTCATGCCTGGAACTTCTCTGTGCCTCTCCTCTTGACCACTTCCGACCACTATCCATTCGCTGTGGACTTCCCTGATGGCTCAGTGGTAAAGAATCTGCCTGCCAATGTGGGAGACACAGGACACTCGAGTTTGATTCCTGGAGATCCCCTTGAGGAAGAAATGGCAACCCACTCCAGTATTCTTGCCTGGGAAATTCCATGAACAGAGGATCCTGGAGGGCAATCGTCCATGGAGTCACAAAGACTTTCACACAACTGAGCATGAAAACCCACTCTAATAACCAGTTCTGTAAATCACATTGGCTGACTGTGCTTCCAACGTCCCACCCATAGAAACAAAGAGCCTTACCTGTAGCATCCCTGAAAACTCTACTGGTTCTGACCATTTCTTTACACTCTGAACGTAACCGGCCATTTGGCTTCTTGGCATACAATATCTCCCTGTCCCTCCATGCCACTCAGGAGCCATTGGATATGAAGTCACTCGTGCCTTTTGTACAGTCAAGACCTAGAAGGGAAGATGGCCAAGTTACTGAGGTGGGGAAAAGCTGACCTGATTTACCCAACCGCCTCTGCCCGCTATTACTTTTCCAGCCTTGTGACAAAGACAGTTTCTCTAGCCCAGTGATTTTCTTTGCCTCCAGGTTCAACGAAACAAAAGAATTTTCCTTAGGCTAACTACATCAGGGACGGATTTGGATTCCAGACAGATCTTCCGCACACACATGGCTCCATTTGAAAGACTTGCCTATTGTTTTTGGAAGCCCTAGGAAAATGAAGCATATGTTCAACTTTTTTTTTAATAGTCTCGTGAAAATGAGTCAGTTTATAGTGTGTTTTGAACTGAGTTCTGCATTCCTGTGGGCTTATAGCTCTTGAAACTGGTTAAAACCTACCTCCAGAGAGGTTGAGTAACTTGAGAAATTCTGATGCTGACTTCTTAAAAGAAAACAACAAACCAGAGTCAGTTCCATCCTGACAGACCGCGGGGACCTTCCCAAGCGCAGTGCTCTGCCCTTCGCGCGCCCTGTGTCAGCCACTGCTGGGTCAGCTGGAAACAGAGGAGCCGGGGCTCCTCACACATCCCTGTCTCTATGTGGTCTACCTGCCTAACACATAGCTCCACAACTCCAGGCCATGAGTGCCCAACATGCATGTCCCAAAGGAGCAGGGCCAGACAGGAGTTCACTATATTGCCTTTTAGGGCCCAGCCTCAGAGGCCATGTGGGATCAGTTCAGCCATAATCTTAAAAAGTGCTGCCTGCCCTATTGGCAAATGAAGAGTGCCAGCAGCCACCACCTTCACCCCTGCGGCGAGCAGGAGCGAGCCCAGAATGGAAATACGGGCCGCCACTGCCAAGTCACCAACCACTGTTTTTTGTTTTGTTTTGTTTTGTTTTGTTTTGTTTAACTAGCAGTAATCTTTTGATGTTAAGGGACATAATACATATATATTTAATACATAACACATCATCTAAAATGTTAATTTCCTTTCTTCTTTCCCATTATTTGTCCAAGTCACTATAAATAGTGTATTTTTCCTAATCTTTGCTTTGTTATTTAAGCTCAATGTTACTGCAAATGTATTTTTGCATTCTGTATTTTATTGAGTATGTGTCATAATGACTTTGTTATAAACATGATTTATAACAAATTCTTCATAAACATAACTTTCATGGTTGTGCAGCACTCCAGCTAGTGGACATAGGATAACTAACTGTTGTTGGTAATTAGTACATTTCACCTATACTTATATATGTGTGCTAAATGGCTTCAGTTGTATCCAACTATTCACAAGCCCTTGGGCTGTAGCCCCTCAGGCTTCTCTGTCCACGGGACTTTCCAGGCAAGAATACTGGAGTGGATGGCCATGTCCTCCTCCTCCAGGAGATCTTTCAGATGCGGGATCGAACCAATGTCTCTTACATCTCCTGCACTGACAGGCAGGGGTCTTTACCGCTAGCGCCACCTGGGAAGCCCATACTTAAATAGAGAGAAGACTATTTTGTGAATAAGATTTTCATTTGGTTATTCATTTTGTATTTTCAGAATAGAAATCATTGTACCAAAGAGTAAAAATGACTTAAGGCCATCGATACATAATGCCAAATTCCTTTCCAGTATTTTATTTTTCTATATGTTTCACAACTAAGGTTTTGTTTGTTACTTCTAAAAAATTGTCAGCTGCTTAAGGACAGAAGTTGATATATACTGTACCCTTTCTCCTATCACAGTGCCTGACTGCAGAGTATTTTTAATAAATATTTATGTAATTAATAAAAATGATATCATGTCAAAATGATATCATGTCTATTCACATTCTTATTAGCATGAAAATGCCCATGTATTTCATTACATTCTTTTTATAATAGAATATATGGAATAAACCGAAACTAGTGGGAGAGGAGTTGGTGGATCCAGAAGACAGATTTCTAAATACATGTCATGACCTTTCTAGAAACTCCTGGGCGATTTCGAAACTCATAAGAGCTAGCAGAACCCAAGTTTCTGACTTTTCTTTCAGTATTTTCCCTTCCTAACTTTCATGCACATTGGTTAAAGCGCACATTTAAAAGTCTTTGACTATTAACAAAAGCAAGAGCTTTCTACAAGATGTTTGTATCAGTCTGTATTGCTGTGTAACAAACAACCTGAAAACTTAGTAACTTTAAAAAGCAAGCATTTATTAAGTTCATGATGTTTCAAGTCAATAAGGGTTAGCCTGGGCTGAGCTGGGCAGCTCACCTAGTCTAGACCACACTTACTCACAAATCTGCAGACAGTTACCTTGTAAGCTCCTGGCA
Organism: Nanger dama; assembly: GCA_917880005.1. NCBI lineage: Eukaryota > Metazoa > Chordata > Mammalia > Artiodactyla > Bovidae > Nanger > Nanger dama. Next base: position 1,867,422 of record CAKJTW010000074.1, on the reverse strand, counting down.
TGGCTAGAGGTTGGCTAATGGAGGATGGCCCCCCTCACCCTCCAGCAGGACAGCCCAAGCTTGGTTATGTGGCATCTGGAAAGATTTCAAGAAATAGAGAGTGGAAGCCTGCATCGCCTCTTGTGGCCTCAGCTCACAGCTGGCACACCATCACTTCCAGGGCTTTCTATTGGCCAAACCATGTCACAAGGCCAAGCCAGATTCAAGAGGTGAGGGAACAGACACCTTACCTCTTAGACAAAGAAACTGCAAGCCACAGTGGACCAGAAGTGGGTGCCAAGAAAGGATAGAATGAAGGATTTAGCCATTTTGCAATTGATCATTGTTTCCCTAAGTGGTAGAATAAATCAGTCGTCCAGGTGGATTACTTAATCTTGTCCAGTGGGAACTCAAGATTATTGACCTTCAGTAATTTAGATAGTGCTCCCAGAGATTATTTAAAACAGAGTTGCCTTGGCTACTTTTTGTGCAATCAGCACTGTAGGTGTGATGAGCAAGGACTATCAGTTTGGAAGCTTAGCTAACAGGGAAGCTGGTAGTGCCAACCACCCTCTGAATGTCTCCAGCTCTGTGTCCTCAACACAGAAGAAGTTGCTCATCTCCTAGCTTTCAGTGAATAGAAGCCACAATCTCATTCATTTCTAAACGGTGCTGCACTGTACACGTGTGAAGGGTTGGGATGGGGGTAAAATTAGAACAGACACTGTCACCAGTTCATTTTCACCTACCCTGGTTCAGTAAGGCTCTGCAGCAACATGAATAACCTGGATTTGTGCCGAGAGCTCGCAGCATCCTCTGACGGGCGCAGCTTTCCTCACTGTAATTTGGGATCTGTGAGACATGCTTTCAGGAGGCAGAGGGAGACAAATCCATCACCACATCCTGCAAATTCTATTTGCTGTAAATTCCTCCGATGGAAAATCACATCAATCCCTTCACAGTGAAAGTTTGGTTTTAAAGTACGGGCCACTAGAACCTTAATTATTACTGGCTTCACTGGTGGTTCAGACAGTAAAGAATCTGCCTGCAATGCAGGAGACCGGGGTTCAATCCCTGGGTCAAGGAAGATCCTCCAGAGTGCTATCCACTCCAGCATTCTTGCCTGGAGAATTCCATGGACAGAGGAGACTGATGGGCTGCAGTCCATGGTGTCACAAAGACTGAGACATGACTGAGCAACTAACAAGTATCATAACAATTATATAACACATTCTATAATTTGTATGTGTACATATTATGTATATTTCTTTATTGGGAGACCAACCCATTTCTTTCACAGTGAGAAATCTGCTTTAAAATATAAACCACCAGGACTTTAATTATTGTTCATTTATTATAATTATCATCATACTAATTATACAATATATTACAGTTATATATTTCTATATACACTATAATAATAATATATTCCTATACGTAGTATGTATATATTATATAGTGAACACTTGAACAACATAGGGGTTAGGAGGCCAACCCTCATGCAGTTGAAAATCTGTGTACAACTTTTGACTCCCCCAAAACTTAACTACTAATAGCCCGCTGTCGACCAGAAACCTTACCAGTAACATAAACAGTTTACTAACACATGCTTTGTATGGTATAGGTATTATATACTGTATTCTTACAATAAAGCAAGCTAGAGAAAAGAAAACGGTATCAAGAAAATCATAAAGAAGAGAAAATATGTTTACAGTGCTGTGACCCCCAGGGTCACTAAGATCCCCTGGTGAATGGAATGGCAACCCCCTCCAGTATTCCTGCCTGGAGAAGTCTATGGACAGAGGAGCCTGGCGGAATACAGTGTGTGGGGTCCCCCAAAGTCAGACGCAACTGAAGGGACCTCACACAGCATAGCACAGCGTTATGTTTATAGACACTGCAAGTTTACATCACCTGTTTCAAGATGAATTGTCTATCAGTATCGTCCTATGTGATACAAAACACTGTAGGTGTTGTATGTCTATATTATACGTTTTACTAACATTAGACATCAAAATAAAAAGATAATATGAATAAGAAACTCATATTTATTTACAAGTATAACAATTCATACATTGATAACAAAGAAGCAGAAATGTGACTATTTTATAGAAGTTTAGGGTAATCGGTAACCAAATCCCACTGGCCTCCAAAGTCAAATTCCCTGGGGGTTCTCAGTCCCTTTGCCAGATCCCCAGGTTGGGAAATCTGTTGTGGGTCCTAGACGTTTCTTAACAGTGTGAGAATTTATTTGGTATAATTGTTCTGCAGTTTATGGGTCATCCGCTTGGCAGATTTATGGTGGGGCTAATGGCAACCTCCTCCAAGACAGCTTATGCCACTCGCTGGGTGACCCAGGTCTGCTGCAGCCAGAACCCCAGTCCCTGCGGCAGGCCCCTGCTGACCCATCCCAGGAGACACTCGAACACTCAAAGGCAGGTCCGGCTCAGTCTCTGTGGGGTCCCTGGGTCCTGGTGCACCCAAGGTCTCATTTGAGCCCTCCAAGCATCTCTGGCAGGTATGGGCTCTGATTCTAAATGTGATTATGCCCCTCCTACCTCTATTGTCTTGTTGGGGCTTCTCTTTTGCCCTTGGACGTGGGAGAGATATATATATATATATATATATTGGTGGGATCCAACATTCCATTCTCCTGTTGGTGGTTGCTCAGCAGGGAGCTGCAATTTTGTAGTTCTCGCAGGAGAAGATTAGCACATGTGCAGGGGACGATGCTTTGTGAACATAAAGCTGAAGTTGGCTTTCTTCTGTGCCTAAGCTTCCATACTGCTATTTCAGGTCCTAAAAGATGATGCTGTGAAAGTGCTGCACTCAATATGCCAGCAAATTTGGAAAACTCAGCAGTGGCCACAGGACTGGAAAAGGTCAGTTTTCTTTCCAATCCCAAAGAAAGGCAATGCCAAAGAATGCTCAAACCACCACACAATTGCCCTCATCTCACACGCTAGTAAAGTAATGCTCAAAATTTTCCAAGCCAGGTTTCAACGGTACGTGAACCGTGAACTTCCAGATGTTCAAGCTGGATTTAGAAAAGGCAGAGGAACCAGAGAGCAAATTGCCAACATCCGCTGGATCATTGAAAAAGCAAGAGAGTTCCAGAAGAACATCTACTTCTGCTTTATTGACTATGCCAAAGCCTTTGACTCTGTGGATCACAGCAAACTGGAAAATTCTTCAAAAGATGGGACTATCAGATCACCTTATCTGCCTCCTGAGAAATCTGTATGCAAGTCAAGAAGCAACAGTTAGAACCAGACATAGAACAATGGACTGGTTCCAAATTGGGAAAGGAGTACATCAAGGCTGTATATTGTCACCCTGTTTATTTAACTTCTATGCAGAGCACATCATGCGAAATGCCAGGCTGGATAAAGCACAAACTCGAATGAAGATTTCTGGGAGAAATATCAATAACCTCAGATATGCAGATGACACCTCCCTTATGGCAGAAACCAAAGAGGAACTGAAAAGCCTCTTGGTAAAAGCGAAAGAGAGTGAAAAAGCAGGCTTAAAACTCATCATTCAAAAAACAAGGATAGTGGCATCCTGTCCAGTCACTTCATGGCAAATAGATGGGGAAACAATGGAAACGGTGATAGACTATTTTCTTGGGCTCCAAAATCACTGCAGATGGTGACTGCAGCCATGAAATTAAAAGATGCTTCCTCCTTGGAAGAAAGTGATGACCAACCTAGACAGTGTATTAAAAAGCACAGACATTACTTTGCTGACAAAGGTCTGTTTAGTCAAAGCTACGGTTTTTCCAGTGGTCATGTATGGATGTGAAAGCTGAGCACTGAAGAACTGATGCTTTTGACTGTGGTGTTGGAGAAGACTCTTGAGAGTCCCTTGGACTACAAGGAGATCCAATCAGTCAATCCTAAAGGAAATCAATCCTGAATATTCATTGGAAGGACTAACGCTGAAGCTGAAATTCTAATACTTTGGTCACCTGATGCGAAGAACTGACTCCTTTGAAAAGACCCTGATGCTTGGAAAGATTGAAGGCAGGAGAAGAAGGGGATGACAGAGGAGACGATGGTTGGATGGCATCACCGATGTGATAACCATGAGTTTGAGAAATCTCTGGGAGTTGGTGATGGACAAGGAAGCCTGGCATCCTGCAGTCCATGGGGTCACAAAGAGTTGGACGTGACTGAGCGACTGAAATGAACTGAGGGTAATTAATATAATTGCTTCACAAGAGCCTGGCCTGTTCACTAATGAATGTGCATGCATGCTCAGTTGCTCAGTCGTGTCCAACTCTTTGCAACCCCATGGACTGCAGCCTACCAGGATCCTCTGTCCATGGGATTTCCCAGGCAAGAATCCTGGAGTGGGCTGCCATTTCTTTCTCCTGACCCAGGGATCAAACCCATATCTCCTGCGTCTCCTGCACTGCCAGGAGGAGTCTTTACTACTGAGCCACCTGGGAAGCCCACACTAACGAATGCATCATTATAAAAGTCTTATGGCATACAGTGTTAAGAATCATATTCATACTACTGTATCAGAAACATTTTTTAATCACTTGTGATATTAGGATGATAACAGTTTTTCCAATTGAGAGAGAGAGAGGCATATCCTATGGTAATATATCAATACTTGTTTGAAAGCAAAGTTATGAAACAATGTGATAATTTTAAGCAATGTGTTACTAACACATTACTAATTTTATTTTAAATATCACTTTATACCTACGTAAGGATAAGCTAGCATCTACATTCATGTTTGTGTGGGCTCAGTCACTTCAGTCATGTGGGACTCTTTGCAGCGTCATGGACAGTAGCCCCCAGGCTCCTCTGTCCATGGGATTCTCCAGGCAAGAATACTGGAGTGGGTTGCCATGCCCTCCTCCAGGGGATCTTCCTGACCCAGGGATCAAACCCTGGTGGATTCTCTACCACTAGCGCCACCTGGGAAGCCCACATTCATGACACATCTTTTTCTTAATTTTTTTAAAAATATTTCTGGGCTATGCAGTTTTGTGAGTTATTTCAAATTATCTCAAAAAACAAGTTCTCATATAAGCGGACCCTCAAAATTCAAACCCATTTTTTCAAGAGTCAATTGTATATAATTGTTATAGAATATTATAAAACATATTTTAATTACTAATTGACATATCATTAATTCTATTGTATAATAATTTGATAATAATGAATTTTTAAAGGACAAAATATAGGAAGCATTGGACATCAAGCAACAAAGAACACTGATGCCTGAGAGATGGGAAACAAGTGACGTGAGCACCCCCAAATTCCTCCAGACACAGACTTCGCTACAGCACAGGTTCTGTTCTTGACTGGTGATGTCTGACCCGGGGCAGAGAAGGCCAGTGACATCAGTAACAGCCCTCAATCATGTATTTCCCATTCCTGGGTCTCGTAAAATTTTTGAGCTTCCCTACCTTCTTTCAGACTCTTACTTCCAGGATGTCTCCCTTTATCTTGGACAAAGCTCAAAGCATTTTGCATTCATACTATCATCTGTTTCTCATAATTATCCAGTACATCAGCTACTCATCTTCAACTTCAGCTAACAGAAATGTCGATTTAAAATGGCTTAATCAATAAAGCAATTTTTTCCCTGGATGCCAAAATGTCTGGAGGTAAGGCAGCTTCACAAATGGATAATTCAGTCACTCAGCATCCTCAAAGGCCTAGGACCTTCCCATGTTTCTCCTCTGTCACCCTCTGCTGGTCAACCTTGGACCTCATGGTCCAACCTGGCTGCCACAAGTCCAGACACAGCATGTGAATACAAAATGTTCCCCAAGAGCAACAGCCTTCCCGAGGCCTTTTCTAGATCCCCGCATCTGACTTCAGGGCCAGTGCTGTTTTCACCATTCCAAGCAGACTTTCAGGTGATCCTGCCTGGGTGATGGCTAATGACTTCGGTGATCTGTTGACTTCCTTTCAGCAGGGAATTTAACATAGCAATTACGGGGTTGACTTCTCCTGTGGAGGAAGTTTAAATTTAGCTTCTACCTGCAATTTTCCTCTGTAACTCTGGAGCAAAAACACTAATCACGTCACCTAGTTTGGGGATAAACTAATTATCTGTTATTGCTGCTGCAGTTGCTAGGACATACCTAATTATTGGCCTTGAGGAATCTGTACTTTGTTCAGACCGTGACAGCAAGCCCAGCATGGTGGGACGGGTCTTCAAGCTGGCTGTCCCTGGTGAAAGAGAAATAGTCACCCTTGTTCAAGCTGGGAATTTATTCTGATGACAAAGCAGTATTCTTGTGCCCTGCTGTAATGTAAAACCAAGCAAAAACAAAAACAAAATGGATTAAATAATTAAAAGCCTATCAGAACCCAACTGTTAGAGCCCACACTTGGGAGATGATGTAAATGTTATGGCTTAGTGGACAAGAACAAGGACTCTTGCACAGAGTTTGAATCCTGGCTCTGGTCTTTATCAGTTACAAGATCTTGGGCAAGTTGATTAACTTTTCTATGCCTTGCTTTCCTCATCTGTGAAATAGGATCAGCAAATAATGACATTGTATCTATTTGACAGAGTATGTAAATCACTTAGAACTGTCCATGGCACATAGTAAGTGCTAGATATTATCATTACTCCATTATGTTATCTCACTGATGTGAATGTTTTTTTTTGCTTGTAAAGTTTGCTTTTAATGTCCTAATTATTTTAACTTGCTCTTATCTTTTTCATGAAAACAAGATGGAAGATCTTCCAGAACAAGAAAAAAAAATAAACATTGTAGATGACTTAGAAATACAATATTATGAAGTTCAATTAGAATTATATGAGGTTAAATTTGAGATATTAAAATATGAAGAAATATTGCTTGTTACACAGTTGGACTCCATTAAAAGACTTATAAAAGGTAAAATTTATATTTCAATGTATATCATGGTATGTTTAAATTACACATTCAAAGAAATACAGACCATGATATGAATGTTTTTAACATCTCTATAGGGCTTGCAAGGTGGCAAAGTGCAGGAGACGCAAGAGATGGGGGTTCGATCCCTGGGTCAGCAAGATCCCCTGGGATAGGAAATGGCAACCCATTCCAGTATCTTGCTTGGAAGATTCCATGGACAGAGGAACCTGGGGTTCCATACAGTTCATGAATCGCAAGGAGTCAGACACGACAGACACAACCAAGTATGCACGCAACCACACCCTAGAGATATTACATGGGGGATAGGAGATGACTGGGAAGCACTCAATTAGTGGTTGTAAAAGCCAGTCTCCTAGGAGGAGACAGAAGCCAAATGAGAAAGTGACCTAGCAGATCATCCGGGCAAGCTGGCCCTCCTGCCTCACTGCCCTTGGACACGGGTTCTTCCCCTCACCACCTCTGTTTTGAGTCCATCATTCCTCGGATCACATCCTTCAGTGGTTCCCATTACGCAGAGGGTCAAATGCAGGCTCCAGGCAATTTGCAAAGGACCTGGCTATGATCACCCCTCCTGCCTCATCTCCCACTGCCCCTCCCCTGCTCACTCTGGTCCAGGGCCTGTGGCCTTCCTTCTCTTCTTTCTATATGGTCAAGTTCATTCCATCTCAGGAGCTTTGTTTGCCCTGTTGCCTCTTCCCACAATCCTCTCATGACTGACTCTCTCTGATTGTTTAGAACCCAGGTTCAACATCACCTCTTTAAATATCCCTTTCCTGGCCACACACTCTTAAATAACCATTAGTCACTAGATAATGGATAGCTTTGTTTTAACCAAGAACAAAGCAAATGTCCTTAATACCACTGAACTGTATGTTTAAAAATGGTTAGGAAGATAAATATTATGTTTTGTGCATTTTACCACAATTAAAACAAGACTTTTTAAAAGACTGTAACTTCCATCTCCTTTACTCCTTCTCTCTCTTTGCCTCTTTTTCTGGCTCTGAGAAGTTAGCTCCCACGTCATGAGCTGCCCTGCGGACAGCTCAGCATGGTAAGAAACTGAGGCCCTCCAGCCAACAGCCTGGGAGGAATTGATTCTTGACAACCTTAGAAGCAGATCCACCCTTATTTGAGAAACCCCTTAATTGCAGCCTATGAGAGATCCTGAGGCTGAGGACCCAGTTTCACCACATCCAAATTCCTGACCACAGAAACTGAGATCACTAGTGTTGGTCTTTTTATGCCACTAAGTTGTATGAATGAAGAATGCTGCTCGCCATATCAGCAAACAAAGGATGCTGCGGCCATCAAGCCATCAGTCACTACCTGCAGTCCCCCAGCGAGCCCAAGGCCTCACTCAGGATGCCAAGCCCTCACCCACTGCAGTCACCCCCAACAGTGCACCCTGAAAAGAACAGACTACCAGCCCTAGAGAGCTAAGGTGCTCATCAAAGGAATGATTTCAGTGAGCCCAGGCTCTTGCGTCTTCCCATATACAGAAATGTGCTAAAATTCATTAACTTGTGATGTCTGTTTTTTCTGTAATTATCAGTAGTCTTTTAATGTTTTAACTACCTGGTCTTTGTTGCAAAAACTTGTATAAACCTTGGCCCCTCCCTTTCCTTTTTGGCGCTTTCCCTCAGAGCTATCTGGAGAGGCTATGTCCAGAGCTTAAGTCCTCTGTCTGTCCACTGAATAAAACATAATTCTCTACTTTTAGTTTGTAGATTTTTTTTTTTCAGTCAAGATCAGGAAGCGAGAAGATGGGGGAAATTACTGAGTCTCTTGGAAGATGAAAAAAAGGTTGCTTTATCTTCAAGTTTTTACTCATTCACCATGTTGGTTTGTTTTGTTTTGTTTTGTTTTAAGAAAGTATGGCAGAAGGGGTAAGAACTCTATTTCTGCCCAGTTAGTGTGAGAAAGCTCTAACCTTGAGTCCTGGGCTTTGCTGCTGTGCAAGTTGTGCATAAGCTTTGCTGCCTGCTGTGCCAGTCAGGCACTCTCCCAAAGCTTCAGTGTCTTCATGTGTACAGTGAGAGTTAATGATGGCTTTGATTGCACAAGGCCGTGTAAGGAATAAAGAGAATCATGGAGAGTGCTTAGACAGTTCAGGCTCCTCATCTGGAAATGGGAATTAAAAACAGTACAAACCTCTGGGGATGAGGTTAGGTCATGTATCCTTGGTCTAGCACCTGCCGCAGAGAAGGGGCCTACAGTGGGCTGAATGGTGGCCCTGCGAAACACAGGTCCACCCAGAATGTATGGATAAGGCATTATTCAGGAAAAGGGGTTCTGTAGATACAATTAAATTAAGGGTTTCAAGATGAGATTATCTAGGGTTAGGGAGATACCGAAGTCCAGTGACAGGTTTGGTTTTGCATATTTTTTTGGTGAAGTTGCTATTTTATATTTTTGGGGCCTCTCATTTTATTTTTAACATGTATATGGTTGTTTGTATGAGGTTTGGGGTTTTTTTTTAATTTTTATTGGAGTTTAGTTGATTTACAATGTTGTTAGTTTCAGGTATACAGCAAAGTGATTCAGCTATTCATATATATATATAAAACAAAAATGTTTTTAGGTTATCTTTCCATATATATGCCATTGTAGAGTACTGAGTAGAGTTTCCTGTGTTATACAGGAGGTCATTATTAGTTATCTATTTTAGATACAGTTGTGTGTATATATCAGTCCCAATCTCCCAATTTATCCCTCCCTCCTCTTACCCCCTGGTAACCATAAGTTTGTTTTCTACATCTGTAACTATTTCTTTTTTGTAAAAAAGTTCATGTGTAATTTTTTTTTAAGATTCCACATAAAGCAATATCATGACATTTGCCTTTCTATGTGTCCTTTTAAGTATGTATATATTTGGCTGCAGTGAGTCTTAGCTGAAGCAGGCAAGATCTTCATTTCTACTCGTGGGCTTCTCTAGTTGTTGCACGCAGGCCCAGTAGCTGCCCGAGACGTGTGAGATCTTAGTTCCCTGACCAAGGATCGAACTCACATCTCTGCACTGGAAGGAAGATTGTTAACCATTGGATCACCAGGGAGGTTCCTCTAGATGTCCTTTTAAGAGAAGAGAAGGCGAGAAGATGCACAGAGGAGAAGGCTGTGTAAAGGCACAAGCAAAGATCAAAGGTACACAGCCCCAATCCTAGGGACACCTGGAGCCACCAGCAGCTGGAAGATTCAAAGCAGGATCCTTCCCTATAAGCTTTAGAGGGAACATGGCCCTACCAATACCTTGATTTAAGACTTCTGGCCTCCAGAACTGTGTTGCTGCTGCTGCTAAGTCTCTTTAGTCATGTCCGACTCTGTGTGACCCCATAGACGGCAGCCCACCAGGCTCTCGTCCCTGGGATTCTCCGGGCAAGAACACTGGGAGTGGGTTGCCATTTCCTTCTCCAATGCAAGAAAGTGAAAAGTGAAAGTGAAGTCGCTCAGTAGTGTCTGACTCTTGGTGACCCCACAGACTGCAGCCTACCAGGCTCCTCCGTCCATGGGATTTTCCAGGCATGAGTACTGGAGTGGGTTGCCAATTGCCAGAACTATGAGAGAGCACATTTCTGTTCTTTTAAGCCATCGAGTCTAGGGGTAGTTTGTTATGGCATCCTTAGGAAAAAAATAAAGGGCTTAATAGATGTACACTATTGCTACAACCTCCTACCTTTCTTTGCTCCCCAAGAGTTGGATGACCTTCTCTTGTTTAAGGAAGACAAACTTCGGTGTGCTGCCCAGGCCGGGACACAAAAACCAAGGTCCATCGGGAAGGACCCAGGTCCGTGCTCCTGCCTTGCCTCTGACCCCTCCTGCCAGGCAGGGGCTCCAGCCCTGTTGCCTTTGTGCCAGGGTCCCCGAGGCTGGCAGCACACCCTGAGATTCCATGCCGCTGCATGAAGCGCATCACTGTCAGCGAGATCCCAGATTGTTTTGTCACATACACTTTGCAATATGACAAGTAGGCGTCCAAAATATGCTCCAGGAGAGGGGAGCAAGAAATTTTCCAAAAGCCTACTTGGCAGCCCAAGCCACTCTGCTGAACTGAGCGCCAGTCTCGTCCCTGGCGTCCCTCCTCCTGCCATGTGATGCTGTGTCACTGGGGATAGGGAGTGCCAACTGAGTGCCACCAGGAAGAGAAAAGCCTGCTCTCAGTGGCAATGGAAGCATCAGCTTGAGTCTGTTGGCAGTTTGGGGATTTTTCTAGATGACGTCATAATAATAGCTCTGCTCCTATAATCATAAAAATGACAGTAATCGATAGCTATTAGGTACCTTCCTGTGTGAGGCTTGGCACTAAGACATGGGTGTGCTCTTCCTTCTTTAATCTTCAGGATAATTGTACGAGGTGGGAATTATTATTATCATCTCCCTGTTGGAGAAGCAAACTGAGGAAGACTAACTTGAAACAATTTGCTCAGGATTCCATTTCTAGGAAGTGGCAGAAGAAAGGTTCTAACTCTCATCAGCTCCTCTATAAAGCTGGAGATGGGAGGCCTGTGCAGTCACTTTGTTCAGTCACTTTCCATCATATTCTACAGTTTGTTAGAATAAGGACCAGAGTACCCTCACTCCCACAGAACGTGATTTCTTAAAACTTTTCACTGGAGTATAGTTTCTTTTCAATGTTCTGTTAGTTCCCACTGTACAGCAAAGTGAATCAGCTATATGCTTACATATACCCACTCATTATTGGATTTCCTTCTCATTTAGGTCACCGCAGAGCACTGAGCAGAGTTCCCTGTGTTATATAGTCGGTTCTCATATCTGTTTTATGTGTGTGTGCTAAGTTGCTTAGTCGTGCCCAACTCCCTGTGACCCCATGGACTGTAGCCTGCCCAGCTCCTCTGTCCATTGAATGTTCCAGGCAAGTCTACTGGAGTGGGTTGCCATTTCCTTCCCCAGGGAACTGCCCAACCCAGGGATCAAACCTGCATCTCCTGTGGCTCCTGTATTGGCAGGCAGATTCCTTACCACTGGGAAGCCCATCTATTTTATACCTAGTATCAATAGTGTATATATGAGTCTCCCAGTTCATCCCACCACCACACTTTCCCCTTGGTATCCATGCTTGTATGTGGGCCATGCTCCCTAGACTGGCTCTTTCAGATAGGAGGCAAGTGGGTAAGATTGCTAAAATATGGAAAACACAGGTGCTTAAACAGAATTATTAAATAGGGCAGACTGAGTTTTCTCCCTCTCCCACCTCTTTTCCTAGCACCTGGAAACAGATGCTAAAGTGACAAAAAAGTCTTTTGTCATGTAACTCGGGGCTAAAAAGGAGATTAACATTCTCTGAGCACAATATGGTACAAAAGAATTGTTAGCAATGGGTTAATATGTGTGGCTGAAAATGTTTAGTTGAAGCCAGACTATTCCAAAAGGGTCTTCCCTTTCCCTTCTCCTCTCAAGTGAAGTCGCTCAGTCGTGTCCAACTCTTTGCGACCTCATGGACTGTAGCCTACCAGACTCCTCCGTCCATGAGATTTTCCAGACAAGAGAACTGGAGTGGGTTGCCATTTCCTTCTCCAGGTGATCTTCCCAACCCAGGGATCAAACCCAGGTCTCCCGCATTGTAGGCAGACGTTTTCTTATCTGAGCCACCAGGAAAGTCACATTTCTCCTCTTAAGGTCTTACTATAGATCATCCACTCAGCATTCATTCTTCTCTCCTTCCTTTCTAACCAAACTCAAGTTCCGTTCTCTTTCTCCCACATCAGACTACGGGGTGGCTGACCCGGCTCCCAGCTCCAGGGATGGGCTTGATCGACCTAAGGATAATCCTGCTCTCTCTGCCATTGCTTGGTTTAGGAATGGCCATTCCCCAATTCCAGCCAAGAAAACACAAAGAGATGTCTTTCCAGGGTGAGTGGCGGCTTGGAGGCTTCTGGGGAAAATGTCTTTGGCTTCAGGAAAGAGCCACGAAAAGAAATGGACCCCTATCCTCCAGATCTTGTCATGTCTGGATGTGGTGCTCAGAACTGATGCCACCATGCTATCACCGGCATGAGAAAGAGGACAAATAGTCGTGGCAGAACAGAGAGATGACGAGGAAGGACTCTTAAGTGCTACTGTTGAATGGGTGATTCAACTGGCTTTGGATCCGCCCTGCCCGTGGAATTCCTGATATGTGAGATAATGAACTCCCTATTGTTTAAGCCAGCTTGAGTCAGGGTTTTGTTTCTGCCACCCAAAGCATCCTGACTAATACAGGATTCAGAGCAGACTCTCCTCCCCCACCCAGTCGCTGAACGGAATGCCACTGAGAATTATCAACAACCCATTCCAGAGGCTACACAGAAGAGGAGGGACTTGGGACAAGGGGTCATGGAGCACAGAGGGATCCAGGACCAAGGCTCCAGAGCCACAGGCAACCTGACAAGTTAGGGCAACACTGCTGAATCTCTCCCATCCTCTTTACTCTCACTGTGCTGGACCATCATATTTCATTGATTGAACATTCTCCATAGTTCCATATGGTGCTTCCCAGGCCAAAGGTTAAACACCCTGTCTTTCATGAAATACAGCACACTGCTGGAATTACAGATCATGGACCCCAGTGGAGTCTTAAAAGGTCAACTGATCCCACGCCTCTCGTTTTGTGAATGTGGACCCAGGGGCCAGGAAGAGGAAGCAATTTCCCTGAGGCAATATAGAGGAGGTTGGTGGCAGAGCCCACACTGACATGTAGGTCTCCTGGCTCCCAAGCCAGTGCTTTCTCCATCATACCACCATTGCCCTCAAGTGTAATTCCAGAAGTTGTCAAGAATAGCCTTCCATGGTCAAATAAACTTGGAAAGTTTGGCATTAAAAAAATCATGCTACAGATTTTTCTATTCTAGGGAACTTCTCAAAGTTTCTTGTGTTGTTCTGCATGTTGATCTGTTTGTTTGCCAGTAGTAATGCTTTGTGACATTTTAAAGCTAAAATGTAGTATACACTCTTTCTCAAATCTGTTGGACCACGGAAACTTTCCCAGAGCACTTTATTGGAACTGTGTTCTGCAAATTACATTTTAGCAAATGCATAACCTGGGCCTGCCTCCAGAAGGAGAAGATGAGGTCAAAACATAAAGAGAAGCAGAAACAGGCAGGGCTAGAAAATGGACAGTCAGATAGATGGATGGAAGGATAGAATGGATGTAAGAATGGGTGGGAAAAGGCAACATAACTTGAGCCTCTGACCTTAAGAAGACTTGTTACATAAACCAAGACATTCTTTTTTCATTTTAGGCTAGCTTAGATGTTAGTCCAGGTTGTCATTGTGGTAATAATGCATAACAAGCAAACCCAGCTTTCAATGGTTTACTACAACAGATGTTCATATCATACTTTTGAATCAGCTAGGCCGGGCTGGACCCCAGGCTTATGGTTATGTTCAGGTCCGGGACCCACATTAATGGAACAAATGTCACCTACTGTGTGTGCTTCTCACGGTGGGAGGAGGGAGTTCCGGTGTGGCACCCCCAGTCACACTCCTTGGCCAAAGCAAGTCTTAATCTCAAAACCCAAAATCAAAGGGAAAGAAAACTATACTCTGCTCACAGGAAGCCAAGACGAAACAAGGGGGAAAGAACTGTAGACAAATGTTAAAAACCCACCAGAGGTTGGATCTTCTGTTTACAATGCAAAGAGTTCTGAAATATTCAATCAGCCTGCAGGTTCCTACTTGGTCGAGTGCCTTTAAACTACAGAACACTTTATAACCGGACAGTGGCAAGTGCAGGACCCTCCTTAGCTATTCCTCATTTTCAGGATATTCCTATATTCTCCACTCGTTTTTACTTCCTTCTTCTCTTCAGATTTGTCATAAGCAATTGTTTGCCTTTTCTGCGTTTAATACAGATTTTTATCATCCCGTGATGGATGAACAATTCAAGCCTGAAAGCCAACAGTTCAATGTCAGCAGTGGTTGTTTGTTCAATTATTTAAATGCTTCTTCTGCATTCATTCTCTTCTGAAAATGAATGGCAGTAGAGAAAATGTCAGTACTGATTTTAGCCCTAAGAAGTATAGATCTCATAAACTTAAGACATTTATCACAGAGATAGAAACCATGCTTTAAGAAGCAAATCTTCAGTCTCAAGATCAGACTATGAATTCGATTATGAAGGAAACAAGCAAAGTTAAAGAACCTGGCCATGGTTCTAAAACTGTATTGTTGAAGACTGCATTGCACAAGTGAGGTATAATTGGAGATTTGATTATATTTTCAGTCCTCTGGGTGAGCAGATCCTTTGGTGATACATAAGGATGGGATGTGACTTTCAAGTGTGGACCTCCAGATAGATATATCTTCGGAGGAATATCATGAGGGAAAAGAAGGGATTTATCGCCTGTGTTTACAACAGATTGATGTGAATATGGCTGCCTGCCAGATCTGGGAGCACAACTGGAGATAGCACACTGGTCAAGAGCACATGTGTATAAGTTCAAAGTCTCAGTTCTAGGACTTTGAAAAAAAAAGACATAACCTCAGTTTCCCTGTGTGTAACGCAGGGGACAAGACCATAGACATCTCAGGGTTGTTGAGAAAGGTAAAATGAAATAATAATAATTAGCTAAATCTTATCACAGACCAGGCACCGTTCATACATTTTTGAAATTTATTTATTTATTTATTTTTTGCTGCATGTGCAGCATGTGAGATCTTAGTTCCCTGACCTTGACTGAAGCTGCACCCTCTGCAGTGGATGCACACCTGACCCCTGGACCACCAGGGAAATCTCCCCACGCTGTTCATATACTTTACATGTGTTACTATATTACTTAAAGCACTCCTTGAGTCTCTAGCTAGCAGTAGAGCTGGTAGGCAAGCCCAGGTCATCTGGCCCCATATTCTGTATTCTCAACCACTTGAAAGTGAAAAAAGTAGAAGTGTTAGTCACCCAGTCATGTCTGACTCTTTAGAGACACAAGGACAGTAGTCCACCAGGCTCCTCTGTCCATGGGGTTCTCCAAATAAGAATACGGCAGTGGGGAGCCATTCCCTTCTCCAGGGATTTTCCCTGACCCAAGGATCGAACCCAGGCCTCTTGCATCATAGGTAGATTTTTACTGTCTGAACCACCAAGGAAGACCTTTTAACCAGCTGCTGCTGCTGCTAAGTCACTTCAGTCGTGTCCCACTCTGTGTGACCCCACAGATGGCAGACCACCAGGCTCCCCCCGTCCCTGGGATTCTCCAGGCAAGAACACTGGAGTGGGCTGCCACTTCCTTCTCCAATGCATGAAAGTGAAAAGTGAAAGTGAAGTCGCTCAGTCGTGTCCGACTCTTCGCGACCCCATGGACTGCAGCCCACCAGGCTCCTCTGTCCATGGGATTTTCCAGGCAAGAGGACTGGAGTGGGGTGTCATTGCCTTCTCCGTTTAACCAGCTGCTAGAGACTAAATGTTCGTGTCCCCTTCAAGTTCATGTTGAAACCTATTCCCCAATGTGACTGTATTTGGAGGTGATTAGGCACTGGATCATGAAGGCACGGGATTAATGCTCTTAACAAAAGACCCCAGAGAGCTCCCTCACCCTTTCCGGTATGTGAAGACAGCAAAAAATGGACATTTATGGACCAAGAAAAGAGCCAAGCACCTTCTTAGATTCCCCAGAACTGGGAGAAATAAGCATGCTGTTTAAGCTACCCAGTCTATGGTATTTTGATAAAGCAGCCCATACTAAGACACTGCTACACCATCATGTCTCTCAAACAAGGTAAGAACACGAAGTTTAATGCACACCAGAGTCTTTCACCTCTGACAGGACGAATAGTGGCACTGAAACCATAGCTTGGGATCCCACGTGTGTGACAGGCATGTGCTGGATGCCACTTTGATGACACACAAGCGTATGGGCAGGTGTGGGGTGGCTCTGTCTCCTTCCATCTCTGAACCTCCAGCAAATCATCAAGCTCCTTGACCCTCTACTTCCACACCTGTGTGTATGATGGGGCTAAAAATACTTGGCCCTGATAATTTCACACAAGTATTTCGAGGCTTACAGAGATAACAAATACAAGCACCCCTTGATATTTTAAATCCTCTGCAAATGCTAGATCTGTTTTATAAGAGAATGAGGCTGCTCTTTCAAGAGAACAAGCCAGATCTTAACCTCTAGATGAGAGCTGGCCTTCCAAAGCACCGCCCCCTCCTCCTTTCCTACCAAGCCAGAGGCTTCTTCTAATGATGCCATTTTTGCTCAAGACATGTTTGAAATGTTTCTTGAGAAATTACCTTTAGAGCGGGTTTAGAAGTCAAATGGGCAAATCAATTTTATTACCTCATAGACAGATTTCGTTTCATTTGGAGGAGCTAAAAATAGAGTTTCTGAGCTCTACTCCCTTCTTATTCATAAGAAGCCATTCTGAATGATTTATGCCTTAAAAAAAAATTTCATCCACCTGCAGAAGGAGCAGACTTGTCTCATGAACACCATCGAAGGAACTTGTCATGGGAGTCTGAAACCAGAATAGAGATTTCACAGTCACAATTTACACTCACCCACCTCCAAAGACCGAGCCCCAGGGTACCAGCAGGGTCTGTGATCCAGGGACTTAGCCCGTCTAACTATTAGGAAATCCATCTCTAGAATCGTCTTAGAAGTCACATTATCTAAATCATTCTCTTTATTTATTCAGTTCATGCATTCTTTCAAAAAAGCATTTACTGCATACTTTTCCAGCATACCTGTGTGTGTGGCTCAGTTGTATCTGACTCTTCACACCTTCACGGCCTGTAGCCTGCCAGACACATCTGTCCATGGAATTTTCAAGGCAAGAATGCAGGAATGGGTTGCCATATCCTAATCCAAGGGATTGTTCCAACCTAGGGATCAAAACATGTCTCCTGCGTCTCTTGCATTGGCAGGCAGGTTCTTTACCACTGGTCCACTTGGGAAGCCCCATTTCCAGTCTATATGAAGATATGAAAGAATCAAAGAGACAGCAGATGCAGTCCTCAGAGCACTCACACCCTGGTGAGAGAAGCACACATGTGCAAGAGTTGTGTAATGCACACTCTGATCGAGGCCTGCGATCACATGACAGGGGAGTCCTGATTAGGGAGCTCTCTGGAGGAGGGGCCGTGGAAGGACCAGGTAGCGTCAGCCAGGTGGGCTGAGGCATCTGGGAAGCAGGAGGCACATGTACTCAGGCTTCCAGAGGTGAAAGCACACTGGAGCCTCTGGAAAACAGCGCCACTGGGGAGCCGCATGGCTCCGAGGTGGCCCAAAGATGGAACTGGCCCAGGAGAAGTAGGTTTTGTCCCATGATATAGATCTGTATACCAAATGCTAGGCGACTTAACAATATTTCAAACTCATAGTGGAGAGAAGGGGATTCTCAACAAAGAATCTAGCTTCTCTAGGAGAGGTTAGCAAACTGGATGTCCATTTCTGCTGGGAATGATCTGCCAGGCTCAGAAGTACCTGTCCTGTTGGGCTGGAGCCTGCTCAGCCTCTCAGGTGGGCTTTTCCTACAGCTGCCCCTTCCCTCAATCACGCTGCCTTCCTGGCTCCTGTCGCTACTGACTTGGCCACTAGCTTTCTTAGCTGGCTGATGCCATTTACTATGCCTTGTTCAGAAATTCTTAAATTGGGGTGCCAGGATTCAAGATCCAAGGATTCCAAACGGGTGCTTCCCTGGTGGCTCAGTATAGGCCATTGCAGGAGGCAAGGATTCAGTCCCTGACCGGGGAACTAAGACTCCCACATCCTGTGCAGCACGGCCAAAAAGGAAAAAAGAATTCTAGAGGAATCAGTGAACTTGAAGAACAAAATTTACTTTTCTTTTTTTTTTTCACATACCTCCAACTGAAATTTAGCTCTTCATATATCGATGCATCAACCAACCTCAGTGGTAACTGTAGCCCCTCACTCTGCGGCTTTGTTGCCAATAGGAACAACTGATGTTCCCATTTCATAGTAGGCCTTTGCTAGATCTCAAAGTAGTGTTTGTATTCATCACTGGTTTAAAACTGCAGTACACATTAGACCCATCACACATAAATGTGGCAGTCTTTTTTTTGGGGGTGCAGAACAAGGCACATTGTTCACATTCACTCTGCTTGATGCTTACTTCCCTTAAAATAATGACCAAACTGAATTATACATTTTTTTTCCAAATAGAACATAAATGTCTAGTAGACAGTCAAAATCAAGTGTGGAATGAATGAATAAATAACAGCTTGCCCAGTGATCTGCAGCAGCTCTCAACAACCTCAAGAGAAGACGGGTCAGGTAATATTTCCATTTTGCTGAGTTTAAAACCACAAGGCCCACTCTCCCTAAAAAACTATCATGTGTGTATTGAATGCTTAATCGGCATTCAGCAGCGTTCTGTCATTTTAAGTGCACTGTATCATTTACTAGTAAGTCTAAGAAGTTCACTGTCTCTCCCAAGGTCAAGAGGAAAAAGCCAGTGAGCTGCACACGGAGGTTGTTGGCCTCCTAATCTGTGGGGCTCATTAGGGTGCAGGGGAATGGGGCACAAAGCAAATTAAAAATGCACACATCAGGATTTATAAAGAGTATGTGTTAGGGCTAGAGCTCTCTACTAAAGGATGTAAGATCATATCTTAAAAGTACACGCTGTCATCATTATATAAAACTTTCTGACTTGAAGAAAAAAAACAAACATTGTATATTAACACAGGCATGTGGAATCTAGAAAAATGGTACAGATGAACCTAGTTCTGGGGAAGGAATAAAGATGCAGACATAGAGAGCGGATGTGGGGACATGGTGGGAAGGGAAGGAGGGTGGGATGAATAGGGAGATTAGGTTTGACATAAATACGCTAGCATGTGTAAAACAGATAGCTAGTGGGAAGTCACCGTATAGCAGAGAGAGCTCAGCTCCGTGCCCTGTGATGACCTAGATGTGGGGAACAGGGGTGGGAGGTCCAAGGGGGAGAGAATATGTGTATACGTACAGCTGATTCACAGCAGAAACTAACAACATTGTAATCATACTCCAAATTTTAAAAGTCCAAAAGAAAGTTTCTGACTTGCAAGAATTCATTTTCTCACCCAGTTCTGCAGAAAGGCACCAGCTGCATGGAGTGGGGGCCCACTTGGGTTCCTAGGAACACAGACACCCCTATCAATGCCAGGAGGGGGTGAGGGTCCTCCGTCTGCGGGCACTGCCACTGTCTGGGTCCCCCAGCTTCTGCAACCACTTCCCCATCCCCCAGCATGCTCTGAGCTCCACTTGCTTGGAGCTCACCTGGGCAGGAACCTGGCGCCAGGAGACCACAGGGCACGCTTGGCTCCGAGACACACCCGCTCTGGGCCGAGGATCGGGGGCTGCATTTTGCATTTGCCTCAACGCTTGGGTGGTCTTCAGGGCTGGTGCCAAGGAGAACATATTGCAGCAATTTAGCTGGGAGACCACAGAAGTGGGTAAAGCAGCAAAGCTCAGAGTGGGTTTGGAGGTGGGCTCTGCATGCCTATCCCTGCCAAGTGACTTCTGCCACCCACAGGACGAAAGGTGCTTCCAGAGCCTTCTCGTGCTGGACAACCAATTCCCCATCCCCCCTTCCCTGAACCTGTGTTTACTCAGATGTAAAATAAGGGGTGAGATGGTCCACCGCTCAGACTCTGATGTTATCTTGTTTACACGCTCACAGAAGTGAGGAAAGTGGTAGTGAGAGGGCCCATGAGACTGAAAATGTGCATAGTTCAGTTCCGCAGCTATTTATGTTGAATAAATGCCCTGTCCCAGACTCTTCTGGAGAAACAGAGATGAAAAGATACAGCCCCAGCTGTCATAGCCCTGACATGAGGGCCGACTGTCATTTTCTTTTGACTTGGAATGACCACAGAAAGGCAGTCAGGATGTGAGAGGAGGGGGAGTGTCCTGGTGGGGCAGAGGCTGGGGAGCCAGACACCATGAGGCCTCCCCGACTCAGACAGTGGCTGGTGACAGATTAAACCCAGAGCAACTTTTCATAGGGCTTCCCCAGTGCGCAGACAGTAAAGAATGTGCCTGCAATGCAGGAGAGCTGGGTTCAATCACTGGATCGGGAAGCTCCCCTCGAGAAGACAATGGCAACTCACTCTAGTATTCTTGCCTGGAGAATTCCATGGACAGAGGAGTCTGGCAGGCTACAGTCCAGGGGGTTGCAAAGAGTTGGACGTGACTGAGCAACTAACACTTTCAACTTTTCTTAAGAACATCGCATAATGAGGAGCTGCTGTGGGCTGGTCCAGGCAGAACACACTACAGGCATCATCAGATTGTCTTAGAAGTTAATCTAGGAATGAAGGAAGCTTGTCTTCAGCCCTGCAAAGGAGGCACCTGTTACCCCTGTTTAAGAGACAAGGTTCTGTGCACAAGCCAAGGATGGGAGCTTCTGAGTTGAACGACTTTGTGATTTCAGCAAGTTTTTAAATCTGAGACTTAGTTTCTTTATCTGTAAAGCGGTACAGTCCTTCATAGTTCAAGACCAAATTCACACACCATCTCCTGTGTAGATCTTGCCATGATAGCCCCCAGCAGGTTTCATCATTACCTGAGCTTTGATCCCAGGACTTATTTTCGTACCATGGTTATGAAGTGACAGTTGTTTAGTTATGCGTCTTTCTTTTCCACTCAACAGTGAGTTCTGAGGGGTCACATGTGTGTTCTCTTTATCTCTGGGTCCCCAAGCTGAGCACAATGCCTGGTACCAAGTAAGTACTCAGTACATCTTTCTGTTGACTTTGCAGGTATTTCTCTAGTTCTTCCTACATGCCAGACACTGGACAAGGCCTCAGCCTGGTTACAAACACATGCAGGTCACTAGCTATGGGAAGCATTCTGTGATCTAGCTTGTCCTCACTCAGGAAGCATCATTCTCTTTCCTTCTTGGCTGGCAGGATCAGAATGATGGAGCTTTCATTTATAAGTTACATCATGTATCAGAATGCAGTGTGCTTTATGGCCTCGATTATCTGTTTTCCTGAAAGCTGTTAAGGGATCATGGAAGAATGCCTCCTGGCCAGAAATCTATTTTGAGCAAAGAAGAGAAGGTCATTTCATCTTGGCTGTAATTCTTTCTTTCCAGCCACTCGGTTCCTCAAAGGCTGGGCACCCGCTTTGCTATGTCAGCATTTACCTTTGCTCCAAAATTGTGACTGCAACACAAGGAACCATCCAGACTTCTCACCAGGCTGGCGAGCTTTGGTTTTTACTGCTCATCTGTTGCAGTATTTAGCAAGGAGAGGGAGAAACTGTTATATTGTGTGATTTTAATATATTGTATTATTAACTAACAGTAGCTACCTTGCATGGGGTGCTTAGATATGCCAGACAAACCTTTGAGCTATGTCCTTTGTATTCACTTGGCAGACTGCTGTTCAGATCAGCTCCTCAACATGCATAATTTTATTATTCCCATCTTACAGATAAGGATACTGTGATGCATGAAGATTAAGCAATTCGCCCAAGGTCGGACAGATAACAAATATGGATTCAGAACCTGCATCAGACTGCTGAGTCTTCAAAGCCTGGAGCCTTTGCAGTGAAGCCGACATTTGCAGTGAAGGCTTGAGATGGCTTGCACTGGCTCAGAGCTGAGAGTATCATCTTTTCCCAACTCTGCATGCAATGATGTCATGTCGGGAACTTGGAATCAGCCAGGAATAGTGACACGACAGGAATTGGCAAGCACTATGAAACTGGTCTCTTTTCTTCTGGAGATATAGTTGGTAAAGATCTACCACCAGAACATTAGATGTGTGGCTTCCTGGCTGGGAGGAAGGGAAGAAAAGAAAGAAAGAGGAGAAATGGAGGAGGAATTTTTGTTTTTCCTGGCTTAATTCTACTGGCCCACTGAACAGAGAGATAATCCTGGAGTATGGGCAGCTCGGAAGGAGAACTTTAGAAAGGCGTTACAAGAGGGCTTCTCTGGTGGCTCAGTGGTAAAGAATCCACCTGCCAAAGCGGGATGTGCGGGTTTGATCCCTGATCCAGGAAGATCCCACGTGCCATGGAGCAACTACGACCATGTGCCACTACTGAGCTGAGCTATTCAGCCTGGGAGCCACAAATACTGAAGCCCGTGTGCTCTAGAGCCTGTGCTCTCCAAGAGACATCACCACAATGAGAAGCCCGCTCACCGCAACTAGAGAGGAGTCCCCATTCACTGCAATAGGGAAAAGCCCAAACAGCCATGAGGACTCAGCACAGTCAAAACGCCATAAATACATTTTAGAAAGGGAGTGGCAAGTCACTTTACATTCCATCCATTCTAACACTCCAGGACTCCAAAACCTGAGGTTTCTTCCCTCATTCAAACTGAGAACCTGCCGTGTGCCAGGCCTTGTTCCAGGGGCTGAAATCATTGGTTCTCCCAATCAGAGCTGTGGGTCATGCAAGGCCCTGGCTGGGGCTCCCAGGAAGTGTCTGGAACATTCTGGGAGTATCCAGGTCAGGGAAGCCTCCTCCCCTCACAGATATTCTGCTTGAGTAGCTGGTATAGGTGGGGCTCCAGGAACACCTGTGAGGTGCGGTGCTGCTGCTGTCACCAGCCCTACCTGCTGTCACCAGCCCCACAGCAGCTGGGGACCTGTAGGGCCCCGGCTGGGGCACCAGCCAGGTAAAGGTGGGAGGAGACCCAGTTAGAGGCTCATCTCTGCTTAGCCAGATGACAGCCGGCTAATCTATTAAATTTAGAGTTCAGAACAGAGAAAGTAGACTAGTGGTCATGAGGTCTAAAATCAGTCTACTGCTGTTGTTTCTCAGTCACTAAGTGGTATCCAACTCTTTGTGACCCCATGGACTGCAGCATGCCAGGCTTCCCTGTTCTTCACTATCTCCCAGGATTTGCTCAAACTCCTGTCCATCGAGTCAGTGATGCCATCCAACCATCTCATCCTCTGTCATCCCCTTCTCTTCCTGCCTTCAATCTTTCCCAGCTTCGGGGTCTTTTTGAATGAGTTGGCTCTTCATATCAGGTGGTCAAAGTATTGGAGCTTCAGTTTCAGCATCAGTCCTTCCAGTGAATATTGAGGGTTGAGAAACAGAATAGCCCTCACAGTCAACAAAAGAGTCCGAGATGCAGTGCTTGGGTGCAATCTCAAAAAAAAGACAGAATGATCTGAGTTTGTTTCCAAGGAAAATCATACAGCCTCACAGAATCAGTCTATCATTGTCCAAATCCTGGTTATACCACTTTTTGCCTTGCAGCACTGGGCAAGTGGTTCACCTCTCCTAGGTCTCAGCTGTCTAACCTGTAAAGCCTATGTGAGTATGTTCTGCCTGCTCACACTTGTGCAAGTCTGTGTGCCAACAGTTTGCATTAGTTTCATTCACTGAACTCTCCCAACAACCCAATCTTATTCTCATGATGCCTGTTTTTCAGATAGGAAGCTAGGAGCCTGGTGAGGTTAAGCCACTTGCCCCAGTCACACAGCCTGAAGTAACAGAGCAAGAATCCAAATCCAGGCAGTCTGGCTCCAGATTCCATATATATAACATGTCCTCTATGGCCCATCTGGGTTTATTTTATTTATTTATTTATTTTGATGTGGATCATTTTTAAGGTCTTGATTGAATCTGTTACAATATTGTTTCTGTTTTATATTTTGCTTTTTTGGCTGCAAGGCATGTGGGATCTCAGGTCCCCAGCCAGGGATCAAACCCGTACTCCCTACATTAGAAGGCGAACTTTTAGCCACTGGACCACCAGGAAAATTCCCTCTACTGCCTATCTTGATAATAAAAAACAATAATTGTTTGTACCTCATTAAGGTACCATAAGGATTAAGAGAATTAACATATGTACAGTATCAAGAAAAGTACCTGGGTTTTACTGCTTCCTTTTCAGTAAGAACAGACAACTAGACAAGTCCCTGGCCTGATTTGCTTATATTTGAGCAAACAGACTGAAGACTTACCTTGTTCAGGGCCCTAAGATGAGCACTGAAGATGTCAAGATGCAGAAGACAGAATCTGGCTTCTAGGAGCTCACAGTCCAGTGGGGACAAGACAGGTGAGGACACCTGCTTCAGAGGAAGACATTGTCTCCATCATTCAAGGCTGAAAATGCACCTGTCCTTTGTCCCAGGAGATGCTCTACCAGTCAAGTCTGTTTGCTTTACAAAATCCTTGGGGGACTTCCCTGGCAGTCCAGTGGTTAAGATTAAATACCTTCAGGGCAAAGGGGCACAATCCAAAGTTGGGGAACTAAGATCCCGCAAGCTGCATGGCACAGCCAAAAAAATTTTTTTAATTAAAATAAAATAAAGACATCCTTGAAAAGCTGGTCAAGAATAAAAACAATCAGTGCCTCTGCTTGCAAGACATATAAGAAATATGAGAGACCCTTGGAGAACTGTCTTCCAACAAACTGCTAGAAGTTGCAATCTTTGTTACATCACTGGGTAACATTTTAGGAGAAAATGTTTTCACATCTTTCATTGTTGTTTTCTTGTTGCTTTCTTTTTTGTTGCTGTTGGCATTCCCTCTGTTATGTTTTTAATATTATTTCACATTAAACTAATATTAAATATTATAATAATAAATAACATTAGCAATATTGAACTTTGAATATACCAACTGTAAAGCTAGTGAGCCATTACTGTCCTTACTAAGATTAATCACTATCCAGCTATGACAAAGAAACATTGAAACAGGGAACCACTGAAATAAATCCCTGGCTGATGCATTTTAAAACTGATAAACTTTAAAAGACATAGTCAATACCAGAAGCAAATCTGCAAGACAAGCTAAACCTTATGGAGTTTCATCTTATACATGCCTAGATAGGTTTTCAGCGAAAGACAAGGGAACTCTTAGGCAGATTTCTGGAACTCTTTCTTTGCACAGGCTCCTCCTCTCCAGAAATCTGTCACACAATTTCTAGCTGACTTGGCATCCTCAGATTCCAACCTAAGCCTTCTCAACTCAGCAAGATTGCAGTCTTCTCTTTGCCATCTCTCTTTTCCTGGACAGTGTCCTGGAAACTGCCTCCAACCAGTTATCTGGCCCAATCATACGGCTCTCCTCTTTCATTTTCTGTCTCTCAGAGATGACATCCCTGTACTGCATAAACAGAATGTCTGGGACTTCCCTGAGGGCTCACTGGTAAAGAAAGAAACCCCCTGCCGATGCAGGAGACACAAGTTTGATCCAGGAAGATCCCATGTGCTGTAAAGCAACTAAGCCCATGCACCACAACTACTGAGCCTGTGCTCTAGAGCCTGGGAGCCACAACTGCTGAGCCCGCGTGCCACAGCTTCTGAATTCTACATGCCCTAAAGCCCATGCTCTGCAACAAGAGACGCCGCTACAGTGAGAAGTCTGCACAGCGCAACTAGAGAGTAGCCCCCACTCGCTGCAACTAGAGTGAGCCCACACAGCAATGAAGCACCAGCACAGACAAAAATTTAAAAATAATAAATGAAAGTGTTTAAAAAGAATGTCTGAAGATAGTTGTTTTAGATGTTTTAGCTTAGTTTATAGTTGTTTGCCATGGGAGGACAATTCCTATAAGGTGAATCCTTCATGATTTTTTTTTTTTTCCTTTCTTTTTTTTTTTTTTTGCTTGATAAATACTTATTGGAGGGAGGGTGGGAGGGATCCTTCATAATCTGAAAGAAAAGTTTTATCTACATATTGTTGAATAAATGGTTGAATGGATCAGCGGCTATGATTTCATCACTGGGCTTCCCTGGTGGCTCAGCCGGTAAAGAATCCACCTGCAATGTGACTTCATCATTACTCATCACTAAAGTAATCAGTGTGGCGAGAAATATGCAAAAACTTTTATTGGAGAGGCCTGTCAGTTGGTCACTCTAGGAGCAGGGATAGATTTGACTCCACCTAAACAGACTGGTTTCAAATAGAAAAAGGAGTACATCAAGGCTGTATATTGTCACCCTGCTTATTTAACTTATATGCAGAGTACATCATGAGAAATGATGGACTGGAAGAAACACAAGCTGGAATCAAGATTGCCAGGAGAAATATCAATAACCTCAGATATGCAGATGACACCACCCTTATGGCAGAAAGGGAAGAGGAACTAAAAGCCTCTTGATGAAAGTGAAAGAGGAGAGTGAAAAAGTTGGCTTAAAGCTCAACATTCAGAAAACGAAGATCATGGCATCCGGTCCCATCACTTCATGGGAAATAGATGGGGAAACAGTGGAAACAGTGTCAGACTTTATTTTGGGGGGCTCCAAAATCACTGCAGATGGTGACTGCAGCCATGCAATTAAAAGACGCTTACTCCTTGGAAGGAAAGTTATGACCAACCTAGAGAGCATATTCAAAAGCAGAGACATTACTTTGCCGACTAAAGTCCGTCTGGTCAAGGCTATGGTTTTTAGTAGTCATGTATGGATGTGAGAGTTGGACTGTGAAGAAGGCTGAGCGTCGAAGAATTGATGCTTTTGAACTATGGTGCTGGAGAAGACTCTTGAGAGTCCCTTGGACTGCAAGGAGATCCAACCAGTCCATTCTGAAGGAGATCAACCCTGGGATTTCTTTGGAAGGAATGATGCTGAAGCTGAAACTCCAGTACTTTGTCCACCTCATGCGAAAGTTGACTCATTGGAAAAGACTCTGATGCTGGGAGGGATTGGAGGCAGGAGGAGACAGGGACGACCAAGGATGAGATGGCTGGATGGCATCACTGACTCAATGGACATGAATCTGAGTGAACTCCGGGAGTTGGTGATGGACAAGGAGGCCTGGCGTGCTGTGATTCATGGGGTCGCAAAGAGTCGGACACGACTGAGCGACTGAACTGAATTGAACTGAAACTTGACCTAAAACACATTAGTTGAAACTGAGGGAGAAAGTATGTGTCAAAGGAAAATTCTGATATAATTCCCAGGAGAAAGGTGAAGGGATAAGGAGGAACAAAAACAGCATATCCATTACGGATACCCAGTCCATGTCTCTGAAACAATCCAGTGATCAGGCATAATATTCTTGGATCCCTGCCATGACTCAGCACCTCCACATCAATGCATTCCATCAGTCTTAATACTTTAAAAGGTTTTCCTTATGTTGAAAAAAATCTGCCTCTTTTTCATATCTTCCTTTTATTACTTCTAATTTTGCCATCTTGAGCTACAAAAACAAGCCCCAGTCTCCTTTCCACATAATAGTTCCTTAACTATTTTGATCCTTTAGAACAATAGATAGTGGTTTGTAAGAATGAAATGTAATTACCCTAAAACACTGCAGTGGAGTCTGCAGATCAACTATTTGAGAGCATTGTTTGGTTTTTTTCAATGCTGAGTAGATGCAAGTGGCTACTTTAACTGACTCACTATTCAGGTATTCAAATAAGAACATATTATTTATGAACATGGACTTTGAACTTGAATTGATTCCTGGTTCTGTGATTTACAGTCTGTGGGGCATTGGAAATTTTACTATGATTTAGTTTCTTCGTTTGTACAATAGAAATAATTACGGTTTCCCACTTGTGAGGATTCAATAAGATAATATTTGTAAAGGACGTATTTTAGCACCTATTAAACAGAAAACATTTATGAAATGGTGGCTGTTAGGATAACAGTTTATTGGGAAAATTAATTAATTCATCACAGGCCTTATGCCAGGAACTAGAATAAAGGATGAATAGGATATCTTATTGAGGGCTTCCCAGGTGGCGCTAGTGGTAAAGAACCTGTCTACCAATGCAGGAGGCATAAGAGACAAGGGTTCGATCCCTGGGTCAGGAAGATCCCCTAGGGAGGGCACGGCAACCCACTCCAGTATTCTTGCCTGAAGAATCTCATGGATGGGGGAGTCTGGTGGGCTACAGTCCATGAGGCCACAAAGGGTTGGACCCGACCGAAGCAACCCAGCACACATGCAAAGAATATCTTATCACCCTCTAAGACAACCAATGTTAACATGTGATAAATATGAGACTAGCGATAAAAACACCATGCTAAGGAAAAATACACAAGAGCACTTCTACAGAGGAAGTGGAGCTGAGCCTTGAAGAATCAGCAGTTTTCTAGGTGGCAGAATAGGGGTGGGAGAGAAATCACATCAGATGCAGAATTAGAAGAGGGAATTCACCGAGCTGCTGTTGTCGTTTAGTCCCTCGGTTGTGTCCGACTCTTTGTGACCCCCACGGAGTGCAGCCCACCAGGTTCCTCTGTCCATGAGATTTCCCAAGCAAGAATGCTGGAGTGGGTAGCCATTCCATTCTCCAGGGGAGCTTTCTGACCCAGGGATCGAACTCCAGTCTTCTGCATTAGCAAGCGGATTCTTTACCACTGAGCCACCAGGGATGCCTTCATAGAGCTGCCACAGGCATCTAAACACACATACACACACCCTAAATCTCCGTCACTCCTTTCATCTGTCAAAGAATCTGAGTTTCGTGACATCTGAGCAGTAGAACACCAAGGACTTGAACCTGAGTTGTGTCCCGGCTCAGGCCTTAAGAAGTCCAGACTTCACTTCCTGTGTCTCTGAACACTCAGTCTTGGATTCTACTGGGCATACTGTGAAGAAACCAAGCAACCACAGGGAGAGGCCGCTTATGGGTATTCCTCCTGCTAGCCCTGGCTGAGGTCTCAGCCACCAGCCAGCACCAACTTTCGAACATGTGAGTAAACTGATCTCAAAAGCAGATCCTCCAGCAGAACCTCCCAGGAGAGGCTTCAGCAGACAGAGATGAGCCTTCCCTGCTAGGTACTACCCAAATGGAAGATTATGAGCTACAGAAATGATGGCTGCTGTTGAAAGCCATTAAGTTTTGCAAGTTTGCAAACCAGAACCATTGAGAAAGTTGACAGAATGTTTAGAGACAGATAGATACCCTGATTTGAGAAAGGGTGTAAGATTCAAAAACAGAGAATCGTAGAAAAGGCTCTAGAGGTGGTCTGCGTGGAAGAAGAGGAGGACTTCCTGCAGATCAGAAGCATGGGGAAATACAGCCACGAAGACCTGGACCGTGCCTCTTGCAGCATTGCATATGTGATAATTCCTGGAGAAAATCTGCTATGGTCACATGAGTTTCGCAGTCACAAACAAAATATACAAGCATATTAAAGGCTCTTTCCACAGTATACAGGTTGGCCAAAAGTTCATTCAAGTTTTTCCATTACATCTTATGGGACTGATGGTGAAGCTCCAGTACTTTGGCCACCTGACTCGAAGAGCTGACTCATTGTAAAAGACCCTAATGCTGGGAAAGATTGAGGGCAGGAGGAGAAGGGGGTGACAGAGGATGAGATGTTTGGATGGCATCACTGACTCAACAGACATGAGTTTGAGCAAGTTCTGGGAGATGGTGAAGGAAAGGGAAGCCTGGCGTGCTGCAGTCCATGGGGTCACAAAGAGTCGGACACAACTGAGCGACTGGACAACAACAACTTACAGGAAAACCCAAACTCTCTGGCCAGCCCAGTATTTTGCCATCCACATAAGCTTTCATTTCCGTACATGCCTCTTAATATACTACAGCAGCTGTGTTCTGCGGGGCCCACTTTGAGAAGTTCTGCTGTAGTCCTTCTGTCTAAGTGGGTGGAAGATTTCAGAAGTCATCTTCACAACTTCGGAGAGGTCCTAACTTCCCCCAAAGTATTCATGGACAGCCCACAAAAAATTGCCCCTCCTGGCATAAGTGTTGCTTAAGAGAATCTGATTCAGATTCTCTCACGAGGCACAGTCATCACAAGAGCTCGGGGGAAAAGAGGACTTGTGTTTTCCAAGAACCAAATCAACGCCAGCAACACTTTGACTTCAAAACTTCCACACCCTTCATGAAGACTTGTCAGCACAATCTGTTTACTGCCTGGTGAGTCCCAGGCTAAACAATCCCTATAAATACATATGCTTCATCTGTTTTCCTTACTGGGTACAGGTGCGTATTCCAAAATTTCTGTAGAGTCGACCTCTACTAATTTCTTGGAAGTCCTGAACATACACAACCGGTCTGTGACCTGAGCAAAGGTCAGTCTTGGTGGACAGAATGTGGGGAATACAGGGGTGGTTTCCATTCATTCGATAAGCTGTTGCTGAGCGCTGAGCTTACCTCAGAGCAGACCCAAGGAAGTC
The DNA here is from genome assembly GCA_917880005.1 of Nanger dama. Classification (NCBI taxonomy): domain Eukaryota; kingdom Metazoa; phylum Chordata; class Mammalia; order Artiodactyla; family Bovidae; genus Nanger; species Nanger dama. The sequence goes on along the minus strand of CAKJTW010000074.1, from coordinate 1,836,540 downwards.
AGACAGACATGGACCCTGACCTGATGGGACTTATAGTCTAGGGGTGAAGAGAGGCAAAATCAAAGAAGAAACAAAGGCATGTGATAATTACAGACTGTGGCAAGTGCCACACATGAAACTAACGAGGGGCCAAAATGGAGATAATGTAGCTCTTGAGGGGGTGATATTAAGAGCTGAAAATGAGGAAAGAGCAGTTGGGTAGTGAAAGCTTTATTTTCAAGTCTTTATTGGATTTGTTACAATATTGCTTCTTTTATATTTTGGTCATGAGGCACATGCGATCTTAGCTTCCAACCAGGGATCGAACCTGCATCCTCTGCACTGGAAGGTGAAGTCTTAACCACTGGGCCACCAGCAAAGTCCCAGGTTGCAGTTGCTTTAGCATCTATCGATCTGTTGAGTCAGCTGTACAAATCTTACAAGTTTCTATTGAAGGCCCACTTGGATCAATGACAGGCAACTAGCAGCCAATTTTGAGGACCATGTATCCAGTTCAGTGGTTAAAAAAAAAAAAAAAAAAAAAGACCTACCAATGCAGGAGACCCCGGAGAGGGGAGTTTGATCCCTGGGTTGGGAAGCTCCTTGAAGGAGGGCATGGCAAGCCACTCCAGTACTCTTGTTGGGAAAATCCCATGGACAGAGGAGCCTGGTGGGCTACAGTCCATGGGGTCACAAAGAGGTGGACACGAGTGAGCACGCATGCTGCAGCTCGATTACAATATTGTCATAGGTTGGACTCCCCAGAAGCAGACCCCGATGCAAAGATGCTCCTGAAATTGGTTTATTAGGAAGTATTTCCAGAAAAGGAAAAAAAACAAAACAAAACAATAGGGGCTTGAGAGTGTGGAAAAGGGAAGAGAAGGAAGTTTAGCAAGGAGTCAATATCTAGCAATGAGAGGAAATCGGTGTCAGTGTTACAGGGGAGACAGCATGGGTTACACCTGAGTTGTCAGAGGACAAGGGGGCTGGACTATTTATCCTCCAACCTCTTCAGTTCAGTTCAGTCACTCAGTCGTGTCTGACTCTTTGCGACCCCATGAATCACAGCACACCAGGCCTCCCTGTCCATCACCAACTCCCGGAGTTCACCCAAACTCATGTGCATCGAGTCGGTGATGCCATCCAGCCATCTCATCCTCTGTCATCCCCTTCTCCTCCTGCCCCCAATCCCTCCCAGCATCAGGGTCTTTTCTAATGAATCAACTCTTCGTATCAGGTGGCCAAAGTATTAGAGTTTCAGCATCAGTCTTCCAGTGAACACCCAGGACTGTTCTCCTTTAGGATGGACTGGTTGGATCTCCTTGCAGTCCAAGAGACTCTCAGGAGTCTTTTCCAACACCACAATTCAAAAGCATCAATTCTTCAGCGCTCAGCTTTCTTCACAGTCCAACTCTCACATCCATACACGATCACTGGAAAAACCATAGCCTTGACTAGACGGACCTTAGTCAGCAAAGTAATATCTCTGCTTTTGAATATGCTATCTAGGTTGGTCATAACTTTCTTTCCAAGGAGTAAGTATCTTTTAATTTCATGGCTGCAGTCACCATCTGCAGTGATTTTGGAGCACAAGAAATAAAGTCTGACACTATTTCCACTGTTTCCCCATCTATTTCCCATGAAGTAATGGGACCAGATGCCATGATCTTCGTTTTCTGAATGTTGAACTTTAAGCCAACTTTTTCACTCTCCTCTTTCCCTTTCATCAAGAGGCTTTTAGTTCCTCTTCCCTTTCTGCGATAAGGGTGGTGTCATCTGCATATCTGAGGTTATTGATATTTCTCCTGGCAATCTTGATTCCATCTTGTGCTTCTTCCAGCCCAGCATTTCATATGATGTACTCTGCATATAAGTTAAATGAGCAGGGTGACAATATACAGCCTTGATGTACTCCTTTTCACTGGTCAAAAGCTGCCCCTGGGCAACATATATTCCCAGACACTTCTGGTCTTTGCAGAGCAGAGCTCAGGTAGTCTCCGGCAGCCTGAAGCCACTTCGCTGACAAAGAGCCACAAAAGCTGGCTAATGGAACCAAGATCACCCTAGGCTTCAGTGTGTCACAGACACCATCTGCTACCAGTGTTTTTATCTGTTTGACTCAGCTGAGCTCTCCAGGGTTTAATGCACTCGTTACTACCTGTTAGGAGGTAATCAATACTTGGTTGAACCTGTATGTATTGCATTCCTAAACTCAGTCGATACCGTTTCAGAATTACAGTCATGATAAAAACGCTGAGGATTCTTGGCTTAGACTAAGAAATGCTCATGCTCATCAGAGTTGTAAAGAGACCTGAAGCAATATGACCTATAATGAAACCACAGATTGTTTATCTGGGAGTCTACATTCGCGAGACAGCAAAAGAGACACAGATGTATAGAACAGACTTTTGGACTCTGCGGGAGAGGGAGAGGGTGGGATGATTTGGGAGAAAGGCATTGAAACATGTATACTATCATGTAAGAAATGAATCACCAGTCTAGGTTCAATACAGGATACAGGATGCTTGGGGCTGGTGCACTGGGATGACCCAGAGAGATGATATGGGGAGGGGTGGTGGGAGGGGGCTTCAGGATTGGGAACTCATGTACACCCATGGTGGATTTATGTCAATGTATGGCAAAACCAATACAGTATTGTAAAGTAAAAAAAAAAAAAAAAAAAAAAGCTAAAAATAAAAAGCAAAAAAAAAGAGAGAGATAAGTTATGTCCAAATGACATAATTCATCTGGATAAGTTTTAAAACACCATCCATTTTAAGAAACCATCCCATTGGGGTCACTGAAGAACAATTTACTACAGGGCATGGAACAGAGCTGAAACAATGAGCTTGCACACCCAGCAACTGGAGGCTATCCAGAGGACAGAAATCTATGACCATGGAGATGGCAGATTATGGTTCTCTGTGATTGTTCTCAATCATTTACATAACTGTCTATTTTGTAATTAAATCTCTACCATTAAGCTTTTGGGAAGGTAAGATAACCTAAACTCCAGAAATAGTATTAACCTACAAATAAAGCAGGTAAATTCTCTTGTACTAAAGTGATTCCTGATGGTGACCTAAAGCATGCGTGCGTGCTCAGTTGCATCCGACTCTTTGCTACCACATGGGCTGTAGCTCACTAAGTTTCCCTGTCCTTCACTATCCCCCAGAGTTTGCTCAAACTCATGACCCTTGAGTCAGTGACATCATCCAACAGTCTCACCTTCTGTTGTCCCCTTCTCCTCCTGCCCTCAATCTTTCCCAGCATCAGGGTCTTTTCCAATGAGTCAGCTCTTTGTGGAATAAATAAATAAATAACCATTTAGAAAAAGATAAAAACAGATAGAAAAATTGGAACATTTATGTGGCCTAGAACTGGCCTCAGCCCCCAGGGTTTATGTGGAAAGATATTAGAAGCTCTGCTTGAAAGTCAGTTAGTCTTTCTAAAGAGAAAGAATTGTCAGGAAATTAAGGCATTTGAAAATCCGATTCCTAAGTTCAGTTCACTTCAGTTGCTCAGTCGTGTCCGACTCTTTGTGATCCCATGAATCGCAGCACGCCAGGCCTCCCTGTTCATCACCATCTCCCGCAGTTCATTCAGACTCACGCCCATCGAGTCCGTAATGCCATCCAGCCATCTCATCCTTGGTTGTCCCCTTCTCCTCCTGCCACCAATCCCTCCCAGCATCAGAGTCTTTTCCAATGAGTCAACTCTTCGCATGAGCTGGCCAAAGTACTGGAGTTTCAGCTTTAGCATCATTCCTTCCAAAGAAATCCCAGGGTTGATCTCCTTCAGAATGGACTGGTTGGATCTCCTTGCAGTCCAAGGGACTCTCAAGAGTCTTCTCCAACACCATAGTTCAAAAGCATCAATTCTTCAGCGCTCAGCCTTCTTCCAGTCCAACTCTCACATCCATACATGAACACAGGAAAAACCATAGCCTTGACTAGACGGACCTTACTCGGCAAAGTAATGTCTCTGCTTTTGAATATGCTATCTAGGTTGGTCATAACTTTCCTTCCAAGGAGTAAGCGTCTTTTAATTTCATGTGATTTAGGAGCCCAAAAAAGTCTGACAACGTGTCCACAGTTTCCCCATCTATTTCCCATGAAGTGATGGGACCGGATGCCATGATCTTTGTTTTCTGAATGTTGAGCGTTAAGCCGACTTTTTCACTCTCCTCTTTCACTTTCATCAAGAGGCCCTTTAGCTCCTCTTCACTTTCTGCCATAAGGGTAGTGTCATCTGCATATCTGAGGTTATTGATATTTCTCCCAGCAATCTTGATTCCAGCTTGTGTTTCTTCCAGCCCAGCTTTTCTCATGATGTACTCTGCATATAAGTTAAATAAGCAGGGTGACAATGTACAGCCTTGACTTACTCCTTTTCCTGTTTGGAACCAGTCTGTTGTTCCATGTCCAGTTCTAACTGTTGCTTCCTGACTTGCATACAGATTTCTCAAGAGGCAGGTCAGGTGGTCTGGTATTCCCATCTCTTTCAGAATTTTCCAAAGTTTATTGTGATCCACACAGTCAAAGGCTTTCGCATAGTCAATAAAGCAGAAATAGATGTTTTTATAGAACTCTCTTGCTTTTTCCATGATCCAGCAGATGTTGGCCATTTGATCTCTGGTTCCTCTGCCTTTTCTAAAACCAGCTTGAACATCAGGGAGTTCACGGTTCATGTATTGCTGAAGCCTGGCTTGGAGAATTTTGAGCATTACTTTACTAGCATGTGAGATGAGTGCAATTGCGCGGTAGTTTGAGCATTCTTTGGCATTGCCTTTCTTTGGAATTGGAATGAAAACTGACTTTTTCCAGTCCTGTGGCCACTGCTGAGTTTTCCAAATTTGCTGGCATATTGAGTGCAGCACTTTCACAGCATCATCTTTCAGGATTTGAAACAGCTCCACTGGAATTCCATCACCTCCACTAGCTTTGTTCTTAGTGATGCTTTCTATGGCCCACTTGACTTCACACTCCAAGATGTCTGGCTCTGGATGAGTGATCACATCATCATGATTATCTGGGTCTTGATTCCTAAAAGACAGGAAAAATGCCTAATGTTTCTCTGACGCTGTACACTGCGATCTCAGGTGGTTTCTTGGACATGCACTGGTGGAATCTGGCTTCTGAGTTTGAAATCAAAGTCAAGCACACTCTTAATTCCTAGTGTCCAGTAGTGAACAACCTGTTTGAAAAAGAAATCTAACTATAATACTTTGCAAGTTGAAAGTAAAAATGAGGGTTCATTCATTTATCCAGTGAGTATTTATTGAGCTCCTACTGTGTGCCTGGCACCGTTCTGGACACTTGGAATCCATCAATAAGCAAAATAGACTAAACCCTTGCCTTTAGGTTGGGCCGAAATGCCCGATGTTGATATTTTTCCTTCCCTGACGCCAGGATGGAAGCCAGAGGAGATGACACATCTGTAGCCACTCTTTCATATATCTGTCTTGGGGCTATTATTGTCTTGGATAAAATGAGTTTCAGGGCATGTTAAACTCTGCAGGATCTCTAAAAATATGAACGAAGTGGATTTTATTCTCAGCATCATTTTTATCCTTCTAATTCGTTTCTAAACTTGCACTTCATACTCATCCTAAGGTGTGAACAAATCCAGTCACAGCACTTGAAAGCAATTAACAATTTACAGAGTCTACCAAGCATAGGCTACTGCGCCCTGAGACCTTCCCCCGCCTCCCCAGCCCACACGAGTCTCTCTGGTCTTGGATTGCTGGCAAAAGTGGACTCAGTCTCCAGTCTCGCCCAGGGCTGTAGCCTGGTCCTGTCTGTTGACTGATGTAAAAGAGTTGGGAACTCACCTCCACTGGATTCTAAGCTCCTTCAGAGAAGGTGCCTTTCTAAACAGTTCCTGTCTGGATTCCAAACAGCCAAAAAAGGCTAGTATTTTCTCCTCTGAATTTAGAAAACAAAGAACTAAAATCGGTACCGATCATAATAATAACAGTAACAATAGCAATTATAGTAACAACAGTAACAACCTTAATAGCACGTCACTTTTTTATCTTACAGTGTTCTATTATCTCCTTGATTCTCACTCCACGTTTGTGCAGTGAGCTCCGCAGTGTCATTATTACCCACTGGTGGGTAGTAGGATGGTGGTGTGGATTTGGTACAAGTTTATGGAGTGCATGCCAATTTTTCAGACAAAATTTTTAAAATTTTTTTATTCTAATCTCTGGCAATTATCTATTGACCTTATTCACTTGGGGGAAAGGCATGTTTTTATTTTACTTTACCTTATTTTATTTTAATTCTTGCCCACATCGCACAGCATGCAGGATCTTTGTTCCCTGATCAGGAATCAAACCTGTTCCCCTGCAATGGAAACACAGATGCTTAACCACTGGACCAGTAAGGAAGTCCCCAGATAAAATATCAGGTTTTAGGTTTTGTGATTTTTTTGTCTTTTTCTTAATTTCATAACGTATGTCCACTGTTGAATTTACACTAATCAAAAAATTTTAAATAAAACAAAACAACAATCTAACAGTCCACAACTAGAGAAACCCACTATTGTATGAAGTGCCTTTGAGATTCTCCCCCATGAAGAGTGTGTGTGTATTCAAAGAGAATGTATGGTATTTGTTCCTTTTAATTCAGTTTCTCACATAACAATATATTATTGCCATTTTCTATGACAAAGGACATAGATCTATACAACATTTGTCTGGTGCATTCTGTTGATAAACTATAATTTATTTGACATTCACATTTTTAGGTTTCTGCTATTATGTGCAATGTTGCAACAAATACTACTACTGTCTATTACATTTGTCCAGTGAAATAGGATAATTTCTCAGAAGTGAAATTTCTAGGTCAAAGGGCATGATTTTGCATGTGTGTCTGATTGGCTATAATGAATAAAGAGGAACTGAGCATCATATTTAAAACAGAAACATTGTACAGATATACCCTTCTGAACTTCCCTGGTGGTTCAGTAGTTAAAAATCTGCCAGCTGATGTAGAGGACATGGGATCAATCGCTAGTCGGGGAAGATCCCACATGCCATGGGGCAACTAAGACCACAACGACTGAGCGTGTGCTCTGCAGCCCATGCTCTGCAACAAGAGAAGCCCCCGCAGTGAGAAGCCCATGCAACTTGAGAAAGCCTGTGCACAACAACGAAGTTTCAGCAAAGCCAAAAACAGTAAATAAACTAAATTTAATTAAAAAATAAAATCAACTTTGTTATACACACACACACACACACACACACACTCATACTTCTGACTATTCATGAGCATCCCCATCTTCCTATATCCAGAACCAAACTAGATATTATTAAAAAATATATATATATAAATACATATATTTGTATTTATTTGGCTTCTCTCTTCCTTCCTTCCTGAATAATTCAGTTCAAAATCCATTTGGCAGGCTAGGATGAGGAAGAAGGCCCCAAGGGATTGAGATTCAAGTGAGAAAACAGCCCAGCAGGCTATCAGCCCAGCAAGATTGGGAGGTTGGTTAGATATGGGAAGAAGTAGATGAATCCGCAAATATTTGAGGATAATGGGAACCAGGCTTCTCACTATTACAGAAGGGAGTCACAAATATAGCAAAAGAGAAAGTTAAAATGAGCCACTGAATTAGAGACTGAAAGACTCTGGAAGTAATAACAGCCAAATTACAACAACTGTACCTAGCATCCAGATCTTAATCTCAGAATAACATTCTTCATTAAATGGACCCAGCACTCCTCAGAAAAAAATGGTTCATCTCAGGGCTGAGTCAGAAGACGTATAAAACAAGCCTGGAATATTTTGTACTAGAAAATGCTCAAAGTCCTCAAAGAATGATGAGGACACATCAGAAGAACACAGGGTCAAGCTGGAAGGCATGCCCACCGGCCAAATTGAGGACAGTTTGAGTAACAAAATAAACAAGGATACTAATGGATTGGGTGCCACTGAATAAATTAAGAACTCATATCCCCACCTTGATAAAAATACATCAATAAATAAAGAGGGAAAATGTAAAATCTCTTCCTCGCAACGAAATACCAACTAATACATCTAGATGAAAAGATGGAATTAAAAGGTCACCATTTGGCAACTGTGATGGTAAAAACCAGGGCTTCCCAGGTGGTGCTAGTGGTAAAGAACCTGCCTGCCAATGCAGGAGACTTAAGAGGTACGGGTTCAGCTCCTGGGTCGGGAAGATCCCTGGAGAAGGAAATAGCAACTCGCTTCAGTATTCTTGCCTGGAAAACTCTATAGACAAAGAGGCCTGGTGAGCTTCAGTCCATGGGGTGGCAAAGGGTTGGCCATGACTGAGCTCACACACACACGGTAAAAATTAATTCAGGCAAGAACCATCGATGTGGGCTAATAGTAAGGCAGGTGAAACCGAATGAGGAAGAAGATATTAGTCTTGAAACATCCCCCCACAAAAAAATGCTTATTGACTACATGGGGGAAAGGGTAACTTTACAATGGAAAAGCCCAGAACCTTGATGGAGTGATCAAAGTTAATACCATCAGTAATGGTTAAACGCAGCACTGCATGTCATTTGATGAGATGCAGCAAGAAAGTCAGAGAGTCACTTCTGTGAAATTCCTATCAAAAAGGCATAGCCTGAATACAATCGTCAGGATACTTCAGACAAACACAGATTAAAGGACATTTTACAAAATAAATGTTCTGTAGTGTTTAAAAAGTGGGTTTTCTTTTAAAAATAAATGTCATCCTCCAAAAGGAATCATAAGAAAACACTAGATGCTGCAAGTACATTTTCCATTGTCAAACTTTACAATGGACTTTGCACTTGGCCAGCATCTACCTCATTACTAATAAGTTTTATTACTAATGGAATTATCACTGCTGTGAATTGGAATTTTTAAATGTCATATTTAAAGAGAAAAGCACATGTTGAAGTTAATGAATGTCAAGGTGAATTTGAGGAACTGTTCCACCTTGAAGGAGACAAAAGACACGTGATGACTAAGGGTGACCACGATTCTAAACTGGATTCCTTTGTTACAAGGCATTTGATGAAAAATGAGTGGATTCCTTCGATGAGGCAATGTGGGCATTCTTTACACTGTTCTTGCTACTTTTCTGTAAGTATTAAAATAGTCCAAGTTTTTTAAATAAGTAAGAAACTAACCATTTCTTTGAAAAGTACTGAGGTTATACACTCTGGAGGAGACATGACTTTTAAATGATAATTTCTTAAGTCTTTCCCACTAAGCTAATCCAAGCCAAAGTCTTTTCTTGCTGTTTTCCCCGAAACTCTCTTTCAACATATTTCACTTTTAGTATTTCTTCTCCTTGGATGATTCCTCTCAAGATGCCCATAAATGTCTTTTGCCTTGGATTTGACCTGACAGTCTCACCAGAGCTATAGATAGTGTAGGTCACAGTAATTCCCACCAAAGAATCTTTCCTGCCTTTTCATTTTCACCTAAATTACAGATCTGCCACCCAGGCATTCACATCACTATTTAGGGAAATTAGGCTGAAACTAAAGGCCACTCTCGGGGACATGCACACATTTTAGTGATTGCCTGATGGAGGCAATCTGCCCAGTCTGTGCACTGATTGTCTCATTTGATTCCCACAAACCTATAATGGAAATACATTACCATTTCTACTTTAAAGATGGAGGAACACTGTCCTACAGAGATTAAAAATAGCTTTGGGCTTGAAGAGCAGGTGGTGTGGGGATCAGATGAACCTAATAAAATCAGCATGTTTATTTCCTCAACATGGTAAGTAGATTGGGTTATATTTGAAATCTAGCTCAGGAGATACTCCAAGAACTGCTATCTTCATAAAAGTCAAAGTCTTTGTATAACCCAGCTGGTGCTGATTAATCATGATTCCATGATTCTTAACAAAAGTTACCATCTTAACAAAGCCACCATTGAGAACCTGTGCGTCAAGCACTATACTAGGAATGTAATTCTTATCTCATTTGCAAAATGCCATTTTCAGTATCTACTGATATGTTTTTTTTTACTCTAATTTTTGATGTAAAGGATTATGTGTTGTCTCCTGACTTTGAACCACCCTTTCATTCCTACAATATACCAGGCTTGATCGTTGTATAGTCTTCTTTTCACATGTGCTAGATTCTATTCCCTAATAATCTATTTTAAACTCTTGCCTCTATATTCATAATTGAGATTTATTTTTTGTATACTATCATTCTAATAACACAATGTTAGATTTTACTTGAACTAATTCAATCCTCACAATAATACTATAAGTTCATCTCTTATATTATGGGAAATGGAGCTCAGAGAACTAAAGTAGCTTGCCCAAGGTTCACACAGCTAGTGTAGTTAGGATTTGATCCCAAGCATGTCTCCTTCTTCCACATTGGACAGGCCCTGGTTCATATCCTGCCTCTACTTTCTAGACATAGAAAGAATTACACACCTGGGGGTGGGGGTGGGGGAAGCAGTGTCATGCACTGATCTGGAAATCTTAGAGACCCAGCTCTGCCTCTCAGGTTAGGGAAGTGGGCAGGTTATCTTCTTCCTGGGTCTTGGTTTTCTTCTCTGTAAATTGAAAGAGCTGGTGTAGGCAATTACTAAGATTCTTTCTAGCTCTTGTTATCTTCTATGTGGATGTATTTTGTTAGTGAGTCTTAGCCAGCACCCCCAGAATCTCCACTGTAGGAATGGAAATACGGCATGTGTTAACTTTGTGTGTGTGAGAGAGAGAGAGACAAGAAAAGAAGAGGAAAGGAGAGAACAGAAGAGAAGAGCAGAGAGAAGGGACAGGGAGTTATGTGGAAAGAGGAGGGAAAAAGCAGAGGAAAAGAGGTTTATAAAGGAAAATTTGAATGCAGAGTTCCAAAGAATAGCATGGAGAGATAAGAAAGCCTTCCTCAGTGATCAAAGCAAAGAAACAGAGGAAAACAATAGGATGGGGAAGTCGAGATCTCTTCAAGAAAATTAGAGATACCAAGGGAACATTTCATATAAAGATGGGCTCTATAAAAGACAGAAATGGTATGGACCTAACAGAAGCAGAAGATATTAAGAAGAGATGACAAGAATACACAGAACTATACAATAAAGATCTTCATGATCTAGATAACCATGATGGTGTGATCACTCACCTAGAGCCAGACATCTTGGAATGCAAAGGCAAGTGGGCCTTAGGAAGCATCACTACAAACAAAGCTAGTGGAGGTGATGGAATTCCAGTTGAGCTATTTCAAATCCTAAAAGATGATGCTGTGAAAGTATTCCACTCAATATGCCAGCAAATTTGGAAAACTCAGCAGTGGCCACACTACTGGAAAAAGTCAGTTTTCTTTCCAACCCCAAAGAAAGGCAATGCCAAAGAATGCTCAAACTACTGCACAATTGCACTCATCTCACATGCGAGCCAAGTAATGCTCAAAATTCTCCTAGCCAGGCTTCAACAGTACGTGAACTGTGAACTTCCAGGTGTTTAAGCTGGATTTAGAAAAGGCAGAGGAACCAGAGATCAAATTGCCAACATCCGTTGGATCATCAAAAAAAGCAAAAAGTTCCAGAAAAACATCTACTTCTGCTTTATTGACTATGCCAAAGCCTTTGACTGTGTTCAGTTCAGTTCCGTTCAGTTCAGTCGCTCAGTCATGTCCGACTCTTTGTGACCCCACGGACTGCAGAACGCCAGATTTCCCTGGGCATTATCAACTCCTGGAGCTTACTCAAATTCATGTCCATCAAGTCAGTGATGCCATGCAACCATCTCATCCTCTGTCGTTCCCTTCTCCTCCCACCTTTAATCTTCCCAGCATCAGGGTCTTTTCCAATGAGTCAGTTCTTCACATCAGGTGGCCAAAGTTTTGGAGCTTCAGCTTCAGCATCACTCCTTCCACTGAATATTCAGGACTGATTTCCTTTAGGATGGACTGGTTGGATCTCCTTGCAGTCCAAGGGACTCTCAAGAGTGTTCTCCAACACCACAGTTCAAAAGCATCAATTCAAAAGCAACATTGTATGGATCACAACAAACTGAAAATTCTTAAAAGATGGAAATACCAGACTACCTGACCTGCCTCTTGAGAAATCTGTATGCAGGTCAAGAAGCAACAGTTAGAACTGGACATGGAACAACAGACTGTTTCCAAATCGGGAAGAGTATGTCAAGGCTGTATATTGTCATCCTGCTTATTTAACTTATATGCAGAGTACATCATGAGAAACGCTGGGCTGGATGAAGCACAAGCTTGGAATCAAGATTGCCAGGAGAAATAACAATAACAATAACCTCAGATACGCAGATGAAACCACCTTTATGGCAGAAAGCAGAGAAGAACTAAAGAGCCTCTCGATGAAAGTGAAAGAAGAGAGTGAAAAATCTGGCTTAAAACTCAGCATTCAGAAAACTAAGATTATGGCACCCGGTCCCATCACTTCATGGCAAATAGGTGGGGAAACAATGGAAACAGTAACAGACTTTATTTTGGGGGCTCCAAAATTACTGCAGATGGTGACTGCAGCCATGAAATTAAGACGCTTGCTTCTTGGAAGAAAAGCTATGACCAATCTAGACAGCATACTAAAAGCAGAGACATTACTTTGCCAACAAAGGTCCATCTAGTCAAAGCTATAGTTTTTCCAATAGTCACGTACAGATGTGAGAGTTGGACCATAAAGAAAGCTGAGCACTAAAGAACTGATGCTTTTGAACTGTGGTATTGGAGAAGACTCGAGGGTCCCTTGGACTACAAGGAGATCCAACCAGTCAATCCTAAAGGAAATCAGTCCTGAATATTCAGTGGAAGGACTGATGCTGAAGCTGAAACTCCAATACTTTGGTCACCTGATGTGAAGAACTGACTCATTGGAAAAGACCCTGATGCTGGGAAAGATTGAAGGCGGGAGGAGAAGGGGACGACAGAGGATGAGAAGGTTGCATGGCCTCACTGACTCAATGGACATGAGTTTGAGTAAGCTTGGGGAATTGGTGATGGACAGAGAGGCCTGGCATTCTGCAGTCTATGGGGTCGCAAAGAGTAAAAAACCACTGAGAGACTGAACAGAACTAAAGTGAAAGTAAAATAACTTGTCTAAAGTGTTTAATTTATTTTCACAAAAATCTGCCATGCATCCACTCTATTTCCAGCCTTTCCAATACATTCAGCTTGCCCCTAGGACATATTTTTAAACATATATTAAAGTCTAGGCTCATATAGAAATTTCTGCTGCTAATAGCTGGACTGCTGCCTTCTATTTCCAGGACACATTGGTAGTTAATCTCATCCTGCCAAGTTGCCTACCTTCACCTACCTGCCCCTCACCTCAAGGTGCTTGGGTCATGGAATGTAGAACATGTTCCTCTGGCTTTTCCCAGAGTGTTTGCTCAAGAATCCAGCCTAGCATTTGCCCTTGGTTTCCAAATACTGCCACTACAAGAAGCAAGTCTCTTGCCGTCTGCCCTGAACCAGTAGGAAGCCTCTGTCCTCCAAGGAGGTGTTACTCTTCCCCTGTTCTTTGATGCCTTTCAACTATCTCTACATCATGATGCTGAAGTTAAGGAACAAGTGACCATTATTGGCCCAGTGTTTTCCTTCTTTAAAGTCTTAAAGGCAAAAAGTAACATCCTGACTAGTGGGTAATAGTTTGGGTCAAGATATTGGTCCTCTTGGCTCTTGAACAGCAGAGAAGGGACCTGGAGGTCTGGAGCCACTCACTTCCTTCTGGGGACATCTTAGTCAGTTAACCTCAGGACTATCTGTTCCATGAAGTTGGGAAAATGTCAGGAAGGCTGACTTCAAGGACTATTGAAGAGAAACCAAGAGTCAAGCATCTTAATATCTCTACATCTCAATAAGTCTGGGTCTCTAATGAGGCAGAGATTTGTTCTTATTTGATTTGTTGTTATTGTTGTTCACCTTCCAATATCTTTCTTTGGTTTTCTGACCATGGCACCAATTTCTCCTCTGAGGAGGAGCTACGAGGCTGGAATGGTGCTCCCCTAGAACTGTTGGCGGCCACCTTGCCCAGCTGCATGGAGTTGTGGCAGCGGAGGAGAGAATGAGGCTCCCGCACAGACAGCCCAGAGCTGAGACAGGAAGAAGAGAGAGACAGAAGATGGGGAGTCCTGAAGAGTGCTTGACTCTTGCCTGCTTTTAAAGTGTGTTTGCCTCTCAGTCGTGTCCAACTCTTTGCGACCCCATGGACTATATAGCTCACTAGGCTCTTCTGTCCATGGAATTCTACAGGTAAGAATACTGGAGTGGGTTGCCATGACCTCCTGCAGGGGATCTTCCTGACCCAGGGATTGAACCTGGGTCTCCGGCATGGCAGGCAGATTCTTTACCATCAAGTCACTGGGGAGCCCCCTTGCCTTCTCTTAGGTCTACCCAGATCCTCACTGTTGGAGTGCTTTCTTTTCTCTTGTCCTCATGTTTCCATGAGACAAGCTCCACCACAGAAATACACCCAGCTCCTTCACCACTCCAGCCCTCCAGTCCACCACTCAGTGAAGCAGAAGCACTGACAAGCATCTTTGCAGATCCCTTCAATGGGCGGAACTGGAATTAACCGTTCCTATTTCTCCCTCTCTCTTTGACTTTCCACCCTCAGAGCACAAATGGTCCCTCAGGTTCTTGCTTCCATGACTGTATGAAATACTTCCTCTTCTGTCTTTCCTTCAAGACTAGAGATCTCCCCAATTGAATTCAGAACAAAATTGTTGACAACGCTGTGAGGCATGAGGGATCCTAGTTCCCTTACCAGGAATCGAACTCCCACCCCCTGCAGTGGAAGCATGGAGTCTTAACTCACCAGACTTTGAGGGAAGTTCCCCAGTTTAACTTTATAACCCCAGCATTTACTACAGTGGTGCTTACACATGATAAACATCTAGAGAATATTCAATAAACATTCAAGAAAGTCTGGATTACATCAGGATGCATTTCAACACTCATGCTCTCAGGAGACCATGAATTTTTTTAATTTTTATGGTATTTTAATTATTGGCCATGTGGCATGCAGGATCTCAGTTCCTCAACCAGGGATCAAACGCATGTCACTTGCAGTGGAAGCAGAGCCCTAACCACTGAACCACTAGGGAAGTCCTTCCTTATATGTTTGGTGAGTGAATCATTGAACAGATCTTCTGGGAGCTGTATTTTTAAAAAAAAAATTTTGTGTGTGTGACATGTGGAATCCTATTTCCCTGGCCAGGGGTTGAACCCACGCCTGCTGCATTGGAAGCATGGAGTCTAAACCACTGTACCACCAGGGAAGTCCCCAGAAGGCGAATATGTTCATGGCAAATTTGCCTATACTGTGCCCTTCATGATCTCAAAGAAGGCTCTATCTGGAAGATAGTCAAGAACCAAAACGTAAATGTGCACAGCAGTTGAGAACTTTAACCAAAGTTTCATTTAGCGAACCATGGGTTTGCATGCCTCCTTTGTATAGATACTGAACTAGAAATACCCTGGGATCCCAAGTACCCAGGAGAATGTAATTTTTTCCGAATAAAATTGAATGTCACCTTGAAATGGATTTATTTATTTTGATTAGCTAAGGCTTTCTGAGACCATTCTGCCCTTCCTTTGATGTATGTGTTGAGGTTGTCTTCCACCAATAAATGGATTGATGATTAATTCACAGTGCATTAGGAGCCTTTGGCTTGTTCATGCTTGGTCAAATTCCTAGCCATTCTATTATTCTGAACATTACATTTTCAATCAACCAATGATTTATTATTATTTTTGAAATAGCACATATGCTGTTTCCCTGGTCAGCATTTTTGGAAATCTCCTTGGTAGTCTATCTTGTCTTTAGGTGGATGCAGACAGGCTTGCTGGTGTCTGGGTAGGACAAAATGTTTGTTTGCAAAGCAGAATGAGAGCACAAAGGCTCTGCATCTCATTGAGTAATGGGACGTGAGCAGCATAGCCTGCTATCTCGGTCACAGCACCGTGATGTATGGGATACAGACTCCCAGGGAGTCCTTTATTTTGTCTGCAGGATGGAGCTTGCTGTCATTGTTGTTTAGTCACTGAGTCATGCCCTACTCTTTCACGACCCCATGGACTGTAGCCTGCCAGGCTCCTCTGTCCATCGGATTTCCCAGGCAAGAATGCTGGAGTGGGTTGCCATTCCCTTCTCCAGGGGATCTTCCTGACCCAGGGACCAAACCCACATCTCCTACATTATCAGGTGGATTCTTTACCTCTGAGCCATCGGGGAAGCCCACAAGATGGAGTAAACCCGAGTATTTATATGGACCCCATAGTAAGCACTCAATAAATACTTGGCTGTGTAACAGATAAATGAGATACACAGGATTTTTTTTTAATTTAGGTCTAATGATGAGGTTGGTTGCACACAGTCCGCTGCAATGACCCAGCAGCTCACTCTTCTACCCCCTACTCCCTGCCAGGAACCTGTACTTCATGATTGTAAGATGTTTGAACATTAGCATATTAATGAGCATGTGTACCACTGTTCTAAATGAGCCCAACTTTGTTTATTGGTCAGGACCATTGTCCCAGTCAGTACTGTGCAGAGAAAGAGAACTGATTGTGTGTGGGGGGGGAGGGGGGTTGCGGGGGGTGCAGAGAAGGAAAGAAAACTTAAGTAATTGCCTCATGAGTCCAAAATACATATGGACTTCATGCATCTTAAAATGTGCATAAGATACAGGCCAGCAGGCTGGAAACTCAAGCAAAAGTTGATGCTATAGTCTGTAGGCAGAACTTCTCCTTCTCAGGGAAATCTCAGTTTTCACTTTTACAGTCTTTGACAGGTTGGATGAGACTCACCCACAGTTCAAGGGGAATTTCCTTGATTTAAAGTCACCTCATTGGAAATGCTAACCAGATGTACCAAATACCTTCATAGCAACACCCAGACTAGGCTTGGTTAAATCTCTGGGTCCTAGAGCCAAGTGGACATAGCTAACCATCACAGATATCTTTCTCCATTTCTTTACACCTACAAAATATATATATCCATCTGCATCAATAGATAGAAATACAAAGATTAAACTCTGTGTCTGCTTTCCTTTATTAATGTTTCCCAATTTAGTGATCATGAAAGAAGTAATAAAATCCTTAAGCTATTTTTACCATTTCAAAAAGATTGGCAAGGATAGCCTATGTTTCCTTAATAGAGTCCATTTGCTTTTGTCCGGAATTCTATCTGCTCCACTTAGTGAGCTATCACTTCAAATAAAAACAACAAAAATAATAATTCAATAAATGCACTGCATTGAAAGATCTTCTGAAACATGTAGTTTACTGTGGGAAAGTATTTGAAGGAGTCTTTGGTGGGGAAAATATTGGCATTCAACCAGCACATAATGAATTCAAAGAACTGTCTGCTTTGGGTAGCACAGTGTCAAAGCCTTGGATGAAATTCAAAACTCAAACTCATTAAGCAGTTCCACACCCAGCATCTGTCAGTCCTGTTTGCAAGAAGGAATCCGTGGTTTTCTCAACAAGATGTGAACGGGACTGCTCCCACACAGTGGGCTGTCAAGCATTGCGGGGCAAGGGGTGGGGGAGTGGGGAGGTGGCATGGGTAGGGCTCACCACTTCCTTACGTCTGACGTGTTCTGCCTCCCAAACTCCTGGTCTGTTAATTCCCAGCCCAATGTCTACTCTGACCTCATCCCCAACCTCAACCCCAAACTCAACCCCCCAGAGGCTGACTTTTCCATTTCACTGATCATCATTACTCAACTCCACTATGTTATCTTTCAGGCAAAATGGCCCTCCATCTTCTCCATGAGACCTTCCTGGCTCATCCATGACTCCAGGTAAACACTTTGAGCCTCCTCTCCTGGGTCTATGTTATTCACAAGATGGGTACCAGGTACTACTCAGAGCACATGGTTCCCTCAGTTAACCTCTGCTGATCCTTGCCCAGGAGCTCAGAGCCATCTGAGAAGAAGCATTTATATTACACAACACCACCTACAGTTAGAGCATCTGCCCCATAGCTCTGGGTTTGAGCTCGTGTTTGACATATTTCTCATATTTGATATTTTTCTTTGTCCTCACCTTTCTTTGTTGTTCAGTCACTCAGTCATGTCCAACTCTGTGACCCCATGGGCACCAGCACATCAGGCTTCCCTGTCCTTCACTATCTCCCAGAGTTTGCTCAAACTCACGTCCATTGAGTCAGTGATGCTATCTAGTCATCTCATCTGTTTCCCTCTTCCCCTCCTGCCCTCAATCTTTCCCAGCATCAGGGTCTTTTCCCATGAGTTGGCTCTTCGCATCAGGTAGCCAAAGGATTGGAGCTTCAGCTTCAGTATCAGTCCTTCCAACAAATACTCAGGGTTGATTCCTTTTAGGATTGACTGGCTGGATCTCCTTGCAGTCCAAGGGACTCTCAAGAGTCTTCTCCAGCAGCAGAATTCAAAAGCATCAATTCTTCAGTGCTCAGCCTTCTTTATGGTCCAAATCTCACATCGGACTACTGGAAAAACTATAGCTTTGATTTTATGGACCTATGTTGGCAAAACCAGCTGCCAGGGAGGCCTGTCACTGTGCCACAATTTCACCTAGCTCTTTGGGGTATTTATTCTCAGTTCAGTTCAGTCGCTCAGTCGTGTCCGACTCTTTGCGACCCCGTGAATCACAGCATACCAGTCCTCCCTGTCCATCACCAACTTCCAGAGTTCACTCAAACTCATGTCCGTTGAGTTGGTGATGCCATCCAGCTATCTCATCCTCTGTCATCCCCTTCTTCTCCTGCCCCCAATCCCTCCCAGCATCAGGGTCTTTTCCAATGAGTCAACTCTTATTCTCAGAGCCCCCAAGAGTGAATTTCAAAGATGTTGAAATCAAACCATCCCAGCCTGAAATTTATCTAGTCATTTGTAAGTTATGTGATGATAGGCAGAAAAATTCATGTGAGTATAAACACTAATATATATAACTATATATGCATGCCTATAACAAACATGACATATCATGTTTAACCAGATATGTGTAAAATAAAATAGCTAATTTTGAGGACTTAGTCTCTGCCTGGTACCATGATCTGAAATCTGTATGTGGTGTCTTCACCTGATAAATCTTCATAATAATTTGATCAGGTAGTTATTTTTTCCCTCCATTTTATAGATAAGGTATCATGTTCAGAGTTCCAAAAGCTACTATATGTGCTTGCTATATGTCATATACGTGTGCTTTGAGGCCTTGTGTTCAGATGGCCTTCTCTGCACTCTTAGAAAGAATATTAGTCTTTACTTTGCCTTTAGGCCAGGGGATTTACCTGGTGGCTCAAAGGGTAAAGAATCTGCCTGAGTTGCAGGAGACCTGGGTTCGATCCCTGGGTTGGGAAGATCCCCTGGAGAAGGAAACAGTGACCTATTCCAGTATTCTTGCCTGGAGAATTCCATGGAGAAACCTGATGGGCTACAGTCCATGGGGTCCCAAAGAATCAGTCACAACTGAGCAACTAACAACTTTCACTTTTACCTGACTGCTGAGCAGTTGAAAAGGGAAGTGATGGATAAGATCACAAGTTCTGAAGGCACACTGCCTAGGTTTGGATCCAGCTTCCATCTCTTACTGGTTAAATTAATTTCCAGGAATCTCTGGCCTCAGTGTCACCATCTGTAAAGTGGAGACAATAAGAGAACTTGTTTCCTCCAGTGGTTGTGAAATACAACAGGTGCCAAGTTGCTTGCTCTGCCTTACCCCTGCCTGATTATACTATTCAATATTTTTAAAACATAGCCCCAGGTCAATAAAACTTCCAGGCAAAAGAATCACCAGATTTTGGTGCCTATTTTCAATGGCAGATGGTTGAGATCAGGGAGAGAAAATGTTGGCTAGTTATTGAGATGGAAGAATACAGGGAGGGGCCAGGTAATTTGTTCTGCTATGAGGCAGGATAGGAGCCTGGCAGCCAGGGATGAGAATCAATTAAGAACAATGGGAAGCTGGTCTACTGAATAAGTACAGGGCAGGTGAACAGTTGGCAAGAGGGAGGGAGTGGAGTGGGGTGAAGCTACCTGTGCTGAGCCCATGGGAGACAGTGGAGGGTAGCGGGAAACCTTGCCACTTCTGATACCTGAGTGTCGGGGCATAAGCCATCACGTCTTTTTTTTTTTTTTTTGGCTGAGCTGGGACTTAGTTGTGGCACATGGGATGTTCCATTTTCGTTGTGGCATTCTGGATCTTTAGTTGAGACATGCTCGATAGTTCCCCAACCAGAGATAAACCCAGGCCCCCTGCACTGGGAGCATGGAATCTCAGCCACTGGAACACCAGGAACATCTCCCTCACTTCTGAGTACTATGTTTTAGCAAAGTCTATAATGTCATTTTGGTTGAGTTTGCCCAGCTATAAAATGGTGAGTATTATACTCACCACCTACCAGGATTGTGAGAATTAAATGAAATAATACTACTTAGGTGAGTGCCTGGCCCCATACCCAACAGCTCATGTAATTATAGTTTGCATTAGCATCCTATGGCCACTGTGGCAAGTTGCCACACACTTAGTGGCTTGAAACAACAACACTTTATTATCTTTACAGTCCTGGAATTCAGAAGTATGAAATCATTTTCACTGAGTTAAAGTTAAAGACATCAGCAAGGCTTGTTTCTTCCAGAGGCTCTGAGGGGAGAACTGGTTTCCTTGTCTTTTCAGCCTCTAGTTGGGCCAGTGTTTCTTGGCTGTGGCCCCTTCCTTTCATACAAAGCACATCAATCCAATCGCTGCTCACATCATCACAGTCTCTTCCTCCATGGTTAACTCTACCTCTGTACCCACTGTATGAGGATGTGTTTACATTTAGGGTCCACTCAGATAATCCAGGATAATCCCCCCATTTCAAGATCTTTAACCTTTATCCTATCTGCTGAGTCCCTTTGCTGTGTAAGTAACATCCCCAGGTTCTGGGATTAGAATGTGAATATTTTAGGGGGTCATTATTCAGCCACCATTTAAATCAATGATAGTGTCACGGTAGGTAGGAGGATGACAGTGATGGGAAATCTGAGATGCAGAGTAGTCAGAAGTGTTTGGAAGAGAAACTGGTCCAAGGATGCTGGTCATGTCATGATGCTGGATGGGTGTGAGAAGTAAATGAGATACTGCCTGCCCAGAACAGAATCAGTTCTCTAAAACTGGCATAGTAGTATCTCAGCAGCCCCTTAGTGCTCAAAATTCCACTCTGGTTAGCGTGGCAGTTGTCTTCCCAACATTATTTCATCTTTCCATGGGTAGCAGGTGATTTTAGGAGTGCTTAACCCATCTTCAGAGTGGACTGAAGATGCTCCAAGTGCCCCAGTGGTTGGCCCAGCAGTTGTCCTGTCACCAGAGATAGTCTGACCCAAGCTAAGACTTTCTGATTATGGGAAAGGAGCAACATACAGGCATTTTGCTACATGAAAGAAGCCAGTCTAAGGATAAAGCCAACACACAGAATAAGGACGGCACTAGAGCTAAGATTATGGCAGAAGAGCAGAGTCAGACCCCTGATCAAACTATGCCTGAAGTCCTATCTCTGGATTTTTTTTTAAGTTATGTGATACAATGTCTCCAGTATTACTAAGCAATTTGGAATTGGATTTTCCTTTTCTTTTAACCTGAGTCACCTGGGAGACAATAGATATTGTTATCCTCCATTTGTAGGTGAGGAAACTGAGGCTCAAGGAGAGATGGCTTTTCAAGGCTATATAGCTAGTACAGGACATCACAAGGAGTCAACCCAGGCCTGAGCGACCCCACAGCCAATACTGTTTTCTCTACTACCATGTGGCTGGAGCTGCTTAATCCTCACCCTCCATGGTTCTGATGGTACTGGGAGCTGTCCAACAGGTATCAACAGAAGGCTGTGGTCCCACCTAAGGAGGGAGCCACACAGAGGAAACCATATCAGCAACCCCAGCCCACACCATGGACACAAAAGAAATAAATGACTCCAGAGGCTGTGTCACTTAGTATGTGTTTCACATGCTGCTTCCCAAGTTGACTCTCCCTCAGAGGTGACTGCTGGAGAAATACTGCCCCTTGGCTCCTCAAGACAGCACTCTCACCTGTATCTTAATTCTCTCCAAACATGATGCTATAATAAAAGCTCAAGGGAAGTGGGAAATAAATGGACTGGGTTTGAGGGATCTAGCCAATGCCATGAATTGCTTTGAGCACATTACACGGGCTATTTCATTTAATTGTCATTACTCTCTGCTCATTAGGCTCATGGGGAAACTGAGGCACTGGACATTTAGGTCACTGGTCTGGCTGGTCATTGGCACAGCCAGAGTTGAAATCCCAAGCCTGATTGTAGAATACTGTGTGCTGTTTCCACAATTATCACATAGCCTCCTCTAAAAATATTACTATGACCATTGTTTCTGGAATGGTGCCCAATGTAATGACCTCAGTGCCACTGGACAGAACTGCTTATCCCAGGAGATAATGACAGAGATAATGACCAAGACACAGCGGGGACCAGGGAGCGGGCATCTATGGGATGCTCAGGTGAATTCACAGAGGCCTGCTGGGTACAAAGGTAACTTGGGAACATCTTGGGGACCAGATGGTGGGGGTGAACATGCCAAGGATGGCCATGATCTCAGATTCTGTAATTACCACGCTCCCAAAAGAGATCCAGAAGACAATCATAAACGGACAGATGACTCATGCCTGGAAAGGCATAGATAAGTTTTTGCTGGCCCCACAGAGGAAACAAGCCTTTGATGTTGGGACAGGAGCTGTCACTGGGAGAAAGATGGAAAAGGCACCCAGGGATTGGGTCTTTTCTTGGCCTTGGCAATGAGCGAGCAGCCCATGTTTGACAACTGTTCTGTAAATCAGCATTCAGACTCACTTCCCAGCTGCTGGCCTAAGTGAGCTGCAATTTATGAGCTGGGAACCATAAAGAATCCTGGGTCATCTCACTGCCTGCATGCTTCTTGGGATGAGGAGTGGGCTGGCATGGCTCTCCTATGTAAGTTTCAAAGGTGCTATCAATTCTAAAGTCAACCAAGCAGGGCTGTTGCTGAAAAGGAATAATGTCAACAACCCAAGGGCCCCAGGAGATGTCTTGGCCCTTACTGGGGAAACATCCAAGTTTCTGTTTGGGGTTGAATGGAAAGCTTCGTGTTTGAGAATAAAGACAGAGCCAGAGCAGGAGCAGAATAGAAGGGGAGCAGCGTTTAGGGTCTCTGGCTTAAAATGGAGGGACTTTCCTTGATGGTCCAGTGGTTAAGGCTCCATGTTTCACTGCAAGGGGCAGTGATCCCTGGTCCAGGAACTATAATTCCACATGCCATGTGGCCAAAAAAGAAAAGTTAAAAAATATAAATAAGTAAATAAATACACTGGGCCAAGATAGTTTAAAAAATAAATAAAAGAAAATGGAGACGGGCACAGCACTGCTGGCATGCAGGAGCAGAAGGAGAGAGTGAGGAGTAGAGGCAGAAACCAAGTGGGGACTAGAAAACATCTGCTGGTAGTTTAGTCACTAAGTCGTGCAACCCCATGACTCTCTGTAACCCCATGGACTGTAGCCCGCCAGGCTCCTCTGTCCATGGGATTTCCCAGGCGAGAATACTGAAGCAGGTTGTCATTTCCTTCTCCAGGAGATCTTCCTGACCCATGGATTAAACTGCGGTCTCCTGCACTGCAGGAAGATTCCTTATCGACTGCGCTGAGGTTTATATATAAACATATAAAAAGCTTGGTGCCTTCTGAGGGCTGGGAGGGAGCAATATGTTGCAGGGTCCTCTCCCTGGCTTGCAGACAGCTGTCTTCACCCCGTGTCTTCCCATGGTCTTCCCTCTGTACTTGCTTGTGTCCAAGACCTTCCAACAGTTTGCATATAGGATTACGGTCCACCTTAATGACTTCATTTTACTTTAATTACCTCTCTAAAGACCCTGTTTCGAAACACAGTTCCATTCTAAGGTAGTGGGGTAGTGTACTTCAGTGTACAAATCTGTGGCAGGGGTTAGGGGCAGGGACAATGGAGCTCACAGTAGGGTCTAATTTGCACTGAGAACTTTACATGAATGCTATTATAGTCGACATATCTCCCTGGGAGTTCTGGGAACACTCAGAGTACAGTCATTAATCCATCAGCCAGAGGGAGACTAGGAAGACTTCACAGAGAAGGTGACATGGAAACTGGGCTGGAAGGATGAAAAGGTTTCATGGATTGGAGAAGACTTAAAATAGAAGTCTAAGTAGACACAACTGCAGGTGCCAGCTTTTAACTGTATGAAAGAAGCCATGTTGAAGAGAAGGGGGTGGGATGAGAGGGGCAGGTGGAGAGATGACTGGAGATGACGATGGAAAGACAATTGGAGACCAAATTGCAAGGAGCCCCTAGGACCAGTCAATGATACTAGGAGATTTGATCCTCTGGGTTGATTCCATGAATACCTTTTATTGTGGAATCACCAAGGCCCAGAATGTTGGACCTGTAGGTGCCAGAGAGAAGCACCAGCTCAAACTCATCTTGTTACAGATAAGAAAGACATGGCTCATAAAATACAAATGATTTGCCCAAGGTCACAGCAGGAGTCAGAGGCAGAGGACTCAGCCCAGGACCCAGAGGGGTCAATCCTCTCTGCCCTCCACAACATCACACATCATCCCTGGGATGCTGAAAGTACTAAGATTTACAAACCCAACCATCTCAGGGTTCCTGAGGATTAGAAAGGAAAAAAAAATCTCTTCTCCATCATGCTTCCAATCACAATAACATTATTCTGGATCGTAAGGGGGCCAGGAAAATCAGTTACCTTCAGTCATTTAGAATCCAAGAATGAAGACCACCTACCATGCTCTGGTCTGAGGCAGGTTACATTTCAGTTTTGAAAAGAACTCTCGGAGTTCAGCCAGCCCGCTGGCCATGTGCCTGCACGGGCCCAAGCCCCAGCATCAGGACCCAGTAGGCTCAACAGTCCTGTATCACTTGATCCTGCTATCATCTATGAGGAATAGATGACTTATTTTTGGCTCCTTTCTCTCTGATGTGGCCAAGATGAAGGGATGGAGGCTGAGCTCTTTCCTGGATTACAGGGCAGCTGCTGACCCTGGAGAAGGTGATACAACAGGGAGGCTAAAGAACCAACCAGAAGCTTCACTTGATGTGGAATCCCAGTTCACCCATGATGTTGGTCTGATGAGCCTGGGTCTGCCAGAGAGTCATAGGAAGTCATACCCAGAAGGAACATTAAGTGCTCTCTTGGCCATCTCTACTTTAAGACACAGGGATTCTGAGGAGGAGAGGAGACAAACGACTTGCCCAAGGTCATCACTAGGCAAGTGGCAGAATCAAGCCTAGAACCCAAGTCAATCAGCTTTCAGTTCAGGGCTTTTTTTTCATGATGGCCCATCACCTCCTTCAAGCAAGAACGGATAGCAAGGGTTGGGATCCATCACATCTTACTTAAAGACAATGCAAGGTCCCATCTTCCCTAGATGATGACACTAGCCACCATCAGCCCTCCAACTGCTGTATCCTCCTTCTGGCCTGGGATGGTGCTTTCAGTTAAATTACAGGCTCGGATAAGTAGGTCACTGCCTGTGCTGAATATCTTCAATGTGGATGAGTTAACTAGATCATCATGTTGCAACCTTGACCTTGGAGAGCCCAAGAGGACCAGGAGGGGAAGGAGGGGCAGGGTAGGTGATAGTAGGGGGCTTCAGGTTAGGCAAGGCTGGGGTGAGTTCCTCGAGGTGGAAGAGAAAGCATCTGAGAGCAGGGAGAAGGGTCAGTGCAGGTGGCATGGTCAGCCTTTGAGTCTGATGAAGTCTCTCTCTTTATGGAGAACTTGGGGAGGAGATGAGGTGAACCAAGGTCTGGGAATCATGAGAGGAGCTAGCTATGGGGGAGAGAGGGGACCTTGGGTGCTCCTCACTCAATCTCATGGTGCCCCCACTGACTCAGCTGTGGGAATACAGCTCTAACCATCATTCTTGTCTTCCACCAGGAGGCTGTGGGCAGGCAGTTGGGAAGCATAAGCTACAGAAACAAGAAAGACATCTCCACCAAGACTGGATTCCCTAGGCTTCTGGGAACCATTGCACAGAAGTGATAGAACAGAAAGAGTGCTTTAGGACAGCCAGTGTGAAATCGGCAGAGCGAGGCAGGAAGATGACTTTGAGGATGGAAGGGCTTGAGGCAGAAAACAGTTTGCAAACTGTTGAAAATATCTTGGGGAGAGGTAATTAATTCTGTTCAGCTATGAGCTGATGCTCTTAAGTACACATTTGGAATGATGGGACTTGACAGGTCTGATGCAGCTTCCCAGAATAAAGGTAAAATCAGTCATTTCACAGCAAAATCAAAACAGAATGTAATCATCTAATTGACCTCTAGGCTCCGACTTTTGTCCCTGTCCCAAGCACTGCTCCTCTTCAATAACCTCCCCCGCACCCCCTAGGTCTGCCCAGGCTCCTCCCTCTTTAGGGAAAGAGCCTGTGGTAGTCATCCGTTAACCTGGTGTGAGTCCCACGCATGCCCACATGCTTTCACATGTACTAAAACATCTACTGTGCTTCTCTTCAATTTTTTTTTCCACCCATTGGATTGATCAGACACCATATCTGATCAAACATAAGCAGAAGAGCAGATATTTTCAAACACCTGAGTTGAGTCCATAGCTCCACAAGCCCAGTAGCCATTTCTTACATCTCTTTACCTTTCTTTCCTAGGATTTATGAGATACTAAGCCTAAAAAGTCGAAAGAACTGGTTTTGAGTCTCGGACACGTGGCCTTGGATAAAACACTTACCCCGCCTATGAGCTTCAGTTCTCTGATCTGTAATCTAAAACCTCATTTAGATGATTTCAGAGGCGCTTCCTTTCCCTGACAATCCATTCTCACAACCCCGAAGCCTTTCTCCATCCCCTGCAGAGGAGGATTGGGGCGTGTGGCTGATGAAGACTAAGGGACAGTCGTGGTGACCTTCCCACTTCCCCCACTGGCCTCCCGAGGTCCCTGCCAGACAGATGCGGGCAGGAAGGAGCATCTCCATCGTCCATCAGTCCCCCAGGAGACCTGCTGGGATTAGCTGAGTCACTGTCTCAGCTGATGAATATTGTCACGAACTGTGAGAACTGCTAGGAAGCTGAGAGCAGAGGAAGACGGTGGTAAACAGCATTAAGCCTCCCTTGGTAGAGGTTTCAGCAAACCTGATCCCAAGACTTTGGAACTAGAAACATAGCCTTGCTGCCTGGCCCTGTGGCACCCTAAGGCTCCAGCCCCCACCACCAGCCCAAGTCCCCACCCCATGGCCTGAGAGTCCACCAGAAAGGTGGACTGCAGCGAGGAGAGGGTTTTCTCTACCAGCCCGCCTGAACTTCACTTGGCTGCTATCCTCTTTGAGCTTTTCAGAAGTGAAAAAGAGATAGGGCCAAGGGGGACGTGGTGGGTTTCTAGAACCCTTCTGTTTCCTCAGGGGTGTCGAAGGAGATCCAAGATGACTTTGGGTTTGAAAGTGAAGTGCCAGCTTCAAGCTGGATCCCTGACGAATGTGGCCCAGCTGTTTCTGAGCGATTTATTTGTGTTAATGGAAAGTGGCTGAGCTAATAACCTCGCAAGGCATTCCTGTAGGGAGAACTGAGGTCTGCTCTGCTTCTCTGCTCCTTGTATTTGATTGTGGCTTTCTTTTAGGGAAGAAAACAAAGATACTGGATGTAGGACAAAACACAAGTAACATTTTTGTCCACTGGACAACTAATGACTAGAAATAGATTTTTTTGGACCTGATTTCTATCCATTACTGAACTTTCACTGAGGTCCAACCACTTCTCATTTAATCATTATGTCCTTTAATCCTCTAAGGAGAAGACCAAGGCTCAGAGAGTTGATATGTCTGCCCAGAGTCACACAGCCAGTGAAACTGCAGGGCTGAAGAATCAAACTCCAAGTATGAGCCCCCCAAATCTTTCCACTTAGACTTCCACTTTCCAGTTGGAATTCCCTGGTGGTCCAGTGGGTAAGAATCTGCCACAAATGCAAGGGACACGGGTTCAATCCCTGGTCTCGGAAGATTCCACATGCCATGGAGCAGCTACACCTGAGAGCCACAGCTACTGAGCTTACACACTCTAGAGCCCATTCTCTGCAACAAGTGAAGTCACTGCAATGAGAAGGTGGCGCCCCACAACTAGATAGTAGCCCCAGCTAGCCACAACGAGAGAAAGCCCAAGTACAGCAACAAAGACCCAGCACAGCCAAAGATAAACAATAAATAAACAAATAAATAAAAATAAAAATCTTCCCAATACAGTACTTTAGGGAAATGACATGGGCACCCAAGGATTAAAAGGGATCTTGGGTTGGGGGAAGGAAGAAGGAGTCTTCTGATTGATCCATCTGCTTTTTGCAAGGACCCAAATTGTGCCCTAAACTCAGAGGCTCTAGCGAGTTTCCTTTTCCATAAAGGAAAAGCATTGCTCTTTAACATTCTGGCTCCCCAACACCTCCTGGGTAATGAGTAATTGCACTGTAGTCCAACGCCAAACTCATGACAACGTGCAAAGAGCTTTGAAGCAGACAGAACTGGCTCCAAATCTAAGCATCACCCCTAACAATCTGAGGGACTTTGAGCTAGTAAGTTATTTAAGCTCTTACTTCATTGTCAGCCAGGAGACTCTCCAGCTCTGTCCCTGTAACTGTAATCGCAGCCTATCGAAGGGCTGCTGTGAGGACAGTTTCAGCCCAGCATTTGGCACAGGATCTCAGTAGATGGTGGTTATTATAGTTTAACTATGTAAATGAGTGAATAGTGAATGTACGGCCCACCCCTCCCTGCTGCTAAGAGAGACTCGGTGATCACCAAGTTTAAATATAAGGCACATAAAGGACCTCCCTAGTGGCCCAGTGGCTTAGACTCTGAGCTCCCAATGCAGGAGGCCCAGGTTTGATCCCTGGTTGAGGAACTAGACCCCGCATGCTACAACTGAGAGCCTGCATGCCACAACTAAGCCCAGGCACAGTCAAACACGTAAATATTTTTAAAGAAAAGAAAAGGCACAGACATCTCCTCCCTGGTGGGGCCTGTCCCTGGTGTGCTTCTCCTGTGCAAAGGAACTGGGCACTTTGTACTTGGAGGAATAAGCAAATAACTTTATGGGAATTGGAAAATGGCTTGAGAGGAAGCATGCTTGCCACAACTTTCATATTCTCCTGTTTCCACATGATGAGATCACAGGACTAGTTGGGATCCAGTAAGATCTTCTTGTTTAGAATCTACGTTCAAGGAGATGAGACCTAAGCCATCTCTAGTGACCAATTATTACATACCTGCCATGTGCCAGGCCCTGGGCTGAGAGAGATTCTCAAATCCTCAGGATGAGTAAAAGAACATGGGCTTTGGAGTCATGGGGAGATTGATTGAAATCCTGGGTCAATATTTTCTCTGTGTGTGATCTTGAGCAAGTTGTTCTTCCTCTCAGAATTTCTATAGCAGGAAAATGACATCCTATGAATTATTTCAATCAGATCAAATACATACAGCACCTAAAACACTCTTTGGCACAGATGAGAGTCACAAGGAGTGTTAATTCTCCTTTTATTCACTCTGCAAAGCTGTTATCCTCCTACTTTGCAGGTGAGAATGTTGAGAACTCTGGGGACTTGCCCAAAATCACAGAGAGAAGGTGCAGAAATGGAATTAACCCATTTCTCTTGCATCCAGTAGATTTCTGTTCCAAGGTGCAATAAAGCTTCACTAAGCACTTAATTGCGGAGAAGGCGATGGCAGCCCACTCCAGTACTCTTGCCTGGAAAATCCCATGGACAGAGGAGCCTGGTGGGCTGCAGTCCATGGGGTCGCGAAGAGTTGGACACGACTGAGCAACTTCACTTTCACTTTTCACTTTCATGCATTGGAGAAGGAAATGGCAACCCACTCCAGTGTTCTTGCCTGGAGAACCCCAGGGACGGGGGAGCCTGGTGGGCTGCCGTCTATGGGGTCTCACAGAGTGGGACACGACTGAAGCGACTCAGCAGCAGCAGCAGCAAGAACTTAATTGGGGCTTCCCAGGTGGCACTAGTGGTAAAGAACCTGCCTGCCAATGCAGGAGACTTTATATTTCATGCAATAGGGGAGAGGCTGGACACTTCTAGAAGAATCAGCATCCCAAGGGGCTCACATTTCAGTAGGAGAAACATTTCCTTGGCAGATATTCATCTGCACTGCATTTTTAGAACTGTGGTTAGATGGTAGAAACGCAGTGGTGGGCCTGAGAAGCATGGCTTTGTCCTTGGGGAGCACAGAGCATCGGGGACAGACGTGACATGTGTATGAATGAGAGGTGGGAAGTGTCTCTGTCGGGTTCCCATCCTGCAGCACAAGGACTCACGAAAGATGCAGCACCTCAGATTTGCTCACGCCAGTCAGGGAGGGAGCAGGAATTTCCAGGACTGGGCTAAGAGCTTGAGGAAAGAGACCGTGGAGCCTCTGAAGAACCAGAAGAGGTTAACTGTGGATGGAATAGCAGGTGGAAGGGGGCAGTGGTCTTAGGTAAGACAGGACAATTAGGGCTGGGTCAGAGAGAGTCGTGCAGGACTGGTTGAAGAGTCTGGATGACTTCCCAGGTGGCGCTAGTGGTAAGAATCCACCTGCCAATGCAGGAGATGCAAGAGATGTGGGTTTGATCCCTGGGTGGGGAAGATCCCCTGGAACAGGAAATGGCAACCTACTCCAGTATTCTTGCCTGGAAAATTCCACAGACAGAGGAGCCTGGCAGGTGGCAGCCCATGCGGCTACAAAGAGTCAGACATGCCTAAGCGACTAAACCACCACTACCAGTGCAAAACCTTCAAAGAATTTTAAGCAAAGGAGAAAGATTCACATTTCAGAAAGATTACTTGGTTGCAGTTTGGAAAAAGGATTTGAATGAGACACACAAAAGCAATCACTGGTAAAGTAAGGCAAATGATGTGATTGCCTTGGAGGTGGGAGGCCATTCAAAATATTTAGCAATAGGTATCAAATGGCCATCAACCAAATAGAATGGACTTTCTTAGTCATGCCATGTCCAGCACCATCTCTAAGAGTCCTAGTAAAGGGCTGGGCTGCTGGGTGTCAAGAAGGGAGCATTCATGGGACAGGCCTTGATGACGAGGACATTGGCTCCTGACCCACTGACCTAGATTTTTTTCATTATTTCAGCCATTATGGATGTCAGCTGAGGTGAAGGTAAAAGCCAAGTGTTTCCAGAATCTGGAAGACTCAACAGGGTCCACACATTTCACCTGTGAGCTGGTAACCAAGGAAAAGACTTTCCCATGCTCCTGACCTGAACATCTTGAATCTGGGAATTCCCGGTGAGAAAAGTATGAGTTCGGAGGAGTGTCATATAGAAGAATGGGGACACTGTTGCTTTAAGAGATGGGGTCTCATTGAGAGCATACGGCAACCACAGCTGGAGAGGCTGTTCAAAACCGCACACTGTGGCCAACCAGACTTTGTCTTGGATTCACCCAGACAACTCCCCCTCCTGAGATCTTGGCGTCCTGCCCTTTGTCCTGACCCTAATGAGGTTCTCCGTGAACATGACCATGCTATTAATTTTTTAATTCTTCTAGATTCTTCCATTCTTGTTTTGTATTCTCTCCAAACACCAGACCTTCCCGGCTCCTTTTCGATCTCTGTTTCTTGTAGTTCCTTCTGCTTAACCATCCAGCTCTGTGCCTACCCGTCACTCCCCGCTGGTACTCTGGCTTTATGTTGGGAGAAGCTGTGCTCCAAGGAGATACCAGAATTGAGTGTGGTGTTTGCCGCTTTGCAAACTAAGATAGTCACTTGAGCAAAGCAATGCACTTCCTCATTCACTCAACCATTCAAGTTTTCTTACTCGGCCAGGGCAGAGTAAATGCATATGGGGTTCATCACCTTGTCCATAGCCCCAAGACACTGCCTGAACCTACTGTGCACTTAGGAATGACTGATGAATGGCTGACTGTGTGAATTCCTTGAGCAGCTGCTACATGTCTGTACTGAGCTAGGACTGCTGAGGATTTAAGAATGAGAGAAATACAGTTCTGCTCTCAGTGACTTTTAACCTATTAATTGATTCATCAGCAGACATTTAGGAGCACCCACTTTGTGGAGCAATTTCTGAATTCAAGCAAATCATGGTTAAAAGGGAGAGACAGCTGGGGGGAACAACTACAGTGAAAGAGGTATCTTTAACTGAAAGACTGTGTCACCCATGAAATATGAAGTTGGGAAATAAAACCAAAGTTCCTGACGCTCTTTTGGAATTAAGTATTGACTTTGGCAAGAGGATGGGGAGTGGGTGGTCCTATTTGAATGATGAGGCCCTAAATTGTATGCAAGAGTTTTACAAATCCACCTCACCTCAAAGATTTAAGTCTAACAGGGGGAAAATGCACTTGGACAGCTCATTGCAAGCTGAGCTCAAGTTCATGTGAGACTCACGTTCCATAAAGGGAGTGGCCAGACCCTTGGCAGTTTACTGCATCAGTGCTCTTCTCTGGAGAAACGCAAAACTCCGAACAAGGGAAGGTTTTCCCCCAGCATGGTCCTGCCTGAACAAGCAAAAGGATGAAGCATTAGCTCTCAGTAAGCATGAATGAGCATCAAGCCTCTGCATTCCTCTTTCATTCCAAAAATATTTATTGAACACCTGTGAGCACCAAGTACTGGGTTAGAAGCTCGATGCATGATAGTGAGATCAGTCCCTGCTGCCACGGACTTCGCAGATAGATGGGAATCTCAGAATGTGCCAGGAAGTGTCTTGAATAAACCATGTACAGGTGCATGGAAACTGAGGCCTGTGTGTATGTGTGTGCGTGCATGCTTAATCGCTTCAGTCCTGTCTGGCTCTTTGCAACCCTATGGACTGTAGCCTACCAGGCTCCTCTGTCCATGGGATTCTCCAGGCAAGAAGACTGGAGTGGGTTGCCATGCCCTTATCCAGGCGATCTTCCTGACCCAGGAATAGAACCCACATCTCCTCTCTCTCCTGCATTGCAGGAGGATTCTTTACCACTGAGTCACCTGGGAAGCCCAGGAAACTGAGGCACAGAAAACTTAATAAGCTTGCTGTGAGAAAATAAAGAATAGATACTGGTCTCTGCCCCCGGTTCCTGGCACAGAGCTCCTTGTCGTTTCCTAAGTTAGCACTTAGGAAATATAAGATAAGTGTTCTTATCAGAATACTGGGAGCATCTTTTGTCCTGACAAGGTGATTCTGGGTGAGATGCAGCCTGGTCATCAGAAAGACCAAGCCTTGATTAGGAGCTTAGAAATTTCAGCCCCACATCACCCCCATCCTCCAGAGAGGGAAGGGCTGAAGGTAGAGTTAATGATATATCATGCCTTTGTGAGAACACCTCCATAAAATCCCAAAAGCATTGGGATTTGGAGAGTTTCCAGAAGGTTGATCACTTCCACACTGGGAGGGTGACGCATGCCAACTCCACGAGGACAGAAGATCCTATACTCAGGACCCTCCCGAACCACAGCCTACATATGCTTTTCTTCATCTGGCTGCTCATCTATATCCTTCATCACATCCTTTAAAGAACTGGTGAGCATAAGTGTTTACCTGAGCCCTGTGAGCCTCCCTAGCATATAAATCAGATTCAAGGAGGGGATTGTTGGAATCTCTGATCGATAGCCGGTTGGTCAGAAGCACAGCTGACAACCTGGGCTTGCCAGTGGCATCTGAAGTGGGCCGGGTCCTGTAGGATCGGACCCCTCACCTGTGGGCTCTGACACTAGCTCTGGGCAGATCGCTGAGCTGAACTGTAGAACAGACAGCTGGTGAATTGCTTGGTGTGGGGGAAAGCCTCCACACACCTGCTGACATGAAGGGTCAAAAATCAAGGGTTCTGTGTGAGCTGAAGAGGAGACACAGAGGGAGGAAAGAAAGACCCAAGGTGGCAAACTGAGTGTTTCCTTTATGCTCACTCAGCGGGGCATTACCAGGAAAGGAAGAGCTAGGACTTGAGAGCACATGCGCGACAAGAGAACAGAGGGGTCTTCACCAGGTGCCAAGAGCCGCAGGCGAACAAAACTGGGAAGATGACCTTGACGGGACAGCAGGGAAGAGGAAGGCTGACAACGGCCGGGCAGGCATCTCGAGAACGGAAACGGGATGGGGTGGAGGCCGTCAGCCACACTCCGAGCTGAGGGAGTGCTCCCTCCGCCGAGACGGGAAAGGTGAGGGCGGAGGCTTCGAGGGTGGAACGGACGGACAAGCGCAGAGCATAGCAGAAGTGAAGCGAAAGGGCGCTGTCGATGGAGGCAAGGGCAGGTCCTCAGGGCCTTGGCCTTGAAACCAGGAGCCTGGAGATTGGATGAAGAGGAGACGTTCAAGGCTGACCGGACCTAACTTGTAACTGAGGATAGGGTGAAGACATGGATCAGAAGCACAGAGCAGCCTGGGTTCACACCTGGACTCCCCCACGGTGAGCACATGATTTATCCTTCCCAAGTCTCAGTTTCCTCCATCGATGAGAAAAAGATCACAACACCTTCCCCAAAAGACTACATGGAGGATATAAGGAGAAATTAAATGTGAATCTTAAAACAGCACCAGCCACCTAGTCAGCAGTCTGTAAGTGTTAGCTTTTATCTCTCGGTCCTTCGCTTCCTGCTAAACATGGCTTATGGCGAGAGTCCTCTGGCAGGCCCTGTAATTAAAGGTAATACATGCTCAGTACAGGGAACTGTAGTCAATATCCTGTGACAAGCCATAATGAAAAAGAATGTGTATGTACAACTGAATCACTTTGCCGTACAGCAGAAATTAACACACCACTGTAAATTAACTACAGTTCAGTAACATTGTTTTTTAAGTAATATATGTTCAAAGCAGGAAACTCAGCATAGAAAAGCACAGAAAGACAATTATTCATATTTACACCACCAGAAGAAAGACATTGCTTGTACTTTGTGGCTTTATCCTGTCTCTTTCCACACAGCCTCACGTAAAAGAAGCCAATACTGGGACAGATTAGGGGTGTGGGGAGGATGTTTATCAAGGATCCACAGGTGTGGTGGGGGTGCAGGGGTAGGAAGCAGAGCAGGGCAAACTTTAATACAGGTGCTAAGTTTATATATGTATATATATATATATATATATATATATATATATATAGCTGAGGGTCGGACACGACTGAGCGACTTAACTTTCACTTTTCACTTTCATGCATTGGAGAAGGCAATGGCAACCCACTCCAGTGTTCTTGCCTGGAGAATCCCAGGGGTCACAGAGCCTGGTGGGCTGCCATCTATAGGGTCGCATAGAGTCAGACACTAATGAAGCGACTTAGCAGCAGCAGCATATACACACAACATACAAACATACATACATGTAGGCATATAGATGGATATTGACGTAGAATGCAGATGTATAAAGAGAGAGAGATTCTAGTAGGAAACATGGAATGTCTGGTTGAGAGAACAGACTGCTTTTTTAAAAAAAATGGAAGTACAGTGGATTTACAATATTGCATTAGTTTTGAGTGTACAGCAAAGTGGTTCTATTATCAGTTCAGTTCAGTCACTCAGTCGTGTCCAACTCTTGGTGACCCCATGAATTGCAGCACACCAGGCCTCCCTGTCCATCACCAACTCCGAGAGTTCACTCAAACTCATGTCCATCGAGTCGGTGATGCCATCCAGCCATCTCATCTTCTGTCGTCCCCTTCTCCTCCTGCCCCCAATCCCTCCCAGCATCAGAGTCTTTTCCAATGAGTTATGAGGTGGCCAAAGTATTGGAGTTTCAGCTTCAGCATCAGTCCTTCCAAAGGACACCCAGGACTGATCTCCTTTATAATGAACTTTTGGATCTTCTTGCAGTCCAAGGGACTCTCAAGAGTCTTCTCCAACACCACAGCTCAAAAGCATTAATTCTTCGGCGCTCGGCTTTCTTCACAGTCCAACTTTCACATCCATACATGACCGCTGGAAAAACCATAGCCTTGACTAGACGGACCTTAGTAGGCAAAGTAATGTATTTGCTTTTCAATATGTATTTAGTTTGGTCATAACTTTCCTTCCAAGGAGTAAGTGTCTTTTAATTTCATGGCTGCAGTCACCATCTGCAGTGATTTTGGAGCCACCCCAAATAAAGTCTGACACTGTTTCCACTGTTTCCCCATCTATTTCCCATGAAGTGATGGGACCAGATGCCATGATCTTCATTTTCTGAATGTTGAGCTTTACGCCAACTTTTTCACTTTCCTCTTTCCCTTTCATCAAGAGGCTTTTAGTTCCTCTTCACTTTCTGCCATAAGGGTGGTGTCATCTGCATATCTGAGGTTATTGATCTTTCTCCCAGCAATCTTGATTCCAGCTTTTGGTTCTTCCAGCCCAGGGTTTCTCATGATGTACTCTGCATATAAGTTATATAAGCAGGGTAACAATATACAGCCTTGCTGCTGCTGCCGCTGCTAGGTCTCTTCAGTCATGACCAACTCTGTGCGACCCTGTAGACGGCAGCCTACCAGGCTCCCCCGTCCCTGGGATTTTCCAGGCAAGAACACTGGAGTGGGTTGCCATTTCCTTCTTCAATGCGTAAAAGTGAAAAGTGAAAGTGAAGTTACTCAGTCGTGTCCGAATCATAGCAACCGCATGGACTGCAGCCTACCAGGCTCCTCCATCCATGGGATTTTCTAGGCAAGAGTACTGGAGTGGCTTGCCATTGCCTTCTCCTATACAGTCTTGACGTACTCCTTTTCCTATTTGGAACCAGTCTCTTGTTCCATGTCCAGGTCTAACTGTTGCTTCCTGACCTGCATAAAGGTTTCTCAAGAGGCAGGTCAGGTGGTCTGGTATTCCCATCTCTTTCAGAATTTTCCACAGTTTATTGTGATCCACACAGTCAAAGGCTTTTGCATAGTCAATAAAGCAGAAATAGATGTTTTTCTGGAACTCTCTTCCTTTTTCCATGATCAGCAGATGTTGGCAATTTGATCCCTGGTTCCTATGCCTTTTCTAAAACTACTTTGAACATCTGGAAGTTCATGGTTCACGTATTGCTGAAGCCTGGCTTGGAGAATTTTGAGCATTACTCTACTAGTGTATGAGACGAGTGGAATTGTGCAGTAGTTTGAGCATTCTTTAGCATTGTCTTTCTTTGGGATTGGAATGAAAACTGACCTTTTCTAGGCCCATGGCCACTGCTGAATTTTCCAAATTTGCTGGCATATTGAGTGCAGCACTTTCACAGCATCATCTTTCAGGATTTGAAATAGCTCAACTGGAATTCCATTACCTCCACTAGCTTTGTTCATAGTGATGCTTTCTAAGGCCCATTTGACTTCACATTCCAGGAAGTTTGGCTCTAGGTGAGTGATCACACCATCATGAAGATCTTTTTGTACATTTCTTCTATGTATTCTTGCCACCTCTTCTTAATATCTTCTGCTTCTGTTAGATCCATACCATTTCTGTCATTTATCGAGCCCATCTTTTCATGAAATATTCCCTTGGTATCTCTAATTTTCTTGAAGAGATCTCTAGTCTTTCTCATTCTATTGTTCTCCTCTATTTCTTTGCATTGATTGCTGAAGAAGGCTTTCTTATCTCTTCTTGCTATTCTTTGGAACTCTGCATTCAGATGCTTATATCTTCCCTTTTCTTCTTTGCTTTTTGCTTCTCTTCTTTTCACAGCTATTTGTAAGGCCTCCTCAGACAGCCATTTTGCTTTTTGCATTTCTTTTCCATGGGGATGGTCTTGAAATCTGTCTCCTGTACAATGTCACGATCCTCCGTCCATCATTCATCAGGCACTCTGGCACTCTATCAGGTCTAGTCCCTTAAATCTATTTCTCACTTCCACTGTATAATCATAAGGGATTTGATTTAGGTCATACCTGAATGGTCTAGTGGTTTTCCCTACTTTCTTCAATTTAAGTCTGAATTTAGCATTGAGGAGTTCATGATCTGAGCTACAGTCAGCTCCTGGTCTTGTGTTTTGCTGACTATATAGAGCTTCTCCATCTTTGGCTGCAAAGAACATAATCAATCTGATTTCAGTGTTGACCATCTGGTGATGTCCATGTGTAGAGTCTTCTCTTGTGTTGTTGGAAGAGAATGTTTGCTATGACCAGTGTCTTCTCTTGGCAAAACTCTATTAGTCTTTGCCCTGCTTCATTCCGTACCAAGGCCAAATTTGCCTGTTACTCCAGGTGTTTCTTGACTTCCTACTTTAGCATTCCAGTCCCCTAAAATGAAAAGGACATCTTTTTTGGGTATTAGTTCTAAAAGGTCTTGTAGGTCTTCATAGAGCCATTCACCATCAGCTTCTTCAGCGTTACTGGTTGGGGCATAGACTTGGATTACTGTGATATTGAATGGTTTGCCTTGGAAATGAACAGAGATCATTTTGTCATTTTTGAGATTGCATCCAAGTACTGCATACCTCTTTTAGTCCATTCTTTTCCATTATAGTTTATTATAAGATATCAAGTGTATAGTTCTCTGTGCTATACAGTGAATCCTTGTGGCTTATTTATTTTATATATAGTCATGTGCATCTATTAGTCCTATACTCCCCATTTATCCCTACCCCTTCTTCCCCTTTGGTAACTATAAATTTGTTTTCTATGTCTGTGAACCTGTTTCTGTTTTGTAACTAAATTATTTTGTACTATAATTTAGATTCCACACGTAAGTGATATTGTATGTGTGTCTTTCTCTGTCCAACTTATTTTGCTCAGTATGACATTCTCTGGGTCCATCCATGTTGCTGTAAATGGCATTATTTCATTCTTTTTTGGTGGCTAAGTAATATTCTATTGTGAGTGTATGTGTGTATATATATATATATGTATCACTCACACTTTATCCATTCACCTGTGGATAGGCACTTACATTGCATCCATGTATTAGCTACTGTAAACAGAGCTACTGTGAACATAAGAGTATATGAATCTTTTCAAATCAGAGTTTTTGCTTTTCCAGATATATGCCCAGGAGTGGGGTTGCTGGATCATTCGGCAGCTCTAATTTTAGTGTTTTAAGGCACTTCCATGCTGTCCTCTGTAGTAGCTGCACCTACTGACATTCCCACCAACAGTGTAGGTTCTCTTTCCTCCATACCCCTTCCAGCATTTATCATTTGTAGAATTTTTGATGACACTCATTCTGACTGGTAAGAGGTGGTCCCTCATTGTAGTTTTGATTTGCGTTTCTCTAATAATTAGCAGTGAAGAGCATCTTATGGACCTGAGAGCAGACTGCTTTACAGTCACAGAGCGTATTAGCACCAGTTTCCCACACCCCAGTCCCCACAGGACAAAGCAGTGGGGGCCACATGTTAGTGCATTCATCAGGACTGAACCATAGGCTGCAACTCCAAAATTATGAAACTAGAGCTTATATAGGGTGGCCAGCCCATCTGCCCATCCTCTCCTCTGAAGAAAAGGAGATCTTTACTCTAGAATATAAATATATATCACTGCAGGAGAAAGAGAGCATCTCCAAGCTTTTTACCCTAGAATGTAAGAACATGGCTTTAGGAAGCTCAAACTCTAAATCACATTGGAACAACACTTTATCTCTAACCCGCAAGTTCAGTGCCGTTCAGTCGCTCAGTTGTGTCCGACTCTTTGTGACCCCATGAACTGCAGCATGCCAGGCCTCCCTGTCCATCACCAACTCCCAGAGTCTACCCAAACCAATGTCCATCAAGTCAGTGATGCCACCCAACCATCTTATCTACTGTCGTCCCCTTCTCCTCCCACCTTCAATCTTTCCCAGCATCAGGGTCTTTTCAAATGAGTCAGCTCTTTGCATCAGGTGGCCAAAGTATTGGAGTTTCAAGGCACGTTAGCAATTCTTGGTTAAAAGTCATCTTTAACCAATTTTTCCAGCACTCTTTGCTGAAAAATCTCAGACTAAGCAGAAAATATGAAAATATTTATGGAGAATTATTTCCCAACAGCAGGTTTCCCTGGTGGCACAGTGATAAAGAATCCCCCTGCCAAAGCAGGAGACGCAGGTTTGACCCCTGGGTCAGGAAGATCCCCTGGAGGAGGAAATGGCAACCCACGCCACTTTCTTGCCTGGTGGGCTAAAGTCCATGGAGTCACAGAGAGTCAGACATGACTGAGCCACTAAGTGTGTATGCGTCTCCTAACAGCAGCCTCGACACAACCGGGGCCAACCTCATGGGGAGCTCTGGAGCATAAATGGTGTACCATGATGTTCTGTGCTGGGTGGAAATGGGGTTTATACCTCTGCTCCAAACAGTCACTGGAGGTGGGCCAGCTGAGAAGGATGTGTCTTTGGCTCTCCAAAGGAGACACATACCCTGAAGGAGCTAACGTGGGAGCAAGCCCTTTCTTGGACTTGGACCTAAGGTTTCCATCTCTCTGTGCGCCATAGCAACACGCTGAAAATGTTCCCTCCCATCACTGATTCTCAACAGTTACAAGGACTTCATCATTTTGATTTATAAATACCCCATGGTTGAACATTGGATTGTTATGAACTTTCTTCTCTTCTAAATCATGTTGTTGTGAATTGTTGTTGTTGCTAAGTCGTGTCCTACTCTTTTGTGACCCCATGGACTGTAGCCTGCCAGACTCCTCAGCCCACAGGATTTCCCAGGCAGGAATACTGGAGT
Source organism: Nanger dama (assembly GCA_917880005.1). Classification (NCBI taxonomy): domain Eukaryota; kingdom Metazoa; phylum Chordata; class Mammalia; order Artiodactyla; family Bovidae; genus Nanger; species Nanger dama. The sequence continues at coordinate 1,796,011 of CAKJTW010000074.1, read as the reverse complement.
GGGTTACCATTTATTTCCTCCTCCAGGGGATCTTCCTGACCCAGGGATCAAACCCAAATCTCCTCCATTGGCAGGCAGATTGTTTACCACTGAGCCACCTGGGAAGCTCTTATGCCTGACTTTTCTCTTCTTAGGATAAATTCCTTAAAGTGGAGTCCCAGGGCAAGGTATTTGGATATTTTTCAGACTTTTTATACATACTACCAATCTGGCCTCCATTAAGTCTGTCCTGATTTATACTCCACTGCCTTGGCTGAGCCTATGTGCTTCTCCTGAGGCCTCCTGACACTGTCTATCATTGGTCCTTTAAATCATTGTTAATCTGGTAGGCACAAAAAAGTATTCCACTTTTATTTTTGTTTGCATTTTTAAATACTGTGGGTAAACATTTTTCACATGCTCTTTGACCATTTTGATTTCTTATTTTCTTAACTGCCTGTTTACATTCATTCTTCATCTTTCGAATGGAGCATTTTTATTCTCCTTAATGATTTGAAAGATCTCTTAAACATATCAACTCGCTTCCACAATCATATATGCTGTCATTATTTTTCCCAGTTTACTGTTTGCCTTTTCATCTTGTTTACAGTGTTTTTGGCATGCACATGTTTTACAGTTTGTTGGAGCCAATTATTCAATCTTTTCCATCTTAGATTCTGTCTTTGTCACTGTGTTTGCAAAAACTTGATTCTTTTTATAATCTAGATGCAGGACCTTGATTTTTCCTATTAAATTTGACCCAGTTAATTTCAATTCATTGTTCCTTCCTGCCTAGATCTTTTAGAATCTTGATTATGTCACCCAGCATTTCAGCTCGCTCTCCCAGCCTCGAGTCAGAGGCAAATTTGATCAGTGCTCTTTCTGTGACTTCATCCAAGTCGTCCATCACCCCTTTTACATTTCTCTAATGATGTTCATTCAACTTGTCTGAAAGGGAGCCAAATGGAGCTTTCTCTGTCACCAACACACAGCCAACTGGCATCAGGCACTGACGTGGGAGAGGAGACAGTTTCTGCCAACTGGACGCCTGGCCTGGTCCAAGATGGGTGTTTGCATCAGTGTTTTCCCATTACCTGTCACCCTTAGAACCATCACTTCAGGGTCACAGTCATTTATTTATATTTTCTCCTCCCTTCAGCATATCTTCTTCTTTGTAGGATGACAAGGGACATAAACATATGGAAAATCATCATCAAGTGTTAGATGAACATGACGAGGCATGGATGGCAGTGCAAACTGTCCAGGGTCACATCAGAAGTTCAATTCATTTCCTTGGAATCTTGGAAAAGACATTAAAGACTATCTGGTTCCCATCTTCTCACCTGAACCCACTTGATGCTCAGATCCTTTATGTATCATTAGGGTTAATTAGAGCCATCATTTATAAAAAACATGTCTTTTTGGCCGGGGGGAGGGGGTTTATTGGCCACACTTCACAGCATGTGGGATCTTGGTTCCCTGAGCAGGGACTGAACTTGCCCCCTTGCAGTGGAAGCAGGGACTGTTAACCACTGGACTGCCAGGATGTTCCTATAAAATCTATCTTGAAATACACAGTTTTCTTACATGGTCTCTAATTCTAAAAAAAAAAAAAAAAAAAAAAAGGCAAGACAGGTGTTCTCTCTTTTAAAACAGGAGGAAATAGACACTCAAAGAACTCGAGACATTAGCCCAAAATCACAGTTTGTAAATGTTGCAAACAAGCTTATCCACCAAACAGAAAAAGATTCACAGGCACAGAAAAGAGACTTGTGATTGTCAAGGGGAGTAGGGGCAGGGGAAAGTTGGATTGAGAGTTTGGGGCTAGCAGATACAAAATATTGTATATGTAGAATGAATAAAGAACAAGGTCCTACTATTGTTTAGCACAGGGAACTATATTCAGTACCCTGTAATAAGCCATAATACATCATATTAAACCACAATGGGATAGAATACAAAAAGAATATGTTTGTGCTTAGATATGTGTGTGCTTGTGTCCTTAGTCACTCAGTCATATACAACTCTTTGCAACACTCTGGGCTGTAGCCCACCAGGCTCTTTTGTACTTGGGTTTTTCAAGCAAGCCGTCTGGAATGGGTTGCCATTTCCTCCTCCAGGAGTTTTTCCCAACCCAGGGATCAAACCCATATCTCCTATGTCTCTTGCATTTCAGGTGGATTCTTTGCCCACTGAGCCAAAGGGAAAGCCCTATATATATATGCGTAACTGAGTCACTTTGCTGTACACCAGAAACTAACACAACATTGTAAATCAACTATACTTCAATTTTTAAAAAGAAAGGAAATGCTGCAGCCTGGATGTGAACTTGTATCTATGTGGATACAAACCAGTTGCCTCCACAGCTGATGTTGATCATCCCTCATACTCTGAACACCATCGGGGATGGTAACTCCCTCCCAAAGATGATGCCAGGAATGCTCTGAGGGATATTGACTGAAATTTCCCTTTCTGTATCTTCTCCTCCTAGAAGACACAAAAACTGATCTTCTAACCGTTCCTCAAGACAGGTCTTCTTAAGGTCCTATTCTCCATCTCTCTCTTCTCAGATCTGTCCCCAGCCCCTCACATGACAGAGCCAGGAGATGCTTTATCTGACCCCACCCATGTTGCACAACTGACCTCCATGCTCCAGTGGGCCCTGATGACAGCAGAACTTGACTCCCTGGGGGCCCACTGGGTTCATTCCTCCCCCTTCCGGGAAGCCACTGAACCCCCTCTCCCACTGGCTGACTTTGTCGTCCTTGCTTTTGAATCAAGCCCCTGCCCTTCCCTGACCACTCTCTCCCCTTTAGTATTTACTTATCTGGCTGCACCACGTCTTAGCTGCAGACACACAGGATCTTCGTTGCTCCATGTGGGATCCTTCAGTTTCAGCATGTGGGATCTATTCTAGTTCCCAGGCCAGGGATCGAACCCAGGCCCCCTGTAAGTGGAAGTGTGGAGTCTTAACCACTGGACCACCAGGGCAGTCACTCCCTAACCATTCTTTTCTCACCTTCTACTCTTAGCTTTGTCATTCCTTCCTGCTTTCCTTGAACTTTTACTTATGGAGATGCAGTCTCTGGCCTTTGGATCCTCACAGGATAAAGGGAGAGACAGGTGAGCAGAAGAAGGAAGCACACTTCCTGATCAGGGCTCCAAAGGTGATGAGTCATTCAGCATAGAACCGGGAAGAGCTCTTTGAAGAGTGGCCGACCTCTTTTCTATTGGTGCATAATGGATGGAGTCGGGAAAGTGAGGTTGGGAAGGTGACACCCAAAAAGGTAGTAGGAGTAGGGAAAGGCTCTTCAGAGTCCTTCCATGGTTCTGTCTCAGCACCTCATCACTGAATTACATCTTCTTTTTGTGTTCTGAGCCCCACAGACTTATATTCCTCATTCCTAACAGGATAATATTACCCTCCTCATGGGCTTACTCTGAGAATTAAGTGATAATAACTGTAAAGTGCTTACAATAATGTATTCTACAAATGGTGGCTATGATTATTTTTAGCCTAGCCCTAGATTTAATTATCTTAATTAACAGATAGCCAGACAGCATGAGAGAATAACATCCTCACTTCGTCACCTCTTGACTTTGTTGTTGCTGTTCAGTAGCTCAGTCCTGTTTGACTCTCTGTGACCCCACGGACTAAAACACACCAGGCTTCCCTGTCCTTAACCATCTCCCAGAGCTTGCTCAAACTTACGTCTATCGAGTCAGCAATGCAATCCAACCATCTCACCCTCTGTCATCCCCTTCTTCTCCTGCCTTCAATCTTTCCCAGCATCAGAGTCTTTTCCAATGAGTCGGCTCTTCACATCAGGTGGCCAAAGTATTGGAGCTTCAGTTTCAGAATCAGTCCTTATAATAAATATTCAGGATTGTGTTATTTTAGGATTAAGTGGTTTGATCTCCAGTCCAAGGGACTCTCAAAAGAGTCTCCAACACCACAGTTCAAAAGTGTTGATTCTACAGTACTCAGCCTTCTTTATGGTCCAACTCTCACATCTGTCCATGACTATGGGAAAAACCATAGCTTTGACTACACAGACCTGTTGACTTTAGCCCTTTATCATACATCGAATCCTCTGACCCTTGCTGCAGCCCTGAACAAGGGTGCACAATAGGCCCTTACTGATCTTCGCGTAGTGAGGATGCAGTGAAGACTAGCGGAGTAGAGTTTATCTGGACAGTTTACCTGTCACTCTCCATCACCATATTTCCCCCACCATACTGTTTCGGTTTTAATACAGGTTGTTAACCAGCAATAAGAACTGACTGAATTGAGTCTTTAACTTTTGTCTGGCAGCCCCTACTTCCATTTTATTTTTTCTTTGTCTCCCTCGGGCTTCCCTAGTGGCTCAGTTGGTAAAGAATCTGCTTGTAATGCAGAAGACGTGAGTTCAATCCCTGGGTCAGGAAGATATCCTGGAGAAGGGAATGGCAACTCACTCCAGTATTTTTGCCTGGAGAATCCCATGGACAGAGGGGCCTCGCAGGCTACGGTCCATGTGGTTGCAAAGAATCAGACAGGACTGAGTGACTAACATGCATGTTTGTCTTCCTCAGGCCCTTATAGCAGGACTCAGCAATGATCGCTAGTTTGAGGCTCAAGTTTATCCCAGTGCCTGTATGCTGAGGAAAATGGCAGGAAGTTACTCAGCCCTGTAGGCTGTCATTGTTTTGACCTTCACTAGCAATTCTGATGGAGAAGGCAATGGCACCCCCACTCCAGTACTCTCACCTGGAAAATCCCATGGATGGAGGAGTCTGGTGGGCTTCAGTCCGTGGGGTTGCAGAGTCGGGCACGACTAAGGGACTTCACCCTCACTTTTCTTTTCATGCACTGGAGAAGGAAATGGCAACCCACTCCAGTGTTCTTGCCTGGAGAATCCCAGGGACGGGGAGACTGGTGGGTGGGCTGCCATCTATGGGGTCGCACAGAGTTGGACATGACTGAAGCGATTTAGCAGCAGCAGCAACAGCGGCAGCAATTCAGAATTCAGCCCACCCTCAGCTCTGGACTCTCACCTTGCAATAAGAACTGTGCAAGGTCTACCGACATCGGGAACAGACTTGGGGTTACCAAGGTGGCGGGGTGGGGGATAGCATTGAGGAGGGACATATTGGGAGTTCGGGATTAGCAAGCGCAAACTATCATATGTAGAATGGATGAACAAGATTCTACTGTCCAGCTTCCCTGGGGGTTCAGCAGTTAGAAATCCACCTCGCAATGCAAGGGACACCAGTTCTATCTGTGGTCTGGGAAGGCCCCACATGTCATTGAACAATTAAGCCCGTGTGCTACCACTACTGAGCCTGCACACTAGAGCCCAAGAGCTGCACCTACTGAGCCCATGCACTGCAACTGCTTAGGCCTGAGGATTTAGGGTCCGTGCTCCGCAAGAGAAGCCAGTGCAATGAGAAGCCCACATACCACAATGAAGAGTAGCCCCTACTCACTCAGCTAGAGAAAGTCAGCATGCAGCAACAAAGGCCCATCACAGCCAAAAAATAAAATAAAAATAAATAAGTCTTAAAAAAAAAAGCTAGCTGATCTGTTTTTTTTTTTTTAAAGATCCTCTTGTATAGCACAGGAAACTATATTCAATATCCCTTTGATAAGTGAAAATAGAAAAGAATATGAAAAAGAATGTGTATATATGTGTGTGTGTGTGTGTGTGTGTGTGTGTGTGTGTGTGTGACTGAATCACTTTGCTATACAGCAGAAATTAAATCAACATTATAAATCAACTGTACTTCAATAAAATTTTTAAAAAATAACTGTGAAGAGTCTGGAATTTTACCCTGCTTGAAATCTAACAAGTTAGACAGAAAACTCCTGGTCAGAGACAATAGACAGCTTATGACTCATAGTAGCCACAATATCATCACTGGTACTGACTCCAAAGCCCAGTTCCCACCAGACAATGCAGGGAAGGGCAGGCAACTCTTGCAAGCATAGTGGGTTGTATTAGAGGAGAGGAATCGTGACCTTAAGAAAGTCAAATCTTTTAAAGAGGCTATAAGCAAACCTGCCTAACATTGGCCCTGGAGAGACGTGAAATGTCAGCAAACAAACCTGCCTTCTGCTCCAGAGACAGATACCAGCTCTGTGTCCCAGGGCTATTTGCTTTACCAACATCTTTGGAAATATAACTGCAAAATGAGCCCTCTGTGACTCTGTTCACAAGATGTGCAGAAATTTGAAAGATTCTTGGGTAGTTGATTCCCAAGAACTTCTTTCCCTATTCTGTGGTCTGTCCAGTTATTCAGCTCATGGGTACTGGGACACTGTAAACAGCCATGACCTTCCTGGGCCCGTCAAATCAAAGTGATGCTATAATGTCAAAAGCCAGGAGATTTTCAGAACCTTAATGTTCTTTGTGCTGCATGCTGGCATCATGGATACAGGCAGTGCATCTTGGATACATCTTGAGGAAAGATGAAGTGTGATCCAGGGTTTTAAAACCAGTGTGGATATGAGTATGAAATCAGATAAATGAGGGGAGACTCTGATATGAATCTATAATGATGTCATCACCCCTTTCTCTAATGATGGAGGTAATTAACTGCTTGTGATTATTTAACCAACATGGATTCTCTTGATGGTTGTGGTTTTCACTTGAGGTTTATTAAGACAGGTGAACAAACACAGAGCTGGCTCAAATCCAGAGAAGTTCACACCAGTTGAGCTGACCTCTGGCTTCTGTGGCTCATCTAAACATTCTTTCATCCTTTTATCCCTTAGACAAAGATTTATTGTAGTGCTCCCCTTGGGCTGGGTTTTTAAGCTTACACACTGGATGCCAAGGTATAGACTGTACAACACTGTTAGTCTGGCTGCTCTGAAATAACCTGGCATGAAGTTTCTATTTGTCTGCCAAAGCTTTGCAAACATGTACACTCTTTTCTCTATCAATTTCATGTCTAGGGATTTATCCTAAAGAGAAAATCAGAGATTAACAAACTGACTTTTCTGAGGGTAAAGTAAGTTAATACAAAATGCTAAGAACAGTATCTTGTTCAATATACTCCACGCTCAGTTTTACTTAACAGCGAATAGAAGTTGTGTTTTAGTCGCTCAGTCAAGTCTAACTCTGTGCAACCCCATGGACTGTAGCCTGCCAAGCTCCTCCATCTATGGAATTCTCCAGGCAAGAATACTGGAGTGGGTAGCCATTCCTTCTCTAAATAACCAAAATTCCCAATAGTAAGAGATTCTTTAAGTAAATTATAATGTCACCTACAATGAATTGCATAGCATGTTAAAACCATATTGCATTTGGGTTCTGCTTATGTTTAGGATGTAGCTGCTGCTGCTGCTGCTGCTGCTGCTAAGTCGCTTCAGTCGTGTCTGACTCTGTGCGACCCCATGGACGGCAGCCCACCAGGCTCCCCCATCCTTGGGATTCTCCAGGCAAGAACACTAGAAGTTAATGAAAAATGAGTGTACTAGTTATAACAATAAGAAAACATTGATAAACTAAAAATATGATGAATATCTAGAAATAAATTAATAACAGATGTGAAGACTGCTAAACTGAAAATTATGAAACATTGCTATGATAAATGAAAGAAGGTAACAAAGAGATTTTAAAAAGAAAGACATACTGTATTAAAAGACCCAAGTATTTAATTTTGTTAAATTAATTATAGATCCCAAATTGATCTATAGATTCTATGACATTCCAGTCAAAATCTTGAAAGGCTTTCTCTGTAAATATTAGTAAACTGACCTAAGATATATATGGAAATGGAAAGAACCTAGAATAGCTAAAATAATTTTAAGAAGAACAAAGCTGGAGGATGTACATTAACATATTTCAAACTTTACTATAACACTGTTGTAATTAAATAATGGTTAATTACAAGTAGACAAAGAAATCAATGGAAATGAATGGAGTCTAGAAATGGGTATACATATATATATCACCATATATATATATATATACACATCATATATATGTACATATATGATGATGGATGTTTTGACAAACATAGCAGTACAAGTCAAAGGGGAAAGGAAAGGAAAGCCTTTTAGTAAATGGTGGTGGAATAACTGAATATACACATATAAAATAAACGTTGATCTCTGTCTTATACCATTAAAAAAATCAATTCAAAATGAATCATAGACCTAGATGTGAAAACTACACTATAAATCTTCTTAATGAAAACATAAGAAAATATCTTAGACTTGTGGAAGGCAGGTGTGTACATGCGCGTACTCACACACACACACACACACACAAAAAAAAACACACAATGGAATATTATTCAGCCTTAAAAAGGGAATTCTGCCATTTGCATCAACATGGTACTATCCTAAGTGAAATAAGCCAGACAGAGAAAGACAAATAATGCGTGCTATCATTTACATGTGGATTTTTTTAAAGTCAAATTTATAGAAAGAGAGCAGAAAAATAAAGGTTTACTAGGGTTGGAAGGGAAGGGAAGTAGAGGTTGGTGAAAGGGTACAAACTTTCAGCTATGAAATGAATAAGGTCTGAGGATCTAATGTAAAGCATGGTGACTATAGATGGTAACACTGTATCATATAATTGAAATTTGCTGAGAGTAGAAAGTGTGTTCTCACACATACACAAAAAAAAGGTTAATGTGTGAGATGATATGCCTATTAACTAAGTGGATGGTGGGAACATTTCCACACTATATTCATATATAAAGTCATTACCTTGTACACTTAATATGTTACAATTTTATTTGCCAGTTATATCTCAATAAAGCTAAAAAATAACATAAATGAAGTAAGCAAGTCACTTCAAGAAAAACAACATTTGTTGTCTATTATAAAATTCATTTTTCAAAGTGAAAATTAGAATTTCAAATAGCTTCCTAATGCTGGGAATAATCTTGAATGTGACGCTTTGATATTGTATTACAAAAAATGTCAATAATTGGGAGATGTGTATAACTCATGGAGGCTGTATTTTTCAAATGACCAATGTGTGTTGTTTAAAACCACAGATGGGTAAAAGATCTATTCAAGGTGCAAGTCAGACCCACAGATTTCAAGGGAACAGAATACAAAAACTTAACGGCGAGGTAGCTGAGTTTTCTATGTTTTGACCACCAGTGAGAATCTGACTTTAAATTGTTAAATCCTGGCAGTGCTAAATCAACTGTCCCAAATTTTATGCTTTGCTCAAGACCAAGATAGCAATTTTGGAGGGGCTAAATTTGGATTCATGCAACTTGTTCAAACTCAAGTCATGCTCTGTGATGTGGCCCCAAGTTGAATCCAGACTGTTTAAGTACATATGAGGGATAAACCATCACTGAGTTTCTTGGGCCAAAGTAACTCTACATTAAGATCCCACTGAAATAGTCACTGGGGAGAAGGACCCAATGGTCAGCTGGTTCTCATCAGGATGGCATACTGGTTGTTTATAGTGAGCATCTGTTCCATTTGGTTTAAGAATCACACAAGTTAGTCGCTCAGTTATGTCCAACTCATTGCAACCCCATGGACTATACAGTCCATGGAATTCTCTAGGCCAGAATACTGGAGTGGATAGCCGTTCCCTTCTCCAGGGGATCTTTCCAACCCAGGGATCAAACCCAGGCCTCCCACATTGCAGCGGATTCTTTACCAGCTGAGCCACAAGGGAAACCCATTTCATTCATTCAACAAACATTTATTGAGCTTCCTACCAGTTGCCAGGCAAGGGCAGATTTACTATGAACTAATCAAGTAGAACCTTCAGGGTCTCTCATGACTAAAGTTCCCTTCTAAGGGTCTATGTGTATATGAGTGTGTGTGTGTGTGTGTGTGTGTGTGTGTGTGTGTGCTCAGTCACCCAGTCATGTCCAACTCTTTGTGACACCACAAACTATAGCCTGACAGGCTCCTCTGCTCAAGGGATTTTCCAAGTAAGAATGCTGGAGTGGGGTGCCATCTCCTACTTCAGGGGATCTTCCTAACCCAGAATCAAACCCACATTTCTTGTGTCTCCTGCAGTAGCAGGCATATTCTTTACCACTAGCACCACCTGAGAAGCCCAAGGATCTATATAGTCATGGGCTTTTATGAAGTGTACCAAGTAAGATGTTTTACCCATAATTGGTTAGGACCACTGTCTGTTTACACTCTAGCCTTCTCTCTGTCATACTTTCCCTCAAGTTGATTGCATCATTTGGGGAATTCAGCTTAAGAAGTAGATTTATTAGATGGAGAAATATACCATGTTCATGGATCAGAAGAATCAATATAGTGAAAATGAGTATACTACCCAAAGCAATCTATAGATTCAGTGCAATCCCTATCAAGCTACCAACAGTATTTTTCACAGAGCTAGAAAAAATAACTTCACAATTTTTATGGAAATACGAAAAAACCTCAAATAGCCAAAGCAATCTAGAGAAAGAAGAATGGAACTGGAGGAATCAACCTGCCTGACTTCAGATTATACTAAAAAGCTACAGTCATCAAGACAGTATGGTACTGGCACAAAGACAGAAAAATAAATCAATGGAACAAAATAGAAAGTGCAGAGATAAATCCACGCACCTATGGACAACTTATCTTTGACAAAGGAGGCAAGAATATACAATGGATAAAAGACAATCTCTTCAACAAGTGGTGCTGGGAAAACTGGTCAACCACTTGTAAAAGAATGAAACTGGAACACCTTCTAACACCATACACAAAAATAAACTCAGAATGGATTAAAGATCTAAACGTACAATCAGAAACTATAAAACTCCTAGAGGAAAACATAGGCAAAACACTCTGTGACATAAATCACAGCAGGATCCTCTATGACCCACCTCCCAGAGTAATGGAAATAAAGCAAAAATTTTTAATGGGACCTAATTAAACTTAAAAGCTTTTGCACAATGAAGGAAACTATAAGCAAAGTGAAAAGACAGCCTTCAGAATGGGAGAAAATAATAGCAAATGAAGCAACTGACAAAGAATTAATCTCAAAATATACAAGCAGCTCCTGCAGCTCAATTCCAGAAAAATAAATGGCCCAAACTAAATAGACATTTCTCCAAAGAAGACATACAGATGGCTAATAAACACATGAAAAGATGCTCAGCATCACTCATTATCAGAGAAATGCAAATCAAAACCACAATGAGGTACCATCTCATGCCAGTCAGAATGGCTGTTATCAAAAAGTCTACAAACAATAAATGCTAGAGAAGGTACAGAGAAAAGGGAACCTTCTTACACTGTTGGTGGGAATGCAAACTAGTACAGCCACTATGGAGAACAGTGTGGAGATTCCTTAAAAAACTGGAAATAGAACTGCCCTATGACCCAGCAATCCCACTGCTGGGAATACACACCAAGGAAACCAGAATTAAAAGAGACACATGTACCCCAGTGTTCATCACAGCATTGTCTACAATGGCCAGGACATGGAAGCAACCTAGATGTCCATCAGCAGACGAATGGATAAGAAAGCTGTGGTACATATACACAATGGAATATTACTCAGCTATTGAAAAGAATGCATTTGAATCAGTTCTAATGAGGTGGATGAAACTGGAACCTATTATACAGAGTGAAGTAAGTCAAAGAAAAATACCAATAGAGTATATTAACGCATATATATGGAATTTAGGAAGATGGTAACAATGACCCTATATACAAGGTAGCAAAAGAGACACGGATGTAAAGAACAGACTTTTGGACTCTGGGAGAGGGCGAGGGTGGGATGATTTAAAAGAATAGTATTGAAACGTGTACATTATCATATGTGAAATAGATCACCAGTCCAGGATTGATGCATGAGACAGGGTGCTCAGGGCTGGTTCACTGGGATGACCCTCAGGGATGGGATGGGGATAGAGGTTGGAGGGGGGATCAGGATGGGGAACACATGTACACCTATGGCTGATTCATGTCAATGTATGGCAAAAACCATTATAATATTGTAAAGTAATTAGCCTCCAATTAAAATAAATAAATTTTTTTGAAAAAGAAGATTTATCCAATGTGAGTTTAGTGGGATATGTTTGTGTGGCTCCAATCACTTCCATGTACAGTGACATTATTGTTAGCTCAGGCAGAAAGGAACAACTTTCAGAAATACTCTTCCTGCCCACTATGGTAACCCACCTAGAGTCAGGATGCAAGTAATACCCAGGGTCAGACATTGCTTATCAAGATATGACTAGTTTCTATAGAGTCTGCCAACAAAAATACAGGGTAGTGGAGAAAAATGAAGTGCAAAAGCAAATGTGTGGTAATCTTTCCTAGTTTTATAACTCAGACATGAAAGAAGTTTGATAGAGATCTTCCAAACTTTGACATTACCAAGAGTGGATTGCAAAGTTGAAAGAAATCTTCCTGAAATATTATCAGTTAAAAATCAAATTTCAATCAACCATACTAGAGAAAAGACTGAATTGTCTTCATATTCTCTCTACAGAAAATATTATAATTTTTATATTTATTATTAGTTACTGAGAAATATGTTGAAGTCTTTCACTCTGGCAGCAAATTCATGTATTTTTCCTTCCAGTTCCCTCAAATTTAATTTTTTATGTATTTGACACTATCTTATTAAGCATACAGAAATTTAGAACTGTTATATCTTCCTGGAAAAAGGAACCTATTTTTATTATAAAATGTCTTTTTAATCTTGCGATTCTTGGCCCTTAAGCCTGTTTGGTGTGACATATATATATATATATATATATATATATATATATATGTGACATACCACCTTTCTTTTCATTTACCATTCTTTTGTTATAATTGTTTTTCTGTCTTATGTTTTAGGTGTGACTCATATGCCAGAATTTTTGAAAATCCATTCTAACAATCTATGTTTTTGCAGGAGCATTTATTCTATTAACATTTAATGTGATTACTGATGCTTTGGGTTTTAATTACCAGCTTACTAAGTATATTCTATTCATTTACCTATTTTATTCATTTTATTTCTCTCTTGACTTCATCAAGATTGATAGAAATTTTTTTATTATCTCATATCCTTCATATCTTCATGTATTTGCATGGACATTATATACTGTTTCATAGGTATTTCAGTAGTTATTCTAGTGATCACAACATGGACCCTTGATTTATCTAACTCTAATATTACCCATTTCCTAGCCAATGCAAAATTCTTAAAACACTGTAACATCTTCCTAACTTATAAGCCATTGCTACTGTGTATTTTATTTTATTTTTTACTTATGGCTGTGCTGGGTCTCTGCTGTGGCACATGGACTTTCTCAGGCTGCAATGACCAGAGTTACTCTCTAGTTGCGACATTCAGGGTTCTCTCTGCAGTGGCTTCTCTTACTGTGGAACACGGGCTCAAGAGCACAGGCTCAATAGTTGTGGTGAATGGGCTTAGTTGACATGCAGCATGTGGGATCTTAGTCCCTCTGAGCTGGCAGGCAGACTCTCAACCAATGGACCATCAGTCCCTGTTATTGTTTATTTTAAATATGTATGTGTGTATATATAATTTTAATTAATCATAGTAGGGGTAATTTTCCTTCTATCTGAAGAATACTCTTTCATATTTCTTTTAGTATGAGTATTACATTCTCTCAATTTTTCTGAAAATGTCTCTACTTTGCATCCATTTTTACAAGATATTTTTCACCGGCATAGTACTTTGGTTGGAAAATTGATTTTTATATTTTCAGCACTTTAAAACTATTGTTCCTTAGTGTTTAGAATCCAGTGTTTCTGTTTTGTCTAGCTTCCTTTGATTTAATCTTTGATTTTATTGTTACCAGCATTACTACAAGATATCTAGGTACGTTTTTCATTATAGCTATCCTATTTACGTTTTGTAGGGCTTCTTGATTTTGTGGTTTGATGTCTCATAAGTTTTGAAATATCTGTCATTATTTCTTCAAATATCACTCCCCATTCTCTGGTTCTATTCTCTGGTTGCAATTTATTATAAATGAAGCCTTCACACAGTTTGATGTATAGTTCTTAATCTTAATCTTTTCATCCTTTGCCTCCCCTTGTTTCATTCAATATTTTCTTCTGAGGTACCTTCCAGTTTACTGTTTCTCTGACTGTCTGAGCTACCAGGGAAGCCCAAAAATACTGGAGAGGGTAGCCTATCTCTTCCCCAGGGGAACTTTCTGGCCCAGGAATCGAACTAGGGTCTCCTGCGTTGCAGGCAGATTCTTTACCAGCTGAGCTACCAGGGAAGCATTTCCTTCTGTCTTTAATTGTCCAGATTCCTTCCATGTAGTTCTTAATTTTATTTGTTGAATTTTTCAGTTTGGGAATTTCAATTTGGTTCCTTCTTGATCTCTGCATTTGATAATTATGTTTGTATCATTAACACAGGACTAAGCCTAGTACACAACAAGTGCCAATGAATGTATGTTACATGACTGTCTGAACGATGCCTGACATAAAAATGGTAAATCCTTTCCTTGCTTTTATAAAAGTTGTTTTTTTATCCTAATGGCTTGTTTAATCACCATAATCTCCCCAGCCTTAAGCACATCCCTGCTACATAAAAGATGGCATTCGGTGAAGTTGGGAATCACTGAGGAAATGTCCATATTCCCTTTGGGTTTCCTAGATAGCTCAATTTATGAAGATGTTAGTAATTAAGTTAAGGAGGATTTGTGGAGTGGGGTCTGTTTGTTTGTTTTGGCCTTTTCCTTTCCTTTTGTTACAATGTCTCAATAAGAAATTACATGGGTCCTCTGTAGGCATTGTAGGCATTCAAGGCATACTTGAAGCTGTAATTATAGTTTTCGAAGGAAAACTCTCACGCCGGAAAACTGAACTGATGAAAGCTGCAACTAGAAAATATTTCTCAAGTAAGAAAGTTACTTTCTCAAGATGGGGGGTTGATTAACGCCACTAACGCTCACCGGGCTATGCAGTCGTTAGTATATAGAGAGTTGGAGATTGGAAGAGGACAGCCTTCAGCCCTGATTTGCTTGCTCCAGGTTCATGGAAGGAAACAGCATATCTTAATGCATTTATGTGGTTCTATTTACTCAGCCTTTAATCACCGAGTGCCTTTGCTGAACTATTGCCTGCAAGTGTACTTGTCTCCCGGGCTGGATGGTAAGCTGTCGTGTGCTGAGGTGCCAGGACTGACATTGCTTTTGCGTCCCTTGCTAATAACTAGCACAGCGCTGCCGTCTATCAATGTGTTGCTCCTTCTATGTCCATCTATCCATCTAGTTCATCCATCAGTTGCTTTAACTTGCCACTCTATTTAATTAATCACTTCAATGACATATACTATTTGCTAAGCATTGAAGATGGAATATTGAAAAAGATTTGGGAAGCTCTGAATAGAGCATTTTTAGTTCCTCTTCACTTTCTGCCATGAGGGTGGTGTCATCTGCATATCTGAGGTTACTGATATTTCTCCCGGCAATCTTGATTCCAGCTTGTGCTTCTTCCAGCCCAGCATTTCTCATGATGTACTCTGCATGTAAGTTAAATAAGCAGGGTGACAATATACAGCCTTGACGGACTCCTTTTCCTATTTGGAACCAGTCTGTTGTTCCATGTCTAACTGTACCTTCCTGACCTGCATACACTTTCTCAAGAGGCAGGTCAGGTGGTCTGGTATTCCCATCTCTTTCAGAATTTTCCGAAGTTTATTGTGATCCACACAATCAAAGGTTTTGGCATAGTCAATAAAGCAGAAATAGATGTTTTTCTGGAACTCTCTTGCTTTTTCCATGATCCAGCGGATGTTGACAATTTGATCTCTGGTTCCTCTGCCTTTACTTAAACCAGCTTGAACATCTGGAAGTTCATGGTTCATGTATTGTTGAAGCCTGGCTTGGAGAATTTTGAGCATTACTTTACTAGCATGTGAGATGAGTGCAATTGTGCAGTAGTTTGAGCACTCTTTGACATTGCCTTTCTTTGGGATTGGAATGAAAACTGACCTTTTCCAGTCCTGTGGCCACTGCTGAGTTTTCCAAATTTGCTGGCATATTGAGTGCAGCACTTTCACAGCATCATCTTTCAGGATTTGAAATAGCTCAACTGGAATTCCATCACCTCCATTAGCTTTGTTCATAGTGATGCTTTTTTTTTTTTAATTTTGGTTTTTTTTTTTTTAAATTACAATACTGTATTAGTTTTGCCATACATTGACAGGAATCAGCCATAGGTGAACACAATCTCCCAATGCCGAAGCCCCCTCCCACCTCCCACCCCACATCCTCTACTTGAATCATCCTGTGCATCAGCCCCATGCATCCTGCATCCTACATTGAACATAGATTGGCGCTTCGTTTCTTACACGAAAATATACGTTTCATTGCCATTCTCCCAAACCATCCCACCCTTTCCCTCTCCCTCAGAGTCCACAAGTCCACTCTATACCTCTGTGTCTCTTGGTTGTCTCACATACAGGGTCATCATTACTGTCTTCTAAATTCCATATATATGTGTCAGTATACTGTATTGGTGTTTTTCTTTCTGGCTTACTTCACTCTGTATAATTGGTTCCAATTTCATCCATCTCATTAGAACTGAGTCAAATTTATTCTTTTTAAGGGCTGAGTAGTATTCCATAGTGTATATGTACCACAGCTTTCTTATCCATTCATCTGCTGATGGACATCTAGGTTGCTTCCATGTCCTGGCTATTATAAACAGCGCTGCAATGAACATTGGGGTACATGTGTCTCTTTCAATTCTGGTTTCCTCGGTGTGTATGCCCAGCAGTGGGATTGCTGGGTCATAAGGCAGTTCTCTTTGCAATTTTTAAGGAATCTCCACACTGTTTTCCATAATGGCTGTACTAGTTTGCATTCCCACCAGCAGTGTAAGAGGGTTCCCTTTTCTCCACATCCTCTCCAGCATTTATTGCTTGTAGACTTTTGGATCGCAGCTATTCTGACTGGTGTGAAATGGTACCTCATTGTGGTCTTGATTTGCATTTCTCTGATAATGAGTGATGTTGAGCATCTTTTCATGTGTTTGTTAGCCATCCATATGTCTTCTTTGGAGAAATGTCTATTTAGTTCTTTGGCCCATTTTTTTATTGGATCATTTATTTTTCTGGAGTTGAGCTGCATAAGTTGCTTATATAACTTTGAGATTAGTTGTTTGTCAGTTGTTTCATTTGCTATTGTTTTCTCCCATTCAGAAGGCTGTCTTTTCACCTTGCTTGTAGTTTCCTTTGTTGTGCAGCTTTTAATTTTAATTAGATCCCATTTGTTTATCTTTGCTTTTATTTCCAGTATACTGGGAGTTGGATCATAGAGGATCCTGCTGTGATTTATGTCGGAGAGTGTTTTGCCTATGTTCTCCTCTAGGAGTTTTATAGTTTCTGGTCTTACATTTAGATCTTTAATCCATTTTGAGTTTATTTTTGTGTATGGTGTTAGACAGGGGTCTAGTTTCATTCTTTTACAAGTGGTTGACCAGTTTTCCCAGCACCACCTGTTAAAGAGATTGTCTTTACTCCATTGTATATTCTTGCCTCCTTTGTCGAAGGTAAGGTGTCCATAGGTGTGTGGGTTAATCTCAGGGCTTTCTATTTTGTTCCATTGATCTATATTTCTGTCTTTGTGCCAGTACCATACTGTCTTAATGACTGTGGCTTTGTAGTAGAGCCTGAAGTCAGGCAAGTTGATTCCTCCTGTTCCATTTTTCTTTCTCAAGATTGCTTTGGCTATTCGAGGCTTTTTGTATTTCCATACAAATCTTGAGATTATTTGATCTAGTTCTGTGAAAAATACTGCTGGTAGCTTGATGGGAATTGCATTGAATCTGTAGATTGCTTTAGGTAGAATACTCATTTTCACTATATTGACTCTTCCGACCCATGAGCATGGTATATTTCTCCATCTATTAGTGTCCTCTTTGATTTCTTTCATCAGTGTTTTATAGTTTTCGATATATAGGTCTTTAGTTTCTTTAGGTAGGAATATTCCTAAGTATTTTATTCTTTTCGTTGCAATGGTGAATGGAATTGTTTCCTTAACTTCTTTTTCTACTTTCTCATTGTTAGTGTATAGGAATGCAAGGGATTTCTGAGTGTTGATTTTATATCCTGCAACTTTACTATATTCACTGATTAGCTCTAGTAGTTTTCTGGTCAAGTCTTTAGGATTTTCTATGTAGAGGATCATGTCATCTGCAAACAGTGAGAGTTTTACTTCTTCTTTTCCAATTTGGATTCCTTGTATTTCTTTTTCTGCTCTGATTGCTGTGGCCAAAACTTCCAGTACGATGTTGAAGAGTAGTGGTGAAAGTGGACACCCTTGTCTTGTTCCTGACTTTAGGGGAAATGGTTTCAATTTTTCGCCATTGAGGATAATGTTAGCTGTGGGTTTGTCATATATAGCTTTTATTATGTTGAGGTATGTTCCTTCTATTCCTGCTTTCTGGAGAGTTTTTGTCATAAATGGATGCTGAATTTTGTCAAAGGCTTTTTCTGCATCTATTGAGATAATCATATGATTTTTATTTCTGAGTTTGTTAATGTGATGAATTACACTGATTGACTTGCGGATATTGAAGAATCCTTGCATCCCTGGGATAAAGCCCACTTGGTCATGGTGTATGATCTTTTTAATGTGTTGCTGGATTCTGATTGCTAGGATTTTGTTGAGGATTTTTGCGTCTATGTTCATCAGTGATATTGGCCTGTAGCTTTCTTTTTTGTGGTGTCTTTGTAAAGTTTTGGTATTAGGGTGATGGTGGCCTCATAGAATGAGTTTGGAAGTTTACCTTCCTCTGCAATTTTCTGGAATAGCTTCAGTAAGATAGGTGTTAGCTCTTCTCGGAATTTTTGGTAGAATTCAGCTGTGAAGCCGTCTGGACCTGGGCTTTTGTTTGCTGGAAGATTTCTGATTACAGTTTCAATTTCCGTGCTTGTGATGGGTCTGTTAAGATTTTCTGTTTCTTCCTGGTTCAGTTTTGGAAAATTGTACTTTTCTAAGAATTTGTCCATTTCTTCCAAGTTGTCCATTTTATTGGCATATAATTGCTGATAGTAGTCTCTTATGATTCTTTGTATTTCTGTGTTGTCTGTCGTGATCTCTCCATTTTCATTTCTAATTTTGTTGATTTGATTTTTTCTCTTTGTTTCTTGATGAGTCTGGCTAATGGTTTGTCAATTTTATTTATCCTTTCAAAGAACCGGCTTTTTGCTTTGTTGATTTTTGCTATGGTCTCTTTTGTTTCTTTTGCATTTATTTCTGCCCTAATTTTTAGGATTTCTTTCCTTCTACTAACTCTGGGGTTCTCTATTTCTTCCTTTTCTAGTTGCTTTAGGTGTAGAGTTAGGTTATTTATTTGATTTTTTTCTTGTTTCTTGAGGTATGCCTGTATTGCTATGAACTTTCCTCTTAGGACTGCTTTTAAAGTGTCCCAAAGGTTCTGTGTTGTTGTGTTTTCATTTTCATTTGTTTCGATGCATAATTTGATTTCTTTTTTGATTTCTTCTGTGATTTGTTGATTATTCAGTAGGGTATTGTTCAGCCTCCAAATGTTGGAGTTTTTAATAGTTTTTCTCCTATAATTGAGATCTAACCTTAGTGCATTATGGTCAGAGAAGATGCTTGAGATAATTTCGATTGTTTTGAATTTATCAAGGTTAGATTTATGACCCAGAATGTGATCTATCCTGGAAAAGGTTCCGTGTGCACTTGAGTAAAAGGTGAAATTCATTGTTTTGGGGTGAAATGTCCTGTAGATATCAATTAGGTCTAACCGGTCAATTGTATCGTTTAACGTTTGCGTTTCTTTGTTAATTTTCTGCTTAGTTGATCTGTCCATAGGTGTGAGTGGGGTATTAAAGTCTCCCACTATTATTGTGTTATTATTAATTTCCCCTTTCATGCTTGTTAGCAATTGTCTTACATATTGCGGTGCTCCTATGTTGGGTGCATATATATTTATAATTGTTATATCTTCTTCTTGGATTGATCCTTTAATCATTATGTAGTGGCCTTCTTTGTCCCTTTTCACAGCCTTTGTTTTAAAGTCTATTTTATCAGATATGAGTATTGCTACTCCTGCTTTCTTTTGGTCTCTATTTGCATGGAATATCTTTTTCCAGCCCTTCACTTTTAGTCTGTATGTGTCCGTTGTTTTGAGGTGGGTCTCTTGTAGGCAGCATATATAGGGATCTTGTTTTTGTACCCATTCAGCCAGTCTTTGCCTTTTGGTTGGGGCATTCAACCCATTTACATTTAAGGTAATTATTGATAAGTATGCTCCTGTTGCCATTTACTTTATTGTTTTGGTTTCGGGTTTATATGTCCTTTTTGTGTTTCCTTTCTAAAGTCTATCCTTTAGTATTTGTTGGAGAGCTGGTTTGGTCGTGCTGAATTCTCTCAGCTTTTGCTTGTCTGTAAAGCTTTTGATTTCTCCTTCATATTTGAATGAGATCCTTGCTGGGTACAGTAGTCTTGGCTGAAGGTTATTATCTTTCATCACTTTAAGTATGTCTTGCCATTCCTTCCTGGCCTGAAGAGTTTCTATTGAAAGATCTGCAGTTATTCTTATGGGGATCCCCTTGTGTGTTATTTGTTGTTTTTCCCTTGCTGCTTTTAGTAATTGTTCTTTGTGTTTGGTCTTTGTTAGTTTGATTAAAATATGTCTTGGGGTGTTTCGCCTTGGGTTTATCCTGTTTGGGACTCTCTGGGTTTCTTGGACTTGGGTGATTATTTCCTTCCCCATTTTAGGGAAGTTTTCGACTATTATCCCCTCAAGTATTTTCTCATGGTCTTTCTTTTGTCTTCTTCTTCTGGGACTCCTATAATTCGAATGTTGGAGCGTTTCATATTGTCTTGGAGGTCTCTGAGGTTGTCCTCATTTCTTTTAATTCGCCTTTCTTTTTCCCTCGCTGATTCATTTATTTCTACCATTCTATCTTCTATTTCACTAATCCTATCTTCTGCCTCCGATATTCTACTATTTGTAGCCTCCAGAGTGTTTCTGATCTCATTTATTGCATTATTCATTATATGTTGACTCTTTTTTATTTCTTCTAGGTCCTTGTTAAACCTTTCTTGCATCTTCTCAATCCTTGACCCCAGGCTATTTATCTGTGCTTCCATTTTGATTTCAAGATTTTGGATCATTTTCACTATCAGTATTCGGAATTCTTTCTCAGGTAGATTCCCTATCTCTTCCTCTTTTGTTTGGTTTGGTGGGCATGTCTCCTGTTCCTTTACCTGCTGGGTATTCCTCTGTCTCTTCATCCTGGTTATATTGCTGCGTTTGGGGTGGCTTTTCTATATTCCGGGAATTTGTGGAGTTCTCTTTATTATAGAGTTTCCTCTCTGTGTTTGGGGTTATATCAGTGGCTTGTCAAAGTTTCTTGGTCAGGGAGGCTTGTGTTGGAGTTCTGGTGGGTGGATCTGGATTTCCTCTCGCTGGAGTGCTGTGATGTGTGAAGTAATGGGTTATGCAACGTCAGTGGTTTTGGAGTATTTTGAGTTGCCTGTGTATTGAGGCTCAGGAGCTTGTTCTTGTGTTGCTGGAGAATTTGCGTGGTATGTCTTGCTCTGCAGCTTGTTGGCCCTTGGGCAGTGCTCAATTTCAGTATAGGTATGAAGGCGTTTGATGAGCTCTAATTGGATAATGTTCCCTGTATTCAGGAATTCTTTGATGATCTCAGGATTTGGAATTACGCCTCCTGATTCTGGTTTTCAGATTTATTTTTAGAATAGCCTCATGATTTCTCCATCTATTCAGCACTAATGTTAAAACATCTAGGTTAATGATGATAGGTTTCTCCACCTTGAGGGTCGTCCCTAGAGGATCGGTGAGTTACTTGGAGGAGAGAAGAGGGAGGGAGTAGTTAGGAGGTGAGTGGAATGGGATGGGGTGGAATCATAAGAGGGAAAAGCAAGTTAGCCCGTAACCACTTTCTTGTGTGCGCTCCGAAGTCTGGACCGCTCAGAGGTGGTCACAGAGTTATACATGGAAGAGGAGAGGGAGGAAGTAGATAGAGGTGGACAGGAGGATAAAAGAGGGAGATGGGAAGGAGGGATACAGATCCGGTCAGTGACCAGTTCCCTTAGAGTTCTCCTCCTTCTGGAACCCACAGAGGTTCATAGGGTTGGGTAGAGAGGGGGAGGGGGAGGGAGGAGACAAAAGCCACCTGGTGGCGAAAAGGGAGATTCCAAAGGTGGAGAGAGTGGTCAAGCCAGTAGTCTTGCACTCATGTAAAACTGGGTACTGAGGATTAGGTTTTTAAAAGTACAAAATTGGCAACAAATACCAAAATGCCAAGATTAAAAATCTGGAGTATAGATTGGATTTTCAAAGATAGATTATTGAAGAGAAGATGAAGAAGTAGAGAGAAATTTTTAAAAAATAGAGAAAAAGAAAAAAAAAAGTAAAATATAATAAAAGACTCCAGAATTATTAAAAGACAACTTCCTTCACCAATAAGACTATATACGGCGTTTGCTTAAACAATAGGGGTTTTGGTTTTTTTTTAGTAATACTAGGTTCTAAAAATAATAACTAGAAATATGGAAGACTTAAAAATTTAAGGAAGTTTAGGGGAAAAAAGGATGAAAAAGAAAAGGATAAACAAATTTAAAAAGGAAAAAAATAATTTTTAAAGAAAGAAAACAAAATTCTTAAAAAGAAAAAAAAATCACGCTTCCACATCATCCCTCCCCCAAAAAAAATTTTTTTTTTTTATCAGAAAAGTAGAAACGGCGTATCTGGCGCTTTCTCTGTCGTTGAGGACTGTGTGGGGTCACTACCAAGGCAGTTCCCTCTGTTTGACTTCCTCTGTTTGCTGGTCTCTTCCGTGTCTGATTTCTGTCTTGCCTCAGGGAGGGTGGTGCTGAGCTCTGCACTGGGCTTGCCCCTTCCCAATCCGCGGGATAACCGTGTGGGGCCTGGCCTATGTTTCATGCAATTCCCCGGTTTAAGCCGCTCAGGATTGGCGCTCAGTAAGTCCCCTCCAGGTGCCGGGTTTGGTTCCAAGTCCGAGTGGCTAGGGAGTTTGGCGCGGACTATTGTTGCAGAAGTCTCAATAAAGAAGCTTGCTTGCAATTTGGTAGGTAATGTCTCTCTTGAGCTGCGACTGCCCTCTTCGCGCGCTTCAGGCTCTGGCTGCCCGTCGCTGATGGGGGATGGTCTGCAGCCAGCTATTTCCAATCCGTCCTTTGTTCTGTGCGCGGGCCTGTCAGTGTCTTATGTTCGAGCGTTTCGCGTGTTAGTTATCCCCTAGTCTGGTTTGTTAGTCCGGGATAAATCGTTCTATCCACACGCGGACCCGATTCTGGCCCCTTTACGCCCTGATTCTCGAGAAAAGCCCTGCAGCCTACGTCTCCCGCGGCCCAATTCTTAGAAAGCACTGTCGCGGGCGTGCTCCTCCCTGCCCAACCCCCACTGCTGTCGGACGCAGGCGTTTGCGCTGCTTATCCGCTCGGGGTTATACTGTTGAATTCGTAATCTGTTGGTTTTAATTATTTATTTATTCTTCCTTCCTGTTATGTTGCCCTCTGTGCTTCCAGGGCTTGCCCCATACACAGCTGTGAGAATGCTCCCCAATTTTAGGGAACCTCTCTCTTTAAGAGTCTCTTCCTGGGACGGGATTCCCTTCCCGTGCCGGGGTTCCCTCCCTACCTCCTTTGTCTATAACTTCATTCTTTAAAATAAAATAAAATATTCCCTACCTGGCTTTGAAGCCAATGATCTGCTTTGCTGGATGCCTGATGTCCTCTGCCAGCAGTCAGAAGTTATTTTGTGGAATTTGCTCAGCGTTGAAATGTTCTTTTGATGAGGTAGAGAGGGAGAAAGTGTTCTCCCCATCCTATTCCTCCGCCATCTTTTTCCTCCTTCTTCCATAGTGATGCTTTCTAAGGCCCACTGAACTTCACATTCCAGGAAGTCTGGCTTTAGGTGAGTGATCACACCATCGTGATTATCGGGGTCGTGAAGATCTTTTTGTACAGTTCTTTTGTGTATTCTTGCCATCTCTTCTTAATATCTTCTGCTTCTGTTAGGTCCAGACCATTTCTGTCCTTTATCGAGCCCATCTTTGCATGAAATGTTCCCTTGGTATCTCTAATTTTCTTGAAGAGATCTCTAGTCTTTCCCATTCTGTTCTTTTCCTCTCTTTCTTTGCACTGATTGCTGAAGAAGGCTTTCTTATCTCACCTTGCTGTTCTTTGGAACTCTGTATTCAGATACCTATATCTTTCCTTTTCTCCTTTGCTTTTCACCTTTCTTCTTTTCACCACTATTTGTAAGCCCTCCGCAGACAACCATTTTGCTTTTTTGCATTTCTTTTCCATGGGAATGGTCTTGATCCCCGTCTCCTGTACAGTGTCATGAACCTCATTCCATAGTTCATGAAGCACTCCATCTATCAGATCTAGTCCCTTAAATCTATTTCTCACTTCCACTGTATAATCATAAGGGATTTTATTTAGGTCATACCTGAATGGTCTAGTGGTTTTCCCTACTTTCTTCAATTTAAGTCTGAATTTGGCAATGAGGAATTCATGATCTGAGCCACAGTCAGCTCCTGGTTTTGTTTTTGTTGACTGTATAGAGCTTCTCCATCTTTGGCTGCAAAGAATATAACAAATCTGATTTCGGTGATGTCTATGTGTAGAGTCTTCTCTTGTGTTGTTGGAAGAGGGTGTTTGCTATGACCAGTGCATTTTCTTGGCAAAACTCTATTAGTCTTTGCCCTGCTTCATTCCGCATTCCAAGGCCAAACTTGCCTGTTACTCCAGGTGTTTCTTGACTTCCTACTTTAGCATTCCAGTCCCCTAAAATGAAAAGGACATCTTTTGGGGGTGTTAGTTCTAAAAGGTCTTGTAGGTCTTCATAGAACCGTTCAACTTCAGCTTCTTCAGTGTTACTGGAATGCTGGAATCAAGATTGCCGGGAGAAATATCAATAACGTCAGATATGCAGATGACACCACCCTTATGGCAGAAAGGGAAGAGGAACTAAAAAGCCTCTAGATGAAGGTGAAAGAGGGGAGTGAAAAAGTTGGCTTAAAGCTCAACATTCAGAAAATGAAGAACATGGTATCCGGTCCCATCACTCGATGAGAAATAGATGGGGAAACAGTGGAAACAGTGTCAGAATTTATTTTGGGGGGCTCCAAAATCACTGCAGATGGTGACTGCAGCCATGAAATTAAAAGACGCTTAATCCTTGGAAGAAAAGTTATGACCAACCTAGATAGCACATTCAGAAGCAGAGACATTACTTTGCCGACTAAGGTCCATTGAGTTAAGGCTATGGTTTTTCCAGTGGTCATGTATGGATGTGAGAGTTGGACTGTGAAGAAGGCTGAGCACTGAAGAATTGATGCTTTTGAATTGTGGTGTTGGAGAAGACTCTTGAGAGTCCCTTGGACTGCAAGGAGATCCAACCAGTCCATTCTGAAGGAGATCAGCCCTGGGATTTCTTTGGAGGGAATGATACTGAAGCTGAAACTCCAGTACTTTGGCCACCTCATGAGAAGAGTTGACTCATTGGAAAAGACCCTTATGCTGGGAGGGATTGGGGGCCAGAGAAGAAGGGGACAACCGATAATGAGATGGCTGGATGGCTTCACCGACTCGATGTACATGAGTTTGTGTGAACTGCGGGAGTTGGTGATGGACAGGGAGGGCTGGTATGCTGATTCATGGGGTCTCAAAGAGTCAGACACGACTGAGCGACTGAACTGAACTGAACTGAACTAGTAGAGCATTTTATTTTGTGTGTGTGCTCAGTCATGTCTGCCTCTTTGTGACCCCATGGACTATAGATCGCCAGGCTCCTCTGCCCATGGGGTTCTCCAGGCAAGAACACTGGAGTGGGTTGCCATTTCCTGCTCCAGAGGATGTTCCCAACCCAGGGATTAAAGCCAGTTTCTTGAGTCTTCTGCATTGGCAAGTGGATTCTTTACCCTCTGAGCCATCTGGGAATCCCTTAGTAGGGCACAGCAGGTTCCAAATTTTCTTGTTTGTATGTTCAAACATACAAAAATATGTATGTTTGAACAGGCAGCTTCAATACATGTATTTTTACTTCTATTGTATATAAGTATATAAGTTATGAGTAAATTAGCTTTACTTCTTATTAGGGCTTCCCTGGCGGCTCAGAGGGTAAAGTGTCTGCCTGCAATGTGGGAAACCTGGGTTCAATCCTTGGGTCGGGAAGATCCCCTGGCAAAGGAAATGACAACCCACTCCAGTATTCTTGTCTGGAGAACCCCACAGACACAGGAGCCTTGTAGGCTATAGTCCACAGGGTTGCAAAGTTTCAGACAGGACTGAACAACTTCACTTTCACTTCTTATTAATGATACAAAGATTTCAATCTCACCAAAATAATGAATAATAATAATTCATTTTTAGTTAGAGGAATGTGATTGAACATACTGACTTGCTTTTAAAATGCTGTTTCCATTTTGTAGCGTGGCACATATTGGTTTTAAGTTCAAAGATTTCAACCCTTACAACTAACCAAGATAGCTTCTGAAGACTCATTAGTCCAATTAAAGGACTACAATGTTTTCTATGCTGGCTACATTATGAGATTCGTTTTCAATTCTGCCTCCAATTTTGCAAAGACTTTTGAGTTAGTAAAATTTGACTAGTAAAATTTCATCTTTCTTGATCAACCAGTGGTTCCTGCAGCAAACTAACTAGAAGATATTCTATTAATATCATCATTTTATATTTGAGGGCAAAAATTGATTCAAAAGTCCATGTGGCTCAGCAGTAAAGAATCCACCTGCAATGCAGGAGACCTGGGTTAGATCCCTGGGTTGGGAAGATCCTTTTCTCGAGAAGGAAATGGCAACCCGCTTTAGTATTCTTGCCTCGGAAATCCTGTGGATAGAGGAGCCTGGAAGGCTACAGTCCATGGAGTAGCTAAGAGTCATACACAACTTAGTGACTAAATCAACACCAAACCTCTTTATATTTAAGATTATTAAACAGATTATAAAATATTGTTTCTAAGCTTCCGTTCAGTTCAACCGATCAGTCCTGTCCGACTCTTTGTGACCCCATGAATTGCAGCATGCCAGGCCTCCCTGTCCATCACCATCTCCCGGAGTTCACTCAGACTCACGTCCATCGAGTCCATGATGCCATCCAGCCATCTCATCCTTGGTCGTCCCCTTCTCCTCCTGCCCCCAATCCCTCCCAGCATCAGAGTCTTTTCCAGTGAGTCAACTCTTCGCATGAGGTGGCCAAAGTACTGGAGTTTCAGCTTCAGCATCATTCCTTCCAAAGAAAGTGCATAGATAAGGGGTTTTTAAAAATAAGTATCACACTTTATACACAGTGACCAAAAAAATCAAGTACTGATGGCATTGTCTCTAAATACCATTTTCAAAATATTTCCCCGAAAGCATGAGTTCTTTTGAAAATGGGAAAAAAGTATGAGTTCTTTTGAAAAATTATTTTCTCAATCATTGTTAAATCTTCCTCCTTTTATTTAATAAAGTTTTATTTTTCAAAATATATAGCTGGTGGGACCTGTTCATGCATCTCCACCCTTGGTGTGTCTGGTGTAAATTACTTAAGCTCCGTGCTTTGAAACTAGTTTAATAAATCCTTTACTAAGGAATTCCTGAAGGGCTGCCCTAGCCAGGGAACCATGGATCTCCAGTCTCTCAGAGACGACAGCTGGAGTTATAAGCTTATAGCTGGGAACCTCTTTACAGAGTCTGTAATACATTGCTTTGTCAAACAAGACTAGATTATTGAGCTTGTCCCAAACTCTGCCTTTGGACCACTTCTTTATTTTGGCCTCGCCCCCAGATTTGCTTACTGGATCTTTGTCTTTCTTGGCCAACTTTCCAGCATCTTTCTTCTTGTCGTCCTTGGGCAGCATAGCAAAGCTGGGATAGGATCTACAACCAATGCCACTTCACTAAGATGCTGGACAAATATGCAAATTTCCCCCTTTTAATCAAAGGGTAGACTGAGCAGCTTTTGGTTTTGTTTTTTAATATTGGGTGCGCAGTATGCTGCTGACAGACATGTTATCCAGGAACATCAGTAAACACAGAACACTTGCTTTTCATAAAGGAAAAACACAAAACTCTTCTTTGCTTTTGACTGTTCGTGATTTGCCATCAGATGACTGGTGAACCACCATGTCACTGTCACAATATGAAACATTGGAGAGATTCTCATTCTAGTTTAATATAATCTATAGAGCCACTTAAGGAGATCAAACCAGTCAATCCTAAAGGAAATCAATCCTGAATATTCATTGGAAGGACTGATGCTGAAGCTAGAGCTCCAATACTTTGGCCACCAGATGCAAAGAGCCTATTCATTGGAAAAGACCCTGATGTGGGGGAATATTTAAGGCAGAAGGAAAAGAGGGTGACACATAGGATGAGACGGCTGGATGGCATCACCGATTCAATGGACATGAACTTGGGCAAACTCCAGGAGATGGTGAGGGACAAAGAGGCCTAGCATGCTGCAGTTCACAGGGTCACAAAGAGTTAGACACAACTCAGTGACTACACAACAATAGAGTTGTTTACCTGGGCACATATTCATAGCAAAAGGTCCCAGGATGCTAAAAGTGAAAAAGCACCAATCTACTTTGGCAACTCCCATTCTCCAGATATAAACATATAAATAGAAGTTTTAATTTCTCCTTTGGTCTCCAGTAGGTTACTGTGTACATTACCTGAAGTACATACCTTCTCCTTGGGGAAACCTTAGTCTAGTGGGTAAAGCAACTCAGGATCAATACCCATGGAGACAGTGATGACAACGCATGAGGCAAAAGGCCAACGTTGTTTCCAGAGTTCTCAGCCGACCTCATGGGGAAATCTGGGGTCAGGAAAGACCATGAGAGCTACCCCAAGCGGAGGCCACAGAGCCAGGCCTCTCGCTCCTAATTTACGACACTTGCAACTGACAGTCACTGGGAATGAGCTGCCCCACCCCAGGGAGGGGGAATGGGTTTGAGCAGCTCTCTTCAGCTGAGGGTAATGCCTGGGAAGGAACCCCGCTGGGAGCCATCAGCAGACAACATCAGCACCCACTGGAGGAAGGAATGCATTGGTCCCAAAGAGAGATGAGGCAACACCCAGAGCACCCACCATATACACTCAACCTCCAATTCAAGTTGCAATGTGAACACTAGCAGGTATTTCTACACTTTGGTGAAAGGAAGAATTCCATAAATGCAGCCCTTTAAGAAAGTATATAGGTTAAGTTGGTGGGACTCTTTCCCCCAAGGTATCCAAAAATACGACATTAATACTTGATGGTGACTTCCTTGGTGGCTCAGTTCAGTTCAGTTCAGTCGCTCAGTCGTGTCTGACTCTTAGCAACCCCATGAATCGCAGCACACCAGGCCTCCCTGTCCATCACCAACTCCCGCAGTTCACTCAGACTCTTGTCCATCGAGTCAGGGATGCCATCCAGCCATCTCATCCCCTATCATCCCCTTCTCCTCCTGCCCCCAATCCCTCCCAGCATCAGAGTCTTTTCCAATGAGTCAACTCTTCACATGAGGTGGCCAAAGTACTGGAGTTTCAGCTTTAGCATCATTCCTTCCAAAGAAATCCCAGGGTTGATCTCCTTCAGAATGGACTCGTTGGATCTCCTTGCAGTCCAAGGGACTCTCAAGAGTCTTCTCCAACACCACAGTTCAAAAGCATCAGTTCTTCGGTGCTCAGCCTTCTTCACAGTCCGGCTCTCTCATCCATACATGACCACAGGAAAAACCATAGCCTTGACCAGACGGACCTTAGTCGGCAAAGTAATGTCTCTGCTTTTGAATGTGCTATCTAGGTTGGTCATAACTTTTCTTCCAAGGAGTAAGCGTCTTCTAATTTCATGGCTGCAGTCACCATCTGCATCCCTGGTGGCTCAGTGGGTAAAAATCTGCCTAACAATGTAAAAGACACCATTTTGATCCTTCGTCCAGGAAAATTACATATGACACAGAGCAACCAAGCCCGTATACCACAACTACTGAGCCCGAGCTCTAGAGCCCACAAGCCACAACTACTAAGCCTGCGTGCTACAGCTACTGAAGCCTGCACGCCCAAAGCCAGTGCTCCACTTCAAAAGAAGCCACCATAATGAGAAGCCTGCACACTGCAAAAAGAGCAGCCCCCGCTCACTGCAACTAGAGAAAGACCCAGCACAGCCAAAAATAAATAAATTATTTAAAAAAATACTTGATGGGAGATTTTTCCTAAATGGGTTTTAGCTAAAAGTCACAGACCCTGGGCAGCTTACACAGACTGACAAGCATGCTCATTATCTTGACACTCAGGCTTTCCAAGAGTCCCTGTTATCCTCTTTGTCAATTAACTACTGGGATAAAATTTATCCTGGATTAAAAAAAATTGCAGTGTAAACAGACAGATACTCACAAGAGAAGTATGTGATAGTTGGATCTGCTTCCTATAACCAAAACCTAAAAATATGATGAATCAGGAAAAGGTATTGCCACTTTGGTTCTGAGAATCTTTGAGCTGGAAGGCATCTCGGAGGTTCTGGAACTCACTCTCCTCATTTTTACAAATGAGGAAACTGAAGTCAATTCACTCGTGTAGTCAGCTTACCTTCCCAGGGTCACAGACACGTTCTGTGGCTCTGGAAGCGCTAGATTCAGAAGTTTGCTCTTTTGACTCATAATTCATTGTATGACTCCAGCCCTGCATTTATTTGGCAGGCATCTGTGGCTGGCAGGATATTATGCAAAAGTCATATAATCTATATTTATGATGTCTTAAATAATTCTGAAAAAGTACTCTCAAGAGTCTCTTAGTTGTCAAGATTTCTGCATATACATTTTCCATTAGCATAATTGATTAAACTATAAATGTCTCTATAAAATTACACATACTGTTTTGTTATCCAAGTGTATTTAAGCCCCTGACAACAGAAAGATCAGAAATTTATGCAACCCAACATTTGTTCACTTCCAAGGAAGATAACTAGTTCTAATAAAAGCTTCATCTGGGTAATCCATTTATGTTCATTAGTACATCATAATCTCATAGCTTCTGAACATTATCTCATTTAATCTTCCCAGAAAGTGTGACATGTCAGTTCATTTGCTCAGTTGTGTCCAACTCTTTCCAACCTGGACTGCAGCATGCCAGGCCTCCCTGTCTATCACCAATTCCCGGATCCTACTCAAACTCATGTCCATCACCTCAGTGATGCCATCCAACCATTTCATCAGTTGTCATCCCCTTCTCCTCCCACCTTCAATCTTTCCCAGCATCAGGGTCTTTTCACATGAGTCAGTTCTTCGCATCAGGTGGCCAAAGTATTGGAGTTTCAGCTTCAACATCAGTCCTTCCAATGAACACTCAGGACTGATCTCCTTTAGGATGGACTGATCTCCTTTAGGAGAGTCCAAGGGACTCTCAAGAGTCTTCTCCAACACCATAGTTCAAAAGCATCAATTCTTTGGTGCTCAGCTTTCTTTATAGTCCAACTCTCACATCCATACATGACTACTGGAAAACCATAGCTTTGACCAGACAGACCTTTGTTGGCAAAGTAATGTCTCTGCTTTTTAACATGCTGTCTAGGTTGGTTATAGCTTTTCTTCCAAGGAGCAAACATCTTTTAATTTCATGGCTGCAATCACCATCTGCAGTGATTTTGGAGCCCCCAAAATAAAATCTCTCACTGTTTCCATTGTTTCCCCATCTATTTTCCATGAAGTGACAGGACTGGATGCCATGATCTTAGTTTTCTGAATGTTGAGTTTTAAGACAACTTTTTCACTCTCCTCTTTCACTTTCATTAAGAGGCTCTTTAGTTCTTCGCTTTCTGATGTAAGGGTGGTATCATCTGCCTATTTGAGGTTATTGATATTTCTCCTGGCAATCTTGATTCAAGCTTGTGCTTCATTCAGCCCAGCATTTCTCATGATGTATTCTGCATATAAGTTAAATAAGCAGGGTGACAATATACAGCCTTGACATACTCCTTTCCCGATTTGGAACCAGTCTGTTGTTCCATGTCCAGTTCTAACTAGTCGCTTCCTGACCTGCATACAGATTTCTCAGGAGGCAGGTCAGGTGGTCTGGTATTCCCATCTCTTTCAGAATTTTTCACAGTTTGCTGACAGTTTGTCATGGTTTGTCAGTTTGTTGACAGTGTGACATGAGCAGGGAGCAAATGATTAGCTCCAGTTCAAAGATGAAATGACATATCAAGCAAAGGGAAATGGCTCACTGAAAGATACACATCCAGTAAATCATGGAGTCAAAGAAAAATTCAGGTTTCTTGTTCAGTTGTTCAGTCAGGTCCAACTCTTTGCAACCCCATGAACGGCAGCATGCCCCACGTCCCTATCCTTCACTATCTCTCAGAGTTTGCTTAAACTTATGCCCATTGAATCAGTGACGCCATCCAACCATCTCATCCTCTGTCACCCCCTTCTCCTCCTGCCCTCAATCTCCTGGCATCAGGGTCTTTTCCAATGAGCCAGCTCTTTATCAATCTCATAACCCAGTATGATAAATATGCCCTAAGGTGACAATGCCCTCCCCCTTGAGTTCTTATACAATCTTCTCCCCTATGACTTGCTTATAACATGGCAAAGAGGATGAGATGTGATGATCTTTTATTCATTTTTCGCTGCACTGGGTCTTCCTGTGGCACATGGGCTCTTCATTGCTGTGTGGGCTTTCTCTAGTTGTGGCAAGCAGGGGCTACTCTCAAGTGGTGATGCACAGGCTTCTCATCAGAACACAAGCTCTAGAGTGTGGGCTCAGGAAATGTGACCCATGGGATTAGTTGCTCCGAGGCATGTGGGATCTTAGTTCCTTGACCAGGGATCAAACCCACATCACCCTGCATTGGCAGGCGGATTCTTAACCACTGGACCACCGGGGAAGTCCCATAACTATCTTTATTTAAATTTTACTTTATTGAAATACAGTTGATCTACCACATTGTATTAATTTCTGCTGTGAGCATTCACTTGTGAGCCAGTTCCTTATTCAGAAGTCCTTCATGTACATCATCTCCTGGCTGGAGGCCTGGGTTGGTATTGAGTCCAGTGTGGTCTTGGCAGCTCACACTCGGGATGAAAAGGAATTGGAATAGACATGTGTCTTGGACAAAGACAGTAATACGTCCTCCAAGGGTTGGAGCCATCACAAGCTGTCCCCTGATGGTATCATCTGGTTTGCAGCCCCACAGTCCTTTGAATTGTAGCCCTCATAATCATCCTGACAATTGGAAGGGCCCCAGGCCACTTGAGGCCTGTTTCGTTGTTGCAGTTGATTTCACCTACTAATAGAGATGTGGAACAGAGCAAGCTGCCAAGATTCTTGCTTGTGACCTTCTTTACAAATGTTAGTATCATTTCTTCATCTTTTTTGGCTGCACCACAGAGCGTATGAGATCTTAGTCCCCCAGTGTTTGAACCCATATCCTTGGCTGTGAGAGCACAGACTCCTAGCTACTAGATCACAAGGGAATCTCCATAAATGTTAATATATCATTTCTTCCATAACTTCAGCAGGAGAGCAATCAGTTAGCCCACATTCTTGGGGGATCACTCTGTGTGTGTGTGTGTGTGTGTGTGTGTGTGTGTGTGTGTGTGTGTTAGTCGCTCATCTGTGTCCGACTTCATGACCCCATGGGTTGTAACCCACTAGGCTCCTCTGTCCATGGAATTTTCCAGGCAAGAATGATGGAGTGGGTTGCCATTCCCTTCTCCAGAAGATCACCCTGACCCAGAGACTGAACCCACGTCTCCTGCATTGCAGGCAGATTCTTTACCATCTGAGTCACCATTACCTAATTCTTTTATTACAAAAGTATGAGGCTCCACCATAGTAGATAAACTCCCCAATGTACAAATGTCTTTCTTCCTACAGACTAAGATTTTTTTAAATCAGTGATTGTTTTGATCTAAATATTTGTGTACCCCCCAAATCCATAAGCTGAATGCCTAATGCCCAACGTGACAGGGCAGGCCAGTGTATTAAGAGGCAGACCTTTGGGAGGTGATTAGGTCATAAGGGCAGGGCCCTGATGGCTGGGATTAGTGCTCTTATCAAAGAGAAGCCAGGGGACTCCCTCACCCCTTCCACCATGTAAAGATATAAGAAGTCTACAACCCTCACCCAACAATGCTGGAACTCTGATTTTGGACTTCCAACCACTAGAACTGTAAGAAATAAACGTCTGTTATTTAAAAGTGACTCAGAGGGACTGCCCTGGCTGTCCAGTGGTTGGGACTTCGCCTTCCAATGCAGGGGTTGTGGGTTCAATTCCATTTGGTGAGCTCAGATCCCATGTGCCTTGTGGCCAAAAAGCAAAATGTAGAACAGAAGCAATACTGTAACAAATTCCACAGACTTTAGAAATGGTCCACATCAAAAAAATCTTTTTAAAAAGCGACCCAGATATTTTCTTATGGCTGCCCAAATGATAGCCTAAGAAATGTAATTTCTAAAACTTTGAGATTGGATGGAATTTTTCATTCTTTTGTATTCTTAGGAATATAACTCTTAGAAGATACTTGATAGTATACCCAATTGAGTTTTTGATGTTTTATGTGGATTCATCAAACTTGTACCCTTAATGCACAGAGTCCTTCTTATATATATCTTGTGCAAAAAAAAAAAAGCTGTCAAATCCATGACACACCCAGATACATCATAAACTGCCCAAAGAAAAGTCTTGAAAAATGACGGCCAGAGAAAAATGACACATTACTTATATGTCTATTTTTCTCTTCTCAGGTAAAAGCAAAAGTTAAAAGCAAAAATGATAAAACTGTCTGGCAGGATTTTCAGAATATGTACTTGAAATACATACAACAGCTACAAAATAAAGTTGTTGTTGTTGTTCAGTCATAAGGGTAAAAGACAATATTCCAGCTCGGCTCTGCCCAGGCCCCCAAATCCACCCTCTTCAGACACTCTAAGCTTCAAAAGTCTCACCACACCTCCAAGAAGTCATAAGCCACTGGCCTCAGCATGAAAAACACTGGTGCCCTTAATCAGAAGGCAGAGGCAGGAACCAGACTGCCAACAGACTTACTGCTCGCAACACCCAAACCCCTGAGCTTCTGCACCCTAGCTCACACCCCAGTTCTTAACTGGGAAGAAAATACCCCTAAAGGCTAGCCTTGAGAAGGGAGAGAGGGCAGACTCAGTCCAGGAAGCATGTTGTAGATGGAGCAGCCCCTAAAAGTCTCAGGCCAGAGCCAAAATGCCATCAGCTCAGCAGCTGAGCCGCCTGGCAGTTCTAGTGCTTGTCATCAAGGCTTGTCTGCAAGGTCTCAATAGAACTTCACAGACATGGTGTTTTCCAAGCATAGAGTTTTCTTTTAAACACTCTCACTCTATCCCTTGCAATTCCAAATGCTGTCCTGGGCTGTCTTTGCATCCCTTTGAGCTTCCAGAAGAAAAGATCCCCAAACTCCAGCATAAAGGCTTCTGCAGAGCACCATGCTGCGCTTTGCCCAAAAGAAGCGAGCTGCCCCAAGGATGTTCCTAACCTTTAAAGGGCTCCCTTTCAACGCTCTGCCTCTCCTTGGTGGCACAGCAGTAAAGAACCCGCCTGCCAATGCAGGAGACTCAGGAGACGCGGCTTGGATCATGGGACGCGGCTTGGATCATGGGTCATGGCTTTGATCATGTGTCATGAAGATCCCCTGGAGTAGGAAGTCAACCCACTCGAGTATTCTTGCTGGGATAACCCCATGAACAGAGGAGCCTGGTGGGCTACAGTCTGTGGGGTTGCAAAGAGCTGGACACGGCTGAGCAACTGAGCAGACATACACGGTTTCAATGCTCTCCCAGGCTGAGTCCAACCAGAACTGTCCACTTTAATGTCTCCCACCAGAAAACCCGAGAAAGAACCTTCCCAGAAACAGCTCCCGCTTCCCTGCATCTTCAGAGAGCAACTTCCTGCCAACCCCTCCCAAAGTCATCACAATAAAACCACAAACATTCCTTCATCATAATAGTAACACTAATACAGCTTCCATCTGTCAAGCATCTCATTACCAATCAAGACAGTTTTTACTATCCTCGTGGTAATGCAAATAATGGCTAACATTTAGAAAATACTTATTTTGTGCCAGGTCCTAGACTAAGTCCTTTTAATGCATTATTTCATTCTCTCCTCACATTAAGCCTGTGAGCAGAAAATATTATTCCCATTTCCCAGAACTTGAGACTCAAAGAGGATCATCATTACAGTCAGAATGGAGAATAGCCTGCACTGGAAACTATTTCTGTCTCACTCCAAAGATCAACATTCTTCTCGGGATACAAATTTAAAAGAGCAATAATATGTTGTAAAAATTTCCCAAGTATTTTTAAAAATGGGGCGGGGCATGCCATACAGCATGTGGAGTCTTAGCTCCCCAACCAAGGACCAATCCCATGCCCCTTGCATTGGAAGCATAGAGTCCTAACCACTGCTGACCCCCAGGGAAGTCCCGTAATGTTTAACATTAGTAAATAACATTGTAACATTGTTACCGGGATCTCTCTGTAAAGTCCAGTCATAAAGAGGACCAACCACAGTGAGGAAATTCTATCTTCTAGTAATACAGATATTCTAGTCAAGTTATATTATCTGCAGTCATTACGATACTGTGTTGGACAGTTTTCATTTTCCACTCCTGTATTAAGCAAGCATCTATTGTCTCAGGTATTAGTAACTAGCACAGTGAGTAAAACAAGTTCCACACCCTTGCAATCTAGTAGCAGAAACAAACAAAGGGATAATAACTTAAGGCAGAGGATAATTAATGAGATAAAGGATGTATACACCTGAGACAGCCCTGGAGGGTGTGGGAGAGAGGACTTCCTAGAATGAGCAATGCCTATGTCAAGACCTAAGATTTGCTGAAAAGCCCGACAAATGTCAAGAACATTCTCAGCAAAGAGGGAAGCACATGGGACGGCCCAGCAGCAAGAGAGAACGTGGTACTTTTGAGAAACAGAGAGGAGTTTGTGGAGCACAGGGTGAGAAATGAGAGGGAACAGGGACCAGCTTGTGGAGGGCTTTATTAAGTTAAGGATTCTGGCCTCCATCCTGTGAGCAGTGGGGAGCCATCAAAGGCATTTGGTGTGACCTTTCAACTCTGCCCCTTACCAGCTCTGTGGCTGTGGTCATATCAGGGGTCACAGGGGGCTAGGTCTTTTCAGGGGCAGAGCCAAGATGGAGATGTATCACCTTTGTCAGGATGTTTGGCTCCAGGATGTAGCAAAGCAAGGCAAGGTTGCCCAGGACCTGGTAGGTGGGGCAAGAACAAAATAACGGACAGACCCAGATGGCAGATCTTGAGCACGTCAGACAAGCCTGCAAGTCTGAGCAGAGGAGACTGTTAGCACAGGAGTCTGAGAACCCCAGGGGCACAGAAAGACAGAGAGATAAGAGGCTTGACCCAAGGAAGTGAAAGTGTTAGTTATTCAGTCGTGTCCGACTCTTTGCGACCCCACAGGCTGTAGCCCACCAGGCTCCTCTGTCCATGGGATTTCTTGGACAAGAATACTAGAGCAGGTTGTCAGTTCCTCCTCCAGGGGATCTTCCCAACCCAGGGGTCAAACCCAGGTCTCCTGCATTGCTGGCAGATTCTTTACCATCTGAGCCACCAGGAAGCCCAGAGCTAAGAAGGAGCCTGTGAAAACAGGAAGTAAGGCAGAACAGCGTTAGAGGACAACCTGCTACTAGGTTTGAGGAACTAAATAGGGACAGCATGGGGAAAGGTGGTTAATCCAAAAACGGCTCCAAGGCACAAGAACTTTCTGCAGTCAAGCCACCAACACCTCTCTCTTGCGTTCTGTATTTTTATAACACCTTTATTGAGACACGATTTACATACCATACAGTTCACCCACTTTAGAGTATACAACTCAGTGATGTTTAGTATATCCACAGAGCAGCACAACAACCACTACAGTACACGGAGGAATGTTTTTTCAGCTCCCCAAAAGAAAGGCCATACCTCAAGCCCCCATCTCACCCAGTCCCAGGCAACTACTAATCTACCCTCCGTGTCTGTGGATGGCTCGCCTGTTGTGGACATCTCATATAAACGGAATCACAGTATGTGGTCACATGTGACTGGTCTCTTTCACTCAGCATGTTTTCAAGGTTCACCCACATCGCAGCATGGACCAGTAAGCCATTTCTTTTTACTGACGAATAATATTCCCACTTGCCAACGCAGAAGATGAAGGAGACACAGGTTCTAACCCTGGGTAGGGTAGAGTCCCTGGACAAGGACATGGCAACCCACTCCAGTATTCTTGACTAGAAAATCCCAGGGGCAGAGGAGCCTGGTGGGCCACAGTCCATGGGGTCGCAAAGAGTCGGACACATGGAGCAACTGAGCACACACATGCACATGAATGTACACATTCATGGATACATCACATTTTGTTGGGCAGCCTAAGCTTTCCAAGAAAACGAAAGCAACTGAAGAGCAACCAAATATTCCAAATATCTCTGAGGATGTCTCTAGGGCTTTCAGACACAGCCGCAGACAATCACGACATGGACCCTGGGTGGTGGCTCTGGTGGCGGGCACCAGGCTCCTCAAGACTGAGACAAGCCAGCCCCAAACATGCCTGGTCACCACGTACCCATGGAAGCTGCCGCCCACGCATCCTTTGTCCTCTTCCGTCCTCAGCTTGGGTCCTCAGAGGTGACCGCATTCACTCTCCAGTTTGAGGGGCTGGCACGCAACCCAAAAGGGATGGCAGGCAGGCCAGCCTCTGAGCTGCTCACCAGAATACAGAAGAATCAAATTCCCTCCTCCTGACCTCAGGTCTGTTCCATGTTCCTGCTGGTAGCAAAAGAGCAAAGCAGGGGCCTGGGTGTGTAAGACAGATATAGTCAGGCAAAGGCTAATAATGGTAAAAGGGGAGGCTCATAGCAGAGGTGGGGGCGGGCAGGCAGGCAGGAAGCATGCAGTGGGAGGAACCAGAAGGCTTTTCTTCTGATCTAACCTGGATTTCTGGAAAGCAGATTTTAATATCTCATTGGATTCAAATCCAGATTGCATGACTTCACCTGACCAAGTCTGGGTTTCCTTATGCGTAATGTGAGGACAAGGGCTCCTCCCTTGCTGGGTTGCTGGGAGGACTAAATTAGATATTGTAGATAGGGTGCTTGACAGAGCAGCAGGCACGTAGTAACCTACCAAAGCACAGTAGCTATTATTGGTTATTGTTGCATGTTCTTTGCGAGCGTGTGCCAGCAGAGATAATTACAATGATCTTCCATATTGGAGTAGTATTTTATAATTTCCATCCCAGGTCATACACATTTTCTCCCTAAGTTCTGAGCCCTCTGAGGGAGATTTTATTGCTATTACTGTTTCCACTTTTTTAAAGAAGAAACTGAGAGGAGAGAGAGGAGAGACAGGCAGGGATGAGAAAAGGGATGGGACGAAATGGCTAATTGGTTGTTACCTCCTGAGGGATGGGCCAGGGAGAATGAACAACATTCTCAAAGAATTCAGGCTGTGTGTGCCAATATCTGTCTGATCCCAGGAAAAACAAGCCAGAAAAACACACCCAGAGAGGGTAGGCTATGAAAAAGGAATAACAGACACTGGAATCAGAAGCTCTAGACTCACTTACCAGTTTTGCTTCTTTTTCTTCAGACCTCAGTTTTCTCATCTGCAAAATGGGAGGAACATTCATACCTAACAGATGGTAGTTTTCTGATGATCAAATGGGACAATAGAGGTGAAAGGACCTTCTAACCACAGAACAGTATCTATTTTTATTATTATTGAAAGCTTCTCTCCAGCTTCTATTCCCATCTTGCAAACACTCAGATCACAGATTTCTCTGTTCTTATGATTTCCACAGCATTCCATACTTCTACCAAATAGCTGAACACATTGTACTGTTATTATCTGTTTACATAACAGCTTCAATCCCCAGGTCGGGAAGATCTCATAGAGAAGGAAATGGCAACCCGCTCCAGTATTCTTGCCTGGAGAGTCCCATGACAGAGGAGACTGGTGGGTTAAAAGTCCTCGGGGTCGCAAAGAGTCAGACATGACTGAGCACTAACACTTTCACTTTGGGGGTCCTTAATTTCTTAACGCAAACTCTGAATCGCCAGCAGGATAATACTCCACAGTTTCCAAAATTATCTGACCATGA
Organism: Nanger dama; assembly: GCA_917880005.1. Lineage (NCBI taxonomy): Eukaryota > Metazoa > Chordata > Mammalia > Artiodactyla > Bovidae > Nanger > Nanger dama. Next base: position 1,755,965 of record CAKJTW010000074.1, on the reverse strand, counting down.
AAACCTTTCCATGGGGTATGACACAGGACTAGAGTTCATCCAAGAGTTTCGAAGATGCGCAGAACCGGGCTGGAGGCCCACCCCCTCCTAGCTAGGAGACTAGGGCAAGCTCCTTTCACCTGCAAGAAATGGGGGAAACAAGAATTCTCAGCGGCGTGGAGCAGGTTACATGAGACCACACCAGGCGCCTTCTTCATTTTCCCCTTTCTTCTCTCTCTGATCACCCTCTCTTTCCCTCCCTCCTTTCCTCCAACACTCCCATCTTCTCCCTTGCCGCAGCCGGCTTCCAAAATGAGCCCGTTAGGACTCTGCCGAAAGAACAAATGAGCAGGCCAACCCACCTGAAAGCAATTAGCTTTGCGGAACTCTGTGGCCTTTTCTTTCCTCCTAAAACTGGTTCTGTCTGGGCCAAGCACCTGAGTGACAAGTTGGGTTTGATTTTAAGAAGTCAAAAGAAAAGGAAAAGGAAAAAGAAAGAAGTGGAAAGCAACTAGCTTGAAGAAAATGATAAGCTCTTATTCTGATCTTAGAAAGGTAGGCGATGTGGCAGGAAGGGGGCAGGAGCACCCACCCCTCCCTGATGCTGTTTCCCTCTCTGGGGCAAAAGCTTCTCTCTCTTGGTTGAGCTTAGACTCAGCTGGAGGGATTTGGGTCAGACTGAGCAGGCGGCTCGGATTAGGTGGAAAACCCCCAACCAATTTGAAATGAATTTAAAGTGAGTCAGACCCAGAGGAGCCCCGTGCATCTGAGAGGTGGTGGCATAGTTGGAGAACAGAGGGTGGACATGAGTCCACGGTGATTTCTGATCATTTTATGGCCCCACCTGCAGGCTCAGGCTCCAAGGCCAGGGATTTCCCACATGGGGATGAGAAATCACTGGTCGGTCCCTTGACAGCAGGACAAACGGAAAAGGAACAGATTCACCCAAGGGGCCAGGCAGAGCAGTTTTCGTGACGAAGGACAATTCCATCAGCCCTCCCACAAGCTATTCCTCACAAGGTAATTGTAAGTATAATAATGGATAATAATGCTAATAGCAAGTAACATTGGTAATAATGGCAAAAACCAGGGCAACCACCTGTTGGTGCCTTCTGTATGTCAGACAGTGTTCTGAGAACTACTGTGTATTGATATATATTTATTATATTATCCCATTTTAATCCATATAACAACCATGCAAAAAAATTCATTTACTTAACAAGTATTTAACCTATCAAATGCACTCTATGTACCACAAACTGTGCTCTAAGTGCTGGCAATATAATAATGAATTTATAACCGTGGAGGAGTCTCTACCCCATCCTACAGATAAGCAAACTGAGGCTTAGAGAGGTAAAGTAAGTATGTTCCTATAAACAGCAGCAGTTACTGAGGGCACAGCACAGATCCTCACCCCGAACCTTAAGGCCGCATACTGAAAAGTGGAAATGTTCAACAGCAAACAGACAGCACTGCAAATATGAGCCTTTACTGGAAGCTCTCTTCTTTCAGCAAGAAATTAAATGTCTTTTCTATCTTCAGGACATGTTCTCTTATAAAACAAACAACGATGTGTCTTGTTACTTCATGAGTAAGCTGGTCTGCAAGTTCTTTGAGCAGGAGTTTTATAGAGCAAATGTAAGCAGTCCACCTCAGCACTGAGGGGAAGTCCGGCAGATGTGGGAAGAAAAGACAAGCAGAGGCACAAATGCATTAAGTAATTATCCTCTTTGATCAGAATCACGTCTAGGATTTCATCCATCCAGAGTCAGAAAGTGTTAGAACCAGAAAGGGAACCATACACCCCTAAAGTGCACCGTATGGGTGCCTCGCTCACATTCACTACTTCTTTTGTTAAGAAGTCTCTTGAGACTTTCCTGGGGGTCCAGTAGCTAAGACTCTCTGCTCCTTATGCAGGGGGCATGGGTTCAGTCTCTGGTCAGAGAACTAGATCCCACATGCTACAACTAAAGATCCCATATGCCACAACTAAGACCTGGCACAGCCAAATAAATACTTTTTTTTCATTTTATAGAAATCTCTGCTTTCAAATGGATGGCCACTCCTCCCTCTCACAGCCCCTTTACTACAGAAAAGCTGCTGCTGTGCCAGCTCCAATCAGGCATTCCATTCCCCTGGCCCCAGGTACCAGTGCAGAGATGGGATGTTGTCGATGGACCAGTGCTGTTCAATGAGGGGCAGGCAGAGATTCCTTGAGCTTCTGGGAAAAAGCATCTTCACTCTTCAGCGACAACATCTGCCCTCTGCTTTGAAGCTGAAGCTCAGCAGAAGGTAAAGCAGATAGCCTGGAAGAAACTGAGTCTCAGGCCCATCCCTGAGCCACTGAGTCACACCAACCGGAAGTCTACACTGACTTTGGATTTTCCAATAAATCTGCCCACTCTGTTATGAGTTAATTCTAGGTAAGTGGGGTTAACGCTACAGAGAAACAGTAGCCAAAAGGAAGCCAAACTTGTCCTCTCACAGGTAGAGAAACTAAAGCCCAGAAAGGTCCGATGATATGCTCAAGGTCACACTTCCAGGGGAAAGACGGGGTCAAACTCTTTCTGGAAGTCTCCAGAAGAAAGACTAAGAAGATTCCAGTTTGGAATTCCTAGTTTGAAAATGGACTTCAATCCTTGATTTGCTACAGGGAATGAAGTTCCCCAATAGAAGCTACTAAGTTACTAAAGTGTTAGTTGCTCAGTCGTGTCCTACTCTTTGTGACCCCATGGACTATAGCCTGCCAAGCTCCTCTGTCCATGGGATTTCCCTGGCAAGAACACTGGAGTGGGTTGCCATTTCCCTCTCCAAGGGATCTTCCAATTGAAGCTATCCAGTAACAAAATAGAGTGCCAGTGAGGAAGCTAGGCTCCCTATCAGAAAGTATTTAAGCAGAAAGACACAAAGATTCAGTGACAGATTGCAGAGAGAGAGACTGCATCTCCTGGAATGATGGATCTAAACATCCCCAACTGCACAGCTGGAAGGGACCCAAGAAGCCACCGTGTTAGTGCCTAAGAGTCTTTTCATTCTGGAGACTTTTCAGAATGAGGATCAGAACCCTCAAAGTGGTCCAGAGCTCTGCCTACCATGTCACCCTCATGGCCCTAAGGAAGCCTGGTGAAGGGATGTCAAGGGAATGGGAGGCAGCCTGGTGTCATGGCTAAGAGAACTGGCATGGGAAAAGGGATCGAACCTTAAACACATGAAAAGATGCTCAATCTCATGCATAAGAAGAAAAATGCATATTGAAACTGCAGTCAGATACCACTTTAAAAAAATCTATCAGGTAAGGAAAACCCTCAAGTTGACAAGCTGTTCAGCTGATGAGGATGAGTAGAAAGAGACACTCTGAACCTTGCTGGTGGAGTGTCTTACTGGTATAAGCACCATGGAAGATGGTTCAACAGCATCTGTCAAAATTACAAACCCATATTGCAATCCCACTTTATCCTACAGATGTACTTGCATGTGTATAAAATGAGGTATATACAAATATAATTCATATATTGGAGTAACAAAAGATACAACAATTCTAAATATCCACAATAGAAAACTAGGAAAATGAATCATCAATATGACGGAATACTAGGCAACCATGACAGGAAAAAATGAGGACTCTGTGAATTACTCTGGAGAGAATTTATGTTGTTAAGGTGAGAAATTCCTGGAAAAAGGAAAAATGCATAGTAGGATGTAACATATATTAGCTTTCAGTCTTAAAACACAAGGGTACAAAAGAACATACCTACAAAACAAAAAAAATTTCTACAGATTTAGAAAATGAACTTACGGTTACCAAGGATAAGGGCAAGGGTAGGGAAACATGGGGAGATTGGGAATGATATATACACAGTTTCACAGCGTCATCTTTCAGGATGTGAAACAGCTCCACTGGAATTCCATCACCTCCACTAGCTTTGTTCATAGTGATGCTTTCTAAGGCAACTTGACTTCACATTCCAGGATGTCTGGCTCTAGGTGAGTGATCACATCATCATGATTATCTGGGACGTGAAGATCTTTTTGTACAGTTCTTCCATGTATTCTTGCCACCTCTTCTTAATATCTTCTTCTTCTGTTAGGTCCAGACCATTTCTGTCCTTTATCGAGCCCATCTTTGCATGGAAAATTTTCTTGAGGAGATCTCTAGACTTTCCCATTCTGTTGTTTTCCTCTATTTCTTTGCATTGATCGCTGAAGAAGGCTTTCTTATCTCACCTTGCTGCTCTTTGGAACTCTGCATTCAGATGTCTATATCTTTCCTTTTCTCCTTTGCTTTTCACCTCTCTTCTTTTCACAGCTATTGGTAAGGCCTCCTCAGACAGCCACTTTGCTTTTTTCATTTCTTTTCCATGGGGATGGTCTTGACTCCTGTCTCCTGTACAATGTCACGAACCTCATTCCATAGTTCATCAGGCACTCTATCTATCAGATCTAGGCCCTTAAATCTATTTCTCACTTCCACTGTATAGTCATAAGGGATTTGATTTAGGTCATACCTGAATGGTCTAGCGGTTTTCCCTATTTTCTTCAATTTGAGTCTGAATTTGGCAATAAGGAGTTCATGATCTGAGCCACAGTCAGCTCCCGGTCTTGTTTTTGTTGACTGTATAGAGCTTCTCCATCTTTGGCTGCAAAGAATATAATCAATCTGATTTTGGTGTTGACCATCTGGTGATGTCCATGTGTAGAGTCTTCTCTTGTGTTGTTGGAAGAGGGTGTTTGCTATGACCAGTGCATTCTCTTGGCAAAACTCTATTAGTCTTTGCCCTGCTTCATTCCGCATTCCAAGGCCAAATTTGCCTGTTACTCTAGGTGCTTCTTGACTTCCTACTTTTGCATTCCAGTCCCCTATAATGAAAAGGACATCTTTTGGGGGTGTTAGTTCTAAAAGGTCTTGTAGGCCTTCATAAAACCGTTCAACTTCAGCTTCTTCAGCATTACTGGTTGGGGCATAGGCTTGGTTAACTGTGATATTGAATCGTTTGCCTTGGGAACAGAGATCATTCTGTCATTTTTGAGATTCCATCCAAGTACTGCATTTCGGACTCTTTTGTTGACCATGATGGCTACTCCATTTCTTCTAAGGGATTCTTGCCCACAGTAGTAGATATAATGGTCACCTGAATTAAATTCACCCATTCCAGTCCATTTTAGTTCGTTGATTCTAGAATGTTGATGTTCACTCTTGCCATCTCCTGTTTGACCACTTCCAATTTGCCTTGATTCATGGACCTGACATTCCAGGTTCCTATGCAATATTGTTCTTTACAGCATTGGACCTTGCTTCTATCACCAGTCACATCCACAACTGGGTATTGTTTTTGCTTTGGCTCCATCCCTTCATTCTTTCTGGAGTTATTTCTCCACTGATCTCCAGTAGCATATTGGGCACCTACTGACCTGGGGAGTTCCTCTTTGGTATCCTATCATTTTGCCTTTTCATACTGTTCATGGGGTTCTCAAGGCAAGAATACTGAAGTGGTTTGCCATTCCCTTCTCCAGTGGACCACATTCTGTCAGACCTCTCCACCATGACCCGTCTGTCTTGGGTGGCCCCACAAGGCATGGCTTAGTTTCATCGAGTTAGACAAGACTGTGGTCCACGTGATTAGATTGACTAGTTTTCTGTGATTATGGTGTCTGCCTCTGATGCCCTCTCGCAACACCTATCGTCTTGGGTTTCTCTTACCTTGGATGTGAGGTATGTAAGGTAAGTAATGCTTATTTCATATATTTTCCTTAAATTATGAATAAAAGTTTTCATTTTAAAAGGTCACAGATAAACCATATCAGGTTCACCCAGATTTTTTTTAATGTGGTGGCAAAAACAGAGGTGAATCTTGGCTTGACTTATTCCTCTAAATGTCAGTTTTCTCAAAGGAACATAATGAGACCATTTGGAAGATGTTGTGAAAGTTAAGTGAGGTAATGCTGGAAGCACTTAGCACAGGACCTGGTGCATATAAATGGTTAATAAATGCAGATTTTAATACTCCTTAAATAGACAACTTTTAAACAAAACCATAGAGGAAAGCATTTTGAGACTAAATAATAAAGCCATTGTATCTGCCTCCATTTGTCAGTTATACTCAATAGCACAAGCAAACTACACAGGAACAGCTTACTAAGGTAAGAAACAGCAAAATATTGATGAGATTCTCCTCCTTGCATGAGTAGATCAGGAAGGATCTGCCAAAGGATCTAACAAAGACTCAGCACAACCAAAAATAAAAATAAATAAATAAAACTATATATATATATATATATATATATAAAAGACATGATTCTTGCCCGCTCATCACTTCCTTGGGAAACTACTTCCCCCAGCCTTCAGTCCTTGGATCCAGGGAAACATCTGATCTACACCTGTCTAATCAGACAGTTTTTAATTCCCTGGCCAAAGGGATTATTCAGGATGGGTATGGCTCAGAGGTTAAAGTGTCTGCCTGCAATGCGGCAGACCTGGGTTCGATCCCTGGGTCAGGAAGATCCCTTGGAGAAGGAAATGGCAACCCACTCCAGTACTCTTGCCTGGAGAATCCCATGGACGGAGGAGCCTCGTGGACTATAGTCCATGGGTCGCAAAGAGTCGGACCCGACTGAGCAACTTCACTTCACTTCATAAGACCCAAACATGGACAAGGAGAGGCAATTCTGGGAGCTGGGCCCAAGTTACCAGGAAGTCAACAATCTATTCCCAATGAGTTTATCTCACTGGAAACTCTAAGTCTGGAATGGCTAGTAGCTGTCACCACTACTTCGTGGGGAAGGGCTGTGCTGGATGGTTCCATGAGGGCTCTGCTGCAGCCCAAAGCATTGGTCCCCAGAGCTTCTCTGATGCCCATAAACACCAACAGGAACCTTCTCATCAAACTCGCATGACAGCTCAGAAACTGCCAAGGAGGTAACACTCCCAGGTGCAGTCTCAACCTGGGGGCTGAAGCCAGGGATAAACATCAATACTTCTGGAGTAAATTCTCAGCAGACAAATGTGAGAGGCTTTCTGATGATGAGCCAGAGTTGCCTACAGCAGTGACTTCAACAGCATGCCTGTATTAGTCAGGGTTCCCTAGAGAAACTGAACCAACAGAATATATACAGAGGGAGGTTTCACTTAAGGAATTGGCTCCTGCAGTCATAGGGGCTGGCAAGTCCAACATCTAAAGAGCAAGCCAGCAGTCTAGAGATTGAGATAAGAGCTGATGTTGCAGTTTTGAGTCTGAAATTCACAGACTGAAACCCAGCCAGGGGTTCTGTGTTGCATTCTGGAGGCAGAGTTGCTCCTGCTTTGGAAAACTTCAGTCTTTATTCTTAAGACCTTAAGACCTTATTTTTAAGGTCTTCAACTGATTGCATGAGGCCCGCCCACACGATTGAGGGTAATCTGCTTTACTGATTTAAATGTTAATCACACCTAAAGAATACTTTTACAGCAACATCTAGACTGATGTTTGAACAAGCAATTGGGCATGATAGCCAAGTTGATTAGTAAAACTAACCAGAACAATGCTCTTAAATCAGCTTTTCCTCCTTCATTCTCCACACTGCCTTACTCCTACTCTGTGAAACCACTTCCCAAATAAACAAGCGGCCTTCTGGCAGGTTCTGCTTTCAGGGGAGCCCAGCATTCACCGTGTAGAACATAAGCGGTCATTTCCCCCATCTCCAACTCCTCATAGATCTCACTATTTTAATCATTTCACACCTCTTTCCAATGGCTTTCAAACACACTTTGGTTATATACATGTAGCATAACAGTAATATACAATACAAATTAGTATTAAATAAGTGCTACAGTCAAAATACTATGTTTCGAGAAGAGGATGGTCAGAAAAGGTTTTAATAAGGAGAGAAATTTCCATCTGGGACTTATAAGATGTGGACAGTTCAGACAGGTAGAGAAGAGAAGGCAGGTGCTTCCAGGAGGAGAGGGGACACACAGCTGACATTTAGTGAACAGCCACTACATACCAACCATTCTTCTAACCCTGTATGTGGATTAACTCATTTAATACAACAAGTTTGTGAAATATGTATATTATATATACTTTACAGACAAAGAAGCAGACATAAGAGAAGTTTAAGGAACTTGGCCAAGCTTTCATAGAGCTGGGATTAAAACTCAACAGTGCAACACCAGGTCCTAGGTAAGCACCCCACTATACCCCTCTCCCTAAGCTAGGGTGTGTCTCTTTTGAGCTGCTGAGATCAGAAGCCAGGATTTTGATTGGCTGCTTGGGTTTCGGTTTTGGTTTTTTTTGGGGGGTGGGGTGGGGGGGCAGTGCTACACATGCAACATCTGGGATCTTAGTTCCCCAACCAGGGACTGAGACCTCACCCACTTCAGTGGAAGCACACAGTCTTAACCACTGGACTGCCAAGGTAGTCCCTTCTTTCCTTCATAAGGCTGAATGATATTCTGTTGTATGCATATACTACAGTTTATTTACCCTTCAACAGCCAATGGACATTTGAGTTGCTTCCACCTTTTGACTATTGTGAATAACTCTTCAATGAATATGGTTGTGCAGATATCTCTTCAATTTCAATTCAGTCGCTCACTTATGTCCAACTCTTTGCAACCCCATGAATCTCAGCACACCAGGCCTCCCTGTCCATCACCAACTCCAGAGTTCACTCAAACTCATGTACATCGAGTCGGTGAAGCCATCCAGCCATCTCATTCTCGGTTGTCCCCTTCTTCTCTGGCCCCCAATCCCTCCCAGCATAAGGGTCTTTTCCAGTGAATCAACTCTTCACATGAGATGGCCAAGTACTGGAATTTCACCCTCAGCATCAGTCCTTCCAATGAACACAGGACTGATCTCCTTTAGAATGGACTGGTTTGATCTCCTTGCAGTCCAAGGGACTCTCAAGAGTCTTCTCCAACACCACAGTTCAAAAGCATTAATTCTTCAGCGCTCAGCTTTCTTCACAGTCCGACTCTCACATCCATACATGACCACTGGAAACACCATAGCCTTGACTAGATGGACCTTTGTTGGCAAAGTAGTATCTCTGCTTTTGAATATGCTATCTAGGTTGGTCATAACTTTCCTTCCAAGGACTAACTGTCTTTTAATTTCATGGCTGCAGTCACCATCGACAGTAATTTTGGAGCCCAAGAAAATAAAGTCTGACACTGTTTCCACTGTTTCCCCATCTATTTCCCACGAAGTGATGGGAGTAGATGCCATGATCTTAGTTTTCTGAATGTTGAGCTTTAAGCCAACCTTTTTTCCCTCTTCCAATAATACAAGAGAAGACTCTACACATGGACATCACCAGATTGTCAACACCAAAATCAGATTGATTATATTCTTTGCAGCCAAAGATGGAGAAGCTCTATAGAGTCAACAAAAACAAAACCAGGATCTGACTGTGCCTCAGATCATGAACTCCTTATTGCAAATTCAGACTTAAATTGAAGAAAGTAGGGAAAACCGCTAGACCATTCAGGTATGACCTAAATCAAATCCCTTATGATTATACAGTGGAAGTGAGAAATAGATTTAAGGGCCTATATCTGATAGATAGAGTGCCTGATGAACTATGGAATGAGGTTCATGACATTGTACAGGAGACAGGGATCAAGACCATCCCCATGGAAAAGAAAGGCAAAAAAGCAAAATGGCTGTCTGGGGAGGCCTTACAAATAGCTGTGAAAAGAAGAGACGTGAAAGGCCAAGGAGAAAAGGAAAGATATAAGCATCTGAATGCAGAGTTCCAAAGAATAGCAAGAAGAGATGAAAAAGCCTTCTTCAGAGATCAATGCAAAGAAATAGAGGAAAAGAACAGAATGGGAAAGACTAGAGACCTCTTCAAGAAAATTAGAGATACCAAGGGAACATTTCATGCAAAGATGGGCTCGATAAAGGACAGAAATGGTCTGGACCTAACAGAAGCAGAAGATATTAAGAAGAGGTGCCAAGAATACACGGAAGAACTGTACAAAAAATATCTTCACGACCCAGATAATCACGATGGTGTGATCACTCACCTAGAGCCAGACATCTTGGAATGAGAAGTCAAGTGGGCCTTAGAAAGCATCACTATGAACAAAGCTAGTTGAGGTGATGGAATTCCAGTTGAGCTATTTCAAATCATGAAAGATAATGCTGTGAAAGTGCTGCACTCAATATGCCAGCAAATTTGGAAAACTCAGCAGTGGCCACAGGACTGGAAAAGGTCAGTTTTCATTCCAATCCCAAAGAAAGGCAATGCCAAAAATGCTCAAACTACCACACAATTGCACTCATCTCGCATGCTAGTAAAGTAATGCTCAAAATTCTCCAAGCCAGGCTTCAACAATACATGAACCGTGAACTCCCTTATGTTCAAGCTGGTTTTAGAAAAGGCAGAGGAACCAGAGAGCAAATGGCCAACATCCGCTGGATCATCGAAAAGCAAGAGAGTTCCAGAAAAACATCTATTTCTGCTTTATTGACTATGCGAAAGCCTTTGACTGTGTGGATCACAATAAACTGTGGAAAATTCTGAAAGAGATGGGAATACCAGACCACCTAAACTGCCTCTTGAGAAACCTGTATGCAGGTCAGGAAGCAACAGCTAGAACTAGACATGAAACAACAATCTGGTTCCAAATAGGAAAAGGAGTCCGTCAAGGCTGTATATTGTCACCCTGCTTATTTAACTTATATGCAGAGTACATCATGAGAAATGCTGGGCTGGAAGAAGCACAAGCTGGAATCAAGAGTGCTGGGAGAAATATCAATAACCTCAGATATGCAAATGACACCACCCTTATGGCAGAAAGTGAAGAGGAGCTAAAAAGCCTCTTGATGAAAAGGAAAGAGGAGAGTGAAAAAGTTGGCTTAAAGCTCAACGTTCAGAAAACGAAGATCATGGCATCTGGTCCCATCACTTCATGGGAAATAGATGGAGAAACAGTGGAAACAGTGTCAGACTTTATTTTGGGGGCTCCAAATCACTGCAGATGGTGACTGCAGCCATGAAATTAGAAGACGCTTACTCCTTGGAAGAAAAGTTATGACTAACCTAGATAGTATATTCAAAAGCAGAGACATTACTTTGCCGACTAAGGTCGGTCTAATCAAGGCTATGGTTTCTCCTGTGGTCATGTATGGATGTGAGAGTTGGACTGTGAAGAAGGCTGAGCACTGCAGAATTGATGCTTTTGAACTGTGGTGTTGGAGAAGACTCTTGAGAGTCCCTTGGACTGCAAGAAGATCCAACCAGTCCATTCTGAAGGAGATCCACCCTGGGATTTCTTTGGAAGGAAGGATTTCTTTGGAAGGAAACTCCAGTTTCAGCTTTGGCCACCTCATGAGAAGAGTTGACTCATTGGAAAAGACTCTGGTGCTGGGAGGGATTGGGGGCAGGAGGAGAAGGGGACAACCAAGGATGAGATGGCTGGACGGCATTACGGACTCAATGGGCGTGAGTCTGGGTGAACTCTGAGAGATGGAAATGAACAGGGAGACCTGGCATGCTGCGATTCATGGGGTCACAAAAAGTCGGACACGACTGAGTGAACTGAACTGAATTGACTTTCACTTTCATCAAGAGGCTTTTTAGTTCTTCACTTTCTGCTATAAGGGTGGTGTCATCTACATATCTGAGGTTATTGATATTTCTCCCAGCAATCTCGATTCCAGCTTGTGTTTCTTCCAGCCCAGCATTTCTCATGATGTACTCTGCATATAAGTTAAATAAGCAGGGTGACAATATACAGCCTGGACGGACTCCTTTCCTATTTGGAACCAGTCTGTTGTTCCATGTCCAGTTCTAACTGTTGCTTCCTGACCTGAATATAGGTTTCTCAAGAGGCAGTTTAGGTGGTCTGGTATTCCCATCTCTTTCAGAATTTTCCACAGTTTATTGTGATCCACACAGTCAAAGGCTTTGGCATAGTCAATAAAGCAGAAATATATGTTTTTCTGGAACTCTCTTGTTTTTTTGATGATCCAGCGGATGCTGGCAATTTGATCTCTGGTTCCTCTGCCTTTTCTAAAACCAGCTTGAACGTCAGGAAGTTCACGGTTCACGTATTGCTGAAGCCTGGCTTGGAGAATTTTGAGTATCACTTTACTAGCGTGTGAGATGAGTGCAATTGTGTGGTAGTTTGAGATTTCTTTGGCATTGCCTTTCTTTGGGTCTCTTCAAGACCCTCTTTCAACTCTTGTGGATGTATGCCCAGCTGTGGAATTGCTGGATCATATGGTACTCTATTTTTAATTCTTTGAGGAACTGTCACACTCTTTGCCATAGTAGCTGCAATATTCTACATTCCCATCAAAAACACACCAGTGTTTCTACTTCTCTACATCCTCAAAGCAGCTTACCTTTCTGAATTTGATGTGAAGTTGGGACATTGAGTGGAACTCTCCAAGAAACAGTCAAAGATACACCCAGGACTCGGGTGACAGGATAGTATTGCAAACAGATTTGGAATTTATCCAACAAAAAATGGGAGATGCCATGAAGAATAAATCCATTTGCTGTTGACAGAGCAGGAGAATAGGAGGTAAAGACTAAGCCTGGGGGAATAGCCCAGTTGGGTGGCACATTATTTCACAAATGGCAGCTGCTAACTTTTTCAAAAGTTCATTCTCTGAGTTAAACATTCCCCTGCAGTCCCTACATTTGCTTAGCAAACCCTTTTGCATATGAAAATAAATACTAACTTCTCTCTGATGGAGTTACCCCAAATCAAAATTAGAGATGGCAGTGATGGTTAACATCTGAAGAGGTTTTTAGTTTTCACATATGTAATCCTTAACACAACTCTGCAGGGTCAACATCATCATTCTACTATAGCCTTATAATGAGGAGGCCAACCAATGAATGGCCCTGAGACAAGAACAAACTCTCCTGACCTTACTGTGCATTCTCACCCAGGGTGAGAGGCTTAAAAGCAAAAGTCAGATTTCCAGCATCCAAAACAGTGCATTTGCTAGTTGGCAGGGACATTGTACACTTAAAAGTGTATGCACGGGACTATGCTGGTAGTCCAGTGGTTAAGAATGTGCCTGCAAACGCAGAGAATGCGGGTTTGATCCCTGGTTCAGGAAGATCCCACATGCCTTGGAGCCCCTAAGCCCCTGCACCACAACCACTGAGCCCTTGCTCCAGAGCCCATGCTCTGCAACAGAAGAAGCCATCACAATGAGATGCCCTTGCACCTCAGCTGGAAAGTAGCCCCCATTTGCTGTAACTACAGAAAGTCCTCACACAGCAATGAAGACCCGGTGCAGCCAAAAATAAATAAATAAGTAAATTTGCTTAAAGTGTATGCACAAAGATCAGAGATTGTCAGGGGTTTGCAGAAGAGATGGGAAGAACAGGTGGAGAATCAGTGGGTTTTAGGGAAGATTAATTATTCTGTAGGATACTGTGTTTGTCATACAAGTCATTACACATTTGTCAAAACCCACAAAACACACAACACAAAAAGTGGACGCTCATGTAAACAATTCATTTTAGCTAGTAAGTAATAACTAACTTACACTTCTAAGTAGTGGAGCCTGGACCCAAACTCAGATTTTTCTGATGCTAGAGTCTGTATTCCTTCTATTACTCTGCCCCACTTCTCTAGAAGAATAAGGTTTTCTTTGATATTTAAATGTTTTTCTACCTTCTATGGGTTTCCCAGTTGGTGCTAGTGGTAAAGAACTCACCTGCCAATGCAGGACACATAAGAGACCCAGGTTCGACCCCTGGGTTGGGAAGATCCTCTGGAGAAGGAAATGGCAACCCACTCCAGTATTCTTGCCTGAAGAACTCCATGGACAGAGGAGCCTGGTGGGATATACAATCCATGGGGTTGCAAAGAGTCAGACACGACTGAGCGTCTAACACTTTCACACTTTCACTAGCTGCTAAAGCTTCTAGATCTCTCACCGTTACACAGAAGTTGATTACAATGCACACAGCGCAGGCGCCTGCATACGTGATAACATCTGAGTTTCCTTCATCCAGATTCTGTGACTTTTCAGCTCCTCAGGTCATTTTTCAAGGCGGGGAAGGACCCTCTGCCTAGGGCAAGCCCTACCCAGAATCATCCCAAGAAACACACCCAGAAAATCAAGGCAAGGATAAGGACAGGGTTATTAAATCACAAAGGGATACCAGGGCTTTATATCCTTCAAGAGAATGATCTTTTTGTTTGTGAGGAAATATAAGATGGATTCAGTCATTTAATGAACATTTACTGGAGCCTTGGGAAACACAGATGAGTAAGACACAGTTCTTGCTCTCCAAGAGATCACTGTCACAAGGGTGGGGTGAATAAGGGGAGTTAGTACATAATTACATGCAGGGGTAATACTCAAAATATTTTATACCTGGAAGAGCATGGAAGCCAACCAATCAAAATTGATGCTCAACCCAAGTTATAAATAAGCCACTGGACATATCCATGTGTATTAGTCAGCTCTGGCTGCCGTAACAAAATACCATAGATTGAGTGGCTTAAACAACACCAATTCAGAGAGAGAACCAGGTAGAGATACAGATTATGAGAAAATGGAGAACTTAACCATAAGAACAGGAGCTTTGTAGACACACTGCCTGACTTTAAATCCCAGCTCCCACCTGCTTCTTATAAAGAGTTTAAGAGGTTTTTTCAGTTGAAGTATATTTGATATATGATTTTATGTATACAGGTGTACAATATAGTGATTGACAATATTTAAAGATTATGCCCATTTACAGTTATAAAATATTGGCTAGATTCCTTCTGTTGTACAATATATCCTTGTAGCTTGTTTTTTTCTCTTTCTTTTTTTATATTTTTAAATTATAAAAGTATGATAACACATTTATGGACTTGAAAAATACAAAGCAAAGTTCATACAGTTCCTCTATATATTACAATTATTTTTAAGTAAACAAACTAATATATTTAGTTGGAGTTTCAATATCAAACTCAAAAATTAATAGAATGAATATATAAAAAAGTGAAGAATAGAGTAGACCTGAAAAGCACCATGAACCAATTCAACATAATTAAGATTTATACAATTTTCACACAACTCTGTAGCTTATTTGACACATCATAGTTTGTACCTCTTACTCGCCTACCTCTATATTGCCCCCTCACTCCTTCCCTTTCCCCACTGGAAATGACCATTATCATTACCAGTGTATGATACCAGTCCTCTGTGAATCTGCTTCTTTTCTGTTATGTTCACTAGTTCATTGTATTTTTAGATTCCTCATGTGCTATCATACAGTATTTGTCTTTCTATGTCTGATTTATTTCATTTAGCATAATGCCCTCCAAGTCCAATCACGTTGCTGCAAATGACAAAATTTCATTCTTTTTCATGGCCAAGTAGTACTCCGTTTTATATATAGGGGGTGCACATATCTTTTCAAATTATAGTGATTTTGGTTTTTTTCAGATATATACCTAGCAGTGGAATTGCTGGGTCATACCACAGCTCTACTTTTAATTTTTTGAGAAACCTCCATACTGTTTTCCATAGTGACTATACTAATTTATATTCCGACCAACAGAGTATGAGCGTTCCCTTTACTCCACATCCTCTCCAGCATTTGTTATTTGTCTTCTTTTAGATGATGGCCATTCTGACAAGTGTGAGGCAATATCTCATTGCTGTTTTGATTTGCATTTGCCTGATGATTAGTGATGCTGAGCACCTTTACATGGGCCTGTTGGTCATCTGCATTTCTTTGGAAAACACGTCTACTCCAGGCTTATGGCCATTTTTAAAATCAGGGGCTTTTTTGACATTGAGTTGTATGTCCTGGCTCCTACTTTCCAAGCTATGTGACTCGGAGCAACTGACCAAATCAAGCTGTGCCTCAGTTTCCTCATATGTAAAAGAGGGTAGTGGAAGTGGAAGTATTACTCACTCAGTTGTGTCTGACTCTTTGCAACCCCAATGACTGTAGCCTAGCAGGCTTCTATGCCCACTGGGTTTTCCAGACAAGAATACTGGAGTGGGTTGCCATTCCCTTCTTCAGGGGATCTTCCTGACTCAGGGAGAGAACACAAATCTCTTGCATCTCCTGCATTGGCAGGTGGATTCTTTACTGTCTTAGCTACCAGGAAGCCCAAAAGAGGGTAATAATGATACCAAATTCATCGGAAAAAAAACAGGATGAAAAGACAAAGAGGCAGAAACCAAAAGAAACAGACAAAACCACATTTCATTATTCTGATCTGCAGCAATGATTTCTACCACTGTGTCTTCCAGCTCACTTATTCGTTCCTCTATCTCATTTACGCTGCTATTGATTTCTCCTAATGCATTTTTCAGTTCAATTATTGTACTGTTCATCTTTCTATGTTCATTCTTTAAGTCTTCCAGTTCTTTGTTGAATATTCCTTGTATCTTCTCCACCTGTGCCTCCATTCTTTTTCCAAGATCTTGTATCATCTTTATCATCATTACTCTGAATTCTTTTTCAGACAGATTGCCTATCTCCACTTCACTTAGGTGTTCTTCTGGGAGTTTATCTTATTCCTTCGTCTGGAACATATTTCTCTGCTATCTCATCTTGTCTAAGTTTCCATGTTTGTGGTCTCTGTTTGTCAGGCTGCAGGTGTGTGATCCCTCTTGCTTCTAGTGTCTGTCCCCCGGTGAGTGAGGTTGGTCCAGGGGTTTGTGCAGACTTCCTGGTAGGAGAGACTGGTGCCTGCCCACTGGTGGGTGGAGCTGAATCTTACCCCAGTGGTGGGCAGAGCCATGTCATAGGGTATGTTTAGAAGCAGCTATGCACTCAGGACAACTTTAGGCAGCTGTTCTGCTGATGGGTGGGGCTGTGTTCCCACCCTGTTGGCTGTCTGGTCTGAGGCATTGCAGCACTGGAGGCTGCAGACTATTGGGTGAGACCAGGTCTGAATGCCAAGATGGCAACCTCTGAAAGAGCTCACACCAATGAATTATCTCTGGCGTCTCCACCAGCAATGTCCTTGCCCCCACAGTGAGCCACAACTGACCCCCACCTCCCCAGAAGACCCTCCAAGATCTGCAGGTATGTCTGGCCCGGGGTCCTATGGAGTCACTAGGTCCCAGCACACATAAAACCTTGTGTGTGCCCTCCGAGAGTGGAGTCTCCATTTCCTCTGTAGCTCCTGCACTCAAGCTCTTCTGGCCTTCAAAATTAAATGCTTTGGGGCTCCTCCTCCCAGTGCCAGACCCTCAGGCTGAAGAGCCTGATGTGGGGCTCAGAACTCTCACTCCTGCGGGAGAACTTCTGCAATAAGATTCTTTTCTAGTTTGTGGGTCACCTACCTGGTGGCTACAGGATTTGATTATATCACAAAAGCACCCTCCTACTGCTTCACTGTGGCTTCTTCTATGTCTTTGGACGTAGAGTATCTTTTTCAGCAGGTTCCAGTCTATTTAATCGATGGTTGCTCAGAAGTTAGTTGTGATTTTTGGTGTATTCGGGAGAGGAGGTGAGCTCAAGTCCTTCTACTCCACCACCTTGTCTCTAAAGACAAGAAACCACATTTCAAAAGAAGTCAGTGCTCAGAGATATCTGTGCACCCATGTCCACAGCAGCGGTATTCACAATAGCCAAAAAGAGGAAGCAACCCAAGCATCATCCATCAATGGACAGAGAGATAAACAAAATGCAATGTATACACACAAAGGAATAACATTCAGTGTTACAAAGGAAGAAAATTCTGACACAGGCTGCTACATAGATGATCCTTGAGGATATTATGCTCAATGAAATTAGCCAGTCACAAAAAGATGGCCATTGCATGATTCCACTTATATGAGGTCACTAGAGTAGCAGTCAAATTCTAGAGAGATCAAAAGCAGAATGATGGCTGCCTGGGGTGGTGGAGGAGGAGAATGAGGAGTTACTGTTTCATGGGTGTAGAGTTTCAGTTTTGCAAGATGAAAGCTCTGGAGACTTGTTATCCAACAATGAGAATATATGTGACACTACTGAATTATACACTTGTAAATGGTTAATATGGTACATTTTGTTATGTGTATTTTGCCACAATTAATTTTGCTTTGATTTTAATAATGGATAGTCAACAGTAGTGAATTCTGCTAAGTCAAGAAACCAGGACCATAAAAGGGGCCCTGGGTCTAATCAAAAGGAAGTCGCTGGTAAGGCTTCAAGAGCAGCAATGGGGCTGAGAAACACAAGGGTGGTGGGTTGGAGGAAGTGGGGGATGAGGAAGAGAAAGACTGCCAAGAAGCTTGCCTGTAAAGGGACCCACGACATGTGTCCACAGCCACATTTCAATTCAAATTCCTCTTTAAAAACTCCGACTTTAAGGCACGCTCACCAAAACCACTCACACAGCACGTCGACCCAGAGAGTCTGTGCTAACTCCGGTTTGAACTGCACTGAACGAGAGGGCACCCGGCTGGTGTCAGAGAATTGCTGGGAGTGGAAAACCCACACATCTGTTGTCAAAAGTGCCGTGAGCGTGAGAGTAATGGAGAAACATAGAGGTGGTTTTTCCTCTTCATCATGTTTCCTTCCTCGCTGTGAGTAGATGACTTAGTTTTTTAAAAAAGTGCTTAAAATAGTACCTGGCACAGAGGAAACACTTTATAAATGTTAGCCATGGTTACTGTGGAGGTCAGGCTCTTAAAACATCAGCTGTTGGGCCTTAGTTTTCACTTCCCATCCTGATGATGCAAATTAGCAGCACCCTTTCTTCCTTTGTTCAACCAAACTGAGAAAGCAATGGGGTCCAATGGCAACAGACTCTGTAGACATCAGAGGTTATTAATAATAGTAATAATAATAATAAACATCGATATCCATAAATTAGAAAAATTACCATATGGCAATTAATTAGGAAAAAAAGTCATATGTTATATATGCCTCAGCATACATGTGCATTGAAACGGAATGATAAAAGACAGGCCCTAAAATGATGACCCTGCTTGGTAGGGCTGTGATGGCACACAGGGTAATACTTGATTTCTTTTCTTCTTTGAGTCTTTTTTTAAGTTCTCCATAATGAGAATGGATTCATTTCCTAACCATAAAGGTTACTTTTTAAAATGATATCTGGGCAAAGGATCTGTAAAGCCCAAAGGAAACGGGAATGCACCTACGTCCCTTCCCTACGTCCCTTCCCTTCGCTTTCATCTCAGGATGTGCTCCAAAACAAGAAAAGACACCAACTGTTCCCTATTGTCCCAAGGTGAGATCACAGACGATGACTCAGAACCGGCTTCTGACATCGGGTTGCTCCACTCCTGAGTGGGAAAGAACAAGAGAGTGGGCAGCAGCCAGCCAGCTCCACAGAGACTCCTCTCTCTGAAGGAACTGGATATGGAGGGAGGTTTAAGCAAACAGGCAGACCCCAAACACTGTAGAATTAAAGTATATCCAAATCCAGAAACCCCCAGCTGGCTTCCTCCACCTGCAATAAAAATCAAAACTCTCAGCATCAAGGCTTGTTTTGATTCGGCTCCCCATGCAGCCTTGCACTAGACCAAGTAGCAGGAAATGCTGTGCTCTGGTTATTTTAATCAGTGTCTCTTGTTTTCCCTACCCAACACCTATGGCTCCTTTTCCTGGTAAAATGTTTCCATTTGAGGAAATGTCCCTACCTCTCCCCACCTTGGTGGACCTGTCAATCAAGGAGATCTTCCTCACCCAGCCCAGG
Organism: Nanger dama; assembly: GCA_917880005.1. NCBI lineage: Eukaryota > Metazoa > Chordata > Mammalia > Artiodactyla > Bovidae > Nanger > Nanger dama. Next base: position 1,736,365 of record CAKJTW010000074.1, on the reverse strand, counting down.
AGGTGGGCACTGAGCCCAAGCCAAGCCAGTCAGAAGCTCTCTTCCATGAATAGAGGCGGAGTGGATTCCCGCAACAAGCCTTTTGCGGTTTGCCATTCCCTCCTCCAGGGGTTCTTCCCAACCCAGGGATCGAACTCCCGTCTCCTGAATTGCAGGCAGATTCTTTACAATCTGAGCCAGCAGAGAAGCTCTGTTCATGGTCCCAACTGTTACCCAAATCCCTGGAGCTGAGATAGTCTGTATCCTTTGAGAGACTGGTTCTACAGCTTTTTGCCACTTCTGAGAACTCCTCAGTATCCTTGCCATAAAACACTTTTTAAATAAAGGAGGCCAGAGTTCTGTTTCTGTTGTTTGCACCCAAAGAACCCAAACTCTGCCATTTAGCATCAAGAAGAAACTAAGATAAAAAACAATGAAAATAATTAGCAGTGATCTGCTTACTATTAACAAATTATTTGCACACCCATTGTCTCTTTGGGACCTACAGCAACCGGCAGCTCAGAGAGGGTTAATGTCTTTCCTCTAGGCCACACAGCTGGCAAGTGACCGAAATATAGCCTCAGCCCAGCTGGTTAGCTTCCTGGACCAGGAGCGCTGTGGCCTGGATGGGAACCTCTGTTGCATCACCCCTCTCACCCGAGTCAGTCTTTCTCCAGCTTTGAATTTTTCTCTACTTGCATGTTGCTTGTGTGTAGCTAGTTTACAAATTCCTTCCATGGGATGGGAAGAAGCTCTTTCTCCTGTTTCTCCTTTTCAGAGCCAGGCCTCCACAAGGAATCTAAGTGTCCAGGCCCCAGGCACATTTTCCATCCCAGGACCTCTCATGAAAAATGGGGTCAGCAAAGGAACAAACCTCAGACCTTGACAGTGTTCATGCCAGAAATATCTATTCTAAGTCCTCAGGGCACAGTGGTGCAGAACGCTGAACAAAAGCTTCCATTCTAGTGAAAAAGATATTCAACAGAGGAAGAAACAATATAATAATTACTATAGCTACAATATACAGTCATATGTATTTATTTATCCAGTTGACACTCAAACAACATGGGCTTGAACTGCACAAGGCACTTATACACGGATTTTGTTTTTTTCACTAAGTAAAGTTGACCTTCTGTAACTGCTGATGCCAAATCTACCAATTTGGAGGGCCAATGATGGGACTTCAGAATCTTGTGGATTTCGGTGTCTGCAACTTGTCCTGTGAATGAAATCATTCATTGGGGAACCAGTCTCCAATGACAGCTAAAACCGATGGTAACATAATACCAGGTTGTGATAGATACTCTGAAGAGATAAAGCAGAATAAAGAACTAGAGTTTTATAATACATGGTAGGTGGGGACATGCATTTTAGTAGAAATTGGAGCAGGGGAATATCTGGGGAAGAGTGTAAACCAAGCAAGCACAAAAGTGCAGAAGGGGCTTCTGGTGTGCACAAGGAGCTTCCCAGAGGCCAGTGCTACCCTGATGGGGGCGGTAGGGATCGAGGGGCTGGGGCGGGGGGGGAGGCGAGTAGAGGCCAGACAAGTATTTGGTCACAAGTATGATCAGGAGCTGTGGGGAGCTGAGAAGACAATAACATCCTCTGATAAGTCATTCTGGCTATGGCAACCACCCAAATGTCCACCACGGCGTGACAGAGAAACAAATGGCATATCCATGCAATGGAACACTGTTTGGCCGTAAACAGGAAAGAAGTACTGATACACACATGACACACACCAAAAACACACAGTGAGTGATTTCATTCATAGGAAAGACCTTCAACAGGCAAGTCCATAGAGACAGGAAGCAGGTTAGTGGTTGCCAGGGTCTGAGCAGGGGCGGAACGGGAGTGACTGGGGATTCAGGGCTTCCTTTTAGGGTGATGGAAATGTTCTGGGACTATAGAGTGAAGATGGTCGCACAACACTGTGAATGGACTAAACGCCCCTAAATTAGACACTTTCAAATCAGTATGGGGGAAGGTGGGTGGGAGGGAGGCTCAAAAGGGAGGGGATCTATATATATTATGGATGATTTGTATAGCTGTACAGCAGAAACCAACACAATACTGTAAAGAATTATTCTCCAATTAAAAATTTAAAAAAATTATTAAAATGAAGGCTTTCACATTCTATCCATTTAAATCATTTAAACAATCTAAAAACCATTCAAAGGGACTTCCCTGGTGGTCCAGTAGTAAAGATTTCATGCTCCCAATGCAGGGGGCCTGGGTTCAATCCCTGGTCAGGGAATGAGATCCCACATGTCACAACTATGAGTTCACATGCCGCAACAAAGACCTGATGAAGTCAAATAAATGAATATTGTTTAAAAATAAAAGCTCATTCTCACTCATGTATGCAGAAAAGGGATGGGGAAAGAAGGAAACAGAGACCAATAGGAAAGTTCATCCAGCTCGGCCCCAGGCTTCGGCACATTTCTTCCCTTCTCCAAGCCTCAAATCCTCCATCCATGAAAGTGGAAATGCTCACGGGCCCCAACTCAGATTTTCTGAGAAAACTAAAGGGACCCAGGGTGCAGCCCGTGGATCTTTCCTCTTTCTGACTCAGACTCACTCCCTGGAGATCTCACCAAGGCTCATGGCTTTGAATTCTGTCTCCCAACTTAACTCCAGCCAGATGTCTCATATATACTCCCACTGGCTGACTAACTCTACTTGAGTTTCTCACAGGCATGTCCAAACTTACCGCGTCTAAAACAGACTGTTGAGCTCTGCCTCTCCCCTAATGTTCAACTATGCTCCCTATCTCTGTGCATAAAAACTCCATCCTTCAAAGTGGAGGGTAAATATCTAGGAGTCCTGGACTTACCTCTCTCATTCCTATCCAATCAGTAAACGCAGCCAACTCTGCCTTCAAAATATATCCAGAATCCAGCCCCTTCTGGTCCAAGCCACCATCACTTCTAGCCTGGATTACTGCAACAGCTTCTGCTGTTGGCCCCTTCAATCCATCCCCAGTGTGGAAGCTCTGAGATCCTGTTCAAATACAAGTGACATCAAGTCAATCCTCTGCTCAACCAAAAATGTTCGCGCTGAAGACCCTTGCATTTGTCCCTTCCACCTGCTCCCCCAGATACCCATGTGACTCACACCCTCACCTCCCCCAGGTCTGCATTCAGAGACCTTCTCAGTGAAGTCTCTGCTGGCCACCTATTTAGACACACCCAGTTAAGTGTGCATCTCAGATAAACAAGGAATAACTTTCTTAGTAAAAGAACGCCCCCTGCAACATTTGGGACATTTTAGCATAGGGCAGACTTACACTTTAAAATATTCTGTTGCTAGATGAATAGAAAAAGAAGATGTGGGAGGGACTTCCCTGGTGGTCCAGTGGTTAAGATTCCACCTTCCAAGGCAGGGGTCACGGGTTCAATCCCTGGTGGGGGAGCTAAGATCCCATCTACTACAGAGTATGGCCAAAATATTAAGTAAAACTTGTTTTTAAAAAAAAGACGTGGTGTGTGTGTAATGGAATATTACTCAGCCATAAAAAAGAATGTTATTTTGCCATTTACAACAACATGGATGAGTCTAGAGGGTATTTACACTTAGCGAACTAAGTCAGATAGAGAAGGACAAATACTATATGTTATCACTTACATGTGGAATCTAAAGAAATAAAACTAGTGAGTATAACAAAACAAACATTCTCAGATACAGAGAACAAACTAGTGGCTACCAGTGAGGACACAAGAAGGGGAGAAGCAATGTAGGAGTAGGGAATTAAAAAGGTATGAACCACCATGTATAAAATAAATAAGCCACAAGGACGTATGGTAAAGCATGGGGAATATAGCCATTACTTTATAATACTTACTTTAAATGGACTGTAATTTACTGAATCAATATGTTGTACACATGAAAATAATATAATAGTTTAAATCAACTATACTTCAATTAAAACTAATAATAAGATAGTATTATCTGAAATGCTAATCTAATCAGATGTCCTGTATTTTTATTTGCTAAGTCTGACAACCCTAACTAAAGATGGTAACCATCACTCCAATACTAGTAAGCACTCTTCCCAGAATTTATTTTTCTCCCTAGTACTTATCACTATATCATGTGTTACTCATTTATTTTGTTTATTGCCTGTCTATATAGTAGCCACATGTGGCCACTGAGCATTTAAAATGAGGTTAGTACTACTGAGGATCTTAATATTTTATTTCAGTCAATTTCAATTTAGAAATGGAAACTTGACTTAGCTATTGGAAAACTTTGTGTATTTAGAAAAGCTTGCATAAGGGAAATACTTTCCAACTATAAATTTTATGAAACCAAAATAGATCACGTATTTCCAGTGAAACTTTAGCATTCAAATTGAGATGCACCATAAGTGTAAATTACACATGGGATTTTAAAGATTTACTACAGAAAAAAGAATGCACAGTATCTCAATAGTAAATATAATTTTTATATTGTTACATATTGAAATTTATTGCTAGTATATTGGATTAAATATAATAGACTATGAGAATCAACTTCACCTGGTTCTCTTTACCTTTATTAATGTGGCCACTAGAAGTGTTTTGATTATGCATGTGGCTCACATTGTATTTCTTCTGGACAGCACTGCCCTAGAATGTAGGCTCCTTAAGGGCTTGGTTCCCCCAAAAGCAGAGCTAAGACCAGGGTGGCAAGCCTATTTTTTATTCTAGAACGTGATACCAGGAAGCAAAAGCAAGGGGCTGAGGATACTGATAAAGAAAAATAAGTCAATATAAGCATGCATTATAGAGGTGTCTTGGTAGCAAAGACATTACTTCACAGGGACTTCCTGAAAAATTACAAGAAGGCCTCCCAGAACCATCTCCTGAGAGACAGGAAACTACAGATTTTATCCACCAGCTCCCACCTCACTGTTGAGGGCTGCTCCCAGGGGTGTTAACACTTCTGGCTGTTTTTGTTCATGGGGGCAAAGAAGCTCCCACAGCATTGGGGGAAAAAAAACAAACAAACAGAAACCCCCACGACTGGAGCCATAGGAAAGACACTGGCAGTCTGAGGCAAGCCTGAACTTGCAAGAGAATGTCCACCACACATACAGCTGAAGTCAGAGGTGGACCAAGGGGGTGTGATGGTGCAGTGCTCCATCCCATTCAGCTTTCCATCCCCAAAACCTAGAACAGTGCCTGGAACATAACAGATGTTCAGTAAATAATTCTGAAGAAGAAAAAAAAAAAGAAAAGAAAATATCTGAACTCAAAAACACACTCAATAGCTACTATGGGCTCAGTTTACAAATGTTCAATTAAATAACAGACTCCCTGCCCTCAAATTTCACTGGTTTTCCTGACCAGAAACTGTTCTTCTTAATAAACAATTGTATCAAGCACCTTCTCTTGCATGTCATGGAGACAAGTCTTTTCTGAACCTCCCGCCACAAGACCTAGGACGGCCAACAGGGTTGAGAATGTGGAATATAGGTCTGGCAAGCAAGAAACCTGGTCTCCTTCAGTCTGTGGTCCTCAGTGGGAACAAGAGAGCTTAGGGTGTTTATTCACAGTCTGTAAAACGTGCTCCGGTAAATGTAGTTTTCTCTTTCATCCTATTTCATTGTGCACACAGCAAGGGCTAATAAATGCTTGACCAGCATGTTCCAAGCTCCATGGAAAGGATCCAGGACTGTCCACTGCCACCGCAGCACCCATGAAGGACCAGCCCCTGGGAAAACGCTTCCACTGCCACGTTCCCTGAAACACCAATGCGACTGCACTTGTTTAGAGGCATAAAAGGGTAATATGCTACTTGTGTCCACAAGGTTTCCTTAATTTATCTCTCTGAGGCAATAGGTGTCCACCCATAATCAACACCCTTAATTATCCACACCTTACAACAGTTCACAGCATTCATCTCTGCAAGACTGTGGTCTCACTGTAATTTCAAAAAAGCAATTCCTTTGGCTGCATCGGGAGGCAGAACCTTTCATCTCCTGGACTTCTCAGGCCTCCTGTCTCACACCCTGGGAAACCCAAGGGTAAAGAGTGATTCTGACTTTCCAAACCAGAAGCAGGGGTGTAGGGAGAAGGAAAGAGGAGGGAACACGATTAAAGAAGAAAAACAAAAACTAAGCGTGAAAAGCAAGTTCACAATGGTGACTTATAAAAGCAAAATTACCTCATTAAATAAGGCTTGAACGCCTAGAGCCTGTGGCCGAGCCAAAGCCAAACATCCTCCCAATCCTAGCTCCCGTTCACTTCCTAGACAAGAAACAGTGGAAAGACTACAGTTCCCAGCAGCCTTTGCGGTTTAAGCGGCTGCCCATGTGACCAACTCAGGCCAATGGGCTGTGAGTAGAAATTATAGCGGCATCTTGCTCTCCTCCCACCCTACCCTGCACCCCTACCTTCCCCCCGTCTCCCCCACCTACCCCTGCCCCGCATTGGAAAGCGTGGGTTAAGATGGTGGCACGCCTAGGTGGGGCAGCCTGGATCAGAGCATCACTGCAGGATAGCTGCCCTGGAGAGTGGCCAGACATGGTATGAGAGGCAGACTGAGATACTGGGTCAGCAGCATAAGCCTGGCCCATCCTGAACAAGACATAGACTTTCTGTCACTTCCCCACCTATATATAAACGGTGTCAGAAAATGTTTAAGGAGACTTACTTGACTGAGACATTTTAAAAATTACATAGCCCAGGACGTCGCTGGTGCCACAGTGGATAAGAATCCGTCTGTCAATGCAGGGGACACAGGTGCAATCGCTGGTGTCCCTGAGCAACAAACCCTGTGGGGCCACAGCTACTGAGTCCCTGTGCTGCAGCTACTGAAGCCTGGGGACCTGAGAGCCTGTGCGCTGCAACTGGAGAGTAGACCCCCACACGCCCCCACAACTAGAGAAAGCCAGGTGTGCATCAGGAAGATCCAGCATAGCCAAAATTAAAGCAGTGTGTACCTGTCAAAAAAATCTATTAAAAAAATTATATAGCTCAAATAAATGGGGAAAAGGAGATACTGAACTGGGAGCTGACTTTATTCATTCACATGCTTGAGCTAAAACCTCAGTTTTCTCTTGTTAGATGGGAATAAAAATAACACCTGCTTTAGGGAATTGCCATGAGGTTTTTAAACAATAACTCATTCATACAACATTGTAAATCAACTATACATCAATTAAAAATGATAATAATAGGACTTCCTTTGGCAGGCCAGTGGTTAAGACTCCACCCTTTCTATGCAGGGAGTGCCGGTTTGATCCTGAGTTCCTTGGTTGAGGAACTCAAATCCCACCTGCTGTGTAGTTTGGTCAGGAAAAAAAGAAAAAAATTTAATGATAATAAATTTTTTGAAATAAAATTTAAAATAGCTTAGCAAACACATGTAATATTTGTTATGGCCAGGCACTGTGCTAAGTCCTTTATCAATGTTAATATAGTAAATTCTTGAACTGGTTTCTGAGGGTTCTATAACAGATTACCACAACTCAGGTACTTAGGACCTGAGTCTTAAGACAACTTTCTATTCTTAAGCCAATAGAAATTTATTCTTTCACAGTTCTAGAAGCCAAAAGTTTGAAATCAAAGTGTCACCAGGGCCAGGCTCCCTCCAAAGACTCTTTAAGGAAGAATGTTGGAATTAATAAATAGGGATCTGGGCTAAGAAGGAGACTTATTTTTCCTTGAATCCCTCTGTGCTATTTGAATTTTTTTTTACAAGAAACACGTATTACTTTTTTTTATTTTTAAGCAACACTAGTTTAAAAAATAAACTAATAGTGAAAAGATAGACTATGTTTCAGGAAAGGGAAGTTCAGGAATTAGTGAGTAGTTGGGTGGATGTATTTATTTACTTTGCTTTCATTTAATTGAGGGAGAGGAAGCAACCCAGGGTTCTTCGCCCCTGAGTTATTAACACCTACCCAGAAGGTCATCCCAGCAAAGTCTGTCTAACTGGATGGACATCAATGGCCATTTTCTTTCTTTTCTTTTCTCCGTTTCTTTATTGTGTGTTGTTTTTTACAGATTTTAGAAATGATACATAATTAGAGATTGCTAATTATCTGTCTCCTAATCGTCCCCTCTCCCTACTGTCCAAGTAGCTCGCTGGCCAAAAAGACCCATGTGCTGTCACTCCTTACCCACCGATGTCAAGTTTTGTCTCCATAAAGTGCTTTTGATGGATTCAAAGCAATGGCAGTACCCTCTTGAATTGTCACTCTCCATAGGGTCGGACACAACTAAGCAACTTCACTTTCACTTTTCACTTTCATGCATTGGAGAAGGAAATGGCAACCCACTCTAGTGTTCTTGCCTGGAGAATCCCAGTGAAGGGGGAGCCTGGTGGGCTGCCGTCTATGGGGTCACACAGAGTCAGACACAACTGAAGTGACCTAGCAGCAGCAGCAGCAGCCTTAGGAGAACCAAGGCCAGTCACTAAGGCAACAACTGGCCCAGTGTTTCTCCTTTCAACTCAACACGGCTCCCTGGTTGGGGAGTAGAGTAGATAAAGTGGGAGATTGGGATTGACATACAGCTCAGTTCAGTTCAGTTGCTCAGTCGTGTCTGACTCTTTGCGACCCCGTGAACCGCAGCACACCAGGCCTCCCTGTTCATCACCAACTCCCAGAGTCAACACAAACCCATGTCCATTGTGTTGGTGATGCCATCCAACCATCTCATCCTCTGTCATCCCCTTCTCCTCCTGCCCTCAATCTTTCCCAGCATCAGAGTTTTTCAAATGAGTCAGCTGTCTGCATCAGGTGGCCAAAGTATTGGAGTTTCAACTTCAACATCAGTCCTTCCAATGGACACCCAGGACTGATCTCCTTTAGGATTGACTGGCTGGATCTCCTTGCAGTCCAAGGGACTCTCAAGAGTCTTCTCCAACACCACAGCTCAAAAGCATCAATTCTTCAACACTCAGGTTTCTTTATATTCCAACTCTTACATACATACATGACTACTGGAAAACCATAGCCTTGACTAAATGGACCTTTGTTGGCAAAGTAATGTCTGTTTTTTTAATATGCTGTCTGGGTTGGTCATAACTTTCCTTCCAAGGACTAAGCGTGTTTTAATTTCATGGCTACAATCACCATCCGCAGTGATTTTGGAGCCCCCAAAATAAAATCTGACACTATTTCCACTGTTTCCCCATCTATTTCCCATGAAGTGATGGGACCAGATGCCATGATCTTAGTTTTCTGAATATTGAGCATTAAGCCAACTTTTTCACTCTCCTCTTTCACCTTCATCAAGAGGCTTTTTAGTTCCTCTTCACTTTCTGCCATAAGGGTGGTGTCATCTGAATTTCTGAGGTTATTGATATTTCTCCTGGCAATCTTGATTCCAGCTTGTGCTTCTTCCAGCCCAGCATTTCTCATGATGTACTCTGCATAGAAGTTAAATAAGCAGGGTGACAATATACAGCCTTGACATACTCCTCTTCCTATTTGGAACCAGTCTGTTGTTCCATGTCCAGTTCTAACTGTTGCTTCTTGAGCTGCGTATAGGTTTCTCAAGAGGCAGGTCAGGTGGTCTGGTATTCCCATCTCTTTCAGAATTTTCCACAGTTTATTGCGATCCACACAGTCAAAGGCTTTGGCATAGTCAATAAAGCAGAAATAGATGTTTTTCTGGAACGCTCTTGCTTTTTCAATGATCCAGCGCATGTTGGCAATTCTTTCCTCTGGTTCCTCTGTCTTTTCTAAAACCAGCTTGAACATCAGGAAGTTCACGGTTCATGTACTGCTGAAGCCTGGCTTGGAGAATTTTGATCATTACTTTACTAGCGTGTGAGATGAGTGCAATTGTGCGGTAGTCTGAGCTACATACAGAATACTACATACAGAATAACTAACAAATAAGGACCTACTGTATAGCACAGGGAACTCCACTCAGTACTCTATAATGAGCTATATAGAAAAAGAATCCAAAAACAGTGTGTGTGTGTGTGTGTGTATACACTTTGCTGTATAACAGAAACTAACACAACACTGTAAATCAGCTATACTCCAATAACATTTTTTTTTAAAAAAAAGAACAAACATGGCACCCTCCTTTTATGCCAGTGGCAAAACTGATACTTCGGTTCTGTCCAGCTGATGGTCAATTTCAGCAGAGGCAAAAGCAGAACAGAAGGGTAAGTGTGTGCACAAGGCTAAGAACACATTTCTCAGTGATTGTGGTGATGGTTATTACTGTAACTGCTGATGTTGTTGTTTTTAAATTCCAATGAAGAGTTTTCCCGAATGAGGGAGAGACCACTTGTGGGCAGGATAGAGTGGTGAAATGAACAATACCTGGACCCAAGCAATCCTGGGCCCAGTTCCAGATCAACAACTTGCCAGTGGGGTGACCTTGGGCAAAATTGCTTAGTAATTCTGAGCTTCAGTTTCCTCATCTGTAAAACAGGCGTAATAATCACCAACTCATCCAACTAATTTTTCTTCTTTTTGTGGTCATGCCCCATATTTTGCACGTGGGGTCTTAGTTCCCCAAACCAATGCCCCCAGAAGTGAAAGTACAGAGTCTTAACAACTGGACCACCAGGGAAGTCCTTCAGCTAATTTTTGTTACAGTTTCTTAGGTGCTAGACATTGTCCTGGGGATTCAAGAACAGAGAAGTTTTATCCTTAACTTGAAAAAGGTCACCATCTGAAAACCTCTACTCCAGAGAACAGTGGTTAAAAGCATGGACTTTGTAATTAGACAGACCTGGGTTCAAATGTATACTGTGAATTCACTAGCTTTGTGATCTTTAGCAAGTTGATCACCTTTTCTGTTCCTTAGTTGCCCCATCTCAAAATGGATATGGTAATAACAGCACCTACCTCTTGGATGGTTTTGAGGCCTTGGTTAAATCCTGATGTAAAGCCCTGAGTTCAATGTTGTTGGCACCCTGTAGACACTGGCAAGGGTTAGCTGCCATGGTGAAGTGCATTCAAGTATTGCCGGCGCCATGCAGGGAGTTTTTACTGGTTCCAGTGGATAATTACAGAGGGGACCAGGGATGCAGGTGGGAATGAGGAAAGAATTCAAGGGGACTGTGAAGTTGGGACAGAGTTTTGACACATGAGTAGATGTCTGCCAAGAAGGGAAGGGAGAACCAAGTGATGCATTCAAGGAGCTACAGGAAGATCAGAATGGCAGGAACACGGGGTCCAAGGCTAGGTAGTTGGTCGGGTTGGGGTTGGGGGTGGCAATAGAGATAAAAGATGGCCAGAGTCAGAGCCCAGAAAGCCTTACATAAATTCCAAGGAGCTCAAGTTTGTTCAGAGGGGGCTGGGGAGCCATGATGGCCTCCTTAGAGGGGGAATGGTGCTATTAGATTATCATAGAAAGGGCTATGATCTATTAATATATATCCATGGACTACAGAGTGGAGGAGAGCTTGGAGTTGAGGATGACGTAGGAGATAGATGGGTTGCAGGTTAGATTACAACTAGCCTCCTGTTTTCGTTTCCTGAGACAAGAGTTAGGTGGGCTCCAATTAAGATATTTACAGTGAGCCTCATGTTTGCCCTCTGAACTGGAAGTAACAACAGAAATAGGGTAAATAGCCAGTCTTTGTCTCTTGTAAACACCTTAAGGTAATAGTCATGATGAAGACAAAGAGGGGAAAAACCTTGTTTGGGTAAAGGATTAAGGGGCCTCCACTCCCACCCCACTCCACCCCCTTGCTTTTTGGCACTAGGGAGACACTACAGATGCGCAGAAAGGCTCCTTGTGGGTCTAAAGTCAGGGAATAATGCCAGGCCATATTGAGCCTTGCTCCTCCCAGAAGCCTTCTCTTTGATACCCATCTTGGCTGAGAGGTACGTGCACACCCACGGAGGGTCCCAGGGTAGGTCAGGTGTGGAAAAAGAAACCAGATAATTGGCTAAAGATCAACAAAGACCCAGAAGAACTGACCTATAGAAACGACTTAACTGCCTCTTTCCTCCTCAGTAAGGCGGATGCCCACATTTTATCTCTGGGTGTGAATCTCTGCCTTGCTTCTATCTTAACCAGTTTCTTTGTGTGTTCTCCCACTTGTTGTTAAGCTACTTCTTCAATAATAACTTTGTACCTGCATTTATAGTTTCTGCCTCTGTGATAAATGCATTTTTCACTGGGGGCAAAGATCCAGGAGGCAAAATAGCTTTGAGCCTCTGGTCCTTGCTGGTCTGGTAGGCTAGGATTCCTGGTTCTCATTCATGCTGAAAGTGAAAGAAAGTGTTAGCTGTTCAGTTATGTCCTACTCTTTGCAATCCCACGAACTATAACCTGCCAGGCTCCTCTGTCCATGGAATTCTCTAGGCAAGAATACTGGGGTAGGTTCCCATTCCCTTCTCTAGGGGATCTACCTGACCCAAGGATTGAACCTGGGTCTCCTGCATTGCAGGCAGATTCTTTACCAACTGAGTCACCAGGGAATCTCATTAGGCTCAGCTCAGTTCAGTCGCTCCAGTCATGTCTGACTCTACGACCCCATGAAACGTAGCACACCAGGCCTCCCTGTCCATCACCAACTCCCGGAGTTTACCCAAACTCATGTCCATGAGTCAATGATGCCATCCAGCCATCTCATCCTCTGTCATTCCCTTCTCCTGCTGCCCCCAATCCCTCCCAGCATCAGAGTCTTTTCCAATGAGTCAACTCTTCGAATGAGGTGGCCAAATTACTGAAGTTTTCAGCTTTAGCATCATTCCTTCCAAAGAAATCCCAGGGTTGATCTCTTTCAGAATGGACTTGTTGGATCTCCTTGCAGTCCAAGGGACTCTCAAGAGTCTTCTCCAAAACCACAGCTCAAAAGCATCAATTCTTTGGCACTCAGCTTTCTTCACAGTTCAACTCTCACATCCATCCATGACCACTGGAAAAACCATAGCCTTGACTAAATGGACCTTTGTTGGCAAAGTAATGTCTCTGCTTTTGAATATGCTACCTAGGTTGGTCATAACTTTCCTTCCAAGGACTAAGCGTGTTTTAATTTCATGGCTGCAGTCACCATCTGCAGTGATTTTGGAGCCCCAAAAATAAAGTCTGACACTGTTTCCACTGTTTCCCCATCTATTTCCCATGAAGTCATAGGACCAGATGCCATGATCTTAGTTTTCTGAACGTTGAGCTTTAAGCCAACTTTTTCACTATCCTCTTTCACCTTCATCAAGAGGCTTTTTAGTTCCTCTTCACTTTCTGCCATAAGGGTGGTGTCATCTGAATTTCTGAGGTTATTGATATTTCTCCCAGCAATCTTGATTCCAGCTTGTGCTTCTTCCAGCCCAGCGTTTCTCATGATGTACTCTGCATAGAAGTTAAATAAGCAGGGTGACAATATACAGCCTTGACGGACTCCTTTTCCTATTTGGAACCAGTCTGTTGTTCCATGTCCAGTTCTAACTGTTGCTTCCTGAGCTGCATATAGGTTTCTCAAGAGGCAGGTCAGGTGGTCTGGTAGTTCCATCTCTTTCAGAATTTTCCACAGTTTATTGCGATCCACACAGTCAAAGACTTTGGCATAGTCAATAAAGTAGAAATAGATGTTTTTCTGGAACTCTCTTGCTTTTTCAATGATCCAGACCCAGGTTCAATTCCTGGGCAGAGAATTAAGATCTCTCTTCACTCCATGGCTCACTGCTATGTGAGACCAGGGAGCCGAGTGAGTTGATGTGAGTTGATGTCCCTACAGCCCCAGGAGAGGCAAGGAAGGACTTTACCAGGGCGAGTGGAGAGAAGCCCTTTGGATCACCTGCCCAGTGAGCTCTGCCGCTGGAGGCACCTGTGCTTCCCAGGTACCAGAGTGCATCGTCATCTTCCTCCCTTCTTGTCCCCTTCCAGTGCCTCCCTTTCCTCCCCTCCCACACCTCCTCACCGCTTCCCTCACCACCCTATCCCTGTTTCTTTCTTCTCTCTCTTGCTTAGAGCTTCACTTGGGGCAGGGAACTGAAAACCCCACTTCTGGTTTGATCCTCATGTGGTCCATTTCAGAAAGCTGGGGCAGGAGAAAGGGAAAATAGAGGACCTGAAAATTCTCTCCAGTTTCAGTACTTCTAAAATTTAAAAAAAAAAAAAAAAAAAACAAGCAAAAATAACACTTTTGGCACTAGGAAAAACCTCATGGGAAAGTTTAGCAGCCCTCATTTCTGTAGCCAAAGAGCTGATAGCTGCTAGGTCTGCATCTTCCAGCATGAGTGAGTGAGTGCTAGTTACTCAGTTGTGTCCGACTGTGACCCCATGGATTGTAGCCAGCCAGGCTCTTCTGTCCATTGATTTTTCCCAGGCAAGAATATTGGAGTGGGTTGTCATTTTCTTCTCCAGGGGTTCTCCAACATTGCAGACAGATTCTTTTACCTTCTAAACTACCAGGGAAGCCCTATCTTCCATCGTACCTTCTGGCAATAAAACATAATGGGAAGCTTATAGCAAGTCAAGAACTGGGCAGACACTGGGAATAAAGAGCCAAAAATGACACTGTACCCACATGAGCATGCTCATAGCCTGTGCAGAAGAAGCCACGTACAGAAAGAAAGCCAAGACAGTGCAATAAATCTTAGAGCAGAGGTCCATACCAAATCCTGCAGGACCACCCTTATAAAAATTGACTGAGTTCTTACTAAGTTCCAGGAAAAGGGCTAAGTTCTTTATGTAAATAACTGCATCAAAGCCTCAGATGTTTGCAACTGTGTCCTTGATACTTAGCACAGCTCTTGGTACACAGAAGTATTCATCTGAGATTAAAAACAGCCATGAGACAGATCTCAGTATTGGCTCCAGAGCACAGATGAGGAGACTGAGGCTCAGAGAACCAAGGCCCTTGGTCCAAGGTCACAGAATAAATGGCAGAGCTGGGGATCACACCAGGTCTGGCTCAGCCCATGATCTTGACTGCAGTGCCCTAGGGCTGGTCCTAGCAAGGAAAGCAATCAATTGTCTTGGGATGGGATGCAGTTGAGGAAAGAGATAGGTGGCTCTTGAGCAAGCCCTGGAAGAACGAGCCTGCCAGGTAGACCAGCAGAGCAAGAAAGTCTGGAGAGTGAGGTGGGGGATGGGGAGGCAGCTTGGTGGCTGAACATCAGATACATCTGGACGTGCAGAGGCAGATGAGACTGGAAACGCAGCGGGAGGCCAGATGAAGGGGGAGGGGATGGGTGGAGGGAGGCATTGAGATGTCCATTTTCCCCCTCCGCTTCCCTTCTATGGCTCTGATCTGGGAGTTTCCTCTGAACCATGCAGGCATTCTCACGCCTGCTTTTGATTTATTTTATAGCTGGGGTTCCGGAGCTTTTGTGTTGGCTGTAACCTATAATACTCTATTTCCCTCCCAAGCAATTCTTCATCTTTGGCAACCCACCGGAGCTTGATTTTGGCACCCCTATGTAATGTTGCAGGGGCTCAGCTGGTGCCAGCCTGGGACACCCCATGGCTGCCACACCAGCTGCTTGGCCGAGGTTTGGGGGCCTGCCAGAGGGGCCAAGTTCATCACCCTCACTCAATGACGGGTCCTCTTCATTTCCCCCATTTGGCTTGCAGTCTCTTTGGTGCAGAGGAGGGAGAGAGCAGCGACAGCCATGTTCTTGTGTCTCTTTTCATCATTCCTGGTGTGGCTTCATCTCCCTTGGGACACGTATCACCTTCTACGTTGAGGTCACCAAAGATCACAAGCTTCTGAATCAAAACTCAGCTGGGATTCAGTCCCAGAGCTCACAGACTGTCTTACTGTAGGACCTTGTGGAGGGAAGCATTTTAATCCCTCCTGAGTATCAAGTGCCTCATCCGTGAAATGAAAATGGTAGTGATATGTACCTCAGAGAGACATCACGAGGTGTTAACAATAGCCTGTGTAAAGCACCAGGGATAACCCCTGGGCGCATAGCAGTTGCTGCAACTGAATGTCTGTCTCCTTTAAATTCCTCTGTTGAAGCCCTAACCCCCAATGTGATGGTATTTGGAGGTGGGGCCTTTGAGAGGGGGATTAGGGTTAGATGAGGTCATGAGGGTGGGGCCCCCAGGATAAGATTAGTACCCTTGTTAGTCCAGACACCAGAGAGCTTGCCCACTCTCTCACTCCACCATGCAAGGACACAACAAGAAGGCAGACTTCTGCAAGATAGGAGTGTTTTCACCAGAAATTGAATCAGCTGGCACCTTGATCTTAGACTTCCCAGCCTCCAGAACTGTGAGAAATAAATTTCTGCTGTCTAACCACCCAGTCTGTGAAATTCTGTTACAGCGGCCTGAGCTACCTAAGACAGTAGTGTAGCGTTAGTTGCTCAGTCTTGTCTGACTCTTTGTGACCCTGTGGACCATAGCCCACCAGGCTCCTTTGTCCATGGAATTCTCCAGGCAAGAACACTGGAATGGGTTGCCATTTCCTTCTCCAGGGGATCAGGTACTCAGTAAATACCAGATCATCTTACACATGTCTTACTGTCTTACACAGGCTATTGTAACACCTTGGGACATCTCTCCAAGGTATATATCACTACCATTTTCATTTTGCAGACAAGCACTTGGTACTAAGAAGAGGTTAAAATGCCGCCCTCCCCAATGTCTTACAGTGAGTCAGTGTAAATAAGTCAGTCCTTGCAGGCAAGGACCCATCTTAAAACCTTTTTGTTTCTCCCATCATGCCGAGCAGAGTGCCTTGTGCAAATTAGATGTCCCATAAATAGTTGAAGAATGAGCAAGTGAGGAGGATGTGCAGGTGAGTAAATGCATGAGAAACTGAGTGAATGAATGAGAAGCAAAGAAACAGCACATGGAATCCCCTGATTGAAGCAGCAGATTCTCTTTTCCTCATGTTTTCTCAAGTACAAATACAGACTTTCTGGATGGGCTGACTGTTATAAGCCCTTCCTGGCTCTTAGAAGCCTTGCAGGATGGCCTGGCCTCAGCAGTGCCGTGGTCCCTTGCCCTGACGTCAACCACAAGGCTCGGAAACTGCCAGCCTGCAGAGAAGGCCCACCACCCTAGGTGTGAGTAGAAGTGTATATACCCCCAGGCTCTCACTAGAAAACAACTACTTAAAGAAAAGCCCAGAGATTTTAGTTCTTACAAGGGCTCCCAGTTCCCCACCCCACCTCACACTCTGTCATTCAGAACAATGACAACATCAGGTTATTGAAAAGATGCCTTAACTTATAAAAGCCTTTGTTTCCCTGGCCCTAGATAGCATCTCCTTAACCCCCTCTTCCTCACCTCCCCTTCCTTGAGTATGCACAAAAAACCATTTGGAAGAGCAAGACTCCCAATCCTGGTATGGAGCCACAAAGTGAAGTAACTGTGCAATTAGAACTTAATTGCTAGATTTAATTTTTTTCCCTACCCCCCTCCCCTTTGCATCTCAATTGTTGAAAATGTACAGTTCCCGCCTTCAAACATCCGATGAGTTCCCCATGTCTGCCCCAGGAAGGGATGGGTTGGGAGAGGGAGACCCAAAGACCTCTGGGTGGATTTTGAATCTCAAAGAGAATTTACAAATTTAACCTTCCCTGGTGACTGGAGGCTAAGAAGGAGGGAGAGATTTAACTCGGATATTTGGTAGCAAAAGATTTTTTCCTTGAGGACAGATTTTCAGAGACATTCAGCAAAAGCTGTGCCTGAACTTGGCAGTGTGTGACATTCTACTGCATTAATCACCATTTACAGAAACCTATGATGTGCAAAGCAGGTTACATAATCCATCTAAATCCCCTCAACAACCCTACTGTCAGAGGGTATCTATCTGTGGTTTAAAACGTTAGGAAATGGAGGCTCAGAGAGGTTCAGCAGCTTGCCCAAGGTCACACAGCTAGTTAATGCTCAAAATGGAATGTGAAAGCAGGAGCTAGCTTTTCCCTCCCTCCTCTCAACAGAGGGCTTTGCAAAGTGTCCACCATCCAGGGAGTCACTCCAGAAAAGATGGTGATTTGCATGGATCTGGAAAATGAAGATCTCTCTTCCTGCTTAAGAGCAGGAAGACTCTTACCCACACCCTCCACACCCACCCACCCACAAGGCCACACCGCAGGCCTCTCTCATCTACCTAAATGGCACTAGGTCCCGCTTCCCTCAGCTTCTCAACAGCTGCTACCGCTAACACTCCTTCTAGGCCCTGGGCATGTAAGACTGGGTTCTAGCACCTTCCCAGGCCATCTTCTGAGAACTGATGGTATGAACAGTTGCAGGAAGGGGGACTCCTTCCAGGGTCTGAGAGTGGACTCTTGTCTAACACTCAGAAACTAATTGTCTGAGGAGACATACATGCTGACAAAGCAAGAGACTTTATTGGGAAGGGGCGCCTGAGCAAAGAGGAGCAGCAGGTTAAGGGAACCCAGGAGAACTGCTCTGCCAGTTGTCCCGGGATTTATGGTCATGACGTTAATTTCCGGATTGTCTCTGGCCAATCATTCTGACCCAAGGAACTTCCGGGACACACATTGTGTGTGTGGCACACATATTGCTCAACCAAGATGTATTCCAGCCAGAAGGATTCTAGGAGATGGTAGGACATACAGACTGGAGTCTCTTCTCTCCTTTTGACCTTTCCCAAATTCTTCCCCTTGGTGATAGCTTGTTAGCTCCACGTTCCTTACTAGGCCCTCCTGTTGTAAGATGACTCATCCAAGTGGTTACTGTGGACCCTGGCCAGGGTGGGCGGTTTCAGTCAGAGGTTCTAACAAAGAGGGTGCCCCATTCTTGTCCCAGGTAGAGGTTGCATCGTGCCTTCACCAGGCACTGCAGGTGGACACTGAGGAGGTACCAAGAACTTGGCTGCTGAGCAAATCAGCCGTGGGAAGGGGTGTTTTTGTCTATACACCTGGCCCAGGGTTGCTAAGTCAGAACTCTTTGTCTTGTCCTTTTCGTGTTTATGGGGCAATCGTGAATCCTAGAACTTCAGGGGATTCATTAGGTAGAACGCCTGTCTCAGAAATCATGGTACTATCTTTGTCCCCTTTTGCTCTCATCACTGTTTGAAATAGAAAGTTTTGTGCTCTGACCTCATTCTCTCATATCCTTGAACGGATCAGCAAACAAGCAGCAGCTGGAGTCTATACCGGGCATGGGGGTCAGCACATCCAGCCTGCCTCCTGGTTTTAAACAGGCTCCAGGCTAAGGGATGGCTTTTGCATTTTTCAAAAATAGAAAGAAGGAGGGGGAGGAAAAGAAAACAGTATTTGTGACATGTGAAAAATATATGAAATTCAAATTTCAGGGTCAATAAAGTTTTATTGAAACACAGCTTCCCTCACTGATTTGCATATTACACAAGGAATAGTTGTGATGGATTATACAAGCCCTGCTAAGCCTGAAATATTTACCATCTGGCACTGAGCAGGAAGAGTTTGTTAATCCCTGGTCTATAACATGTGATCTACCCCTTACAGCAACTGTGTACCCCATTCTACCCTTCTTTCATCACCCACTTCTCCAAACCCTCTAACGGTTGCCTCCAGGCCAGTCAGCTCCCCCTGCATTGGAAGGTGAAGTCTTAACCACTTCAATGCCAGGGAAGTCCCAGAAATAAGGTCTTTGTGCATGTAATCAAGTTTCAGAGGAGTTCATACTAGATTAGAGTGGCCCCTCGTACAAGGACTGGGGTCCTTCTAAGAAGAGAGAAATCTGGACTCTGGGATGGAGAAGAATGCCACATGACCGAGGTTCGCAGAGGCTGGAGTGATGTGGCCTCTAGCCACACTGAGGATCACCAGCAAACAGCTGAAGTTGGGAAGAGACAAGGAATTCTCCTGCCCAGAGTGTTCGGTGGGAGTGTGATCCTGCTCACACCTTCATTTTCAGACTTTTAGCTTCCAGAGCTAAGAGAATAAGTATTTGTGGTCTTAAGCCACCAAGTTGTGGTTATTCACTATGACCACCCCAGGGAGCCAGTACACAGTGCAAGTGAAGTCTTATGGTTAAGCCTCCCAAGCACCCAGTGGTCACACGCTCGTTTGTTCTGATAAGGCCACCTCTTTGCTAGGTTCCCCATCACACGAACCCCCAGACCACACTCTGCCATCTGCATAAGAAGTGTTAGTCACTCAGTCGTGTCCAGCTCTTTGCAACCCCAAAGTCCACCCTCTGTCCAGGCAAGAATACTGGAGTGGGTTTCCATTCCTTTCTCCAGGGGATCTTGCCAACCCAAAGGTCGGAACCTGGGTCTCCTGCATTGTAGGCAGATTCTTTATCGTCTGAGCCACCAGGGAAGCCCCTGCCTCCTGCACACCCAGGTTGTATTTGGCTTCCACTCAGTACTGTATCTGTCACACCAACAGGTAACCCTGCAGCCCAGGACTCACCACAGATGTGTGCAAGCACACCCCAGCCACTCTCCTCTGGACACATGCCCTCTGTTCCATGCCACGCCACCATGTTCTGAGAGGAGTCATCCATTGGAGGGTCTGCTCAGGAAAGTTTTGCCCTGAGGGGTCTCATTCAAAGATGCCAAAAGAAAGAATTAGGAAAACACCTCCTGATGCAATTCCAGTGCCTAGAAGTTGTACCCAGCACACATGTGCAGTGTGTGAGAGCAAGCCAGCTGTTCTGGAACTCAGCACAGTCGGGGAGAACCTGATCCCACACACGGCTGCATGTCAGCACGCATGCGGAATCGTGCACAAGTCACTCCCTCCAGAGTTGTCTGTACGTGTGCTGTGACTCCCACCCAAATCAGTGTGATCCTCAAGGCCTGCAGAGACAGGGGATGTAATAGAGAAGATTGAAAATACACAAGATTTCCAAAGGTGAATCTGCTGGAGAATCAGAAACAGTGTAAAACAGAGCATTAGACTCCTGCTTCCTGATCCACTCCCAAAACAAGTGGAACCAGGAAGTGGGTGGAAACCGTGGAGACAGGTTTTAGCTCAATCTGAGGGAGGTGGTGGGACATCCAAGGAGGTAACCACACCCAGGATGCCAAAGGCTTCAGGAGTCCTCACAGTGAAGTTCCAGGATTGAGCAGAGAAACTGGATTCTAGTGAAGTTCTATGATATTAATATGCATATCCCAGATATGTGCTAAGTCGCTCAGTCGTATCCAACTCTTTTGTGACCCTGTGGGCTGTAGTCCACCAGGCTCCTCTGTCCATGGGACTGATTCTCCAGGCAAGAATACTGGAGTGGGTTGCCACTTCCTCCTCCAATAACCCAAATATACTCAGCCTTATTATATAAGTTCTATTAGTTCTTCACTTATGATAATAAATTGTTAAATATTAACAGATATCATCCACAAGGAGAATTTTTATGTACTGGGAACCAACATACACCTGTTATGTATGTCACCTTGTTTAAAATTTTATCATATTCTGTAGAGTATTTTAGCCTCCTTTTTAGATGAGCCATTGAAACTTAAAGAGAATATCAATGAGAACTTTTTGATGTAAGGAACAGGACACCCAATTCAAACTTGAAAGAAAGAGGAAATTACTGGGTTTCATAACTGAAAAGACCAGAGGTGAGGGAGAAGGGTTTCAGGCTCTCTGTGATCCAGGAGCTCATAACATGATAACATGTCATGAGGAACCTAGCTCCATTTCTCTCTGCCTTTCCAGGCCATTCTTTCTGTGTTGCCTTTATCTCCAGTTGGCTCTCCTTGGGAGCCAAAATGGCCAAAGAAGTTCTCGATTGTGAATCTTCACTCCTTACTATTTTCTAGAAAACACACACACACACACAGAGTATTTGCCATGAGGCACAACAATGGTTTGTCTGTATCTCATTGGACCAGACTGTGATTAAGGATCCTGAGATGAAATTTTCCTGGATTATCTGGGTGAGCCCTGCACACTATGACAAGTATTTTCATGAGAGAGAAACAGAGAGAGATTAGGCTCACCCATAAGAGGGGGAGGCAATGTGACCAAGAGGCAGAGCCTGGAGTTAAGCAGCCACAAGCCAAAGAATGCCAGCAACCACCAGAAGCTCAAAGAAGAAACAGATTCTCCCCTCAGTCAGCTCAGTCACTCAGTCACATCCGACTGTTCCCAACCCCATGGACTGCAGCACACCATGCTTCCCTGTCCATCACCAACTCCCAGAGTTTACTCATGTCCATCCAGTCGATGATGCTATCCAACCATCCCATCCTCTGTCGTCCCCTTCTCCTCTCACCTTCAGTCTTTCTCAGCATCAGGGTCTTTTCCAATGAATCAGTTCTTTGCATCAGATGAAAAAAGTATTAGTTTCAGGTTCAGCATCAGTCCTTCCAATGAATATTCAGGACTGATTTCCTTTAGGATGGACTGGTTGGATCTCCTTGCAGTCCAAGGGACTCTCAAGAGTCTTCTCCAGCACCACAGTTCAAAAGCATCAGTTCTTTGGCGCTCGGCTTTCTTTATAGTCCAGCTCTCACATCCATAGATGACTACAGGAAAAACCATAGCTTTCACTAGACGGACCTTTGCCAGCAATTTGGATTTTCCCCTAGAGCCTCCAAAAGAAGTTTGGCCTTGCTGAGACCTTGACTTTGGCCCAGTAATACTGATTTCAAACTTCTTTGCCTCCAAAATAATGAGAGAATACATTTATATTGTTTTAAGCCACTGATATTGTGGTCCTTCGTTATAGCATCCACAGGAAACCAGACTAGCATCTAATACCTGCATACGACTTGGGCTGGGCACCTGGGACATGCTCCTGTCACCATTCAGCCTCTGTTTTGGCTCAGGGATGTAAACAGTCTTCATAAAAGTCATGCCTACACTGAGGCATGTATTTGTAAGTTACTGTGAACCACATAAATATACCCCAGCAAACAAAAATGCATGCCCAGCTTATAGATGCCCAAGTCTCTGTGAGTTTCTCCAGATTCTCCCAGTCACTCCAATATTATCCATCAAGAGGAAAATGCCAGGGAAGGCAATCAGATTGGAAAAGAGACAGCAATCTTACCTAACTACTTTTGAAAGCTTGCTTTTACAGATGTTACAAAAAACATACCAAGGGCTTCCCTGGGGTCTCAGTGGTAAAGTATCTGCCTGTCAATGCAAGGAACACCAGTTCGATCCCTGGTCCGGAAAGATCCCACATGACAAGGGCAACTAAACGTGTGCGCCACAACCACTGAAGCCCACACACCCTAGAAACTGTGCTCTGCAACAAGGGAAGCCACCGCAATGAGAGGCCAGTGCACCGCAACTGTAATAGCCCAGCTCACCACAACTAGAGAAAAGCCCGCATAGCAACAGGGACCCAGCACAACCTAAATAAATAAGATTTTTTAAAAATACCTAGCATTGAGGATGTTGCTTGGGTCCCTCCCAGAACTCTGCCTGAGGCTGTTGCAAGTGAAGGGGTCCTGAAGCTTAGTTCACAGGCCCAGGGAGGGTCACCTCCACCTGATATAGCTCTTAGTGGGTCCCTCTGGCCATGTGTTGAGATCAGACTACAGAGAAACAAGGGCAGAAACAGGGGACCTTCAAGGACAGCCTTTAACTAACCCTGGTGAGAGGCTATGCGGTGCGGTGGGGAGTGCTCTGGTCGGGTTCTGGATGTATTCTGGAGGTCCAACCGACTAGATTTCCTGACGTATGGGGTGTGGGACGTGAAACCACGACAAAAGCCAACGAGGACCGCAGAGTTTTGGTCTGAGCAGCTGGAAGGATGGTGTTGCTATGAACTGAGATGTAGAAGACGTTTTAAAGAACCAATGCCATACACTGTTCTAGCACCTGAACAACACAGAAAAGCCCTCTAAATTCTACGGGCATTCTTTCCTCTGCTTCTTATTTCCCCCAGAAACACCTGTTTCACCTCACTCCACAAGTGATGCTCTCAACCTCCCACACGATTCCTTGGCTTGGTATCTGTGCTACCTTAAAGAACCCAGTCTTGGCTGCAAAATGTTCCCTTGTCTCCCCGGAGGAACTGCGCAGAGGAACTCGGAGGAGGCTTCCCGCGCGGAGCAGACTATGCTAATCAAGCGGCTCGGTCCCCACCCACAGCCTCGCCCCCCTCCTTCTGTGCCGCTGACAGCTGGCTCCTCCCACAGACTGTGGGGAAAGGGAGCCGAAAGATTGCCTGAAGCCTGAAATGCCATGAAGATGGGGAGCTGAAATCCTACAGTCAGAGCCAAAATCCCATATGAGTACGGTGTGTGTGTGTGTGTGTGTGTGTGTGTGTGTGTGATGAGGCCAGTGCTGTACCAATTCTAGGGTCTAAACTGTATCCTCCACTGAAAATCACAACATATAATTAACTAATCTGTTTCCCAGACTAGCTGAAAGCATCTGCTTTGTTGAAGCTACTCCTGAGCTAAAGAACAATCATATCTTGACAATAATAACCACATCCCCTGCTGTTGGTAGGCATCGCTAACACCACTCTATAGACGGGAAGACTGAGTCTTAGGCTGTCTTCTCCAAGTCACCAGCTGGCTCTTTTCAAGCTCTGGTCCTTTGCACTTGGCTGTTTCTTCTGCCTGGAATTGTCCTCCCCAGACTCTTCTGTGGTGAGTCCTCATCCTTCTCATCCTTCACAGCTCGGCACAAATGTCACCTTGTCCAGGAAGCTTTCCCTGACCATCCTCAACAGTGGCTTCCCCATCACCCCCGAGTCTCTCTAGCAGACCACTCTATTTTCTTCTCATAATTTGACACATTTGCAACTGCTGTTTGCTCATTCATCTCCCTGATTAGAACATGTCTTTCATTAGAACATGTCTTTCACTGCCAGGAAATAAAATCTATAAAGGCAGGGGTCTCCTCTGTCTTGTTCATTCCCACACCGCAAGGTCTAGATGAGAGCTCAGTAAATGAAGCTCTTGACTAGGTCCTTAATTTTATTCTGCTGGCCTCAGCACTTTCCATCTTCCTCTGCATCCCTGTTGACTGTGTTAGTGTGATTCTTATCCACACAGTAGGCCGTGCTGGGAATATTTGTGTGACCCTTTACTGCCATTGAGCGCCAGGTGTTTGAAGAGCCACAAGTGAGCAAAATGGTCTCTGTAGGATGGATATGAACCAGAAACTGTGAGTCGCTCAGTCATGTCTGGCTTTGCGACCCCACAAACTGTAGCCCACCTGGCTCCTCTGTCCAAGGGATTCTCCAGGCAAGAATACTGGAGTGGGTTGCCATTTCCTTCTCCACGGAATCTTCCCAAACCAGGGACTGAACCTGGGTCTCCTGCACTGCAGGCAGATTCTTTACTGTCTGAGCCACCAGGGAAATGCTATGAACCAGATCCCCTAGATAATAAATGAGACTCTCGGACCCAGTGTGTCTGCAAAGAGAAGCCATTATGTGTAAATTAATACTGTCAAATCATTACAAAACAAAAAGAGGAAATATGCAGCAGAGGAAACGATGTTGAATATAAAAGTTCACCTATTAACTCAATTCTCATTTTAATTCTTCAACAATAATGATTATTGTACCCCTGGTACGCGCCACCATTATGTGCTGGGAATATGTGGTGAGTGACACCAGAAACACCTAGAATCAGAAACAAAGCAAGAAGGAAACAAACACGGTTCCACTGGAGGATGAAAGGAGAGACTGGTGGCCCCAGAGGTGATCAGCGAGGGCTTCCCTGAGGAAGGGACCTGAAGGATGAGTAGAAGTTGGGAGCAAAAGTATCCTTTGACTGGAGGGGGTGTGGAAGAGTTATGTGGAAAGTACAGCACATGCCAAGTGAGGGGGGTTGCCAGGATGTGAACCATTTTACCTTCCCAGGCAGTGACACCCTCTCTCACCTCTTGCATGTCACATCTGTGTGTCTGGAATACCCTGCAAAGGCAGGGAGAGGGTCACGAACAAAACTCAGGCATGAGATTAAACAAACACAGTGAACAGTTGCAAAACCAAGACTCCATCCCACGGAACTTAATGAGGACATCCTTCAAACTGTCACCTTTCTCTGCAATGGTCTGTAAGGACTGATTAGAGGACTGATTAATACTTTGCAGAGGCCACATATGAGTGACTTAAACAAGAGGAGAGCTTGTTTATTTATCCCTTGACAGGAGGTGTTCAGGGAAGGTGGTTTTCTCTGCTCCATGATTTGATCCAGGTAGGTCACCTACCAGGTATAAAGCTCCATTGGATAAAAGCTTCTATAAGTCCTGCATTAAGGGGACACACCTGTTTGGGGACCCTCCATTTCTGCTCACTACTGGATCTCAGGATCTAGCATATGGCAATCATCCTGGCAAACCCCCATACCTGGGATGTGCTGTGTTTTGCACATAATCGAGACTCAATAAATATTCTTTAATTGGTTTAAATATATGTGCCTACAAATATATGTGTGTATATATGTTGGAACGTCTTTATGTAGTGATTCCTACCAAAACAGCAGATGGGGAACTGTGTAATTCACATAAGAATATAAAACAAGGGAAGAGCAATAGAAAGCTACTCCATTGTTAGGGTAATGCTACCTCCAATTAAACTTGGAAATTAAACTGCCCTCATCTCAAGAGGATGTTAGCAGGATTTCCATTTGCAGTCACCATAGAATAATTCTCACACTCCCCATTCTCTTCCTAGCTCTCTGATCATCTTTTTTTTACCCCACTGAGTGGCATGTAGGGTCTTAGTTCCCCGACCAGGGATTGAACACACATTGGAACTGTGGAATCTTAACCACTGGACCACCAGGGAAGTCTCCCAGGAGTGCTTGTAAAGCAAACAGGGCTTAGTTGCTCTGTTGCATGTGGGATCTTCCCGGATCAAGAATCAAACCTGTGTCTCCTGCACTGGCAGGCGGATTCTCTTACCATTGAGCCACAAGGGAAGCTCTTAAACTTTACTCTTATTAAGTATAAAATTTGATGTGTTTTAACAAATGCATTGGTGTGTAATCGAGTCACAATCAAGAAATATGGCATTTCTACCACCCCAGAAAGGACCCCTGTGTTTCTCTGAATTCAGTCTCTTCCCCCATCATCAGCCCTGCCAACCACTCATTTGCCTTCTGTCATGAGAGTTTTGTTTGTTTCCACATTAAACAGTTTGTGTTTTTATATATAGTTGTAAACATGATGGCAGAAATTTTTAAAATCTGTTTTACTCATTACTGTTCTTTCAATGCCTATTTCAATGTCTGAAAATGTAGTAGTTAATATTAATAAATATTTGTTGAAAGAAAAATGTATGAACAACCAACCAATGAATGAAAGAACAAACCAGTTTAAGATGTAAAGTATAATTCGGGTTTGATCCTTGGGTCAGGAATATCCCGTGGAGGAGGACTTGGCAACCCACCCCCAGTATTTTTGTCTGGAGAATCCCATGGACTGAGAGGCTACAGTCTCTGGAGTTGGAAGAGTCAGACGCAACAGTGCGACTAAACAACAACAATGATGGATTATGGTCAAAAAGTTTAGAAATCCCAGCTGTAGATGATGCCATAGAGTCAGTGCATTAGGGACTTGCTCCATACCATTTTGGGGCTTCCCTGGTGGCTCAGACTGTAAAGAATCTGCCTATAATGCAGGAGAGTTGGGTTCAATCCCTGGGTCAGGAAGTCCCCCTGAAGAAGGAAATGGCTACCCACTCCAGTATGCTTACCTAGAGAATCCCATGAACAGAGGAGTCTGCAGGGCTACAGTCCATGGGGTCGCAAAGAGTGGGACATGACTGAGCAACTAACACTTTCATTTTTCCATACCATTTTAAAGTTGTCACATAGTTTTCAAAGGCTGCAGAGTATTTCACTGTAAGAGTACATGGTACTTCTTTAACTGGCCCCTTGTTGATATATGCTGTGGTTATCTCCAGTCCTTTCATACTAATAATATCCTTAGACATATGTCACTAAGCAAATGTGTGCATGTCTGTGTAGGATAAGCTCTGGGACGTGATTTTGCTAGGTCAGGACTGAGGGCCTTTTTCATTTAGAGAGAAGTCGCTAAACGGTCCCACAAAGAGGTTATCTGTATTATACCACCCCTCCCCAACAACGCTGCAAAAGCAGAGTGCTTGTTCCTTATCCTTAATGTGTGAGCAAACATTCTTTTTTTGGCCAGGTTAATATAATAGGTGTATAGGATATCTCACAGGAGTTTTAGTTTTCGTTTTTTTTTTCAGCAATGAGAGTAAGCCCCTTTCCTGGGTTTAAAGGTCACCGTTACCCATTTCTCTATGAACCTGGAACTTTCTGCACATGTCCTTTGCTTTTCTTTTTGGATTGCTAGTTCTTTCCTTTTTTGTCTGTGGGCATTTACATGGGCTTTAAGGAAATGAGCTGTCTGAGTCTCACACGTTGGAAACTTTTTTTCCCAACCAAATGTGTTGCTTATCTTTTGAGTTCATAGTCATTTATTGCACAGCAGAAATTTGTAATTTGATGATATCATATATGCCAATCTTTTTTTCTTATATGGATTCTGGATTTTGTGTCCTGTTTAAAAAGACAAAGTCCTTCCCCATTTGGATATTATTTAAATAAAATCTCCATGTTTTCTTTTAATACTTTTATGATGAGTTGTTTTCCATTTAAATCTTTGCTCCATCTGGAATTTATTTGGGTACAGGAATCTAAGAAGGGATCTAAACTTTGTTTTAGATGGCTACCATTTGTCTAAACATGACACCATTTATTGAATAATCTCGTTTTCTCCCACTGATTTAAAATGTCCTCTTAATCATAAACTAAATTTCTGTGAATACTTGAATTTATTTCTGTACTTTTCACACTGTTTTATTAGTCTATTCATGTACCATTACCAAATGCTTAATTTATTTTAGAATTATATTAATATTTTTAAATGTATTTCAGGACTAGACTACTTTTTATTTTTCAGAATTTGATGATTCTCATCTGTTTCTTTTTCCATATAACCTTTAACATGTTTAATTCGAGAAGAAAAAACCTATTTTTCAACTGTTGGACTGAGCAACTTCACTTTCACTTTTCACTTTCATGCATTGGAGAAGAAAACGGCAACCCACTCCAGTGTTCTTCCCTGGAGAATCCCAGGGACGAGGGAGCCTGGTGGGCTGCCGTCTATGGGGTCGCACAGAGTTGGACATGACTGAAGTGACTTAGTAGTAGTAGTATGTTGAATTTAATCATTGATTTAGAAACAGTTGCCCAGT
Source organism: Nanger dama (assembly GCA_917880005.1). Classification (NCBI taxonomy): domain Eukaryota; kingdom Metazoa; phylum Chordata; class Mammalia; order Artiodactyla; family Bovidae; genus Nanger; species Nanger dama. The sequence goes on along the minus strand of CAKJTW010000074.1, from coordinate 1,707,410 downwards.
GTCTGTATCTAGCTTCCTCTCTTATTTATTCATGTTTGTATATATTTCTTAGTAGCATCTTCAAATTTTATTCACTGACATCTTACATGTAACCTAATAACTATTTTCCTGGATATGCAATCTCTTTGTAGCTAAATGGGCTTCTTTCTTCCATTATACTTTTCTGTCTGTTTCTTATTTTGGAAGATACCAACTCTGTTACCCAGACATCTTACCAAATTCTATTGCTAGCAGTGTTCTTTAGTAGAATATCCTGGGTGTTGTAAGTATAAAGTCATATCAGCCTCCTCTTTAATGTTTCCTAATCTCTTTCTCCTTTCTGATCACGTCAGCTGTGCCTTGTGACCGCTGTCTGCTAGTGACAGAAATCATGAACTTGTCGTGTTCCTAGCTAATGGGCCTGCTTGAGGTTTGGTGGTTAAGCATGTGATACGTGTGTCCCCACTCCCTCGCATCGTCCTGTATCTGCACCATTGTTTTTACAGCTGGGACTCAGGGAAGGGTGGCCCTAGGGAACAGAGGGGGAGCAGAAGTGATGCAGAAAATGAGCAAAGTAGGTGGAGTCCATGTCTCCAGCCTGGGGACCCACAGAGACGCCTCTGTCTCCTCTCTCTTCTCTTCTGAGCTCTCAGATCGTTCCCCACCCCACCCAAAAGGCCCCCAGGATCTCATCCCTCATCACGAAAGCTCACTGGAGCTCAGACTTCAGTCCCAGGCCTGGTAGTATCCCCCTGAGCCTTGTTCTTCCTCATCTGCAAGGTAAACTCCTCCCTACCTGTTCGGCCCACTTCCTATGGTGAGCGTGAAATCTCAAGGCAACTGTGAGGAATTTAGGCAGCTATTGGCCCTCCGGCTACACAAATCATCCTCATCACGATGACTGCAGCTCTCCGGCCATTGGAACCAGATGGAGCCACGTGCAAGGAGAGAGACGTTGCAGGACCACTTCCTTTCAACTCCATCCTGGGCTTACACAACAGACTCCCAGGACCAGAGTGAACCTCCAGGTTCTGCAGTCTTGGCTCTCGGCCCCCAAGCACAGCCCTGCCCTTCTCAGGAAAGGATAATAAATGGCAATGGTATTGCTGACTGGCTCATGGGGGTCTCCGAGGGCGAGACTGCTTTCTCCAGGTCAAGCTGATCGAGAAGAGCCTTGACAGCCCTGAGAGAACTCTCGCCATGGCCAATGTCAATGTCCCTGCCAGTCAGGTGGCTCCCACACCAGAAATGGGTCTCTGCAGGACGAGGTCCCAGCCCAGGCAACCACTTCCAACTTCCACAAACATTGTTCAGAATGCACTGAGAAACAACAAATCGGAAAGGGGAAAATAAAAGATGTTGGCCACAACTGTGAGAACATGGTTCTTGAGCAAACTGATGAGAAAATCATTAAGATCATCAGTGGATAAATGGACAATTTCCAGAAGAAACAGCCGGGAAACATATGAGTTGGGTTGAGTTTTTTTTCCCCTACCTTCTTTTTCCTTACTCATACTTTCTTGGCCTTTCGTAAAGAGCATTGATATTCCTCAGGCAATCACAAAATCATTATTTTATTAATCTGGACAGCCATTTCGAAAAAGGCCTAAGGCTTCTCTTTTGGCTGTCACGTTCTTCAACAAAATGGCATCTAATGTGCACTTGAACGTCAGAAGCTGACAGATACTTGGCACATGGATGAGGCCCACCCCAGGCATAGAAAGGGAGGCTGGTGAGTGGACGCCCAGAGGGAGACAGACAACCCAGAACGATGACGGGAAATGGTAGCAGTTATGTCCCGGGGGTCTACTGTCAGATGCCCGAGGTGGACTTACCAGCTTGTTTACTTAGCAGCTTGGTGACCTTGACTGGCATCCTCAGGCCCTCTAAGACTCATCACCTTGTCTGTAAACAGGGGGCAGTGGTATGTGCCTTTCAACCTTGTGAGAAGTCACTGAGATGATGTGTGAAAGGGACTTTAGTCCTCATCTATACTACTTCATGTGCGAGTCACATCTCTCCTGGGTCCTGGAGGATCTCTGAAGCATCTTCCAACTCAGACACCCTGAATCCTGTTCCTAGACCATCCCCATTGGTCTGCTCTGGGCTCAGCAGGGTCACAGCCCACTTTCCTGGTCACTGCCCTCACCTAGATGGGATCCCAGTACCGTGGCATCTGGTGGAGATAAAGCAGTTCAGAGCCGAGACTTTGATGGTGGGAAGTTCGGCCCTCCTTTCTCCAAGGAAGCCAACTTCTTGTTTGGGTCTCGCTGCCATTTCCATGGAGACCAGAGCAGCAGGGTATTGAAAAGTCCTTCCTTCAGGAAAAGGTTCCTCCCCTCCCCTGGGAGCCCGCTTTGCAGTGACGCACTTTCCTGCATCCACTGAAACCAAAAGGGTTTCCCATCTCATAGGCCTCTGGGCTATTCTGGGGCAAGGAAACTGGGCCAGGTGGCCCACAGAGGTGACGCCCTGGGAAGCCAGTCCAACCCAAAGCAGCTCTGCCTGCACCTGGCAGCTTTCTTGCGATTGGCTATGATCCCTCCGCTCCTACAGGTACCTGCTTGTTCTTTGGATACAGGAGGAATTTTCCACAATCCCTGCTCTGGGAGCCAAGGCCTCAAGAGCCAGAGGACAAAAACACCACATAAAAGGCCTAGAACAGATGTCTCTTCTTTTGGCGGAGCTCAGACTACTAGGCCCACATGCCCACCTGGCAGAGGCAGGACTCACACCTGTGACAGTGTTCCCTGAAGCTCCAACCTCAGAAGCAGTGCTCACCTCTTTTAGGAGACCCACCCCCCAGGTCAGCACCGTCAGCTGGTTGCTGCCCTTCTTGCTTCTCCTGTCTGCACTGCTGGGCCCTCAGGTGCATGCACAGGATTACTGTCTTCCCATCAGTGTAGCAGGGGTATTGGATTCTTGCTTCAAATACCAGTACCACCATTTACAACCTAATGGTGTTAGGCAAGTCATTTACTCATTTGAGCCTCTATTTTCTCATCTGTAAAATGGGAATAATAAGAACTACAACATAGGGCTTTATATATGCAACAAGGGCTTCCTAAGGGCTTACTCAAAGGCTAAGCATTAGTCCAGGTGCTGGAGATACAAAAGTGATACAAAAATTACCCATATTCTTGAGAATTAATGGAGGCAACCTCCATACTGTTTTTCATAATGGCTGCACCAGTTTACATTCTCACCAACAGTGTAAGAGGGTTCTCTTTTCTCCACACCCTCTCCAGTATTTTTTATTTGTAGACTTTTTAATGATGGCTGTTCTGATTGATATGAGGTGATACCTAATTATTTTGATTTGCATTTCTCTAATATTTAGTGATGACGAGCACCTTTTTATGTGCCTATTTGCCATCTGTATGTCTTCTTTGGGCTTCCCTGGTAGCTCAGATGGAAAGAATCTGCCTGCAATGAGGGAGACCTGGGTTAGATCCCTGGGTTGGAAAGATCCGCTGGAGGAGGGCATGGCAACCCACTCCAATATTCTTGCCTGGAGAATCCTCATGGACAGAGGAGCCTAGCAGGCTATAGACCGTGGGGTCACAAAGAGTCGGACACGACTGAACAACAAGGCACACGCCTTCTTTGGAGAAATATCTATTTAGATCTTCTGCCCATTTTTCAGCTGGGTTGTTTGTTTTGTTATTGAATTCTGGGAGCTGCTTGTAAATTTTGGAAATTAGGTGCTTGTCAGTCACATCATTTGCAAATATTTTCTTCCAATCTATAGGTTGTCTTTTAGTTTTGTCTATGGTTGCCTTTGTGTGCAAAAGCTTTTACATTTGATTACGTCCCATTTGTTTATTCGCTTTTACTTCTATTGCCGTAGGAGACTGACCAAGCAAACATTGGTACAGTTTATGTCAAAGGATGTTTTGCCAGTGTTTCCTTCTAAGAGTTTTATGGTGTCATATATATATATATATATATATATTTAAGTCTTTAAGCTATTTGAGTTTATTTTTGTGTATGCTGTGAGGCTGTGTTCTAGCTTCATTTATTTACACCTGTCTGTCCAACTTTTCCAGCACCGTTTGCTTAAGAGACTGTCTTCCCCATTCTGTGTTTTTGCCCCTTTTGTCAAAGATTAATTGTAAGCATCTGCTGATTTTTAAGCCCGGTGGATCTGACAGACCCAGTGGAACACAGCCAATGCATTTCACCAGTGTCATGGCACCTGGGAGGCAAAAAATTGCAGTGCAGGGCGACGGAGGTAAACAGGGTTTGAAGAGCTAATACTCTGGAGAAACAATAACTGCAGAGAGGTGGCCCCCATATTCCAGACACCTTTTCCTTGAAGACATGTTCCAATTCCAGTTCCCTCCAACCCAGGCCATGTGCCTCTTGCCTCCGATCCTGTTAGATCTGTGTGTGGATCCTCTCACTCAGGGTTCCTATCCACAGGGGCACCCCACTGGAGTATGGTGGAGTTAGTGCCCCATTGGGTAAAACTTCACCCAATGCAAGATTAAGCCCCTGGATAAAGGATGGGGAGCGGGGCTCAAGAATGTCACTTCCCTGGTAGTCCAGTGGTTAAGAGTCCGCCTTGCAATACATGAGACTCAGGTTGGTGCCTTGGTCAGGAAACTGAGATCCAACATACCCTGGGGGTAACTAAACCTGGACACCACCACTACCGAGCCCTTCAACTCTGGAGCCCCTGCTCAACATCTAAGAGAGCCCATACGTGGCACAGAAAAGATCACAGGACTCAGCAAAGACTCCACGTGCTGCAGCTAACACCCCAACCTAGCCAAATAAATTTAAAAAAAATAACGTCTCCTGCCATATCAGTAAGCAAAGGATGCTGTTTGTTTGTTGATGACTGTTGCAAGTCATCAAGTCATCAGCCACTGCAGCCACCCGACTGCACACCCTGAGGGGACTCAGGATGGAGAAAAAGAGCATTTTGGCCCAAGGTAGCGAAGATGTACATCAAAGGAATGATTTCAATGAGCCCTGACTCTTCCATCTTCCCATACATACAAAAGTGCTAAAATCATTACATTGAGATGTTTGGTTTTCTTTAATTAACAGTAATCTTTCAATGTTCTGACCACCTAGTTTTTGTTGCAAAACTCCTGTCTATCCTGGCTCCTCCCTTATCTCCAGGTAGTCCCTCAGCTATCTGAGAGGCTGTGTCCCAGGTTCAAGTCTGGATGAAAAATAACTCTCAACTTCTAGGTTGTGCATTTTTGTCCTGCAATACAGCCTGCATGGTTTCTTTGGGGGCGTTGTCCTGAACTGAGCAAATAGTTTTACTTTGCAGTGGCGAGTATGGTATCGTTTTTTGTGCTCTGTCCATAATGCTAGCTGGTTTCTGGTGTGTTTCATGAAAAAGTGAGAGTTTTCCTCTATCAACATCAAAATGTGCCTATTTCTTGTAATAATAATAGCAAATATTTACTGACTGCTTAGTCTGTTCTAATGAACGTTCTTAGTGCTTTGCACATTTTAATCCATGGAATTTGCACAGTAATCCCATAAGGTAGGCACAAGTATAACCCCCATTTACAAATAAAGCTAAGGCACAAAGAAACTTTAGAATTAAGGGTCTTCCCCATTGGACCATCTTTCCCACTCTGGTGGTCTAGTGGTTAAGAACCTGTCTTGCAGTGCAGGGGATGTGGGTTCAAGCCTGGCACAGGATGTGCAGAATCTAAAGAACTGATTCCTTTACGGTTCTGTTTTCAGGACCAAAGGCCAAACCGCAGTCATTCAAGAGTCTCCTTGATCTGGCTCCCAGTGTTTCTCTAAAATGGCCTCTTCATAGCTTCCCAACTGTGACTGGCCCTCTGCCTAGAGGGCTTTCCGAGTAGTTCAAATCATAAAAAAATCTTCCTACAATGCGGGAGACCAGGGTTCGATCCCTGGGTTGGGAAGATCCACTAGAAAAGGGCATGACAACCCACTCCAGTATTCTTGCCTGGAGAATTCCATGGACAGAGGTGCCTGGTGGGCTACAGTCCATGGGGTTGCAAAGAGCTGGACATGACTAAGCGACTACCACATACACCCTGGCTAGAAAGAGATCCCTCTCATCTTCACAAAACTAACCGGCCCATCCCCTGACTAAGCCCTTCCCCAGTTTCCCATTGTACTTGCAGTAAAACCTAAATTCCTACTGGTAGTCAGCTTGCCTCTCCAACCTCATCACCCACTCTGCCTTCTCTGCCCTCCAGTCATACCCAACACTCATTCCTGCCTCGGGGCCTTTGCACTTACAGTTTCCTCAGTAGCAACCTCTTTTCCTCCAAATCTTTGCAACCTTGATTCTTTCTGAACCTTCAGGCCTGTCCTGATCACACAATTTAAAGTGGCCCCATCTACTATAGGCATGATCGAGTGTATCCATCTGTTTGACTTTCTTTGTAGCACTCATTTTATTCAAATTTTCCTTATTCTCTACTGGTAGGTTGAGTTGTCTTTTATCGGTCCCCCTTCACACTAGTAGAATAGGCTTCCCAGGTGACTCAGTAGTAAAGAAGCCGTCTGCAATGAAGAAGATGCAGGTTCAATCCTTGGGTCAGAAAGATCCCCTGGAGAAAGAAATGGCAAGCCACTTCAGTATTCTTGCCAGGAAGAATCCCATGGGTTAGCTGGAACCCTCCAGAAGCCTCTGATGATTCCCTGAACTGGAAATAATCTTCTTCCTCTGAACAGCAAAGCCACTTCCCCTGCCTCTCTTAAGGTCCTAGGCACCATCTGCCTGTGCTGCCAGACTTCTAGTTTCTCCCTCCCCTTCCAGACTTTAGGCTTCTTGATCTGACTCTGTACTTAATTCATCTTGGTGTCTCCTGCCTCCTCCCAGCCCTCAGCAAAGATCCTTGTATATTGCCGGTGCTCCATCAGTTCCCCATCTGCACTGAGTGATGCTGACTGTCATCACCGATACATAAGAATAATTTGGAATTCTGTGTCCTTGCAAGACGAGCATCATGCTCGTCACTCTGTCCTAGATGACCATGAGTGTATGAGAATATGAGTTCCAAAGATGAATGTTGCCGGGGAGACAGAATTGAGCAAACACAGGGCTATGCTGGCAGGTTGTTCTGGTGGTTATTTTCTCCCCCTATATTCGGCATAATTGAATGGCTGCAGCTGTGTTGTTTTGCAGCAACCCTCTTCAAAGGAGAGTGATTAAGGGCAGAGAAAGTGAAGTCACTCAGTTGTGTCTGACTCTTTGTGACCCCACGGACTGTAGCCTACCAGATTCCCCCATCCATGGGATTTTCAAGGCAACAGTACTAGAGTGAGAAGGTGAAAACAAAATGCAACCATCTTATTAGGGGAATGGAAGAATGACAGATGTTGTTGTGGGGTCTCTGTAAGAAATCTATGCAGAGAGGTGCTTTTTTTCAGGGCTGAAGGGAACTTGAGTTTAAGGGGCTTTAAGGGCTGTGACTGTGTTTCCAGGTTTCCACCACCAGCCTCCAGGTTGTCTTAGCTGGTCTGCATTTTGCTGGAGTGTTCCATGATGCTTCCATAGGAACACAGAGACCTCACCCGTTGTTACCTAGTGATGGATGGGTTTGGGAGATGTTTGCATTTTACCAGATGTTGCAAACAAATCTCCTGCAGGCAACCACTCTGAAGCATCAGTTCCCACTCTTCTGACCCTCACAGGCGTGTTCCTGCTGGACTTTATTACAGTTCCCCAAACTTTCATCTTGCTTTGCAGCCGTGTGTGCGCGTGGCTTCTCCTGCCTGAACATGCCCTCCGCACACCACCACTTCCCTCATTTATCCACTGGGAGACTTCACCAGTAAAGTAAACTCCAACCACCCCAGCTCAGCGAGAACGTTCCTGAGTGATCAGTCAGTCCCTCCCTTGTGGTTCCTCTAGATCTTGTTCTTGCCTTCATCACAGCAGTTTGTCACATGAAGTTGTCTGTGTCTGCCTGCCTCCTCCTTCAAACTCTGAGTTCCCAGAGGCAGGCTCTGAGCCTCAGTTATCTGAATAGTCCTTGCGCCAAGCTCGGTGCCTGGAACACAGGAGATGCTCGATAAATGTCAGTAGAACACAGGATATAGCAAGTGTGTGTGCATACTCCTTTGCTTAGTCATGTCTGATTCTTTGTGACTGCATGGATTGGAGCCCACCAGGCTTCTCTGTCCATGGGATTTCCCAAGCAAGAACACGGGAGCGGGTTGCCATTTCCTCCTCCAGGGGATCTTCCTGACTCAGGGACTGAACTCATGTCTCTTGTGTCTCCTGCATTGGCAGGCAGATTTTACCACTCACTGCACCATCTGGGAAGCCCCACAGGATATAGGACTCAGGTCAAGTCTCAATTGCCGCCTGAGGGCGCAGAGTCGTTCAGTGCATGGACTCTTTCTCCACACTGCCTGGGTTCAGATCCTGGATCTTGACTTGCTAGATGTGCGACCTTTACCAAGTTATAGGAAGTCCTTTCCTCCTCTGAAAATTAGAGACAGTGAAAGAGATAGGTCCCCGCCTCATAGGGAGGAGATGTTAACACACCACGTGGTGCTCAGGCAGTTCCTAATCCATGATGCCCGCTGCTGTTACTGATCATAAGTCATTTGCCCAGTCTCAGTTGCTTCTGCTCATCTCCTCAGTAACAAACTCACATTTGTTGAGAGGCTCCAAACAGATGGTATGTGTGACGTTGCTGGTAAGAAGGAAAATATTATACAAGTACAGCGAATCCCCACACCCAATAAATCATGCCTGTGCTTCTCCCCCTCTTCCTGCTCTCCTGCTCGCCTTTCTTTGTAAACTGATGTGACTAGGTTACTCTCCCCAAGTAAATAAGAGAACATGGAAACATGAGCTTATTTGAGTGAAAAACAAAATGATGATTTCTAAAGTAGACCAAGTACAACAGGAATAATTGTTCATCTAATCCCTTGATATAAGGCTGGAATGATCTGCCTTCGGTACCCAGTGGTGCTATTGCTAATACTGTGCTCCATTCTCGTCCCTTTGAACCATCTCTCCAGACACTCTCTTTATCACAGCAGCAGGGGAGGAGGGACTAGGTGTGTGTTCCTTCAACCTTTGAGTCAATGAACACCTGCACAGTTGTGGCCAGATCTGCTCAAGGTTTTTCCTTTACAGTGACTCACTTTTAAAATTTAAATAAATGTATTGGAAAAAAGAACTTGATCTCCAAAATGGAAAGCGTTTTCCATAAATAAAAAGTAGCTCCAAAATGGACTGTAGTGAAAACAAAAACATTGTTATCGAATTTCAGCTAAATACCATTGCCCAATCAGAGTTCTTTGCCTAATATTCTCCTTACGCGTTATTCAAGAGGAAGATTAGGGAAAATCCTAAAAGTGTTTTAACTACTAACCCTGAACTGAATCTTTCTCCATCTTGTTACAGGAAGGAATGCAAGGGGGCGGGGTGGGAATTATATCTTTCTCACTTTGTGTTTTAAGGTCATTTAATTCCATGTAGGTTACCATCTAAAATCAGCCTCTAAAGTGCCTTTAAAGGCATGTTTTATTGATAGAATCCAGGCAATCCTGCAGAAACATTGTCCATCTCCTGGGAAACCGTTCTCATGGACTAAATGGCAGGAACACTGACGACAGCACGGTCCAACCTCAGCACAGGCTGGACCCCGACTTCTGCACTGCTCTGCACTCGTCCACATCAGGGCCTAGGGAGTCCTCCCCCACCCCACATCTCTTGAATCCTCTCTCGTCTCCATCAGCAGCACTATCTTCTCGGTTCACGTCCCCATCAGCTCCCCGGGCCCGTGCAATATCCTCCTCTACATATCTCCTCCTCTCTCTCTGGGTCCATCCACCATGTACCTGCCTCATAAGTGTCCTCTGAATGGATGAACCTGTATCTTTAAAGATTCCAATAATACATCACCATGCTAGGCATGGCTGGCATTTCTCAGAGCCAAGTTGGAATGAGGTTGAGGTCTGAAAGTCCAGAGAAAGGGAGAAATGCACTGATCAGTGAGGTGAATCTGGGAGGTCTGTGGAGCTCTGTAGTCTCTAGGAAAAGGGTGGAATATATCCTCCCAACCAGAGGAAGCCTGCCTCTGGCCTCCATGGTCACCCAAGGGGTTCTTGCCCCAATGCCTTTGTGTGTGTTATGTTCTTCCTGCCGTTGAAGTGTATCTGTACCTTCCCCCACCAGACTGTAAGCTCCTTATTTAAAAAGCATTTTAAAAAATTACTTTAGGGGCTTCCCTGGTGGCTCAGTGGTAAAGAATCTGCCTGCCACTGCAGGAGACATGGTTCAGTCCCAGGGCCAGGAAGATGCCACATGCTGCAGAGCAGCTAAGCCCATGCGCCACAAATATTGAGCCTGTGCTCTAGAGCTGGGGGCCGAAATTACTGAGCCCTAGAGGCTGTGCTCTGCAACAAGAGAAGCCACTGCGATGAGAAGGCCACACACCGCAACTAGAGAGTAGCCCCTGCTTGCCAAACTAGAGAAAAGCCCTCGTAACAACAAAGACACTGCACAGCTAAAAAAAAAAAAATTTACCTTATTATTCTTATTGTGATTTTATTTTTTTTATTTTTTGGCTGCACTGTGCCACACGCGGGATCTTAGCTCCCCAACCAGTGATTGAACCTGCGTCCCCTGCATAGAAGCACGAAGTTCTGGACCACCAGGGAAGTCCCCATCGACTGTGAGCTCCTTGGGAGCAGGGACCATGTGGTCGTCAGTCTCTACATGCCCAGTGCTTAGCGCACTGCAGAGATGCCAAGAGAAGGCTGGCTGAGCTGAATTGCTGAAGTCAGATGCCTCATAATTGCACCTCACCTGTCCCCAATCAAGGCTTTCTCTGCCAAAGCCAACAGTATCCTTGTCACACATCCAAGGCTTGGATGTATCCCTGGATGGGTTGCAAGCAGAACAATTTGTTTCTTGTTGGGAGATCTTGTCAGCCTTTTTCCATGGAAGCGCAGTTTGAAAAAGAAAAAAAACCTTGGCAGTAAACAAATCCAACAGGAAAGCAACTTGTAGGAAGGTTAAGCAGGAGTGTTAAAGGGATCTCTTTCCAAAATCTCTTACCTCTGTCTCGAAGAATTCAGCTAACAAAGACCGCAGGTCACTACCATCTTCCCCTGCCAATCATAAAATTAAATCACCTTTGTCAGTGATTGCTGTCCCCCGGGGGCCTTGCCGAGGGAAAGCCATTATTTAAAAGTAAATTCAGCACAGGGCTTGTCTTTAGCTGCCTCCCAAGCATTTTTTCACTACTATTTCATGAGTACTCTGTGCCAAGGCCACAAAGTGGATGCTTTAGTAATCCTCATCTTTGCAGCTGCACGATTGAGGCTCAGAGAAGTCAAATAACTTGCCCAAGGTCACGCAGAAATCAGTACAGCATACAAAACCAGTGTCCCTAACCGTTACACACAGTGCCCACGTTCCACCCTAGCCACCAGCCCTTTCCAGCCGCCATCCCCTTCTTCCCGGTAAAAGGTCAGTATGACAACTCTCAGGCCATGGTTTTCAGAGGAAGGGGGCTTCTAACATGCGATAGTGAAACATTTCCCAAGTCCATGAACATGTAACAGAGCAGATGTAAAGTTTTCCAATCAGACACTTCCCACAAATAATAAGAAAAGGCAGGGATGATAAAAATAGGGAGCATTTATTGAATCAGGCTTTATTCTATCATCATCAATAATTCAGTGAGACATTTTACAGATGAGGAAACTAGGACACAGAGAGGTTAAGAAGTCTCTGAAGTGATGAGTGGAGGAGCTGGGACTTCATTAACTGAGCAAACCTATACTGAGGAGCTTTAATGTGCAGAGCTGTTCTGGGGGCTAGGAAGGCAGCTACAAACAAGCTAGTCAGAACCTCCTCCATCCACGTGTTTTATCTTATCTTCACCCTTTCATTTTACCCCAATGCTTGGAATGATGACAGCTATGACTTACTACTATTTACTGAGTCCCTGCTATGTGCCAGCCTTCAATCTGCTCAACTATAAAATGGAGCTACTATTGCCTACCTAATGACAGAGAGTAGTAGCACACTGTCTCATTAAATCCTTAGGCAAAATTGGTAAAATATTAATAATATGACAATGCCCATTTTATAGTAGACCAAAGCAAGGCTGAGTCAAGTCCCTTACCCCTCCCTAGCCCATGAATCCAAACGCTTCCTGGTCACAGGGCCCAACTCAAATCACATTTCACCTAAGAGGTCCTTCTTAGCCTCCCCAGCCTGGCCACCTTCGGCTTCTCTGGACTCTAACAATGACATTTGTCTGAACAATCAGGAGATAGGGATCTGAAACTAAAGAAACACAGAAATGTATTAGGCAGTTCTTAGAAATGCTGGCACAAGGTCTGGGCCAAAGCTGCGGCTCCTTATCACAGACCTTCTCACCCCCACCAACTGGAAGAGGCTTTAAGGTTTCAGACCTGTCATTTCCCTAAACTTTGGGGCCTTCATTCTTTGAAAGACAATTCTTTATCTGGGCGGGTGTGCAGAGTCTAACTCAGATAGTACTGTGTGCTGTTTAATCGCTCAGTTGTGTCTGATTCTTTTGTGACCTCATAGTTTGTAGCCCACCAGGCTCCTCTGTCCATGGGCTTCTCCAGGCAAGAACACTGGAGTGGGCTGCCGTGCCCTCCTGCAGGGGATCTTCCCAACCCAGGGAATGAAGCCTCATCTTTCACATCTCCTACACTGGCAAACAGGTTCTTTAACACTAGCGCCACCTGGAAAGCCCACTATTCACTAAGCATGAGCTATATGCCAGGCACAATTCTATACCCCTTACAATGCGTGATCTCATTTAATTCTTTGAACAGCCCTGTGAGACAGATATCACAGATCAGTAGACTGAAACTTCAGAGAGATTAAGTAACTTGTCCAGATCATGTAGGGTCAGAGCCAGAGTGAAGATTCAGATAGGCCTGTGGGATCCAAACTGCCGTGTTCTTGGCCACGAAGATCAACAGTGTCCATCACCCAAGATCCCCGGGCCACTCAAGCTCATCTCCAGGTTGCTGTGAACCAGGGCGATCTTTCTGGCCCATGTTTGGCTCCCTTCTCTACCCCTTGTCATCACCAGTTCCTCTACTCTCAAACACACACACACATACATACACCCCTGGTAAAGGCAGTGAGAGCAAGGTAGCTGATGGTAAAGAACAGATGATCTACCAGCTAGTAATTAAGAAGCCACAGAGGAAAAGAATTTTAAAAATTAAATAAATGTTTTTAAATAACGAAGCCACAGAGGGACTTATCTGGCAGTCCACTACAGGAAACACAGCTTCGGTCTCTCAGATCCCACAAGCCATGCAGCATGGCCAAAAAACAACAATAATAAAACACATTTTTTTAATGCAGGAAGATAGATGTGGTCTAAGAGCCTCAGCACCCTGAATAGCTCCTTCCTACCCCTGGGACATCTCTGGGTCCCTGTAAACTCTGTGCCCCCAGAGCTCCAGAGTCCAGGAGCGTCTCCAGCCTCCCACCCCGCCCCCCACCCCTCCATCCCGAACTGGCCTGCTCTGCTCTGGTGATGTCTGCATTCTCTCCCTTTTCCACTAGCCTCTGGGCTGACTCGGCTTCATCCACACAGCCTGCGTTGGCTGTTGCTCTTTGAATGCTGCCTTTCAGGCAGAGATGGATAGAAACAAGAGGGGGCCTGAGGCAGGCAAACCACTTCATGCCCCTTCCACAGATATTCATTCAACATTTATTTAAAGGAAAGGGGCGGGATGGCAAGAAAGCTTGCTGGTGGCCACCCGAGCTTGTACTCTGTGATCACAGCAATTTGACAGGCAGGTCCGGCTTTGCAAACCAGAGCACCTCCCCTCCACTGACCCAGGCAGACTTCCTTGGAGGAAAGTTGGCAATCTGAGCAGCTTTTGGGAGCTCATCCCACATAAGCATCTTGTTAAAACATTTCTGGCAACCCTGCGCTATACTCTTCTTGGGAGGAGTGATGGAATAATTCTTTCCTCCATCATCTTCCATCTCCAGCATTGGCTTTTGATGTTTTAGTGCCTGGCTGGTGGATCCCTCCTGTATTAGGTCTCTCAGGTCTGAACTGACCCCTAAGCTAGCCCTGCTCCCTCTGGGCTGAGGACAGACTTTCAGACTCTCCACCCAGGTGCGGGGATCCTGGGTTTAGCAGAAAGGGAGTTCAAACAGCCTTATTTCCCCAATGTTACCATTTCTATAATGCATCTAATAATTGATGTGACCATTTGTTGTAGTACTTCCGATTGTGTACCCAAAAGCTGTCATTAAATTAGAGACAATCAGTGGTGTCTTGGGAACATTCATAGCTTTAATTCATAGACACTGCCCCATAACACACATAGCCAAACAGAATCATTTTGTCTTTGCCATTTTCCTACAGCAATTTATGTCTGCCTCTTTGATAACCCTTGTCAGGGTGTATCATCACTGTTTGTTTGAGTGTCTCACCCACCAGACAGCAAACTCCTTAAGGGCAAAGTCTGTCTAATTCACTTTTACACTCTAATTCCAACACTGTGTCAAGTGCCTAGTAGGCACTAAATTTGATTTGGTTGAATTGGAAGGCAGAAGAATTCAGATGACTCCTCTAGGGAAGACACTTCAGTCCTGGTATGTAGAGGGTTCTTTTCCTCACTAATCAGTAGAGGTGGCATGTCTCTCTAAATGTGTGTGCAAGCTCAGCCGCTGAATCGTGTCTGACTCTCTGTGGCCCCATGGACTGTAGCCTGCTAGGCTCCCCTGTTACCGGGACTTCCCAGATAAGAATACTGCAGTGGGTTGCTGTTTTCTCCTTCAGGGGATCTTCCCAAACCAGGGATCAAACACTTGTCTCCTTTGTCACCTAAATTGGCAGGTGGATTCTTTACCACTGAGCCATCTGGGAAGCCCAACAGAGGGAAAGGAGACCTGTAATTATGCATGAAAGTGTATCACCCCCATGTTCCCTAATGAATTGGGCCAAGGATGAGATGCTGTAGTTACCATTTTGGAAAGAAAAATAGGTAGATATGACAAAATTCACCTGCCAACCTGTTTGTTTTAATAATCATGATAATCATGATAATCATCAATATGTGTTTGTGTTTCTATGTGTTAGTAGGCACGCGATAAATTTTTGTGGACAGAATAAATGAGTGAATGTTCTGCTGCATATGTTACCTCTTTTAAAACACACAGCTCTTGAGGTGCATAACAGTGAATCCATTTGCTAGGGCTGCCACAAGAAAGTGCCACAGATTTGATAACACGGAAATTTATTTCTTCACAATACTGGAGGCTAGAAATCTGAAATCAGATGTCCGCAGGGTGGTTTCATCTGAGGCCACTTTCCTTGGCTTAGAGATGACTGTCCTCTGGGTCTTCACATCCTCTTGGTTTTTCCTCTGTGTGTGCTTGTGTGCTAATCTCTTCTCATAAGGGCACCAGTCAGATTGGATTAAGGCCATACTTTAAATTAATCACCTCTTCAAAGACCCTGTCTCCAAATACAGTCACATTCTGAGGCTCTGTGGCTTAGGGCTTCAACTTGTGGATGTGGGAGGCACACAGTTCAGCCCATAAAATCATTATTATTCAGATGAAGAAACTGACGCTTACAGAGGCAGGAGGAGAAGGGGACGGCAGTGGATGAGTTGGCTGGGTGGTATCACCAACTCAACGGACATGAGTTTGGGTAAACTCTGGGAGTTGCTGATGGACAGGGAGGCCTGGAGTGCTGCGATTCATGGAGTCACAGAGTCAGATATGACTGAGTGACTGAACTAAACTGAACTGAGGCAATGTAGCTTGCCAAAGCTTTGCCAGGATAGAAGAAGCATGTCCCCATTCTGGTGATCAGGACCTCTTCTCCATCAGCAAGCCAGGGTCTTACAGAGGCCTACAAGACCCTGTACAACTGGGTCTTTTCCCAAATGTCACTTTTTCTCTGAGGCTTTCTGTAACCTTCCTGTTTTAACAATAATGCTTCTCAACATGTCTTATCCACACTTCCCTGATTTATCTTTCTTCATAGTTGCCACCCAGGATAATAGGTATTTTGCTTTGGGGCATTGTTTATTGCCTTCTTCTCCCTTTTTCCACATCCAAAGAGAGCTGAGTTTCAAAAGAGCAGCTGCACCCAGAGATTAGTTTATTTGAAAATAGAACACTTAAGTTTAAACACAAAAGTGGCAAATCACTGATCTACGTGAAACATGGTAAAGGTGTGGACCAAACGTGTTAGTCGCTCAGTCATGTGTGACTTTTTGCAACCTCATGGACTGGCGCCCACCAGGATCCTCTGTCTGTGGAATTCTCCAGGCAAGAATACTGGAGTGGGTTGCCATTCCCTTTTCCAGGGGATCTTCCCCACCCAGGAATCCAACTTTTGTCTCCTGCTTTGCAGGTGGATTCTTTACTGTCTGAGCCACCAGGGAAGCCCGCATGAAACATGATGAGACTGTAAATGAGATGGAAGAGGAGAAAGAGGAAGGGGAGGAGGAGAGAGATAAGGGAGACTGGGGGCTGGGGGTCGGGGGAGAGGAACTGCCCACAGGGAGGCAGTTAGCCTGTCATTGCAAGTTTCACCTGGGACAGATCTGCCTCCAAGCTCATCCAGGAGCCTGTTGACAGGATTCAATTCCCTGGAGGCTGTTCAGATGAGAGTCTCAGCTCCTTGCTGGTCACTGAAGCAAGCTTGCCTCAGTTTCTTGTTCCATGGGCCTTTCCATAACACGGCAGCTGGCTTTACTGGAGCAATCAAGAGAGAGAGAGAAGTCACAATTTGTAACCTAACTGTGGCAGAGACATCCCATGACTTCTGTTCCTCAGAAGCCAGTCACTAAGTCCAGCCCACACTCAAGCTAAGAAGATAAAACAGAGGTGTGAATTACAAGAGGCCAGGTCTTTGAGCTAAATCATCCAATTATAGCGACAAAACTTCAGTCTCATTTTCCGACATGAAAGCTAGTTGGTCCTGAAGCCGAAGGCTCTTCCCATGTGATTCCCCGCAGTTCTGTGAGCAGTGCCGACTCAGGCACCTCCTGGTTCAAGGGCCGCCATGGGACAGAAGCCCTCTAGGAAACTCAGACCTCAGGGAAGCGTGAGCAGATGCAGGAGAACTGGAATCCTGAGCTCCTGTCCCAAACGAAGGGGAGGACATGTTTGCAAGCACCAGGCTATCAACTGATCACCAGTGATCTGAGGAAGAAACCCCAGTGTCAGGGTCTCATTAAATCTTTCATTGAGAAATACCAGGGGGAGAGGCTTTGTTTGCTGTTTGAATAATTTACTGTATTTCATGTTTAAACTGAAATATCTAATTATAGAATTGTGAATCATCCTGATTCAAATAAAGTTCACCAAAATGATTTCCTTACACAATATTATCTTCCAAATACCTGCTCTTTCATTTCATTTTGTGCTTTGATTCTGCCAGAATCTAAAGATCTATTGCGTTTTTTATATATAAATTTATTTATTTATTTTAAGCTGTGCTGGGTCTTTCATTGCTCATGCGCTTCCTCTAGATATGGCAAGCAGGGACTGCTCTCTAGACCTGGTGCACGGGCTTCTCATTGCAGTGGCTTCTCTTGTTGTGGAGCACAGGCTACAGGGCACGTGGGCTTCAGGAGTTGCAGCACCCCGGCTCAGTAGTGGGGTTCCCGGACTCTAGAGGACCGGCTCAATAGTTGTGGCATACAGGCTTAGTTGCTCCGAGGCATGTGGGATCTTCCTGGATCAGGTATCAAACCAGTGTCTCTTGCATTGGCAGGCAGATTCTTTACCACTGAACCACCAGGGAAGCCCCTTAATTGTATTTTTAAGTGTCCCATTAAACGAAAACAACAATTGGGCTACAATAACCATCATGAGCTAGTGCATCTTGACTGGTATTATGTTCTGAAATGTCATGCCTTTTTAATGGTTGTTTTCCCAGGAGAGTTTATAGCTTTTGCAATTAGGCAGCCTTGTAAAGCATGGTTTTAAATGATTCTCAGATTTCAAACTAACTGAGCATTTCAGAAACCAATTTCCTTTGCTTAAAAAAAAATAATAGTAATGTCTTTCCTGTATCTTGGCTCCTTACAATTGACAAAATACAATCCTATTTAGCATTTTATTGGTTCCTCTTTTCTAGACCCGGGTTACATGCTAAGAAAGGACTCGGGCTGCCAACAAAGTGAGAGACTCAGGCTAACACGAAGGCAAAAGCTTTATTGGCAGGAGAGCAGATTGTTCTAGGAGACACAGGCAGGCGAGGGAACCTGGCCAGAGGCAGGGACCAAGGCAGGCTGGGCAGCTGAGAACACAGCCAAGAGCCTGTCACGGGCATCACATAATTAGAGTAAATCTGCCAGTACTGGCAACCCCGGATACTCCTCGGGCTACTGGATTTTGTTTTCTTTTTAACTGAAATACAACTTAGAGTTGAATGCACAATTTTTAAAAATTTATTTATGGGGTGAGGGGGCGGAACGTGGTGTCCCACATGGCATGTGGGATCTTAGTTCTCCAACCCAGGATTGAATTCCTGTGCGCCTGGAGTGGAAGCACAAAGTCTTAACCACTGGACCACCAGGGAAGTCCCTAAATGCAAAATTGTTTAAAGTTTTTTTTCCTCATATATACTTTTTAAAAATTGGAGTGCCAGGTGCTTTACAATGCCGTGATAGTTTCTGCTGTACAGCAAAGTGAATCAGCTATATGTATACATGAAAAGAGAAAGTGAAAGTTGCTCAGTCACATCCTACTCTGTGCAACCCTATGGCGTATACAGACCATGGAATTCTCCAGGCCAGAATACTGGAGTGGGTAGCCTTTCCCTTCTCCAGAGGATTTTCCCAGCCCAGGGATCAAACCCAGGTCCTCCCACGTTGCAGGTGGATTCTTTACCGACTGAGCCACAGGAAAGCCCAAGAATACTGGAGTGGGTAGCCTATCCCTTCTCCAGCAGATCTTTCCAATCCACAAATCAAACCGGGGTCTCCTATATTGCAGGTGGATTCTTTATCAACTGAGCTATCAGGGAAGCCCATATGCATACATATATCCCCTCTTTTGTGGATTTCCTTCCCATTTAGGAGCCCAGGGACGGGGGAGCCTGGTGGGCTGCTGTCTATGGGGTCGCACAGAGTCGGACACCACTGAAGCGACTTAACAGCAGCAGAGCACTGAGTTCCCTGTGCTATATAGTATGTTCTCATCAGTTATATATTTTATACATAGCAGTGTATATATGTCAATGCCAACTTCCCAATTCATCCCCCCTTCCCTTCTTGGTATACATATGTTTGTTCTCCAATCTGTGTCTGTATTTCTGCCTTGCAAATAAGTTCATCTACACCATTTTTCTAGATTTCTCGTATGTCCAAATGCACAGTCTTTAACATGCATGTCCCTCGTATGTCTACATCCATGTAATCACCATCTTGATAAACACAGAGTGTTTCTAACAACTCAGAAGGCTTCCTCGTGTGCCCTTCCAACCCACCCATCATTCTCTCTAAAAGGAAATCACTTTCATGACTTCTGCAATATTGCTGTAGATTAGTTGTGCCTGTTTTAGAGCTTCTTATGGGTGGAAACATACAGTATTTACTCCTTTGTGTTTGAGGTTATTATTATTATTTTTTGCTCCATCTCTTACTCTATCTCAGATGTCTCCATGTGGTTTCTTACAGTAATAGTTCTTGGGAGGTTTTTGTTTTTTGGTTTGGTTTGGTTATTGTAAACACTCTGTTGAACGATTTTTCTGTTTTTTCATCTATTCTGCTTGGTAGGCACATGTGGGTTATTTCTAGTTTGGGGTTATGATGAATGATGCCTATATCTGTCTTTTTCATGGACACATGCACTGACTTGTTTTGAGTGTTCTGAATTGTCATGAAGTTGGTATAGATTTCACAGTAGTAGATATTCATTGATGGATTGTGTGTGTGTTTCAAAGCACATCACCA
Source organism: Nanger dama (assembly GCA_917880005.1). NCBI lineage: Eukaryota > Metazoa > Chordata > Mammalia > Artiodactyla > Bovidae > Nanger > Nanger dama. The sequence continues at coordinate 1,687,514 of CAKJTW010000074.1, read as the reverse complement.
CATACATGATCTGCTGGCACTTTTTTTTCTTTAGTTTATTTTTTTATTGAAGGATAATTGCTTTACAGAATTTTGTTGTTTTCTGTCAAACACCAACATGAATCAGCCATAGGTATACATATATCCCCTCCCTTTTGAACCTCCTTCCCATCTCCCTCCCTATCCCACCCCCTCCAGGTTGATACAAAGCCCCTGTTTGAGTTTCCTGAGCCACAGAGGAAATTCCCATTGGCTATCTATTTTATATATGGTAATGTAAGTTTCCATGTGACTCTTTCCATACATCTCACCGTCTCCTCCCCTCTACCCATGTCTATAAATCTATTCTCCATGCCTCTTTCTCCATTGCTGCCCTGTAAATAAGTTCCTTAGTACCATTCTTCTAGATTCCATATATATGTGTTAGAATATGATATTTATCCTTCTCTTTCTGGCTCACTTCACTCTGTATAATAGGTTCTAGGTTCATCCACCTCATCAAATGCATTCCTTTTTATGGCTGAGTAATATTCCACTGTGTGTATGTACCCAAACTTTCTTATCCATTCATCTGTCAATGGATATTTGTTTGCTTCCAAGTTCTAGCTATTGTAAATAGTGCTGCATCGAACAATGGGATGTATGTGTCTTTTTCAATGTTGGTTTCCTCAGGGTATATGTCTAGGAGTGGGATTGCTGGGTCATATGGTGGTTTTATCCCTAGTTTTTTAAGGAATCCCCATGCCATCTTCGATAGTGGAGGTATCAATTTACATTCCCGCCAACAGGGAAAGAGTGTTCCCTTTTCTCCACACCCTTTCCAGCATTTATTGCTTGTAGACTTTTTGATGATGGCCATTCTGACTGGTGTGAGGTAATCTCTCATTGTGGTTTTGATTTGCATTTCTCTAATAATGAGCAATGCTGAGCATCTTTTCATGTGTTTATTAGCCATCTGCATATCTTCTTTGGAGAAATGTCTGTTTAGGTCTTTTCCCACTTTTTGATTGGGTTGTTTGTTTTTCTGGCATTGAGTTGTATGAACTTCTTATATATTTTGGAAGTTAATCCTTTGTCAGTTGTTTTATTTGCTGTTATTTTCTCCCATGCTGAGGGTTTTCTTTTCACCTTGCTTATAGTTTCCTTTGCTGTCAAAAGCTTTGAAGCTTAATCAGGTCCCACTTGTTTATTTTTGTTTTTATTTCCATCACTCTAGGAGGCGGGTCATAGAGGAGCTTGCTTTGATTTATGTCATCAAGTGTGCTGCCTATGTTTTCCTCTAAGAGTCTTATAGTTTCTGGTCTTACATTTAAGTCATTAATCCATTCTGAGTTTGTCTTTGTGTATGTTGTAGGAAATGTTCTAATTTCATTCTTTTACATGTAGCTGTCCAGTTTTCCCAAAACCATTTATTGAAGAACTTGTCCTTGCCCCATTGTATATTCTTGGCTCCTTTGTCAAAAATAAGGTAAACCATAGGTGCATGGGTTTATTCCCGGGCTTTCTATCTTGTTCCATTGGTCTGTAGTTCGGTTTTTGTGCCATACTGTCTTGATGACTGTAGCTTTGTAGTATAATCTGAAATCAGAAAGGTTGATTCCTCCAGATCCATTCTTCTTTCTCAAGACTGCCTTGGGCTATTCTGGGTCTTTTGTGTTTCCATATGAATTGTAAAATTTTTTGTTCTAGTTCTGTGAAAAATGTCATTGGTAATTAGATAGGGATTGCATTGAAATTGTAGATTGCATGTGGTAGAACAGTCATTTTCACAATATTGATTCTTTTACCCAGGAACGTGGAACATCTCTCCATCTGTTTATGTCATCTTTAATTTCTTTCATTAGTGTCTAATAATTTTCTGTGTACAGTTCTTGTCTCTCCTCAAGTAAGTTTATCCCTAGATATTTAATTCTTTTTGTTGCAATGGTGAATGGGGTTGACTTGTTAATTTCTCTTTCTGATTTCTCTGTATTGATTTTGTATCCTGCAACTTTGCTAAATTCACTAATTAGCTCTAGTAATTTTCTGATACTATCTTTAGGGTTTTCTATGTACAGTATCATGTCATCTGCAAACAGTGAGAGCTTTACTTCTTCTTTTCCAATATGAATTCCTTTTATTTCTTTTCCTTCTCTGATTGTTGTAGTTAGGACTTCCAGAACTATGTTGAATAATAGTGGGGAAAGTGTACACCCTTGTCTTGTTCCTGATTTTAGGGGGAATGCTTTCAGTTTTTCACCATTGAGAATAATGTTTGCTGTAGGCTTATCACATATCACCTGTACTATATTGAGATTTCTTCTATGCCCATTTTTGGAACAGTTTTAATCGTAAATGGGTGCTGAACTTTGTCAATGTTTTTTTCTGCATCTATTGAGATTATCATATGACTTTTATCTTTCAGTTTGTTAGTATGATGTATCACATTGATTTGTGTATATTGAAGAATTCTTTCATTCCTGGAATAAACCCAATTTGATCATGGTATATGAGCTTTTTGATGTGATGCTAAATTCTGTTTGCAAAATTCTGTTGAGGATTTGCGCATGTATGTTCATCCATGATATTAGCCTTTATGTCATATTTGAAAAAAGATAGTTTTCTTTTTTGTGCTGTCTTTGTCTGGTTTTGATATCAAGGTGATGGTGGCCTCATAGAATGAATTTGGAAGTGTTCCTTCCTCTGTTATTTTTTAGAAGGATAGGCATTAGCTCTTCTTTAAATGTTTGATAGAATTCTCCTGTGAAGTCATCTGGTCCTGGGCTTTTGTTTTTAGGAGATTTTTAATCACAGCTTCAACTTCAGTGCTTGTAATTGAGTTGTTCATAATTTCTATTTCTTCCTGGTTCAGTCTTGAAGATTAAACTTCCGTAAGAATCTGTCCATTTCTTCCAGGTTATCCATTTTATTGCCATATAGTTGTTCATAATAGTCTCTTATAATCCTTTGTATTTCTACATTGTCTTTTGTAACCTCTCCTTTTTCATTTCTAATTTTGTTGATTTGATTCTTCTCTTTTTTTTTCTTGATGAGTCTGGCTAAAGGTTTGTCAATTTTGTTTATCTTCTCAAAGAACCAGCTTTTAGTTTTAATCTTTACTAATGTTTCTTTCATTTCTTTTTCATTTATTTCTGCTCAGATCTTTATGATTTCTTTCCTTCTACTAATTTTGGGGTTTTTTGTTCTTCTTTTTCCAATTGTTTTAGGTGTAGAGTTAGGTTGTCTATTCAATGTTTTTATTGTTTCTTGAGGTAGGATTGTATTCCTATAAACTTCCCTCTTAGGACTGCTTTTACTGCATATCACAGGTTTTAAGTTGTTGTGTTTTCATTGTCATTTGTTTCAAGAAATTTTTTTATTTCCCTTTTGATTTCTTCAGTAACCTGTTGGTTATTTAGAAATGTGTTGTTTAATCTCCATATTTTTGTGGTTCTTATGGTTTTTTTCCTTGTAATTGATATCTAGTCTCATAGCATTGTGGTCAGACAAGATGCTTGATATGATTTCAATTCTCTTAAATTTACTAAGGTTTGATTTGTGACCCAAGATGTGGTCTATCCTAGAGAATGTTCTATGTGCACTTGAGAAAAAGGTTCTTCTGCAATTGGATGGAATGTCCTGAAGATATCAATGAGATCCATCTCATCTAATGTATCGTTTAAGACTTGTGTTTCCTTATTAATTTTCTGTTTTGATGATCTGTCCATTGGTGTGAATGAGATGTTAAAGTCTCCTACTATTATTGTGTTACTGTCAATTCTCCTTTTATGTCTGTTGGTGTTTGTCTTATGTATTGCGGTGCTCCTGTGTTGGGTGTATAGATATTTACAATTGTTACATCTTCCCCTTGGATTGATCCCCTTGATCATTATGTGGTGTCCTTCCTTACCTCTTGTAATCTTTAAGGTCTATTTTGTCTGATATGAGGATTGCTACTCCAGCTTTCTTTTGCTTCCCATTTGCATGGAATATATTTTTCCATGCTCTCACTTTCAGTCTGTATGTGTCTTGAGGTCTGAAGTGGGTTTCTTGTAGATAGCATATATATGGGTCTTGTTTTTGTATACATACAGCCAGTCTGTGTCTTTTGGTTGGAACATTTAATCCATTTATGTTTAAAGTAATTACTGATATATATGTTCCTATTGCCATTTTCTTAGATGTTTGGGGTTGATTTTATAGATTTTTTTTCCTCTTGTATTTCTTGACTATATACATCCTTTTAACATGGTTTGCTGCTACTGCTACTGCTGCTAAGTCACTTCAGTCATGTTTGACTCTGTGCGACCCCATAGATGGCAGCCCAACAGGCACCCCCGTCCCTGGGATTCCCCAGGCAAGAACACTGGAGTGGGTTAACATTTCCTTCTCCAATGCATGAATGTGAAAAGTGAAAGTGAAGTCGCTTAGCTGTGTCAGACTCCTTCGGGACCCCATGGACTGCAGCCCACCAGGCTCCTCCGCCCATGGGATTTTCCAAGCAAGAGTACTGGAGTAGGGTGCCATTGCCTTCTCCATTAACATGGTTTGGTGGTACTGAATTCTCTTAACTTTTGCTTGTCTGAAAAGCTTTTTATTTCTCCATCAGTTTTAAATGAGATCCTTGCCGGTTACAGTAAACTTGGTTGTAGATTTTTCCCTTTCAGTGCTTTAAATATATCCTGCCATTCCATTCTAGCCTGCAGAGTTTCTGTTGAAAGATTAGCTGCTAAGCATATGGGGTTTCCCTTGTATGTTACTTGTTGCCTCTCCCTTGCTGCTTTTAATATTCTTTTCTTTGTGTTTAGTTTTTGTTAGTTTGATTAGTATGTAACTTGGTGTGTTTCTTCTTGGGTCTATCCTGTAGGAGACTCTTTGTGCCTCTTGGACCTGATTGACTACTTCCTTTTCCATGTTGGGGAAATTTTCAACTATAATCTCTTCAAAACTTTTCTCATACCCTTTCTTTTTCTCTTCTTCTGGGATCCTGATAATTCAAATGTTGGTGTGTTTTATTTTGTCCCAGAGGTCTCTGAGACTATCCTCATTTTTATCATTCTTTTTATTTCATTTTTGCTCTTCAGAAGTTATCTCCACCATTTTATCATCCATCTCACCTATTCATTCTGCTTCAGATATTCTGCTACTGATTCCTTCTATTTTTAATTTCAGTAATTGTGTTGTTTGTCTCTGTATGCTTATTCTTTAATTCTTTTAGGTCTTTGTTAATTGATTCTTGCATTTTCTCCATTTTATTTTCAAGGTTTTGGATCATCTTTACTATCATTATTCTGAATTCTTTTTCAGGTAGTTTGCCTACTTCCTCTTCATTTCCTTGGACTTCTGTGTTTCTAGTTTATTCTTTCATTTGTGTAGTATTTCTCTGCCTTTTCATTACTTTTTAAAACTTATTGTGTTTGAGGTCTCCTTTGAATTCTTTCTTCTTTTGGTTTCTGCCCTCCTAGGACTGGTCCAGTGGTTTGTGTAAGCTTATAGGATGAGATTTGTGCTGAGTCTTGTTTGTTTGTTTGTTTTCCCTCTGATGGGCAAGGCTGAGTGAGGTGGAAATCCTATCTGCTAATGACTGGGTTTGTATTTTTGTTTTGCCTGCTGTTTAGATGAGGTGTCTTGCACAGGGTGCTACTGGTGGTTGGGTGATCTGGGTCTTGTATTCAAGCAGTTTCCTTTGTGTGAGTCCCCACCATTTGATCCTCCCTAGGGTTAGTTCTCTGGTAGTCTAGGGTCTTGGTGTCAGTGTTCTCCCTCCAAAGGCTCAGGGCTTGATTGCCGGTCAGGAAAAAGATTCCACAAGTGGTCTGTTATGGCATTAAGTGAGATTAAAACAAATATCCAAAAATAAGAAACCACAGGTGAACTCCAGACAAATGGCAGTTACAAAATCAGGCAAATAATAATGAAAATAATGGAATATACACACACACATATATATACCCATGAGCAAAGTAAAAATAGTCCAACAAAAATAAAGTACAGTAGGTTGACCTGGTGAACAAAAGAAAACAAAAATTATATTTATCAGTTAAGGACAAAACGAACTAAAGCACAAACTGGAAAACAAAACTAAAGAAAGGTGCCCATGGGTAATAAAGCAATGATAAAGAACCAACAAATATATAGAAAGGAAAGGAAAGAAAGAATACATATGCAAAGTTAGATAGAGATAGATGAAGAAGATTTACAGAAAGATTAACTACAAGTGGAAAAGAACAGTAGGAAAGGCAATCAAAGGAATAAATGTAGAAAAAATATAATAGGTTTAAAAAACTAAGAATTAAAATCATAAAAAAGAGAAAAGAAAAAAAAATGGAAGGAGAAAGAAAAAGAGGGAAAAAAGGAAAACTCCACAGAACTGCAAAAGCCCAATGTAGAGGCAGAGGTTTATAACAACAATAAAAAGGGTATTGAATTTACACATAGACATATACACCCATAATCAAAATCAAAGCAGTCCAACAAAAATAAAGTACAATAGACTGACCCAAGGAACAAAGGAAACCAAAAATTATATCTACCAGAAGAAAACTAACGCACAAACTGGAAAACAAAACTAAAGCAAGGTGCCTCGTGGGGACTAAAGCAATGAAAATAAAACTAACAAATATGTTAAGAGGAAAGGAAAGGGAAAAAAAGAAAGAAAGAATAGATATGCAAAGTTAAACAGAGGTAGATGAAGAAGATTTATATACATTAAAGATTAACTGCAAGGGGAAAAGAACAGTGGTAAAAGCAAACAAAGGAATAAACGTAGAAATAATAATAATAGGTTTCAAAAACTAAAATTTAAAAAAAGAGAAAAGAATACAAGGAAAACCACAGAACTACAAAAGCCCAATGTAAAGGCAGAGGTTTATAACAACGATAAAAAAATGTGACTGAGACAAATAAAAAAAAGCTCAAAAGCTTAATTGGATTTCATAGTGCTGATAAAATCAACAACTACAACAGAGGGGGTGGGGAGGAAAAAAAAATCCAAAAGAATCTATAGAACAAGTCAAAACATAAGAATAATATATGTTTTTCTTGAGTCACTGCTGTCAGAATCCTTTCCCTCGCTGGGAGTCACAGCCCACCTCACCTCCCTAGGATGCCCTCCAACACTGTGCTGATCTCTGGACCTGCTGTGGGCGCAGCTCAGATTCTAATCTGTCCTGCTCCCATGTGTTCCTGCCTCCAATGTCCACAGCTATCAAAACTCGTGCATTTTCTTTTGTGGGAGCTCTCAATGGCACAGAGTCTGCCTAGTTGATTGTGTGGATTTAATCTGCAGTTTGTACAGCTGGTGGGAAGGTTTTGGGTCCCCTTCCTTAGCCACACTGCCCCTGGGTTTCAATTGTGGTTTTATTTCCACCTCTGCATGTGGGTTGTCCACTGGGGTTTGCTCCTGAGGCTGCCCTGGAGGACTTGGATTTGCCCCTGTGAGGGCCAGGTGTGGAGGTGGTGCAGCTGCTTGGGTCGCAGGGTTTCTGGCAGCACCAGGTCCTCAGGGCAGTTGGCAGCTAGGACAGCAGGAAATACAGTGCTCTAGAAGGGTATGGCAACCAGTATTGGCCAATATGCTCCAGTATTCTTGGCTGGAGACCACCCCCTCCCCTGACAGAGAAGTCTGGCAGACCACAGTCTACGGGGTCGCAGAGTTGGACACTACTGAAGTGACCCTGTTGGCACAGACATAAGACTTTTTTGCCTGCGGCAGCTCTGCCCCAGTGAGAGTTGAACGTGAAGGTGGTGCAGCTGTTTGGCTTGTGGGGGACCCTGGTGGTGCCAAACATGCAGGGACATGGACTGTCTCCTCCGCAGGAGTTATGGCCCCTATCACAGTCCTTTATTGAACCTCTTCTAGCTGAATATCAGAAGGTCTCTTTGGCCAGTCTTTCTCTGTAGCTCCTCCTGTTCGTGCACTTAGAGGACTCCCTTGCCTGGGGTCCTTCTCTCTTGTTTGGTGTGTCAGACACATGGAAGGACCAACCCTGGGTGGGGTCCTACTCTGTAGATCAGCGCATCAGGCACTTAAAGGGGCATCCTGGGTGGGGTCCTGCTCTGTAGTTCAGTGTGACAGGCGTTCGATGGGCCAGCCTCTCTATTGTTCAGCTGTGGATGCTGGCAATGTGGGGAGAGACACTATGCTGATGGCTCCATGCCCTGAGAGTGATTCAGCAGTATCGCCTTGCTTCCATGGCTGCCCAGCTTTCCTCCACAAGCATTTCCCACCACAGTCTCCTCCCTCACATCCCCTCGATCTGTCTCTCTGCAGTCAACAGCAGTCCTCACCCTGGTATTGCTCCACAATTCCTAAACTCCAGCTCTTGCACCTTCCCAGGGACCTGTGTCTCCGTCCAGGGTATGTGTGGCTGCGGCCAGGTCTGTCTGATTCTCATTCCATTTAGGCTGCCACATATTAGCTGTTACACTTTCAGCCTTAAGTGTTTCTCAGACAATTGCCCTGATGTGGGGTTCGGCCCCCTGCTTCATTTCCCCACCCACCCAGGGCAGGTCCAGTCCTACTAACACTCCATTTCTTCCCCCTGGTTCCTTCCTCCTACCGAGTTTTGCGTGGTTCTGTATATTCTTTTCCTCTGGTCAGGCACTCCTGCCCACTCTCAGCTGGTGTTCTGCACACACTTCTGTGTTTGAAGGTATATTCCTGATGTATCCATGAAGAGAGTTGTACTCCACATCCACCTACTCCTCCTCCATCTTGTTTTCTCCTCTGCTGGTACTTAAAAAAAATAATTTAAAAATATATATAGTTTTTTTGGCTGTACCACACAGTATGCAGGATCTTAGCTCCCTAACCAGGGATTGAACCTATGCCCCCTGCAAAGGAAGCTCAGGCTGAAGGGCAGAGGTAGGCTTGGAGCCCTGAAAAGTTACCCCTCTCCCTTGCCCTTCCCACTGTGGTTCCAAAATCACCTTTTCAGAATGCAGGAAAGGCCTTTTGTAAAGGAATTTCCATTGGCATAAAGGAAGACACATACGTTTTGGAACAGGCAGCCCTCTGGCCTGGAGCAAGTAAGTAGCTTCTCCTCTGAGCTTTTGTTTCCTGAATAATGAAATGTACTTATTGTGAGGATACAAAGGAGGTCATTGAAGTACCCAGAACAATGCCCAGCCTGTCTTAGGCAAGAGGGAAAATGTTTCTTCTCTTCCATTTCTGGACTCCGGTTTGGTTAACTATCAGTTGGATGAAGCATATGTGGATAATCAGAAGCAAGGTGAGGACTTCCCTGGTGGTCTAGTGGTTAAGATTGTGCTCTCAGTGTATGGGACACAGGTTCGATCCCTGGTTGGAGAAGATAGTGCACGCCGCTTGGAGGGAAAAAACAAAAATGAGGTGAGCAGTGCAGGGGAAAAAGAAGCCTTTACCTATTTCCCATTCATGACTGAGACAAGCTGCTGAGGTCTTAGGGAGTCAGGAAATAATAACCCCTTTCTCCTCTCTGGACCATAGAACCAGTAGAGAAATGAGGTACACAGAGAGAGGGAAATCAGAATATCATCTTGATGACTGATAAAACAGATGGCAGATCAGGGCTTTAGACTTCTGGCCATAAAGATCTGCTAACACTCTTTGCCCCTTTAGACCTAAGGACAGTCCAGCCCAGGGACATTTTGGGGTGTACAGCAGGCAGCCTGACTACTCTTATCTGAAATGGCAGCATCCCACAGAATGGGAGAAAATGTTTGCAAAAACATATTTGATAAGGGATTAATTGAGAATGTACAAAAATCTCCTAAGACTTGTCACCACCGCCAAAAACAACAATAAAAGCCCAATTCAAAAATGGGCCAAGGACTTAACAAACATTCCTCCAAAGAAGTGACACTTTTAAAGATCTATAGATGGCCAACATCCACATGAAAATATGCTCATCATCTCTCAACATTCAGTTCAGATCAGTTCAGTCGCTCAGTCGTGTCCAACTCTTTGCAACCTCATGAATCGCAGCACGCCAGGCCTCCCTGTCCATCACCAACTCCTGGAGTTCACTCAGACTCACGTCCATTGAGTCCGTGATGCCATCCAGCCATCTCATCCTCGGTCATCCCCTTCTCCTCCTGCCCCCAATCCCTCCCAGCATCAGAGTCTTTCCCAATGAGTCAACTCTTCGCATGAGGTGGCCAAAGTACTGGAATTTCAGCGTTAGCATCATTCCTTCCAAAGAAACCCCAGGGCTGATCTCTTTCAGAATGGACTGGTTGGATCTCCTTGCAGTCCAAGGGACTCTCAAGAGTCTTCTCCAACACCACAGTCCAAAAACATCAACTCTTTGGTGCTCAGCCTTCTTCACAGTCCACCTCTCACATCCATACATGACCACATGAAAAACCATAGCCTTGACTAGACAGACCTTAGTCGGCAAGGTAATGGCTCTGCTTTTGAGTATGCTATCTAGGTTGGTCATAACTTTTCTTCCAAGGAGTAAGCGTCTTTTAATTTCATGGTTGCAGTCACCATCTGCAGTGATTTTGGAACCCAAAAATATAAAGTCTGACACTGTGTCCACTGTTTCCCCATCTATTTCCCATGAAGTGATGGGATGTGAATGTTGCACTTTAAGCCAACTTTTTCACTGTCCTCTTTCACTTTCATCAAGAGGCTTTTTAGTTCCTCTTCACTTTCTGCCATAAGGGTGGTATCATCTGCATATCTGAGGTTATTGATATTTCTCCCAGCAATCTTGATTCCAGCTTGTGTTTCTTCCAGCCCAGCGTTTCTCATGATGTACGGGAAATACAAATCACAGCCTCAATATCACTTCACACCCATTAGAATAGCTATTATAAACAACGAAACAGAAAACAGTAACGTCATGGTGAGGATATTGATAAATTGAAATCTGGTGCACTGCTGATGGGAATGTAAAAGGTACAGTTGCTGTGTGAAAGAGTATGGTTAGTCCTCAAAAGATTAAATGTATAATTACCATATGATCCGGCAATTCCATTTCTGGGTATATATACAAAAGAATTGACAACAGGGCCTCACCCAGATATTTGTACGCCTATGTTCATAGCAGCATAATTCACAAAAACCAAACAGGGAAACAACCCAAACGTCCATTGACAGATGACATGGATAAACAAAATGTGGCATATGCATACAATGGAGTATTATTCAGCTTTAAAAAGAAACCAAATTTTGACACATGCTACAGTATGAATGAACTTTAAAGACATTTTGCTAAGTGAAATAAACCAGTCACAAAGGAACAATTTCTACGTGATTCCACTTACATTAGTAACTAGGAGTAAATTATAGAGATAGAAAGTAGAACGGTGGTTCTCAGGAGCTGAAGATGGTGAGAAAATGGAGAGTATTATGGACTTCCCTAGAGGCTCAGACAGTAAAGAATCCACCAGCAATGCAGGTGGATCCCAGATTCTATTCCAGGGTCAGGAAGATCCCTTGGAGTGGGGAATGGCTACTCACTCCAGTATTCTTGCCTGGAGAATTCCAAGGACAGAGGAGCCTGGCAGGCTACAGTCCATGGAGTCACAAAGAGTTGGACATGACTGAGCAATTAACACTTTCAGTTTTTAATGGGTATAGAGTTCCAGTTTGTTGGGATGGAAAAGTTCTGGAGATAGATGATGGTGATGGCTGCACAACAACATGAATATATTTAAATTCCAGTGAACGTACACTTAATAATTACTCAAATAGTACATTTTGTTGTGCATGCATGCATGCCTGCTAAGTTGCTCCAGTCATGTCCGATTGTGTGACCCTATGGACTACAGCCTGCCAGGCTCCTTTGTCCATTTGTTGTCTATATTTTACACTCACACACACACACACACACATACACACACAGATGTCAGCCTTGGTTCCACCCCATGCCACTCCTTCTGACCTCCCTTCCTCTGGCTTGTTGGTTGTTGGTTGTTTTTTTTTTCTTTTTCTCCATGGACCTCATTACCTATAATATATTATGTAATTTACTAATTTTGTACATTTATTTTTCCCTTTGTAAGCTTCACAAGGACAGAGACGTTTGTCTCTTCTGTTTATTTCTTTGGTTCACTGAGATAGTCTAAGCACCAAGAACAGTGCCTGCATATAGCTGGTTGCTTAGTAAACATTTGTTGAATGAATGAATCTCAGTAAGTCCTTGATGAATACATGAGTCAATAGAGGGTGGGAGGGACAGATGGGACAATGCTATCACCTGACTTCCTGGTACCATTTTCCATGCAGAGGTCATTAGAGGTACCACAGAAGCCCATTCTACATTTGAGTTCAGTTAGGCGCAGATGACAGCAATGATTTTTCCAGTCTAAGGAGAAGCCTGGCTCAGAGCCACAGTCAGAGAAAATAGCAAATCCAACAGGAGAGGAACCTTAGCTTGCCATCTCAGAAAAATGTGAGATTCACTTGCTTTATCTTTTTTCGTATTCACCCTCAAGGAAAAACTTGTTCAACTTACAGTTTTAAGAAAGGAAGTCTTTGTGTTTTCTAGCAATATCACTACTGGATTTCATCAATCTTTTCCCAACTGATACCTAGTTGTATCCACTGGGAAACAACAGTAAAGTATTGAGGTGAAGAGAGGGCCATGGATTGAATGACCTATTGGATTTAACTCAAAACATACCTTCTGAATCACATTTAAAGAAATATCTTGAAGGTTCTAGATAAATATCATGAAGGTACTTAACACTGTTGGGAAATTTTTTTCGGGTGGGGAGAGTATGATTTCCGGAGGTGGGGAAGTCTTGGGGGATCAGGATTTATTATTATTATTATTTATTCCTAGCTTCAGCATTTATACACTCTCTTCCATGTCAGATCTCAGTTTTATCATCTGAACAGAAAGGGGACTGGGAACCCAGGGAAAGTGTTAGACCGTCTCTAGGGTTTCAGAGCTATGTTTGCACAGTGATCACACTGTTTTTGCTTATTGTGTGGGTTGGAGATCAGAACGGCAAAGAATTCTAAAGATGCTTCTATTTGCAGTTTATATCCTGCGTTTGGATTTGGGGTGACTGATGGAAAGCGAGGGGACAGGAGTTCCCTGAAAGGCACTCCTTGTGGACACCCCTGCAGAGGGGGGACCTTGGCAAAAGCCGTGGGGAGATGAAGGTGGCTCAAATCTGCAGCACTGGGGCCTCTGGGACATATCAGTCTGGGTCCCTGTTTTGTGCCAAGTGGGAGGGCTTCAAGGGCAGAAGACAACCTCAGAAAGCTTGGAGGAGATGAAGCTGAGAAGTCTGTTCAGAGCCCACGTGAGACCCCCTTGAGGATCCTCCCAAAATAACTGCATCAGATTCTGAGGAGAAAGAGGTGAGATTTGCTTGGGCAAGTGAAGACAACCAGCCCTTGAAATCTGAGAGCTGACTGTAAATGTAAATGGGATGAGAGCTAGAGAATTCATTTCCGGATGCAAATTGATGAACTTTTAAACCAAACAAATGAAATGATATTACAACTGTTGAAATAGCTCAACGGCCACTCCATGCATAGTGTGTGCAGACATTTCAGGCAATCATTTGATTGCGGTTTGGGCCACGTAGGAAGTGTGTGGTTAAACAGGCTGACTTTGGGTTTATAGCTGAGTTTAAAAACATAATGGATTTTTGGATTCATTTCAGGATTCTGCAAATTTGGGTCCACATCCTAGAAATAATAGTCCTGTTCTCTTCTGCACTGGTCAGGTGCCACCTGGAGAATTTATGTACTTCTAAGAGCCTTATTTTAAAAGGATGTGAATAAACAGCCATGGGGTCAGACAAGAGCAAAGGAGTGGAGGGAAGGATCTCGAGATCTGTTATTTGTAGACTTTCCTAATGGTCCAGTGGTTAAGACTCCATGCTTCCAATGCAGGGGGCGCCGGGTTTGGTCCCTGGTTGGGGAACTAAGATCCCACATGCCCCAAGGTGCAGCCAAAAAAAAAAAAATCTGCTATTTGAGAAATTGGGACTATTTGGGGATACTATGTTTGAGTGTTTAAAGAGCTGTTGGATTGTGAAAAGAGTCGGGCTTGTCCAGTATCGTTCCAGAAGGTAGAATCGAATCACAGGAAGAAAAGCTCTAAGGACAGAGACCTTGGCTCTATTTAAGGAAGAACTTTTGATCTGATTCCTTCTTCCAAGGAGGCTGGCCTGATTTGGGAACGGAGTCCTTCAGGTCCATCTGGGGCAGGATCTGTTAGCTATGGGAGTCAGGGGCAGAGACAGCCACAGGGGCAGACACACGCCGATTCCGAGTCTGTGAGAGAGAGCAGTACCCAGACCACAGGCAGGAATGGAGAAGAAAAACGGGAGCGGAGCCAAGCCTCAGGAGCCAGGCGGAGACAGACGGGGAGCTAGAAGGGCTGGCGGAGCCTCAGCTGGCCGTCACCCATCGGTGGCTTTATGGAATATGTGCAGAGCCATTATCTTAAAGACTCCAAGTTATAATAGAGGCCATGAGTTGGTCTCTGGCAAAATTATCGAATCAGGAAATGTTCTGATTCCTCAAGCGTTCAACAGATGCCTGGTGACCGTCCATACTTTCATTGGTTCAACTCTTTAAATTTTTAATCATGGTATGAATAAAATATACATGACATACAATTTACCGTCTTAAATACGGTGCCATATTAAAGTGTACATTTTGGTGGTATTAAGTATATTCACTTTGTTGTACAATCCCCATCCATCTCACCATCATCCATCTCCAGAACTCTTTCTATCTTGTACACTGGAGACTCTGGGCCCATTAAACAATAATTCCCCATTACCCCCTCTCCCAGTCCCTGGCAACCCCCATTTGACTTTCTGTCTCTATGAACTTGGCTCCTACATGACTGTTTTATTTCACTTAGAATGTCCAAGGTTCTTCCATGTTGTGTAGCATGTGCTAGAATTTCCTTTCTCTTTACACCTGAATAATATAGGTACAATGGCTTTCCTAGTGACTCAGATGGTAAAGAACCTGCCTGCAATGCAGGAGATCTGGGTTCGATCCCTGTCAGGAAAATCCCCTGGAGAAGGAAATGGCAACCCACTCCAATATTCTTGTCTGGAGAATCCCATCGACAGAGGAGCTTGGCAGGCTACAGCCCATGGTGTTGCAAAGAGTCAGACACGACTGAGTGACTGAGCACACATGATATATGTACCAAACATGCTTCATTTATTCATTCAGCCATCAATGTACACTTGGATCAACTGATTAGATCAACTGATCCCAATCTGGATCAATTTTGTACCAGGCCCTCTGGTAGGCACTGAAGTTAGTTAATATGATGATGACAACTTTCAGGGACCTCACAGGATCCATGGGAATGGGGGGAAAGGCTGAGGAGGGGGAAAGTTGGCAGATATGTTAACCAATTTTAACAACACTTTTTGAATAATAATAGTATGATGCATCTGAGCCACAAGGGAAGCCCAAGGATATTGGAGTGGGTAGCCGATCCCTTCTTCAGCGGATCTTCCTTACCTAGGAATTGAAGCAGGGTCTCCTGCATTACTGGCAATACAAAGCCTATATCAGATATCATGGGTACCCCATGAAGGAAGACGGTTCCAGGGATTATGGGAAGGGAAGGGAGAAAATGTTTTTTAAAGAAGTCAGTGTCTGAGCCAATGAGATCAATATGGCTAAAGAACCTTTGAATCTGGACAACCTTGTAGACAGTGGCTCCTGAAAGCTGGACTGGTTGCATCTAACTCCTTAGGATAGCTTTCAAAAATAATGATCCTAGGTTCCAAGCTCCAAAATTCTGATTCAGTGAATCTAGAGTGGAGGGTACAAGTCTCTTTTGAACAGCCCCTCCTGGTGATTTTAATGTATCAATCATGTTGGCAGGCACTGGGGAAACACTGAGGTTATAAATTCAAGTTTACATTTTAGCTAAAACCCTCTGAACTCACTGTGGAGAGGGCAGGAACAAGAAGTTAAAAACAAACAAACAACAACAACAAAAAACACCCAAGGCAGAGAAACTAGTTCCAGACCATGAGTACAATATTGCATGCTGATGCTGACAATGATCATATGTGGGGTATTCATCCCTCCATTCATTCAAATGATTTTTGAGACACAGCTACTTTTTGTTACCTGCACTGGACTCACTTTCCATTTCTAAGATCCTATATCCTATTAATCGTATTTGAAGGTGCTTTGGCCAATAGAATGTGGCAGAAATAAGGTTGTGTGAGTTCTGAACCTAGGCTATAAGAGTTCTCAAAGCTTCTTGCAGAACCCTGCTTCTCTGTCAACAAACCTGGCCTCACCTGCTAGAGAAGGAACAACTATATAAAACAGAGATGAGCCATTCATTGACCTGGAAGTTGACCAAGGTATGATGAGTGAACCCAACCGAGATCAGAGTAAAACAACCTACCTGATTCTAGCCATGTTGCCAACCCACAGAATTATTTAGCTCATTGTGAGCTAAATGATGGTTTTTAAGCCACTAAGTTTTGGAGGTGTTTTTTAATGCAGCAGAAGCTAACTGATACACCCTCCTGGGCCCTGGGGCCTTTATACATGCTGTTCCCTCTGTTTAGAACACACTTTTCTCTTTCTTATCTCATTGACTCCTACCCATCAAAGCTTGGCAAAATTTACCCTCATGTTGATTAGGTTAAATATCTTCATTTTAAGCTCACATTATACTTTTGCCTCTCTGGTAGCACTATAATCCCTATAACTTTACATATATCTGTTTATAATATTTGATCATAGTCTTTCTTCCCTATTAGACTATAAGCTTCATGAGTCCAGGGACAATGTCTGTTTTATTCATCATTACATTTCAGCACCTAGTATAGTAGCACATAGTAAGTGCTCACTAAATATTTGTGTAATGAAACAGTGTGCTATTGGCGGGGAAGGAGGGGGAGTTCTTCTTTAAAATAATAACCCTCATAACAGTCTTCTCCTCCCACTATTCCAAGAATTAAAAACTAGGCAAGTCACTGAATAAGAATGTGTCTTGTAATTTTTAAAGGACTGTACAAATGTTAGTTCTTAATTGTTAGTGTTATTATTCTGGGCTGGCAACAGCTGGCTTTGGGGGAATCCTCTAGCTGTCTCATTCCCCTAAAATGGCCCCAGGCAGTTTCCTAGCAGCTACAATTGTGGCTGGATGAGCAATTTACATGCTGAAAGTCTCGCCTAGAGTTATAACACAGATATGTAAATATCTCTGTAGCAGCAACCTAGCAAAGCATCTCCAGGCTGTTTAATTACAGAACTTGGTGGTAATGATACCAATGCTGAGTTCAATTAAGGACTATTTACAAAACCAATGAGGGAGGATTTTTATGCCTTTTCTGAAACAGTAGGAACTGACTAGAGGGACCTATTATTTTATAACATAAATCTACAGCTCAGACACACCATAAACTCCATAGATTTGGAGTCTGCAAACTCCATGCCCTATTTTGATCTGGAGCTCAAAGAGCACAAGTCTAAGCAGAGAGCAGAGCAGAGAGCACAAGTCTAATCAGTGAATCATTCCAAATACAGATCCTCTCTGTGCAACTTTTCCAGGTCTCGGTTTTTCTGTACATATACTGCCTGTTTATTTTGAGACTGAGATAATCATTGGAAAGCACCATTAGAGTCACAAGAACAGTGCCAGGCATCCATTAATCATTCAATATATTTTAACTATTATTGGTTACTGTCATCACCGTTAATCATCATTGGAAAAAACCCTGATGCTGGGAAAGATTCAGGACAGGTAGAGAAGGGGGCAATAGAATACGAAATGGCTGGATGGCATTATCAACTCAATGTACATGAGTTGGAGCAAATTCCAGGAGATAGCGAAGAACAGGGGATCCTGGAGTGCTGCAGTCCATGGGGTTGCAAAGAGTCAGACACAACTGAGTGACTGAACAACAAAAAAATCACAGTTACTGCTATTAACACACATAGCTGCTTCAACCTGGACAATGTATTCTGCCAGCTTGAGAAGCCTGCTGGGAAATCTTCTTGACTGATTTTATTTACTTAGGAAGTGAGTGGGTTTTCTCACATAGCTGATGAGTGGCAATGGTTCGTAAAGTATTCAAGCAGTCATTCATGAGACATGGGTTGAGCACACACTATGTATGGTATTGGGAGTGTAGAGGCGAGTAAGAGCACCCCTGCCTTAGGTCTACAGGGGAGCGGTGAGGTTCACTGCAGTAAAGTCTCCTTCAACATTGATCTCCATATGCTGTGGGCATACAGAGAGAAGTCAGCCCCACCCCAAAAGGTCAAGGAAGGTTTGCTCTGGGCCACCTGGGATTCTCAGGTGGAGGAGAGGGTGAAGCCCATATTGCTGTTACTTATTCGCTAAGTCGTGTTTGACTTTTTGCAAAACCATATACTGCCTGCAGCTCGCCAGGCTCCTCTGTCCATGGGATCATCCTGGCAAGAATACAAGAGTGGGTTGCGATTTCCTCCTTCAGGGGATCTTCCCAACCCAGGGATCAAACCCAAGTCTCCTGCATTGGCAGTAGGATTCTATACCACTGAACCACCAGGGAAGCCTGAAGCCCTTATTAACTTCACTCAAAACAGAAGAGGACATTCTATCCTTTCTTAAGAGATTGTGGCAATGACCTATTTGTCTGAAACTTTTGTCACAAAGTTCCATTATAACTGGAAACGAAGCTTTCAAAATTAATCATCTAAGGACAGAAAGCATTTCCCCGATGTTCAGCATCTCCGGAGGGAGTGCCCTCGGGTGTTCATCTTACCGGACCCTTTCAGGTTCCGCTTTGGCAAAGAGGAGTTTTGTTAGCTGTGTGATGAGGAAGACATCGTCACATCTCACATTCTTGTGACCTGGAATCAAGGGGAGGCTCCAGGACTGACAAAGACTAGATACAGTACAGGGACCAGGTTTTCAGGAGAAATAGCTCTCTGGGCATCAGGAAACCTGGATTCTATCTCTGATGATGCTAGCCGGACATATTCAGCTGTGCTCCAGCCATCAACCTTTCTGCGAATTGGTGAGTCCAACTTGAGAAGGTTTAACAGCTCTTCCCAGCTCAGGGAGGGGACTTACTACTCACCACATGCTTGTGTCTGTTCCTCTCTTCTGCTCTCTGCAAGAGCTCTCCCAGCTGGAAAAACAAAGAAATGAACAAAAATCCTCCCTGGAGTCCCTCTAAGCTTCATGTTAATATTCTGTCTCTCCTCTTCATTACTCTGGAGCATGAAAAATAATAATTTTTAAGACACTGATATCACAATATTAAAAAGGAAAAAAACACTGAATATTTATCATGTGCAAGAATTTGGTGTGGCTTAATCCATTTAATCTTCCTAATAACTTTATGATATGGGTACTTTTATTATCCCCATTTTATAGCCAGGAAACTGAGGCTTAACACTTGAAGCGAGTAGCAAAATCACACTGCTAGTAGGTGAGCCAGAATTTAAACCCAGGCTACTAACTGCAGTGCAGTTCTTTTCCTGAAAAAAATTTTTTGGAATTATTTTAGCTGTTTATGTGGGGAGTTTTTTGGTTGAGTTGAGCAGCATGTGGGATGTTAGTTCCCCTACCAGGGATTGAACCCAAGCCCTCTGCATTGGCAGTGCAGAGCCTTAACCCCTGGACTTGGGAAGTCTCTGCAATGCAGCTCTTGTGCTGTGTGTTCAGTCGCTCGGTCGTATCCAACTCTTTGTGACCCTATGGATTTTAGACCGCCAGGCTCCTCTGTCCATGGGGTTCTCCAGGCAATAATATTGGTGTAGGTTGCTGTGTCCTCCTCCAGGGGATCTTCCCGACCCAGGGATTGAACCCATGTCTCTGGCGCCTCCTGCACTGGCAGGCGGGCTCTTTACTACTAGTGCCACCTGGGAAGCCCCAATGCAGTTTTAAAGCAGTTTTGATTCAGCATGTCAATTTCCATTCTTTCCTTACCTCCTCTCTGCACGTCCCCACACCCTAGAATGTTTTCTTCTAGCACCAAGGATCTCCAGCTCACCCAAAAGGGAACCTCTTGTAAGCGATATTTGTTAGATTTTGGTGCATAGTGTCCATTTCCTCTTCCAAAAAGCATTTCGTTTCCTGTAGAATGACCTCCTCCCCATTGGCTGAAATCAAGGCTCTTGCTTCCTCCTCCCTCAGGAACAGGGGAGTGACACAGGCTGGAATTTGACTTGTAAGCAGCAAGGTCAAGGAGCCTGGAAGACTCTGGCATTCTGTTCAATCCATCTGAACAGGTGCCAACAAATTCAGTAATCAAGATAAAAAATATTTTAATGCAATCCTTTTTTTTTTTTGCAATCCTTTTAAAAAGAAAAATTAATGTAAAAATTCCAAGATGAACAACATTTCAAAATGTTACATAAAGATAAGGTCAATATGGCTGAATTTTTTTTTTCCCTTTGCCTTGGGCTCCAGTGTGGCTGGACATGGCAGAGCTGACCATTTACCATCGTGAGGGCCCCCTGTGTCTTGCCCTCCAGCCCACAGCACCTGCTTCATGCTCGGTTTCCTGACACTGATGGATGCATACGGTTCATGGAGCTCTGCTTTGGCTCCCATGGTTTTTTGCACTTAAGAGGCCCTTTCTCCGCCCCTCTTACCTTTCTGATAAATTCACCTTCCTTCACCTCCTTCTCTATATGTCAGTTTCTTCATCTAGAAAATGGGGATAATAAGTGGTGCCTGTGAGCACTGTTGTTCAGTCACTAAGTTGTATCCAACTCTTTGCAACCCCATGGACTGCAGCACGCCAGGCTTCCCTGTCCTTTACTATCTTCCAGAGTTTGCTCTAACTCATCTCTATTGAGTTGGTGATGTCATCCAGCCAACTCATCCTCTGTCATTCCCTTCTCCTCCTGTCTTCAATCTTCTCCAACATCAGAGTCTTTTCTAGCTGAGTTGGCTCTTCACATCAGGTGGCCAAAGTACTGGAGCTTCAGCTTCAGCAGCAGTCCTTCCGATGAATATTCAGGGTTGAGAGCACTAAATGAGCCTTAATATCTGTATAGCATGTGACACATGAGCACTCAATGGGCACATCAACATCACTGTTATCCTCCCCAAATACAGTAATCTGCTGTCATGCCTCTCATCACCCTAAGTTCAGGGCAGTTGCTCAATGCCGGCTGGCTGAAAAACTCACACCTCTTCCCTGTCTACATTTCTGACCACTCAGATGTGGAATACAGATGCCTTATCCTGCAGCTGCTCAGTAGGGCTTTTGGCTTTCCACTCCCTTCTTCTTCCTATCAGTCTCTCCAGGCCATTTAATAGCTGTCCATGGCTTCAAGGCTGACCTCTTATCTGTGATATAGGGTTGGTCAGAATTATGTGTGGGTATTTCCCTAACATGTTATGGAAAAACCCAAATGAACTTTTGGCCCAACCCAATCCATCTGTGATGTCCATTTCTCCAAGCCCAGATTTCCAAATGCTCAGTAGAGGTCTCACCTGTGCCTACACCCCACTGTGAGCATTACTAATAATAGCATGTGACCGAGTAAGCCAAGTGCTTTACCTGGATTATTTCCTTTCAACCTCTCAAAAACCTCATTCTACAGAGGAAAAATAAAATAAAACGTTAAACAACAACAATGAAACCAGTGGGGTCTTGAGACCAGGATTTGAACCCAGACAATCTGACTCTGCAACTGGGAATAGGGGGTTCTGCTAAAAAGATAATCCAAAGTTGCAACTTTTTAAAGAGTGAGTTTTAAGCTAACTGAGGACAAGAGCAGCGGTTCTCAATGAGGGGCAATGTTGTCCGCCCTCCAGGGGACATCTTGCAATGTCTGGAGGCATTTTTGGTCATCAGAGCTGGAAGGATGCTATGCATTTGGTGGGTGCTGCTGAACATCCTATAACGCATGAGACGCTCCCACAGCAAAGAACTGTTGGGTCCAATATGTCGATAGCACCAAGGATGAGAAACCCTGCTTTATGACTGTGAAGCAAGGCTGAGAGAAGCTCATAAAGAGGGTTAACTTTTAGGAGCTTACTTCCCAACTCCCCAACTGTGCAAAGCCCTCCTCCTCCTCTTCCTCGCTTCCCACCACCTTCAAGCCCACCCCCCTACCCCCACCTCCCAGCCCAGCAAAGCCAAACTCTTAGCACCACCCACTCAGCCTTCCCAGCACAAAGCACAAACAGGAACTCATTATCTTCCTCCTCAAAACCTTCCCTCCCCTGCTCTTTATCGCGGTTAAAAATACCACCCTCCTCCTCCTCCTCACAGGTGAGCATCATCATCCCCACCTAGCCACTCAACCCCCCACTGCCGCCTCCCCACCATCCAACCATCAGTCACCAAGCTGTGTCTCTTCCGGCTCTCCAAAGTTCCTCCTGCGCTCCATCTCCTTTCCATCCTCACTAACCTACTTTGGGCCAAAATAGCTTCATATGCTATTTCTTTTCCAGTTATGAGACTGAAGTCACTATTTATTCATCTACACGGGGATGCATTCATTTCACCCAGAGCAGGAATGTCATGTGGAATTACCTGTGTGATCCCACCCAAGTCCTAGCCTGGGAATCCAGGAGAAGTTTCTGATGGAATCTGAGCGTTCTGTTCCCTTCCTTCTGGCCGTCTACTCCAGCGGGCGAGGTGGTCCCTGGGGGCCAGGGCTCATCCCCCCCCACCTCCCATCCGCTCACCCTCAGGACCTGTTTCATGAGGTACCCTGCCCTTCCCCTTCAACCTCTTCCTCCTTACTGGGACCTTCCCATCAAGCACAGATGCTCATTCACCCACTCTCCTTAAAGAATCCTCCACCCTTGCCTCCCACGAGCTAGACTGCCATGTTTCTGAAAAGAATTGTCTATACTTGCTGTCTCCCACTCAGTCTTCAACCCACTGCAATCTGGCTTCCAATCCCTCTACTCCATTGAGGCAGTTCTGGCAAAAGTTACTAGCTTTCTAACTGTCAAATAAAATAGGCACTTGCTTTCCTTCTGTGGTTGGATCTTCTGTGATATTTGAGAGGGTTGGCCATCACTTTCTTTTAGAAGCAATTTCTTCCCTTGACTTCAGGTATTCCTTCCATTTCTGTTCCTGGACCACTCCCTTCCCTCCTGGCCTCAGTCTGCTTTGTGGGTATCCCATCCTCTGCAGCCTACAGTGTCCCTTAGGGTTCAATCTTGATCCCAGTGCCTTCTCACTCTACATATTCCCCATAGGTGAATTCATCTGCAGCTTGCACCCATAGTTT
Organism: Nanger dama; assembly: GCA_917880005.1. Classification (NCBI taxonomy): domain Eukaryota; kingdom Metazoa; phylum Chordata; class Mammalia; order Artiodactyla; family Bovidae; genus Nanger; species Nanger dama. The sequence continues at coordinate 1,664,401 of CAKJTW010000074.1, read as the reverse complement.
TAACCACCAGGTGAGAAAGTAGAGGATGGTAGTTAGAGTCTGGACTCCAAAACTCCTCTGTGAACCAAGTGTTTGACCTTGAGCCAGCTATTCAACATTTCTGTGCCTCAGTTTCCTTAACTGTAAAATGGTGCAAAGCTTTCAAGTCTCATTGCTTTCCATGACCAAACATGCACAATTTCCTCAGACCATGCTGAACCTTGTAGAGCTACCAGATGTATTACATGCTCCTACTCAGGCTCAGTCTTTGCCCAGACACAGACAGAAATCTTGAGACAAGGAACTGGGTGCAGCTGGCTCCAGTACTTTGGCCACCTGATGCGAAGAGCTGACTCATTGGAAAGGACCCTGGTGTTGGGAAAGGTTGAGGGCAGGAGGAGAAGGGGATGGCAGAGGATGAGAGGGTTGGATGGCATCATCGACTCAATGTACATGAGTTTGAGCAAGCTCCGGGAGACAGTAAAGGACTGGTAAGCCTGGTGTGCTGCACTCTGCGGGGGTCAGTGGCAAAGAGTTGGACACAACTTAGTGACTGAACAACAAGTTTATTTGGAAAGTGATTGATTCCAAGCTGAACAAATGAGGGAGTGAGAGAATAAGGCCGAGAAGAGATAAAAGGCACAGCGAATTGATGAAAGTTACGCCTGGGGGCAATGGGACTCAACTCTACTGGGGGGTTCTCTGTTGAAAGCACTTGAGGACGTTTAGTTTATCCACTGATAGGTTGGAGGCTGCCCCAGGGCTGTTAGGCACTTCCGGTCTGGGCAAGATTCTGCATCCTTGGAGAAAAGCCTGGGCAGAGAGGAGAAGCCAGGCAACAAAAATGCAGCTGCAGGTGAACTCACAGCGGGGTCCAGGGGACTGAGAACTGAGCATCACCAGCTCTGTGCCTTTTGCTCTGGCTCCCAGGCCTGTGTTCCCTTATCTACCTAGATAAGTTCCACCTCTTCTTAGAAAGCTAGTTTCCGAGCACCCACTTCTTGGAAGTGGTTTCTAACCCCCTCCAAAATTCATATGTTGAGAAACCCTAACCACCAATGTGTGATGCTATTTGGAGGTAGGGCCTTTAGGGGGTGATTAGGTTATGAGAGCAGGAGGCGTTCTCATGAATGGGATTAGTGACCTTATAACAGAAATAACAGAGAGACCCCTTTCCCCAGAAGAAGATGGTCATCTGTGAAGCAGCAGGACGAGGGGTCTCACCAGACACAGAATCTGTCAGCATCAGACTTCTTAACTTCTGGAACTGTGAGAAATAAAGGTGAGCGTATAAGTCACTGAGTTTATGATATTCTGTTATAGAAGCCTGAACTAAGATACCCACTCCCTAATGATTTAGGAAGACTTCCCTGTGACACCCTGAGCATACCTCTATAAGAATAATCATTTCTCTGCTTTCTAAATATAACTTGGAGGGCAAGAACAGTGCATCTTTGCAAATCTATTGCCCAGAAGATTTTTGAGCACTTAACTAGTGACTTTTTTTATCCTTGGCTGTGCTGCATGGGCTTTCTTCTCTAGTTTCAGCGAGCTGGGGCTAGTCTCTAGCTGTGGTGCGTGGGCTCCTCACTGCAGTGGCTTCTCTTGGGAGCAAGGGCTTTAGGGCATGCGGGCTCAGTGGCTGTGGTGCAACAGCTTAGTTACTCTGAGGCATGTGGAATCTTCCTAGATCAAACCTGTGTCTCGTGTATTGGCAGGCAGATTCTTTACCACTGAGCCACAGGGAAGCCCTTAACTAGTGATGGCTTTAATTAATTCAAATTCACCCTACTCAGGGTCCTGGCCAGAGTAAGCGGTCAATAAATGCAGTTCTTTCATTTCCCCCAACTCAGAGTTTGCCTTCTAACTTAGGAGGGGACTCACTGAGCAAGTGTAGAATGTGATATATTCTTTAAATGAATGGAAGTGATACAGGAGCCAAAGGAGGGTGCAATTAACTAGGACTGTATCAATGAGATTGCAGTTAACTTGTCTGACAGCCTTAATTACTTAGAGTTTTAACTTTCCTGAACCATTAATAGAGGTGTCTGACACTTCTTCCATTACACTGGGCTTTCCTATTTGAAAGCCTGGCTCAGATGGTAAAGCATCTGTCTACAATGCGGGAGACCCAGGTTCGATCTCTGGGTTGGGAAGATCCCCCGGAGAAGGAAATGGCAATTCACTCCAGGACTATTGCCTGGAAAATCCCATGGACAGAGGAGCCTGGTAGGCTACACCCCAAGGGGTTGCAAAGATTCGGACACGACTGAGCGACTTCACTTCACTTCACTGGTGGCTCACAGGGTAAGCAATCTGCCTGCAGTGGAGGAGATCCGGGTTAGATCCCTGGGTTGGGAAGGTTCCCTGGAGAAGGGAATGTCTACCCATTCCAAAATTCATGCCTGGAGAATTCCATGGACTGAGAAGCCTGGTGGGCTAAGGTACATGAGGTTGCAAAGAGTTGTACATGACTGAGACTAACATACCCTTTTCCAAGGGCTATAAAGCAATTAAACAGGGCATGTGATGTGCTGGAGAGTAGGGTTGGGAGAGGTGTCAAAGACAAGTAGATACAATGGTTGGGGAAAGCTCCCTTTGAGGACTTGACTTCTGAACTGAGTGCCACGAACAGTCAAGCAGAGATTCTTTCAGGCAGAAGAAAAAGCAGGTGCAAAGGGCTGGGGCCAGGACCCTGGACTCCCAGGGCCAAACCAGAAGCTTGTCCCACTGCTTCTGGCCACTGATAAAGGAGTTGCAGAAAAGAGACAAAATGGGTCTAAAACTGATGTCTGGTCCTTACTTGAGGGTTGAGGAGCTGATATCCGACTTCTAGTCCCTGGCAGACTCATTTCAAGTTTGGTTTTCACTCACTGGTATGTTGTTCCCTCTTCAAAGTCAGATTGGGTTTCAAAGGAATTTGAAACACTTACAGCAAAACCACCAAGCTGCATCCTCCAGGTAGAAAAACCCCAAATGTGGCATTTCCGTGGGAAACCACAATGAATCACTCCCACTGGCCCACCTAGTCCAGGCCCGACTGCCTGGAGATTTACTTTGGTTTTCTCAAACTTCCTAATACCTCTCCAGACTTTTTAACAAACCCCTACAGTGTCCTGAGTCTCAGGTTAAGAGCAAAATACCAAATTCTGTAGCGTTTGCGGAGTTTCAGATTTCACCAGAACGGATTCTACCATAGCCGCTAACCTTTTCCTCTGCAGACAGCAATTGCTGAAATGCTGCAAAGAAAAAAAAATCACTAGGTGATAAGGATGGAAATGAAGTTTGGAGGCTTTTTAAGTAGGTGTGGATAATGCACAGCACAGACTCCATCAATTAAAACCCGCGCCTCTCTGATGTCTCTTGTAGTAAAGACAATCATGGTTATCATTTATTCGAGCATTTACAATGTGTCAGTCCTGGTCTAAACGTTTGGTTTCCAAATCAAACCTATGAGGGCAGTATGACCACCTCATTTCACATCAGCAATCCGAGGCTCAGTGAAGTAAAGTGACTTACCCAAGGTAACCCAGTTAGAAAAAAGGCAAAGTGTGGATTCCAACCCAGGTCAGAGTCCAAAGTTCATACTATGGCTGTTCATACCGTTTGTATACTATCCTGACCTGGAAAGGTCCTGTCCCCCTGGCACTGGACAAAACATGGGGAAATTAGCAACGCGGAAGCAGTGAAAGGGGTGCGAGGCGGGTAGTCAGGTAAAGTCATTTATTTGATGAAAAAGAGGGGAACAGGCCAGGAGATTTCAAGTTCATTCTCTGTAGCATGGGAGAGAGGCCAAGGTCCTTTCCTGGTGTTGGGGGACTTAGAAAGGCACCTCCCAAGGCCAAGGTTTTGTCGGGACAAATCCGACCCCTTCTACATCTGAGCATGGAGGAGGCAGGCCACCGCGAGTGTTGGGCCGAAGAGGCAGGAGGCCCGACACTGGCCCAGCTCGCACGCCGGAGTCGGGGGTCGGAGACCCTGCTGGTCCGCCGCCGGGTGTCCGGCTGCCGCGCTCCCCGCGCGATGTCGGGAGCCCGCCGGCTCCCCCAACTCCCTTCCTGCGTGCCGGCGGGCCAAGGGTTAAGCTTAGGCGGGAGCCCCCGGCGCGGGGCGGCCCCGGGACCGGGAATGCTTAGTCAGGATTCCGATTTCCTGTCGAAGTGTTTGGATTTCCTGGAGCCCGCGCCCTCCGCCGCCGAGCGGGATCGTCCGAGCCGCGCGCGTCGCTGCGGCCTCCTCCCCTCGGCACATGGTCGCCCGCCCCTTCCTGCGCCGCGCTCGGCTCCCGCGCCTCGCCGCCGTCGCCGCCGCCGCGGGCGGGCTCTCTGCGCTCGGGCAGCCCCCGGCCCGCGCCTCCCGCCCCGCCGGCTGCTCCCGCCGCCGCCGCCGCCGCCGCCTCCCGCTTTCTGCTGCGACAGCCGCGATCGGCCGGCCGAGGAGAGCCGGGGCGCGGGCGTCTGCGCCGCCGCCAGAGAGCGGCCGCCGAACCCGCGATGGAATAATGCCCAGCGGCCCGCCCGGTCCCGGTGAGTTGCGGGGCGCTCGGGCGGGCTCGGCGGGGCCGCGCGGGCGTCTCGTCGGCGCCCCCTTGCTCGGCTCCCGCGCGGAGAGGCGCCGGCACGGGGGCGCCGGGCGGGTCCCGGCTCCGTTCGCGCTGGGGAACTGGCCGTGGGCTTCGGAGGGCCGGGCTCGGCCGTCTGGGGGCTGAGGGTCTGCGCCCCCCGAGGCGCGGGGGTGGGGAAGGTGGGACCGCCCGTGGGGGTTTGGCGTGCCCTCTCTGGTCCAGGCCTCGCCGATCGGGCGCCCTCCCGAACGACCGCGGCATTGTCTCCGGCGCGGCGGAGGAAAGTTCCCCGCCGTTTCTGGAGCCGCCGGCCCGGCCCCCGGCCCCCGGCTGGGACTCGGCGCTGCCAGGCAGGCCCTAGACCACTTGGCTTACAGCGAACGAAACTAAAGAGAAAAATTTAAAAATCCTTTAGGGACTTGGGGTTTGTTCCCGGGAAGCCAGGAAAGTGGCTTGTGTTTTTCTCCTTGTACCATTTGGAGACCTGCTGTATTTTCTGAGAGCGACGTGAAGTTTCAAAGAAAAAAAAGAAAAGAAAGAAACTCTCTGGCGTCTGGTATTCTGCGGTTTCATACATCCCGAGTGTTCTTCCTGGCCATTCCTAAAGCGGTTTCCTTCAATAATTAATTTTTCCACTAGCGCAGGCGGATGGAGGGCCAACTTCAGACCATCCTCAGCGTGACCTCAGCTTTACCCTCACTAATCAGAGCAAGAACTTTCTCCCACTTTTCCCCGTAGACTCGGTCAGGTTGTCTTGGCACATTGGATCCTGGAATGACAGCCGGGCACGGACTGCTGAGTAATGTTCGGGATTCTAAAGCATAGTTCAGTGTTGAGGCCAGTTTTGTCTGTCCATCAGAGTGCAGCCCAGGACTTTCCCGTTTTGCAGTTGGAGATTCACCTTATAACAGTTAGATCTTAGATGCAGATCTTCTGGAAGCGTCAAATCTCAACAGTTTAGGAAGAAACAGGACGTTTGCGAGCAGTTGTTGCTGCCCCTTCTTATTATTCCTGCAGCAAGAAGAGGTGACTGGGACTTATGGAAAGTCACATGGCCAGGGCTCAGACTCCCTGACCAGTGCTCCTTACACAGTCAGTTTCCGGTCTGTGTCAGCCATTAAGTTTGGAAATATGTCTTCTTGGCATTGTAGCTTTCATCATTTTTAGTGCCTTCTCTTGTTTTGTCTTATGTTATTGTTGCTATTTCTGAGATATGCAGTTACCTCAAACTGCTTATTTTGAGATAAGAGTTAGAGATGAAATTCCCTAACCCTTGCTATTCAGTCACTAAATGTATTTGGAGCTTCAGTCACCAAATGGATTTTTTTTTCCCCCAGCAAATGGATTTGAAATATACAATGGGTGGCTTCTTCTATGGGGGATGACTTTTCTCTATTCTCTTCTTTTGTACGAAGTGGAAACTCCCAGGTCCAGAAAAGGGCAGTATCTTAGCACAAAATATACTCTGTGATGTTCTCTAGGCTTGACTTCCAGCCCCCCTGTATCTTGTGAGCTCGGCAGCCCATCTATTTTTCTCCCTATGAGAGCTCCAAAGGGCTGGCTTTTCATTTTTAGTATGTGATAATGTTGGAGAGAAAGGACTTTTTCGAAAGCTTGCCATTTGGTGAAGGAAATTGAAATTCTCTCCACCTCCCCACTCCTCACCAGCCACAGTGAGCCAGATTTTGCACCTCAGTCACAGTCTTGCAGGTCCCCACGTGAATGTGTATTTTCAAACAGGACCCTCTCTCGCCGTCCCTGAGGATGCACCTCCCCTGCGGGCCTCTCCACACTGCACCCAGGTGGCTAAAGGCTAGAGCAGGTGTGTTCACACCCTCCCAGGCCATGTACCTGTCCCTGGCCTGTTAGAAGCCAGCCCCCACAGCAGGAGGTGAGTTTCAGGGTAGAAGTTTTACACCTGTGTTAATAGGCGCTCCTCCTTGCTCTTGTGACCACTTGAGTTCTGCCTGTCAGATCAGCGGCAACATTAGATTCTCATAGGACCCCAAACCATCCATACTGTGCTTGAATCATTCTGAACTCTGCCCCCCACTCTGATCTGTGGAAAGATTATCTTTCATAAAAACAGTCCCTGGTGCCAAAAGGGTTGGGAACCGCAGGTCTAGAGGAAAGGCCTGTGTTACCTGGAACCTCATCGTCACTGTATCTTCCCTCCAAGTTCTCAGTGTCTTGAGACACTGTTCTCGTTTTTCCCTCCTGTGTATCTCCTTCCCACTTCTCTCCCGGCCACTCTGTATGCGTGGGCTGGAGCAAGTCTTTCCTGCGGGCTGTGTGACTGAGGCCCCGTGTCAGCGATCGTGGCAGTGACTCTAGCATTTACTGAGGAACTGCTCTGTGCCCTGGGTCTGCCCCCTCCTAAGAAGTCCCAGGAGGAGAGGGAGCTGCTGCTTCGGGAACCTTGCCCAGAGAGGACAGCACTTTTCAGATTCATCTGGAACCTGAGTCATTCTTTCATTCGTTTTGTGCACATTTGCTAGTGGCTCCTCTGTGGGAGGTGCCAGGAGCGCAGAGATGAATAGGATCCTGTGTTCAAGGCCTTCTGTTTCCAGCCTCATCTCTCAGGGTCATCCTTGCGCTTTCTCTTTTAATTAGTCGATTCAGCAAGGCTGTACTGAGTGCTTCATGCTAAGCACTGGGTGCAGTCCTGACGATACAGTGATGAATAAGATAGACCTAGCCTTGCCCTCCTGGGGCTCGCATTCCAGAACAAAGGAGAAGGTAATTTCTAATGAATGAAAGATGCTTGCGCTTGTTATTAAAGAAACACCAGGGATCAAAATGATGACTGAAGTGAAGGGGGATGGAGTGTAGGGATGGCCCTAGTTTTGCCAGGGAAAGGCCTCTCGGAGTCTGAAGAATCGAGAAAAACTGGCCTGGGCAGAGAGATTGCTGGAGAGGGGGCATTCCACCCAGGGAGCTCAGTGTATGCACGAAAGAGCTTGATGTGATCCCGGAAGTGAGGAAAGTGGGGGCGATGAGCAGGACAGAGTGTAAGGGAGCAACGGGGAGGATGCTTGGGGTTGAGGGTAAGATTTCAGACAGAGGCAGGGGCATCATGCTGGGGATGATCACCCCACCAAGTACAAAGAGGAACTGATGAATGTAGGCTCAGGAGTGGGGTCTGATTGACATTTTAAGGAGATTACTTTTATAAGAGTGGATCACAGGGGGCGAAGAGCAGAAGCGGAGAGATAGGCATATAAATAAAATTACAGGCAGATTCTTCACCGTCTGAGCCACCAGAGAAGCCCATGTTAGTGTATGCGTGTGTATGTATTATATAATGATAAATAGTGTATTCGTTTCTTCTTGCTGCCATAACAAATTGCCACAAACTTGGTGGCTTAAAACAACACCAGTTTATTCTCCTTTAGTGCTGGAGGTCAGAAGCCTGAAATGGGTCTGACGTCAAGGTGTGGGCAGAGCTCTTTTTTTTCTGGAGGCTCTAGAGAATGATCTATTCCCTTGCCTTTTCCAGTTTCTAGAGGCTTCCTGCATTCCTTGGCTCCTGACCCCTTCCTCCATCTTCAAAGCCAGCAGTGTTGGTCCTAGTCCTTCTCACGCTGCCATCTCTGGTTCTTTCTTCTTTTCCACTTTTGAGGACCCTTTTGATGACAGCAGCCCTCCTGTATAATCTAGAATGAAAGTGTTAGTCGCTTAGTTGTGTCTGACTCTTTGCAACCCCAAGGACTGAAGCCCACCATGCTTCTCTGTCCATAGAATTCTCCAGGCAAGAATACTGGAATGGGTTGCCATTTCTTCCTCCAGGGGATCTTCCTGACCCAGGGATCAAACCCAGGTCTTCTGTATTGCAAGCAGGTTCTTTACAACTGAGCCACCTGGGAAGCCCTAGAATAATCTCCTTATTTTAAGGTCAACTGATTAGTGACCTTATTTCCATCTTCAGCCTTAGTTCCCCATTGCTGGGTGACCTGTGTAGCCTAACACATTCATAGTTCCTGGGGATTTGGATGTGGACATCTTCGCAGGCTGGTAGGGGAAGATGCTATGGGGGCTTGGGGCAAGGCCCCTAACCCAGTAAGGGAGGGGAAGCCAGGGATATCTTCCTGGAGGTAGTGGTACCTGGATGGAAGTCAGTCTCTACTTGTATCTTCACTGCCCTTCCAAGTATTTCACTGTCTCAATGAGATTTATTCATTCCTCCATTCAAGATCTTGTCGATGCCTGGCTTTACGTGGGGAGTCAGAGTTGAGTATTCATTTCACTGCACATCCTTCAGGCTGCAGGCCAGATTGTTCACTTGCAACTCAGGACATTCACTTTTTTCTACCCCACCTCATGAATCAGTTAAACTGACCAACCCATGAACACCCTCGCCCAACCCCCCTACCCGGCATCCATTCCCATGAAGGAGTGGAGACTGAGGGGAGTTGGTCGTCTCTTTACAATTGCCTGGGATTGATCTCCCGGGATGGCAGGAACCCTAACACGTGTGCTATTTGTACAGTTAAAACCTCAGTTCCTGAGCTATGGTTACTGTCCCCAGCCTTAGCCACTCCTGTTCCCAAAGCAGGCCATTGGCCTTAAGAGAAGTCAGGAGAGGGCGTGTAGTTTGATCAGGACAAATCCGTCTGAACCGAAAGGGGAAAAGGCATCCTTGTGGCCTCCTCGTGGCCTGTGGCAGGCAACCCCATCTTCAGAGAGTAAAGGAAACGCACCATGATGGGACGTGTAGCCTCGTCGCTGCGAGGGGCTGATTAAAACCAGATTGCAAACATCTTCCCTGTTATTTAGAAGAAAATGTGCTCTTGTCCCAGCTACTCTCCAGATGGTGTCCGGAGACCTTCAGTGCCAGGGGGCCCCATCAGCTCTGCCGGGCAGTGCCATAGCAAGTGCAGGGAGACCGAGGTCCCTCACTGCCAGCGCTTCCCCTGCTGACCCCCATCCCTTCGAAGTGCCACCAACTAGCTGGTCTTGGAGTATTTTTGGCATTTCCCCTTCCTCTACCGGTCTAAGTCAGGAAATGCAAAAAGTGCACAGTGTTAGAAAAACATAAGATGAGCAAGCAATATCTCTCCATCGGAGGGATACCAGGTGGAAGTCTGGTTAGACTTGGAGTAAAGAAGCGTGACCGTCAGCGTGTCCCCCAGATGTCGCGGGGCTTCCCGAGAACCAGGCCCACACCAGGCATCTGTGGGCAGGACAAGAAGGAGAGTGTCCGGCCTGTTTGTGGTTTCTGTGGACTGGCTCGTCTTTTCATCATCAAGACTCGTCACGCGTTTTTCCAGCAAGGCATCTGCCTTTATAAAACTCTTGCTTATGGGATGATACTGGGAGCCTGTTTCATTGTAGTTTTGTAATGAAATAATTATTCTTTCAAGTGGTAGGGATATCTAAATGAGAGGGAAACCTAAAAGGGAGGGGATATATATTTATAAGTGTGGCTGATTCATTTTCCTATGCAGTAGAATCTTAACATTTTAAAGCAACTACCTGCAATAAAAATTAATTAAAGAAAATAGACCATTTGTCCCTCTTACAGCTACAGTCTTCTTTTAATTGTTAAAAAATTAAAATACAAATAATATTTCTTTTGAAATATAGTTGCTTTAAAATGTGTTAATTTCTGACTCAGATATATATATATATATTTTTTTTTTTTCATATTCTTTTCCATTTTGGTTTATCACAGGATATTAAATATAGTTCCCTGTGCTGTACAGTAGGACTTTATTGTTTATCTATTCTATATCTACCAGTTTTCATTTGCTAATCCCAACTGCCTAGTCCATCAGAAATGCAGAAAGGCACTCCAGTAAAAGACCATCATATAGGCAACTTGCCCTCAAATGGTTCAGAAAATAATTATGTGTATTTTCTGAATACATAAAAATTACATGGGAGGGAAAAAAAAAGGAAAAAAAGCAAGAGGAGTAAAATATTAACCATCAATGAAGGTGGGTAAAGGGCATGTGTGTTCCTTGTACTATTCGTATTGACATTTCCAAATAGGATTTTTGCAAACTGAAGGGGGGAAGTAGAAGAGGGCTCAACATTCCATGGTGATTGTGACCTTGATTCAGGATGGCCCAGAGGAAGCCAGAAGATGCTGGGGTCTGCTACGGACCCCACCTTCCTGGCATCCTCACACTTTTCTGTACCGAACTGAAATCATGGAGGAAAAGCATCCCGCACGGGGAGTGCAGAAATGCAAGATCATCACAGCCGTCCCGTATGGAAATGTGCTTGCTGGTCTGGTTGCCTCCCCCTTCAGACTGAGCATCTGGAGGGGGCACGGGTGGGGACTCGGGCTTACTCCTCTTGTCCCCTCATGCTGGGCACAGGCCAAGGGCAGGTACTGGGCAGGGAAGCAGAATCAAGTGCCTTGGCTTCTGCATTACCACGTTTCTTCAATTTTCTCCTCACTGAGTTTCTATTTCTGATGACTCTCCATTTTACTTCTAGAAATTTCCTCTGGTTCTCTTTCCAATCCATTGGTTTTGAATCCTTGGGTCTTATTCTTCCATGAAAATTCTTCATTCTTATTTCATATCTTTACTTTAAAACGTACTGTTATTCTTTTTCAGACTGCCCTGTTATGTTAATTCTGGAGGAGCCTATTTTCCCATTTCCTGCATCTTCCGATTTGGAGGGCATGGTGGTTCATACCCCACCTTTCCTGAGTAGCAGAAGAGGATTTACAGAGCTGGTTTTGTGCTTCAGACGAAGCTCTGAGGGTCTCCTAGGTCCTGGAAATGCTGCTGTGGTAACTGCTGAGCCGGAGACTTTAACCCCAGTCCGTGCTTTTAACCCCAGTATCTTTGAGCTCTGTGTCCATACTTAGAGCCAGAGTTTGCACAGAAGCCGTTTTCTCCCTATCCAGACCCAGAGGCAGAATGTGCTTTCTTGTCATTTCTCTGCACTGGAGAGAGGAATCGTTTTGGCCCACTTTCAAAGGAGGCTGGGACCTCTGTGGGGTTGTAGCCTTTTGGAGGGTTCTCAGCTGTCCTGTCCTCCTGCAGGCACCAGGCAGAGACCAGCCAGCTTAATACACTGAATCTTCTTTTGCAAACGAGGAAAAGAAAGAACACTTACAAAAATGTAAAAACTGCCATTTCCAGAAAAGAAAACCAGAATCCTTATCAGACCAGTAGCAAAGATGTGATTCAGAGCAGCAAGCACTTTGAATACTTTCTGTGTGTTCACCCTGCAGAGCAGTGGTTTGGGGAGGCAGGAATGAGCTGGGCCTTAAAATGTCTTGTTCATCTTTGTAACTCCCAGTGCAGAGAAGACAACAGGTATTTAAGAAGAGAGGGAAAGAGAAAGGAATTGTATTTATCGAAAAAGACAAGCAACTGATGTGGGAGACAGACTAATGGAGAGGAGCACTGAATTGAGACTCAGAAGTCCAGAGTTCTAGTCTGGAAATTGACTAGATATTGACTGTGATGTGACTGTTACAAGCAGTTACTTACCTTCTTGGAAGCGCCCTTCCTCACCCATGTCAAAAGGTGGTGATAATTCTGTCCTGACCTGACTCCTTGCCCTGTTGCGTGAGGTCACGAATGTGGGAGGGGGAGCCTCAGAGGGTATAGAGGCTTTCTTGTCCTCAAGGTGGAAGGGGCCCCGTGTCCTCCAGCTGCACCTTGTTTTGAAGACTCCCTCCCCGCCCGCCTCCACCTTGTCTCACCACCACCGGGGGCCCTGGGTTTTCCAGGGAAGAGCTGCAGGCATTTCGGGGTTCTCAAAGCTTGTGCAGACTAAGGGGCTATCCCCTGGCATATGGGCAATAGTTGGGCACTGGGGTGGCCAAATGACTCCTGTCTCTTTCCTCTGGGAGGTCCCCCAGATCCCACAAATGAGGGCCGAGCTGCAGCTGGGAGCCCTTGCAGGGTGAGATTTGAACACTGTGTTGCCTTCGTGCTATTTTCTGAGACAGTCCTCTGGATGATGGCACTCAAGATCTCTGTGGAGTCTGTCCATTGGTCAGGTCACCCTCATGCCTGAGTTGATTTCATAGATGTAAGTAGTAGCAATTGTCATGATACAATGGGAAAACCACTGGACTCGGGATCAATAATAACAGCTAATATTTACCCCATGGACTGTAGCCCGCCAGGCTCCTCTGTCCATGGGATTTCCCAGGCAAGAATACTGGAGTTGGTTGCTATTTTCTCCTCCAAGGGATCTTTCCAACCCAGGGATTAAACCCTTGTCTCTTATGTCTCCTGCATTGGCAGGTGGGTTCTTTATCACTCTCGCCATCTGGAAAGCCCTTATCGTACATTAATACACATCAAACATTGCTTTAAGCAGCTTTCCTATGAGTTTGTTTAATGCTTGTAACAACCCTGTGAAACAGGTACTCTTTCTCTCCTCATTTTATGTGGAAGGAAACAGACACACAGAGACTAATTTCTCCGAGGTCATACACCTCACAAGTGGCAAGATTTTAAGCGAGGCTGTCTGTGTTCACGGCCCACACTCGACCATTGCCTCTGAAGACTTGAACTTGAATTCCATGCCCTAATTCCTCATGTGGCCTTGGGAGAGTCTGCCTTTTACTTTTCTCTTAGCTTTTCTGATCGTCAGTGTCTTCTGTAAATTTTGAAAAAGCTTGCAGGTTTTTTAAAAGAGATGTTAAACCAAGCCATATAGTAATATACAGAAAGTAGTGCCAGGCACATAATCAGTTCTAAACAAAAGTGAATGGGTTCCATTTGCAGGCTCAACAGGGGAAGGAAAAATGAGTTCTCATTTGTAGGATCAACCAGAGACGGAATAAAGCAAGGACCAATTGAATTTAGAGAGTCTTCCCTGCACACGCTTTACTGCATACCCCGCTGTGTGCCAGGCACCCGGGAGACAAAGGTGAAAACTCAGGGTCCAGGGGCTAGAGCATCTTATAGCTGATTAGAAGAGAAAGATGTGGAACTGTTTGCAGTTTTGAACTGATGTTCGTCCTCAGCACAGCAAAGCTACACAGGCATGGATGGCTGTGAGTGAGCAGGGAGGGGAGAGTACCCCAGTGGGGCAGAAAGGGGAAACCTTTGGGGAAAACGTGCTTTCCCCAAGAAAGAGTTTATGAATTTATGATCCAGGGTGGGCAGGCTCTTAGTATGTGGAAGGAGTGAGGAAGGAGTCACTTCTGATCACAGTCCTTCTGATAGGAATGTGCTGGGTATTTTTAATTAATCAATCACTTTTTCTTTCTTTCTTTTGGCTGAGCTGGGTCTTCATTGCTGGGTCGGCTTTTCTGTAGTGGCGAGCAGGGGCTGCCCCTCTAGGTGCGGGTCGTGGGCTTCTCTTTGCAGTGGCTCCTCTTGTTGCTGAGCACAGGCTCTGGGTGTGAGGGCGTCAGTAGTTGCCCCACATGGGCTCAGTAGTTGGGCACACGGGCTTAGTTGCTCCACAGCAGGTGGGACCTTCCTGGACCAGGGATCAAACCTGTGACTCCTGCATTGGCAGGTGGATTCTTTACCACTGAGCCATGAGGGAAGCCTCTGTGCTGGTTATTTTTTTATCATTGAGGCCTGTTGTTCAGTCACACAATCGTGTCTGACTCTTTGCGACCCCATGGACTGCAGCACGCCAGGCCTCTTTGTCCCTAAGGAAAGAGAGGCCTAATGAAAATATTTGTTCAAATATTTGTTCAAGGAGACAGGCAAAACTCTCAGGTAAAATACCACAGCATCCGGGGTCTCTATCTGGAAGGCAGGCATCCCTGCTATTTCCTACCCCCGACTGTCAACAGAACTCCGGATCCAGAAAAGCAGGCTGCAGTGTTTATAGACCTTCCCGTCATAGCTCTGAGCCGGTTTCCTCTCCTAGGACAGTTACTTCCTCAGACCTAAAATAGAACCGCTGAAGGGTGGAGGTGCCGGATGTTTGCAGGTTGCACTCGGTTTAATGGTGTACTTCGGGGGCAGGCAGGTAAGAAGTTATAGAAGACACTGTTGGCTGTTTATCCAACGTCTTTGCCCTTTGGCTTTGCTGACAGAACACTGATCTTCAGGAGCCCAACCTTCCAGGGACGTTGAGAGAGCTCAGTCCCAGTCCCAGTGGCGAGCCTCTGGGGCCTTATCCCTCTTGGCAGTGACTGGTTTAGGCATGAGCACATGACACAACTCTGGCTGTAAAATATACAGGGGAATTTTCAGGGGGAGTGGAGAAAGGTTTTTCCCATCTTAAGCCGGAGGCATTTAGAAACAGCCTCTCTTCTGCTATTGTCATTGTTCAGTCGCTGAGTCATGTCCAGCTGTTTGTGATCGCATGGACTGCAGCACGCCAGGCTTCCCTGTCCTTCACTATCTCCCAGAGTTTACACACACTCATGTCCATTGAGTCAGTGATACCATCCAACCATCTCACCCTCTGTCACCTGCTTTTCCTTCTGCCCTCAATATTTCCCAGCATCAAGGTCTTTTCCAATTTTTGAATTAAGTGGCTGAAGTATTGGAGCTTCAGCTCAGCATCAGTCCTCCCAGTGAATATTCAGGGTTGATTTCCTTAGGATTGACTGGTTTGATCTCCTTGCAGTCTAAGGGATTCTCAAGAGTCTTCTCTAGCATCACAGTTCAAAAGCATCAATTCTTCGGTGCTCAGTCTTCTTTATGGTCCAACTCTCAGATCCATACGTGACCACTGGAAAAACCATGGCTTTGACTATGCCATGGGACCTTTGCTATGGGATGTAGTAGGACTGACATGTGATACTTGGCACTATGGCAGCCGTCTTGGGGCCATGAGGGGGCCTTGCTTACGGAGAATATGTTGAGTGTGTCTGAACAGAAAGATGGGAGGAACAAGACGCTGAACACTGTACCTTGAGACTGTTTTTGAGCTGAGTTTTCTGTTAGCCCCTACACACAATCTTAACACAAGGGTCTGGCCATATCATATAACATTTGAGTGATTCTGGGTCCACTATACCCTCCTCTAATATCCCTGTGCTTAGCCCAGCACCCTATTTGAAATCACCACCAACTTGTACATGTTTATACCTTGGCAGTCTTGCTATTTTTTTCACCTACCAAATACACAGCTCTTTAAAGAATGGCTCAAATGTCCCTTCTCTGTGAAGCCTTTCCTGATCCTTCCTGTTGCGATTCATTATTTTAGTCATTGAGCACCCATAAGATTTGTTGCCCTGCCCATTGTCTCTGCCTATCCCCACTCTCCTTCTTTAGCAGGTGCCTACTATGTTCCAGCTGTGGTGTGGCGTACAGTGGCATTGTCCTTCATGACTAGGGGCAGACGTGTGCAATAAATTGTGAGCCAGCGTGGTTTGTGTGATCCCAGGGGAAATAAGGTATCACTGAGTCCTTATGAAGGGGACGCCTGACCCCACCCCTGCACAGAGGGTCAAGAAGACTTGCTCCAGGGTGAAATCCTTGAGCTGAGTCTTAAATAATGAATAAAAATTAGCCAGAAAAAGAGGGACGGGAAGAGAAGGAAGTTCCAGGTGTAGGGAGCCACTTCAGCAAGGGGTGGATGGTGCAAACAGCACGGCTTGTGCTGGGAACCGAGTGACTCAGCCTTGGTGAATCCACTGTGTGCAGAGGGATGCACTGAGCCTGCAGGGGACGTCAGGAGCCGCATCCAGAAGCTGGGACTTTATCTTGGAGGCTGTTGAGGAGCCATTGAAAGCTTACGGCGGGGCAGTGATGTGACCCTTGCTCTTTTGGGAAGCTGACTCTGGGTACCTTGGACCGAATGGACCGGGTGGTAAGGCCTGGGACTGGAGGCAGGCAGGCCATTCAGGATGCTCTTGTAGGAGTCTGGCGGCCCGGAAGATGGAGAGGGAAGGTACTAGGCAGTCGCACTGGCTGGCTTGGGGATGGATCGGGAGAGGGCAGAGGGAGAGCCATTGAGGACGCTGGAGCCTTCTGGCTTGTTTACGAGGCCGAGTCATGTTTGTGTCTCTCAAGACCACAGCCTCCCCGGACTTCTGGTCCTTCTGGTCTCTGCATCCCTAGATGCTCAGTGCTGGGCTTCAGTGGTGCATGGGTGAGAAAGAAGCAAGTCTGTGCCTCTCTTCCTCCTTCTCTTAACCCTCCTACAACTTTAGCTCTTCTGTTTTCGTTTCTGTGGAAGGGGAAGGGGAGTTGTGATGTGGTTTCCTGGTGTCCTGGCTTCCCTAGATCTGAGCCTCAAGAAGAGGGAAGGGATTCTTACTGCCCCTGCCTCATTCCCTTTCCTTATGCCTCCTCCAAGCCAAACGGATTCTGCAGAAGTCTGTCCCCTCACTTCCAGTCCAGCCCTTCCGTGTGTCCCCACAGATTCTGCCTCAGGTCAGGTTTCTGCAGGATCTCCCCTGAGCCATCCAGCCCTTTCCCAACTCTCTGCCCTTCGCTTCATCTGTCCTCCAAGCTGCTGCCAGGGGAGTCTCCTCAAGACTTCACATCGGGGTCACCCCCTGCTTAGCAGGAGATGACCTACTCCTACTAAGTAGGTCCTGGCTCTCTTACCTGAGCGGTCAGATGAGGAAGCAGGCAGCCTGGTCTTTTCAGCTGCTCTGACCTGGGGGGTCAGCCCTCGTTCTCACCTTATCTTATCCTAAGGGATGTTGCTGGTTTGGTTCCAGGCCACCACCATAGCTGGTAAAGAATCTGCCTGCAATGCAGGAGACCTCAGTTGGATTTCTGGGTTGTGAATATCCTCTGGAAAAGGGATAGGCTACTCACTCCAGTATTCTGGCCTAGAGAATTCCATGGACTGTATAGTCCATGGGATTGCAAAGAGCTGGACATGACTGAGTAACTTTCACTCACTACCATTGAGTGAATATTGCTGTAAATCGAGTCATGCAATTTGTTTGGTTTCCCAGTGCGAATAAAAGGTATGTTTACACTATAGTCTATTGAGGGTGCAATGGCATTATGTCTAAAAGAAGTCAATGTAGATACCTTAACTAAAAATACATTATTACTAAAAAGTGCTAACCATCATCTGAGCCTTCAGCAAGTCATAATCTTTTGCCATAGTAACATCAGAGATCACTGATCTCAGTGATACCAGGGTTCTTGGCCTTGTTAATCAATAGAAATTGATAAGAGACCAGACAAGAAATTCAGGCAAGGCTTTATTATTTATTTATTATTCTTTATTTATTTATTCTGTCCTGGAGAATTCCATGAACTATATATAGTCCATGGGGTCGTTAAGAGTCGACTGGGTGACTTTCATTTTCACTGGAGGTAGAACAAGGAATAGTTTCCCCTTCTCACTTGCTCATGGTGGAGTGAGCTGGTTCCTTATATGTGGTGAGGGTAGGGTAAGTGGAATTGTACAATATGTGACCCTTTGTGTCTGGCTTTTTTCCTTTAGCATAATGTGTCTAGATTTTTCTCTTTAGTTCAGTTCGGTTGCTCAGTCATGTCTGACTTTGCGACCCCATGGACTGCAGCATGCCAGGCTTCCCCGTCCATCACCAACTCGCAGTGCTTGTGTAG
The DNA here is from genome assembly GCA_917880005.1 of Nanger dama. Lineage (NCBI taxonomy): Eukaryota > Metazoa > Chordata > Mammalia > Artiodactyla > Bovidae > Nanger > Nanger dama. Next base: position 1,646,422 of record CAKJTW010000074.1, on the reverse strand, counting down.
ACTCATGTCCATCGAGTCAGTGATGCCATCCAACCATCTCATCCTCTGTCATCCCTTTCTCCTCCTGCCTTCAGTCTTTGCCAGCATCAGGATCTTTTCTCATAAATCACTTCGTGTCAGGTGGCCAAAGTATTGGAGCTTCACCTTCAGTATCAGTCCTTCCAATGAATATTCAGGACTGATTTCCTTTTAGGATTGACTGGTTTGATCTCCTTGCAGTCCAAGGGACTCTCAAGAGTCTTCTCCAAGGCCACAATTCAAAAGCATCAATTCTTCAGTGCTCAGCTTTCTTTGTGGTCCAACTGTGACATCCATATGTGACTACTGGAAAAACCATAGCTTTGACTATACAGACCTTTGTCAACAAAGTAATGTTTCTGCTTTTTTCCCTTAGCATAATGATTTTGAAGTTCATCCATGGCAAAGCATGTATCAGTACTTCATTCCTTTTTATGACTGAACAACATTCCAGTGTATGAACAAACCACATTTTGTCTATTCATCGGTTGATAGACATTTGGGTTATTTCAAGTTTACGACTATTGTGAGTAGTGCCTCTGAACATTCACTTGTAAATGTTTGTTTGAAAACCTTTTTTCAACTCTGGGGAATATACCTAGAATGGAATTGATGACTCATCTGTTAACTCAGTATTTAAATTTATTGAGGGCCTGCCAAGCTTTTCCAAAGTGGCTGAATCATTTTATATCCTCCTAGCAATATAAGAGGGTTCCAGTTCTCCACATCCTTGCCAAGATTTGTTATTTATGGTTTTTGGTATGATAGCCGATCTAGTGGGTATGACATGGTGTGCCACTGTGGTTTTGATTTCCATTTTTCTTTCTTTTTTTTTTTTTAAGAAAATGTTTTATTATTTATTTACTTAGCTGCATCGGGTCTTAGTTGTGACACGCAGGATCTTCACTGCTGTGTGTGGGCTTCTCTCTAGTTGTGGCTTGTGGGTACTGTTGCCCCATGACATGGCATGTGGGATCCTAGTTCACCGACCAGGGTTGAACGTGTGTCCCCTGCATTGGAAGGTGGATTCTCACCCATTGGACCACCAGAGAAGTCCTGGACTTGCATTTTGTAATGACTGATGCCTTTGAGCGTCTTTGCTCTGCCTGTGGATCATGTGAAGGGATCTTTAGGAAGGTGTGGGCAGGTGCAGGGAAGCCCCAGGAACTGTGGTGCCCAGGCCGCATGGCCCTGGGGCTCCTGTGTCATGCCCAGTGTGAGGGGCAGGAGGGAACAGATTCTGGGACCTGGAGACAGGGAGGGCGTGAGGAGGGTTTCTGACCAGCGCTCAGACTTGGGTCGAAGGTGGCAGCCAGTTCACAGTGGCCCCCAGAGAAGGAGCAGTGGTGGGTCCAGAGAGGGCAGAAGGAGGAGTCGATTCCTCATTCTTCCTTCCCTCCTGTCTCCTGCTGGGGGCTCCCTGTTGGCCAAAACCATCCTGCAGCAGAGGGCAGGGGCCTTGCATTATTAGTCCCTAAAGGCCAGTCTGGGACTTGGGAAAGGGGATGGTGGAGCGTGAGGGACGTGTAGCACAGAATTAGTGTCTGTCCCAGGAGGCCCCGCTCCGTTTTCCTGTAGGTCTTCAGATCCGTCCTTCATCTTGCATTGACTTCTCCTTGAGGCTGGTAATGAGACAGGCTACCTCCACCTCGAACATCTTTATTATAACATCCAGAAGAAGGAGGAAACACCATTTCCAAAACCTCTCCTAGGAGATGGAGAAAGAGCCTCCGACTCCAGGTCTCTTTGATCTAAGTTGGGTCACATGCCCTTTAGATTAATTACTGGCAAAGTACTGGGAAGGTGTTCTTTTAAGGTTTTGTAGAGTCCACATTCTGTTTTATTTTTGTTTGAAAGGTGTTATTTTTCTTTAATTAATTTTTATTGCAGCAAAGTCACTTTACGGTGACCGGGAAGGTTTTGAACCAGCAGAGCCCGTTCCTGGGAGCTGCAGGAACATGCACCTCCTGGGAGATGGGGATCCTGAATGAAGTCAGGAATGAGGAAGGGTGCTGGGTGGAGCCCCATGGTGCCCTTCCCTGGGGATTCTTTGGGACATCTGATAAGCTGGAGCCCACGATTTTCCCACTCCACCCCATACTGTGCCAGGGGCGAGACCAGAAGCTTGGACCAGGCTTCCGGGAGAGTTTACGCCCTGGCTGCTGAGTCATCTCCAGTCATACCAACCACCTTAGGCTTCAGGGTCTCCCCAGGCCTGGTCACCCCTCCTCTGGTCCACATCCTTAATAGTGATTCCAGGGAGTAAGTCCAGACTCAGTTCAACGAGGAGTCCAGGAAATGGATTTTTTTTTGCAGATTTTAGGACAAAAGACAGAATTCTTAAAATCCACCCACTGGGCTTCCCTGGTGGCTCAGTGGTAAAGAAACCACCTGCCAACACCGGAGACACGGGTTCCATCCCTGGTTCAGGAACATCCCACCTGCCCTGGAGCAACTAAGCTCAGGTACCACAACTGTTGAGCCTGTGCTCTAGAGCCTGGGAGCTGCAACTGTTGAGCCCACCTGTGGCAGCTGCTGAAGCCCATGCGTGTCCTCGAGCCTGCGCTCAGCAATAAGGGAGGGCACTGCAATGAGGAGCCCACACGCTGCAATTAGGGAGTTGCTCCCGCTCATTGCAACTAGCGGAAAAACTTGAGCAGCAGTGAGGACCTATCATAGCCAATAAGTAAATAAAAGTATTAAAGCAAAAAGCCAACCCCCCCCCCCTTTTGTATGGTTCTGTGTATATGAAATCACCAGAATAGGCAAATCTATAGAAACAGAAAGTTACGCTGTTCTTTTGCCAGGAGTGGGTGGAGGTGGAATTGGAGGGGAGTAACTGCTGATGGGTATGAGGTTTTCTTTGGGGGGCAACAGAAATGTTTTAAAATCGATTAGGGTGATGGTCCCACAACTGTGTGAGTTATGTTTCAGACCGTGAAACTGTGTCCTTTAAATCACTATATTGTATGGTATGTGAATTATATCTCATCAAAGCTGTTACAGAAGACAAAAGACACAAAAGCTCAGTTGGCTGCTGTTCTTGTTTTTTTTTTTAAAGCTGAAGTTGATTGCTGTTTTATTCCTTAATAGTAAAAATTATTTGTGGCTTATACCATGTTTTTAAAAAAATTTCATTTATTTATTTTTGGCTGTGCTGGGTCTTTTTGTTGCATGGGCTTTTCTCTAGTTGTGGCTAGCAGGGCCCACTCTCTAGTTTTGGTGTGTGGACTTCTCTTGCTGCGGAGTACGGGCTCTGGAGCACTCAGACTTCAGTAGTTGCAACAAGTGGGCTCGGTAGTTGCGGCTCCCCGGACCGTAGAGTGCAGGCTCAGCAGTTGTGGCGCACGGGCTTGGTTGGCCCACAGTGTGTGGGGTCTTAGTTCCCTGACCAGGGGTCGAACCCGTGTCCCCTGCATTGGCCCCGCCACTGAGCCACCAGGGAAGCCTGCTGTTTTCTTTATCCTCCCTCTTTCCTTCTTTCTCTTTCTCTCTGTCTTCCCTACTTTCCTTCAAATGAGTACCTACGTCCCTTTAGTCTATGTGGGTCCTGTGGACGTGACCCAGCCCGTCACCTGCATGGACCTGTGAGCAACACCCAGCCTGTGGAGTCTTCCAGCCCCTGGCCACAGCGCCGAGTTCAGAGCTGCATACAGTCAGAGTCAACCCTGAGACTTTTATTAGAACCACGGGGAAGGAGATCTTCTGCAGGGATTGCTGAGCTCTAACTGCACATAAACCTGAAGGCCAGTGGCCCCCTGGGGGCAGAGCTGCCTGAAACACTCCCCCATCACCCCCTCTAGGAAGATAGAACCGGCAGATGGAGACCAGCCTTGTCCTGACCACACGTGAGCCCCTGGATCTAGCCATGCCTGAAGTCACAGCCACGCCTGGACTTCTCAGTTTGGTCAGCCCAGCGTCTCCTGCTCCCCGCCCCCTTTTTTTTAAAGCCAGTAGGTGTTGAGTTTTCTGTCTCAGGAAATCAGTCTAGATGTGGCTTCTGCACACATGGGCCCTCCAGGCTTACACGATTCAGAGGCCCCCTTTCCACAACAATCCCGGTGCTGTGAGAGGGAACTGATCCTTCCGCCCATCTCCTATCAGAGCGGGCCAGGAGGACCGCTTCCACAGAGGAAACAGGCTGCTGCTGGAACGTCCTGTGGCCCGGCACACTGAGTCCTTTGAGAGGCCCCGGATGGTATCCGGGTCCGCTCTGTGGCCTGCTGTGCCCACACAGGTCAGTCTGCGTGCATTCTTCGGTTGCAGGCCTGTGCGTGTGTGTGTGTGTGTGTCTGTGTGTGTCTGTGTCTGTGTCTGTGTCTGTGTCTGTGTGTCTGTGTGTCGTGTGTGCAGCTGGGCATGGATGTGTCCTGGAGTATGGCCTTCATTCATGGCCTGTGGTTTTTTTTCTTCTCTCTCTCCTTGTTGGTTATAACTTTTAAACCATTGGAGTCACACTCACTCAAGATTTTTGGTGTGACAAGGGGGAAGGGTGCCCACGTCCACTTAGCTGCCATGTCGCCAGAGTGAGAAACGTGTGATATTCTTTCTGCTCCATCTCCCTGGTTCCTGGGAAACGCAACTGTTTTGAGACCTGGGCCTTATCCTTCTCATTTTGCTTCTGAGGCTTTGAGGAGCCAATGGACTTTCCATTAGAGGGTTTTATCTTCAAAGCAGTTTGAAGGGGCCAAATCCCCAGCTACTTTGGGCTGCAAACACTCCCATCTCAGACTCAGGTCCTCGTGGTTCTTTGTCATTTAAGGGAAACAAGAGTTGGGGAAGGTGAGGAGCCTTGATTCTAAGAGAAGTTGAGTTCATACCAGGCCCCAGAAGATGATGCTTAAGGGTGACCTACATTTATTGTTGTTTAATCCCTAAAGTCATGTCTGACTCTTTTGTGACCCCATGGGCCAGTACCCCCAGCTAGACTCTGCTGTCCATGGGATTTCCCAGGCAAGAATACTGGAGGCAAGAATTGTATCGCTCAGTTGCTAAGTCGTTTCTGACTCTTTGCAACTCCATGGATTGTAGCATGTCAGGCTTCCCTGTCCTTCCCTGTCTCCTGGAGTTTGTTCAGATTCATGTTTACTAAGTCAGTGATGCTATCTAACCATCTCATCCTCTGCCACCCCTTCGCCTTTTGCCTTCAGTCTTTCCCAGCACCAGGGTCTTTTCTAATGAATTGGCTCTTCATATCAGATGGACAAAGTATTGGAGCTTCAGCTTCAGCATCAGTCCTTCCTATGAATATTCAGGATTTCCTTTAGGATTGACTAGTTTGATCTTCTTTCAAGAATACTGGAGTGCCATTTCCTTCTCTAGGGGATCTTCCCCGACCCAGGGATCAAACCCACATCTTCTGCATCGGCAGGCAGATTCTTTACCACTGAGTTGCCAGAGAAGCTGACATATGTTTGAGACAGGGGCAAAGCAGGAGGCTTGCACGACGCCATGACACTTTTAGCTGATGTTGACCAGTTGGAAGCTGTACTCTGGTGGGAAATTAAAGTATGCTTGCAAGTCTTGGTGTGAGAGTATTTGTTTAGGTGGTCATTCACTCATTCAATGAACATTGACTAAGCCAGACACTGTGCTAGCCACAGGGTCTCCTGGTTTCCCCGAAGTCTTCTCTGGAAGAGTAATGGTAGAGGTGGGACTCTTTGCTCACAGCTCTGTTGTGCCTACCTGGGTGATTTTCCCAGGGCCTTCTAGTCTGGTGGGCATCCTGGATTCAGTGACTCCACTGTTGGGGACCTCAGGGGCGCGGGGAGTGGACTCAAGCCTGCTGTGAGTCAGTCGCATCCAAATACAGCATCCTGCTATGTCACTTGCCATACCTCGGGAGACAAATAGCTGTGAAATAGAGAAGACTTACTTCAGGGGCACGGGGAGTGGACTCAAGCCCGCCGTGAGTCAGCTGCATCCAGATGCAGCAGCCTGCAATGTCACTTGCCATACCTCAGAGACAAATAGCTATGACATAGAGAAGACTTACATCCTCAGGAGAAGGAAAGAGTCTTGACTCTGGAGAAACTTCATTTTGAAATGAAGTCTTATAGACATTGGCTGATCCTTCTAGGTTTTACAGGCAGTAAACTTCCTAAGATGGATTTCCAGAAAGAAGTTTGAGGACTGGGGTTTTCTTGGTCATGAGGTTTCCTCAGGGTAGTGCTGGGAGGTAGTTTCTTGTCGGGCTTCCTGTTCGACTGGAGGTGGTGGAGTGGCAGGGAAAGCTGGTGTTGGTCACATGAATATTTCCCTGTAGTTTAAGGGAACCCCTGGTTTCTCATTTTGACAGCTCATACAGAAGTCTTTCTGATGTTTCTCTTGTTTGTTTTACTCTCATTCTGATCATGTGTTCCGCCAACAAGTGTTCACTGAGCACCTATGAAGCATATTGTGTTATCCTGTCATGACAACATTATTGAGTTGAGTCTTAGACACAAATCACCTCTGCCTTCAAGAATGAGATGAAACCAGTCAGCCAGGCCCCTCTTTGCAGTCACCCCTGCTCATCCTTTTCTCTGCCAGACTGTCCTTTTCTCTTGCAGTGCCATCTCCTTCCAAGAAGCCTTCCTTGATTGAATCTGCCCCTCTGTTACCATTCAGCAAATGCTGCCACATGCCTGCTGCATGTCAGCCCCTGGACAATGGCTTTGGGGGCCAAAACCAGAGATTTAGAGGAGAGTTTAAGTCATGGTTCCTGTCCCAGAGGAACTTCTCACATTGAACATAATCATGGGAGCAATGTTAGCCTTGGATGAGGGGGTTTCCAGCATGTACCTGCATTACTGTGTTAGGGCTTCCCTGGTGGCTCAGTGGTAAAGACTCTGTTTGCCAATACAGGAGGCACAAGTTCAATTCCTGATCCGGGAAAATCCCACGTGCCACAGAACGTCTCAGCCCGTGTACCACAACTACTGAGCCTGTGCTGTGGAGCCCGGGGTGCAGCCCCTGCTCGATGAAGCTAGAGAAAAGCCTGTGTAGCAGTGAAGATGCAGCACCACCAAAAGTAAAATAAGTGAATAAAGTTTAGAAAAGCATTGTATTACTGGGGGCTTTCCTTGTGGCTCAGCTGGTAAAGAATCCACCTGCAGTGCAGGAGACCTGGGTTCGATCCCTGGGTCGGGAAGATCCCCTGGAAAAGGGAAAGGCTACCCACTCCAGTATTCTGGCCTGGAGGATACCATGGACTATGTAGTCCATGGGGTGCAAAGAGTCGGCCACGACTGAGCCACTTTAACTTCACTTCACTTCACTGTATTATTGGGACTTCCCTGGGGTCCAGTGGTTAAGACTATGTGCTGCCAGTGCAGCAGGTGTGGGTTTGATCCCTGGTCAGGGAACTAAGATGCCACATGCTGTGCGGCACTGCTGAAAGACTGTTTTAAAGGTATAGTGTTATTATGCTGTATCTGTTATTCATTTGTCTTTCCAGTGGTGAAGAATTCACCTGCCAATGCAAGAGGCGCAGGCTTGATTCCTGGGTCAGGAAGATGCCCTGGAGAAGGAAATGACACTCCACTCCAGTATTCTTGCCTGGGAAATCTCATGGAGAGAGGAGCCTGGCAGGCTCCAGTCCATGGGGTTGGAAAGAGTCGGACACAACTGAGTGACTGAGCACGCACACATATTATTCATTTGCTAAATATGTCACTCATTTACTCTTCAACTGTGTATCCGATCCTAGAAACTGGAACCCTTGTGCACTGTTGGTGGGTTTGTAAGATGGTGCAGTCTCTGTGGAAATCAGTGTGGCAGTTCTTCAAAAATTAAAACTAGAATTACTGGATGACCCGGCAGATCCACTTCTGGGTGTATCAGTTCAGTTCAATTCAGTTGCTCAGTCGTGTCCGACTCTTTGCAACCCCATGAATCGCAGCACGCCAGGCCTCCCTGTCCATCACCAACTCCCAGAGTTCACTCAGACTCAGGTCCATTGAGTCAGTGGTGCCATCCAGCCATCTCATCCTGGGTTGTCCCCTTCTCCTCCTGCCCCTAATCCCTCCCAGCATCAGAGTCTTTCCCAATGAGTCAACTCTTCACATGAAGTGGCCAAAGTACTGGAGTTTCAGCTTTAGCATCATTCCTTCCAAAGAAATCCCAGGGCTGATCTCCTTCAGAATGGACTGGTTGGATCTCCTTGCAGTCCAAGGGACTCTCAAGAGTCTTCTCCAACACCACAGTTCCAAAGCATCAATTCTTCGGCACTCAGCCTTCTTCACAGTCCAACTCTCACATCCATACATGACCACTGGAAAACCATAGCCTTGACTAGACGGACCTTAGTCAGCAAAGTAATGTCTCTGCTTTTGAATATGCTCTCTAGGTTGGTCATAACTTTTCTTCCAAGGAGTAAGTGTCTTTAATTTCATGGCCGTGGTCACCATCTGCAGTGGTTTTGGAGCCCAGAAAAATAAAGTCTGATACTGTTTCCACTGTTTACCCATCTATTTGCCATGAAGTGATGGAACCATATGCCATGATCTTCGTTTTCTGAATATTGAGCTTTAAGCCAACTTTTTCACTCTCCTCTTTCACTTTCATCAAGAGGCTTCTTAATTCCGAAAGAATTGAGGTCTCAAAGAGATGCTTGAACATCCATGTTCACGGAGGCCTTATTCACCCTTATATTCAGCCATCAATAGCTGAATGGATAAACAAAATGTCATATGTACATATAATGGAATATTATCCAACCTTAAAAAGGAAGGAAATTCTGATACATGCTGTAACATGGATGAATCTTGAGGATGTCATGCTAAGTGAAATAAACCAGTCTCAGAAAGACAAATACTGTATGGTTCCACTCATGTGAGGTATCTAAAGTAGTCAGATTCATAGAATGTAGAATGGTGGTTGCCCGGGCTGGAGGGAGGAGGTATGCGGAGTTATTGATAAATGGCATAGTTTCATTTTTATAGATTGAGATAGTTCTGGAGATCTGCTGTTATAGCAATGTGAAATACTTAACACTGCTGAACTATGTACTTGAAGATGGCTAAAGTGGTAAATTCTATGTCATGTGTTTTTTTTTAACCACATAAAAAAAAAAATCCAGTCTTTTTCCCTTTCTTGTATGTGCAGTTGTGTCGAACTCTTTGTGATCCTATGGACTGTAGCCCTCCAGGCCTTCTCTGCCCATGTGATTTCCCAAGCAAGAATACTGGAGTTGGTTGCCATTTCCACTTCTAGGAGATCTTCCTGACTCAAGGATCGAACCCATGTCTTCTGCATTATGCTAGCTGTTTTTATTATTTTTTCAGTTATTATTTAACCTGTCAAAGCTGTTGTCTCCTCTCAAAGATGGGGCTCATAATCGCAGCTGTGCTTCTCACTGTGGGAAATGGGGTGAAGCGTGAGCACAATCGAAGGTGGCAGAGTGCCTGGTGCCCACGCAAGCCTCTTCATGGTGCCCTGTGGGTACTGGGCATTGAGGGCTTCCTTCAGGGGGATGAACACCTTTCCACGCAAAATCCTTTCCATCCCAATTCCCTTTTCCATGGGCAGGACAGAGGCCAGGCCTTGGTCGAGGCCCCCTGACTGTCCCCTGAAGCAGGATGACCAGCTGCAGGAGCCACGTCTACGGCACTGGCCTTGCTGAGAAGCCACCAAGTCGGGACCCTGGGCTGCTGACGTCCTTTCTACTTGTGGGTTGTCACTGGAGGGGAGTTTATCCATCATACATCTGCTGTGTGCTAGTGTTCCTCACATTTTTGTGTGACGGTCACATCTGAGAGTATTAGTTCTCTGGCACTTGTCCAGTTGCGCAGTTGTGTCTGGACTCTTTGTGACCCCGTGTACTGCAGCATGCTGGGCTTCCATGTCCTTCAGCATCTCCCGAAGTTTGCTCAGACTCACGTCCATCAAGTCAGAATTGCCATCCAACCATCTCATCCTCTGTCGTCCCCTTCTCTTCCCGCCTTCAGTCTTTCCCAGGACCAGCTTTTTTATTGAGAGCACATTCTCCGGCAGGAGGTCCCAGTGCTGCTTGCCATAGGATGCACTTGGACGTTCATGGACTTGTGGGCACCCTGGCAGTGTGTAGGGCACCATCAGTGTCTGCTGCCATCTGCATTTTCCAGAAGAAGATAGGCTCGCTGAAGTGAAGCTCATGGCCTGGGGTTGCACAGCAGTTAGTGGGGAGAACCAGTGCTGCAGTGGAAGCTTTCCTGCTCCCTAACTGTCCTCTTTCAAGCGCTTGGGAAATTCCCCCAGCGCAGGGCTGCCTGCTGCTCCTTCTCCTACGCAGCGAGCCCGGGGACAGCCACACAGATGGCTCTGTGCTCAGTGTACTTGCTGATGGTAAACACGCAATTGTTTGCAGGGACCTGCATCGTGCTGTTAAAACAGTTGGTAGCACAACAGACCCTAGGCACCCGCAGACTTCACACGCCGCGCTTGCAGTTCTTCCCAGGGGACCCCAGGAAATGTGTAAATTTTGAGGTGGCACAGACTGAGTTGGACCTGCTTCTGCCTTGTGTGAGGAGCAGGCACTGTGGTGAGTGAGGCCCCCTGCACATAGTTCTGAAGGTTATTTGGTGGTTCTCTCAGCTCCCTGAGCTTGTTTGCCTGGCATTCACGTATGTTAAGATTCACACAATTCTCAGGATGCAACTTTTAAGATGCTGAGAAGTTATTATTCACCTGCAGTGCGTAGGTTCCTATGGCACCCAGCACTTTTTCTCATTGCCCGGGAGGTAGTTGGGTTAAGGTCTGATTCTCTTAACCGCGAGCTCTAAGCAGAGCCTGGCTCTGGTTTGCTCTGTGTTTGTGTATGTGTGTGTGTGTGCACTCAGCTGCTCAGTCATGCCCAACTCTTTTGCGACCCCATGGACTTTATAGCCCACTAGGCCCCTCTGTCCATGGACTTTTCCAGGCAAGAATAGTGGAGTGGGTTGCCATTTCCTCCTTCAGGAGATCGTCCCGACTTAGGGATCGTACCCTCATCTATTTTGTCTCCTGCATTGGTAGGCGGATTCTTTACCACTCTGCCACCTTTGCTGACCATTATTACATCCTTGGCACTTAGCTTAACAAACATTTTTCCAGTAATTGAACAGAGGGATTTTCCAACAGGTGACTCTCATTTACAGGAAGCTCTTGCCAGTGGGACATGGCATGCCGTAGGCACTTGCTCGTTGTTGGTGAGGCAGGTCCTACATTTTGTTCACACCCAGACTGGGTCACTTGTGAGAGTTTATTCTGCCGTCTGTATCCCTGTCCCCTTGCACCCGCTTGACTGCAGCCTCAGAACACCCCACTTGGCCTCCTGACTGTGGCCTAGTGTACAGTCCACCCAGGAAACATGACCTAAGACATGAACACAGTCACCATTAGCTTATAATCCAGCCAGACAGCGTACTGAGTAGATTTCCCTGTGCTATACAGTAGGTTCTTAGTTATCTGTTTATAGTCATGTGTATATGTCAATCCCAGTCTCTCAGTTTATCCCTCCCTACCCTGTTAACCCCTGGTAACCATAAGTTTGTTTTCTATATCTGTGATTCTATTTCTGTTTTGTAGATAAGTTCTTTTTTTTTTAGATTTTCCACCGTAAGTGATGTCATATGATAGTTGCCTTTCTCTGTCTTACTTCTCTCAGTATAAAAATCTCTAGGTCCATCCATGTTGCTGAAAATAGCATTATTTCTTTCTTTTTATGGCTGAGTAATATTCCACTGTATATATGTACCACATCTTCTTTATCCGTTCCTCTGTTGATGGACATTCAGATAGCTTCCATGTCCTGGCTATTGTAAATAGTGCTCCTTTGAACATTGGGGTGCATGTATCTTTTTGAACTATGGTTTTCTCCAGATATATGCCCAGGAGTGGGAGTGCTGGTTCAGACAATAGCTCTATTTTTAGTTTTTTAAGGAACCTCCACAGTGTTCTCCATAGTGACTGTACCAATTTGCATGCCCACCAACAGTGTAGGAGGGTTCCCTTTTCTGGAGAAAGCTGCTTGAAGGAGAAGGCATTTTGACTGGGGATAGACAAGCTAAGCTTCCAGTAGATAAGAGGAAGATTGGTAGAAATACGTACTCATGCTATTTCCTTTCCATCCCTGGTTTTCTAACTATGACTTCTACAAAACAGGAAAGAGTCTCATCAGTAAATAGGAAAAGTGTTTGCTGGATGTTATGGGAACAAAGAAAACTGTCCAGACTGTAGTCAGCTGCAGGTGATTCCAGTTCACAACGTACTCCATAAAAGGATATGAATCTCCACATTGGTGAAGTCACTTCTGTTGAATAAAACTCAACATCTATTTGGAGATTGGCAGTAAAGAAGGGCTGAGGTGCCCAATGATTTATGTTCCTGCTTCTGCCTGGCGTGCAGTAATCGTGGTCTGGAATGACAAACTGTAGGTCACAAAATAGAATTTCAATGGAAAAAAGCAGAAACGTGGGTGGATAAAAATTAAGATGCTTGACGGTAATGAATTCTGGTTCACTCTGGCAGGTACTTGCTCTAACTCTTCCTTTGCTGGTGGCAGGGGAAAGGAGAGGTTATGGAGAAGAGCAAGGGAGTTGATAACACACATTCATTCACTCCTCTGGTGTGTATTTATCGAGCATCTAGTTACGGATGCTGTGTGTTCCCTGCCTGTATCCTTGAGGCCACCCTGGAAGGTCTTGCAGACAGTGCCTGTTCCATGGAACGGCTTCCTGCATCTCTCTCTGAGGCCATTCCCTGGCTGTACTCGGCCAGGGAGGCATGGAGTTTGTGCATAAATATCCCAGCTTCCTTACCCCTGGGAGGCAATTCTGAGGTGTGTTTCCATCTTTCATGGGGTCCCCAGTGGGCTTGGGCTCCAGGTGCTAAAGTAGTAAGCGCCGGACCTCATGCAAAGTTCCCTAACCTGTGAGTTTCAGATTCTTGTAAGATGGTTGTGTGAATTAAACAAAATGATGCCACTACCACCACTGCTAAGTTACTGCTTGGCTTGGTGCTTGAACTTCAGTTATCCCAGTTTTAAAGATGAAGAAACTGAAGTATGAAAGAATAAATAACAGAGGCACAATCTGATTTCTAACCCAGATGCATTTGTTCTAAGGGGCCAACTTTTAGTTATAAACCCAACTGTTAGAGTACAAGGTCTAGCAAGGAAATTGCCATTATTATTATTACTAGCAAGTGCCCAGCATGTATAGTTGGTACTCCATTTATTTGTAGAGTTAAAAAGAATGTCAATAAAAAAGAAAAGAAAAAAAGTGAGCACCAGTCTTTGAATGGAGTCAGAATTCTAGATCAAAAAATATTTGTGATTACATGAAAAATAAAAGGGGGTGGGGGATTCTCCAACAGGTCAGTGATTAGGACTCGGCGCTTTCACTGCCATGGCCCAAGTTCAGTCCCTGGTTATAGAACTAAGATCTTGCAAGCTATTCATTGTGGCAAAAAATAAATAAATAAATGAATGAATATTAGTTCCTTGAGATCATGAATTTTTTTTATTTTTGGCTTTGTCTTCCCTGCCAAAGAGTGGTAGGTCCAAAACAAATATTCCTTGAATGAATGAATATGGATTTTTTAAGGAAGTTGCTGGTTATTTGACTTACAAAAACCAGTCCCAGAAAGGAAACAGCCTTAAAAATCCTGTGAATATTTCTCTCTAGGTGTTGGGATACTGAAATATTTTATTTTCACGCCTTATTATTTTTCATGATGGACTTGGATTACTTTGTAAATGGAAAGGAATAATCTCTGTTTGAAGAAACAATCAGTCTCAAAGCATAAATGGTTTCAGAGCAGCGTGAGTGTGACACTGACCTACACGTAGATGCTAACCTAATTCAAATGAGCTCAGAGTCGAGGAAGCAGGATGTGAACTGACTTTGGTGTCAAAGCAGTTTCACACACAATCTCTCTGGGGGTTCATGCCAGTCTAGTGACGCAGGTCAGGCCAGGATGCATGTGAGTACTAAGGCGCTTCAGTCGTGTCTGACTCTTTGCGACCCTGTGGACTGTAGCCCACCAGGCTCCTCTGTCCAGGGCAATCTGCAGGCAAGAATACTGGAACAGGCTGCTGTGCCCTCCTCCAAGGGGGTCTTCCTGACCCAGGTATCAAACTCATGTCTCTTGTGTTTCCTTCTGCATTGCAGGTGGATTCTTTACTGTTGAACCAGGCTAGGATAGTGACCTCATTTCACAAACAAGGGACCCGACAGCCAGAGAAGCTCACTGACCAGGACAAGGCTCTGTTTTGGGGCCTAGCTGGCTTGGGACCCAAGGCATTTGAGCTTAATTCCAGTGACCTTTCACCCTGTCCCTGCAGCCCTTTGTGAAGACCCATTCAAGAACGTGGGACAAAGACAGAGGTGGATTGGTGGACCATGTGACATGCTCAAGGACTCATGTGACAGTGGCCTCTGAGCATCTTTAAGTTCTTTTAAGGAGAAAAAGTCTGGCTTAGACTTTGTGAGTCAGACAACAACCTGGGTTGAAATCCCAGTTCTGCCCCCACACTGTCCTGGACACACTGTTGCGTATGTCTGAGCCTCTGTGTTTCCATCTGTAAAGCTGGCCTGATGTCTGCCCAGCAAGATTGTTGTCAAGGTCAAATTGGCACCAAGTAGGTGTGTTTTTTCCAAGAGGTGGCTTTGCTGATTGTTATCACACCTGTGCTGTCTGTGTGTCTTTTTTTTCCAGGCATGTTGATACTCATTGGTGTCCATGAGTTAGTGTGTTCCCATGTGTATCAGTCAGGTTTTGCTGAGTAACAAAAACCTCAGAACTGCAGTGACTTGCTTGACAGCCAATGTTTATTTTCACACTCGTGGGTCTATGGGTCGGTTGTGATTTGGCTGATCTAGGTTGGGTTTGGCTAGCTCAGGCTGGACTTCAGATTGAATTCCCTGTAGGGTCAAGACTGAAAGGCAGCAGTTGAAAGGGACTGGTGAAACCACCTCCCCTTGTGGCACATCACAGAGGGCAAGGGATAGACTTGGGAGCAGTACATTGTCGCTTCCGTCCAAATTCTGTTGTAAATGAGTCATCAATGGGCAGTCTAGAATCCAGTGAGAAAGAACAAAAAGAACCACCAACCACCATGGTGGGAAGGACTGCAGAGTCACATGCTGAAGGGCAGGGATGTATACTTGAAATTCAGATTGAGAGTGAAGAATGGGAGAAATGATCCAACCGAGCTACTGCCTTAATTGTTTGCTTGAGTGAAGCAAGGAAAACAAAGGAAAGGTACAATGAGAGGTGGGCTGGGAGAGGCACTGATCATTTATGCCAGTACAGGGTCTTGTTTTCCATGTATATACAGCATGTTAAGTTGTGGTCAGGAGGTGAATGTTATGGAAAGTTCATGCTCTGTGATTCTGGGGGCAGTATACGTGTGTGCTATGCCTGTACCTCACTGCCTTGATTATTCCAGCTTTGTTCAGGTCAGTTGCTCAGTTGTGTCCGACTCTTTTCGACCCCGTGAATCGCAGCACGCCAGGCCTCCCTGTCCATCACCATCTCCTGGAGTTCACCCAGACTCACGTTCATCGAGTCCGTGATGCCATCCAGCCATCTCATCCTCTGTCGTCCCCTTCTCCTCCTGCCCCCAATCCCTCCCAGCATCAGAGTCTTTCCCAATGAGTCAACTCTTCACATGAAGTGGCCAAAGTACTGGAGTTTCAGCTTTAGCATCATTCCTTCCAAAGAAATCCCAGGGCTGATCTCCTTCAGAATGGACTGGTTGGATCTCCTTGCAGTCCAAGGGACTCTCAAGAGTCTTCTCCAACACCACAGTTCCAAAGCATCAATTCTTTGGTGCTCAGCCTTCTTCACAGTTCAACTCTCACATCCATACATGACCACAGGAAAAACCATAGCCTTGACTAGACGGACCTTAGTCTGCAAAGTAATGTCTCTGCTTTTGAATATGCTATCTAGGTTGGTCATAACTTTTCTTCCAAGGAGTAAGTGTCTTTTAATTTCATGGCTGCAGTCACCATCTGCAGTGATTTTTGGAGCCCCGCAAAATAAAGTCTAACACTGTTTCCACTGTTTCCCCATCTATTTCCCATGAAGTGATGGGACCGAATGCCATGATCTTCATTTTCTGAATGTTGAGCTTTAAGCCAAATTTTTTGCTTTCCTCTTTCACTTTCATCAAGAGGCTCTTTAGTTCTTCTTCACTTTCTGCCATAAGGATGGTGTCATCTGCATATCTGAGGTTATTGATATTTCTCCCGGCAATCTTGATTCCAGCTTGTGCTTCATCCAGTCCAGCATTTCTCATGATGTACTCTGCATATAAGTTAAATATACAGGGTGACAGTATACAGCCTTGACGTACTCCTTTTCCTATTTGGAGCCAGTCTGTTGTTCCATGTTCAGTTCGAACTGTTGCTTCCTGACCTGCATACAGATTTCTCAAGAGGCAGGTCAGGTGGTCTGGTATTCCCATCTCTTTCAGAATTTTCCACAGTTTATTGTGATCCACACAGCTTTGTAGTAGATTTTATTTAGTTCCTTATTTTTGGCTGTGCTAGGTCTTTGTTGCTACACATGGACTTCTTCTAGTTTCATAGCGGGGTTCACTCTCTGTTTTGGTGCTTGGGCTTCTCATTGTGCTGGATTCTGTTGTTGCAGAATACAGACTCTTGTGAGCTCAGTAATTGTGGCTCACGGGCTTATTTGCCCTACAGCCTGTGTAATCTTCCTGGACCAGGGATTGAACCCATGTCCTCTGCATTGGCAGGGGGATTCTTAACCACTGGACCACCAAAGGAGTCCTGTAGGACACTTTGGAATTGGGAAATGTGAGTCCTCCAGATGGTTTTAGCTTTCCTGAGTTCATTGCTTTTCCATATCAATTTTAGGATAAGACTGTCAATTCCCCATCTAATTTAAATGTATGACTCAAAGTTCAGGAAGTCAATCACTGTTGGCATGTAAGTTTGAAGAAAGCAGTTTGATCATTTATCCAACAAATATTTATTAATTCTGTGCTGGACACCACTGTGTGGTCTGGCGATACAACCGGAAAATCCAAACATTGTCTTTGTGTACTCACATGACTTACTATCAAAGCAGATGTTAATCAGTTCTCATATGAATAATGTAGAGTTAAAAACTGAGATAAATCCTGTGATCTAATCTAGAGGAGTAGGAAGAGTTTCCCTGAGGAAGTAAGATTTAAAGAAGTACAGGAGTTAGCTAGGCAGAGTCAAGGAGCAAGCCTTACAGGCAGAGGGACCAGCAGGCACAAAGACCTGAAGTAGGAGGACTATGGGAAGTTGCAGGATTTGAAAGAAGGTTGGGTGGTTGCAGCAGTGAGCCAGCTGCCTGGGTGGACAAGGTGAGGTCAGGGAGGAGGTGGGTAGGAGTCCGAGTATGTTAAATGATATATATTAAAAAAAATTTTTTTAGGGAGCCCTTTTTGCTTTCATTTACTAAAAAAAAAAAAAAAAAAATGGCTGTACCACGTGTCATGTGGGATCTTAGTTTCCCAACCAGGGACAGAACCCATGCTCCCTGCAGCGGAAGTGCAGATTCTTAACTGCTGGACCACCAGGGAGTTCCTGTTGGTTGATTTTTATCTGGAAGCGCTGAGAAGCCACTGAAGAATGTTAAGCTGTAGATGAAGAGATGACATGATCAGATTTGTATTTTAAGTTACTTTTAATATTGTGTTAAGTTGCTTCAGTTGTGTCCAACTCTTTGCGAGCCTATGGACTGTAGCCCACCAGGCTCCTCTGCCCGTGAGATTTTCCAGGCAAGAATAATGGAGTAGGTTACCATGCCCTCCTCCAGGGGATCTTCCCCCACCCAGGGATCAAATCTGCATCTCCAGAGTCTCCTGCATTGGCAAGCAGGTTCTTTACCACTAGTGCCACCTGCTATTAGCCAGTTGTATTCAGATCTGGGATTTTTTTGTTGTTATTAAAAAACATATTAAACATTTATGAGACTATTGGATGATATCAAGGAATTATCATCTTTTTAGGTGTGGTAAACGTATTGCTGTTACATTTTTGTAAAAGACATATAGCAACACGTGCTGTAATGTTAATTACTGAAATAAGATGTCTGGAGCTTGCTTCTAAATAGCAGTGTGGCGAGTGGAAGGGTTAGAGTGTTCATGGAGTAGGACTGATTATAAGTCAATGGTGATTGGGGCTGGGCAGTGGGGATCTCTGTTGTTGTGTTTGTATAAAATTCTGCACAGTAAAACATAAAAAGGTAAAGATTGTCCTGGCTTTGGTGTAGGGGATCAGATTTCAGAGGGAGAAATGGTGACGAGGGGAGACCAGTTTGGAGGTAGTTGTAGATGTAGTTGCCCAGGTTGAGAATGATGGAGTCTGGTCCAAGGCTGTGCCAGTGGAGATGGAGAGCGAGAGAGACAGGCTGAGAAATACCTAGGAAGAGACACATGACTTAGGGCTGGGTTGGATACAGGAGTAATAGAGATGATGCTTCAAGTGTGTCCCTGGGTTTCTGGCCCCAGATGAAGTTACCACTCTGAACTAGGGATCACTGGAGAAGAATCAAGCGGGTCCTTTGACTTCTCTTGTTTTCACACCCCCTCCCCCTGTTTCCCCTCCATTCCAAAAATATTGAAGCTGTTCCCTTATGTAACACTTTTAATCTCAGACTTCCTGTGCTCTGTGCACTCAGCAATTAATTAAGCTTTGGTATGCATGAATTAATTAAAATCCTGTCTCCAGTTCAGAGGGGCTGTCCTGAAATATAGAGATTCATGTATATATCTGCCTTCTTCTTGGGGTTGATTGCTTTGGCTGGGGGAGCTTTTCTACCTCCCCGTGGGCATACAGCTGCGGCTGTCTGTCTGTCTGTCTGCTGTACCTGTCAGCACAATTTAATTTCATGTTTCGGAGCCCAGGTCTGGAGATGTTAATGACTTTTAAATTGCTCTCCAACGTACAGCTAGAAATAGAATGCAAGAAGGATTCCAGAGCACTTGCGCACATTTACTGATGGAGATGTCAGCCCCAAAGTAAGGATTGCTGAAATAGTGGTTTCCCAGCTGTCTTCTTCCCGTTCCTGGATGGCCACTGTGGAGTGGGAATATTCCTAACAAGGGTGCTGGCCTCCAGATGAAATCACATGCTGGTCTGAGACAATGTCTTCTGTCTAAGCCCTGCTGTATGACTCTTGTCACCTTTTTTCTTGCCACCCTCCCATCCAGGTAATTTTCTGATGTGACGGCTGAGACATGAGATCTTCAGCCTCCAGGCTCTCCAGTTTTTCATCAAGAGATTCGCTATGGAATCGGTGAGTGGTCCAAAGAGCCCAGCCTGGGAAATGTGGAGGGATGCTTTTGGGAGGTTGAAATGCAGAATTTGACCAGACTCAAGCCCTGGAACCTGCAAGAGACACCGTGAGCATGGATGTTAGTGGCGACCAGATCTTCGGCATTTGTAGAACGGCAGGCTTTTTGATGTGTCTCCTGTGGGCTGTGGGAAAGGTGGTGTGGCACCTGAATGAAGTCAGGAATGATAACAGGACAGCACCGTCAACAGTAATGAGTGCTGGCGTAGCCGAGTGGCTCTGTAAAGGTGCGATTTCATTCAGTCCACCTGATACTCCTACCAGGAAGGGTTCACCGCATTCACTTCACAGATAGACAGCTTGCCCGACTGGATTTTTCTTTTTTGATCGGAGTATAACTGCTTTACAATGTTGTGTTAGTTTCTGTCGTACAACGACGTGAATCATTTCTGTGTATCCCCTCCCTCCCGGCTCTCCCTCCCGGCCCTGCTGGGGCGTCGCGGAGCACCGAGCTGCGCTCTCCGTGCTGTGCAGCAGGCCCCGCTGGCTGTGTGTTTGCATGTGGTCACGCATATCTGCCAGTGCCACTCTCAGTTTGTCCCCCCTCCTCGCCCCGCCTCCGACCTCCCACCCCTCCTTTCCATGTCCACATGTCTCTTCTCTACCCCTGCCTCTCCATTCCTGTCCTGGAAATAAGTCCATATTTCTAGATTCCACATATATGTGTTAATATATGATATTTGTTTCCCTCTTTCTCATTGACTTTACTCTGTATGACAGACTCTAGGTCCATTGACATCTCGGCAGATGTCTCGATTTTGTTCCTTTTATGGCTGAGTAATATTCCATTGTGCATGTATACCATATCTTGCCTGGTTGGATCTGAAACCAATTTTCCTGATTCCAAGTCTCTTGTCTTTTTCCTCCTGCAGTGTTGGCTCTTGTAGAGGTATGATTTGCCCTGTTTTGCAGCTGGGACTACTGGGGCCTAGCATAGAGGCACATGATAGAATCTTAAGGCATCTGACCTCCGTGGGTGGAGGTTTGTGTTGGTAGATGATAAAAAAAAAAAAAAATGGACTGGACAGTCTGTGCAGAACCATGAAGAGTAAGCAGAGAAATGGAAAGAGTCCAGGAATCTTTAAGTTGCCAGGGTGAATCAACATGGGGTCCACCTGCTATGACTGGCATATCCCAGAGTCAGCTTAGTGGTGGAAAGACTATGGGTGCTGGACAGGTGGTTGAATCTTACTCTGCCCCCATCTTGCTGTGATCTCAGGCAAGTCACTAACTTTCTCGTTCTTTTTTCTTATGTATGAAATCTGGGTAATAATATTTATGTTTCAGGTTTTTGTGAGATTAGGAAAAAAGGTCTATAAGAAAGTGTCTCATAATGTAAGGGCATAGAGCTTTGTAATTATTCCAGTTTTTAAGATGAAAGCCATATTTAAGGATAGTTAGACAAGAGCACCCTGAGTGTGGGGGAGAAGTTACAGGCTGGAGGCAGAGAGGCCAACTTAAGAGGCTTTCATGTGACCCAGACATGAAGTAATGGGGGACTGTTGTTATCATCTACTAGGATAAATGAGACTTTGCCTGCTGATTTTCATAGTTTGACTATTACAGAATTATGTTTTATTCCGTTTTGTTTTATAAATCAAGAATCCAGCACAAAAGTCACATTAGTTTTGGAGATATCTGTTTAGGTGATATTATTACCAAACCAAACCTGAGGCTGCTCACCCAACACACAGCAAAGTCAATCTGCTCACACCAGGTTGTGGCAAAGGAAAGTACAGCTTTTATCGCAGAGCAACAAGCAAGGAGAACGGGCTTGAGATCTAAACTCGTGAGGAGAGGGTCACAGGGTGTGTGATCAGTTTGTGCTTGGTTCTCTGATTGGCTGCTGGTGGTGTTTTTGGGAATCTCATCTATCAACCTTTTGCTTCCAGCCCCAGTCTGGGGTACACATGTTAGTGGTCAGCTTGCAGCTAACGTCTTCCACCTGGTGGAGGTTTCAGTATCTGCAAAACAGCTCAAGCATATGGCTCAGGATGTTACCTGTAGCCCTTGAGGAGGAACTAAAGATCCTGACTTTGTCTTATGGCTAAATTATTATTTTTGTCTTACTTCACTGCTTTCTTTGTGCATATTCTCATTTTCCTGATTAAATTTGCTCTTTGAATCTTGGGGAAGGCCTTGGAGGCTAAAGCCTTTATAGAAACAAGTAGTAGGGAACATGGTAGAGTGTGTGTGTGTGTGTGTGTGTGTGTGTGTGTGTGTGTGTGTGTGTGTGTGTGTATGTGTGTGTTGTATGTCCCTGGGAACATCCTGCAGAGTCTTCTTCAGTTTCAGTATTAATTATAATTGTTACAAGAGTGCATTATTTAAGATTAGGTTTTGTTATGAATGATGTAAAATCTAAAAGAACATTGGCTTAAATAGAAAACAGAAGTAGTATATTTATCTCTTACCTAAACGTTTAGTTACAGGGCTGCTACAGCAACCTGTGAAAGACCCACACTTTTCCTCTCTTGTTTTTCTGCCATGTGGGCCTCCATTCCCCCAAGGTCACCTCATGGCTCATTCTGACTGCTTCTGTCCCAGCTATAACATCTACCAACAGGAAGAAGGGAAGAAGAAAGGCAGGCCCCCTCTTCTTTTTTTAAATCACAAATAATGCTTTTTAACTATTTAGCTTCTTACAGTACTTACATAGCAGAAGCTGACAGATCCATGTTGTTGTGTAGTCTCTAAGTCATGTCTTGCGACCCCATGGACTGCAGCCTGCCAGAGTCCTGTCCCTGGGATTTCCCAGGTAAGAATACTGAAGTGGGCATGCAGGCCTCTTCTTTTAAGGATGCTTCTGGGTATCACACCTACTGCTTCTACTGATATTCTGTTGGCCAGAATTTAGTCCTTCAGCTATACTTAACTGAAAGGAAGGCTGGGAAATGTGATCTTTCTTCTGCAAGACTACCTGCTTACCAAAATTGAAGATTATTATGAGACCAAAGAAAGAGAACAGATATTGGAGGACAGATCTTTCTTTGCTACGCAAGTATTTATTTAAAAGAGTTCTATTGAGAGGAGACTCTGTGGCCAGACTGCTGGTATTAAAATCCTGGATTTAGGGCACTCTCTGTGACCTTGAGAAAGCTACTTAACTGCTGTGCTTTTATCTGTACTTATCTTCCGTGCCTTTAAGTTCAGTTTCTTTATCTGTAGAATCCTATTTTATCTGTGTTTATAAGGATTGCTTTGAGCATGAGATGAGTTAAGGTACAGCACTTGGACCAGTATCTAGAACGTCATGTGTTGTATGAGTGTTAGCTGTTCCTATTACTGCTGCTTCTACTCTTTTAATACTGCTTCTGTTACCACCGTTACTCCTTCTGTTGTTACCATTGCTGCTGCTTCTATTCTTGCAACTACTGCTTCTCCTATCACATCTGCTGTCACTGGTCCTGTTACTACTACTATTACTACTGGTGAAACAGTGACTGTTGCTGCCAAGTATTGCACGTACATATATGAAATGTTATACTCATGGCATGGTAAGTATTGCTCACATTCCCAGTGTG
Organism: Nanger dama; assembly: GCA_917880005.1. NCBI lineage: Eukaryota > Metazoa > Chordata > Mammalia > Artiodactyla > Bovidae > Nanger > Nanger dama. The sequence goes on along the minus strand of CAKJTW010000074.1, from coordinate 1,623,578 downwards.
AAGATAAGAGTCAGGGAGGATAATAACATGTCAGATGCATGCATCTTGCAGGATAGTGGTTCACCTTTCAGTGGGTCGGTGAAGAGTGAGTGACCTGTAGGGATCATAAGGCAGCTTCTGAGATTCTGTGAGTGCTCTGGGTGCTGATTACATGGATGTCAAAATTCTTCCACTGGTACTTTTATGACATAATCCATTTTATGCATTTGTGGTATATTTCAACCAGCATCTCATGGAGCAGATAAGTGATAGACCATGAGTGAAACAAAACCCCACTTGATTCTAAACCACTGCTCTTTTTAACAATAATGTGAAGCCCAACACCGTTACTTCTTTTCATTTATTTGTTTGTTTGTTGGCTCTTTCATATAACATATATAGATTCTTATTACTTAGGTGCCAGGAACTGTGCTCAGCGTAAGCAGCAGTATGACTCAGCCCTAGGCTCATGGGGCTTTCTGTCTAGAGGAAAAGGAAAGATGAACATTATACAGGTTGGAGCTTCCCTGGTGGTCCAGTAGCTAAGACTCCATGCTGCCAGTGCAGGGGCCCAGGTTCCATCCCTAGGCCGGGAGCTAGATCCTGTGTGCCACAACTAAGCACTGGCGCAGCCTAAATAAATAAATATTTTTTAGAAATTATTCAAATGGACAGCTACTGGCTTAGGCTCTGTGTGGGATGCCCTGAGGCTACAGGAAGGTCACATAAACTAATCCAACCACACAGTCCTGTGTCTGATAAAATAACAGTGATCTCCGTCTCAACTGACTGCTTTGATAGGGTGGAAAGTCCCCATGTCCGTGCTTAAGCTGACCAAGTCAGGGCTACATCAAAACACATAAAACAGTTCTTTGCCTTTCCTGCTAACTGGCTCTGAGAAGGGGTCAGCCTTTCTTTTCCTTGTTTGTCACTGTGACAGTCGTTGACCTACACCTGGCATCTCATGGAGCAGACAAGTGCTGGAGCTCTGGAGTTCAGTATACAGAGGGAAAATGCCCAGGAGCAGAGATTCTCTATAGGCTTCCCAAGTGACCCAGTGGTAAAAAAAAAAAATTGCCTGCAGCTCAGGAACTGTAGATTCGATCCCTGGGTCGGAAAAATCCCCTGGAGGAGGGCATGGCAACCCACTCCAGTCTTCTTACCTGGAGAATCCCATGGACAGAGGAGCCTGGTAGGCTACAGACCACAGGGTCACACAGGTGATTCATTCAGAGATGCCTGAAGCAACTTAGCATGCACACATGCAGAGTTTCTCTATATCGGGACATGAGTCCTGAGGCCTCTTATATATTATGTATATTCGTACAGAATAAAAAATTCATGAAGTGAAACTTCCCTGGTGATCCAGTGACTCAGACTGTGCACTTCCAATACAGGAGACTGCGCACCTCCAATGGAGGGGGTCTGGGTTCCATCCCTGGTCAGGAAACTACATCCCACTTGGCACAGCTGAGACCCAGTGTACCCAGATACAGAAATAATTAAAAAGAAGACAAATGAAGGAATGAATGAATAAAATCATGCTTCACAACTGAGCAGTTGTCATCCCTGGGAAAGTTCAAGTCCAGAGGAATAAAGAACAAGACGTTCCTTTTTTTCACCCCAAATAGCACCAGGAGGGCAGGAGTAGCAAATGACAGTGTCATTGAATTCTGAGCCGGCAGTGGGAATCACTTGGCCTTATTTTCAGGATTTTTCTCCATGTGTAGAAATGAACTGACCTAAACGTTAGACCCTTCCAAGCCAAGCCCAGGAGGAACCTCTGCATCTCTCCCTCCCTCCCTTTCTCCCGCCTTTGCCTTTGCAGAGGTCAAGGCAGACTCCTGTCCTCCTCAGGCCTCGGGCTGTCAGCCCGAATTGAATTTCCCTGAGCCCAGCTGATGTCCCTTTTTGGCCGCAGGGCAGGGGTCAGGCTGAATCCAGCACAGAGACGGGAAATGTGTCCTCGGGCTGAACGCAGAAGCGCTGACCTCTCAACTCAGAGGTGCATTTCTGACATTGTTGGAAGGGTTGGGAAGCCTTATGATTTCTGGATGTGAAAGAAAAGGAAACGCGTTTCAGAAAAACAATGTTCAAGTTCATGTGAAAGACAAAGCAATGTGTTTTAGAATAACAATAATCAAGTGTTTGGAAAAAAACATATTCAAGGAGGGGGAGGTGAATTATATTCAAAGGACTGTGAAAGCCCTTTCTGTATAATTGAAGCTGTTTAAAATCCAACTGCTTATTTCATGACCTTGGCCATTCCTCAGATGCATGCAGGAAGGAAATTCCTACCTAGACCCAGAGTCGGGAGAGTATGATCCTGGTCTGCTTTCCTTCGCTCCCATCTTTATCTTCATTTTTTTCCCCCTTCGCTCCAAAATTCATTAAGGAGCTGCTGTGTTCCATACTCTCTGCCGAGTCCTGGGGAAATAGATGAATAGGACTCATTGCAGAGCCTTCCTGGGCTTATCATTTATTTATTTAAAGACACTTATTCATTCTTCAAACATTTATTGAGCACCTCATTTGCTTTGATGTGTTCATAGAGATAAAAGACTTAGTTCCTCCTCCTCCTGAGTTTATACTTTATTAATTTTTTCTCTTGCTCACTCAACAAACACTTTCTGAGTACCTACCTTCTACTAGCCGGGACTGTTTCCATGTTTGGGGTTCCAAGATAAACAAAGTATAGCTTTTTTTAAAAAGATTTTTGATGTCAACCATCAAAAAGACTTTAAAAGTCTTTATTGACTTTGTCATGGTATTGCTTGTTTCGTGCTTTTGGTTTTTGGCCATGAGGCACGTGGAGATCTTCACTCCCTGACCAGGGATCGAACCCACACCCTGTGCATTGGAAGGTGACGTCTTTATTTTTAAAAAGTCACTTTATGTGTTTATTTTTATTTGGGGCTGTGCTAGGCCTTTGTTGCTGCGAGAGTTTTTCTCTAGTTGTGGGGGCTACTCTAGTTGCGGTGTGCGGGCCTCTCACTGCAGTGGCTTCTCTTGGTGTGGAGCTCGGGCTCTGGGACACGAGGCTTCAGTAGTTGCAGCCCCCCAGCTCTAGAGCATGGAGTCAGTAGTTGTCGCCCGTGGGCTTAGTTGCTCGGGTCCCATGCACTGGCAGGTGGATTCTTTACCACTGAGCCACCAGGGAAGCCCTGGAAGGTGAAATCTTAACTGCTAGACTGCCAGAGAAGTCCCTAGTTTCTGTCTTGTTGGAGTTAACAGACCAGGCAATATTGTGTGCATTGGACTTCCATGGTGGTCCAGTGGATAAGAATCTGCCTGCCAGTGTAGGGGGACACCGATTTGATCCCTGGTCTGGGAAGATCCCACATGCCACAGGGCAACTAAGCCTGTGAGCCACACCTACTGAGCCTGGTGCCCCAGAGCCTGTGCTCCACAATAAGAAGCGCCACCTCAACGAGAACTGCAGCTAGAACAGTCCTGCTCACCATGAGTAGAGAAAGCCCATGTGCAGCAGGGAAGACCCAGTGCAGCCATAAATAAGTGAATAGATTTTTAAAAATATTGTATTCATCTCCTAGGGCTGCCATAGCAAAAAGTACCACAAACTTGGTGGCTCAAAAATAGTGGAAATGTGTTATCTCACACTTCTGGAGACCAGAAGTCCAAAACCAAGGTGTTGGCAGGGTATTGAAGCCTATGGGGGAGACTTCTTCCTTGCCTCTTTCTCGCTTCTGGGCTTGGCTGGCAGTCTTTGGTGTTCGCTGTCTTGCAGCTGCGTTGCTTCCGTCTCTGCCTGGGTTGTTCCATGTGCCTCTCCCTCTGTGTCTCTCTTCCTCTCTCTTACAAGGACAGCAGTCTTATGGGAATAAGAGCCCGCTGTACTCCAGCATGACTTCATCTTTAATTTATTAATACATCTTAGTTACATCTCCAAAGGTCCTATTTCCAAATAAACCCACTGCCATTGGTTCATTGGTCTGGGACATTAACAAATATCAACCCATAACACACACACACATACACATATATATATAAAACAATGTAGCAGTCACCAACATTTTTGGGACTAGGGACAGGTTTTGTGGGTGACAGTTTTTCCACGTCCTGGGGGCGGGGGTGAGGGATGGTTTGGGGGATGGTTCAAGCACATTACATTTATTGCACACTTTTATGACTGTTATTACATCTGTTCCACCTGAGAGCATTGGGTTGGGGATCCCTGAATTGTGAAGCAGCTACAAGGGTTCCGAGTGGGTCCCGGGTCAAGGTAATTGGCCTCTTTTTCCACTTTCTCTCTGCATCTGAAGGGTCTACGCCTTTAGGGCAGGAACCCTGTGTTGCTCTGAGACACTGAGTGTGGACTTTGGCCTGGGAGGTGAGGCGTCTCCTGTGTGGTTGAGCTGATGGGCCGGGCTCCTTCCCGTCACTCCCGTTAGTTGTAGTTTCTCGGGGTGGCCGTGGAGCACCTGCATCGCCTGCGAAGCCCAGCCTGGTGGTGAGAGCTGTGCACTCCTGTCCTGGCTTTGCTTTGGCTGGTCCTGTGGGTCTGGATTCATTTCTTGGCGTTCCTCTGCCTCAGGCATCTCACTGTGCCTCCCTCCCGGGTCTTGTGAGGACCAGGTGGATCAGATCTGTAAAGCGTTCACAAGCCCCTCGCCCGCAGTATGTGTTTGGTGCGAGCTGGTAGGAGTTAGGCCAGGCATGTAACACGTCTCTGGAGATGGCCTTGATCCAGCTCATTCAGCACAATCGCCTTAATAAAGACTTTTGTTCAGTGTTTAATGCCATTTACCGTCAGAACATTCTTTCCATAATCTTTCCTAAGGAAAGTTTTGTGAAATATAGAAAATACCTTTAGCACAAAAATATCCACTGAGTATAGTTTAAAATGTCTGACTCTTTCATGACCCCATGGACTATAGCCCGCCAGGCTCCTCTGTCCATGGGATTCCCCTGGCAAGAGTACTGGAGTGGGTTGCCATTTCTTTTCCAGGGGATCTTTCTAACCCAGAAATCGAACCCGCATCTCCTGCACTGGCAATTGGGTTCTTTACCACTGAGCCGTCAGGGAAGCCATTAAAATGGTAAACAGTGGCAACCAAGACAAAGACCTGCCTTACAGTGAGAAATTAGTTAACAAATTAGGGCAAAATGATTAAAAAATAATAATAGGGTAAAACAATGAAAAGCAGTGATATAGCCATAAGGAAGAAGATAATGGTCACTTTTAAAGGTTATGAGAATGCTCATGATGTAAATGCCATGTAAATTTTAAAAATTTATTTTTGAGGAAGTGGCTGAATTTCCCTGTGCCTCAGTTTCCTCATCTGTAAAATGGAGATAATAACAGTACCTTCTTTAGATATAAGATTGAGAATTAAATGGGATAATAATACATGGGAAACAAACGATTGGCACCTGGCATATATGAGGTGCTGATTGTTATTATTATTGGTCACGTGATCTAAATTATGTAGAAAATAGCCACAGAAAAATATTTAGAATAAGTAACAAGTGAAGCACCACAGATTTTTCCTTTTGAATGTCTTATGCAAAGGACTTGATTCTGTGAGTCACTCAGCAAACACTGAGCCTCTCTCTCTGAAGCACCGTTAGCCATAGAGCAGGCGGTGTCCGTACAGTAGAATGCATCAGAGTGCCTTCTGAGAGCTTTTGGAAAATCACAAGATGTCTGGAGATGTTGATTTAATTGATGTGTGGTAGGTCCCAGGCATCTGTAGTCTGGAAAAAAAAAATTCCACAAGTGATTTAGATTCTCACGGTAGATGTAAGGCACAGTCACTCCACTTAAGTTTGCAAACCAGATGAGAGGATGGGAAAAGCAGCATAATATAAGGTGAATCCTAAAGGAAATCAACCCTGAGTATTCACTGAAAGGACTGATGCTGAAGCTGATGCTCCAATACTTTGGCCGCCTGATGTGAAGAGCAGACTTACTGGAAAAGACCTTGATGCTGGGAAAGATTGAGGGCAGGAGGAGAGTAGGGTGACAGAGGACAAATGGCTGGATGGCATCACCGACTCAATGAATGTGAGTTTGAGCAAACTCTGTGAGATAGTGAAGGACAGGGGAGGCTGGCGTGCTGCAGTCCATGGGGTTGGAAAGAGTTGGACACGACTTAGTGACTGAACAACAAGTGCTTTAGCTTGGGACTCCTGAGTCTGGGTCCCGTTCAGAACTCTGAAGATCCCCTTGACTCCACCCCCCGGAGGTATAGAATCAGACCCTCAAGGAGGTTCTTTTTTTTTTTTTGACTGCACCACACATCTTGTGGGATACGGGATCTTAGTTCCTCGACCAGGGATTGAACCTATGTCCCCTGCTCTGGAAGCGTGGAGTCTTAACCACTGGACTTCCAGGCAAGTCCCCCTCCAGGAGGCTATGATGATCAGCTAGATGGAGTTTCTGCGGCTCCCTCCTCCTGCCGCAGGATGCCTTCTACCCAGTTTGCAACAGCATAGGTGGAGAACCAGAGTTTTTCCGAAGCCATGAGGCTGATATATTTCCTCTGGTTGGTACCCGTGAATGCTTTTTAAAACATTATTTGTTCATGTATTTAAAAATGTTTTTAATTGTGCTGAAATACACATAAACATAAAACTTACTGTCTTAATGATTATTAAGTATATCATTCAGTGGTATTAAGTATTCTCATTGTTGTGCAACGGTCACCACCATCCATCTCCAGAACTCTTCATCTTGCAAAACAGAAACTGTACCCAGTAAACAACAGCTCCCACCCCCGTCCCCACCCAGACACACCATTTATGTTCTTCCTCCAGCCCCTGGCACCCAGCATTCTACTTTCTGTTTCTGTGACTTTGACTCTGCGTATCTCACTGCAGTAAATCACACAGTGTTTGTCGTTTGTGACTAGCTTCTTTCACTTTGTGTAATGTCCTCAAGCTTCATCCATTTTTGTACCACGTGTCAGAATTTCCTTCCTTTTAAAGGCTGCGTATATTCCATTGTATTTAATATGTGTATATACCCCATTTTGCTTATCTAGTCATCCGTTGCTGGGTGCTTAGGCCGCTTCTGTCTTTTTACTGTTATGAAGAATGCTGCTGCGGACGTGGCTGCACAGATGCCTTGAGACCGTGCTTGGTGTCTTTTGGTTGAAGAAATTCCACCCGAAGGTGGATTTGCTGGGTCCTGTGGTGATTCTATGTGTAATTTTTTTGAGGAACCACCATACCACAGCAACTGTCTATTTTATTTTCCCATCAAGAGTGCACAGGGACTTCTGGTTCTCCACGTCTTTGCCAACACTTATGACTGATTCTCCCCAATCTCTCAATGGTGCTTTCTTACTCCAGACAGCCTCAGAGCGTTCGTGAAGACCATCTGTATGCTGACTGCTTCCAAATTATGCCTCCAGATGAGTCTGTCCTCTGTCTTCCAGACTTGAGTATCGCAGATGCTGAACTCAAGTCTCCATGTGAAGATCTAGCAGGCACCTCGAACCTGGGATGTCCAACGTGGCTTATTCTCCACACACCTCCAGGATGAGAACTTGCTGTGCCCCTGCTTAAAACCCATCTGTGGGGCTTCCCTGGTGGCTCAGTGGTAAGGAATCCACCTGCCAAGGCAGGAGTCACAGGTTTGTTCCTTGATCTGGGAAGATACCAAATAGCACGGAGCAGCTAAGCCTGTGAGCCACAGCCACCGCAGGCCGTGTGCCCCAGAGCCTGCGCTCTGCAGCAAGAGAAGCCCGTGCACCACAGCTAGAGAGCAGCCCCACTCCCTGCAGCTGGAGAGAAGCCCTGGCAGCAACGAAGGCCCAGCACAGCCAAAAATAAATAAATAGAACTGTGGTAAAAAAAAAACACACAAACGCATCTGTGGCCCCAGTGCACCCCTGCCCCTGTTATTTTGAATGAAATCCAGGTTCCTTACCATGGCCTGTAATGGCCAGCATGATCCAGCCCCTGCCTAGCCTGCACGTTTCGTCTGCCTTCACCCCATCCCCTCAGCAGGCTTCAGCTGCCGACCTCTTTCTGTTCTCACACTCAGCAAGTGCTGTCCAGTCTCAGGACTCTGACTCATGCTGTCTGTCTGCCTGCAGGACCCCTTCCCTGCACCCCCAAGCCCCCAGCTTCTGCTCCTCCAGGGGGTGACGACTTCCCATCCTGCAGTCTCAGCCCGGATGCTACCTCCTTGGACAGACCTTTCCTCACCACCCTACTCTTCTAGTTACACCTTGTAACCCAGGACTGTAACACTCTGGAACTATTTGTTCACTTGTGCATGTCTGTGGTCCCCACCGGACCACAAGGGACGATGCTGATGGCTGCTTATCCACAAATGTTACCCCCAGTGCCTGGCATAAAGCCTGGTACATAGTAGATGCTCAGTAAATACATATGATTGTTTAAAAACACATTAAAAAAAATTTTTTTAAGTTTATTAAAAAAATGTTTGGCCGTTGTGGGTTTTCGCTGCTGCGCATCAGTTTTCTCTAGTTGTGGTGAGCAGGGCTCCTCTTCATTGCAGTGTGCAGGCTTCTCATTGCGGCGGCTTCTCTTGCTGCAGAGCACAGGCTCTAGAAGATGGGCTCAGTGGTCGTGGCTCACAGGCTTAGTTGCCCCTCGGCATGTGGAATCTTCCCAAACCAGGAATTGAACCCATGACCCCTTGGATTGGCAAACAGCTTCTCACCTAGTGAACCACCAAGGAAGTCCTGAATATATATGATTGTTGAAATCAAACCACTGGTCCCTGTTGAGCCAATGAGAGACTTCCCTGGTGGTCCAGTGGTTGGGACTCCGTGCTCCCAGTGCAGGGCATAGAGGTTCAATTCCTGCTTGGGGGAACTATTAATAGGATCTCATGTGCCGCATAGTGTTGCCAAAAAAAAAAAAAACCTGGTCGTGAACATAAAATACCAGTTCTAGGCCTGTTATTTGTGGAGTCCTTTCACAGGCGAGGCGGTACTTGAATGTGTTTACAGGTGATTGAAAGTTGGATGGGACCTGGGCTTTTCTGATGGATCTCAGTCTCTGTTTTCATGTTTCTCCTTGCTGGGCCATCCAAAATGTTAGGACTTACAAATGTAATCTTTGGGGAAACAGCAGCCTCAGATACCCAGTCCATATTAAAGTTGATTTGATTTGGGTTTAAAATGGAAACTATGAGCTAATGCATTTTACAGATTTGAGTAGAGAACAATTCTTTCTGTTTAAAGAAAAAAAGAAGTCTGAGATGTAGAACATTTTGTGTGGGTTATCGTAGTGCCAAAAGCTCCTGAAAGGGGTTCTCTGCAAATATTTGGGGTTTGATGTTCATAAACAACTACACAGGTTTTCCTCGGAATCAATAACCACGGCAACAGCAGCATAGCTTCCAAAGTGAAAATGTGCTTGCCAAGCGACTGTTTCTGGCTGAGCCACGAAAGTAAAGGTTTACAGAGCAACGGCAGACAGGTCATTAACAAGACTGGCTGCAGGCTACTTACCCTGCTCTCCCTTGCTGCTGCCTCTTCATCAGCAGAAAGGTAATTGACTGTTAGATTCCTGAGCCACAGACCAGGTTCTCACATTGCAGCTTCCAGGAGCACCTGTCTGACAACTACCAGTCTATCTGAGATCCGAAGCTTGTCTTTCGAGAAATGCTAGCAAAATCCCTGGCTTGGTGTCCGTTGGTTCAACTTGGGTCCCTTGTCCCAATCATTGTGGACAAGGTGTTGAGATATTCGGCCTGTGTCACATGACCACCTGCAGATTTGGAGAGGGGTCATCACCATGGAAACTGAAGGACAGCGCTGGATGCTGGGAGGCCAGAATGCAAGGGCCACCCCACTAACCAGGTCACTGGAGGTGGGGACAGCCAGTAGCTTAAGCTCAAACCGTCTTTCTTAGCAGATGTTCTAAAGTCTTTGTTTTGCTTTGGCTTTTTAACATGAACCTCAGGCACACTCCCAGCAGCCAGCTACATCCCAACTTGCTTCTGGGATGACTCTAGGCCATATTCAACAGCTGTGTATGTGTGTGTGCACATGTGTGCTCAGTCACTCAATAATGTCCAACTCTTTGCAAACCTATGGACTGTAACCCACCAGGCCCCTCTGTCCGTGGGAGTCTCCAGGCCAGAATACTGAAGTGAGTTGCCATTTCCTCCTCCAGCGGATCTTTCTGGCTCAGGGATCGGACTCCAGATCTCTTGTGTCTCATACATTGGCAGGCATGTTCTTTACCACTAGCCTCACTTGAGAAGCCCATAAGGGGCTCAGATTTTAGTCTCAATGCCTTGGCAAGCCATTGTTGCAGTTTGTAGTCCAGCCTGGAGTTGGTGCTTTTCATTTTTGCTTCAAACACTGTGACGTCCAGTATGGTGGCCACTAGTCACATGTGGGCTACTAAGCACTGGAAATGTGGCTGGTCTGAATTGAGATGGCCTGAAGTATGAAATATACCAGTTTTCAAAGACTTTGTAGGGAAAAAAAAAGGATACCAACTACATCATTAATAATTTATATTGTTTACATGTTGCAGTGATAATATTTTGGATATATTAGGCTAAGTAACATTATTAAAATGAATTGACTTTTAAAATTCAGTAATCTAAAATTTAAAACTTTTTTTCTTTGGTTGTGACATTTGACTTTCAGGATCTTATTTCCCTGACCAGGGATTGAACTTGGGCCCCCTGCAGTAGAAGCACAGAGTCCTAACTACTGGACTGACAGCCGAAATCTCCCTAAAATTTAAAACTGCGTGCAATCCTGTGGTGTTCCATTATATCTCTGTTGGCCAGCACTGCTCTAGAAGCGACTTTAGCCTTTGCTTTTACCTGCCTGGGTTATGACTACCTCTGGCCGTGCGTGTGTCCCCACTTGAGGACTGACCTCCTCTGGTTGGTGGTCTTCTCCCTGGGCAGAGTGTGCTGGAGTGGTATTAGTGCACCTGTCCTCTTGGCACATACGGGTTCCACTTGGCACATACGGGTTCCCAGAGTGCTCCAGGACCCGACATTTCTCTGCCGGACCAGGCTGCATGTGGGTCAGGCCAGCAAAGCTGGGAGTTAACTCCACGGAGCAATCAAAGTGTTAGTCACTCAGTCATGTCCGACTCTTTGCGACCCCATGGACGGTGACCCACCAGGCTCCTCTGTCCATGGGATTCTCCAGGCAAGAATACTGGAGTGGGTGGCTATGCCCTTCTCCAGGGGATCTTCCCAAACCAGGGATCGAACCCAGGTCTCCCATGGGAGCAGCCCCCTGTCAAGTAAGGAAAAGAGTTTGGGAATAATTGCCTCAGCCCCTGGCCATGGGTGCACCATCTTAGGTGTGTTCCAGCCTCTCCCCGGCGTGCCTACTGGAGCTGGAGCCCCATTGCCCTTGGCTGGAGGCTGCTCTTCCGTGCACCCCTGTTGGCTTCCTTTCCATTTGTGTCCTGGTTCCCTGGGATCGTTTCCTTAAATCCTTGTTTCAGGCTCTGCTTCTGAGGGAACCCAGCCTGAGATGTAGGGTGCCCAGCACACAGGAGCTCAGTGGAAGGAAGAAGGGGACCATCTGCCTGGCACCCCACTGGGTGCAGCAGCAGGGACGGGGTGCAGGTGGCAGGTGTACGGGCTTCCTGGCCAGTCTTCTCCAGCCCTTGGACTTCGTTTTTTTAATATATTTTTTGGCTGCATCAGGTGCAGCATGTGAAATCTTTAGTTGCAACATGTAAACCGTTAGTTGCGGCACGTGGGATCTAGTTCCCTGACCAGGGATCGCACCCGGGCACCCTGCTCGGAGTCTTAGCCACCGGACCTCCAGGAAGTCCCTCCAGCCCCTGGACTTCTGAGCCAGAGGGCTAAGAGCGAGGACATAGGGCCAGGCATGGGGCGTGCTATCTGGCTGGTCCTGAGCACCTCCAGTGGCCACACCCAGAGGGACAGTTGAGTCAGCAGGTGGGTCAACTGCTGCCCAGATGAGGGTTGACCTTCCGTGGTCAGTCTGGCTGTGGGATCCGGGAGTGGCTCCCAGCCGAAAGGGCAGCGGGGAAGTGTCCAGCACATGCCACGAAGCAGAGAGTCGATGGGTGCGGTGTCTTTTTTCCTAGCACAACTTCTAACTGAAGGCAGCTTTCCAGTTCTCCGTCATCCACTGGCGTGTCCAACAACAATTCAATTCAATTCTGACACTATGTACCTGGAATTAAGCAGAGACCCCACAGGATAGCCCCACTTCAGATGCCAGTCACAAGTCCCAGGGGCTACTTATTTACCTTATTTTTTATTTTTGTCTCTGCTGGGTCTTTACTGCTGTGAGAGCTTTCTTTAGCTGTGGCGAGTGGCTTTTCTCTACCCTTCGCTGCGGGGCACAGGCTTCTCGTTGCCGTGGCTTCTTCGTCCTGGAGCTGTAGGCATGTGGGCTTCGGTAGTCAACGGCACGTGGACCTAGTCCCTCCTCGTGCGTGCTCTTCTCTGACCAGGGATGGAACCCGTGTCCCCCTGCACTGGCCGGCGGATTCTTGAGTGAGCCGCCATACATCCCGAGGTTTCCATGAGCCCTCCTCAAGTTCTGTAATTCCATGAAATGACTCACTGAACTCAGGAAAGTACTTTACTCACTGTTACCAGCTTATTATACAGTCTGTAACTCAGAAAGCGTCGAATGGAAGAGATGCAGAGGGTGAGGTGTGGGGGAGGGGCTTCCTTGCCCTCCCCAGGTTCACCTGGCACACTGACGTGCCCACCTACCTGGAAGCCCCCAGTCTGGAAATTGTTTCATTACACAGGCATGATTGATTTAATAATCATTGGCCGTTGGTGACTGAGCCCTGTCCCCAGCCCCTGTCCCTTCTGTGGAGGTCTTTCTGGCGACTGTCGTGAAGCCGTTTTGCCCCACCTGTGAGTCGTCTCATTAGTATACAAAGGCACTCTTAGGGACTTCCCTACTGGCACAGTGGATGAGAATCCACCTCCCAATGCAGGAACATGGGTTCAATCCCTGGTCCGGGAAGATTCCACGTGCCGAGGAGCAATGAAGCCCGTGCACCCAAAACCCCCTGCTCCACAACAAGAGAAGACACCGCAATGGGAAGCCCACTCACTGCGATGAAGAGTAGCCCTCGCTTGCTGCAACTGGAGAAAGCCCACGTGCAGCAATGAAGACCCAGCACAGCAAAAATAAATAAATGAAGAATTTTAAAAAGGACACTCTTAGCCCTCTGGATATCCCAAGGGCCTTCGGAGCTCTGTGCCAGGAACCCAGGGCAAAGATCAAATGTATCTTTCATCCTGCCACAGCGGAGCCAGTGAGATCCCTGGGAAGACCCGTGACTGGCAAGTCGCCTGGAGTGTGTTGCGTATGTATTGGAAGGAGGAGGGAGGCTCCAGATCTTGCCTTACACAACTGCTGCTGTGCTTCCATTCTTCAACAAGCACACAGATCACCTACTGTGTGCTTCCTGCCATGCCCAGGTCAGGGCCAGTGGTGTAGCCAGATTGAACCTTCTCAGCTTCTAACCCATCGGCCACTGCCAGCTTAGAAACTCTGACTTGCTTTGAGGACAAAAACCGACTCGTTGGCATGCCATCCAGAGTCCTCTCCGGTGACCCCCGCCTAACTGCTCTTACTCTGCCAGCACGTGTCCTTCACGGTCACTGCACTCAGCTGTTCGCACCGCCGCTCATCTGATGTTGTGTCAGGCCTCCACACACTTGTATCTGCTGTTCCATCTACCTGCCATCCTACTGCTAACTGTTTACTTCTCTGCATCACCTCCTCCAGGCAGTCCTTCTAGATTCCCTCCTTACCATAGACTGCCCTGTTGCTTCTTGATGTTTCCCATGTCTACTTATCCTGGAACTTCAGCCGTTTAGTGGTTACATGTTGGGCACTTACTGTGTTGATGGGACTCTACAGTTAACTCTGACAATCGCTGGTGTATTTGCCAGCAGTGATGAAGAGAGAGACAGTGAGCTCTCTCTACTTGTACTTTGTCGTTCAATCCTCACTGCCGCCCTATGAAGTAGGTAGGCGCTAGTATTAACCCCATTTTTCAGAGGTGGATGCTGAGGATGAAACAGGTTTAACAGAGATAGGAAGTGGGGGAACCAGGATGCGCATCAGACCCCAGAGCACGTGCCCTTCCCCAAAGACAGTATTGTCTTCCTGGTGCTGCTGCATTCCACTCTGCCTCCCTGGGTCCATCGGGGTTCCCCGCAGGAAGCAGATGGTGAACCCCAAATAGGATAATTCGAGCAGAGTTTAATATAATGCTCGTTTGAGAAGTGGGGGGCGAGGGGCAGAGAAACCATAAAGGCTGGTGGGACCTCCAGGCTCCCCTGAAGGTCTGAAGAGGGGAGCGAGGGTTGTCTCTGGACCGCGGAGCCGGAGAGGCCGTGTGCCCCTGGCCTCTGCTCCGCTGGCAGCCGGGAGGGCAGCAGCCTGGAGGGTAGGGACACCCGCTTCCCCACGCCTTCTCCTTCTGTTCCAGCGGCTGAACCCAGCTGAAAGCCAGAGGGCCAAGGACCCCGAGGTGTGTTCATAGCATATCAGGCCCCAGGGTCCAGGGCAGGGCAGGGCAGGGTAATGAGTGGGCCTGGAGGGCCTCCCTCACCCCCGGGTTAACCGTAGGCTTCTTGATCCATCAAGAAGGGCTTTCTGGCTCCTCCTTACACCTGGGGCACCTCACGCTGAAGCCAGCAGGCTGCCTTCACTTCACATGTGTGTGTGTGTCTGATGAATGATCTTTAGCAAAAAAAGTTCCTCCTGCCATTGTATAGCACTGGAGATCTGCTCAGTGTTATGTGGCACCCTGGATGGGAGTTTGGGGGAAAATGCATGCACTTATATGTATGGCTGAGTCCCTTTGCTAGTCTCCTGAAACTGTCACAGTGTTGTTAGTCGACTGTATCCCAATACAAAATAAAAAGTTCAAAAGGAAAAAGCATGACTCCTTGCACAGTGCCTGCTTGTTGATCATGTGTGGACTCAAGATTCTGACTGTGAGAGTGTGTTTATGTGTCTGTGTATCTATCTGTGTTATCTCTGAAGTTTGCAGTGAGGAAGAGGATGGTAACAATTCTGAAACATTTGATTTCTTTTTAAATTGAAGTATGGTTGATTTATGATATTGTGTTTCAGGTATACAGCAGTGATTTAGTTACATATATGAATTAGATTCTTTTTCATTATGGATTAATATAAGATATTGAATATAGTTCCCTGTGCTACACAGTAAACCTTTGTTGTTTATTTTGTGGTGTGGTGTCTATCTGTTAATCCCATAGTCCTAATATATCCCTTCCCCACCCGTTTTCCCTTTGGTAATCAAGAGTTTGTTTTCTATGTCTATGATTCTCTTTTATAAATAAGTTCATTTGTATTGTATTTTAGATTCTACATATAAGTGACAGCATATGACATTTGTTTTTCTCTGATTTACTTCACTTAGTACAATAATTTCTAGGTGCATCTATGGTGCTGTAAGTGGTGGTATTTCATTTACTCTTTTTATGGCTGAGTAATACTCCATTGTATACATAGCTCTCCATCTATTTATCTGTCTATCTACCTATCCATCACATCTTCTTTGTCCATTTCTCTGTCAATGGACACTTAGATTACTTCCATGTCTTGGCTATTGTGAATTATGCTGCTATGAGTTGGGGGTGCACATATCTTTTTGAATTAGTTTTCATCTTTTCTAGATATATGTCCAGGAGTGGAATTGCAGGATCATATGGTAGCTCTACTTTTAGTTTTTAAGGAGCCTCCATACTGTTTTCTATAGTAGCTGGACCAATTTACCTTCCAACTAACAGTGTAGGAGGGTTCCTTTTTCTCAACACCTTCTCCAGCATTTATTATGTGTAGTTTTTAATGGTGGCCATTCTGACTGGTGTGAAGTGATACCACGTTGTAGTTTTGACTTGTGTTCTGACTTGATTCTTTTCAGTGCTTCTCAGAAGACTTTTCATGTCTCTTGCCCCTTCTGAACTTGGATATGAAGGTGGGAGACAAGACCTTTTAAAAAATTTAATAAACAAGTAAATAGCACACTGATCCCACACTACAGAGAGGCAGGGGTAGGGGGCAGGTTATCTGCCTTCTCCAAGGGTGTTGGATGAAGTGAAAATTTCTGTCTTCCCCATTTATTTATTTGTTTCTCAGCTTATATCAGCAGGGGTGAAGCTGCCGCCTATGTTAAAAAAAAAAAACAACAACAAAACACTGGCTTTGAAATCACACAGACCTGCTTTTTAGAACCTGGGCCAAGTATTCAACTTCTCTGTGCCTCAGTTTCCTTATCTGTGAAATGGGTATCAGACATCACGAGGTTGTGGAAGAACTAAAGGAGATACAATAGGGCCATAGCTCTGAGGGTGGTAGTTAGGCAGTAATGGGCGTTCCCTTCCTTTTCTCTCCACCTTTTTCTGGCAGGACTCCACTTGCCTGCTCTTCCAATTACACCTTTCAGAATCTTCTCCAGAGAAACCAGAGGAAGAGACCTCATTTCTTTTTTTTTTTCCAATGGCATTGTCTATTCTCTTCCTTCTCTGTTCCCCCTGCTCCCACCCCCAGCTGTAGTCAGAACGTTCTGGGGCCATTCTTTCCAGTTAATCCTCCAGGGCTTCCCTGTGTGTGGTCCTTCGGATAGGGGCCAACAGAATGTTAACCAGGGAAGGTACAGTAGAGCCTGAGGACCACAGAATCCAAGGGATGAGAGCCCTGAGACTAGACTCCAGTCAGTCATCAGAAAGCCTCCCTGACACTGGCCCCCGTCTTTTCCACCTGTGGACCCTAAGTGCCCACCAGAGAAGGCCTGTAGCTGAAACCAGTAATTTGGAGCTTATTTAAATTTGCAGCAACCTCAGATGTTGCTGTCTTTAACTCCATTGTAGGGATGAGGAAGTTTGAATCTTCTGCCCAGTGTCCTACAAGCTTGTATGCAACAGTGTCAGGATTTGATCTCATGTCTTTTGAGTCCTAATCTGTGTTCACATTGGCTGTGATACTTCCCTTGAGGAACTGGCATTTTCTGCAAAGCCTTTGAGCACCAAATACGTTTTGTTTTATGTTATTTTTGCTGGTCTGATTGAAAACCCTCCTAAAAGACCTGCACCTGGCATGCTGCCTAGACTATAGCATCATGTCTCAAACCTCTTGATTGCAAAGGTTCATCATTTTGAATATCACCTCTTATTGAGGTTGGCGTCGGTTGAGCGGAATGGTGTGCCTTCATTAGCAAGCACATGTATTTAGAATTTCTTTCTGTTGGGGGTGAATGCTGTCAAATTTCTACAGTTTTTTTTTTTTTCCTTCTTTGTAGTCCCTTCTCACTATTTCCAGCGTAATTGTTCCCTTCAGTTTACTGAGGGCTTAGGAACCAGCTTACCAAACCTGTAGGAATTGAGTGTAAAGTAAGAGACACAGGGTGAAGTGAGAGCTGTGGAGTGGGGGTAGGGGTATTCCTGTGATTAAAAAGCATGAATTTTGGTTCATGGAATTTGTGGAAATGAATTTTGCTCTCTGGGGAATCTGTGTACTTTATTTCCTGATGCCTATGTTCTAGAAGAGATGGTGTGTGTGTGTTCACATGCATACATGTACAGTCTTATTTTATTTTATTTTGGCTGTACTACTCAGCTTAAAGGATCTTAGTTCCCCTACCAGAGATCAAACCTGAAACCCGGCAGTGGAAGTTCAGAGTCCTAAACCACTGGACCTCCAGGGAATCCCTACATGTACTCACAGAAAAGGAAAAAGTGTAAAAAAAAAAAAAAATCCCATCCAATCTGGAGAAAGGATTGCAATAAATTTTAATCTGAATTCTGTCTCTTCTTACTTGCACACATATACAGACACATAGCCTATGATACAAAATAACAAAATAAAATCAAAACTTTTTACCCTCATCAAGAGTATGTGGGTTACCAGCTCTAGCTGGTAGGGTGTAAAAAAATCAGATATATTAAGCTACAGAAAAAAATAGTGTGGAAAAATCTTTCCTTCCTCCAAATGTTTTATCTGCACTTGCGTCATTGTGGTTTGAATTCTTAAGAACCCTAATGAGAAGGAAGGAGAATCAAAGAAAACCCATTCTTGACCCAAAATACTGTACCAACCTGCTGTTGGGTTATAAATAATACATTGGCTGATACGAAACACATCTGTGTTTTGTAAACAAATAAACAACAAAACTGCTATTCTTTGTCAACTGTGAAAGACCACTACCATTTGTCTTTCTGTCAGGGAAAATAATTTTAGAATTTTTAAATGAATGCTCTGGAAAGACTGGGCAGAACGTTGATTTTAAAGCAAAGAAGTCTTTGATCTTTATCAACTTATTTCCTGTTTAGAATCTGTTCTATCTCTTCTCTCTTAACTAAATTGTGCAAAGGTTGTGTAAATAAATTTGCTTCTTCAGAAATCCAGTCTGTGGAAGCCTATTGGCTCCCCTGTGGCTGTGTTTCTAAAGCAGTTTCTGAGATGAATTTAAGTACTTATAATATGTAATGCCTGTACTTAGTAAATTGAGACTGGTCTCTTCACTGATTCTATAATTCCACAAAATAGGCCTTGGTGCCTGTCTTCAGAATAATTCAATAGAATGTTTATGCCTCTGAATACAGAGTCTAATATACAGGACAAAATGACTCTGGTAGATTGTTTCAAATTTGACCACTTCTAAGCTTAGCTGTTTTTTTATACATTCTTAGTTGGTTAAGTATGTTATAGGTTCAATATATAAGCTCAGATTATATTTCAGCTGCACGTGAAGAAAAATACAAATAATATTAGCAATTAAGGTCCCCTCACCTCTTTCTCCAAGACCAAAGAAGCCTGGAGATAGTCCAAAGACAGATGGTGCCTCCATGATTATCAGTCACCCAACCTGATTCTGTCTCACTGGTTAAACCATCCCTAGCATATTATTTAATGATTCAGAATGGCTGCTGGAGTGTCAGTCATCACATCTGCATTCCAGGCAGCAGTATGGAAGAAGAGGGGTAGGATAGCAGGGGTCCTCCTCTAGCAGAAGTAACTCCTTTCAAAGCGTTTCCTCACAGGCCTACATAGTACTTCAGCTTACATCTTACTGGTTAGACTTAGGCACACAGCCAACCATACCAGCTATAGTGGAGGCTGAAAGATGAGTCTTTTGGCTGAATATATTTCTCTCCTGATTCAAATGGGGCTCTGTTACTGAAGAAAGGATAGAGGTGGACTGGATAGAGGTGACAAACCAGTAGTCCCTGCCACATACAGCAAGGTACTGTCTGTGTAAAGAACGTAGTGGAAAGACCTTGAACTTGGAATTCAGACAGACTTGTGTTTGAACCTCAGTTCCTCTACTTACTGGCTGCAGCACCACTTCTTTGAGCCTCAGTTTCCTACCCATGAAACACGTGGAGAGTAATAGCTACTTTTAGAGTTGTCATAAGGTTTAAACAAAGCCATTGCCTAAATCGCCTTGTACATGTGTGTGTGTGTGTGCATGCTCAGTCGTGTCCAACTCTTTGCGACCCCCATGCACTGTAGGCCGCCAGGCTCCTCTGTCCATGGAATTTTCCAGGCTAGGATTCTAGAGTGGGTTGCCGTTTCCTACTCCAGGGGATCTTCCCGACCCAGGGTTGAACTCTCATCTCTTGTATCTCCTGCGTTGACAAGTGGATTCTTTACCACCTGTGCCACCTGGGAAGCCCTGTACATAGTAGGTACTGAATGGTTATGGTTGTTATTATTATAAATGAGTAAGTTGTGCCTTCTTCCTGCATCAGCATAGTATCTTAAAAATTGCCATAGCATAAAATTTACCCTTTTAAAATGTCCAATTCAGTGGGTTTAGTATATTCACAAAGTTATATAACCCTCACCATGATCTAACTCCAAAACATTTTCATCACTCCTCCAGTCTTATATCCGCTGAGTCACTCCTTCTTCCCTTCCCCTAGACCCTGGCAACCATTAGTAAGCTTTCTATTTCTATGGATTTGCCTTTTCTGAACATTTTGTGTAAATGGAATCATATATTGTGAATATGAATCAATAATTGGGATTCTTTGTGTCTTTCACTTAGCATAATGTATTTTCATGTTTAATCCATGTGGTAGCATGAGTATCAGTACTTTTTCCCCTTTTTGTGGCTGAGTAATATCCCATTGCATGAATGTACCACAATTTGTTTACCCAGTTATCTGTTGGAACTTTAGGTTGGTTCCACTATTTGACTATTATGACTGATGCTGCTGTGACAGATGTAGGTCTTTGCATGAATGTGCATTTTCATTCCTCTTTGATATATACTGAAGAATGGGATTGGCAGGCCATGCAGTGGGGGTGGTGGTCACACTCTGTTTAACCTTTCGAGGAACTGCCAGGTTGTTCCCCAAAGATATTTTACATTCCCACTAACAGTGTATGTCGAACTCGGGTCTCCCACACTGCAAGCCACTGTCTGAGCCACCATTTAATGGCTGACAGTGTACGAGAGTTCCAGTTTCTCCACATCCTCTCCAACTCTTGTTACCGTCCAGCTTTTTTTTTTTTTCTAATAGCCACACCTAGTGGCTGTGAAAGGGTGTCTCACTGTGGTTTTGATTTGCATTTCCCCAATGACTAGTGATACTGAGCATCTTTTTCATGTGCATATTATCCATTTTTATATCTTTTTTGGAGAAATGTTCATTTGAGTCCTTTTCCCATTTAAAAATTAGTTATCTGTCTTTTCATTGTTGCACTTTAAGAGCTTATATATTTGGGGGAACTTCCTGCTGTTTCAGTGGTTAAGAGTCTCTCTTCCAGTGCAGGGGATGCAGGTTCGACCCTGGTAGGGGATCTAAGATGCCACATGGCGTGGGGCAACTAAGCCCATGTGCTGCAAATAAAGAAAGCCTTGCAATGCAATAAAGACTCAGTGTAGCCAGAATTTTTTTTTAGAGTTTATATATTTTGGATGCTAGACTCTTATCAGATATGTGATTTACAAGTATTTTCTCCCATTCTGTTATGTAAGTAAGTAAGTGATAGTCACTCAGTTGTGTCCAGCTCTTTGCGATCCCATGGATGGTAGCCTGCAAGGCTCCTCTGTCCATGGAATTCTCCAGGCAAGAATACTGAAGTGGATAGTCTTTCCTTTCTCCAAGGGATCTTCCCGTCTCAGGGATCGAACCTGAGTCTCCTGCATTGCAGGCAGATTCATGTGTATCACCTAATTTGTTCTTTTTAATAATCTTTTGAAGTGGATATCAGTTTTCCCATTTTACAGATGAGGAAGCTGAGGCTCTGAGGCAGTGAAGAGCTTCCCCAGGGTAACACATCTACTAACTGTGAAGGTGGTGCTGGAAACCAGGAAAAGACTAACCAGAGCTCTTTTTGTTTTATTGGTAGAAACCCATCTCAGACAACTTAGGCTGAAAAAGAAGTATCAATTTAGTTCAGTTCAGTCGCTCAGTCGTGTCCAACTTTTTGTGACCCCATGGACTGCAGCTCACCAGGCCTCTCTGTCCATCACCAACTCCCGGAGTTTACTGAAACTCGTGTCCATTGAATTGGTGATGCCATCCAACCATCTCATCCTCTGTCATCTCCTTCTCCTCCTGCCTTCAGTCTTTCCCAGCATCAGGGTCTTTTCCAGTGAGTCAGTTCTTCGCATCGAGTGGCCAAAGTATTGGAGTTTCAGCTTTAGCATAAGTCCTTCCAATGAATATTCGGGACTGATTTCCTTTAGGATGGACTGGTTGGATCTCCTTGCAGTCCAAGGGACTTTCAAAGAGTCTTCTCCATCACCACAGTTCAAAAGCATCAATTCTTCGGGGCTCAGCTTTCTTTATAGTCCAACTCTCACATCCATACATGACCACTGGAAAAACTGTAGCTGCTCACATAGCTGGAAAGTCCAGGACCGGCAGCAGGCATGGGAGAGATTCTGGGGTCCACTGATTCAAGTGATCTCACCAGGCTCTTCCTCCCTCCCCCCTCCTCCCTCCCTCCATCTCTTGCCATCTTTGGTTAGCATCATTCTTAGGCAAGCTGTCTTATGTGTGGCAAAGATGCATGCATGTTAAGTTGCTTCAGTCGTGTTCGACTCTTTGCTCCCCCTATGAACTGTAGCCCGCCAGGCTCCTCTGTCCATGAGATTCTCCAGGCAAGAATACTGGAGGGGTTGCCATGCCCTCCTCCAGGGGATCTTCCCGACCCAGGGATCGAACCCACGTCTCTTGTCTCCTGCATTGGCAGGTGGATTCTTTACAACTAGCACTACCTGGGAAGCCCTGGCAAAGATAGTCATCAGTAACTAAAGGCTTCCTAAGTCCTTTGAGCTAGACCTGGAGAAAAGGCACATTGTTCTTGACTCTAGCTTCCATATCAGACCTTCATATGCTCCCTGACTGACCTTGCTTGAGTGTAATGCCTATCAGAATACACATTGATGCTGTGCTCAGAACTCTGGGATATTCTGGACGGCCTGGTCCAGCCCTTTGGTTGGGAATATGGCAACACAAGAGTGCCAGTGTCTGGAGAATTGTGTGCATTTATGATATGTAGGGCAGACAAAAATTATAGTCAGTTTTCTTCAAGGTCTGTATAGAACTGCAGAGTTCAAGATGCATAAATTTCTTAGGGTTAAATGAAGGTTAATTCCCAAATCCAAAGAACAGGGAAAAAGTCAGTTTACTCACAAAAGAAAAACAAAAGATAATTGAAAATAATCATCTCCACATCTAATCAACAGTGAATTCTCTGCTGTCCACTTAAACAGAGCAATTTTATAAATTAGTTTGTATAATACCTCTAAGTCTCTAAGACCTGAGCAAAGAGACTAATTTTTCAAAAACAATACACAAAATAAAAGACAGGAAATAGAAGCTAGATGTTTGTGTCAGAAGCTTAGCTAGCAATTGTAGAGTTTTTTTTTTTTAATTTTTTAGAGCCCCTAGTGTGATTTGGAATGTTCACATTTGAGAAAGACTTTAACCAAATAGCATATGCTAGGAAGAAAACTCTGCAGTGGGTGGGCAATTTTCTTTTTCAAATAGAGTGATGCCCTACATTTGACAAAATTACAGGAAAATTCTGTTATAATACAGCTCATTGTTATGTGGGTTCAAATACATTGCAGGTGAAATCATATTTTTGAAAAGCAACAACTGAGTACTGTGATAGATTCATATAATGTAGAGTGCTCATAACAGAGGCCCCCAACGCAGAAGTAATGACCTCCAGACTGTTCTTGGCTTACAAGTAGATCTTGAGGCAGAGCTGGTGTTTGGGGTTGGTTATAACACTGATATAAGAAAAGAATTCATCAAATTGTAGGATGCTATTGCCCTAGGACCTCAGAGAGCATCTGCCCTGGGTTCCTGGGAAATGAGACGAAAGGAGGTGAGCTGATTTGGCTGAGGAAGGGAGGCTGAACTCCTGGCAATGCCATGTTCTCTCTCAGTGCTAACGTTGCAGACAGCTGTCATTTATCAAATGTTTCTTCTTGAATAGTGTTTCAGATGATAGGCAGCTTTGAAAAGCCACTTGTAACAGTGGGTCTGACTGGGCTTTGGGCAAATCAGAGATACATGAAAGTATCTTTTTTTGGACTCCACATGCATAGGTCACATAGCTGAAAGACACGTTTATTTCCTGTTTGAGTTCTCTGAGCATTTTAGCAGTTGTGCTGCAGACCTGTATCTCTGCCTGCGTGTGAGTACAGGGGCTATATCTTATGTGTCCTTTTGGCTCCTCAAGAGTCTAGCATAGGATCTTTTCAAAGACAAATATCTTTTATTGTATACCAATACATCTTGCATAGATTATCTCATATCTCACAACAGCCTTAGAAGAGAGAGAGAGATCACCTTTTAAAGGATGTCCTCCTTTGAAACCACATTAAGTAGCTGACATTATGTAGGCCTACGGTTAACCATCCCTATTAATTGGCAGGGCTGGGATTTGAACCCAGGCAATCTGGATCCAGATTACACATTCTTAACCTCTGGAAGGATTATTAGTGTTGCTCAGTAACTGCAAATGGAATTGAACCAATGGGTTCCAACCTAAATACCTCTGCATCTATTGAGGAATGTCCTCAGGGACTCAGGGACAATGGTCTTATCTCTGAAAATGTCCCACAAGGAATGAGTCAGTCCCAGAGAGTAAAGTGGGTTTGGGAGGAGAAACCTCACTTACCCTGGGATTATCCTGTAGGGCTGCCCTGGGTTGGGCGAAGGGAAGGTTGTTTACTAAAACAACACTGACTCCCAATCTCTTGTGACTTCTAACCTTTTAAAAAGGGTCACTTAAGAAAGGAATTCGTAACTCACTCCAGTATTGTTGCCTGGAGAATCCCATGGACAGAGGAGCCTGGTGGGTTACATATAGTCCATGGTGTCACAAAGAGTCGGACACGACTGAGCGACTAACATACAAGGAAGGGCACAGGAGTGGGAGGGGCGGACTTAGTAGGTTCTTGATTGCTGTCAAGTTTCTAGCTTAGTTTTTGGAGAGCGAGAAAGAGGCAAGACAGTGATGAAAAGGGGGTGGGTATCACTCCAGTCTTCGACTGTACTCACAGCCTCCTTGCTCAAAATTAGGAGTGTTAGTTGAGTAATCTTATGCCAAATTTTATGTAGTTAGAATTTTAGAAGTTTTAAATGGTAGGCAAATGTCTACAGGCCTTCCTTGACACTGCAACGCAAAGACTATCATAATCCATTCTTAAATGGCAGTTTCACATATTTTTTTCTTAAGGCAAGGTCTTTTAATGCCTTCCTTGAAATGTAAGGTGGTGGAGTCGGGCAACCCTTGGGAACCAGGATACCTGGGATCTCAGAATTCCCCACAATTCTGCCAGGGGATACTGAGCAAATTCATTTAACCAGTGAAGAATCTGTTTCCTCATCTGAAAAATGAAAGGGTTGGTAAGCATATTATCCCTGAAATTCTTTCCAACTCTGGTAGCTTTATGATGATGTCAGAAACTCTTTTTTTTTTTTGTATCCACTCTTTTATTTATTTATTTTAATTGGAGGCTAATTACTTTACAATATTGTAGTGGTTTTTGCCATACACTGACATGAATCAGCCATGGGTATACATGTGTTCCCCATCCTGAACCCCCTCTCCCACTTCCCTCCCCATCCCATCCCTCAGGGTCATCCTAGTGCACCGGCCCTGAGTGCTCTGTCTCATGCATCAAACCTGGACTGGCGATCTATATCGCATATGATAATATACATGGAGAAACTCTTTAAGAACCAGGATTCCTCATTCCAGTTGCTGCTCTCCCAATTCCTCTGACACCCCCTCCCCCATCGTAAATATTCATCCATTCATTCCTCCTTCCATCTGTTCAAGAAGCATCTCTTGAGCACCTGGGTCTCTGAGACTGTAACAGCAAATGGAAAACCCTCAGGTCTCAAGGACCTCACGGTCTTGTTGGAGACATAGAAATAAACGGTGCCGTGAAAAAGGGTCATAAAAAAAAGACATGTTGTCAGCCTTGAGATAGCGCAGAAGTGGACACGAGTAAGTGTAAGGCACCAAACTGAACTAAGACAATGCATCAGAAAAAAAAAGAAAAAGAGACCTGAAGGTTTTCTAAGTGTTTCTTTATTCAGGTAACGATTTCTTTTCAGAAACAAACTAAGGTTTAAAATCTCTCGCTCCTGTAGATGGCAAGTTTTTAGGAACCCCATATAACACCACCATTTTTCTTCACTGGATGTTGTTTTACTCATATTAGGAAACATGCAGCTCATAAAAAAGAGCCGGCTTAATCCAAAACACGTTTATCAGGGGCCCACAGGGAACGTGTACGAGGCAGCACCTTCTGTGGGAAGAAAAAGCCTGCAGGGTTTGGATTCAGACCGGCTGTGAATAGCGATGCTCTGTTTATTACCTGTAGTCGTTAAGGAGATTGTGCATGTATCTGAGTTCTCAACAGACAGCATGGCCCCTCACTAGGCCAATGAGGGGGATTTCAGGAGATGGTGCTTATAAAATGCCAAGCCTGGAGCTCTAGTAATCTCATGTCCCTCCCTTAGATCTTTAGGGGACGTTGATAATACCAAGAAGGATACAATGTACCAACCCCTTCCCCCAGGGATGGCCAGTCTGGGAGTTCTGCTGTGCAGGAAACTGATTCAGTTCAGTTCAGTTGCTCAGTCGTGTTGACTCTTTGCAACCCCGTGAATCGCAGCATGCCAGGCCTCCCTGTCCACCACCAACTCCCGGAGTTCACTCAGACACACGTCCATCGAGTCTGTGATGCCATCCAGCCATCTCATCCTCGGTCGTCCCCTTCTCCTCCTGCCCTCAATCCCTCCCAGCATCAGAGTCTTTTCCAATGAGTCAACTCTTCGCATGAGGTGGCCAAAGTACTGGAGTTTCAGCTTTAGCATCATTCCTTCCAAAGAAATTCCAAGGCTGATCTCCTTCAGAATGGACTGGTTGGATCTCCTTGCAGTCCAAGGGACTCTCAAGAGTCTTCTCCAACACCACAGTTCAAAAGCATCAAATTCTTCAGCGCTCAGCCTTCTTCACAGTCCAACTGTCACATCCATACATGACCACAGGAAAAACCATAGCCTTGGCTAGACAGACCTTAGTCGGCAAAGTAATGTCTCTGCTTTTGAATATGCTGTCTAGGTTGGTCATAACTTTTCTTCCAAGGAGTAAGCGTCTTCTAATTTCATGGCTGCAGTCACCATCTGCAGTGATTTTGGAGCCCAAAAAGCAGGAAACTCATCAGGAAGACCAAATTCTGAGCCATGCCCTGCCACTAGCAGAGCTGTTTGTCACTGGGGAAGTTCTCATCTCTCCACGTGAAGGGAGTACTTAGGTCCTTCCCAGTGGTGCCAACAGTCTACATACAAAATAAGAGAGAAGCTGTATTGTGGAATTCCCTAGTGGCTCAGTGGATAAGAATCTGCCTGCCAGTGCAGGGGTCATGGGTTCAACCCCTGGTCTGGGAAGATCCCACGTGGCTCAGAGCAACTAAGCCTGTATGCCACAAGTAGAGAGTAGCCTCTGCAACTAGAGAAAGCCTGTGGGTAGCAACAAAGACCCAGCACAGCCAAAAATAAATAAAATTATATATATATGAATAAAATTATATGTGCTGCTGCTGCTAAGTCACTTCAGTTGTGTCCGGCTCTGTGAGACCCCATAGATGGCAGCCCACCAGGCTCCCCCATTCCTGGGATTCTCCAGGCAAGAGCACTGGACTGGGTTGCCATTTCCTTCTCCAATGCAGGAAAGTGAAAGTGAAGCCGCTCAGTCGTGTCCTACCCTCAGCGACCCCATGGACTGCAGCCTTCCAGGCTGCTCCGTCCATTGGATTTTCCAGGCAAGAGTACTGGAGTGGGGTGCCATTGCCTTCTCCAAAAATTATATGTATATATAGATAAATAAAGGGAGGCTTTACTGTAAATATCACTGTGAAGATTAATTCTAACTGCAATGATGGAGCAATGGGAGTGCTCTCCACTTGGAAATCAAACCTGATTTGGAAGGACTAATGCTAAAACTGCAATACTTTGGCCACCTGATGTGAAGAGCTGACTCACTGGAAAAGACCCTGATGCTGGGAAAGATTGAGGGCAGGAGGGGAAGGGGGCGACAGAGGATGAGATGGCTGGATGGCATCACCAACTCGATGGACATGAGTTTGAGAAAACTCAGGGAGATAGTGAAGGACAGGGAAGCCTGGCATGCTGAAGTCCATGGGGGTCTCAAAGAGCCTGACACAATTCATCGACTGAGCAGCAACTCCACTCCAGCCATTACTTTGCCTTTGAGTTGGGCTTGTAACAAGTTCCCCTGGAGGAAAAAAAGATGACACACAAGCTCTAACAAAAGAGCATCTAAGGGCTGCGGACCCATTGTCAGGAGACTAATCACAAGAGCTGTGATATCAGACCAGTCAGTCTTCTCTACTTGCAAAGGTGACCTGTAAGTTCCAGGTTCCTCCCAGGTATAAAATGGGGATAATACCAGTTCCTGCTGTTGAGGCTGTTGAGTATGAAATGAGGGTATGCCTGCAGCAGCGCAGAATCGTGCAGGGCATATAACAAGCCCAGCATTTACTTGTTGATGTTATTATTATTCCTTTACAGGACAGAACAGAAATACTGTCCTGAGTCCTTTCAGTTGATAAGGAGGAGAACAAACCATGTTCTCCTCCTTGCTCACTGGGAACACTCTAGTGGTTTTTACTTGGAGTATTTACATCAAGTTCATTGGGGACTAGAATAGGCTTTTTGTTTGTTTGTTTCTTACTTGAGAGAATATAAATGTACTTGGGAAGCACTCATACAAAGCGCATGAGTGACGCAGTCTGCTGCTGGGGTCGAATATGGCAACAGGAGCCCAACAGTAAAACACGTGGAATCCAGTGCATCTTTCCCTCTTCCTGTTCCCCCAGCCCTATCCCCCCCCACTGCTTTCCTTTCTTCTAGCACTTTGTTAAGATGATAGAAAACAAATACATAAGGTGAAATAAGGAACAAACAATACTTATTTTGATTGACTGACGAGAAGGACATCTAATGGAGTAGTACTCTGTGAATTATTATTGAGAACTTGATTTTTGCAGGCAGTAGAAAAAGCCCAGGATTTCATCTCCTGGGTACTGGGACATTAACTTGCAGTGAGATCTCATTGTATTTTGGTTTCCATTATTGGGTCTTTTTTTTTTTCCTGGCCACGCCCTATGGCATGTGGGATCTTAGTTCCCCCAACCCGGGATCAAATCCAAGTTTGATGCATTGGAAGCACGGAGTCTTAACCACTGGACCGCCAGGGAAGTCCCTTTGTTTCCATTATTATAATACTCCCACATCAGAACTGTTACGTGGATGAATTCAGACACTGCTTGTATAACCAGGGCAGTGCCTGGCTCAGAACAAAAGCTCAGAAAGTACTATCGCACACCTCACTAGCCTCAGGTTTCTCTCCAGTAAGTTTAGGATAATCATACCTGGGACTTCCCTGGAAGTCCAGCGGTTAAGGCTTAACTCTCCAATGCAGGTTCGATTCCTGGTGGGGGAGCAAAAAGGGGAAAGAGGGGCTATGATCTTACATGCCTCAAGGCCAAAAACCAAAGCATAAAACAAGCAGTATTGTTAACAAATTCAATAAAGACTTTAAAAATTATCCATATTAAAAAATCTTTATTAAAAAAAAAGATAATCATACCTACCTTATGAAATTGTCATGAAGTTTAAAGAACGATATGTATGGCCAAAATGCTACACTTGGCAAGGTGTCAGGTACATTGTAGGTTTCAGTAAATTTTAGGGAGGAAGGAATATCCCGAATTTTTATCTCCAGATCAAGCTTTCAATATTCCCATAATACCTGAGAGGTATCATCTACTTATGATCCCTCAGACCCTGCTAAGCAGCACCTTATATGCCATAGCTTATGAAATCCTCAGAGCACTAAGACATAGTTACTAACATTGCCCCTGATTTGCAGATGTGAAAACTGAGACTCAGAGAAGTGAATTACTTCAATGAGCTCTAATAGCTGTTACATGGTAGAGATGTGAGGCCAAGTCTTTCTCATGAGAATCATGCTATAACTCATGCTCTTATGAAACAAATGGCTATTCTACCCTCTAGAAGTTGCCTTGGTTAGAATATCCTTCTTTACAGGAACTGTGTTCCACGAAAACCAGGCTTTTACGGTGTTAGCTGTCTTCTGATCCCCATTAGTATTCATTCTGTTTGACTCTAGATACTGTTTCTTTATTTCCAAAATCCATTGTTGATGGATCTGACCTCACAAGGGATATTTATAAGAATAAGCAAAGTTTCTAAAGACCATCCCCAAATCTGAGATCCCAGACTTTGGGAATTACTGTGCAGTTTCCCCTTCCCTTTAGTCTTTCCTCTGCCAGGTGACTAATTTAGGGAGAGATCTGAGTCCTGGAATGAAAAGAGACGTATTCATGGTCATACTTGACATAGAAAGGGAGTTCAAAGGGAATTGACATTGGTTGATTATTCGCTATGCATCAACTGCTTTATCCATAGCTTCTCAATTTATTTCACTTAACAACCTGTAACATAGTCATTTTATTACTATACTAATTTCACAGATGAGGCAACAGTGCATTATTATAAGTGACAAAGTGGAGATTCAAACCCAGATCCAAGTAACACAAAGCATATTCTCTTCCCACACTATCCCATGGCCCTGCCCCATGAAGGCACTGGGAACCTTTGATGAATGCTGTAATTCCATCCTGTCAGCCTGGGCCACTTTCTAGGCATGTGAGTCAGAGTGCCGATAGCTCTTCTTGGTTTCTTTTTTTCCCCCTTCTGTTTTTTTGGCTGTGTGTAGCATGTGGGATCTTAGTTCCCCAAACAGGGATCAAACCCATGTTCTCAGCAGTGGAAGCTCTGTGTCTTAATAACTGCACCAGCAGGAAAGTTCCTGGTTTCTTGTGCCCAGAAAGGACCCCACACTTCCGCACTCTCCCACCCCTGGTACATTGTCAGCTGTCTTGCAAATGCACCACCTTGGTTGTTAGGCAGATCGATGAGTGAAGCCTGCCACTGGGAATCTAATTCAGCCAATTCCCTGATGCCTGTGGGGTCACTAGTGCCCTTGCTGACCAGGAGAATAAGCCACCACTATTTTTATCCCCGCTTTTCTAGGGGAAGAAAAGCATTCTGTAAGGACCATTGTTACCTCGTCAGCAGTGCTCAGAGTAACAAACAGGCTTGAGGGAGTGCAAGGGCACAGAACAGTATTGGATGGGGGTGATGCTGACGAAAGAGATGATGTACGCTTTAGACAAAACTGGGTGTGCACGAGTAAGTGTGTGTGTTTTTCCTGGCTCCAGAAAGGATGATGTGTATTTCTGAGCGGGCTTCCTTGGTAGCTCAGTGGTAAAGAATCCGCCTGCCAATGCAGGAGACATGAGTTCAATCCCTGGGTTGGGAAGATCCCCTGGAGAAAGAACTGGCAACCCACTCCAATATTCTTGCCTGGCAAATCCCATGGACAGAGGAGCCTGGTGGGCTACAGTCCATAGGGTTGCAAAAGAGTTGGACACGACTTAGCAACTAAATAACAACAGATATTTCTGAGCAGCTCTGCACAAAGAAATCTAGTTTAAGTTTTGCCTGCATCAGACTCTATCCACAGAAGATAGCCAGGAATGGTTTTCAGGGTGTTTTGAGAAAATGAGAGGTGCAGATGGTTTGCACTGGGGCATGGTTTCAAATTTTAAAAGGATTATGGCTCATGAACCCTAGGAATGGTGGATGGAGGTGTGAACCTTTGAAATTCTAATTTCACACCAGTCTAAGGAGGTATATACTTACCTGGGCACAATATCTCATTGTTCACATATTCCTTTCTTGGCTAAGGGAGACGGGGGAGGAGGAGCAGATATATAACATAATCTTCAAATGAAACTGAAACAGCAGTTTGGTGGCAGCAGTTTGGACTCTGGTGAATTCCATCAAGAAAGCAATCCCCATTATTTACCATCGCAGTTAGCTTAGCTTGTTGTAATAATCTTTATTCCTTGCATCTGTAGAGCTGAGGGCAGACACAGACTCAGCTCCTGCTGGGAAGGATCTCTGTGGTCATTTTGACATACACATCCCTTTATTTTATCCAAGTGAGGGCACTAAGGCCCAAGCTGACAGCATCAGTTATTAGGAGAGAAAGCTCTGGAATCCAGGCCTCCTGGAATTGAGGCAATTATTCACTGACTCCAGGCTTTTTAATAACAGCTCATATTTATCAAGTGTTTGCTCTAAGCCATACATATGGGATAGAAGGCACTACCAGCCCAGCAGGGATGACAGGTATTCGATGACAACTTGGAAGAGAGAGAAAAGTGGAAATAATGCAAAATCAGAGTCTCAATTGATTTCCAGCCTAGAGGATGGCCTTCTTGGAGTGGTTGGAAGGCTAAGTGCTGGGTGTTAGAGTCTCAGCTGCTGCATGGGGATAAACATGGGGTTACTTGAGGCTCTTGGAGCTTAATGAGCACAAGCTAGTAGTGGCCATATTTGCTCCCAAGTCACAGAACCTTCTAGATACAGGATGACCCAGTTAGTATATGGGCAAAGAGGTAGGGTTTTTTCTGGTATCTCATATTCTGTCAGTAACAGCATGTGAACAAGTGACCTCTGGGTACGGGTCTTAAATGCTATCTGGCAGTTTCCCCAAAACCTCAACCTTAGTGTGTCCCAATGCAAACTTTTAATGTAGGAGGAGAAAGTGTGTACCTGTTTGTTTGTTTTTTAGGATGCCCTCAAAGCTGATGTCTCAACACTTTGCCAGAGCAGAGTCTTTATTCCTGTATGCTGCCTTACCAAGGCCTTCCTCTCGTTAGCTGCAATGCTTGCCTTCCTGACATTAATGAGTGCTTCCCCAGAGACACAGTGCAGGTTCAGGACAGCCAGCACAGGCAGACAAAACACCTTGAACTTAAAAACAACAACAACAACAACAACAAAAACACCTTGAACTTGTACAATGGCTCTCCAGTGCACAGAGCACCTTCTCATCTGTTATCATTTACCAGCCTCATGGGGCTGGCGCCCTCTTCTTTCATCTTCATGGGAGGCAACGCAAGGCCAAGATCCCAGAGCTACCAGGATACCTGCAGAGGCAGCCATCCCCATTCTCTTTTCTTCTTTTCATTGTTTATTTGGCTGCATCGGATCTTAGTTACAGCACACAGGACCTTTGATCTTTGTTGCCACTGCAACATCTTCTTAGCTGCGTCCCAGGAACTCTTCTGTTTGCGTCATGTGGATCTAGTTCCCTGACCAGGTATGAAACCCAGGTCCCCTGCACTGGAGCGGGGATGTCTTGGTCCTCTAGGGAAGTCCCTTCATTCTCTCTTCTGCTCTAGATGTCACTTTGTCAAGGAGGTTTTGACTGCTCATTCCTCTAACCATAGCTCCTGCATCACTTGCTTACTCTGTATGTACTTCACTTTATATTACATGTATATTGCTTGTCTGTTTCCCTTACTACTGTTGATGGAAGAGTAGCCGCATTGTCTGTTTACGAATCTCTAGCGGCAGGAGCAGGGCATTAGTAAATAGTTGTCAGCGGTGATCGAGAAGTTCTGATCACTCCTGGGTCCAATGTCCCTCCCTGCCAGTGGGCACTTTATTGTGGTTTGGGGAAGGACCAGACGACAGATAACCTTACAAGATCGCAGAACTCAATCCCAGAGGAGGCCCGAGGGCTAGCCTTCTGCCCAGGTTGGTGAATTTGGGACTTTATGAGCCGGCTCCAGTTGGCTCCAATTATAGGAGCCAATCGTCAGCCGCTTCCTAAGGGCCTAGTTTTTTTTTTTTTTTTTTAAACCAATTTGATCTGCAATCAATGGTGAGAAATTAAATGGATCGGGCTAAGTAGATTGAGCAAAATAGACATCTGCCAGGGCCGAGGAATGAGCAATCTGTTGGTAATTTTTCCGCTGAAATTTGGCATCTACTTAGCATTGTACACCATTTGCACCTCGGGAAATGCCTTTTACATCCCTTCCCCTCCTCAGCCCTTCGGGTTAAAAACAACAAAAACCAGTGTAAATGAAAGATTGGAAAATTGTGGTATATAAAAAAAGAAAACCCTTCCTATATCTTCACTTAGCACTTTAGCGGCTTCAGCAAACGGCACAAAACTAGCCTTCGGGGGCTCGTGAGCGCCCTGCTAAGGGAGTGAGGAGCCGGAGCCAGCGGGCGGGCAAGCTGGAAGCCGGGCCCCGGAGGCCGCCGTCGCGCTCCCCTCTCGACGGGCCCGCGGCCCGCGCAGCCGGAGGCGGCTCTCCGGGCCTCGCTTCCTGCTCCCACACGGGGCTAAAAAGAACGCGCACAACTTTTTATTTTTTTGGTCCCCCTTCTTGCGAAAAGCTCGCGTAACAAGCTCGCCCGAGTAACCGCTCCGGGGGCGGCCCGGGGGACGCGGTCATCCGCCGCCCCAAGAACCGCGCGGCCCAGGCCGCCTGTCCGGGGAACCCAGTCGGAGCGCCGCGCGCGGGGCTGGGGGGTATCGGGCCGGGGACGGCGGGGGCGGTGAGTGGGCGGGGGAGGTCCGGGGCGGGGCTGGGGGCCGGCGTGGGCGGGCCCGGTGGCGTGGGCCGGGCGGGGCGGCGTGGGTGGGGCCGGGCCCCGCGGGGAGGGGGGCGCGGCGGCGCTTGCGCAGAGCACTTCCTTGTTTGTCCCCGTGACTGTCGCGGCAGCGCCGCCCGCCCGCCGGCCGCCCGCCCGCCCGCGGGAGCGTGTGCTCAGTCAGTCGGTGTCCGCGCTGCCGCCTGTCAGAGCGTGTGAGCAGGCAGCGCCAGCCCGCCGCGACTTGCCTGGCCCCGGCGCCCCCTTCCCGGTCCCCAGCGAAGCGCCACGCCAGGCCTCCTCCCCCGTGGCCGGGCATGAGCAGAGGGAGGCGGGTCGCCGAGAGCCCCCAGCCTCGCGCGCCGCTCGGAGTTTGAAGGGCCCCGCGCCGATCGCTGATCGGGGCCGCCGCCGCCTCCTTTCTTGCCCGCCAGAGCTTTCTCCCGCTGCCGCCGGGGTCGCAGCCGCGCCAAGCCGGGCGGCGGGTGGCGGGCTGCGCGCGGGGGTCGTTCATGAGCCGCCGGCCGGCCCGCGGCCCCTGGAGCCTGCGCCGAAACTCACCCCCGCCCTCGCTTGTGTTTCGCCCCCTCCCCGGCAGGATGCCGGACCAGATCTCCGTCTCCGAGTTCATCGCCGAGACCACCGAGGACTACAACTCGCCCACCACGTCCAGCTTCACTACGCGGCTGCACAACTGCAGGAACACCGTCACGCTGCTGGAGGAGGTAGGTTGGGGCCGGTGCTCTCCGTGCGCAGCCCTTCGGGGACCCCGGCCCGCCCGCCGGGACGCCTCGCTGCCCTCGCTCGCGGCCGCTGCCTCGCCGTTGGATTGCGTCGATTTCCGAGCCGGGGAGGAAGGGGATGTATGGGGCCTGGGGGAGCCACACCCCCTGCGGGACCCCCTTCCAGCCCACCCGCGGCCAGGTGATGGGCGGGGGACATCGGATGTGCAGCCCCCAGCTCTGAACCCAACCCCCCCCGAGGCTGGAGGTGGGGAGAGGATTGAACAGGCTGTGGACAGCCCTAAGAAGAGGGAAGTCCTCTCCCTGGCTTGAGCCCGTCTGAGCGCTTTCCACATCACCCTGACCCTCTCGTAACCCGCCAAGCAGATGGTATCAGGCCTCTGAGGGCAGAGGGAGGCAAAGCAACGTGCCCAAGGTCACCAGCAAGGGACTGGGAGATGGTCAGTTAGTTAATGCTCCTCTCCACGGCCCGGCTTGGCTAGGCAGGCTGAGCTGCATCGGCTAGGACTGGTGGAAAAACCCCAGAGGAATGAGAGGGAGCTCTGGCCGGGACTACCTCCACCCCGGGATTCCGCCTCCTCTCTTGTCCTAAAGCCCTGGGTGGAAAGAGCTATCTCTGCAGACTGGTCCCCACCCGGCTCCCCTGGGCGGCTGGTTTGGTAGAGTCAGGCTGCTGCGCCAGCAGGACCTGCCCCGCAGGGCACTCATAAGCTGTGAATGGAGCCCAGAGGCCGATGCTGCCCCAAGGACCTGGCCAGACAGGAAGAAGGGAGGCCTGAGATGCAGAACGAATCGCTCCTCTTATCTAGGTCTCCAGGGAAAGCTTGTGGGTGCCTCCGACAGCCTCAAGAACTTAGCAATTTCCTTTAAAATTTTAGGTGCATTAGTGATAGGGCCGAGTGGGTACGTAAGGAGGAATCTGCAAGCCTGGGAGCTGGGAAGCCTCTGAACCTCCTCAAAAACGGGATATTTGCCCTGGAACTCTGCCCCATATGTAAGTGCCATAAAGTGCCACTCCCTTCTCAACCCAAAAAAGATAGCACTGGAGGAAGTTAAGAAGGCAGATCGTTTTCCCTGGGTGGATTCTACTGTGGTTGGCTTATTTGAGGTTTAGGGGAGCTCTTTCTGATCTAAGCTCCCCAAGGCTGCTCCTCTGTAATACTAAGAAGCTTGGGCTTCTGTGAGCACAGGCTGTGATGCTTGTTCCTGGGCCAGGTTACACGCAGAACTATGCGTGTATTCAGAAGCACTGGGGTCCTACATTTTAGGCGGGGAGAGGTTTCTGCTAGTGCTGGGTCCTGTTTTGCGAATCTGATGCTGCAAATGAGTCTGAATGTTTTATGCCAGTTGAAGTTGCTTCTGGATTCTCTCTGAAGTTAAAATGTTGGGTTATTGAACTGAATTTTGAAATTCAGTTGGAGAAGCACCATCTAACTAGGTTTGTTTGAAAGCCAGAGGTAAATGACTCTTTTTTCTTTGTTGTGGTTTTGTTTCTGTCAACTATCTTGTCTGTTGAACCAGCCTGATGCTTGGTGTCTGGGATTAAGTGGACTTGCCAGGCATTCAACCCTATGACCAGTCTGTCCTTCACTTAATTGTGATGAATCGAAACATGCTGATATGGCAGCACTTTGCACCCTTTTTCTGTACTTACTGTATATGCTTCTAAAGGACGTGACATTGGTTAGACTGAGGGGCTATTTTCCTTCTAGATAAGTCCTTCAGGGCCTGCTGATGGAGCTGTCAATTATTTTAACATTTCCTTTCTGCACATTCAGATAATGTTACTGTATTCTGTTTGTGTGGGGTGTGATAAGGATAAGTATATAGTTGGTGATGCTGTTTGTAGGGGTATGTGCCCATACTATGTGGCCACACTGGAGGATAAGGGTCAGTGTTCTTAAATTATATGCAGCTGCTCTGAATCTGTTTGAGGTTACTACATTTAAAAGCAAATGCAGCTGATGTATTTTTTGGTGGGCCATGCTGTTTTGCAAGGTTGGGTAGAAAAACAGACCCAGTCCTATTACCAACCTGGTCACCTATGAACTTGAGAAGGAATTGGAACCAGGCTAGAAATTCAAAAGTGTCATGTTAGAGTACGTTGGTAATACTCAGGTTCTCAAAAATACAATAGTGATTGTTTCATCAAGAGCAGCACAATAATTTTGTCACTTTTTTCTGACTTTAGTACAGTCCTAGCCAAGAAGTCATTGTCCCCAGTCTCCATCTTTTAACTTCTTTTTAAATTTTTTTAAAATTTATTATTATTTATTTTTGGCTGTGAATAGGCTTTCTTACTTGTGGCGAGTGAGGGCTACTCTTTGTTGCGGTCCTCAGGACGGGGTTCTCATTGTGGTGGCTTCTCTTGGTGTGGGAGCATGGGCTCAAGAGTGCTTGAGGTTCAGTAGTTGTGGCATTCGGGCTTAGTTGCTCCATGGCATGTGGACTCCTCCTGGACCAGGGATTAAACCTGTGTTCTCTGCATTGGCAGGCGGATTCTTAACCACTGGCCCACCAGGCAAGTCCATCTTTTAACTCTCGAACTGAATTCCATGAGGTTGGATTCAGAGTGATTGTCTTTAGCCTAAATGTGCAATATGCCCTCTAGTTTCTTAATTGATAGATAACTACCACGGTTGAACTTTTAATCCCATCCCCCAAAGCTTATATGTATGAAGGAGGTACATTTATAAATATCTTACGTGGATCAGCATTCAGTTCTCAAAAATTATGGGGCTTAAGGTTATTACCCTCAAAATACAAGGAAAAGTTTTGGGGCAAACCACAAATTCTTGTTGGCATAGGCTTCACAAGTGAAATAGGTGGAAACTTGAAGACTGCTGTTTGGGTTATCTTGTGGTTATTCTTAGGAAGAAAAATTTTGGGTACTTTTTTGGTGATGTGGAAACTCAGGAATAGGAATTAATTTGGGCAGCTTGGAATTTTTAAAAAAATATTTTTCTAGTTCTAGCAATTGTCTTCCTATTTATTTATGGACTGTTTTGCTCTTTGAATTCCAAAGTAACATGCCTTAATGTCACGTAAAAATTGTGTTAGATCTCCTAATTTGGAACCCCAAATTAACCCACACTCTCTCTTTTGGTTTGTCCTCTTGGCAAAGAGTTCTGTGCTTTGCAGATGTTGCTGCTTTTATTTTAACCTATCACTGATGAGCACTTTAGGAACTGGGTCAGACATACGTGGCTAAAAAAAAAGAAAGAATTTACTTCCAGGCTTCAATTTTGGGGGCAAAGGGTCCCCCATGATTCTAGAAGTCATGGTGTGGCTGGCACAGAATGAGTGGCTGCTTTTGAGAGGCAAGAGTGGATGGGCTGCCAAGGTTTCATGCTGGTGTGTGAGTGTTTTCCAAGCAAAAAGCCAGTGTTTTGCTTATTCAGCAACCAAAGCACACTGACGTGTGCCATTTTACTCGTGACCGTTTGGAAATTATGAGTAAATGAGTAGGAGAAGGCTAAGCTTTCCCAAGGAGGGAGCAA
Organism: Nanger dama; assembly: GCA_917880005.1. NCBI lineage: Eukaryota > Metazoa > Chordata > Mammalia > Artiodactyla > Bovidae > Nanger > Nanger dama. The sequence continues at coordinate 1,585,329 of CAKJTW010000074.1, read as the reverse complement.
GCACCATCGGGGAGACAAAAGGAGAGGCTCTTCGTTTAGAGGCTTAGATTGGTGCATACATAGTGTTGGCTGAAAAGGAGAGTCCAGTATGATATGTGAAGGTCAGCTCGGTTATTGATTCAGTAGTGTTGGCCCAGCACTTTTATCTTTGGTGATGATGGAGGAGGCATGTTCTGCCTATTCATTAAGCAGCTAGCTGCTTGGTACCAGGACTTCGAAGACACACAGCACGCCTGAGAACACTCCACCCTTACAGAGGCTTTATGGAGGAGAAACAATTGTTAGCCCCATTTTACAGGGAAGAAAACTGAGGCCTAGCGAGATGAAGTGACTTGTCTCCAAGATCAGATGGCTAATAAGTGAGTGGTGTTAACGATGAACTCAGCTGCGGCTCAGTTGTTTAAGTCATGTCTGAGTCTTTTCAACACTATGGACTGCAGCCTGCCAGGCTCCTCTGTCCATGGGATTCTCCAGGCAAGAATACTGGAGTGGATTGCCGTGCTCTCCTCCAGGGAATTTTCCCAGTCCAGGGATCAAACCTGCCTCTCCTGCATTGGCAGGCAGGTTCTTCACCACTAGCGCCACCTGGGAAACCCCTAAGTGGAGTTAGGAAGCCCTGAAATAGATAGTTAAGACTTAAAATAGATATTCTAAATGTCTACAAAGACATACTACCGTGGTTAGTGTTTTGCAGAAGTGTAGGAGGCTTTACTCTTACTGTCTGTTCTCATTTTGGTACCATGAATCAGGTGTGTAAGTTCCTAGGTGGTTTGGTTTATCTTCATGTTCAAGTTCTGAGGAGTTCTTCACGTGGTTGCTGCCATTCAGTCGCTAAGTCATGTCTGACTCTTTGCAACCCCGTGGACTGCAGCATAGCAGGCTCCCCTGTTCTTCACTGTTTCCTGGAGTTTGCTCAAAGTCATGTCTGTTGAGTCAGTGATGCTATCTAACCATCTCATCCTCTACTTACCCTTCTTCTCCTGCCCTCAGTCATATCCAGCATCAAAGTCTTTTCCAGTGAGTCAGCTCTTCATGATAGGTGGCCAGAGTATTAGAGCTTTAGCTTCAACATCATCCCTCCAGTGAATGTTCAGGATTGATTTCCTTTAGGACTGACTGGTTTGATCTCCTTGCCGTCCAAGGGACTTTGTAGAGTCTTCCCCAGCACAAAACATCAACTCTTTAACACTTAGCCTTCTTTTTGTTCCAACTTTCACATCCATACATGACTACCGGAAAAAAATCATAACTTTGGCTATACAGACCTTCATCAGCAAAGTGATGTCTCTGCTTTTTAATATGCTGTTTAGGTTTGTCATAGCTTTCCTTCCAAGGAGCAAGCATCTTTTAATTTCATGGCTGTAGTCACTGTCTGCAGTGATTTTGGTGTCCAAGAAAATAACTCTCATTTCCACATTCCCCCCTTCTATTTGCCATCTAGTAATGTGACTAGATGTCATTATCTTGCTTAGTTTTTATTAATGTTGAGTTTCACGTCAGCTTTTTCACTCTCCTCTTTCACCCTCATTAAGAGGCTGTTCGGTTCCCCTTCAGTTTCAGCCATTAGAATGGTATCATCTGCATATCTGAGGTTATCGATACTTCTCCTGGCAATCTTGATTTCAACTTGTGCTTCATCCAACCCGGCATTTCTCATGATGTACTCTGCATAGAAGCTAAACCAGCAGGGTGATAATATACAGCCTTGATGTACTCCTTTCCCAATTTAGAACCAGTGTGTTGTTCCATGTCTGGTTCTAACTGTTACTTCTTGACCAGCATAGAGGTTTCTCAGGAGGCAGGTAAGATCAGTTGTGATCTTAAAGGAAAAATAAGTCTCAGGAAAGGTTTAGATAAAACCAAGACTGGTCCTGTGCATTGCTTAAGTTCAAGAAAATGTGCTTTCTTTGTCCCTGAGTTCTTGAAGATGAAACAACAAAAGGTGAACAAGTCTCCTGAAGCCACCGTCCCATGCAGAATTCTGGGCTCTGTGGCTTCCCCCTCAGTGCAGAGAGATGTAGGGTGAGTTTTCTCTGGACTTTACCAGATAAGGCCAGTGAATGAAGAATACATTTGCCTGCAGAAGCAAAGAGAGAAGGCTACTTCCTTTCTGTAACAAAACTCACGCTCTTTCTAAAACAGGGCTCAAACCCGTTAGTGAGCTAGTCTAAGCTTAATGCTGTTTGCCTTTTTATACATAAATAAAGAAACATTTTTACCATCTAATAAAACCCCTGTCTGATAGCATTTTTATTATTCTTTTACATATGAATAAAGCTCAGTGCAGACTTAGCAGTAGCAGTAGCAGGCTTCCCTGGTGGGTCAGCTGAGAAGAATACGCCTGCCAACGCAGGAGACACCAGAGGCATGGGTTAGATCCCTGGGTTGGGAAGATCCCCTGGAGAAGGAAATGGGAACCCACTCCAGTATGCTTGCCTGGAAAGTTCTGTGGACAGAAGGTCCTGCCTGGCTACAGCCCACAGGGTCGCAAAGACTCAGACATGACTTAACGGCTAAACCACAAACTACCGCTCAGAGAGGTAAAGTGCCTTATACAAAGTTGCACAGTAGTGAATGCTCTGAATGTAACATCTCAGTATCTGAAAGCCTTTGTGTTTCACCTGTAGTTCACCCTTTTATGTTTCCTGTCTGCTGTGGGTTTGTTTTTGTTTTTTTTTCTGTCTCCTAGATATTTGTGGATTATTTTTCTTATCTTCACTGGATTTCTAGTTCCAGGGAGGAGACAGTTTTAGGTAGAGAAGAAAAGGGGGAGCTCTGTGTCTCTCTTCTTCTGAGAACTCTTGTTGGATGTCTCTCGAAGTCTCTGCCTTTGGTCCTCAGAGACGGCGCTACCAGCCGCCCTGCCTGGCTGAGCGGAAGTGGACAAGGCCCTGTGGTTTCCAGCTCCACCCTGGCATACTTATGGGACTGTCGCCCAACCTGTCCTTGCCCGTGAGCTGCCTGGCTGAAGAACCTGTAGCTCTGGGTGGAGTTGCTGCAGGGCTCCAGGGCTGGCTGCCCTCTGGCTTCCTGCCCGTCCCAGCCCTGCCTTTGGGCCGGCTGCTGGCAACTCTGGGCATCAGAGCTGACGGGGCCTGGGAGAGAATGGAGGCTGGTGCTCGCCAGCCCAGGAACCTGGTCTCTGAGGGGCCCGTGAAAATCATGATGTGGGTCCAGTGGCCCAGAAGAATGAATGGACACCACCTCTCACAGCGTGGTTCAGCATCTTTCTCATGCCAGTCATCTTTGATTTTGGCTGAAATAGGTCAGGTCGGTGGTGTCACACTGATATCTCCTGCTGATCAGATACTTGGATCGCCAGTTATAGATTCGTAGAAATTGGAAAGCAAAAGGTTCTCTCATTCTCATGATTGGTTTGCTTGCAGAACCTTCGAGTTCTGCATTCCTATGGGAGAAAGCTCATGAGGGAAAAGGACCCACACAGATCTGGTTCAGTCCTGCTGTTTTCAGAGGTGAGGACTGAGGCCTGAAGATGGGAAGGAAATGGGGTGAGGATTTCGGTTCCCGTCTCCAGACTCCCAGTCCAGGCTCTCTGCACTCTGCTCTCACAGAGGTCTACGGAGGCTGTTTATTCACGGGGTGGAGGGGTAGGGGTGGTGAGCCTGGGGCTTGTCCGGTGCCCTTCCCTAGAACGTGCTTAAGGCAGGAGGTGGAGAGCCTGAGTTAAGGAGCCTCGATCTTGCTGGCCGGTCTGCTGGTAAGTCCTGGTCTCACATCACGTGCCCAGTGAGGGCACGGCGGCCCTCCTTGATGTGGGGCTCAGAAGCTCTCATTAGATGCCTTTGTAGTGTTGGATGTTCAGACGCTACGCAGACCTTTGCATTTGTGTCTGGGCGTCAAAAGGAGCCTCAGAGAGGTGGTTTCCATTTATGTAACCTAGTCATTTGAAGACTGGAGGCAGACCTTGGCCTTGGCCCTTCCCTCATGTATTATCTAAACATGAGTAAGCCGATGGGCTTGATGGGGATCACTTGGCAGCTCAGCCTCTGTCTCCTTGTTTTATGAATAAAGTATTAAAGGGGAGAATGCACGTGCAACACCCATCTGGTGACTTCACTCCTGGTAAAATGTGCACTCCAGGGGCTGCCCTGCCACATTAGTCAGCCTTCCTCCCATGGGGTGGGGCTCAAGGAGGTGAGAGGCATTCCTTGGTGGGGGAGCCGGGCAGAGTTCTCACCACTGCAGACCGGCAGGTGTCACTCGGGTCAACAGGAGGACAAAGTTCCCTTGCCAGGGTTAGCAGCCCTGTTATCTCCTCGTGTGTGTCGGCCGAGTCCCTGAACCTTCTTGCATCTTCGTGTGCTGCCTCTTAACCTGTCGGTGTATGCCACGTGCTCGGAGCCCTGCCTGGTGTGGCGAGTACTCTGTGAATGATGGTTCTCACTGTCTCACCATCCTCGCTGTTTAGTATCATTGAGTTGGACCCTTGAACCTGTAGGAGGAGAGGACGAGAGGACAAGACCCCTTTCCGCAGAGGATGGGTGAGGAGGTCAGTGATAGGGCTGGCTGTGTGCCTCAGAGGTCCCTGATGGTGGAGGTGCACACGGCCACTGGGCGGTCATGGTCAGAGCCAGCTTGATCTGAAATAGAGTGCCCGCTCAGTTTTACCATGTCCGCAGCCTTTGGCGGCACTGCTCTGAAGTAAGGGGACTGGTGACCAGCGCTGCCTCCTCGGACCCGGGCCAGCCTCACGGGCTCTGCAGGCGCTGCCTCGCTGTCCGGGCTTCCTTGGGTTGCTGCTGTTTCTTTATTTCCTTCTCCCAACCTCCTCCTGCCACATGCCCTCCATCAGTGCATCAAAGCTGGGGCAGTTGTCCCTTTTGATTTTCACTGGGGCTCTGCAGTAACCAGTCGCTTTCTCTGTTCCATAATAAACGCAGGTGTTGGGTTTGGGTCGTTTGTGGGGAGGCGCTGGGGGAACCATTTCTGCCCTGGCCCCAGGAGGACAGAGCGTGGCAGCTCAGTTGTTTGCTTTCCTGATTACAGCTTGAAGCACTGAGACCACAAGGAATTCTATTTTGGTTTGGAGGCAGGCGCCTTCAAAGGAAAGGATCTATCCTTGAATTTGCATTTCTGTGTGCCTCATAACTTCTTTTCACCCTCAGTAAGATGCATTTTCATGATCTCTGGGGCAGGGCTTAGGTCAGACCTGGACGCCCTTGACCCTGCCTGGTCTTAACAGAATAACAGTTCACGGTGGGCTCTCCCCACCCAGAGCTCGTTCTGAGCAGCCCAGGGTCTCGGTGTGCTTAGAGTTCTCTTACATAAGAATTGAATTTTAATGCTAAGGCCATGGTATGATTTTCCCCCAAGAACTAGAATCTGTGTGCCTTTGTTAAGACAGCACCCAGTTTAGCCACCCAGAAGCCAGAAAAACAGAGCCACCTGTCCCAGGGAGGTAAAGCCCTAAAGATGATTGCATTGCATGTGGCAACTATTCTAAAAAGCAGAGTTGGCCAAGTCCAGCCAGACCATCTCTTTCCCTGCCAGATGTGATTTGGATGGAGAAAAATACAGGTTCTTCCAAGCTTGTTCTGTTATCAATAGAGCCTGGGTACCTTGCCTTTGTGTAGCATTGTGCTCAGGGACTCGGGGAAGGACAGCCGTGTCCCCCCAGTGTCCTGTATTACTATCTGACACCTTTGGCAGACCTGGTAAAGTTCTTGGAGACTGTCTATTCAGCTCCTGCTTTTCATGGACAAAGAAGCGGAGGCCTAGAAAACCCAGGGATGTTAGATTCTTTTGTTGAAAGTAACAGGCTCCGCCTCCCTCCTACAAAACAGAATACAGCCTGTCCAGGCAAAGTGAGGGTTGATTGTAAGGACTCATAGGGGTATTTTATAGAATATGAGGGTCCAGAATGGTGGGAAATGAAATATTCTCCTGAGCAGATGATAGAGAGGGGACATCCCTGGCTCCAGTGCCCTCACCAGCTAAGTCTCTGTGCCTGGTGGGGACACCTGGGGTCGGGGTGGATCAGATTGGCGCAGCGGGGTCAGGAGACCACCGCTAGTGCAGTCAGCTTTGTTGGGAGGGTGGGGCTACCTGACGGAGTGCCGGTATGATAGTGATCCTCAGAGCAGAGTTAGGGACTAGGGAAGTGCCTTCTCCATACCTGATCACACAGGGGGATGGGACTGGGATCCCGTCTTCTGGTCCTATCGCCCGCCACTGGAGCGAGAGCCGGTTGGAGACGTAGGCACCTCGCAGGGTGGTCCTGAGAACCGGTGCAGGAGGGAAGGCAGCCACGTGCCTTGCACGGCGCCCTGGGGATGTTAGTTCTCTGCCCTTCCTTCTGCAAGTCTCGCCTCCCCATGACCCCTCTGTTCTGTATTCACTTGGGACACTCTGAAGGGCTGTGGTCAGGGCACCGAGCTGCCTGGTTGTAGCTTTCCTGGTGTGGTCAAGAAAGACCAACATTCTACACAGGGTGTGGGCAGAGTAGGAACACCCCACCACCGTTTCAACCCACAGCGATGACATGGTGCTCAGAAGTCACCTCCCATGGACCCAGGATGTTTGGAGACGCTGGGCCACTAAGGAGTGTCCTGGTCTGACTGCCTCCTCCCAGTGTTGGATAACAAACCACTTAAGGTCTGACAAGGACCACAGCTTTCCTTCCATCCAGTGGCTTCACTGACCAGTCTACACACCAACTAAAATTTGAGTGTCTTGCTGTTTTGAAATGTGGGGAGTCTTCCTTTATGTTTCATTAATCACTTTTTTATTAAAAAAAAAATGCAACCCATTTCCTTTTCCCTGTGATGTTTATTCACATTAATAGCGCTTTAACATAAAATTAGATACTCCTTATTTCCAGGAGGTGCAAATCAAAATAAGCGTTCACGGCTGGCCCAGCAGCTGCTGCTGCTTTAATAATAGTAATATTTTTCATAGCAATGCAAGTGAAGGCGCCCCAGTAAATAAATTGATGCCAAGGCAAAGAGTGCTGTCACTGTCCCAAGGCTTGCGTGTTTTGAGTGAAAGATGAACAAATCCCGAATCTGCCAACACTACAGTTAAACACCTGCTCTATACTGGGCGCATTACACACATCATGTCACTTAATCCCTCCAACAGCTCTGTGGGCTGGGTGCTGTTGCCCCAATTTACAGATGATGAGCTCGGCCGAGAAAGGATTCAGGTCAGTCCATCCTCTTCCCCTTCAGACTTATCCTCAAGACAAAAGGCTTTATATTGTGAATGGGATGCTAATGAAATAGAACCATCAGGAAATAGGCTTCAGCTGAAGCATGTGATATTTGGGTTAGAGTTGAATAATAGCTCCCTGGGCTTTCCTGGTGGCTCAGTGGTAAAGAATCCGCCTGTCAATGCAGGAGACACGGGTTTGATCCCGGGTCTGGGAGGATCCCACATGCAACCAAGTCCGTGTGTCGCAACTATTGAGCCTGTGCTCTAGAACCTGGGAGCCTCAGCTACTAAAGCCCATGTGCCCTAAAGCCCGTGCTCCGTGACAAGAGGACCCACTGCAGTGAGAAGCCCGTGCGCTGCAGCGAAGAGCAGCCCTAGAGCAGCAAGGAAGAGCCAGCACAGCCAGAAATAAGTGAATACAATTAGATGTGTATAAACACGAAGAGCTTCCTGACAAGGTATTAGTCTCAACTGCATGGCCCCGGAAGTCACATTTTCATCCTCCAGTTGGCTAACTGAATTATATACTTACTCATGGTCACACATGTATTCCCTTTTAGTCGATTATAAGTACCTTGAGGCCAGGGATACCCTTCTACTCCCCACCCCCGCCCTTTCTTTTTTTCACCTACTAGGCACTCAGAAATTAGATGAAATTGCATTTGATTTTTAATTGTTGAGGGCTGATCTAGTAAAAGTTTTCCAAGTACTTCTGCTCATCTCTCTGGACTTCAGTTGTATGCCTACCAGCTGCATAGAGCAATTGGGAAAAACCCTCAATTGCTAAATTTCCTGGAGGTCTTGCCACAGGTACATGACCGAACTGGATGCCATGCTGAATTTTTGGTCTGGCCTCTTGGTGTCTGCAACCTGCAGTCTTTCAGTAGGTTTGCAATTTCCTGAACATTGATAACTCTCGCTCTTTGAGTCGCAGCTCTGTATTCAGTACAGAAATAACTGTAGGTGCAATTTCTAAGCCTCACGCCACCCAGCTAATAAAAAATGGAGCCTGGAATCACACCCAGGTCTGTGGAGCTGCATAGCCCACACTGTTCCCACCTCCAGCCGGCCTTCCTTTGTGGTGATTTAGCTGCGCAGTGCCGAGAAACAGAAGACAGGTTTAGTGTTGACTTCCTTAGTGGAAACAAACCCAAGACCTGCATCCTCCACTGGAAAAGAAAGCTCTTCCTGACTCTGGGTTTGTTTCCTTAAGTAGAATGGGAGGCATTTAAATTCAGGTAATCCACATCCATCTTTGGGGGCAACCAGTTTGTGGTGTGGTATGGAGGGATTGCTGAGAGGATTGGTATTTTCAAGAAGAGTTGACCTCTGATTTTCCTTTACAAACGGTGAAAGTCGTGATGCGAGGCAGCTGTGCTGTGCGCTTACTCTCCTGCGTTTCTGTGCCCGGTAATGATCGCTCACACCGGGCTTTCATATGCATTGTCTCATTTCATCCACGGTACTTGGTAAGGCAACAAGCCACCGTTTCCTCTTTGGCAGTTGAGGAAACGGGGGCTCAAAAAGTTGAAGTGACTTGTCAAGGGCTGCAGGACTGAAGAGGTAGTGCGCTGAAGCTCGAGGTCAGTTCTGCCTTCTAGTCTTGTGTTGTGTCCCCCTCCACCTCCCCCCGTGCCCCCAAATAGCTCCCAGCTTAAACAGACTGACCTATGGGATGTTTTGTCAAGTGCTTTTTAACGTAAATAATACGCTTTGACTTTAAGCACAGTTTTATTGGACAGTTACATAATACTTTGCATTATTAGATTCCTCCCCATATGTAGTCTCTTTTGTAGTCTCTTTTTTCCTTAGTAGCTCAGTCCTTCAAATGGCTTTTTACTTTGGGCATGTTTCTGTTTTAGGTTATTGGTTTGTGACTTCTACACAAATGCACAAGTAAGCAGAACAGTAGGAGCCTCCACGTACCTGTCGCCCAAATTCAACAGATCAGCTTTGGCCAGTCTTGTTTTTATCTCTATTTCCTGCCCCCCTGATTTTTTTTTTTTTTTAAGCAGTCCTAGATATTCTTTCATTTTTTCCATAAATATTTTAGTATGTGTCTCACAAAGATATGGACAAACAGCAACAGCTTCAATGAACCACAATAAATATAAGGATCATGTCAAAAAATGAACATTTTCTCAATATAGCATTAAATGGTGTTCTGATTCCTCCAGCTGTCTGTTTTTGTTTCTGTTAATGATTTGTTCAAATCAGGATCCAAATGCAATTTGACTGACATATATTTAAAATGTCTTTGTGGGTAGTCCCTCTTTTTTCCCCTTCTAATTTTTTTGTGGGAGAAATGAGTTGTTCATCCCATTGAGTTTCCCATAGTCTGGATAGTATTGCTTGCATCTATCTTTCTGGTGTCATTTAACATGTACTACAATCTGTTCTTAACATATTTTGTTCCCAATAGTTTTTGAGAATAAAAGAAATTAAACTCCTCTTGTAGAGAACTATTAGAAAGTCGTGTCCAACTCTTTGCGACCCCATGGACTGTAACCTACCAGGCTCCTCCGTCCATGGGATTCTCCAGGCAAGAGTACTGGAGTGGGGTGCCATTTCCTTCTCCAGGGGATCTTCCCGATCCAGGGATCGAACCCAGGTCTCCCTCATTCCAGGCAGACGCTTTAACCTCTGAGCCACCAGAGAAGCCCCAGAGAACTATTAGGGAGAGCACAAAAGAGTTGAACAGTCACCCATAACCCCAGAAGATAGGGAATCGCCTCTGTTGTCCCTTCAGGCTTTTCTTCAGATTCACTTGCATCCTGCTCACCTTCATTTAACACATTGAGAGCCTTTCCCCATATCGTCAAGAGGCCTGCAGTAACAGTTTATGAGGTGCATCCTTTTATTAATGACCTTTCCCTCCTCTCCTTAAGTTACCCCCCACCCAAACTGAGGACTTTGTGTTTTTAAATAGTTGGCCCAGCAGTTGCCCAAGAGGACTAGTCAACCCTCTGAGGCAACTGCTTGGACTCCAAGGAGATCAAACCAAGTCAGCTCTAAAGGAAATTAACCCTGAATACTCATTGGAAGGACTGATGCTGAGGCTGAAGCTTTGGCCACCTGATGTGAAGAACCAACTCTTTGGAAAAGATTGGGAAAGGCTGAGGGCAGAGGGAGAAGGGGGCAACAGAGGATAAGATGGTTAGATGGCATCACTGACTCAGTGGGCACAAGTTTGAGTGAACTCTGGGAGATAGTAAAGGACAGGGGAGCCTGGCGTGCTGCAGTCCATGGGGTCGCACAGTCAGACACAACTTAGCGACTGAGCAGCAGCAACAGCTGGGCAGAGACAGAGCGGTGAGCGTGGGGCTGCATCTGTCTTGTCTGCACTGGTGCTCGTAGAGTCCCAGGAGGAGAGCGATTGGGTCCAAGGCCGGGCGTGCTCGTCAGTTCCTGATACGGTTGTCATGGAGCCAGACCCTCCTCCCGCCCCCCACCAGAAGGATGGCCCGTGTCGCACAGCCCCGGAGCCCTGAGCCCGGAGCCCCAGGCAGCCTGTGAACAGAGCTTGTCTCCTCACAGAGACAAGCCTTGAGTCAGGCCTTTACTTGAAAGTTTCTGCAGAGGGAAAGTTTAGACCTTGGGCGTGCTGTCGCCCCGCCCTGCGTGCTGATGCTCCAGAAGGGGCCTGTGAGTCTGAAGAGGAGAAGGAGCGAGCGAGGGTGTTTCCAGGCCGTCTGCAGAGCTGAGTGGGTGGCGAGCCGAGAGCCCCTGTCCTCGGGGTCACAGGAAGTGGCAGCTCTGCCCTGTCCGCCCTCGGTGACTTCTTTGCCTTCTGGAGCCTTCTGCCCAAGCCCCTGCTTACCCTGGAGGCTCGTTCGCGGAGGCCTGTGCTTCGCGGCTTCAGGAATAAGGAAACTGATTTCACTATGAAGAGGGCGGACGTGTAGAAGACAGACACAGAGTCCGTTGGACTCCTCGCCAGCCCCAGTGGTTCTCCTTCCTGCCTTGTGGCCTGTTCAGTCGTACTTCCCCTGTTACCATCAACAGGCTGTTCTCCAGCGGAGAAACGCCTTTGGATCAGTGAGTATCTTTTGCACACCTAAGTACTGCCACACATGGTTGTACTTCGTACATGGTTGTGAATTTGCTAGTTGGGTCGTTTCCAACTCACCACTTGGCCAAGAGGTAGCTTGCAGGGGGTGGGAGGGGAGGGTGTTTTGGAGAGAGGGACCTCTTCTGAAAGTCACGTGGGCCTCATGGGGCACCTGGGCCTTTGGAATAACCCGAGGGGAAGAAGGTGCCAAAAATAACTTAACTTGTTCTCTCTGAGAGTTGGCACATGGTTTTTTATTTTCAGAAGCTTAGTTGTATTTTAGACGTCCTTGAGTTGTCTCTGGGCTGGGAGCCCCATAACTTTGTCACGTGAATTGTTACACGACGAGTGCATAAGGCTTTCCTGGTTGACCTGGAAACTCAACCAGGACTGTCCCTGGGCTAGTGTGTTCCCAGTGCCAGAGGTTTCAGAGAGGCCCCTTCTTAAGTCTGAGCGTGCCTCTGGATGTGTTGGGACCCCATTTCCCCAGGGAATCTAGGCAGTGGCTTTCTGGGGCATTTTTTTGCAGTGGGACTTTAGCTTAGTGGAGACTACTTCAAGTCAGGGTTGACTCTGATTGTGGCGTTCTGGGTTCCATGCTGGTACTCCACTGGTGGTGTCTTCCAGGGTCCTCAGAGCATCTGGAACCTGAGAGGTAGTAACTTCATTTTACAGATGAGAAGACCGAGCACAGAGAATTGCAGGGCTTGGCCCCAACGTGCAGGCAGCGGGGAAGCTGGAGTTTGTGTCTTTCGTGGCTGGTGTGGTCCTCACCCATTTGGGTCCCTTCTCTATCCTTCTTGCTTCCCCTCAGGATCCCAGGACGTCCCCCCTCTGCACCTTGCACTGTCTCTGCCCTGGCTCAGACCTGGGTCTTCTGCACTGAAGTCTGCTGGACCAAAGTCCGACTCTCCTGGAAGCCAGTCTCGCTGAGGATCCCTTTCAGTGTTAAAGCCTGACGAGGCAGCTACCGGCCTTTCCTGGAGCTGTGTGCGCCCCTGCAGTGCGTGATGCCTTGACCTGGCATCACCAGGAGGCGGCCGGGAGGCAGCTTTAGGTGTTGGGCACAGGGATACCCTCGCACTGTAGGGTGTAGCTGCCTGTCTCTTCCTGTATGTCAGTTCAGTGAACCCTTAGAAAAAAATGCCAAGTTGCCTCAGTTTCTTAAATGGTTTCTCGCTGCCCCCCCTTTCTCCTGTTTGTTAGTAAATGATTACATGCATGCTTGTGTGCTCAGTCATTCAGTCTTGTCTGGCTCTTTGCAACCCCATGGACTGTATAGCCCTCCAGGCTCCTCAGTCTTTGGGATTCTCCAGGCAGGAATACTGGAGTGGGTTGCTGTGCCCATCCCTCTCCAGGGGGTCTTCCTAATCCAAGAATCGAGCCTGCGCTGCATGGTTAGGTGGGTCCTTTACCACTGGTGTCGCCTGGGAAGCCCAGATTCTTACATAAATAAATGCTATTCCTGTTTCCCTTTCTATCTCCCAAGAATCTCCTAAAGCGTGTTCATGAACCCTTGGTGCCTCAACGCTGGGTACCAGGTATATGTCCAGTATTGGGCTGGGCAGTCAGGTTAAACGTGTTGCATGATTTAATCTTCGCATCAACCTCAGGATATGGATTCTCAGCTCACCCATGTTACAGATCGTGGAACCATTGGCTCAGAGAGGTGGCAGGCTCTTAACGTGTATTTTATCATTCAATTCTTACAACAAATCTGTGATGTAGTTAATACTTAGATATTCCAATGAGGAGCCTGAGGCTGGGCAGTGGGCCGTTCCCTGGCTCAGGTTATACCACTGAAGGGAAAGAGCCAAGTTCAGACTGAGGTCTGTCTAGCCCCAAGGTCTCTGCCCTTCCGCACTGTGCACTGCAGTTCTTACCCAGGATCCCACGACCGCCGCCTGGTTACACCTCCTCTTGGCTCGGACACTGGGCGCTTCCCCACGCTTACTCTCTCAAGCATGAGTAATGGAGACAGGAGCTTGACATTGTGACCCAAAGTCATGCATCCATCTGGGGTGCCCTGCGCCTTCCCGGGCACCCTGTGGGTGGTGGGCGTGCTATACTCTGGAGCCTAGGGTTGGGGGGTGGTTAGTGTTGCTTCCTGCAATGGTTCGTTGTGTCCCATGACTTACTGACTTAATTTGATCTGTTAGCACCCCCACAAACATGTGGCATCACTGCACTAAATGCTGGTTAAAGCAAAACAAAGCAAAATAAAACACCCACTCCATAACACCCCCATCTTAAAAAAAAAAAATACTAGGAATTTACTAGGTAGCCTCCTGAAGGTGTTTCCATATCCCGTCGCCATGATGTAAGCAGCCTTTGGGAGTCACTGTAATCTTATAACAGCCACCATTTATTAAGCTTTTCTTTGGGCCTAGTACTGTGCTAAGTTCTTCACGGGTTTCAGATCCTTAAGACAGCTCTGCAAGAGTTGATAGGAAAGAAAGAGATGCTAAGAGAAGATCAATAAATTCTCAGGTTACACAGCTGGTTTATGGCAGAACTGCACTTCAGAGCAGGTCTGTTCAGCTTCTCAGTGTCACACCACTTTACAGCTTGTTACAAAAAATAGATGTGAAATGAAAATTTTGTAAATTCATAGTTTAAATATATATGTTATGTAGTGCATGTATATAATATATATTTTCTACATTGAGAAGGAGAATATGAATACGGCAGATATTATTCATCAGATACTCAGTGCCTTTCCCCTAGAAAGGTTATAAGAAGAAGGGAGCTGGAGGGATTTTCACCGCATCCAGTGTAAAGGTTCCCTGGGGAGAGGTAATTTGTGCTTACTTCTGAAGCAGCAGCCGATGCTCCCTGAGGGCCCAGCCCTGTTTGACTCTCTCATAGGATAAATCTCTCTGTCAGTGTGTCTCCTACTTTTCATTCCCTGGGAAATTCCCCCTTTGTGTTGCAGCCACCCTCATCTCATGACCATGTGGGATGCTCAGAAAATAGGGAATTATTTGGGGTCATTCCCTTCTCCGTCCGCTCAGCTTAGCCTTTTCTCCTCATGTTACTGTTTTGAGGACAGGACGTGGTCTTCTTGACTTCCTAACCTCCAAAGCCTGGGAACCAGGAGAATGAATGCTAGCTAGAAATGAACAGATGACCGCAAGCACATGTCTACGCGTTGAGGGGCCTTGAGGCTTTTAGGCAAAAGTGACCCTTGCTCTGTGGCAGGCAGAGTCGGGAGGAGGGTGCTGTGTGTAGGATTGACTAGACAATGGAGAGGAAGTTTCAGACTCGTAAGAGGTCAAGGGAATCACGTAATCTTGGCGTTTCGGAGGCGGAAGGAGCCTTAGAGATCCCAGAGATGAACATTTCCCAGGTCATTGAGATCCCTCACCAGTCCTAAATTTGCAGCCACTGCCCACTTCAGGGCCCAGAACCCAACCGGACAGATCTCTTTAAATTAGTGCTTTTATTGATTTCAGCACTTAACCGTTCATCGTGTTGTGTTTTATGTTTGAAGTAATTGATTTTGTTTTTTGTTGGAGCCCTGAAGTGGTTTGGGTAAGAAGGAAAAACAACTCTAAAAATTCTAGAAACTAATCAAATAGCACACTGCCTTCAGGTGAGAGAGAACTGGATTTTACGCCAGCCCGCTGGCCACCTCTGCCCTGGCCTCTTTTCCACCCCCTGACTCTTGTTATGTTGCCGAGGCCCCCTGCTCTGTTTGACAGGACCTGTGCATTTGCTGATTCTTAAAACTTACTCTGTCAGGACCTAGATTATCTGTCCCCATCTGTTCCACAGCATGATCCTTTAACCACTGAGAAGGTTCCCAGCGTCTTATATTTGTGTAGCACTTGACAGTTTACAAAGAATTTCGGTGTCTGTTGTCTTACTTTGAGAGATGCCAATAGGAAAGCAGGTAGGTTTTCCACCACCCCTCTTTGCAGGCTTTTAATAGCAGAAACAAAGAAGTTCCACGCCCTTGTGCACGGCCAGGTTGAGTTGGCAGAGACGCTGTAGAAGGTTAGCCAGGGCGGCTGTGGACTCTACAGCTGTTTGAGGTGATGCTCTTGGAGGAGAGCCCCTCTTTATCCACCTGACATCCATCTCCAGTTGCTGTTGCTGGCTCCTCGTTGGGAACACTTCCAGTATGAGGGTGCTTTCACTGTAGCCACTTGTTTTTATTAAGTGCTTGCTGTGTTAGGTACAACTGACTGCGTCCGCTCATCGAAACCCCACAGCAACCATTCAGGTAGGCATTGTTTATTGCCCCTTCCTAACTGTGCTATTTTTGGAAAGTGACTTGACTTCTCTGTGCCCTGGCACAAACTCCCTGAACCACTGGAGTATTAATGCTGCCCTCCTGCATGAGGCTGTCATGTAGTGAGTGAGTGACTGCGAGTGAAGCGTCATAAACCCCTCGGAGAGTCTTATCCCTCAGTGCCTTGCCCCTCTTTTTTCACCCATTAAATGTGCACAGTAGGTTTTGAGAGGGTTGCTGTGAGGCTGGATGAGATAATGGCTATTAGGCACCTCATGATCTGCAACCGGTACATAGTAAGTACTAGATGCAAATGGTAGTTATAAACGCCATTCCCGTGGGGAGCTGTTTCTCACCCTCTTATGTGTAGAGCAGATTACAAGATCAGAGGGTCTTGTTAGCAAGGCTGGCCCCTGGCCACTTTCTGTAGAAGACAGAATGTCTTGGTGCAAGGGAACGATGTCAGGTTGAGGGTAGGAGAAAGTTCAAAGAGTGTTATAAAACTAAAGCAAATACAAGAAAATAGCTCCTTGAGAAGCCAGAAGATTCCGCCAGCCTTTAGTACTTTTAATTTTCATGAGATGGAAGGAAAGCTCTCCACTACCACCTCCCTGCCCACCCAGCTCATTTCCTGAGAGGATTATATTACTATATCTTAGTTCAGGCTGCTAAAACAAACCACCCTAGACACGTTGCCTTATCAACAACAGAAGCTTTTTTCTCACAGTTATGGAGCCTGGAAGTCTGAGGTCAGGTGTCGTCACGGTCGGCTTCTGATGAGAACCCTCTTCTCGGTTGTGGACGACTATCTTTCTGCTGTGTCCTCGTGGGGGATGGGGTGAGGGTCTCTTTTGTAAAGGCACTCATCCCATTCATAAAGGCTCCATCCCCTAGTACTACTGTCTCAATAGAAGGCTAGGCGTTCATCATCTGAATTTTGAGAGCATGCAAACACTCAGTCCACTGCAATAAAATTTTTTTCTGTTAATTATTATGGACATGTTAGGACTTGATTGTTTGGGAAGGACCAGCATGCTTAATTAGTATTCAGAACTTAGCATTTCTAACAGGGGTGCTCTTGGGAGTGGATTCATTTTTATTGCCCTTGGAGACCTAACTTCTGAAAAGCCAGGGTGCTGTATAGGTTATCAGGGGGAATCAGAGGCAAGTGGTTAGTGGGACAGATCTAGAGAACCACCGCCCTCCACAGCAGGTTACCTCCTGGGTTGCTGGCTGGCACGTGGAAGAACCTCAGAGAGAGGTATGTGCCCCAGTCTGAGGGGGCCCGCTCTGGGGTCTTTTCTTGCCTCAAGGGGACATTGGACGTGACTTGTATGTCCAGTACAAACCGCCAAGCCTGCTCCTTTTACTTTACCCCAGGGGCCCTGTGTTTCTGTAAATGCAGTGGTTTCAGCTTTTCTCTTCTGAGTCGCAGCATCCCTTTTGTGATCCATGTAATCTCAACGGACATGTAAAGAGTGTGAAACCAAAAGGACAGGGGTGCAGCGGAGCCGGGCCCTTCGGGCAGCCGCCTGGCCGCAGTGGCTTTCAGAATGGAAATCAGCAAGGAGCTGTGGAGTTAGCGCTTTCCTTCAGAAACAGCACCACATCGCTGAGGTCCCGGGCACTGCAGTCTTTCCTGCTGTTCATCTCAGAACTTCAGAGTCCTTGGGAAGAGTTCTGTAACTGGCGCCAGTGGCTCTTTCAGAGCCTCTTCCCTTTTCCCCCGCCTTCCTCTTGGTGGTTTGCTGTGAGACCGTCTCGCTGCTTCTTCCCCTGGCCCAAAGTTCTCCTTCCTCTGACAGGTGTTGGAGGTGTAGGCCACGGAGGAGGGCAGCGTTAGGGGAAAGGCCTCCATCTGATAAGAAGAGGTGCGTCAGCATCTGTCTCTGCAGCGCGCCCCAGCCCATGCCCAAGGCAGACATCAGGGGCCCAGCACCCTCCATTTTTGTTCCTGATTGACACGCCTGTCTGTGTCTAGGCTAGAACCAGACTGAAAATCTCTATAATGACTGTCTTGCTTCTTTAAATTTATACTTGAGTGCTCAGTGCCTGTTTGTTTTTTATTTATTCTGAGTTCTTTCAGATTTTTCTTTTTAATTGACGTATAGTTGATTTACACTGTTTCTGCTGGACAGCAAAGTGGTTCAGTTATACATGTGTATATATACACACACAGTCCTTTTTAAAATACTCTTTCTCCTTATAGTTTATCGCAGGCTCTAGAGCGCTTGGGCTTCAGTAGTTGTGGCGCATGGACTCCGTTAATTGCAGCTCCCAGGCTCTAGAACACAGGCTCAGCAGTTGCGGTGCATGGGCCCAGCTGCTCCACGGCACGTGGGATCTTCCCACGTCAGGGATTGAACCTGTGTCTCCTGCACTGGCAGGCGGATTCTTTGGCACTGAACCGCCAGGGAAGCCCTGTCATTGTTACCTGATGAGTAAATTCTGGGCCCTGCACAGTCAGATAGCTTTAGTGTAAGTGGTAGAGCTGGAACTTATTAAATTCTCTTCTCCTGACTCCGAACTTCATTTTCCTTCCGTTACCCCTGGACAGGGCAGCCAGAAGGGCGAGCAGACAGCCGTGGCGCCCCTGACCTCCCAGTGCAAGGAGTCCCTCTTGACCAGGGGGTGGGGGCAGCACTCTGACCACTGAGCCACTTCCCTGGAGCTGGCCTGGTCAGTTACAGTTTGCAGCCAGTATGTTTAGTTGCTGGCGGCTTCTGTGTGGGTGATTCCCAACCACCCCTCCCCCGCTGCCCCAGAAGAAGATAACTGTTTTTGTTTGTTTTTAAGAGCCAGTGGTTTCTTATTAGAAACACTGTGGACTTTTTCCTGTCCTGGTGCCAAATTGTGGACTTTGATAAACACAAAAGCTGTGTATCTTGTGTCTGCATCAGCTGCTTAAAAATACTAGCATCTTTGGTAACATTTTTCAAGCTCCCCACTGGGCTTTTTCAAGCTCCTTACAGTAAGAGGGAAGCTCCCCATAATAGCCCATTTATTGCATTATTTATTTCGGTCGAGTGCTATTTAATTATTGATGTTGCACTGAAGGCTGGTTTGGCCAACGTAAGTAAGCAGCTTGACTGGGGAGAGATCCTTTTGTCCCGGTGGCGGGACTAGAATCCTCGGTGCCTGGTGTCCTGCGGGCTCCGCCGCCAGCCCTGAGAGTCACTTGTCAGCTCGGGTATTGCTGAAGCCCTCTAGCTGTTTGCTTATTGGGAGATGGGGAGGAGATGCTTGCCTCTACCTGGAGCTGTTTGATGGAGCAATAGTTCCTCTCAAATTGTCCTTGTCTTAACATTGTTCCAGCTGTTCTCCTGGGTCTGATGTCTGTTTCTGGTGCAGAATAAAATTTCCCTTTCTGCCTCTCTACCTCCCTAGCATTGCTAACTCAGGATACACATAGGTTCTTTTTTGGTTTAGTAATTAATTGAAAATTGGACTGTCCAGAAATGGTTGTTTCCCCTTGGTTGGCTTTACCATGCGCCTCCCCAAATCATAAGAGTTTGCAGCGTTTCTGAATCCTTCTGTCACATCACATTGTGAATGTGGACACCGTTCATCCAGCCTCACTCTTTGCTGTTTGGTACCTAGGAGGCAGGGGCTACATTAATGGCGCAAGCAGTTAAGAATCCACCTGCAATGCACGAGACCCAGGAGCCGAGGGTTCAGTCCTTGTGTCAGGAAGATTCCCTGGAGGAGGGCATGGAGGCCCACCCCAGTTTTCCTGCCTGGAGAATCCCACAGACAGAGGGGCCCGTTGGTCTACAGTCCATGGGGTGGAGAAGAGTCTGACAGGACTAAAGTGACTGGAATACCTTGGAAGCATTCTTTTAGTTTATTGCCTTGTCTTTATATATTTTGCTTTGAATGTGTTTCCTAGATATAGGCCAATGTCTCTCAAAGTTACCTGTGCATGCAAGTTACCTGGGAAGTTTGTTAAAATGCTGGTTTTCATTTAGTTGGTGTTGGGAAAGGCCCAGTATTTTGCATTTCTAACAAGCTGTCAAGTGATGCTGCCGTGGCTGGTCCAGAGGCCACACCGTGAATAGCAAGGAGGAAAACCACTGATATACACGCACACACACACATACATGAAGACACATACACGTACACGTGTGCACACACCTTTGTTTACCTTTACCTTCTTGTCCACTGCTGTGAATAAGTGTGAGGCAAGAATCTTTTCCTTGGAGCGACTAATCATTCATCCTTTCAGTAAACATTTATCTTGGGTCACAGGAGTGGGAGACCTGACTGTTTGGAAAGGGCTGTTTTTGAGGCTTCTTCTTGTCGAGTGTGCATCCCAGGTGCCCACCCCTGCTGGGCAGTGACTCAGCAGCACTTGGTGGTCTCTGCGGCATGTAGCCTGCCCCCACCCTGGGCCTCCATTCCCCTACCTCACGTGGAAACCTCGTATCCTAGTAATCAGACTTCTGAGTCGTGCAGGTGCCTGCAGTTGGCTTTTTTTTTTTTTTTTTTAACATCCTGATTTCAGTGGTGTTATAAAAGAAGTGATGGTTGCCCTAACAGGCTTACTTGTTGAGGCTCACATGTACTGTGCTCACTCCTGACTTGCTGGCGGGGCTTTCCCAGGAGCCCCATTTCCCAGATGACCTCTGACATTTCTCACTGACCAAAGAGCCCCAGGTGTCATCAGGAGGAGGGGGGTGGGCAGCACAGCCTCAGCAGAAGGGCCCTATACCCTTTCTCACCACAAGAGGCAAAGTCAAGCCCAGAGTCTGACTTCCAGCTCTTTCCATCTCTTTCTCCACTTGGATGACTGTGAACTCTCCAGACACTGTTGGTTCCTGGCTCTGGGCCACAATCCCTCCATATCCCAATGTACACGGATAGGGCGGTTCATCCTGCCAGTTCTCAGCAGAAGCGAGTGTAACCATGCAGGGTATGTGTCTGGTGGACGTGGGTTTGGATCCTGGCTGTGCCACTCACTGTTGTCAGTTTATCAATATCATACCCCTCTCTGCCTCGGTTGCTTTGGACCTTAGTTTCTTCATCTATGGAAACAGAACTCATACACTGACATTGCTGAACGACAGTGAGAAGGAAGTGAGTTAGTCTCTTTCAGTGCCTGGTGGAGGAGGGTCTGCTTCATGATAGGTGTCCAATCAGTGGTCATTTTGGTGATGAAGATGGTCAGGGGCATCAAATGAGAAGGAAGGGAGTATGGGTACTCTCTCAGTACCCAGGCTGAGAGTATTAATAGTTTGGAGGAGATGATGCCCACGGTGGGATAGGAAGTAAGGGCAGGAATCCTCCATTAGTTCACTCTGCAGGGAGGAGAGAATAAATCAGGCGTCTTGAGGGTTCTTGTGTTGGTGACAGAGCAGTGTGATCAGAGAATTCTGGTAATGAGCACGGCCCCGGCAAGGTAGCAGTGAAATGGAGAGAGGCTTAATGTGCTGCCAAGTCTGAGGTGTGACGGTCTGGGGATGTATTTGTATCATCTACAGGGAAGGTCTGTTTATGATAAAAGTACTTTGTTAATGAGATAACTTTTCTCAATCCCCCTGCTATTTTATCTTGGTAAATGGTGAGCTTTTGCCATGTGAGAGGATGCCCAATTTTTCCCAAGTCTGTAAGAAGATCTGTGTTAATGTCATAGTATAAAAGCACTCTGTGATACGGTACAGGGCTGCCCGAAGAGGGAAAGAACAGGAAGTCGCCACGCACAAAACAGAACAGAGCTTTCATTCATTTTGTGTTTTGTATCCCACCCCCCCACCCCCTGCCCCGAGCTGTTAAATAAAAGTTTATTTTGGTCATATTCTACAACTGGAAGTAATTTGTAAGCTGTCAGAGTGGTTTCTGAGGAACTGTGGAATAATCTCAAGATAACTGTCTTTGCTTTATGGCATGAACTGTTGGTTGAACTTGGATCCCCATCTTCTAGTTTAAAAGTGAAAGAGCCCATGTACCTGGTCTCCTGAACTCTAGCTGGTTTTGATGAGGAGCAGGTAGGGCTCTTGGGAGCAGAGGCTTCTAGGAGACTTCAGTAATTACTAGATGAATGAAGGGCTGCAGTTTCGTGGTAGCATTTCATCACATGCTTTTCTTTTTCCATTACCTGAGAAGTGTACTTGATACACCAGATTTTTGTTACCTGGAAATGCAGGTGTAACTCCTTGTATGTGGGGCCTCGGTAGCTCCCCGTGGCTTCCGGGACAATGTTCATTCTCTTTGGCCACCAAGCCTAGAGTCCGGTGCCCCTCTGCCCTCCTCCTGAGTTGTTGAGTCTCCTTGGCTTCTCCCTGACTCTCTTTCCCTTGGACCAGATATCACCTTTCCCAACCGTTGTTCCCTGATCTTGTCCTTGTTCCCACCTGGCCTGGTGCCTGTGGGGCTTCCTAGGACTACTGGTAGTGGTGGATGCCTTCTGTGGGACAGTATAGTATTGTTGTTGTTCAGTCACTAAGTCCTGTCTGACTCTTTGTGATCCCATGGACTGTAGCACACCAGGCTCCTCTTTCCTCCAGTATTCTCCTGGAGTTTGCCCAGACTCATGTCCATTGAGTCAGTGATGCCATCCAGCCATCTCATCCTCTGCTGCTCCCTACTCCTTTTGCTTTCAGTCTTTCCCAGCATCAGGGTCATTTCCAATGAGTCGGCTCTTTGAATCAAGTGGCCAAAGAATTGGAGCTTCAGCATCAGTTCTTCCAGTGAATATTTAAGATTGATTTCCTTTAGTTTGGTTTGACTTTGGTTTGACCTCCTTGCAATCTAAAGGACTCTCAAGAGTCTTCTCCAGCACCACAATTTGAAACTATCAATTTTTCCGTGCTCAGTCTTCTTTATGGTCCAACTTTCACATCCCTCCATGACTACTGGAAAAACCATGGCTCTGACTATACAGACCTTTGTCAGCAAAGTGACGTCTCTGTCTTTTTAATGTGCTGTCTGGGTTTGTCATACTTTTCCTTCAAGGAGCAAGCCTCTGTTAAAATACATCTGATAGTCTATGACAGAGTTTATTTATTTATTCTTTTTAGTTTTTATTTTGGCTGTGCAGACTCTTCATTCACGTGGGCAAGCTCTCTCTAGCTGTGGTGCACGGGCTTGGTTGCTCCGTGGCACAGGGAGTCTTGGTTCCTCAACCAGGGATTGAACTCGCATCCCCTGTGTTGAAAGGCAGATTCTTAACCACTGGACCACCAGGAAGTCGCAGTGGGGCTTCATTTTATCAACACAGTCAGCAAAAATACGATTTTTAAAATTTTGTGACCATTTGATATAAACCGTTCTGCTTCAGGATGGGGAATGTCCTGCCATATCTTTATATTGTTAGAGCCATGCCTGTTTATTGTAGAAAGAAAGGAGAATGTGAAAGTTGCCTGTAATTCCATCATCTGAAGATTATCAAAGTTAGTATTTGGGGTTATAATTCTTTTTAAAATCACCTTTTAAGTGATTCAGTGGGTTTGGATGGGGGAGAGCATTTAGAAGACACGAGGGGGTAGATAGAAGGAGAGTCTATAGTAGATAGATAGTTGTAATTTCCCCATGATGTTTGAGAGCACGATCTGGTTAGAGCGCCTAACAAAAGTTATCATAAAAGGTTGAATGGTTTTATGCTTATAGAATCTTTGCATATGTGTTTATTTCTAGTTCATTCTGTAATGTGAATACACTTTCACTTTATTTTCCCTTTTAAAAGATATTTCTCTCTAGCCACTATAAATTTGTTAGATTTTTATTTTTAAGAAATATTTTCTGAAAAAAACACATTTTTTTTTTTTTTAATGAAAATTGTGTCTTCACCTTAAGGGCAGCCACTGGCCAGTCGGTGGGCTTCTCCTTCCTGGTGGGGGAGTAAGTAAAGATCACCCTTTGACTTTGAAAGAAGTGATAAGGGAAGTAGAAAGTAAATTGGCGTGAGATTAACTAGAGAGGGAAGCTTTTTTTTCTATTCTCAGCTATTTAGGAGAAAGACAAACTTTTTTTTTCTTTTTGATATGAGAAAGAAAAGTCCTTTTGCATTCTGGAATACTTTCAAAAGCATTGCTATTGGTGTTAAATTCCATTTGGATTTGGAATTACGAAATTTTTAAAGTGTTGAAATAAAATTAGTTCTTTGTGTTATTTTTTGACAGTGTACAAACAACAGTAACTTGAACTAAGCTACTGTTAAACATCATCACAGAAACCAGTATAAAAGTGGTCATTTAATTTGAAATGGAATTGAATATTCAAAGGTGCAGAAGGGGTGGATGGAGGGTTTATGGGCAAATGGGGTTTCCTTTCTCAGCGAGACATGAGGGAGTGAGAGTGTTTCCGTTGGAGCCACTGGCAGTGGTGATGGGTGTGGAGACCCGGGATGGCCCAGGCAGTGTCTTCAGCGAAAGCATCATAAAAGCACAGAGCAGAAGCAAGAAGTTTCACTGGAAACTCCAATAAATCAGATCATTTGATCAAGAGTTACACGAAAAATTCCAGATAAAGGTCCTGAAATAATATGACCCAATCAAAAATATGACCCCCCACACCAAACCAAACAAACAGTAAATTGGGTTCAACATATTCTTCATGGCTTCATGTTTAATTTTCTATTTGAGTCAGTTTATAGGCTCAAGAAGGGTGGTATATAAAGACAAGCTGGATTCTCACATGATAAAAAGTACACTGTTAGGTTTATTGGATAGAATCCTGTACTCTCTCCCACCTCACATACAGGCATAAATACTCATTTACTATGGGGATGGAGACAGAGATCCATCGTAAAGCTTACCCATAGGACAGATTCCTTATGGCTGTAAAAATCTCAACTGCTCGAGAAGGCCTCCCATCAGACTGTGTGCGTGCTCAGTCGGGTCCAGCTGTTTGCAACCTCATGGACTGTAGCCCACCAGGCTCCTCTGTCCATGGGATTATCCCGGGAAGAATACTGGAGTGGGTTGTCATTTCCAGCTCCAGCAGATCTTCCTGATTAAACCCTCATTCTGCATTGGCGGGTAGATTCCTTACCATTGAGCCACCTGGGAAGCTGCACTCCCCACTGTCCCCCAGTATCAGACTAAATTCAGTTTAATTTGCTTCTCACATTGTTTGAGCACCTGCTGTGTGCCCATTCTGTGTTGGATGCTGGGGGGCGGGGGTTGGGTAACAGAATGAATTAGACATATGATTTCTGCCCCAAAGGCGTTCGCAGGCAAATGGGGACCTGGGAGAGGGTGCAGAGTTAAGTGTAATGGATAGCCGGAGAGAGCTTACCGCGTCCCTTCTGACCTGGACCATGAAGGACAGATGAGTACAGTATTCCAGGCAGAGGACACCCCTTTGAGCAAAGGCCCAGGGTGGGATGGACTTCGGGGAGGCGGCGGGCAGCACACCCATGATGATGGTATTGGCCTTATTTCATGCCTGTTCCATTTGATTAGATGAAGCCATCAATCTCCCTCTCTGTCTTTCTCCGTCTTTTTGTTTTATGTTTTGTTGGGGGTGGGTGTGTGTGTGGAAGGGAGTCATTTCCAGCTGGGTCTAGCGGCAGTGAAAATGTCCTGCTTGACAAATTGGGAATCGATTACAACCATCTCTCATCGCAAGCCGGGGCAGTAGCTGCAGCATCAGACACCCCTCGCTGTGGGGGCAGGACAGGAGGGAAGTGTTGATTTAGGGCTGCTGGGTGGGTTGACTTAAAAATTATTTGAGAAACTAGGGCTGTGTGGTCCCAGCTGATTGATAAATATGGCTGCTCGGCCTGCCCTGGGGCTTTTCTCCCGGGAAAACTTGGGATGGCGCTATCAGAGGCTGCCCTGGCAGAGAGGTACGCATATCGTAGGTGGGTGGAGATTTTTTTATTGAAAGAGTTAGTGCATTTATGTGCTTGACTATTTAGTTCCTGTTTCAGAGCTCTTCTTAAAATGTAAAAGATGCTCAATCTAAAAATTTTGGAAACACCTGGAGTTGGGGGTCCGCATTTAATGAGGCAGGAATATGTTTGCACAGGAGGTCCAGGCTCAGGCCCCCAGTGTCACGGCGGCTCTGCGCCAGCTTTGCAGCCACCCGCCCCAGCTACTTTCTACGCTGTAAGGTGATGGCTTTGGACCAGCTGGCCTCTGGGGCGCCTGACACAGGAGCCCCTCAGAAGTGGGAGGAAGGAACCCCAGGTCCTGGATCCTAGCTCTGCTCTGGATAGTGTAGCAGCCGTGCAAAGAGGAGGTGAGTGCTGGGGAGCTCGGTGGTGTCCCCCGTGGGGAGACTGCCGGCCATGTCTGCACCGCAGCTGGGGGCCACATCTTGAGAGGAGTGATGGAAGCCAAGTAGGGACAGAGCTGGAAGTCTTTCCAGAAGTGACTCGGGGAACGATTGTGATGTGACCCAGAGAAGGGGCAGCGTGGGCGGGAGTGGGGGCAGTGCCAGCCCAGAGAGCCTTCCTGCCCTCGATCCTGAGCTTGGGGTGAGGAAAGATGTACCACCCTGAATTGAAACTGGGGGCCTCAGAGAGCCCCAGGGGCCTCAAGGGGATGGTTTAAGCAGATGCCGTTTTCCAGCTAGGAAGTCTGGTCAGGGAACCTAGTGCCCTGAATTCCCAGCTAGTGTAGGCGGCCTCCCCTCTTCCAACTGTTAACAGTCTGTACTGAGCCTTAACTGATGACTGGTGTTTTTATAACTTTTTGTATTAACTGCACATCTCCCTCTTGAAAATAATTTGCTATGATATTATCTGGTCAAGGTGCTATTTGTGCCCACGGCCTGTTATAGACAGCAGGTGCTTAGAACCTCTTACTTATTTGAGGGGGTGGGTCACACCATGTGGCATGCAGGACCTTAATTTCTTGGCCAGGGATTAAACCCACACTTCCTGTATTGAGAGTGAGGAGTCTTAACCACTGAACTGCCAGGGAAGTCCAGGAACCCCTTGGTTTTTCTTGTCAAAATTACATCTATTTCTTGTCTTTCCTTAGTCTGAAAATTAATGCAGAATTTTCATAACAGGAATAATATCAAGGTTAAGTCACCTGTGCTCTCACTGCTCTGAAGACTGTTGGCTACACTATGATTTGGCACAGAGGTCGAGAGCGCCCAGGCTTCAGTCTGATGGCCCTGGTCTTGGATCTCCCCTGTACCACCGTGTGTCAACTGCATGGACTTGGCCAAAGTCTTCTGTGTCCATACATTGTGACCATTTCCTCATCTACCACAGAACCAATTTCACCCAGCTGTTGTGACGATAGGTGAGAAATGCATGGAAAATACTTCCGCAGTGGCAGGTCCATGGTTTGCACACTCATAAATGTTAGGCAGTTGCGGTAGTGATGGCAGGAGTAGAATTAGTAAACGGCAATAAGCCTGTGAATGTGTGTGTTGTTTTTTAAAGTTTTTGCAAAAGTGGGATCTTATTAAATAATCTGCTTTAAAACCTACCTTTCCCCCTTAACATTATATTGAGCATTTCCCTACATTGTTAGTCTCCCAAACCATAATTTTTTTATGACAGCTTCATTGAGATGAAATTCACATACCATAGTGCTTCCATTGAAAATAAACAGTTCAATTTTTTTTTTTTTTTTTTGCGTTTTCAGAGTTGTGCAATCAACTTTAGAACATCTGTATCACTGCCCCCTACCCCCACCCCTTGTGCCCAGAGTAGGAAATGGCAACCCACACCATTGCTCTTGCCTGCAAATTCCACGGAGAGAGAAGCCTGGCAGGCTAGAGCCCATGGGGTCACAAAGAGTCAGACACGACTGAACACATCACACCACCCCCCACAAAAGCCCTGGACCCCATTAACAATCACTCCCCATTTTCCTCCAAAGCCTGCTAGTCCCTCAGCTAATCTGTTTTCTCTCTTTATGGATTTGTTTATTCTGGACATTTCAGCTATTTAAAGGCCACACAGTTTTCTGTTATGTGAATGTCCCTTGATTGAGCAACCATCCCTCTGCTTGTGGGCATTTAAGTTACTTTCATTATTGTAGGTAACATCCACGGTGGGCCTCTTTACCATCTCAGTAGAGTCACGTGGGAGTCATGTAATTAAGTTGATGTCTTCAGCTGTGTGGGCCACACCCCTGTGCTGGGAGATGCCCCTGGAGCCACTGAGGAAGACCCCAGCCCTAGCCATGAGGTCCCTGGCGTTGTTCAGGGGGCAGCAGCCTGCCAGGGGCAGGGGGGACGATCGACTTTCTGAGCAAAGTCATTAGAAGACAGACCAAGCACAGGGCCATAGTCATCACCACCTCTATCAATAGCGCTGTGGTTTCAAGTCCAGGGACAAATCCTGGTGGAAACCGAGCACAGGAGAATTACTCAGTACATCTGAGCAGAGAGAGCTACTCAGGGCTGCCTGCCGGGCATCCGTCCATGTCTTCCCAGTGAATGGTGCTTCCTGTTGGTGGTACAGAGACCAATGGGGTCAGGGAAAATCAGCCACGGTGAGTCTGATGAACCTGCATATAAAAGGCTCAAGTTCAGGTGCCTTGGGAAGGAAAGAGATCTTGAAGAAACAGACCACTCTTCCTCTCTGAATCTCTCCCTCGGGATCGTGTTCCAATTCCCAGGGCTGGATAACGTGCTGTAGGGAGGTGCATTCAGCTCACGCTCTGCTTTGAAATGCCGGGATTACTATGGAAGAATTGGCTTCTGCATGTTTGCCATCTGGCTGTCGTGAGCGCGTTCAAGTTTGGAACATCTGCATTCGTTGGGTGTTTTCTCCACCCTCTGCCGGGCCCCCAGGTGAACACCGCTGATGCAGTTTGATTAGGGCCCGTAGGCTGGCCCAGGCTCTTGCGAGGGAGACAGAGGTGGTTGCCACAGGAGCTCAGCAGGGTTGCGCTGACCACCATTCAGACATGCCAGTCCATTCGTGCTCCGCATCACATTTGTGTTAATTTGGGGTGGGAAGTGGCTGCAGGCGTTCCAGCTTCTTTGTGCTTAAACTGGAGACCCTGGTGCAGTTGTCTGTTTTATAAAATGAAAGAATGGAAGGAGAGAAGCGTGGCCCTTGCAGGCCGCTGAGGTCTCAGATTTTGCAGGCAGGCCCGGAGTCCTCCCATTACGATGGCAGACCTGAAGCAAGCCCCTTGCGTTTTCCATCATGCATGGGTGTGCCAGGGCTCTTCTCTTTCCTCAGTCCCCAGCAGGAAGGGATGGGCCCCGGGAGGTAGGCAGGGAGCCATGGCATCGGTGTCACATGCCACCTCCTCCCTAAGCCTTCTGATATCACAGGGTGCCTCACCTCATCAATGCGGGGGGTGGCGGTGACAGGTACTTGCTACTGAGTCAGAAAGCCCTAGGCTCCTAATCCAGCTTTGCTGAGGCTTCTTATAGAAAATCCTGCGCGTTTCCTCATTGGTGAATTGGTGTCAATGATACTAATTAACTCAAAGGGTTGTTGTGAGGTTGGAATGAGAAAATTCCATGTGAGCTGTGTTCATGTAGCACAGTTTTCCACATTTTTAGTGCCCTGTAATGGCCATGGTTACTGTTACTAATTGTCTCCAATTTTTGTTTTATTTATTTCAAAAATTTGAATTTTATTTTTTTATTTTTGGCCATGTCAGCAAATGTGGGCTCTTAGTTCCCAGAACAGGACTCGAACCCTTGCCCCCTAATTGGGAGTGCAGAGTCTTAACCCACTGGCCCTCCAGCATAAGCAGGGGAGTCCCTGTTTCCAATTGTCTGATTTGGAGTCAAATGTCTCTGAGCCTCAGTCATGTCACCTACAATATGAGAACCGAAATATCGATGTCAACAGCAGCTTTGTAAGGAGTGGGTGAGATGGTGCTGGAAAAGCGTTGGCGTAGCTCCTGGCACTTGTCCTGGCTCTTGGTGTAGCAGGATGCGGCAGTTAGTGCACTTTTAACAGTTCGATTTGCTCTGTGGTCTGTAGTTGTTTATGAATTGCACCTCCCGACACCATGAACCTGTAAGCAGAGGTTATGCTCTCATCTTTGCCCTCCAAATATTCAGCCCAATAGTTAATCAATGAATGGTCATTCAGACAAGGTGTGCTTGAGCTTACAGAGCATATAGACCAAGAACAAGTGCCTCCTACAATGCTCACGTTGCTGTTGAGTTGCTCACGTTGCTGTTGAGTTGCTCAGTCATGTCCGACTCTTTGCAACCACATGGACGGTATAGCCCTCCAGGCTCCTCTGTCCATGGGATTCCCCAGGCAAGAATACTGGAGTGGGTTGCTATTTCCTACTCCAGGGGATCTTCCCAACCCAGGGACCGAACCTGCGTCTCTGGTGTCTTCTGCATTGGCAGGCCGTTCTTTACCCCTGAGCCACCAGGGAAGCCACCTGCGTCTACGCGAGGGGAGCGTCGTGCCTTTCCTCGCTGTGTGCCGTGAGAAGTTGTCCTCAGCACTAGACACCTGTATTCCCTAAGTCAATGTCTAGACATTTCTGCTTGCCTTCAGATACTTTGAAAGAAAAGAATTCTCTCATGTGTCAAATTCTCCTCACAGTTAAAAAGAAACCACCAGTTGTGGTCCCCCAGGAAGAGCCGGCTGTAAGCTTGTCTGAGTTTTTGGAAAAGGAAGTTTTGAAAATCCGCACGTTCATCACTGCGCTGCTGGTCTCCCCCTCCTCCCTATTCCCAGCCTGTCAGGGGAATTCTGGTCCCTAAGATGCTGAGCAATATGCCAGCAAATTTGGAAAACTCAGCAGTGCCACAGGACTGGAAAAGGTCAGTTTTCATTCCAATTCCAAAGAAAGGCAATGCCAAAGAATGCTCAAACTACGGCATAATTGCACGCATCTCACATGCTAGTGAAGTAATGCTCCAAATTCTCCAAGCCAGGCTTCAGCAATACGTGAACTGTGAACTTCCTGATGTTCAAGCTGGTTTAAGTAAAGGCAGAGGAACCAGAGATCAAATGGCCAACATCCGCTGGATCATGGAAAAAGCAAGAGAGTTCCAGAAAGACATCTATTTCTGCTTTATTGACTTTACCAAAGCCTTTGACTGTGTGGATCACAATAAACTGTGGAAAATTCTGAAAGAGGTGGGAATACGAGAGCACCTAACCTGCCTCTTGAGAAATCTGTATGCAGGTCAGGAAGCAACAGTTAGAACTGGACATGGAACAACAGACTGGTTCCAAATAGGAAAAAGAGTACGTCAAGGCTGTATACTGTCACCCTGTTTATTTAACTTACATGCAGAGTACATCATGAGAAACACTGGATTGGAAGAAACACAAGCTGGAATCAAGATTGCCGGGAGAAATATCAATAACCTCAGATATGCAGATGACATCACCCTTATGGCAGAAAGTGAAGAGGAACTAAAAAGCCTTTTGATGAAAGTCAAAGAGGAGAGCGAAAAAGTTGGCTTAAAGCTCAACATTCAGAAAACGAAGATCATGGCATCCGGTCCCACCACTTCATGGGAAATAGATGGGGAAACAGTGGAAACAGTGTCAGACTTTATTTTTGGGGTCTCCAAAATCACTGCGGATGGTGACTGCAGCCATGAAATTAAAAGACGCTTACTCCTTAGAAGAAAAGCTATGACCAACCTAGATAGTAGATTCAAAAGCAGAGACATTACTTTGCTGACTAAGGTCCGTCTAGTCAAGCCTGTGGTTTTTCCAGTGGTCGTGTATGGATGTGAGAGTTGGACTGTGAAGAAGGCTGAGCTCCGAAGAATTGATGCTTTTGAACTGTGGTGTTGGAGAAGAGTCCCTTGGACTGCAAGGAGATCCAACCAGTCCATTCAGAAGGAGATCAACCCTGGGATTTCTTTGGAAGGAATGATGCTAAAGCTGAAACTCCAGTACTTTGGCTACCTCATGAGAAGAACTGACTCATTGGAAAGACTCTGATGCTGGGAGGGATTGGGGGCAGGAGGAGAAGGGGACGACCGAGGATGAGATGACTGGATGGCATCACGGACTTGATGGATGTGAGTCTGACTGAACTCCAGGAGATGGTGATGAACAGGGAGGCCTAGCGTGCTGCGATTCATGGAGTCGCAAAGAGTTGGACACGGCTGAGTGACTGAACTGAACTGAAGATGCTGAGAAGGCCCAGGTTAGGAAAAGATGTTGTCACTTCCGAAGGGCCTGAGAGCAGGGCCACCAGTGACAGCAGCTGAGGCTGAGGCTTTTGGAGGTTTGTGGTCTCAGCTGTTCACCTATGTTTTGCAAGGTTTCGGTCGCCTTTGCTTGGCTGTTGCAGAACTCAGGGTTACCAAGCCGACTGTCTGGAAGCTGTTCGTGCTTCTTGCTTAGATGCCCACGTTCTCCTCAACAGTCAGGGAAGCAAGTTGCCACTAGCTAGGGGCTTTATGTTTTTCTAAAGGATATTGAGCAGTTAAGATTTTAGCTGTGCGAACATTTGTTCCGTCAATCTTTATGCCTCTGGATAAAACTGATGAAGTCATAAGTTCCACTGAAATTTCATAGCCCTGTTTGGGTATCCATAAAATCTGAGGCCTATGTTTTAACTGGTTTTATGAATTATGCTTCCTAAATTGATGCAGTAGAGTTAAATAGGATGTAATTAACTCTCCTTGAACACACTGGAGTTACTGGGTGCATGCACAGGTGCCCCTGGTTATCTGAGGTCCGTGCTCCAGCCAAGCGACTCCCCAGGTCACATCTCAACCTGCCTCTGTTTCTTCTTCCTAAGACAGAGGAGTCAGACTTAGATTAATCTTTAAAGACCTTCAGCTTTTTATTTTGTAAGATGATTTTTTTTTGTTGTTTTTGATGTGGACTTGTTTTTAAAGTCTTTCTTGAATTTTTAAATTAAAAAAATTCAATTTTCTTGAATTTTTAAAGTCTCAGTATTGTTTCTGTTTTATGTTGTGATTTTTTGGGAGGACGTGAGGTGTGTGGGGTCTTAGCTCCCCGACCTAGGATCAAACCAGCACCCCCAGCGTTGGAAGGCGAAGTCTTAACCACTGGACCACCAGGGAAGTCCTTACTTTAGCTTTTTAAAAATCACTTTTCTGCAGCTGGATCCAGCTCTCTAGTTGGGTATGGCTTCATCCTTTCATCCTTCATCCTGCCCATTTCTGCGACAGCCCGAAATCTTGCTGGTCTCTGATGCTTACCTTCCATTCTGGAAAAAGGAAGCCAGCCTGATGTTTCTAGAAGCACAGAAGTTGACAGACAGCTGGAGAAGTGGGACTGAGTCATGGTTTCTGCAGAACCGGGAGGGCCCTGCCCACATGGGCCAGGTCTTCTGATTAAGAGCTCCCAGCTCTTTACACAAAGCTGAATTCTACTTCTGTGGTGATGGAGCCAGAGCATTTTGTTAGTTTGCATCCAAAAGAGCTGAATGGCAGGGCAGGAGGGGGATTGCCACTGGGGGAATGGGGGTGCAGTCTTATAAGGAAACCACGGGCAGCTCTAGGCAAGAAGGGAGAAGTTCTCCTGCGTCCGATCCCCTGTGTTTCTGGGTTTTTATCCAGGTGAGTCATTTTCATGCCTGGTACTTTGTTAGACTGTGGAATATAAAGGCAAGAGCGTGCCCTTAAGGGGCGTCAGAGGCTAGAGGGGAGACACTTACTGCCATTATCACACGTCTGCTGTGCTTTCCCTGTGGATGACCACATAATTCTTTTTTTTTTTTTAAGAATTTTATATGTATATATGTGTGTGTGTTAGCCGCTCAGTCACGTCTGACTCTTTGTGACCCCATGGACTGTAGCCTGCCAGGCTCCTCTGTCTGTGGAATTCTCTTGGCAAGAATACTGGAGTGGGTGGCCATTCCCTTCTCCAGGAGATCTTCCCCACCCAGGGATCGAACCCAGGTCTCCGGCACTGCAGGCAGATTCTTGACTATCTGAGTCACCAGGGAAGCTTATCTATATGTGAGGGATCTTAGTTCCCCAAGCAGGGATCAAACCTGTACCCCCTGCAGTGGAAGTGCAGAGTCTTAGCCACTGGCCCACTAGGAAAGTCCCTGTCCATGTATTGCTGATACAGAGATGAAGTTCACAGGCAGTGTCTGCAAGTGGCTGAGGGCACATGGAGGAGAGAGGGAAGTCCTGGCTGGAGCTGGGGAGTCAGGAAGGGGTCATGGACGGCAGAGGGAAGGAGGAGAGGTCAAACATGGGCATTTTCAATGAGGCAGGAATCTCAGATCTTCTACACATGGCATTGGAATGTGTTCACTTTCTTACCCAGCAGTACAGGAACTAGTAAGTAGGAATCTCTGCCTTGAGAAGGCATATATTTATCTGCAAGAGTAAGGACAAATGAGTACTGCCTTTCCCCATGTCTTGTAGGTTAGTCATAGCTTCTAAAGGCTTATTAGTTGGTTTCTGGAAAGTGGAACAAGAGAAGTATGTTCCTCTTGCTTCTCGTGACCAGTGTTTAAAAACCCCAAGCGTCTCCACCCCTCTTTCTCAACCCACATCCCCGAATGAAGTGTCTAAAGGGTGGTATTCATGCTTCTGTTTGCATCAGCCTTGGGTGGCCTGCTCTCCAAGCACACGAGCCAGAAGAACACCTGGTCTTACAGGCCCTCGCTAGGGGTGGTTGACTCTGGTGCCTCAGGAGATACCGGCTCCTGCATCTCTGTGCGGTACACGTCTTTAACCACCGGGGCGCTCTCTTCTTTGCAGCAAATGCATTGATATTTTCTTTGCATTGCTCATTCTGCTCTGAGTCTTTCTCATCCAGCTGTACCCCTCAAATGCCCACAGTAACACAGAGTCTGGGTGGAACTGGTCCTATGGGTGTGTGCTATGTCCTCCCTGAAACTTTCTCAGACTCCCTGGCCTGGAAATGGTCTTTCCCTACACACTGGTCTTTGTATTGCTCTACTAGCCCGATGACATCCTGCCTTTCATTAGTTATTTATATGTGTGTCCTATCTCTCCTTGCAGGTTGTAAACTCACCTTGGCAAGGACTGTGTGTTCTGTACATTCTTCACAGTCCCTAATGTAAGGCTTTGACCATAATAAGCACTCAATAAGTATTTATTGAACTGAATCCAGATAGCATTATTTATTTTGAGCTGAGTCCTCATTAAGTACCAAAGGAATTGTTTTTAGAAAGGTCAATTATTTACTTTCGCCTGTCCAATCCCTTGCCCCCAGATCTATATTAGTTAGTTATTTAAGACAGGTATGTCATCTATAGCCTGAAGGATATGGCAGACTCAAGATGAGAATGCAAGGTTAAAGAAGGCAGTTTGGTAGAAGATTCACTAGAAAACTTCTGTGAGAGGCAGCAGACTCCTGAGTTCAGCAGATTGTAGTAACTCCATAATCTTTTGCATGTAAGACAAAGAAGGAATCATGGCTAGATACAGCATTTTCTTTCTTTCTTTTTTTTTAACCACAGATGGCACACCCTTCATCTGCAGAAAGACTTCTTGGTCGTAAACTTGAGTGGGAATTTTTAATCTCGCAGGTCCTATGCAACTTGTCACTGCACGTACCTGCCTAGGAAGTCTTCCTTTGTCAATTGTCTTACTGAATTTTTGTTACTGTTGTTTTTCTGTTTCACTTGCTGCTTCTCTTGGCTTCTCCATGGCTCATTTTTCTGAACAAGAAACTCTAGAGATATGAAGAACCGTGTCAGCAGCAGCGTCCTCAGTACAATTTATGACTTGGGTCTCCCGGGTGAGGACACTTGGCTGCATGTTTTCAAGCAAGTTCAATTTGATAAAGAAGTCAGATCCGTTGGATTCAGATGTAGCTGCTATCTTTTGACCTTCTGTTGTGAACTCGGCACTTGCACATACATCATTGCGTCTTATCATGGACAATTATAACAGGAAGGAAAATCTGTGATTATTAAGAACCTTGCATCTCCACTAGGAAATGCATTCTTGGGGGATTTATGCGATGTCCTGGGAGGAGAGAGGTGAGGTTACAGGACAGCCGTGGTATCACTTCTGGGAGCATCAGCTTTACTCGGAGACCAGGTTGTGGTAGGTAATGCATGAACTCAGGCCATTTAAGTGACCAATGGTCATTTTATATTGAAGCCATCATATTTAAATTAGAGGTATATGGAAATATGGAGGAGATGTAGAGAAGAATGCAAAACATACATGAGTCTTGGTGATAAAATAGAGACTTTATTGGGATTATGTACTTAGAGTGAATGCTCTAGGACATGCCCTGTCTCACCTCAGGGGTGCCTTGTGGAAGAGTTGGAGAGAAACACCCGCTCCCCCGACCTGCTAGGTCCGTCGCTCTCTGTCTTGTAGACACTGGAGTCCCAGAGTCTCCGCCCAGTTGGCTGATGTGGGGCTTGAACTTCCAGCTCACTGATTGCCTTTTCTGCCGCGTTGCCTCTTGCAGTTGTCTTTCCCTGTGGCTCCTGAGTCCTCACTCCCTTCCACTCTGAGGTTCATACACTTTCACAGAAAAGTAACTGCCCTTTGGAAGATTTGAAGCTGCCCTGGTGGCTCAGCTGGTAAAAAAATCTGCCTGCAGTGCAGGAGACCTGGGTTCAATCCCTGGGCTGGGAAGATCCCCTGGAGAAGGGAACAGCTCCCCACTCCAGTATTCTATCCTGGAGAATTCCATGGGAGTCCCAAAGAGTCAGACACGGCTGAGCGACTTTCACTTTCACTTCACTCACTCTCTTAAGACCATACTCTGGGAGTGCCAGGGATCTTTCTCAACATACTTTTCCTTCCTTTCTTCCTTCTTTTTTTTTTTTTAAGGACAGAAATGGTTCTCTTAAAATTAGCAGCTGCTGGGGGCTGCTTCTGGCTACGTGATCCCACATGACAGTG
The DNA here is from genome assembly GCA_917880005.1 of Nanger dama. Lineage (NCBI taxonomy): Eukaryota > Metazoa > Chordata > Mammalia > Artiodactyla > Bovidae > Nanger > Nanger dama. The sequence continues at coordinate 1,549,180 of CAKJTW010000074.1, read as the reverse complement.
ACTTGGCGAGCAAACAGCTCTTTCTGGCTGCAGAGCTTCCGTGGCGGAGCCTAGCGTCCTTCACTAGGGTCCTGGGCTCCTGTGCCGCTGCTTCGTCAAGCAGCCATGGCAGTTGCTACAGAGGAAATGAAATTGTAAAACCACTTTGGAAGACTGACAGCCGAGCTGACTGCAGGAGTGACTGCTCTAAAGTCCTAATAAGTTGTGTTCATTTTCTTAGAATTTTTATTCAGATACATCGGAAGCTTCAGTTTTTATTCCCCTTTTAGGCCTGAGAGTGGCTTGGTGTGTTCCCTTCCCAATTCCCTGGCCTGTGTTGCCCCAGAGAGACCAGGAAACTCGGATGGTCCCCCTGTTCTGACCTGCTCATGTGTTCTTTTTCTATTAACCGTTCTCCCTCTAGTTGATTTGACTTAGTGTCTTATTTCCACGATGGAGAAAAAAGGTTTCTTTCTTTCTTTCTTTCTTTTTTTTTTGGTGTTTGGCCCTTATTTGAAGTTTAACAAACATGGGCTGAACCTCAACTCTCATCACCAGTTTTTTTTTTTAATTGAAGGTGTATTTAACTTGTGGTGTTATATTGGTGTCAGGTATACAGCATACTGATTCAAGACTGTGTGCACTGCAGAATGATCACCACAGGAAGGTTTGCTAACATTGTCCCCCTTACATAATTACAAAAAAAAATTTTTCCCCCCCTTGTGATCACGTGTCAGTTTGAAGACCTTGGGAGACCACTTGCCATGTCTGTAAGAGGAGATGACAGCCCCCCTTCCCCAGGCTGTTGGGAGGATTGACCTGGATGGATGTCACGTGCAGAGGGAGCGCTGAGCCTTTTCCTGACCTGTCAGCGACCCTCAGCTGGGCTCCCGGTGTTGCTGTGAGGATGGACAGGGCGGTGTGGGAGATGCTTGCCCTGGTACCCACACACTTCTCCTCGAAGCATCCTAACTCCCCACCCCCACCTCCCGTCACCGCAGATGCTCCTCATCTGGAAAACACCACCTGTTCCACGATCCCATCAGGCCCCTCAGCACTCTCCCCTTACGTCCTGTCAGAGGGTGCTTTCTGCACATGCATTTGCAAACCGTTTCCTGTTCCTGATTTTTAGCCGCTTCTGTAAAAGTAATAGCACAGCAACTGTTTCTTCACCAGCTCTTCCTGGGTTCTCCCCTCCATCCCGCCCCCCATCCCACGCTCGTCTCTTGGCCGCTGTGACCCAGGTCAGCAGCTTCCATGGGAGACTGAGGGGCGATGTGTGCAGGATGCTGGGCTAGGGTTTCAGGAGCAGGCGACAGCTCCCTGTCTGGCTCACCGAGTCACTTTATTTTTATCCATCGATTCAGTGACCGTTTGTTGAACTTGTGCCGCGCTCCTGACACTCTCAGCTCCAGTGACACTAACGGGCTGGGCCACAGAGCCCCAGGCCTCAGATGCTCCAGTGAGGTTAGCTGGTGTCCAGGTAAAGTGCTGGAAATTGTGGCGGTGTTAGGCCAGGACTCTGGCGGGTTCTGGGGGAGGCACGGTTGATGGACTTTTCCATTTGGGGGAGGAGACTCTGAAAAGCCTTCGGGTAAGGTGGGGGTGTTCTGGTTCACAGAATCTGTCTAAGCCCTTCACTCTTTCCTCTGAATTACTCCCTGGTGGAATCCCGGAAACTCAGGAGCAGAAAATCAGATTTCAGCCCTTTTCCTACAGTAGCTGAAACCCTCAGTTCAGTTCATTCGCTCAGTTGTGTCCGACTCTTGGCTGAAGCCCTGAGGGTCTATTATGACATTATCACGGAGATACTCTCCCTTCCCTGGTGGCTCAGATGGTAAAGAATCTGCCTAAAAGGCAGGAGATCAGGTTCAATCCCTGGGTCAGGAAGATCCCCTGGAGAAGGAAATGGCAACTCACCCCAGTACTGTTGCCTGGAGAAGCCCATGAACAGAGCAGCCTGTTCATGGGGTCGCAGAGAGTTGGACACAACTGAGCGACTAACACTTTCGCTTTCTTTTTCTTTGGAGATATTTTCCCCCCTGCTAGGGTCATCCCCTCTTGCCAGATTCTCGCTGAGAAGTGGGGGTTTATCACGACCGTTTTGACTATATGGTGGTTGTCGTTCAGTCACTAAGTTGTGTCTGACTCTTTTTGACCCCATGGACTGCAGCACACCAGGCCTCCCTGTCCTTCACCATCTCCCAGAGTTTGCTCAAGCTCGTGTCCATTGATTCAGTGATGCCATCCAGCCATGTCTTCCTCTGTCGTCCCCTTCTCCTCCTGCCCTCAATCTTTCCCAGCATCAGGGTCTTTTCAGTGAGTCAGCTCTTCACATCAGGTGGCCAAAGTATTGGAGCTTCAGCATCAGTCCTTCCAATGAATAGTCACGGTTTGTTTCCGTTAAGGTTGACTGGTTTGATGTCCTTGATGTCCAAGAGACCCTCAAGAGTCTTCTCAAGCCTGTAATGATATGATATGAGTGAGGAATAAAACCGACTCTTATTTGTTACTCTTTTGAAAAAAATTTTTTGAGATGTGTTTTTTCTTTTTCACATGTTTGTGATACTTTCTACAAAGGTTATATTATAGACAAAATGAATGAAGTCTGAAGGTATAGTATAACGTACCACATCCTAGTGGGGACAGGAACATTCAGTAGGGCATCCTATATGATAAAAAGCCTAGGAAACATTGACCTTCACTCTCTCTGGACCTGTCTTCATTTTGGAGACCCTGTCCGCAGTTGGTTCATTGTTTGCCATTATTTGATCATTGGCTTGTAATAGTAAGGATTTGGTTGAGCTGTATGTAATAGGAAAAAAGCAGAAACAAGAGAGGCTTAAGTATGGTAGTTTCTTTCTCACCTGTAAGGAGTCTGGACATGAGCCTGGAGTGCCAGGCCCGTGGTGCCGTCAGGGGTCCTGGTCTCCCTTTCTCTACTCCACCTTCTTCCATCCTTAAGTCCACCTCCTGGCTTGCGATAAATGCTGATGCTCCAGCTCTCCTTTCTGAGATGAGATGCTAAAGAAGAAAGGAAAAGTTGACCCTCCACCCCACAGAGTCATTTCTCTTCCAGAACCCACATACCAGTACAGCTTAACGGGATGCAGCTGGCTGCAAGAAAGACTGAGAAATGGAAGTCTTTTATTCCCAATGGCAAAATACCTGCTGAAAACTGGGTTTCTGGTGCTAAGGCAAAGAAGAGAATGGGAGTCAGCCATGTCTGTCCTACAGACAGGATTTAGGGTGGAGAGAAGATGAAGCTGAGTGTAGCATCGCAGGGAAGAAGTCAGGGTTGAGCATCACCCTCGTGGGTCCTGATGTGGCTGAGAGTGACGAGGTGTTGTTACTAAAGTGTTAATGTCCTGGAGCTCAGGGGAGGGAGATGGTGGGCATGAACCCCCAAAGAGGAGATCATGGGGTGGCGCGGGTGTGACAGTGGCCGCAGGTGGACTTGTGGATGGGAACATGGTCGTAAAAGGACTGGTGTGCCTAAAAAATAGATCTTAAGGAAGGGAAGTGAAAAGGCAGAAGTGCCTTCTCTCCAGCCATGGAAAAGATGTAGAATTGATGCTCAGCAAGGAAGAGACCCCAAGGGTGCTTGGAATCGATTGATTAAAGCTGGTGGGGAGGTGAGGCGTTAAACCAGATAAGAATGAAAAGGAGGGACCAGGCGAGGGGGTTTATGTCTCGGGCGGTAGCTAATATGCCAAGAAAGGGAAGCTGGCAGGTTTACGTTAGGGAGAATGAGAATGGTGGCTAGGCAGAAAGTGAAAGTCGCTCAGCTGTGTCCATCTCCTTGTTACCCCCATGGACTGTACAGTCCGTGGAATTCTCCAGGCCAGAATACTGGAGTGGGTAGCCTTTCCCTTCTCTAGGGGATCTTCCCAACCCCAGGGATCACACCCAGGTCTCCCACTTTGCAGGCGGATTCTTTACCAGCTGAGCCACCAGGGAAGCCTGGATAGGCAAAAGTGTGAGTGAAATGATTTTGGCCTCTGTATTGCGTTTCTGAGGTTTTTGAGTGTCCACATGCAGTAACACGTGGCCCACTGAAAGTTCCAGTTAGGTAGGCCACCTGCTGGCGGGAGGCACGTCTGTCCCGTTGCGCTTGGGAGGTGGGAAGTGGGTGCCCTGCTAAAGGAGGTGTTCCGCTGCGGGCTGCGCATGCACAGGGCAACCTTTTTCTTTGCTCGCCTTGACCTTGAGGGCCTTCATCTCCCATCAGAGAGGAAGAAGAGCTTCTACTTCATGCTCTGCTCGCCTTGTAGGACTTCTTCCTTCCCCTTGTTTGCAGCTCTGTCCTCATTATAGACAGGATTTGTGGAGAGTCCTGCCTTTGAGACTTGGCCCTGCCATGGCCCGCAGTTCCCAGCTCTTGCCTCATGAGACCCAGCTTCACCTTTCTGTTCCCAGGTCTCAGCTCTGATCCCGGACAGAGCCTGAGACTGACTTCGCACGATCTCTCTCGCTTGTGTGCCAAAGGAGTAGCCGTTCTGCGGAGTGGGCACATTTTTTGGTTTTGTTTCTTGTTTTTTTTTTTTCCCCAAAAGCTAGCATGACCGCTGTCTGTCATTAGCATCATTAGGGACTGTGCAGTACCGTCCTGGTGAAAGTCTTACCCGCCCCATTGGTATGTCACGTTAATCCTTTCCATTTCTTAACGCTTTACGGTTTACAAAGTTCCTTGACACAGTTTCTCCTCTGATCCTCATAATAAAAGAAGCTGTGACGGAGCAGACATGACTTGTCAGTTGTTTACCATCAGAAAACCTAGGCTCTGAGGTCACCCAGTTATGACACTTGTGGAAGACCTGAGGTTGGAAGCCAGGTCATCCACCTTCCTTTTCAAGCGTTCAGCTTCAGAGGAAGCAAGCGAATGCTAATTCTCAGCCTGAGCAGAATCTGGTTAGTCGATCTGCTGTGGCTGAAACCATTGTCTGCACATCTCACCCGCATCTAAATGAGTCTCCGACTGGTAAAGTTTGCTATCTTCTGTGGCTCAGCCCCTTCCTTGCACACTGGTGAGGGCAGGTTGACGACCTAGCAGCTCCATCCTGGCTGGGCCGTGCAGGTTTTGGCAGGTCCCGGGCTCACAGGTGCCTGTGGGTGGCAGCTTGCTGTCGTGCAGAGAGCTGGCCCAGGCATCGGGACTGGGCAGGCCTGGGTGTGTGTGGTTCCCGATGTGGGTACCAGCTCTGCATCCTAGGCTCACCACTTCCTTCTCTGAGCCTCGACCTTGCCATTATACAATAGTGTCAAAAACATACTGTTCTGAAACGCTTTTGTTACCTGTGCAGGGTTTCTTGCTCTCTCATCTGTGAAATGGCACCAGCGTAGTGCGTGGCCACACCAGGAACTCAGCACCAGGCCTGGTGATGCAGCTGGCACCCAGCACGCATTCTGCCTTCTTCTCCTTGCTCTTCATCTTTTCAGAGTATTATGAGAGCCTCCTAAAAAGTGATGATAAAAAAATAAAAGCTAACTGGCACTGATGAACCTATTTGCAGGGCAGGAGTAGAAACAAACATAAAGAACCAGACTTGTGGACCCAGCGTAGGGAGAAGAGGGTGGGACGAATTGAGAGTAGCTTTGACATATATACGTTATCATATGTCAAATCGATAGCTAATGGGAAGCTGCTGTGTAGCACAGGGAGTGCCCCGGGTGCTCTGTGACAGCCTCAAGGGGTAGGATGGGGTGAGAGGGCAGTTCTAGAGAGAGGGGACACGTGAATACTTACAGCCGATTCATGTTGTTGTGTGGCAGAAGGCAGCACAACATCGTAAAGCGGCTATTCTCCAATTAAAAATAAAGGCAAGAATGTCGCGGCCTGGCTGCCCTGCCCACTCGGTAGAGTGGATCTATGGTGTGTTGAGTGTGGGGAGCAAACCCACCTTTCTGACCAGGGTGAGAGAGCCTTGCCCACGACTCTTCTCTGAACAGTGGCCTTTTCTACCCAGAGCGTTCACTGCGGATGGGGGTGGCTCCACGTGCGAAGGTTCCCGTCCTTCCCTCTGCAAATTCTACAGCCGATAGCATCCAGCCACGAGTGTTCTGTCTACTCAGAGTGGGGACATTGTTCAAGATAAAAATTTGTAAGCCTTGAAGATTCTGAGGTTGGTAGTTTTAAGCAGTGAAGTTGTTTTTTTTTTTTTTTTTCTTTAGCTGAAACCTCTGGTTTTCTGTGAGGACGTTGATTTTGCCATCTGCCACCTAAGCAGAGTTTCTCATTTTCAAACTGCAGCTCCACCATTGGGCAGTTTGGCGGTCACTGGAGAACACCACCACTCCAGTGTTCTTGCCTGGAAAATCCTGTGGACGGAGGAGCCTGGCAGGCTACAGTCCATGGGGTTGCAAAGAGTCGGACACGACTGAGTGACTAACACTAATAAGAGGTGTAATTCTGCAGTTAACCTGCAGCCAGTTTGCTTGAGGGCAGGGCTTCCCTGGCGGCTCAGATGGTAAGGAATCCACCTCCAGTGCAGGAGACCCAGCTTCGATCCCTGGGTCAGGAAGATCCCCTGGAGAAGGGATTGGCAACCTACTCCAGTGTTCGTGCCTGGAGAATTCCATGGACAGAGGAGCCTGGCGGGCTACATTTCATGGGGTTGCAAAGAGTCAGACACAACAGAGTGACTAACACTTTTAGTTTTCACTGCTTTAAAACGGCCTTCTTCTCTGATCAATAATTACAAAGCAAAACAGCAGTTTCCTTTCTAAAAGGATGAGATTTGGAAAGAGGGTTAAGTTTATGTGTGATCTCATTGAGACTGAGGGTCCCAAAGGTGGCAATAGGAAGTTGACCTTTACAATCTTTAAAGTTTTTTTTTATTTTGATGAAGGTGGTAGTGGATGGGTATAGAGGCTATATTGTATTTGGAGACCCACCAGAATTACTTAAACATGCCCTGTAGGCTCTAGGGTTTTTTTTTACTGATCAGTCATCAGCTTGGCACTTAAGTGGTTAGTACTTAGCCCTCCTCTTGCCCTCGTTGTCTGGTTAACTCAGTTACTCTGATGTCAGGTCAGACTTGACTGTTCATCAGAATCACCTAGAAGACTTGTTGGGACACCTTGTGGGCCTCACTGCCCCCGCCCCCCAGAGTTCGTATGTCTTAGGAGGTCCGAAATAGGGCCTGGAAACTTGTATTTCTAACCAGGTGCTACCGAGGCTCCAGGCACCACTCTCTGAAGTCAGCAAAGCAGAACTTAGAGGGAGCTTATTTAGCATTGAAACAGTCGCTTCACAGGGCTCAGCAGACCATTTAGAAGGATTGAGTCCTAAAGTCCTGAAACAGCAAACAGCTGAATGTTTAAAAAAGAGAGAGAGAATGGGGTCAGGGAGACTTACTGATGGCCTGTGACTTTCATTTCCTTTGTAATTTTGACGGAACTCGCATATCTACACCTATGCCTATCATTTTTTTTCTTGAACATTTTATTCTGGAAAATGTTGGGAAACCTAGAAAAGGCAGAGGGGATAATGAGTTCCCTCGTACTCAACATCCAGCTTCAGCGAGGGTCAGCTTATGGCCTCTTGTTTCACCGCTGCCTTCCCTGCATGGCCTCCCCCAGCCATGGCCTATTGTGAGCAGTTCAGTACACGCTCTTAAAAAATAATAATAAAAATAATAGCCACAATGCTGGTGGTTCGGTGGTTAGGACTCGGCATTTTTCACTGCCTTGGCCTGGTTCAATCCCTGGTTGAGGAGCTAAGATCCCACATGCCAAGTGGCAAAACAAACAAGGAAACACAGTAGTTCCTCAGTATCAGTAGGGCTTCAGTCAGTGTTTACATTTCTTCAGAGGTCTCAAATGTTGGTTTGTTTAAATCTGCATTCAAATAAGAATCAGACAGTCGTTTTGGCTGGGCTCCCCACCCACCTTTTTCCCTTAATAATTAATTTGTTAAAGCAATGGTTCATTTGTCCTATAGAACTCACCACATTCTTTGCTGGGGTTTTGCTAATTGCAATCCCCGTGGTGTTTAATGTGTTCCACTGATCTAGCAGGCTAATCAATTTTGATTTTTTTTCCCCCTTATTTGGGGGAATGGAGTGGGATCAGAGTCCTCTGGAGTGATGCTGTCAACTTGCATCAAGAGGCATGTCACGCCTGCCCTGTTCTTCCTCCCTGTCTCTGTCTCTCGGCTCAGGTGTCAGCTTTTTAATCTACTGTGTCTTTTGGTTTAGCAGCTTTCAGGGGGAACAGAGCGCAGGCGAGTGTGAGGCGCCTCCGTGCTGGCTGCTCTCATGCTCTGTTCTCACCCCGGGTGTTAGCTTTGCCGCCTGGGCTATTTTGTTTTGTTAACCAAGGCTTTATTCTTTCTTTTGATTCACATTAGTATTCCAGCCTTGTGAGAGCTGCTGTCTTTGAGTGAAATAAACTTTCTTGGAGTTTATTTCAGGGTGCATTGGTCCAGAACCGCCGACTATTTATCTCCATGATATGTATGTCTAACATGGTGCTTTGGGGAAGCGGTGGAGGTAGCAGAAATTGGGCACCTTCGGATTGAGTTACTGGCTAATCACACACCCAGACACATGCACAGTTGAGGCAATATTCAGCTGTGTGGCTGTCTAAGACCAAACTCATTTAGTATCTTTATATTTTCTGAAATAAAGGTAAAAACAGACCTGTTCAGTCTAAACCAGAAGCAGAAGACGAGGGCATGTTTCTGTGCAGAATTCAAGTTAGATACTGGTGTATAAAGGTCACGTTGTACTCAAGAGCCTGTCCTTGCTTTCACAACATAATAAAGCATTTTCATTTCAGAAAGGAGCTTTAACCATCTTCTAACTGAGGGCCTCAGAGAAGGAGGGTCTTCCTCAAGCCCACACATTGAACTATTGTGCCCTGCTATACAGCGGCAACTCCCGAGTGACCCCGAAGGTGCCTCCACTAATTAACACCTGTTTATTCCTGGCAACGAAAAAAAAGGCCACCCCCTTTTTCACAGGGACCAACAAGGCCCTGGTACTTCCTCGGAGCCCCAGAGGTCTCGCGGCAGAGGGCAGCCTCCTTTAGTCATCTGAACTCGATGCCTGCCCTTGGGGGTGAGCCGTTTGCAAGTGAGCTCCAGGGCTGTTGGCCTCCCAGAACGTCTAAAGACAGACTAGCTCTCTCTTCTAGGCCCTGAAAGTCTAGGGAGATGCGTCAGGGCAGTTGGCAGGATGAGGTGCCATGTCACTGTGTCCGCTTCTCCAGCAAGACTGAGAAGAGCTAGAAAGACGGAGTGATGTGTTGGGCTCAAGGGTCCACGGTCTGCACTTACTGCTGTGTTGTCCGCTTTGCTGGGCCTGAGTCTCTTCATCTGGAGAAGGCGATGGCACCCCACTCCAGCACTCTTGCCTGGAAAATCCCATGGACGGAAGAACCTGGTGGGCCGCAGTCCATGGGATCACTAAGATCAGACACGACTGAGCGACTTCACTTTTCACTTTCATGCACTGGAGAAGGAAATGGCAACCCACTCCAGCGTTCTTGCCTGGAGAATCCCGGGGACGGGAGAGCCTGGTGGGCTGCCGTCTATGGGGTCGCACAGAGTCGGACACGACTGAAGCGACGTAGCAGCAGCAGCAGCATCCGTGAAACTGGTGGATTGAACAGATTGTGATTTAAGCTTTTCCGTTTTAACAAAAGCTCTGTGAAACCCTGGTGGCTCAGACAGTAAAGAATCCGCCAACCATGCAGGAGACCTGGGTTCCATCCCTGGGTCAGGAAGATCTCTGGAGAAGGGAGGGAATGGCTACCCACTCCTGTATTCTTGCCTGGAGAATTCCATGGTCAGAGGAGCCTCTTGGCCCACAGTCCATGAAACTGAGCGACTGACACTTTTCACTGTGACCTCTGATACATTAACATTTCTGAAACATTTTTCTCATGAGTGTTGAGTTGGGGAACTGGACTGGCTGATTCTGAGCTAACATTCTGAAGCTCTCTTTATTTCATACACACACGCACACACACACGTGCGCACACACACGCACACACATTTACACACATATGTACATACACTCATATATTCACAGACATACACACACGGACCAAGATATAAGGTAAAAGTGTTTTATATACTGAATGTTGGTACCTCATGCTGCTGCTTAATTCATTCTCCTTCTTTGGCTCCAGACTTCCTTATAACTGATAATCAGTTTAGAGTTTAAAAATTAAAATTGCCAACATGGCTGTCAGCTAGAGCATTTGTTTTTATTGTGATTTTCCAGAATGAGTGTGAGCAATAATCTTCCAAACTATGAGGAAGGGATGACACATTTGTTGAGACAGGAGGAGGCCCAGTAGGTGGGTTCTCTGCTACAAAAGTTTTGGGCTAAATTGTTAATAAAGTGAACGGGGACCAAATAGACCATCTTTACGCTGGGCAAGGCTTGTGTTCGGTGACCTGGCTTCTCTTGTGATGGAGGCTTCCTGACGCAGCTTGGGGATGGGCGCATCTTCCCAGCAGTGCTGGAGGAGCAGAGCAGAGGAGGATGGTTCCTCACCAGGCCTGCAGCTTCAGCTTCAGCCCCCCTTGCAGCGGGAGAAGGGCAGGGGTGTCAGAGCAGTGGGCTGCCCTGATGTGTGTGGTGACGTCTGGCTGGAAGAAGCATCGCCCCTGGCAGCATGTGTGCCGAAAGCTGTGGCTGCTGGTCTCTCACGGGTGTTCCTTGGTAGCTCGGCAGATGACTGTGGTTTCTCTCCATCCTATTAGCGAGCCTGTGTTTCCTAGCATACCTGCGTGCTCAGTCATGTCCGACTCTGCAATCTCATGGACTGTAGCCCACCAGGCTCCTCTGTCTATAGGATTCTCCTGGCAAGAATACTGGAGCGGGTTGCCATGCCCTCCTCCAGGGGATCTTCCCGACCCAGAGATCAAATTCGCATCTCTTGCATCTCCTGCATGGGCAGGCTTTCCTAGCATGTGGCTGTAAATTCCTAGGGAACAAGGTTAGTCAAGGAGGCGGCCTGTGCTGGAGCAGCCCCTCACTGTTCTGAGGCACTGTCTTCGTGCCTGCCCCTGTGCAAAGCGTTTTGGGCTTGTGTTTTTTTATTGAGCAGTGTAGCATTAGTCGCTAGTTGTGTCTGACTCTTGGCAACCTCATGGACTGTAACCTGCCAGGGTCGTCTTGTCCATGGAATTCTCCAGGCAAGAATAATGGAGTGGGTTGCTATTCCCTTTTCCAGAGGATCTTCCTGATCTAGGGATTAAACCTGGGTCTGCTGTGTTGCAGGCAGTTTCTTTACCATCTAAGCTTCAGAAAAGTCCTGAAGTGAGTAAATAGGTGCCATTTATCCCCATTTTGCAGATGAGGAAACTGAGGCTTACTGATGTTAAACAGATGCCCAAGGATCACTGGTGTAAAGTAAGAAATTACAAGTAGTCAGCCCTCTAAGTGTGTATAGACGGGACCTCCTGGACCAAAACACTGTTCAGTGTGACCAACCGGGATGAATGTCTCTGTGCAGAGAATGTTCTTGAACAGACAGGGGAGCCCCTGGGAACTGGTGCAGGTGGTGGTGTTTCTTTTTAAGCCAGAACCCCAGGTGTGTTCCTCTGCCTTTTCCTTTTAACCATGTCATATTCTGTTCGGGTGTGTGAGATGAAGTTTTGTTCTAGTCTGAGTCATGTTCAAGCTCCTTTTCAAAGGCGCCATCAAGTCCAAGGTGAGGGGCTGAGCTGCAGGGAGCTATAGACACGTCCCTTCCATCTTTGACAGTGGGTGGTGGTCATGTAAAATTTTATGAGGTCAATAAGCAAGAATGTACTTGCTCATACATATTCCAGGCTGAGTTCAGATCTCTTTTAGAGGGAAGGAGTACACGTAATAAGCCACCTTATTGGTGGCTCAGTGTGCCTTAGCTGTAAAGAATCCGCCTGCCACTGCAGGAGACAGAGGAGATGTAGGTTCCATCCCTGGGTCGGGAAGATCCCCTGAAGGAGGAAATGCAGCCCACTCCAGTATTCTTGCCCAGGAAATCCCATGGAGAGAGGAGACTGCCGGGCTACAGTCTGTGGAGTCAGAAAGAGTTGGACACAACTGAGTATGCATGCCTTTAGTTTGTTTGTTTGTTTTAGTATAATTAACAGCAATTTTTAATTAGTCATATGTGAATTACCATGGTTTCAAAATATTGCCATTGTTAGCTGGAGTATTTGTTTCTTTGAATGTTTCTAATAGAATTTTAACTGTCTAACATGGTTTATGATCATCTGGCCTAACAACTGTGCTTTTTTTTTTTTTAATTGATGTGTAGTTGACTTACAATGTTGTGTTAATTTGCTTTCTGTAATTATAAGTAACATATGATATATATATATATAATTTATTTTGCCCTCCCTTTTAAAATAATGGTGTAACACATGAAAAAAATAAAGCATATTCATTGAAAGAAGACTAGAGATATATATAAAGCAGATGGATGGTGAAATTGGCCATTGCTGTTTTAGTCTTTTTCTGTATTTTGCAAAATCTCCATCTAAGTGGCTGCTGCTGCTACTGCTAAGTCGCTTCAGTCGTGTCCGACTCTTGTCGACCCCATGCACTGCAGCCCACCAGGCTCCCCCGTCCCTGGGATTCTCCAGGCAAGAACACTGGAGTGGGCTGCCATTTCCTTCTCCAACGCATGAAAGTGAAAAGTGAAAGTGAAGTCGATCAGTCGTGTCCGACTCTTAGCGACCCCATGCACTGCAGCCTACCAGGCTCTCCCATCCCTGGTGTTCTACAGGCAAGAACACTGGAGTGGGTTGCCATTTCCTTCTCCAGTGCATGAAAGTGAAAAGTGAAAGTGAAGTTGCTCAGTCGTGTCCAACTCTTCGTGACCCCATGGCTATTTCTTGTTAATTTTTAAAAATATGGCCATTGGTAAAACTTGAAAATAGAGCAAAATATGGGGAACAGAATTTAAACGTCCTCCCACCGCCTCCGCCACTCAGATCACTCACTGCAGCTGGCATTTCAGCAAATCGCACTTGTCACTTGTCTGAACAGTTAAGAGGCTTCATTTCCCAGGCTTGTAGTTCGCTCCCCTCGTACAGTTTCTGACAGTCTGCCCTAGACAGTATTTTCACAGAATGACTGTCCTCCTCACAATAGGAGCACCTGCTGAGTCTAGCAAAACTGCCTCCTTCACGATGGATTTTAGCAGTGACCTGTTCAAGGAAACAGGATCCCGCTGAATTTGGTCTCAGCCCCAAACTAGTACGGTGTGTTCCCCAGGAGAGCGTAATCTATGCACTCTGCCGGCATCATGTGAAGCCTGTTTATTTACAGTTTAAACAGATCATTGCCTTATTTCCTTTAGTAGGCATGGAGCTGCCCTTTTTAACATACCTATTCAAGAGATATTTCAGAGGCTGTGTGTTTTTTTTTTTTTTTGAGGATATATGATTTGGTTATGGAATCTATAAATAAAGTGACCCATTTTTAGCTAGATTGCTGGTGTGCTTTTCAGTAGGACTTTGTGGTTTAGCTAATGAAATCTTTCAGAGATGCTCCTCTGAACCCTCTGTCTGGTTGTATCACCGCTTTCATGACTTAATTGGCTTTGTGGTTTAATTCTGTTCGTGACACATCCATCACTGTGAAGTTTACACTGTTCACCCCTGTCTGGCCTAGAATTTGTTTGATGACTCCTGGGGTCAAGGAGAGGTTGAGAGGTGGTTTTATGCTATTAAAAATAAGTGGTTCCTTTGTATGAACTAATCTGTCTTTTTTAATTAAAATAGTCCTCTTCATTTTAATTAATACATTGAAGCTTCTTCTCCCTTTTGATAATTTTATGTTCTGTAATACTATCAACTGAGCCTGCAATAAGTTATTTCTTTCATTTGTGGAGAATTAGATTTTATAAGGTCCTTTCATATTTATTCTATCATTTAATCATTCCCATATTCCCTTCTAGGAAACCCCACAATGGTAGATGACATTGTCCTCATTTTGCAGATGAGGAATCTGAGGCAAAGAACTTAAAGGGTCATTCTAGCCAGTAGGTGGTATAGAATTGGGACCCTCCACCATAGAAACTGGGCAGTTGAGGTTGGTCACATCTTCTATTTTTGTGGACTTGGCCATGCGTCCATGGGGTAGTTTGGCTTCAGGTTCACTGGCCTTAAAAGTCTACTTTTGAAGAAATCTAAATTTGTTCTTATGGGGTCTTTCCCAGTGGTGCACTGGTAAAGAATCCACCTGCCAGTGTAGGAGAGACAAGAGATGCAGGTTTGATCCCTGGGTTGTGCAGATCCACTGGAGAAGGAAATGGCAACCCACTCCAGTATTCTTGCCTGAAAAATCCCATGGACAGAGGAGCCGGGCGGATTATAGTCCGTAGGGTTGCAAAGAGTCAAACATGACTGAGCAACTGAGCACAAATCTGTTCTTAAAGAGTCGGACACGACTGAGTGACTTCACTTTCTCTTTTTCTTTCGTTTGGCGCCAAAGTCGGTTTGGCTTGAGTTTTCCCACTTTCTCCAAGTCATCGGCAAGGTGTCTGGTATTGCCACAAGCACCCAGTGTGTCTGTCTTCCTGACCTTGGCCCTGTCCACATAGAGTGGCCCCTCGGGCTCACATGGTGAGAGTGCAGCCCTCAGGCCCTCCTGGCTGAGCCCTGTCTCCCCAGACCTGCCCTGTCCCCTCATCCCCAGCAGCAGGTATACACACACCTGCACTTTCTGGGGTGTGTTCATTCCTGCCAGCCCTGCCTCCCGATCAGGTCTCCTGACTATGAGGGGCCAGGCCGAGAGTCAGTCCCTCATGCTTCACTGGTCACCCCCACCGCTCTGTTGAGCTGGGCTGCGTTGACACTACCCTCTCATTCCTAGCACCCCTGCACTTGTGAATCAGGGTGTATTCTGCTGAAATGATACTTGTCTCTCTGTACCCATCACTCTACCCCCTCAAGACTTACTTCAAAGTAAGGACCGTACCCCAAAGAAGCCCTTTGTTTATTAAACAGTGGGTGCTCCTCGACTGGATAATCCCGGAGCTTTAGCACACCATCAAAAAACAGTGCATGTTGAAAAAACTAAATCTGTTGCTGAAAAGATTCCAAAAAGGACTTCTGAATTATCCATGTTTGGGGTTTTCTTCCTTCCCTGATGCTAATGTTCGCGAATAAACTTGACTGTGTGGCTTTGTTTTATTGAAAGATCTTACACTCAGTGAATTTTTGATTAATGTCCTACAATAATTTTTAAAAGAATATCTTACACTGAAGGGTGGAATTATTTTTGTATGCAGACACACAGCATCATAAATGTACAGCTTGATTTTAGCCTGTTTGATTTACATTTTATTTATTGGATAGTTCATTTCATGCTTTGGATTTGCCTATATTCACACTTCTCGTTTTGATCATAACATGGACTAGGTTATTTTTGAGTTCAGAATGAACTTGAGAATCTATTTTTCATAATCCAGTTGGAGAATACACTCTAATATCTTATATTTTGAATTGGGCAACTGGGAAAATCTTAGCTTGGGAATATATTTTAAGTTTGCAGTAGAATTTTGAAGCTATGACTTATAAAACTTATCCTTAAGATGGGTAGTTTTATATGTATATAAAATCCAGGTGTTTTATATGTGTATAAAATATTTCTGTAATTATTAATGGAACTTGTGATAGTGTTATATAAATTCAAGACTGTATTGCCAGGAGCAAATTGAGTTACAGATTTAAAATGTGAACATTTCCTAAATTAATTCTGTGTCAGGAAATGGAGACAACTTTTGAGAGAGGAAGCTACTCACTGAAGCTGTGCAAATGTTATTCCTCTCAAGTGTATTTGAATATTGATGTTAAAAAATCCACTTTATGTATTTGGAATGGCAGCTTACTGTAGTAGAAAGGAGTGAGCATTTTAGAGCCAGAAATACCAGGTTTCATGTCCATCTTCCTCATTCCTTTGTGCCTTTGGGCTAGTGCAGCCAAGACTCAGTGCAGCCAGTTAATTAACTTTTTAAAAAGATTAAAAATGAGAGGGAAACATTTAAGTTGTCGAACAGTATACACATGTGTATGTGTGGATGCGTGCTAAGTCGCTTCAGTTGTGTCCAACTCTGCAAACCTACGGACTGTAGCCCGCCAGGCTCCTTTGTCCCTGGGATTCTCCAGACAAGAATACTGGAGTGAGTTGCCATTCCATCCTCCAGGAGATGTTCCCTACCTAGGGATCAAACTCTCATCTCTTACGTCTTCTGCCCACTGGTGCCACCTGGGAAGCCCACACATGTGTATACGTATTTCTTTCTCATGGAGAGAAAGTTGGGTACTGGGGAGAAAAAGGAAGTAAGAGAAAAACCAGGGGGAGGTGACAGATAAGACTTTTATGAGTTTGCACAGGACTTCTAGGCCCCTTTGAACCACTGAAGGCAGGAGCAGACATCCCTGGTCTATTTGGCGTGGCTTATACCTGAGTCTGCTGGGCCATTGCTGTGGGTTGTACATGCCATTGGTCAACAGCCCCCATTTGGGGACTGTCTACTTTTTGTCAAGGGATCAGATAAAATTTGTGACCTTCAATTAGTTAAATACTTTTTCTTGGGAATATTCACTATATTTGTTTATTCAAGGAATATGAAATTAAGCACTTAGCAAGGGAGCGTTAGCCGTTCAGTTGTCTCCAACTCTTTGTGGCCCCATGGACTGTAGTCCAGGCCCTCTGTCCATGGGATTTCCCAGGCAAGAATTCTGGAGTGGGTAGCCACTCCCTTCTCCAGAGGCTCTTCCCAACAGAGGGATCGCACCCCTGTCTCCCTCCCTGCAGGCGAATTCTTCACTAGGGAAGCGGTAAGCAGTTACTGCTGTGTGATAGTAACTGTCCTAGGCGCTGGGGACTAGAGCAGTGGAAAAGCAAAAGCAGAGGCCCTGTCTTCTCAGAGTATGTTTCATGGGCAGGCAGATGAAGCAAACAGATGTCAGGATGAGTTCAAGAAAGCAGGTCAGGTGACTTTGATAGAGGGCAAGTGTGCGAAGGCTTAGTAGGATCACCCAGGGATGCGCTGAGGAAACGACCTTTGAGCTGCAACCGTGCTGTGAGAAGCAGTTAACCTGAAAAGAGCTGGCCGGACCTCAGAGCTCAAGGCCGTGGGAGCAGCTCAGGCAGAGGCTCTGGACAAGGGAGGCTGGATGTAGTGAATTCCACGTTTCTCCTGTTTGGCTCAGTGGTCTCTGCCCTGAAAGAATTACACTTTTAATTGGAGGAGAAGAAGTACTGTAGAGGTAAAACACAGAGGTGAAAAACAGAACTAAGTCTTAATCTAAATGGTTAGTACATTGTGAGTGCCAACAGATTTACTTCGAGAGTGTACCCTAAATAAAAGGATGAACTAGCTTCCCAGCCGCTTCCCTTCATTCTTACATCTGCTAATTTAATCTTGTGCCAAGAGCTGGTACCCTGAGGTTATCCTTGGCCTCCATCCCCTGGTCTCACATGCAAGAAGAGGAGATGAAGGACCAGCTCAGCTCAGACCTTTGACCAATTGATCACGTAAATCCTTGGGGATTTTGTGCTAATGACAATGGATATGGTTTTCTCTTTGCTTCAGAATTGATTTTGTGGCTTAAAAAAAAAAAAAAGATTTATCAAAAGCTAAAGGGATTGTCAATGTGGGGAGAGGGCATTTAAAAAAAAAAAGCCATTAACCAAATGACTGGTCGAAAGGAGTCACTAAGGATTTATAGTGACTTGCATTAATAGAAGTCAACAGATCTCTGAGTGAATTACTTGCTAAATAATACTTAAAAGCTTAAAGGAAAAAGAGAAAGCACATAGGAAGTGATTGCTGCTTGCTAGACTCCCTGCAATTTCTATACGTAATTCTGAGTCCTCCCAAAGTCCCCATAAGGTTGGTATTAACATTGCTGTTCTTCAAGTGAGACACCTCAGGCTTAACCAGGCTAACCTTGTTGGAGTTCTCATAGTCAGTCAGTGGCCGAATGGATCTTGGCACCAGGTTTTTCTGACCTCAGAGTCCTGCTTAATCATGACAAGTCACGGCTTTCCCTGGCAGTGTTACTGCTGTAGGCATAGGGCCTTGCAGAAAGGTCATGTGGGAAGAAATGATGAATAGATGGAGGAGACTCACATAAGTATGAGAAGCTCAAATTACCAGTAAAATGCTTTGGAATAGCTACAAAGGGGAGCGACTGGATACAGAGTTCTCTGCACTGACCCCCATGTTTCCTTTCTTAGGGTGACATGGGGGCCTCTGAAACAGGTCACAGTGAAGTTCATTTGCACAGTGGAGTCTTGATGTCACTCAAGGCTCACTTGCTAATTGTGACTTAGAGCTAGTGTAATTTGTCTGGTGTTTAGTTTCTCACTTATACAGTGGGGATGGTTAATTAATTGGTTCATTATAAGAATGAGCGGAGAAGGCAATGGCACCCCACTCCAGTACTCTTGCCTGGAAAATCCCATGGAGGGAGGAGCCTGGGGGTCTCGAAGAGTCAACGTGACTGAGGGGGTCGTTCCATGGGGTCGTGAAGAGTCAACGTGACTAAGCGACTTCACTTTCATGTTTCACTTTCATGCATTGGAGAAGGAAATGACAAACCACTCCACTGTTCTTGCCTGGAGAATCCCAGGGATGAGGGAGCCTGGTGGGCTGCCGTCTGTGGGGTCGCACAGAGTTGGACACGACTGAAGTGACTTAGCAGTGTAAGAATGACTGACTGACTCCGTTGTGAAGTGCCTACAATGTGGCAGGAGTATCACTGTGGATAGAACAAGGAAAAACAGGCCAGCAGTGTACTCGATGAGCTTACCTTCTCTCTCTCTTTCTTTTTTAATATATTTTATTGAAATACAGTTGATTTGCAACCAGCATACATGTTTAGTTTTGCTTTAGCCCGTACTTTGAGAATCTCAGGCCTATAGCAACCCCAGGAGCCAGATGTGCCATAAAACCGCCTAAGAGACGTCAGTGTCTCTGATCACTCTGCCAGTGAGTGAGCTGAAGCCAGGATTCTGACCCACAGCTTCTAGCTCAGTCGGAGGCTGACACTGGCACCAGCGTATTAGGTGTCTTTGGGATCTTCCTTCTGCATTATGCATGGATTCTTTTGTTTTTAACCCAAATAGTCTTCCTTTGTTTCCTTGGTGACTTAAGTTTCTTGTCGCCTTTTCACTTCAATTCAGTGGAAGTCTTTTAGCGCATACTTGGTTTCTCAGTGGCCTTCCCTGGTGGCTCAGATGGTAGAGAATCTGCCTGGGATTCAGGAGACCCAGGTTGCATCCCTGGGTCATGAAGATCCCCTGGAGAAGGGAATGGCTACCCACTCCAGTATTCTTGCCTGGAGAATCCCATAGACAGAGGAGCCTGGCGGGCTGCAGTGCATGAGGTCACAAAGACTTGGACACGACCGAGCAACGTAACACTTGCGCTTCACTCAGCGTTGTAGAGCAATAAAGATGAAGACGCCGTGGCCTCTGGCCTCTGAGAAGTTTCTGTGTAGCTGTGTCTGGCCCCTTCTTCCTGTTTTTCTCTCCTTTGATGTGGTTGCCCCAGAAGATAAAGGCACAGTGATGATGTCCTCCAGTGACTCAGCGCTTCCTAGTCCCGGGACCCAAGCCTTGTCTTCTCCCGAGAACCATCGCTGAATGAAGAGATGAGGCATCAGACCCCCGCCCCACCTCCCAGGTGGTGTCTGTCTCCGGGCTTGGCTGCCGTCTCCCGGCTTCTTCCTGTGGCCGCGGGTCTGGTCCCCGTGGCAGATGGCAGCGGATCTGGATAAAGAAGTTGGTTGTTCTTTTCAGTGCCCGGTAGAGGCCTGCCCTCCCGATCTGCTCTTCCTGTTTGCGTGAAGAACAGCTGGCAGTGTTGGTCTTAAAGCCAGCGTTTTCATTTGTTTGGGATTGCTGTCTGTTCATTTTTCACAATTTCTCTTTCAGCCGGGGAGATGGCTGTTCATAGTGGTACATGTCCTGTGTCTGGGGAAAGTGAGCCCTCTCCTGTCCACCCCCAACACACAGACACATCCCATCCCATCCCCTCTCTAAACTATACATTTCTAGCACCCCTGGTTGCTTTCCATCATTTAGAGAATTTTCCTCCAAAACTGAGAGAATTTTCTTAAATAAGGTTGGTATAGGGTCTTCAAACTGATTAATGTGAAAAAAAGTATACGTGGTTTTTCACATCTTTGGTGCCTGTGTCAGTGTGTGCGTGCAGGCACGTCGTACATCACATTAGACCGCCATGGCCGGCTTGTTTGTTTACATGCCTTTCTCTCCTTTTAGAATGTCAGCTCCTGGAGCTTGGAGATTAATCAGTCAGTATTTGAATACTTACTGAGAAGCAGACTCTGGGTGTTGGGTGACCTCTGCCTTCATGACGTCTTCTTGCAACTCTGACCCAGACATCCTACTGGGTGAATTTTATCCTGTATGCAGGCTTTGTTTAGAATGGCAAAAACAGAGACTTGTACATGTCAGCCTTAGTGAAATCCGTCAATGGAATGAGCTCCCCAAGGTGGTGCAAGTGGCAAAGAGTCCGCTTGCTACTGCAGGAGACGCAAGAGACGCAGGTTTGATCCCTGGGTTGGGAAGATCCCCTGGAGAAGGAAATGGCAACCCACTCCAGTATTTCTTGCCTGGAAAATTCCATGGACAGAGGAGCCTGGTGGGCTACAGTCCATGGAGTGACTAAGAGTCAGACACAACTGAGCACACACACACACAGCAACATCAAGGGAATACAGTAAACAACAGTACATATGCATACCTAGTGGTATGGGAAAATAGTCACGATATGTTAAGTGGAAAATAGCAGGTTATAAAACAACACAGGAAGGTGGGATCTTTTCATTATATCTAAAAAGAAAACTTTGGAAAGATGCACTAAAAGGTGCATGTTAGTTATCTCTGGATGCTGGAGTTTAAAGATGATTTTTTCATAATGGGCATGTAATATCGATTTAATCAGATAAAGAAACAGAGCAAGAAAAAAACACTGTAAGCTGCTGCTGCCCTGGAGTTGGCGGGCAAGAGGGGTGACTCATGCCAATCTCAGTGACCACTCAGTATAGCCAGTGCTTTTTCCTTCATCCAACAACTCTCTATCGAGTGCCAGCTATGCTCTGGGTACATTTATAGGACCTCAGGCTATAGCAGTGAACACAATAGAAAGAAGTCCTTAGTTTCTTAGAGAATCAATTCTAAAACACAGTTCATCATTCATTTCTATTTAATAATGGAAATGTGTATAAAATGCTACTTTTAGATAACAGGGAAGGAGAAGCAAGGTATGTGGCCTAAAGTCACACTGGAATTTCCATGGTTGTGCAGAACACAGTATTTTGTTTGTGGGTGGAATAAAGGAAGGAGCCATGCTTGGTATATGTATTGAAAGACTGGGATTTTCTCCAAGAGCCGGCATTGGTACATGTCACTCCATAGTTATTATAGGAGGTGGAGTAAGGTAGCTTCATTAATTACTCGAGCCACTTACCATTAGGGAGGGTCTGGATAAGATGTAAATGGTTCTTTCTTGTCAGGTCCTGTGTTTATGCTGGTTCCTTCATCTGGTCCCCTCATCTGAACTAATGGGCTTTTTGGCATCATCTCCTTAGATGCATCACAGGGAATGAATTTCTCCACTTAGAAGCCCCGTTATAGATTTGTCAGACAGGGTTTTGATTTAGCGATAGCACAACGTGCTTTCCAGACATAGGAAAGCAAGGAGGGAGGGCCTCTGCCAGCCCTTAAGTGCAGGCAGCCCCCTTCTTAGAGGTGAAACATCACTTTCTGAGAGATGCTCTCCTGCTGAAGCCTGGACCAGACGGGGCATAAAGGACTGGACGTTGTCTCCTCGTCCCTTTCATGGCCAAAGGAGCTGACCCAGTGGTGGGCTTTGATTTTAGGAGTCCAGTTGTTGAGAAAGGGGATAGTAAAACAGGAAAAGACGTTTTCTTTTTAGGAATTAAGAGACTTTCTGATAGAATAGTTGAGTTTGAATTCCTTCCACTTGATTATCTGTTCCAGAAATTGAGAAGTTGCCGTGTGAATCTGGGAAATACTAAGATGGTTGTTCTCGTGTAATAGTGCTGGGAACTATTAAACATCCCAGGCCACACCCTGGACCAGTTAAATCCGAACCTCCAGGGGAGGGTGCCAGGTGGCAGGAGTGTAAAGCTCCCAGGTGCTGCTAAGGTGCTGCTAAAGCGGAGCATTTCTGCAGTGTTTTCATGCCAGCTGCTTCTAAAAACTGGGCCAAAAGTAATTATGAAGATTAGGAAATGACGCGAAAATTTTATCCTTTCCTTTAAAAGGAGAAACATACAATGGGATGAATTTACTTAGATGTCCTAACTTGGCTTGATATTCAATTCCCACAATTAATTAAGGCCAAAGCCACATCTGTTGTTTGCCTGTTTGCAGGATCTGATCACAGATTTTTCTGGGAATTTGTAGCCCTTCTGTATTGCTGTGTGTGTGTGTATGTGTGGGTGAATTTTTAGAACTTGTAGCCATTATGTATTGACGTGTGTGTGTATGAATTGTTTAGAACTTGTAGCCCTTCCGTATTTGACCCGTGCACGTGTGTGTGAATTCTCTCTTTATTTGGCCAAGATACTGTATGTGCTTGTCTGTTTTTCATTCTTTGTTTTGGTTACATTGTTTTTCAAGGGACTGCCTGACTCCTCCTTTAATTAACTTCCACCTCCTGCTTATGTGGCCCGTTTCCCAATCCACCCTGTCTTTTGGTGGTTTTCTGTTCCACCAGCGAAGATTTGTATAAAAGCTCTTTCTCCTGCTTATTTCTTTGAAGCACATCATTTCTGGTCTTGAAATGTAATGTTTCTAAATGTGTTTTTAAAATAGGAGCTTGTTCTCTGAACTCTGTCCCTGCTGCTGCAATTGTTCCTGCCCATCTTGAACTTCAGCTCAGCTCTGGAAGTTCCCCCCATTTCCAACTTCTTGATTACTGTCTCTTTAAATCCCGAGTCATTTTGCATTTTCTCTTCGCTCATGAAGTGCCACATTCAGTCTGCCTTTCTATCTTGTCACGATTTCTAGGGAGTGCCCGCAGTGTCTGTTTAAATAGTATAATAGCCAAACCTCATCCATCAATTGTTTTCTAGCCATGCCCCGTCTGGATCGGCATCTTTTAAAAAGGAGAGGGAGGGGGTGGTCATGCCAGACAGAGCTGGCGCACAGCGGAGAGGACAGTAGACATGTTTGCTCCTGCTGTCTAGTGACTAGCATGGCTGAGTTTACTCGTGACCCACTCTTACATCCTCAGTCCTCCACGCAGATGTGCAGCCCTGAAACAACGTTCTCACTGCCGGCACGTCCGAATGCTGGAAACAAAACTGACAGCGTCCCTGGGCTCCTTGGAGTGCAGCCTGGGCACATCGGACAGAGCACAGCGTGCGGCTTGCCCTTGCAGGGATCACAGCCGCTGCCGCTGCCCTCGCTCACGACCTCACCCAGCCTCTGGGCAGACGTGCAGAGGCACAGACGTCCCCTCTTGGGCTCCTGGCTGGCCCCTACCCCCCCTTTCAGCCTCTCCCCTCCATTTAGCCTGCCCTCGTTCTCCACCTTCCACAGCACACCATTACGAGACCCTTCATTTCACCAGCAGATTTCTGTGTATTTGTTTCTAAAGTTTGCACTGTGTGCCAGGCACTCTGCCAGGTGCTGATTGCAAGACAGATGTGGTTTCTGCCCCCTTAACACCGATAGTCTGGTGGGGGCGAGGTGTGAATGACTAAACAGGAATTCACAGTGAAATGTTGTCAGTGCTGTGATGGGGAGCAGGCAGGTGGTCCGGAGTCCAGGGCAGGACCCACCTGGTCCACAGAGGGTCACGGGAGGTTTTCCAGAGAAGTGACCCCTCAGCTGGGACCTGAAGCGTAGGGGTGCAAGGCAGTGGCTTTTGAGAAATCATGCCTGTTATGGCTGGAGCTTGATAGGAGAGAGGATGGTAATGGGCATGGGAAGACAGCGGGGGTTTGTCCTGGGGGCAACAGAAAGGCTCTAGGCTGGCAGCAGCGTGTTGGCATGCTCTCTCTGCCTTTTAAGAGGGACCACTCCTACCAGAGTATGGGGAGTGGATTGGAGAAGGCAGGCCTAGATGAAGGGCCATCATCACGTCCACTCAGTCATGTTCAACTCTTTGTGACCCTTTGGACTCTACTCCTCCAGGCTCCTCTGTCCACGGGATTTTTCCGGCAAGAAATACTGGAATGGGTTGTCATTTCCTCCTCCAGGAGGTCTTCCCAACTCGGGTCAAACCCCATCTCTTGCCTCTCCTGCATTGTAGAAAGATCCTTTACTTCCCGCTGAGCTACTGGGGAAAAGAAAATGAAGGGTAACAAGTATTTATAGACTGCCAGCGATGACCCAGTAAGAGCTGTTGGTGGCCTGACCAGGAACACGAAAGGGGATGGACAGGGCTGGAGAGAGAGAGCCCCAAGCAATATTTAATCCATGACTTCCTTCTGGGCACAAAAATGGTGTCTGGCTCCTGAACAGGGGGCTTGTCCTGCCTGCCTGCTATC
The DNA here is from genome assembly GCA_917880005.1 of Nanger dama. Classification (NCBI taxonomy): domain Eukaryota; kingdom Metazoa; phylum Chordata; class Mammalia; order Artiodactyla; family Bovidae; genus Nanger; species Nanger dama. Next base: position 1,524,687 of record CAKJTW010000074.1, on the reverse strand, counting down.
ATGCGATTTCATCAGGGTTCTACGTCATGTCGAAAAGATGCTCAGAAGCTTCCTACTGATGGAAGCATCTTCATGGATGCAGCCATGTTTACAGATTCCCTGCCCTTCTCTTGGTCTCTCGATCCTTGAGCTAAAGCGTCGGCCTGTGCAGTAGACGTGCTCATCAGCTAGGTCTTTGTCACTTATTTGGAATCCCAGAGTCCAAGACTGTTAGAGGAGAATGCATCCTTGAAGCCTGGTGTGCCCCCACCCCTGCCGCCGCGCACATGGATCACCTGTGAAATGTGGCACCCAGAGAAGAAAAACGACTTCCTTAAACGCCCAGATAGAACTGGGACTAAAACCCAGGTGTCTTAGCTCCCAGTCAGGTGGTTTGGGGTGCTGACAGCTGTCCCCCAGTTTAACTGCAGGAATGTGTCTCTTTGCCAGTGTTCCTCTTGCTCACTCTCAGCTGAGTGGACTGCAGTGTGTGACAGGTGGATAAATCAAGGCTGGTCTTGGGTGTCACCTTCTTTTAAGAGCACGGGCTCTTCTGTAAAGAACAGTGTGAATGTTATCCCCTAGCCCTGCTTTTCTTTTTCATTTTCACTCCGTGATTTCTTCATTTCTGACAGCAGTGAGCTTAGATCCTGGATTCCCCTTTCTGAAGCCACTTGATGGGCGGCAGTGCGGGGCAGGCCCCTGGGCTTCTCTCGGGCTTTGTTGTGCTGAGAGGTGGTCCCACTGCGTTTCTGTCACAGACAGCCCCGGTTTGGGAGTCGGACTGGCTGGAATCCCACCTCTGCCACTTGTCCACTAGGCAGGTTTTTTGGGTGAAATAGGGACAGTGATATTTAATTAACTGGGCTTCCCCAATGGCACTAGTGGTAAACAGTCCTCCCTGCCGGTGCAGGAGACCCTGGAGTCATAGGATTCGATCCCTGGGCCAAGAAGACCCCCTGGAGGAGGGCATGGCAACGCATTCCAGTATTTTTGCCTGGAGAATCCCATGAACAGAGGAGCCTGGCAGGCTGCAGTCCATGGCGTCGCAAAGAGTCAGACTGATCATGCACTAGGATGCTTAGCTAATTGGAACACAGACTCTAAAAGACAATAGGCGTGAGGAAAGCCAGCGCCGTGCCTGCGGCATAGGTGATGCTCAGTAAGTGGGGACTGTGCTGGCACTAGATTATCGCTGTCCCGTGTCCTCGCCGCATTTGCCCAAACTGTGACCCGGCCAGCACACGCCTGTTTACCACCAGCTGCCCCGAGCCATTACCCTGCTGGACTCCTGTTCCCACCCTTCCAGAAAGCGATCTGAGCTCTGTCTTCTCCCTGAGGAGGGTGTCTCTCTCACCCTCCCTGAACCGCGTCACTTAACCTTCACAGCTGTGTGACTGTGGAGACTAAATAAGGCCCCCGACCTGGGAGGGGTCTCCAGCCTTAGACACAAGGGCCCAGAGCAGAGGAGCAGGTAGAGCATATGTGGGAGCAAGGTGTTGCTGCTTTGGAAGCTAGCTCAATTTTTTTTTTTTTAAGTATATGTATGGTCATCCTTGTGCTCAGAAGAGACACATGACTGATTACAATGAAAGGTTAAAAAGGAGGAAGACGGAAGACTGGACTTGGTGGTACAGAGCCTAGAATCCTTCCTAGATGCGGGAATCCTAGAACGGCAGGTGGTTAATATTCGAGGCCAGGACAAGGAAATGCAGTGCAGGATGTGATCAGTCTAGCTTCTGCTCAGCTAGAGTGACAACAAGGACTTGGCAGAAGGAAAAAGAGGAAAGCGAGGGTGGAAACACCAAGTTTAAATAATGAGAATTTCGCCCTGGAGGGAGCTTGAGAATGACACAGTGTTGAGCAAGGCGCTCCCAGAGCTGAGGGTGCCTCTCGGGAACAAAGACACCTGGTTTTCAAGCAGAGGAGCATCCAGGTGCAAAACCTTTTTATCTGGCATCCCTGGGTAGTGAAGATCCTTCTGAGCAGAGAGGAGGGCCCCTGCCCCACTCCCCGGACCGGCACTGCTCGGGGCTGGGGTTGCGAGGTCAGCAGGGGGCCCTGTTGCTCATTCCAGGAGAATCCAGCAGTATCTTTTAACAATAATAATTGTTATTTATTTATTTTTGGTTGTGCCGGGTCTCCGTTGCTGTGCGGGCCTTTCCCTAGTTGCAGGGAGTAGGGACGGCTCTCCAGCTGTGGTGTCTGGCTTCTCACCGCGGCATCTTCTCTTGTTTCAGAGCCCAGGCTCAGTTGTCCTGGCGCACAGGCTGAGTTGCTCCGCGGCATGTGTGATCTTCCCAGATCAGGAACCGAACTCAAGTCTCCTGCACTGGCAGGCGGACTCTTCCCCACTGAGCCCCCAAGGGAAGCCCCCAGCAGGGCCTTTGGTTGGTAGTGTTTGGGGAACTAAGAGGAAGGGCTTTGGGAGGTGAAGGTGGGACAGGAGCGGGGGAAAAGTCTTTTTTCTTCTTATTTGACAGGGCCTAGCTCTTAAGCTTTGGAGAAGGCAATGGCACCCCACTCCAGTACTCTTACCTGGAAAATCCCATGGACAGAGGAGCCTGGTGGGCTGCAGTCCATGGGGTTGCTAAGAGTCAGACACAACTGAATGACTTCACTTTCACTTTTCACTTCCATGCATTGGAGAAGGAAATGGCAACCCACTCCAGTGTTCTTGCCTGGGGAATCCAGGGATGGGGGAGCCTGGTGGGCTGCCATCTCTGGGGTCGCACAGAGTCAGACACGACTGAAGCAACTTAGCAGCAGCAGCAGTAGCTCTTAAACTTAATATATTTAACTTTGAAATATAGCACAATTGGGACTTGGTCCAAAATGTTCCTGAAATCTCCATGACACCTAGTTAAGGGCTGATTTAAAATGTAAAAAAAAAAAAAAAATTCTTCTTGGGTCACAGCTTCAGGATATTTTTAGGAAGCTTCTGAAACCAGTGGCAGCACAAATAATAGCCCAGCATCAAGTGCATCTCATGTACATCCGCCAGTTTACAGCTTGTTGGGAAAGCCTTTTCTGCTCCCAGGGATCAGGCACGGTAACTGACAGCTGCATCCATTGTGTGCTTGCTTTCTGCCAGATGCTTTGTATACCTTTGTTGTGTTGGTGGTGGTGTTTAGTTACTCAGTCGTGTCTGGCTCTTTTGTGACCGCATGGACGCCCAGGCTCCTCTGTCCATGGGATTTCCCAGGCAGGAATATTAGAATGGTTGCCATTTCCTATGCCAAGAGATAGAACCTACATCTCCTGCGTTGGCAGGTGGATTCTTACCACTGAGCCACCTGGGAAGCTCTTTGTAGACGGTAATCTCTCAGTGACTACAGGGCAAATATTGTTATTTTGTCTATTTATGTATTTTAGCTGAGGGAGGTGAGGCTAAGGATTTTTGTGTAGCTTGTCCAGGGTCACAAGTCTAATATATGCCAGAACATAATCAGACAGAATTCAGTTCTGTCTGTTCTGGGAACCACTTCTTTTCCACAATCCATTTTGGGTAATCATTGTGGTACAGTTTTTGCAGCAACAGAAAAAAAGTTACCTTCAGGACTTTAAATCCATTTAGGAGAAAATTTAGGACATTTTTAATATTCCCCTCACTGTTATATGCTAGGCCCTGTCCACATGCCTTTAATTGGATTTGATCATCTTTTTGACTTCCAGATATGTTAATTTTACAAAGAAGGCATCTCATCATCTTTTTAATGGCTTCCATTCTCCTCCAAGTTGAATCAGAGAGTCACTTGTAATTTGCCTTGGTAATTGGACTGTGACTTTCAGTGGAGGCTGGAGTTGGCCTTTGCTGACTTGAGTCGTGTTCAAGTAATTCTCTGTTCTCATTAGCCAAGTAGGACATGTAACTCTTAATGCTGTTCCCCCTGAAGCAGCAAGAAGGCGGCCCTTATATGGGAGAAGAGAGGTTGGATTTGTGGACCTCCACAGTGCCTTTAAACACATTCAACTCACTTTAAACACACTGTCTCGTGTCTTCCTTTCAACCTTGCAGGAAGCTGCAGTTGCTACCCTCCTGGTGGAGGTGCAGAAAGGGTTAGCGGCACACCAGCTGACACATGGTGTGGGCTTGGGATGCAAACTCAGCTCTGTCCAGCTCTTGCATGTTTCTGTCTGTGTGACGGATACCCAGGTGGGTCAAGGAGATGTCAGAGGCCCCAGGAGGAATGGCACTGCCTTTCTGGGCACTAGTTCCAGGTCATAGAACTCTTGCAGTGGGCAGTAGGCCGTTGGGTTTTGGTCGTTGGATGGAAATACTCTCTGTAATTGGGGACTTCCCAGGTGGTGCTTGTGGTTAAAGAATCTGCCTGCCAATGCAGGATGCAGGAGACTTAAGACACTCTGGTTCAATCTCTGGTTTGGGAAGATCCCCTGGAGGAGGGCGTGGCAACCCACTCCAGTGTTCTTGCCTGGAGAATCCCATGGACAGAGGAGCCTGGCGGGCTGCAGTGCACGGGGTTGCAAAGCGCTGAACCCTGAGCATGCACGCACACTCTAAGACTAGGAAAGAGCAGACAGACTAGCAGCAGCGTTTCTTTGTGTGGAATGCATCTTGTGTTGTGCTTCTCCTGTTTCCTCACCTGCAGCATGTGGGTGTTCATACGTGCTTCGTGCAGCTACCATGAGGATTGAGATGTGAGATGGTGACGGGCAGCATGATCAGAGGGCACCTGGCACTTCCTTGGGGGTTCCAGTCTCAGGGGTGAGTGGGCGAAGCTGTCTCCTGTGCCCTCCTCAGCCCCTGGTCCACTCAAGGCACAGATGTGGTGTGTGTCCACTAAATGCTGGACATTCCCACTTCACCCACTGCACAGGTGTTTGAGCACCTAGCCCTGTGCCAGGTGAGGGAAGACGTGGGGCATTTATCATTCCGGGGGTGCTTATAGTCTCAGGAGATACATGCTCCTCTACCAAGAAAAAAAAAAATCAGAGAAAGTAACCCAGTGGTGAGTGGTGGTCAGGTGGTGACCTTTGAGGTAGCAGGGTACAGAGCTGACTTGGAAAACCTCCCAGTTCCGTGACTGACTGTGCTGGGGTTGGGGTGGAGTCCTTACCACTATGGGCTCTGCTGTCAGAATTGGACCTCATGCTGCTGCATAATCCGACATCTTGTCACCACTCTGTGACTGGAGGGTGATTTACTGTGTCATGAGGCCGTTTGGTTTCAGGAAGTGATGGTTTACTGGAGCGTAGGAATTGGTACTTGGCCACCTGACGCCAAGAGCCAACTCATCGGAAAAGAGCCCGACCCTGGGAAAGATTGAAGGCAACAGGAGAAAGGTAGACACAAGAGGATGAGATGGTTGGATGGCATCACCGACTCAATGGAGATGACTTTGAGCCACTCCAGGAGGTTGTGAAGGACAGGGAAGCCTGGCATGATACAGCCCGTGGTCTTGCAGAGAGTCAGACGCGACTTAGCAACTGGACCACAACAGGAATGGTTGTTCACAGTTGGGAAAGAGCTAGCAATTAAAGAGCTACTTCAGCTGGGTGACTGAATCCACTCTTAGCCAGTGGGGCAGCCACACATTGGTTTTTTAAAGCACCTGGGGGCCAATAGCGTCAACGTTACCAGGGAGCTTCTTAGAAACACTGAACACGAGTCTCCACTCTAGACCTAGTGAATCAGAGTTGGGAATTTAATAAGATCTCCAGGTGTTTGTGTGCAGTCTGGGGAGCAAACTTTGGGAAAGATGGAGCAGTTCTGTAGACTGAAAGCCTAGGAACGAGAGTGTTGTTTGTGGAATGTCAGTCATTGTGCAGGACTGCAGTCAGAGCCACCTTTCTCACTTTTTAGTACTTGCCAAGTATTTTAAGCAACAGAATTCCAGACTGAGCTGCATAAATATGGATTACTGATGAAAACAATGGTATCTTAGCATTAAAAACCCATTTATATCCATCCTCTTCTCTGATCACATAGCCTTCTTGTGAGGTAGTCAAATCTCTGCTTTGTAGATAATAAAACCGAAAGCACAGAGAGGTTATGTGACATACCCAGAGTCACACAGTAAAATTAGTAGCAGTATTTGAACTGTGGTCTTAAGACAACAGGTTCAGACCTTGCTTTTTTTTTTTTTAATCATCTAATGTTTTATTTTATTTATTTTTTTTTAATACTTTATTCTACATTACAATACTGTATTTGTTTTGCCATACATTGACATGAATCAGCCACAGGTGAATACAGTCTCCCAGTGCCGAAGCCCCCTCCCACCTCCCACCCCACATCATCTCCTTGAATCATCCTGTGCACCAGCCCCATGCATCCTGTATCCTGCATTGAACATAGACTGGCACTTCGTTTCTTACAAGATAGTATACATGTTTCAATGCCATTCTCCCAATCCATCCCACCCTTTCCCTCTCCCCTCAGAGTCCAAAAGTCTGTTCTATACCTCTGTGTCTCTTTTGTTGTCTCACATATAGGGTCATCATTACTATCTTTCTAAATTCCATATATATGTGTCAGTATACTGCATTGGTGTTTTTCTTTCTGGCTTACTTCACTCTGTATAATCGGTTCCAATTTCATCCATCTCATTAGAACTGAGTCAAATTTATTCTTTTTAAGGGCTGAGTAGTACTCCATTGTGTATATGTACCACAGCTTTCTTATCCATTCACCTGCTGATGAACATCTAGGTTGCTTCCATGTCCTGGCTATTATAAACAGTGCTGCAATGAACATTGGGGTACATGTGTCTCTTTCAATTCTGGTTTCCTCGGTGTGTATGCCCAGCAGTGGGATTGCTGGGTCATAAGGCAGTTCCTTTGCAATTTTTTAAGGAATCTCCACACTGTTTTCCATAGTGGCTGTACTAGTTTGCATTCCCACCAGCAGTGTAAGAGGGTTCCCTTTTCTCCACATCCTCTCCAGCATTTATTGCTTGTAGACTTTTGGATCGCAGCCATTCTGACTGGTGTGAAATGGTACCTCATTGTGGTCTTGATTTGCATTTCTCTGATAATGAGTGATGTTGAGCATCTTTTCATGTGTTTGTTAGCCATCCGTATGTCTTCTTTGAAGAAATGCCTATCATCTAATGTTTTAATAGTGAGATACAAGAAATCCTCCATCAGGGCCATGGCTTTGTGTAAGTGCACTTAAACAGAAGGAACGTGGAAAAGTTCTAAGTGGAAAACAATCTGGGCCAGGGATGGAAATCTGTAGGAATTGACTTCTAGAAAGTTTCATGACTTCCCTGGCTTGGAGCTGGGAACGGTAAGACAGTTTCTCTCTTCCCTTGGCTTACCATTCACCTCCAGCTCTTCAGTGAAGCCCAGCTCAGGGGAGTCCTGCTCTGTAGAAACTTCCCTTCGGGGAGGGACGGATTGCTGGTTCCTCCATTAGCGTTCTGGGCTTCCCTCATAGCTCAGTTGGTAAAGAATCTGCCTGCAATGTGGGAGACACAGGTTCAGTCCCTGGATTGGGAAGATCCCCTGGAGAGGGAAATGGCCACCCACTCCAGTATTCTTGCCTGGAGAATCCCATGGACAGAGAAGCCTGGCGTTCTACAGTCCATGGGTTTACACAAATCGGACACAACTTAGCGGCTAAACCACCACCACTATTCATGTTTCATTCGTGCTTCTGTTACAAAAGGATCACTGTATCGTAACTACTTGTCTTATTACCCACCTACCCAGATAGCCTATGTAAGCTCCTTAGGAACCAAGAGACGTCCCAGTTCACCATTATAGCCCCAGAACCTGGCTTATTTTGGCCCTCCCTGCATCCTTGGTGGCTCAGATGGTAGAGAAGCTATTTACAATTCTGAAGACCTGGGTTAAACCCCCTGGGTCGAGAAGACCCCCTGAAAGAGGGCATGGCTATCCACTCCAGTATTCTTCCCTGGGAAATGGGCTGGCAGGTGATAATCCACAGGGTCGCAAAGAGGTGGACACGGCTGAGCGACTAACACTATACTTTTCACATGTTGACTGTATGAGTGCGTGCATGCATGATCTAGATGCGGTTTTCGTCCACCCCACCCCATCCCACCCCCATTGTCTGCTTTTTAAGAGCATCTGGTGGGTTGGGGGCAGGAAGTATATGGGTGGGAGATAAAACTCAAATTTTTAGTTTGGCTTCCCTTCAGCGGCTTTTCACTTGGGCTTGAGGGTGATCTGGTCCAATATAGTGAATAAACAGGCATGGACTTCAGCTGCACTTATGTGAAATGCTTGCACATTGTCTTCTCAGGGTCCTCTTGTAAGCAGTGGAATGTAACAGGTAATTATGGGAAGTTCAGGAGTTACCAGGCTTTTCCATCGTTTGGGGGACTCTGACTATAGTGCCTTGGGATCTAATGAATTAACTCATGTCTGATAATATAAGTCAGGATGAATTTTACCTCCTAATAAGTAAATGGCGGGGAGGAGGCTCTGACTGCTCTTTCAAAGAGTGTATGCAACATACTCATTTGTTCACTCCACCGATTGACAGCATCCATTTATTTACTCTGTGTGTCTCATTTGTCAGCCTTACCTCCCCTTTCTCCCCTCTTTCTGGTCCCCCTCCCCCTCATCTCTGTAATCCCTGGGAGCCTGAGGGCACCTGGAAGCTAATCAGCATTTTTGCCCTGTGGTTGTTGCCATCTCACATCTCCCATGTTTCTTTCTCGAGGACATCGAGGGGAAGTGGCAGAAGGTGACATCTACAACCCCTTTCTCTTAATGAGGACAGTCGGCCCCTCAGTGGGGACAGGCACAGGCATGAGGGCCGATGAACCAGAAACTGTCGGCTGAGGTCTTAGCAAATTATTTTTTCTGGAATTCATCCACTTGGAATATATATGCTAGCAATTGTCTATTTCTGGCTCCAGAATTTGTCTTTGAGTGTCAATCCTGGTTTCATCTCTTGAGTTTTTTCAAGAGGAGAATTTGATATTCACATTCTAAGAGCACTCTGTAATGTTTCCACTTACATCCCAGTCTGCCTCGTTTTTGGCTGGAAGGGTATGTGAATATATCCAAGAACCCGAGGTTCATTTTTAGTTGCAGCAGAAGCAAGCCCCAGGGGAAAAGTCAGGATGACTGGATTCCTGAACTGGTAGCTTGGCAACTCTTCTTTTCTCTTCCTCAACCCGCAGAGCAGTTCACTGGTTTTAGAAGATAAGTGGCTCCTACTTGTGAAGGTCTTCTGTAGAAGGATGCCTTGAACATGTCAAGAGCCCTTGTAATCTTTACTCCCTTTACCCCAGGCCAGATGTCATCAGCCTAGAAGCGCATCACAGCAAAGGAAGAATAGTGTATTTGATGTGTGTGTGTGTGCGCACGCGCTTTATCATATCCAACTCTTTAGCATCCCCATAGACTATAGACTACGAGGTTCCTCTGTTGGTGGGATTTTCCAGGCAGGAATACTGGAGTGGGTTGCCATTTCTGCCTTCGAGGGATCTTCCCAACCTAGGGATCAAACCTGTGTCTCTTGTGTCTCCTGTATTGGCAGGCGAATTCTTTACCACTGAGCCACCTGGGAAGCTCGGTGTATTTGATTCAACTAAAACTGATCATGGCTTCCTGGTACAGGGAAAGGAAGAAGTAACGTCCTGTGTGTTCATATGAAAGTTTTGTGGTTCAAAGCACCTGCAAGGAAGTTGTCCCAAGGCATAGGCTAGCAAGGGGTTTGGGATTGAAAAGTCTTGTACACATTACTGTAGCCTGGGAGAAAGGACCACCATTGGAATGAGGAATGTTTGGAAAGACTTAAGGGGTTCTTTATGAAATCAGGCACACACTCTGTAGAGGATGAGGCTATACAAAGGCCTCCCCTAGCCCTGACTCAGGCAAACTTCTGTTTCCAGGAAGGCTTCCGCGGCCTTGAAATCCTACGAAACCTGGGTTGAAAGGGCAACCTGGGATCTCTAGATGAAGGTGGTTAATGCATATCCGTTTGGTCGACGCACAGAGCAGACTTCAGAATGTCAGGGTACCCAGTGTGTAAGAGCCAGCTGAGCTGGTAAGTATAGGGCTACAGGTGAGACTGCAGCTACAGGCAGTGTTTCCTGTTAAGCGTGGGCAGAGAGGTCAGACCTGTCAGAGGGGCTCTGTGTCCTCTTAAAAACATCCCCTTATATTAACAGCTGTATAAATGAGGGTGCTTTTTACAGCAAGCAGCTGTTACAAAAGAAGGGCATTATTTCTGAGGAGTCAGTTCTGGGGAACCAAGGTAAGGAATGGTGCTCTTGAGGTCAGATACTAGAACCAGAAAGATTAGAAATAGATGAAAAGACCCAGTTTAATCAGAGACAAAGCCACTGATAAAATGTCTCAGTTTCCAGCTTGGTTGAGGAGGTAAGTTTACTATATTTTCATTAATTAGCAGGAGAGCCATTTAGCATCGATGGAGCCATCTGGATGGTGAGATTTGCCCACAGATATGGGCTTCCAGTCTCTGGTCCTCGGAGTTTATATCTCCATCGGATTGTTTCCCCTGGCGTGGGAGAATTAGCCCAATGAGTCCTCCCCGCCAAATCATTTGGCCTCCTTTCTCAAAGACAGATATCCACACAGATGGGTAGACGGATGGATTAGATAAGATTCATCAAAGGGTATGCCCAAATGAGTGGGTTTATGTCACCCACTTTGCTGGCACTGATTCTGTCTGTTCAAGCTACTGCTCATCAGAAGTGCCCTTTCCAGCCCCATCTTGTTGATTATTCCCCAGCATCCTTCAACTGATCGTTCCATCCCTCTATACTTTCATCCACCAGCCAGTATTTCCCTGCCAAACACTAGGCCTCAGGCAAGGAATAGACAAGGAACGATCTGTGGGTCAGTCCCCTGACCTCTGAGTGCCTATGCAATCGAGCTTTGTTCAGTTGGAATCAAATAATTCTGCTCATCAGCCTCTGATTTCCCTCAGGCTGCACTCATCTCTGTTTCTATCTGGTTCCTTGGGGTCCCCTCGCCAGGAGCGCACTCGCGGCCCTTCTCTGAGCAGCGCCTGTCAGGGGCTCCCCCAGGCTCACGCTGTACCCTCTCCCCGCCCCACCTCCCCCAGCCCTTCCTCCTCTGTTGCCCACGCCTTCAGCTTGAAGGCCCATGCTCTCCTGAGCTGTATCTTCCCCTGTCAGTCTGTTTTATCTTGCTTCTACGCTGGTACCAGGATTAACGTTCCCCAAGGGCACGGACTTTTGCTTCCCTGTTGTTTCATGACATTGAGCACGCAGACATTAAGGCTGTCTGCTCGTTTTGCGCATTTGCTTAGATAGCTCTCAGCAGGTTTTTAAGCTCAGGAAGTCTGATGGATGCTCTCAATGCAATCACCTGCATAGGAGCCTTAAGGTACGGGAAGCTGACCTGTGCACGTACTTACTGTGTATCAAGTAAGCCTTCTTCGTGCTCTGCGGGCTTTGACTCAAGTCCGCACAGCAAGCTTCATTTTCCGGAGGAAGGAAACGCAGCATGAAGCGATAAGTGTCTTGTTCAAGCAGGATTAAAACCTCAGGAATTCTGGCCTCCAGACACCATCAGTACGTGGAAGAGTTGCCTGCCGTGACTCTCAGGTTTTGTGAACGCTTTTTTTTTTAAATATGAAACAAAGTGATGGGCTTCAACTGTGAACAGAAATAGAATCTCACATACACGGTGAGATAGACATCAGTGAAATGAAACCTCAGCCAGCTTTGCTTTTAGTTAATTGAGAAAATAGCTTTGTCAACCGCTTTGTAGTAACTTTTGATTACTGTCCCATTTTCACTCAATTATACCTCAGTTTATAGAAAAAAAAAGAACAAAACCATTTTCACGAAAGTTCACAGTTAGTGTCCTAGGACAGGTAGGGTGCTGTACCTCGGGTGTCCTGGTTTCAGGAGCCTGCTCTGCCCTATGATACATGAGACCTGTGCTTCTCTGAGTTTATTTTTCTCCTCTGGAAAATCAAGATGGTAATTGACCCGGCAGATTTTTTGTGAGCATTCAGAGAGGTAACACACATCGCCTGCCAGGTCCATGCTTAGCATGTAGTAGGTCCTCAGAAATGGTGGCTACAAAGAGCAGAATTTTCAGAATCCTGTCATTAGCAGGCAGTTATCTTCTGATTTCCAATAGTTATTGAGTTGATTATTACATCTGTGCCTCTAAGGCCTTGACTGCCTGTTTTGTTTTTATTTATTTGTAATCAATATATGGATCACTGTACGGCTGAAAAACATCATAAAGTTACAGCAGAGATTAAAGGCAGCAAGCCTTCCACTGTGATCCGCATAAACATTTCATGTTTTTAAAGAAAGTCTGGCTATTGCCTATGGAACACAAAAACTGCTATCAGCTTTATTCCAACTGTATTTGAATGCCAGAGTGACACTAATCATGGATGCCTTCCCAGAACTTTCAGAAAAACAAAACCAACCTTTTGTGTTTGTTTAGTTTGCCACGGATGTCAGGGTTGCGATTGGCTGGGTATTTTAGCTGCTACACACACGATGACTGTCTCTGATTCAGCAACTAAAACAAAAAAATTTTTTAGAAGATGACTCTCAAATAGGCAGATATGATTATAATTACATTTTCCTTCATCTTATTTAGACCACCAAACATGATTCTAGTGATAAGATCATTTTGTTTGGGCCAGTGTACATGAAATTCTCTTCATTCATGGAAGTCTGTCCTGGCTAGTACTGGCACCGAAGCAGTTTTTATTCTGCTAATCCTTTCCCATCTTGCTTCCTGTAGGGAAGTGAGTATGGATCGCCAAACCCTCCTTTTCTTTTCGATCTAGTGTTCCCTGAGTAACCGCCTCCAAACCTTATAGTCAAGGAAGGCCCAACTGTTAAGGAACCATCAGGACCATCGTTAGAGACTGGTCATGAGCAGAGTGTAGGGTGGGAGGGTTTCCCATTCCTCTTTCACAGGCCTTAGGACCAGTCTCCGTGGGTAGCCCCCCGCACAGGACAGGTGGGTAAAGGAAGGAGAAAGGATTGATCAGTTTCAATACCTTCTAGGAGGTATGGGGGAGGGGACACCAGGAAAGATGCCTTATCCCTTGCAGAGCGGTCATGCACTGCCAGTGGTTGCTGAGATACTTAAAACTACGTTGCCCCATTATCTCTTCCTCCCTTCCTACTTCCCTCCCAGGACCACAACTTAACTCTCAGTCTTCATGGGGTCACCATGGTTCATTGTCACTGGTTCCCAGACATAACCAAAGGAAGTCGTTCATCCCTGTCTAGAGGTGACGTTTATCTTCACAGATCCCAGCTATGCCTTGGCTCATCCCCTCCAGTTTATTGCTCTTCATAAAACACATAAGATAATTTTATCCACCTGCTGTGAAAGGCTGACTCATTGGAAAAGACTCTGGTCCTGTGAAAGATTGAAGGCAAAAGGAGAAGGGGATGACAGAGGATGAGATGATTAGACAGCATCACCAACTCAGTGGACATGAATTTTTGAGCAAACTCCAGGAATAATGGAGGACAGAAGAGACTGGTCTGCTGCAGCCCATAGGGTTGCACAGAGTCAGACACAATTTAGCGGCTGAACAACAATAATGTAAAATACAGGTCATCTTACTTTACCTGGGAGAAGGCAATGGCACCCCACTCCGGTACTCTTGCCTAGAAAATCCCATGGACGGAGGAGCCTGGTGGGCTGCAGTCCATGGGGTCACAAAGAGTCGAACAGGACTGAGCGACTTCACTTTCACTTTTCACTTTCATGCACTGGAAAAGGAGATGGCGACCCACTCCAGTGATCTTGCCTGGAGAATCCCAAGGACGGGGGAGCCTGGTGGGCTGCTGTCTATGGGGTCACACAGAATCGGACACGACTGAAGCGACTTAGCAGTAGTAGTACCTATCTGGGCTCCCCATCACCTTTACTGAAAATTTGGCTCCTGTTTCTGTCTTTCTGGCCTTCAGTTGAGCCTCATGCCTTGTGGACTGAATTACTGTATAATCGCTTGAATCCTATTCTAGATACAATTTTGGGGGTGTCTGGTTATTTTTAGGATGCCTATTTGCCCAGTTTTCCTTTCTCTACTCTCATTGCTCCAGTGTTTTGAGATCTCGGATTATGATCACTACATTTCTGAAGAAAAAACAAACATTTTTTTAAAAGGCATTCTTTAGGGCCCCCAAACTCTTAAGAAACACTGCGCATACGACTGGCCACTACAGTCCTTTTCTGGGGAGGGCTCCTGTCCATGAGACCCTCTGCCTTCCATGTCAGTGAACTGGGAGTTAGGGAGGATGTGATTGAGGTGGGTCTAACAGAGCTATCCTGATCCAACACTTGGTCCTCCACGAGGTCGATATAGCCAGTGAAATATTCATCCCTCGGGGCTGTCCAGACCAGTGCCCTGCAGTTTCTGGGGACTTCCTACATCACTCGAGTCTCTGATTGCCTAACCTGGAGCTCCTAACACTAACGTGTTCATGAAAACTTTGCCTTTCCAAACATGGGTTTCTCCTGAGACGTAACACCATTTTTTTTTAAGGCCTTTTGTCTTTGTGGGAGTTTATCACACTTTTCTGTTGAGGCGGCTACTGGCAGTAATTCTGCTTTGCCCACCAGAGTAGATCTGAATTCCTACGAGCCTTACCATCTGAGTGTTCCTCCTGTGCCCAGTTTCCCCCGGCACTGTCTGTCCTTACCAGGGCCTCCAGCACCTGTCCCCACGCCTCCGTGCCTTGATGCAGCCTCTCCACTCCTCCCCAGCGTCTGCATCTTTTAAAGCTAATCCCAGACCCCCAAATGATGCAGCCTGCCTGGGTGTGGTTGTCTTCTTACCGACTGTAGTTCCTGCTGCTGCTGCTGCTAAGTCGCTTCAGTCAGGTCCGATTCTGTCCGCCAGGCTCCCCCGTCCCTGGGATTCTCCAGGCAAGAACACTGGAGTGGGTTGCCATTTCCTTCTCCAATGCATGAAAGTGAAAAGTGAAAGTGAAGTCGCTCAGTCCTGTCCGACTCTTAGCGACCCCATGGACTGCAGCCTACCAGGCTCCTCCGCCCATGGGATTTTCCAGGCAAGAGTACTGGAGTGGGTTGCCATTTCCTTCTCCAGTGCATGAAAGTGAAAAGTGAAAGTGAAGTCGCTCAGTCGTGTCCGACTCTTCGAGACCCCATGGACTGCAGCCCACCAGGTTCCTCCGCCCATGGGATTTTTCCAGGCAGGAGTCCTGGAGTGGGGTGCCATTGCCTTCTCCAGTAGTTCTGCAGGGCTCACCAACTGGTGGAGCTCTTGCCGCCTCCAGCCCACAGATGTTTTGTGTTTCCACCAAATTTGACTTAGTTGCTAACTTTTAAGTGTCGGGAAATTTCACATAAGTATTGAATTTCTGGCTCGTTTTGAAAAAAACCAGAGAATCTTATAATACTGAACTCTCCCATATGGCAAAAGCCAGCTAAAGCTGCTTAATTAGTGGATGCTTTTTTTTTTTTAATGGCAAATATTACTGGTTTGCCATAGTCATGCCCTCTTCTTGTAAAACTAACCAAACTTGCTTCTCGTATTAACATTATTACCTTGGCTCTGGTAAGCATTTGTATTTGTGGTCCTTTGGTTTCTAGCCTGTATCATCCCTACCCCTCTCCTCTTTGTATCTTCAAATTGTTATTTGTGTGATTTTCATGAGAGTAGGATGCATGGCCTTTTTTCCCACCAAATCTAATTTTCCCAAGAGTGTCTTTACTCTGATGGGTAACTGTTCTACCAGATCAGTAACTGGTTTTGATATTTTAGCTTGAATGCCATGGTTGATGTACACAGGACAGAATATTTTTTTCTTATTTAATCTACCCTACCTGGCTTTTGCAGCATCTCAAATCCTCGATACACTAATGCGATCATACACAGGTTCCATGCAGTACATCTCAGCACCTCTGGGACGAGGCAGAGCAAAGAGCCATGTAGGGTGAACCCTAGTTAGAGAGAAAGAGGGGAAGGGACGTGTCTTTTTCTAGCCTGTGGCATCAGCTTCCATAGCAAGTTCCCTGGTCCAATTTAGATGTATTTCTGTTGGATTTATTGAGCACTTCTTTTTCTGTCTGTGGACTTCTGAAGTCAGGGAGTGTGCTTACTTATTTTTTTCTATTCTTAGCACCTAAAACAAAACAGACAACTAAGGAAATAATTGGTAAAGGGAGCATATGTGAGTGTGTTTCATTTTTTCCCAACTTGTTTGTAGGTCTTTTTGCCTCTTTCTGTAAGTTCTCATGTGGTCCCTTTTGAGAGTAGGCTTTTTTTCTCTTTGATAACCATTTGTATTACAAAAAGTGGAAAGACACGTGAAGTATTTAGCCTTTCACTTTGCCAAATAGGGATCTTATTAAGTGTCCCTATAATTACATTCACAAGTCAGGATTGATAATGGATATCCATGAAGCGTGCCTAAGACACCAGTTTTATTGCATTGGATAGGCCTTAAGCAGTTTCCGATGAGATTTTTTTAAAGATTTTAATTACGTTGTTTTTGCAAATAGAGTGAAAATAATTAAGCCTTTTTTTTTCAAAAGGGAAGGATTAATATACAAATATAAATAAAATTTATGGTTTTGACTAAGATACCTAAAAATAATGGAGTCACAATATCCTTTTGTTTGTGTTCCTCCTTTTCCCCCTATTTGGTGAATTAAGTAAAGAAATGATTCTTTGTCAGATAAATTATTGAAGTGCTCGAATACCGTAATTGCAGGGTCTCAGGTACTTTGACAGCGTGATCAAATCAGATTGGGTTGTTATTAAGCTATACTGCAAAATGTAGAACACACACGTGTGATGCAGAATGAGTTGATGTTTGCCAGGACTGTGTATCTTGATAGCTAGGTTCCCTACATGTCATCATACAGTTGTGTCTCAGAACAGAATAAATCAAGTTGCTTTAAAAAAACACAAAACTCTATTTTTAAACTTATGCTACATCTTCCAGCCTGAAAAACTAAACCAGTACATTGATTGTAGATCCATAGTCGCCTCCCTGAGATAGAAATCCCTCTTCTCAGAAGGGTCTGGCATAATTAAGAAATCAAGAGCCAGACAAGTCCCCAACCCTGTAGTAAATTTTTTATTTCAGTTAATAAGCATATATCTGTCTTTCTATGGGGGTAGGGGTGGAGGGGGGGAACCAACCCATAAACAGTAATGGGATTGACCATAAAGAGATTTGTAAAAACTTAGAGCAGAGAGAAAAGCCATAATTAGAGAAATGCTGTTTCTGTTGACTTGTAGATCCCTAAGACTGGTCGCTTCCTTTTATTGAGTGGTGGGCTTGCTTATGTGACCTCCTGAGGTACATATCATTTCTGGTTTTACAAATGAGGTTATTGAGTCCATCAAGATGAATTAACTTAGACAAAATCTTACAGACCCAGATTGTCTGACCCTAAGTCTCTGTTCTCTTCTACTGACCAACACTGCTGCCAAATATGAGGTATTTTCATGTATGCGTGTATATATATATACACACACAGACATAGTCTAAACCTTTTTGTTATTTAAGTAACGTGTTGTTTTATGTTGGGAAGATCCCCTGGGTAAGGAAGTGGCAACCCATTCCAGTATTCTTGCCTGGGAAATGCTATAGACAGAGGAGCCTGTTGGGCTACAGTCCATGGGGTCGCAGGAGTTGGACGTGACTTAGCAGCTAAACCTCCACCACCATGTTACTTGGAAAAAGTGATTCTCTAAATGCGAGTATTCATTCACTCATTCTTAGACACACCAGCGGCTGTTAGAACACATGTATACTGGGTGACTTTAAATGGAACGATGCTATTAACACCCAGCAGCAGGGGACTGACCAACAAACCCGCATTTCCTCATTTCTTTTTAAATTTCAGTGGAAATTGAAAAGTCGTTGAATTCTAATGTAGAAAGTTAAATACACTTTTGGTATTCTTCCCAGCTCTGAATAAATAACCCTTCTGAATTTTAAGTAACTGAATCATTTCTGTTGTTTTATTCAAGCAGAATCTCTGATGAGTATTTATGTACCTCTTCTCTTGCTTTTCTGCTGCCATTAATTGGCTTGGATAAATATCTCTGGCCCAAAGCTGGACGAGTTTATTAGTGTGACAGAATTACATTGCATGGATCATGCTCTGTGAAGAGTTTCAGTCCAGATGCTGAAAGTGCTGGCATGATTGATTCCTGTCTATCATGGTTGACTGGATGCCCAAAACTCCTTCCAGGAGCAGGGCTGACTTGTGAAGACTTAGTTGTCAAAAGAAGCCAGTACCATTATCTCAGTTAGACTGTTGCACACAATGCCCAGAGTTCAGGGGAAATACAGTCACAGTTGATTATACAGCATACCACTTTCCTAATCTTGTTTTTTGGGCTGGAGGTCAGTTACCAGTTCTATGTTGTATTCTTCTGACATCCACAGATGAGTAAAAAAGGTAGAAAGGGAACATTAAGGAGTATTAGAAAGGGCACAGATGAAATAATCTTTTTCCAGGTCTATCTGTGCTACTCACTGCCCTGATGATTTTTCTTTAAGGCCCCTTGATCCCTTTGACTCTTGGTTTCCTCCTGAGCAAAACGAAGGCAAAAGCATCAGCTCTGCCTCTCTCTCTCTCTCTCTCTTTTTTTTTTCTCTTTTAATGTGGGCCATTTTAAAAGCTGTTGAATTGGTTACAATATTGTTTCTGTTTTATGTTGTTTTGGGAGGGGCGAGGAATGTAGGATCTTAGTTCCAGTTCCCCGACCTAAGGGATCGAACCTGCATCGAACTTGCATGGCTTGCCCTGGGCCGCAAAGTCCTAACCCCTGGACGGCCAGGCAAGTCTCTGCATGTCTCTTTTAACGACCAAGGCACACAAAAGTGCCGTTTTTAACGGTGGAAAGTTACTGAACTGAGACACAAACTCAGGTTTCTAAATCTGGTACATAGTTGATGTTCACTGATAAGTTATTTCCCATCTCCTCCTTTTTAGCCTTGGATTTTATGTTGGTTATTGGTTCACGGAGGCATTGGATTCCACACAAAGTAGGGTCCCTCTTAGGGGAGGCTGCCCCAGACAGCTCAGGGGATCAGCTCTCCACTTCCCACCATACACTCTTTCTTCTCTGCTCTGACTTCTGTTTTTTTCCTTTCTCTCTCTCCTACTTCATGTCTTCCTCCATCCAATCTCTCTTACAGAAATGATAGAATATTTTTAGAGTTGAGCACCATCTAGAGGGCTTCCCTGGTGGTTCAGAGGTTAAAGCGGGAGACCCAGGTTCGATCCCTGGGTTGAGAAGATCCCCTGGAGAAGGAAATGGCAACCCATTCCAGTATTCTTGCCTGGAGAATCCCATGGAGGGAAGAGCCTGGTACGCTACAGTCCATGAGATCGCAAAGAGTCAGACACGACTGAGCAACTTCACTTTTCACCATCTTGGAATCATCCGGTCAAATCTGTTTGTTTTACAGATGAAGGAGCTAAAAATCAAGAGGTCAGTTCCCTGCCCAAGAGCACACAACTGGCAAGTAGCCAAGCTGGTGAAGCCCATGGGTGCAGTTTCAAAAGCAGCTCTGCTTTCACCACACCATGCTGCTTTGAAAATTTTGTCCCCACAGAAGGGGCTCCCCAGTCCCCACTTAACATCATGGTTAAATATTTCCGCAGAAGTAGATTTCTGACACCTGCCATTAACATTCTGTGCAGTGTCAGCCAGGTTCTCACATCCCCGGTTGTCATGTCCTTGGCTCCGAGAAGCGGCTTGTGGCAGAAGGTGTGGGTAACTTCAAAACCCCTAACACTGGGTGTATGATTCAGACCTTACATGAGAAAAGAACAATTTCCTCTGCCTCCTCCATGTATTTCTGAGCTAAAAATGCAACCACAGAGTTCAGAGGAAGGTGTAGGATTTATGCTCTTCTGTTAACTTTCTTTTCTCTCAGTCTCACTGGGGATCGGGTGCTGAAGTTTTGGGGGTTTTGTTTTTACTTGACAAGCAGGTGGACTGAGTCAGAAACCTGTATCTGTCCCACTCCTTAAGAGCTGAGCGACCTTCTAGAACTCCTCTCACTTCAGCTGTCTCGTCTGTGAGAAGGGTTTGCAGGTTCCTGTCTTGTATGTCTCAGAGGGTTGTTTTGAATCAACTAATGGAGGAGGAAGGGCTTTTGTAAACATGCCAACGGCTGACTGTGGGGGCTTTTATGAAGAGACTTTAAAGTATGAGATAAAAGAGCCTGATGAAAAGAGCTGACTCATTGGAAAAGACTCCGATGCTGGGAAAGATTGAGGGCAAGAGGAGAAGGGGGCAACAGAGGATGAGATGGTTGGATGGCATCACCGACTCAAAGGACATGAGTTTGGGCAAGGTCTGGGAGATGGTGAAGGACAGGGGAGGCTGGCGTGCTGCAGTCCATGGGGTTGCAAAGAGTTGGACACAACTTAGTGACTAAACAACAACATAAAAGACGTGGGTTTAAGTTCTGGTTCTGTTCCCAGCTTGGGACTGAGCTAAGTGAGAGGATGCTGGCGGACCCAAAAGCAATGGCTGACTCTCTTGTGTTCCCACCCTGTGTAGTTAACACAGATATTTGATACATATGGATCAAATATCCTAGGAATTGTTGGGGATATTTTTGTCCTTTATCGCTCATCTCTTCTGTCATGTGTCTTGATCTGATAAGTGTGTTCCCTAGCTACAAGACCGGATGATATGTATTCAAGAAACGAAAAAGAAAGAAAAAACAAAAGAAGGAAAAAGAAACATTGATTTGCATGGAACACTTACAAAGAAAGAGGAATATTTTCTCATTGGCAGATGCTGTCTTCATGTGTTTCTAATGAAACAGAAGCCAACGAGTCTCTGGTTTATTTCTTTGTTTGTCCCCTGACACTGTTGATGTCAGCAAAAATTCAGTTTGTTTTTTGGCGAAGGCCCTGTTTTCCTTTTCCATTTAGCACAGGAATGGTGGCTTCTATCTCCCACACCCTCTAAAATAATAGAATACGTCTCGAATGTGGGATGTGACTACAGCTCTCTGTGGTTAGATCCATCCTAAAGACCTGGGCTGAGAAAATGCTCTTGGAAATGCCTGTATGAGCACAGCGCCTAACATGCGTCACTCCGCCTAGTAATTACTTAACCGTGCTTCGTGCTTGTTCCCTCAGGACCCTCTCCTTCAAACCCTGCGGGCATGCATAGTCTAAGGATGTTGGTGCTGATTTACACGTGTTAACACGGCCCTTTTATTTTATTTGTGTGTGTGGGGGGGGTGTTTCCCACACACTCACGCGTTCTCTTCTCTTGGCACCTCTCTGAGCAGCAGTGTGCTCAAGATTTCTTGCTCTTGTTGCTAAGAGCGCGTTTCTTCGCCTTTCTGAGCTCCGCCCGGCGGGCCGGGCTTCCCACCTGTCCTTCCCTCTCTCTGCCTGTTGGTTGCGGGCAGTCTGGGTACCGCCCTGCCGACGGGCCCACTCGTGCTCTCAGGCAGCTGACACGATGATTGCCTGATGTGGAGACACGCGGAAGCTCCTGTGAGAAATCTCACAGAAATCATCCCCAAATTGGAGCTAATGGCTGCCTGTCTGCGATGTTCGCTGAAGCATTCACTGTTCAGATACAGATTCAGAACTGTTTCTCTCTCTGTCCTTTCTTTACGCTCACCCTTCAGACTCTGTCGTGGCTGGTGGGTTCTGAGCGCTGTGACCCTCATCTCAGATATCTGTCCTGAGAACACCAAGCGTCATGCTGCTTACTTTGTTTGTGTCTTTTTTTGTTGTTGTTGGACTAACAAGATGGCGTTGTTCAAACATTTTTTTTCCGTGTGGCAAAACTGGAATTGATATTTTGAACTTGTTTTTGTTGCATTGTAATGAGTTTTCTGGTTCTTTCACTTCAACTCAGCTGTAGCTGTTGGATCCTTTTGTTTTAAACTCATTGGACACGGAGAGTTGGCATGGCTTAGGGTCATTGGTGGTTTATTTTTTTTATTTGGGGGAGTTTTTGGGGAGAAGGGGCAGTGAGGAGCCATGCCAGGCAGCCTGTGAGATCTTAATTCCCTGATCAAGGGTCGAGCCCACACCCTGGCAGTGAAAGCATTGTGTCCTAACCACTGGACCACTGAGGAATTCCCTGGTGTTTTTCTGTTGCCTCTGAAAGTCGTCTCACTCATTTCTTACATCCTTGTGGCAAAGTGGTTATCACAGGGGAGTACATGGAGGTGAATGGCCAGACCAGGTGAGACAGAAGTTCAGGCCCTCCTGCCCCCAACCCTGTTTCCCCTGTGCTTTCTCCTCCTCAGCCTTTTTTTTTTTTTTTTTGGCTGTGCTGGCTCTTCACTGCTAAGCGGGCTTTTACTCCAATCGTAGTACACAGGCCTCTCACTGAAGTGGCTTCTCCCATTGCCAGCGCCGGCGCTAGGGCAGGGGCTTCTGGGCTCTAGAGCACAGGCGCAATGGCTTTGGCACTCTGGGCTCAGCTGCTCCTGAGTCTCTGGAATCTTCTCGGACCAGGGATTCCACCTGTGTGTCCTGCACTGGCAGGTGGATTCTTGACCACTGAGCCCCCAGGGAAGCCCCCTCCTCAGTCTTATTCCAGACACTATGGCCTGTGTGGAGGGCTTCCCTGGTAGCTCAGCTGGAAAGAATCCACCTGCAAAGCAGGAGACTCCAGTTCAATTCTTGGGTCAGGAAGATCCCCTGGAGAAGGGAGAGGCTACCCACTCCAGTATTCTTGGGCTTCCCTTGTGGCTCAGCTGGTGAAGAATCTGCCTGCAATGCAGGAGACGTGGGTTCGACCCCTAGGTTGGGAAGATCTCTTGGAGAAGGGAACGGCTGCCCACTCCAGTGTTCCGACCTGGAGAATTCCCTGGACTGTATAGTCCATGGGGTCGCAAAGAGTCAGACAAAACTGAGCGACTTTCACTTTCATGGCCTGTGGCCCTCTGCTGGAGCACCTGTTCTAACCGTCTCTCTCAGAGATTCTGGAAGGCTTGACCCAGAGCCCAGGTGTGTTGTGGGCCTCACAGAGGATTTGCATGTGGACGGGGCCAGGCCTAGGATGTAGGGCAGGGTCTCCCAGAGAGAGCCAAGGTGCCCTTGCAGAAACTGGGAGGGTGTGTCTCCGCCTGGCACTTGCCTCCCCTGGGCAGCAGGCAGGGCCCGCGGGCCCTCAGGTTCCCTCCCCCTGTCGCGGATGCTCCCGGCATTGTCGGAGAACCACCCTCCGGATTCTCTGCTCCAGCCAGTGCCTCCGCAGCCGCAGAGCTTCTTTGTGAGTGCGTGTCTTTCCTATTTCAGGTTACATGACTGGGTGCCATATTCTTTATTTTTCGCAGTTCAGGCTGAGCCTGCAATTCACAGCTCTCCCTGTTTGGTGAGAATTTAGGTCGGATGTTCACAGCAGAGATTCAGAGCCTGGCTCCTGTTCACGGAGGACCCATCCAGCTACTCCTGTGGCTCCTTCTTCCTTGGAGGACCTACTGGTTACACAGACCGTGGATGTCCTAGCAGACTTGCCTTTGTAAGGCACGATTGGGTATAAGACAAAAAAAAAAACATTGGAATTTGCATCAAGAGTTATGAGTTCCATCCCTAGCCCAGCCACCTGTCAGCAGTGTGATTGGGGGCGAGTCATTGAACCTTACTGGGGCTCACCTTTCTCCTTTATAAAATGGGCTAGTAAAGTGGAATGTACATGGAATCACTTTATAAACTCACACAAATATTGTTAAAACTGGAGCAGTAATGTGCCACACACACCCCTCTTCTCTATGACTTTTTTGTCCTCCGCTTTATTGAGATGGAATTGACTTATAACATTATTTAAGTTTAGGTGGACAGCATAGTGATTTTGTCTATGTATGTATTTCAAGGGGCTTACCTCAGTAAGGTTAGCTAGTACATTCACCATCTCACAGAATTATAGTTGTGTGGTGAGAGTCCCTTGGACTGCAAGGAGATCCAGTTCATTCTGAAGATCAGCCCTGGGATTTGTTTGGAGGTAGTGATGCTGAAGCTGAAACTCCAGTACTTTGGCCACCTCATGCAAAGCGTTGACTCATTGGAAAAGACTCTGATGCTGGGAGGGATTGGGGGCAGGAGGAGAAGAGAACTACAGAGGATTAGATGGCTGGATGGCATCACTGACTCAATGGGCGTGAGTCTGAGTGAACTCCGGGAGTTGGTGATGTACAGGAGGCCTGGCGTGCTGCGATTCATGGGGTCACAAAGAGTCGGACACGACTGAGTGACTGAACTGAACTGAGAACCTTTGAAGTATACACTCTTAGAAACTTTCAAATAGATAGTACAGTGTTATCAACAGTAGACACCTACTGGACCTTAAATCCCCAGAACTTATCTTAAAACTGGACGTTGGTACCCTTTCAGCCCCTCCCTCCCATTGTTTTTTTTTTTAGTTCAGTTCAGTTCAGTCGCTCAGTTGTGTCCGACTCTTTGCAACCCCATGAATTGCAGCACGCTAGGCCTCCCTGTTCATCACCATCTCTCAGAGTTCATTCAGACTCACGTCCATCGAGTCTGTGATGCCATCCAGCCATCTCATCCTTGGTCGTCCCCTTCTCCTCCTGCCCCCAATCCCTCCCAGCATCAGTCTTTTCCATGAGTCAGCTCTTCGCATGAGGTGGCCAAAGTACTGGAGCTTCAGATTTAGCATCATTCCTTCCAAAGAGATCCCAGGGTTGATCTTCAGAATGGACTGGTTGGATCTCCTTGCAGTCCAAGGGACTCTCAAGAGTCTTCTCCAACACCACAGTTCAAAAGCATCAATTCTTTGGCGCTCAGCCTTCTTCACAGTCCAACTCTCACATCTATACATGACCACAGGAAAAACCAGAGCCTTGACTAGACGGACCTTAGTCAGCAAAGTAATGTCTCTGCTTTTGAATCTACTATCTAGGTTGGTCGTAACTTTTCTTCTAAGGAGTAAACATCTTTTAATTTCATGGCTGCAGTCACCATCCGCAGTGATTTTGGAGCCCCAAAAAATAAAGTCTGACACTGTTTCCACTGTTTCCCCATCTATTTCCCATGAAGTGATGGGACTGGATACCATGATCTTCATTTTCTGAATGTTGAGCTTTAAGCCAACTTTTTCACTGTCTTTTTCACTTTCATCAAGAGGCTTTTACTTCCTCTTCACTTTCTGCTATAAGGGTGGTGTCTTCTGCATATCTGTGGTGACTGATATTTCTCCCGGCAATCTTGATTCCAGCTTGTGTTTCTTCCAGTCCGGCATTTCTCATGATGTATTCTGCATAGAAGTTAAATAAGCAGGGTGACAATATACCGCCTTGACGGACTCCTTTTCCTATTTGGAACCAGTCTGTTGTTCCATGCCCAGTTCTAACTGTTGCATCCTGACCTGCATACAGATTTCTCAAGAGGCAGGTCAGGTGGTCTGGTATTCCCATCTCTTGAAGAATTTTCCACAGTTTCTTGTGATCCACACAGTCAAAGGCTTTGGCATAGTCAAGAAAGCAGAAATAGATGTTTTTCTAGAACTCTCTTGCTTCTTCCATGATCCAGCGGATGTTGGCCACTTGATCTCTGGTTCCTCTGCCTTTTCTAAAAGCAGCTTGAACATCAGGGAGTTGATGGTTCACATATTGCTGAAACCTGGCTTGGAGAATTTTGAGCATTACTTTACTAGCATGTGAGATGAGTGCAATTGTGTGGTAGTTTGAGCATTCTTTGGCATTGCCTTTCTTTGGAATTGTAATGAAAACTGACCTTTTCTAGTCCTGTGGCCACTGCTGAGTTTTCCAAATTTGCTGGCATACTGAGTGCAGTAGTTTCACAGCATCATTATTTAGGATTTGAAATAGCTCAACTGGAATTCCATCACCTCCACTAGCTTTGTTTGTAGTGATGCTTTCTAAGGCTCACTTGACTTCACATTCCAAGATGTTTGGCTCTAGATTAGTGATCACATCATCATGATTATCTGGATCATGGAGATCTTTTTGTACAGTTCTTCTGTGTATTCTTGCCACCTCTTCTTAATATCTTCTGCTTCTGTTAGGTCCATACAATTTCTGTCCTTTATCGAGCCCATCTTTGCATGAAATGTTCCCTTGGCATCTCTGATTTTCTTGAAGAGATCTCTAGTCTTTCCTGTTCTGTTCTTCCAAAGAATAGCAAGAAGAGATAAGAAAGCCTTCTTCAGCGATCAATACAAAGAAATAGAGGAAAAGCACAGAGTGGGAAAGACTAGAGATTATTGACTATGGCCAAAGCCTTTGACTGTGTGGATCACAATAAACTGTGGAAAATTCTGAAAGAGATGGGAATACCAGACCACCTAACCTGCCTCTTGAGAAATCTGTATGCAGGTCAGGAAGCAACAGTTAGAACTGGACATGGAACAACAGACTGGTTCCAAATAGGAAAAGGAGTCCGTCAAGGCTGTATATTGTCACCCTGCTTATTTAACTTCTATGCAGAGTACATCATGAGAAACGCTGGACTGGAAGAAACACAAATTGGAATCAAGATTGCTGGGAGAAATATCAATCACCTTAGATATGCAGATGACACCACCCTTATGGCAGAAAGTGAAGAAGAACTAAAGAGCCTCTTGATGAAAGTGAAAGAGGAAAGCGAAAAGTTGGCTTAAAGCTCAACATTCAGAAAATGAAGATCATGGTATCCGGTCCCATCACTTCATGGGAAATAGATGGGGAAACAGTGGAAACAGTGTCAGACTTTATTTTTGGGGCTCCAAAATCACTGCGGATAGTGACTGCAGCCATGAAATTAAAAGACGCTTACTCCTTGGAAGAAAAGTTACGACCAACCTAGATAGTAGATTCAAAAGCAGAGACATTACTTTGCCAACTAAGGTCCGTCTAGTCAAGGCTATGGTTTTTCCTGTGGTCATGTATGGATGTGAGAGTTGGACTATGAAGAAGGCTGAGCACCGAAGAATTGATGCTTTTGAACTGTGGTGTTGGAGAAGACTCTTGAGAGTCCCTTGGACTGCAAGGGGATCCAACCAGTCCATTCTGAAGGAGATCAACCCTGGGATTTCTTTGGAAGGAATGATGCTAAAGCTGAAGCTCCAGTACTTTGGCCACCTCAAGCGAAGAGTTGACTCATTGGAAAAGACTGATGCTGGGTGGGATTGAGGGCAGGAGGAGAAGGGGACAACCGATGATGAGATGGCTGGATGGCATCACGGACTCGATGAACATGAGTCTGAGTGAACTCTGAGAGATGGTGATGAACAGGGAGGCCTAGCGTGCTGCGATTCATGGGGTTGCAAAGAGTCGGACAGGACTGAGCCTGAGCGACTGAACCGAACTGAGAGATCTTTTCTTTTTAAATTTAAACAAATGAGGTGCTGGCTCTAGGGGTTTGCTGTGCCTGGGGGCACCATACCTTATTAATCTCAGCAACAGCAGACCTGGAAGCCAGGCCCTCGGGGTTCTTTCTGTATCTTTTTTCAGGGCAGAGCATCCATTGGTTCATGGAAGGTCCTGGGTCTGAGTCTTCCTCACCTGCTTTCCTTCAGAGAATCTCCCTCTCTTCCCTTGGTTGCTCTGTCTTCGCATCTCGTGTCCTTGGCGCTGCTGCTGGGGTCCAGACGTTGTCAGGACATTTACTTCTGTAGCGAGGCTTCTGTTACTTCCGGCTTGTTGGTTAGTGCCTGCGTCCTTTTTCAGGTTTGCTGTTCTAGTCTTCGTGAGGAATATAAACCGTTTCCAGGGGCCCTTTCCATTGCAAAGTTAGAACAAAAAGAGCAAACAAAATAGGTCCCTTTGGTCTCTGATAAGGCTGCTTTAGTAAGCCTTTTACTTCTGAAAGCAAGCTCTCAGCTCTGTGCATTCCCCCTGTTATGAAGTGCTTTTTAGCTCCTGTGCTGGCCAGGAGGAGAGCTTTCGCAGGCTGGGAGGTTCTCAGGGGGCTGTAACTGAGAGAGTGGTATTGACCCTGCGGTCATCAGTCTGAATGTGCCTAAGTGGGTTGCCACCCAAAGCCATTACTGCTGCCTTCCAGGAATCTTTGATAAGTGAGTTAGTGGGCTTTCTGCAGCTCTGGATGACCTGCAGAAAGCCTTCCACGGCCCTGAATTGTTCACCCATTTATTTCCTTCTGCTGGAGCCAGGAAGATAACCCCTTCCTTGGAAACCTCCCGGCGATGGGTTTCCGAGCTCTTGGGAAAGAGGGAGCTGCCATCCGTTGCCTGTCTTCTAAGTGCTCTGTGTGTCCTCTGATTTCTCTCTAAAGCCTCAAGGTGATAAGGATGGATGTCCCTTCCTGCTTCACAGACCAGGGTAGGGGAGGTGGGCAGAGTCTATGAAACCTGCCTCACCCACCAGCTCCACAGTCACAGGCAGGGCTGTGAGGTGAAGCTGTGTGTAGTCTCACCCAGCAATCTCTGTTCCAAGTTATGGGTAGCTCCAACCAGTCAGGTCCTGTGCTGGCAGCATTGAAGCAGCTTGAGGAAGCACGTGGCTCCTCCAGTCACGTCAGTGCATGTGTCTGCCCTGTGCCCAGTACTCTGCTGCGAAAAGTAGGTACAGTCACCCCTCAGTACTTGGCACTGAGGTGGTGGTTCCCCACCCCCATCCCCCAGCCGAGTAACCCCAAACCCACAGATGCTCGAGTAACACTCTCGGACCCCTGTGTCCTCTGATGTGGAGCCTGCAGATACCAAGGCCCAGCTATACCTTGTCATTCACTCCTCTTGTTCCTGAGGAGATGGGCTTTTATTGATAAGACTTGAATGAAATCATATCTCGTCAGGTGTTAATGCCTAAGGTACATCCCTGACAATGAATGCTAGAAAGTACAATAAAGAGACATTGCCCTATCAAATTATACTCTTGGGCACAGGTTGGGGGATTAAGCGTCCCTTTCTCTCTTTTCCATTTTGGATATTTGGGTAAATGACGGTCCAGGATAGACTGAGTGTTGGATGCAGTTCGAAGGTTCAGACCAGAAACCTCGGCTCCCTACTCTTCAGCCTAATTCTGTATCAGCCAGCTATTATCTTCTCTTTAGCAATGAAAAGAATATAAACTCTCCATGACTGCCCCCCAGAATAAAATGCTCCCATGTATAGTATAAGTGAAGACTTGGTCTCTCTGAAAAGTACTCAGAAGATACCAGCCAGGCCCCTCTTCCCTGCCTTGGTCGCCTTCCTCCTGGTAACACAGTCTATCATCCTGGGATCATCTCGAGCCCTGCCGTTTGGTGTGGTTCTTCCCACAGGGGAAGCGGTACAAACATGCAGGGGCTCATTAGCGTGAGAAGAAAAAAAAAGTTGATCATGCTTAAGTTATTGCGAATTACAGAATTTTGTACCCTCAAGGGATCTTACTGCAAACATTTCCTCTTTTACAGATGGGGAAACTGAGGACCAAAATAGATCAAAACCTGTGATGAGGATATTAAGTGGGTTTGATACAGTAGTGGTCCTGTAAGAGACACTCAGAGCCAGTCAGTAGCTGAGCCAAGATTAGAACTCAAAGTTCTTCACTCTAAGTCCTGGGCTCTGGGGGCCGTCCCTCAACTCCTTCAACCTCTGCAGGTTCTGGGGATTTTGAGCAAGTCTTGGGGGTGAGAATAATGAGCTTTGTGGTCACAGCAGGTGGGATCAATAGGTTTCATCCACACGCCTCCTGCTCAGCCCTGGCTGGGTACTGGAATCACGTGGGGACCTTTAACAGCGCACCTGAGGACCACCACAGCCCAGTGAAAACCGCTCTCTCGTCCTCCCGAGATTGCTGTCTCAGGTGTGACCGCAGGGTTTTCTCCAGGTGCGGTCGTGGACAGCCTCCATCAGGATCCCCAGGGTGCTGGCGAGGAAGCACACTCCCAGGTCCTGCCTGCTCCTCCTTGGTCCAAGCGCCTGGTGCCAAGAGCCAGGCTTCCCGTTTGCAGCGTTTCCCCAGGTGATGTGGATGCTAAACCAGTGTTCTGGACATGGGCAGTCCTTCCCCTGAAGTCCCCTGCCCTCCTCTCCCCACTCCGCCCCTACTTCTTCTGGGGTGCCAAATCTGGAGAGGCAGGTACCTTTGAATTTCAAGGTTTTAAATCGCTTTTGATGTGTCCCCCCTTCTTCAAAAAGGAAAGAGATTTAAAATATAGACCTCTGTATTAATTTTGAATAGATGCATGAAGGTTACAGCAGTTAAATGAACTTCCCTCTTTCCACGAAACTAGATACTGATCCTGCTGGTGAGTCAGTGGTAGGATTGTATCTTTCTCCCTTTAGCCCATCCTTTTTTTGAGCTTAATTTCAGAAGTGACCCTTTGCATGCCTGTCGCTCAGCACCAGCACTGAGCTCAGCATATTAAAAAAAAAAAAAAGCGTTTCTCACTTTCCACTTACGTATGCAGGGATCCAGCAAAACAAAGATCCTAGAAAAAACATGCCATCAGTTATTTATAATATTCTAAATCTAAAAGAGAAATAATAGTATTTCTCCCTTCTGAGTTTGTTTCATTTCCAGCACATTTTAAAACTTCACTGTAATGAGTTTTTCTTTCTGGCCCTAGGATTTTGTATCCTGCTTATACAAAAGAAACAAAACTGGGTCCACTCTAGCTGTGTGTAATAATATTCCTCAGGTAGAAAACAATTTAAAGGAACAGACCAAAAGCATGCCTCGGGAACATGCGATAAATGCATTTTCATCTGCTATCTCTCAAAACTTGAAAATTGCACATTTTCAAAGAAAAGGCTGCTCAGTTCTCTCTCTTCTAATTTATCCTTTTAGAGTATGGGGATTCCTTTAGTGTTTGTGCAAATTACTTTTGCTTGCTCACTGTTTTTTGCCTTGACATCATTCATTTTGTGTAAAGTAGTTAAGATCAGAGACGTGCTAAAACATTTCAGTTTGGGGAACCAATTTTTAGAACTCTGGCCTAGGAAGTTTTCTCCCCTTCTCGATCCTGCCACCCTGTCTGTGTACATGGTTTTAAGTAATGGCATGATGTAGTACCATTATTTCAGTTCTGTCTTTACATCCCTCTGGTATCATATAAAGGTTTCACGATGTGCCTTTTAAAGTGTGTGCATTGTTGAAACACAAGCAGATTTGCTATAGAAGTGGGCACCATAATTTAGTTGCAGTTTCTGAATGCTGTAGAAGAAAAAAAATAAACAGGCCAAGAAAACAAGTGGAAAAGTGGTATTTAAATTTAAGATGACTTGTACCACATTAATTTTTCTGATTCCATTTCTTTACTGTAAAACAAATTGAACGTGAATACTTCATAGGAGGGACTATTTAGGGACTGAATGTTCATGTAGAGTGCTTGTCATAGGATTGAGGGTAAGAAGAGTGTGGTGAGTTTAACAGATCTTGGCTGAATATGAATCCATGTCTGGAATCAACTCTAAGGCTTTCTAACATGGACCATTGTGTGACCAAAGGTCTGAATCTGTGCCTTGGGAGGAGAAGTCTTTGTTTTTATTGTTGTCTTTTTCTGAAATAAATCAAGTAGTTGCATAATAAACCATATGAGAATAAGGCCATTCCAAAACACTCAAGCATGTACCTACTGCAGGCCAATTAAAACAAGCCATGGAGGACAACAAAAACAATGAAAAGTTAGACCTCAAATAATTGGATAATTAAGTATCAACTCATCTGCTGCTGCTAAGTCGCTTCAGTCGTATCTGACTCTAGACCCGCCAGGCTCCTCTGTCCATGAGATTCTCCAGGCAGGAATACTGGAGTGGGTTGCTGTGCCCTCCTCCAGGGGTCTTCCTGACCCAGGAATTGAACCCACATCTCCTGAGTCTCCTGCACTGGCAGACGGGTTCTTTATGACTAATGGCACCTGGGAAGCCCCTTACTCCTCTGACGTATTAGTAACTTAGTAATTCTTAACTTTTTCCCCCTCTTCCTATCTAAAGTCATTCAATGTTTATTCCCACAAAGGTTTTATGCATTTATAAATAAGAACGTGGGGAAAGCCCGGAACTCAAAAGTAGCACAGATTTGTAAACGGGAGGCAGGAGAATGATAACCTTAATTTACTAATTCAGGAGTGGATATAATCACATGAAAATGTGACCTTGGGGGCTCATTCCCTAAGAACATAAAATCTTAATAGTGTATAGCTTGTTTAGTTCCATTTTTAAAACTTGTGGCTCTTATCATATTTATGAAGGATTCAAAAAGAGACGAGTAAGAATTGCACAAATGTGGGTTGGTAGGTGGGTTGGAAGCTAAAATCTGAAGTTAGGTGGATAACATCTGAGCTCTGCACATAGCAATGGAAGAAATGTTACTGGTTTGGGTTCCCTTTACTTTTCCTTGAAGTGGTTAAGTATTCGTTTGACCAGAACACTGTGGGGTAAAATTTCCTGGCAAAGAAGAACAAATACCTTGGAGTTCTGTGCCATACAAGAGAACAGTGTCTTCAAAGCACGTTGTGATAACTTGTATTTTTTTGAAAAGAGCAGAGTGAGTCTGAAGTTGCATCCCGGATGAACTGGCCCCCTTAGCACTGGGTATGCTGGCAGTGGATACTCCTGAATAAGTCTTCAGAGCAGCCCCACCCTGACCGGACAAATGAGAAGCTGGGGAATGAGGGAGATTTGTTACCCACACAGGGCAAGGGTGAGCTGCCCACAGGCGGCTCTGCTGACCGGTGAGGGTGCCGCTGGGACTAGGAAGAGCAGGTCCTCCCGGCGGTCAGCGTGATTCCCAAACCGCTGCCCAGGGGATGGGTGTCTGTGGAGGAGACAGCGATTTGTTTGACTAAGCACATTGTTGAGCGCTTGCTTTCTGTGTTGGTGATTCATCTGAAACCATGAGATAAATGACTCCTAGGCAAAGGTTATAGGAGAAGCTAATTTGAGCAGACCAGGAAAATGGATTTTAAAGGTAGAGACACCGGAGAAAAGTCTGCAGCCCCTCTTTAAGCATTATTTTCTTCCCTAGCAAGTAGGACAAAAATTACCCTCCTAAGGTACCTCTATGTTTTGAAAAGTGGTTGTTTTGTGTTTTTTCCCCCAAAATTCAGATTGTTAGGAGGTTAGAACCAAATTGTCTTCTCCCAAAACAATATGAGGGTGACGATTGGGCCAGTCTGTTTAATTTTTATGTCATCATCTGTGTTTGAGTTGAAAGAATATTTTTACCCACATTAAGCAAACATTCATCAAAATGAAAAGCTCTCAGTGTATAAGAACTTTGTACAACGAGTTACCCAGTTAACATTTTTAACGAGAGAATTTATTTCCTTCCTTTTACACACGGAGCCGATTCTGTGTTAGAAAGCAAAGATGGGACTGAATGAATGTGTGAATCAGGCCCGTCGAGAACGCGAGGAACTTTATAGAAACATGCTAGTCAAACTGCAGAACACAATGCATTCTGTGTTGTGAAATGAATTTAGTTTGATCCTTAGATTAAAAAAAAAAAAAGTTTGTTATTGGAGGGGAAACGTAGGTCCAAATAGTGGAGTGACTTAATTTAGGCCTTTTGTTCTAGATTTCTGATAGCTTCTTTTACTTTGCAGTAATGCCTGCCAAATATGGTGATTCTTAGGTACTTGAAACTCACACTTGGCCTACTTAACTAATCTGGAGACCAGATGACGGCAGCAATTAAAACTAACCCTTCCCCCACATGGATGGAGCGGTCTTAGAGCCAGCAGCCCCTACCTCTAGTATCAAGACGGTTGACTTAGCTGATGGTGACCCTGAGGCTGCCACACACCCCTCTGGGTGGAGACCTGGCTTCAACCAGGAAGTGGGTTTCTCTGGTGTACGAGGAGGAGAGAGCCAGTCATGCACAGTTGTCAAAAACTTATACATTCTACACGAAGCCGACATTTGCCGTAATAGGGGATGGTATGTATTACCTAAGCTGTAGTGTGGCGCATCTGACATTCTTTCTTTCCTGCTGTTGACCCTCCGAGCACGTGTAAAGAGCCTGTGGAACTTGTCACTACCTATATTCCCAGGACATCCTGTTAACAGTTCGTTGTCCACTTCCTTGCAGCTAGAGGTACACTCAGGTCACACAATGGCTGGTTTATTGGGGAGCCATATTGCAGAAATCTGCACTGAGCTTTCTAACTCCTGCTGTGTGGGTAATTCTGAAAACCTCAGATCTTACTTTCAAATCATCCACAGCTAAACCCAACTCTGCCTCTTTCCCAAGTCTGAAGAATGCATCCCAGACAAAAGTTCAGCTGACCTTAATTCTCCCTCTGCGGCATTCCTTTAGTTCTGTGTATTTGAAATTCAAGGCCTGTTCTGGTTTCAAGTACACTTTTTAAAAAGTCTGAAACAGAGATGTATTATTGGACCGATAATGCCTCACGGAGGCCAATAAGGGTGTTATGTATGAGCCACAGTGCTTTTTTGTTAGCGGTTTGAGTGCCTCTGACCGTTCCTTGTCCCCCTCCCTCAGGTTTCTTGAATCATAAGCGCTAATCCTGTATTGCTCTTGTCCTGTGTAACGGAAGCTAACATTGGCAAAACCGTGGGGAGTAGGGGTGCCTCAGTGGAAAATCTTTTAAGTTTAACAAACGGTAGTATAATTTTGTGGAGAGTGCAAAGGATTATTGAATTGGAACATTATCAAGACACCTGAATGTCTTCCCAAAATAGTATACGTTGGAACAATGGCACATTTAAAAAATATCTGGAGAGTAATGCTCACCCACCCTAACCTAGCAGTTTTTGGTTATTGCTATTTAGTCTTTGTTGCTTCATACGTTGTTGGAAGGGCTTCCCAGGTGGCTCAGCGGTAAAAGTATCTGCCTGCAATGCAGAAGATCTGGGTTCGATCCCTGGGTTGGGAAGATCTCATAGAGAAGGGAATGGCAACCCACTCCAGTATTCTTGCCTGGAGAATCCTGTGGACAGAGGAGCCTGGCAGGCTGCAGTCCCTGGGATCACAAGAGCCGGACACGACTTAGTGACTACACACCCAGTGCCACGTTGCTTTAAACACTTGCAGCTTTGAATCTTGCTGTTTTACTTATGAAACTGTAATGGCACACGCACTGTTCTGAAGTGTTGCCGTCTCTGTTAGTTTAAGGGCCCCATAATAGTACCATCATATTTGTTGTCATTGTTCAGTTGCTCAGTCGTGTCCAACTCTTTGCGACCCCATAGACTACCCGACCACCAGGCTACCCTGTCCTTCACCATCTCCCAGAGTTTGCTCAAACTCATGGCCATTGAGTCATTGATGCCATCCAACCATCTCATCCTCTGTCTTTCATCTTTGGCATCATATTGCTGCTGCTGCTGCTGCTAAGTCACTTCTGTTGTGTCTGACTCTGTGTGACCCCATAGATGGCAGCCCACCAGGCTCCCTCTCCCTGGGATTCTCCAGGCAAGAACACTGGAGTGGGTTGCCATTGCCTTCTCCGATGGCATCATATAGATGTTCCTTAATTTACTAAAATCTGTGCTGTTGAGTTCCCAGAGGTTGCCTGCCTTTGGGCAGAGACCGTGTGTGCAGTGATCCACTTGAGTCGTTAGCCACTTTCCCTCATTGAGTGAGCTCCTTGGGGAGCTTTCCCAGAAATGAGATCCTTGGGCAGAAGGAATGGGCACTGTCTTTGGGATCTTGCACTGCCATGTTGTTTTGTCAAACTGTCAAGTAGCCACAAAGATGCATTCTGGTTTTTGGAAACAAGACTCCATCGGCTTCTTCCCAAGTTTCTCCTTAGAGAGAAGGCCTCTCGCACCCTCCCCTCTAGCTGACCCTTTAGGAGGAGGCTTTCCCAAGGAAAAAATGTACTGGTCATCGCTAATATCACTGCTCTTATGAAGGAAACGTGTTCTATCCAAAGGGCATAGGCAGTTCCAGCCTGACCTCACTGTTTTTGTAAGGATGGGGTAGGGGAGTGCCTTCAGCATGTTATTCATTTAATAATTGCAGATTAGATTTTTATCAAAGGAGAGGGGGTTCTGCCTAGACATGAGAACGGTTCATCACTCAACTCTGGAGTTAGACGGTGTAGGTTTGACTTCCAGCTCCCCTTTTGCCGCAGTGTGACTCTGGGCAGGGCGCTCAGCCTTGCTCATCTGTAAACCGTTGTCATCATCTAATCATCCCCATCCCAGTAGGTTATCATGGGAGTTTAATCAGGTCCTCCATCGAAAGTGCTCAGCACAGTGTCTTGTATAGACTAAGTACTCAGTTTAAGTCTTAGCTGTTAGTATCATGTAACACACCTTTTATTTCCCAGTTCTCCATGGTCCATGAATTATTTCAACACTGTTGCTCTTATTAACTCTCTTTCTCATTGAATTCCAGTGAGCCCTAGGAGATGATACGAGGGTTAACGTAGGCTTTGATTTAGCAATAGGTTCTGTGGTCTCCACTGGCTTAACAAGGGCTTAGTCAAACAGAATATGTGCAGGCGGCTGGCTGTACTTGTTTTGTGTCCTAACAGTGGCTCCCTTTGTTCTTGGTACCTGCAGGATGTGCTTAAGCAATGGTTGATAAGAGATGATGTTTCGGAAAGCTAACAACCGTATTTCTTTGAGCTTTTCAGAATATCACATCAATCTCTCCACTCTTTGCCACTATTCTCTCCTTCTGGAACTTTATTAGATTAGCATTGGACCTTCCCATTCTGTCTCCCTTATCTCTTAATATCCTATTAATACATTGTCTTTTTTAAAATTAATATCCTATTAATACATTTTTGTGTGCTACCCTCTTAGGATAATTTCATCAGACGTATCTTCCAGTTCACTAATTCTCTTACCAGTGTATGTTTAATCATTCCCTTGTTAAATTTTTTTTTTTTAATTTTTGGAGGATCTGTTTAGTATTTTTTCACATCTGTCTATTGTTCATAACATCTTTTTTTTTTCTCTCATTTTTACTATAGGCTGTCAAAAGGCCGCCTTTGCTTTCCTGTTTTGCGTTGGGGAGAGTCAGGGGATCTCCCTCCCAAATTCAGATGCCTTACTTGATTGTTCACTTCCAGAAATGTTTAGGGACATCTGTCAGTCACCCGGTGCTGGGTGCTCTGGGGTGCCCTGAAGGAAACAAGACTTGACCCCGTTACAGATGGTACTGAAAGCCGCCTGTGGCTTTATGTGGCCTTGAGAAAGGGTCAGCTCCTTGGCCCCAGTCACAATTTTCCTTGAAGTGTGTTAGTCACTCAGTCCTGTCTGACTCTTTGGGACCTCATGGACTGTAGCCCGCCAGGCTCCTCTGTCCATGGACTTCTCCAGGCAAGAATACTGGAGTGGGTTGCTATTCCCTTCTCCAGGAAATCTTCCCGACCCTGGGACTGAACCCAGGTCTCCTGCATTGCAAGTGGATTCTTCACCGTCTGAGCCAGCAGAGAAGCCGTCATATTCTTTGAAAGAGCCCTTTGTCTTTTAATACTCCCCTTGCACACCAGGGATTCTGGTCCATATCACTTCTCCTTGCCTCTGCTCACCCTCCTTGTTAAAACATTTTTCCCCTGATGCCTGGAGAACACTGGCTCTTCAAAGCCAGGAGACACCGCCCTGTCCGGGACCTCCTTCCCGACCTCCCTGCAGGGCTTCTGGAGCCCTTTGAGCATGGGGACCACCTCACACCGCTTACGGCTCACTCCTGCTGCTCCGGCATTGTCACCGCTCGGCGTGTTCCTTCTACTCCTTTCTCTCTTTAAAAAAAAAAAAAATTTTTTTTTTTTTTCAATGGAAGATTGCCCTTCGTATGCATTTCTGTCGAAGTCTAGTTGGTGCACAGTACTACATAAGCTTCAGACAATCAACAGAGATTTTCCCTCTCGTTTGTACTCACAGGGAGGCCCAAGCACATGGCTTAGCACATACTAAGCGCTTAATCAGTTCCTGCATGAAAGGAAATACTAGTGTGTATGAATAGCTGATAGCAATTCAGGAATACAGTTACTATAG
Organism: Nanger dama; assembly: GCA_917880005.1. Classification (NCBI taxonomy): domain Eukaryota; kingdom Metazoa; phylum Chordata; class Mammalia; order Artiodactyla; family Bovidae; genus Nanger; species Nanger dama. The sequence continues at coordinate 1,486,916 of CAKJTW010000074.1, read as the reverse complement.
TTCTTTTTTAAAGTGGTTTAGATAACCATTGTTTGCCAGCTCTGCAAAGAGAGACACTGGGGACTTCCCTGGCGGTCCAGGGGTTTGGACTTCATGCTCCCACTCAGGGGGCACAGGTTTGATCGCTGGTCAGGGAACTAAAATCCCACATGCCCTGGCCAAAAAAGAATAGTGAGCCACTGCGTAGGCAGGGAGATCAAAGGGGGTTTTCTGCCCGTTTCACCGCATCTTGCCGGTCTTTCACCAGCCAGTGCAGGGGCCCCCGGGCAGCATTGCTTTGCCCACTGGGGAGCTGAGAGGGCCTGGCTGGCTTGAGAACTGTGTCTCCCTGGCGGGGCGTGGCGATCACGAGTTTGGTAGACTCTGCAGCGTCTTCCTGCCAGGTGAAAGGTAGAAGGAGCCAGCCTGTGAGATGAAGCATCAGCAGTTTGCTCTCACCATTTAGTAAGCGCTTCTGTCATTTAATCATGCAGCTTGGCCAGCATCCCTGATTGAATTTGCCTTGAGGTTCAGCGCAGCCCAGTCGCCCTCCAGTCTCATCGTCTCCTCTCCCCACAGCTGGGGGAGCCCTTGAGCGTGTTTGCCCATCTGTTCACCTCTACACCTGTCACGTCATGACTAAGAACCGTCTTCCTTTTGCAATCGTGGCTGGTTTTCCTCTTCTCACCAGTCTTAACAAGGCCCAGAATCTCCCAGTTGTCAGTGTCTGCAACAGGAGTGGGATCACGGGACTGCTCTTTCTGGCCCGTGTGACTGCAGACAAGATGCTTGGCCTTTCTGAACCTCAGCTTCCTCCCCTGTGAGATAATGATGAATGCCTGTTTTCCTAGGCTGTTTAAAAAAAAAAAAAAAAAAGATTGATGATTTTTACCTAGTGTCTCTATGTGCCTGGTTCCTAGCACTCAAAATGGGTAATTATTCTTCCAGGATGCCTAGAGCCTGGGGAATACTCTCAAAGATCTGGAGCAAAACACTGCTAAACTTGATTCTCTGATCTTGCAGTTTAACAACTCCGTGGCCTTACAGAGATTAATACTCCTCACTTGGTGGGGTTGTTCCGAGAGAAAGAACAGAGAGCTTCATTTCCATTGGGCTCTCGAAAGAGCAGAGGCTCAGAAGTAGTGATAGGGGGCAGCGTTAGTTCCAGACCACCTCTCGATCTCTCTGTGATGTCTCCTTTATTGCGTCTGTGTTTTCCTTCTCCTCCTGGTCTGGACTTGCTCCCGCTTTTTGTATCTTTGTATCTGTGTTACCTGCGGCTTAGTTGGGGTCTGTCTCTTCATTAAGATGCCTGTGCCTGGTCCATCGTGGCTTCTCCTCTGTCACCTTTTCCCTTTTGCAAGTTCCTTAGGGGTCAGCTCTGACTAGTCCAGTTCATTTGTCTTCTCTCCAGCCACATCATCAGTTCCTGGGAAGCCCTTGGTCAAGCTACCTTCCCTGGCCTAGTTAGTGCTGGCTAGAAGAAAAGTGTGGTCCCTTGCCATGGAACCTGGCTGTCTCTTTGCTGATCTTTGAGTTGGGGCTCTTTGAAGGTAGTTGTGATCACGTGTAATCAGACACTATATACCAAGTCAGTGCCATGTTAATAAACGTGTTAGTATTTTTGAGAATCATTGTCTGTGTTTCCGTGTTACACAAAAACGGAAATATTCTCAAGGCAAAGGTTAACGATAACTTTTGGTTTCAGGAGCTATTTCTTCCCTCTTGACACAAGACAGGCCTTTGGTTGGAATGTTACAGACTGTACAGTGAGTCAAGACTCCCACTGGTTTGCATTTTTCATTAACGTGTCATTCAAGGAAATCCTGGCTTTTGGGGTCATGGAACAGGCCTCTCTGTTTATCATTCTGCAGAAGTTAAAAATGTAAAGTATTTAATAATACATCTGAAGATAGACTTGTATTTTGAGGTCTGTTCTCCTAGAGCTATTTGAGGGAATTGCAGTAGAGCCTTTTGTATAAATATTTTCAAAATTTTGTGATTGTCTCTATCTCAACAAGGATCATGGGAAAAGAGGCGTTCTTACAGTCTAAATATCAGTTGAAAGGATTTAAGAAGCTCAGAATTCCAACGCACATTCAAAGACTACTTTCTTCATATTTAATAAAGTATTAATTTTCATCCCAAATGTTTACTGAAGTGGACAGTGAATAAACCTTCTGTACCCTATCTATGATCCTACATGGACTTTTTTTTCTTTTAAAGCAACACTGGGAACATGACAATCTATGACATGCATTTTGTTTTAATCACATGGTGATTGTTAGCTAATGAAAAAGTATGCAAAGTTTCTATTGTCCATATCTAACAGTTACTTTTATTTTTGAAGTATACAGTCTTTTGTTTTTGCAGTAACTGTCAGATGGATTGGTCTTTTCCTGTTATGCCTAGTAACCATGTTTATTGATTCATTCTGCAGTTGTTTGCTATATGTACACAATAGTAAGAATTGTGATAGTTGCTGTTAGTCAACTATGAGTAGTCCTGGAACTAAGAAAGAATGGAAAAATATGAAAGGGGAAGAGAAGGCAATGCGATGACTATAATCACGCCCACTCCAGCGTCTCCCCACCCAAGGTCCCCTGGCCACCTCCACATAACACTGTTTATGTGAACCTTTGAGATTTTATTGTGTATCAGAGAGTCTTACTCCACATCAGCTATTAATATATGAGCCCCCATAGGTACTTCTGCCTGAGGAGTTACCAGCCTCTGATTCAGACCAAAGTATAGGTTTCCTTGGCAGTTTTTTCCCACACAGTCAGAGATGCTCCAGGATCCTCCAAACCTACCCCAGCCCCCACTGCTGGCATAGAACCCCATCCCAGGATTTCTCAGGCATCTCGCCCATCTGTGCCTCTTTCTCAGGCTTACCTCCTGGAAGAAGGGTTGAATTTTATACTGGTTTATCATTAACTAGGAGAAAGAGGCATAAAAGGAGGAATACACTTGAGAATTTCTTAGGAAGATTCTATGTTTGTGGCCAACACATCGACAGTCACACATTTTCCTTTCAGTATACTCTGTTCATTCGAGCACCAGATAAAGTGGTTGGCTTACATTTATGGGTTATGATGTCATGAGCACACTTATGCCTACACACACAGATTTTATAAATGCCAGACTCTGTTGTGAGCTGCTGAGATCTTGGAATAAGCAAGGCTGCAGGATCTGAGGGATTAGCAGATTCTTTAATATCTTCCTTGGTTTCCATGGCCTGGCCTCCTCACAGTGGGTTGATGAGAGTAGAAGCATGCACACACTTTTTTTCTGGGCCATACCATATGGTATGTGGCATCTTAGTTTCCTGACCAGCAATCAAACCTGTGCCCCATGCAGTGGAAGCTCAGAGTGCTACCCACTGGAATGCCAGGGAAGTCATGACTCTCTGATACTCCTAGCTAGTAATTCCTCTGCTACACTTTCTGAATGCATGTAATTGAGTCATTGTGGAGTATGTTTCTGCTGAGGTTCCTTGAGGAGTGGGAGACCCTACAAGATCTGGACGTTTCCTGGAAGTGCTGTGTTTTATCTTGAGGGGGAAAAAGCAAATTTGCCTTTGTGCTCCATGATATAGTTTGTCTTAATGTAAAAGTCTGTTTTCCCCCACAGATCTTCAGTGCCCTGGAAAGAGACTCCATGTTCATCCAGTTTGGGGGTAGGGAGTTGCCCTGGCATACCTCTACTTATGGTCCAGTCCACTGGCTGGAGGAGACAGCAGGGTTTAGCACACAGAGACCCCAGTGGGACCCCTCAGAGGCCTGTTTGGCCCATGTTTCCCTACAACCATGGGGTTATCCCAGTGACTCCTCTCACACCCAGCAGTTTTCCAGCTGAGGACCACGAGTGCCATCCTCGGGCCAGTCTGGAACTCCAGTTGCATCTTGGTAGAGGGAAAAGCCACAGGAGTGGGAGACAGGCGTGGGCTTATTCCTGGTACTAAACTGTCCTCTGTGAACTTGGGCAAGCCGTTTAACGTCTCAGGATTACAGGGTTTGCCTTTGTTTTAAAATAAAATGTGGTGGTGCTGTGCTTAGTTGCTCCGTCGTGTCCAACTCTTTGTGACCCCATTTACTGAAACCCACTGGCTCCTCTGTCCATGGGATTCTCCAGGCAAAAATATTAGAGTGAGTTTGGGGATAATTAAGAGTTTGGGACAAACATATACACACTACTCTAGATAAAATAGGTGAACAACTAGAACCTACTGAATAGCACAGGGAATTATACTCCCTATCACATAATAACCTATTATGGAAAAGCATCTGAAAAAGAATATATGTACATATACATGTATAGCTGAATCACTTTGCTGTACTCTTGAAACTAACACAACATTGTAAATTAACTATCCTTCAGTTTAAAACGTTAGCAGTACAGAAAATACGTAATCTCTTAAGGTCTTCCCAGCTCTACAGTTCTGTGAAATGGGGTGAGCTTTTATGACTGTTAGAAATAGAGAAAAATGGTGGAAACATTTCTAGGACAGAGTTTAGCTGAACCTCAGGGCCTCCATGGTGGCTCCGATGGTAAAGAATCCACCTGCAGTGCAGGAGAACCAGTTCAATCCCTGGGTCGGAAAGATGGCCTGGAGAAGGAAATGGCAGCTGCCTCTAGTATCCTTGCCTGGAGAATTCCTTGGATAGAGGAGTCTGGCGGGCCACAGTCCATGGGATGGCAAAGAGTCAGACGCGACCGAGTGACCAACACACCTCGCTGAACTGCCGCGAATGCCCAGGAAGGAGGCCAACGCCTGCTCGCCCAGCACCCCCTGCCCCTGTAGCCCAGTGAGAGGGACAGCCCATTTGGAACAAAGAGTAGTCAGTGAATTCGCAGGAAGAGACTTTACTACGGGATCTATTCCTGTGGCAGAGGGCACACACACTTCGATTTTACTGATGTAATTAAGTCATCATTACACTTGAGAGTAAAGACCTTTTAGTGTCACAGAAGTAACAAACATTCAGAACACCTACTGACTGAAGAGGAAAATATGGATTCTTGGGTTTTTCGTATAACTGGACAACATATAAATGAACAATGTTGGTTGGCCTTTTTTCTTCCCTTTCAGAAAAAAAGGGAATTGTAATATATCCATTATTCATTATCCCAAAAATGTTTAGAGAAGAGCAGAATCACTAGTTAAGGTGTTTTTTGTAGTACAGCCGATGGCTAAGAGATAAATGCAATTAATTTGAAAGCCTTAATATTTCTTAAGCCTCACCCAAGAAGTAGCTGAATGCATGCAATTCACTTGTCTTGGAACTCTTGCCCTGTGTGAAGTCCGCTGCACTCAGCTCTAATCCAGCCTTCCATAATAGTTTCTCAGGTGAAGACGTGGTAATGCAAATACATCCCAGCCCGCTTCCCCATCCCTGTCCATTGTAAGAAACTAAATATGATGTGAGGCAATGTGGCATCGCTAATTAGCAAGCGAGCATGACAAGATAATGATGGCTCCCTAGGTTCGACTTTATAAACAGCACTTCTAATTTATGCTAATTTTGCTTGAAAATTTTTGTATAGTCATAGCCAGCCCAAAAGAGGCACTTTCTGGATCTGAGCCCTGCTCTCTTTCGTTTTGCTTTACCCCACCTGCTTCTTGAATATTAGTCTCAGACTTGGAGAGAAAAGTCCAGAGGGCAGGGGAGGCCTTGCATCCAGGGCGATCCCCGTGTTGTCTCACAAAAGAGGTCTGGCAAGGGTTGAAAGTGAATTTTAAACATTTAAACATTAAGCGTTCACTTTTAGATTTTCTTTCCATGGTGAGAACGCGTGAGAAATGGCTTCAGTTATTAGCTGGATTGAAAGGAGACAAATTTAAAAGGAGTGGAAAACAGGAGAATGTTTGAAGCTCTTTGGGAACAAATAAAGACTTGGGGGAAAATCCCCAGGGAAAGTTCTCTGATATTTAGTAATCCCAAGGCATAGAGGAGGGGGAAAAAAAAAAAAGCCAGTTCATCTTAGTGCATGAGTCATCACTTCATTTCTCTAAATTACAGGCAGATTGTTAGTTCTTAAATCACCTCAGGTCATGAATTTTGTGAACCATACTCTGTGGGGAGAATTTTTTTCCTTCTTCTTCTTCCTCCTCCTAGCCTTCAAAACATTAAAAAAAAATTTTTTTCCATAAGTAAATGGACAGATGCCCTTCCGGAATTTATTTTTAAATTGATGGGGACAAATAAGGAAAATGTTCCCATATCAGTTAACCCCAAATTGGCAAAATTAAAGAAACATGAGAATTGACAAAATGGCAGTTCCTGATTTTTTTTTTTTTTGGAGGAAAAAATCAGATCAGTCAGCAATCATGTATTATGTATAGTATCTGCCGTGAAAACCCAAAACCATTGGATTCGAATGACAATTCCAGGGAGTTATTCTCAGAACTAAAAGTACTAGCTGTTGAACCCCTGCTGTTTATCAAGCGCTTGCTGCATCCCTGATCTTCCCGTGAACTCTGAAATAGGGTGATGCAGGTCTGAATCGAGAGGCATTAGAGGACTTGTCTATATGCAACAAAGCCATTCAGTGGCAGAGCCCAGAATCAGACCCAACTCACCTGGGCTCTGATGTCAGTCTGATTTCTGTAAGGCTCACATGAAGCAATTGGAAAGTACTGAAGGGCAGACTCAAGTGGTAAAATGCATCCCTGGGACTTGAGGACGTGGAGGTGAGTGTCTGGGAGGACTTCACAGCTCCGGTGGCTATGTACCTTATCCAGAATGAGACGAGAGTGAGGGTGGCTCTGTTACTTGTTACGCCAAGGCAGTGCTTATCAACAGGCATCGTCCTGGGCAAACCTTTGTAAGGGAGGTGGACTGGCGGCATGGGCAGGTCAGCAGTGACCTTCTCTTCCTGCATCCCAATCCTGCCCTGATGCCTTCATCATGGAGCCATTGCCCAGAACAGGAGTGGGATTCATAGGACCCCTTGTGAAACCGGGGCCAGGCCTGTGTGACTGGCATAGACCTGGTGATTCAGTGGCTGCTGGAGACCGTAGACTGGCCCTCCTCCTAATGGGCATTCCTGGGAAAGGGGCCTTCAGCTCCATGAAGGCATTTTATAGGGAAGGTTGGACTTCGAATTTTTATCTTAAATCTCCCAGGTTTTAAAACCGATTCTATGGCATCACTGGATTGATGGACATGAGTTTGAGTAAGCTCCAGGAGTTGGTGATGGACAGGGAAGCCTGGCGTGCTGCAGTCCATGAGGTCACAGAGTCGGACACGACTGAGCGACTGAACTGAACTTTTAAAAATGTGTGGAAGCTATATTCAGAAGTTTACAAATGATATTTTTCAAGTTGAATTTAGACTCTGAGCTACCTATTTGCTTTCTCTGATATAAATTAGAACAGATTTTTTTTCTTGAAATATTATGGTCCAAGTGTGGTAGCCCAAACTTTATCATGTGGAGAACTAATTCTGAAAGGACAGAGGCAGGAAGTGTGTTTTTGTGAGGCCAGTGAGTTTGGGGAATCCTGTATTAACCAAAGTTAAAGAAACAGGAAGCTGTTTAATAGATTTAATAGATCCAAACATTCAATAGATCCATGCTCTTTGGATCTTCAAAAGAGGGTCTAGTGTAGAGCATTTCCCAGACCTGCTGGCTGTTGTTGTTATTATGTCTCGAAGTCATGCCCAACTCTCTGACCCCATGAATATAGCCCATCAGGATCCCCTGTCCTCCACTATCTCTCGGAGTTCGCTCAAATTCATGTCCATCGCATTGGGGATACTACCTAACCATCTTATCCTCTGCCTCCCCCTTCTCCTTTGCCTTCAAATCTTCCCCAGCATCAGGGTCTTTTTCCAGTGAGTCGGCTCTTTGCATCAGGTGGCCAAAGTATTGGAGCTTGAGCATCAGTCCTTCCAATGAATATTAAGGGTGGATTTCCATTAGGATTGATTGGTTTGAGCTCCTTGCAGTCCAAGGGACTCTCAAGAGTCTTCTCCAGCACCACAGCTGGAAAGCATCAGTTCTTCGACACTCAGCCATCTTTATGGTCCAGTTCTCACATCTGCACGTGACACTACTGGAAAAAAACCATAACTTTGACTAGATGGACCTTTTCTCAGCAAAGTGATGTCTCTGCTTTTTAATGTACTGTCTAGGTTTGTCATAGCTGTCCTTCCAAGGAGCAAGTGTCTTTTTAATTTCATGGCTGCAATCACTGTCCGCAGTGATTTTGGATCCTAAAAAATAAAATCTGTCACTGTTTGCATTGTTTCCATCTACTTGCCATGAAATGATGAGACTGGATGCCATGATGTTAGTTTTTTGAATATTGAGCTTCAAGTCTGCTTTATCACTCTCCTCTTTCGCCTTCATCAAGAGGCGCTTTAGTTCCTCTTCACTTTCTGCAATTAGAGTGGTATCATCTGAGGTTTTTATATTTCTCCCAGCAGTCTTGATTCCAGCTTGTGATTCATCCAGCCTGGCATTTTGCATGATGTACTCTGCATATAAGTTAAATAAGCAGGATGATAATACATAGCCTCGATATACTCCTTTCCCAGTTTTGAACTAGTCTCCCCCTTTCTCAAAGCATTGATTGGACTAGTCGGGTATGACTTTTGGAAATGCTGTTCTAAGTGAGTAGTTCTCTGATTTAAGCATATTCTATAACTATGTGAAAGCTCTAAAACCAGTGTGTGTTTATCCAAACCTCTACCGTCAAACAAAAGCTCGTGGAATGAAATAAATATTCATCCTGAAGTACCGTTCCCCCAAAGCTGGGCTGTGTGAGACGCCAGCTGAGCTGTTTGTCAGTGTTGTGGTGTGAGGGGGCCTGGGCTAAACCACTTGTTGAGTTGATAAGAAGGGTAAGAAGGGCACTGTTTGTTCCGTTTCAAGAAGTGAAGTCATTTGGAGGATCTCTAGAACACCTAGATAGTAAAATGCCACTCTGCACTGTACTAAGGGTCACGATCGCAGCCAGAATGTATTTAAAAGGGATTGGGGGACCCATTATAGTTACAGCCCTGGGATCACTCAGGCTCCCAAGAAGTGGCCTTTGAACATGTTGCTTTCCCAAACAATCAGCACAGACATTTGGAAAACATCTTCGTTTTTATGAAATTACTGATGATAAGCTGATGCTTTCTTAGAGCCTTAGCACGCCAGTTTCTTGGTTTTTTGTGGTTTTGTTTTTAATGTTGGTATTTGAAATGGAAACCACTTCTTAAACCATTAGTATCCCTTTAAGTTATTCCCAGCAGCATATTAAAGAAGCATTCAAGGGAAATTTGTCCTCTCCCTTTACAAGATAACTCAGTCCACAAAATGTGATTTAATAAAAGCTTCGATATGTATTTATCAAGGAGAGTGAATTTTTTTTCATTCCTGGCTTCAAGCTATATTTTTCCTTAAACATTTTCTAAAATTTACTATGTACTTCGCTTCTGGGTAAATACATTTTTGCGGTGGCGTACTTATCCCCAAATGTTATATTATAGGGAAGCATTCATGGTTCAAAACATTTTACATCCAGCTACCTAATAAACATGATGGAGTAATCCTTCATGACCCCTGAGGTCAGGGACCATCTCTGTATTCCCCGACTCTGGGATATTGTTCCCACCAGATGTTTGTCAAGCTAATGCATTCATAGCCTGGAGACTGAAGTTGTTTTCCAAGTGTTGCATAGATGCTTCTTCATTTCAGATAAGCTGGTTATGAGTGTGGGAGGGTTCATTTACATTACAAAAGGACTCTCCGACAAAGGTAACAAGACTGGAGGCCTGTTGAGGAAAGAGTCTCTGAAATGTTAATGTGTACATCTTTGAGGGAATAAGGTTTACTATCAAAGGTTTGATTTATAGAAAACTTCAACTCCCATAAACAGAAAGATTTACCTTTATGGAAACAGCTGCCAGTGGAGCATAATATTCATTTATAGTTCAGAGCAAATTATGTTACCTCAGCCCTATTTTCCTCAAGGAATATTGAATCAGCAGGTCCTGGGATCTGTGCACGTTCTCTTTATAATAAGACTTCCATCCGAACTGGCCATTCAGAGGGAGCTTTATTTGAAAGGGTGACTTAAACAGTTACTGGCTGGGGGCCGGGGGTGTGGGGAGCATTCCACATTAGCCGCTGACCCCTTTTAAGAGGCCTGAGCTTTTTGAGTTAACCACTATCCTAAATTGCACTCTTTTGTAATTTGCAAGAGGATTAGTTAGATCTTTATGACATTTCTGGTATGTGACAGCTTTTTAGAAGTCAGAAACTTAAAGACCTTTTTGAGTGTTGTGCCTTGGGGGCATGAGAATTATTCAGATACTAAAAGATATCATTAATGCCTGCTAGTACTTCATGAGCATGTTTAAAATATACACAACTTAAAATTATCCTTATTAAAAACAACTTGATTATTTGACAGCCATGTTGGAACATTAAGTCTTAAATACCTTTATTTACAAAAAGTGAAAAAGCCGGCCATTAAGTTGGCTTTCAACAAGAGCAGTGTGTAGATGATATGTGATACGTAGATGATATGTGAGAGTGATGGAATGCCGAAGTAATAATGGCTGTGCTTTTGCAGGAGAAATAAGCAGCAGTATTTGCAGTATAGTATTAAGTGAAAAAAGCAGAATACAGGTTGTATGTAATGTCGATTAGTTACATAGAAATCATAAAACGTGAATAACGATGGCAAGTCAAGAAAAAGAAAATATTGTTTTAGAGTTGCAGAATTAAAGTTTTGAATTTATATTTCTAGTTTGCTCAGTATTACCTTAAAAACAAACGCAGGTTTTTCTGATGGTTTTTTTTTTTTTTTGCCAGTGAACCTTTTTCCTGAGTGCCTTGTGGTAGGAAGCAGAAGACCAAGAAGAAGCATCCACTTTCACGCACTTTTGGCAGTAAATATACAGAACACTTATGAACAGAATCATTTTTTAACACTATATTCTGATTTGGGAGGCTTGAGTTTTAAGACTCCTTTTATTACCCAGTTGAGTTAAGAAAAATTCCCCTAGTCTATCTAGGCTCTCCCTGAGCCTTCATTCATTCCCTTAGGAATGACTGAGTGAAGTCGCTCAGTCGTGTCCGACTCTTTGCGACCCCGTGGACTGTAGCCTACCAAGCTTCTCTGTCCATGGGATTCTCTAGGCAAGAATACTGGTGTGGGTTACCATTTCCTTCTCCAGGGGATCTTCCCGACCCAGGGATTGAACCCAGGTCTCCTGCATTGGAGGTGGACGCTTTAACCTCTGAGCCACCAGGGAAGCCCCTTAGGTAAGACTGTGATAATATTTGGGCAGCTGGAGAAATCAGATGCAAGATAGTAAAAGTAACAAGAAACTAGATAAAAGGGTATTATTTTATTTTGAAATCAAACTAGTACCCATTGTTGCCCCTCTGAGTTCTAAGTTAAGTTATTAGACTGGTTGACCCTACTTGTGAAAAACCCACCGGCATTTCTGCCATCGTCCTTTTAAGCATTGAACAGTGCTGTCTTCTCTCCATGTGCAGACAGCAGACAGCCCTGGGCCACACCGTCATCCTAACTCCTCGTTTCCCCACAGTTCCTGCTTAACAGAAGTAAAATCTTCATCTCCATTAACAGAGCAGTGGTTTCCAAACTTCTGTGCATCTCATTTGTAAAACCTTTTAATGCATGCATGCCATATGCATGTATATGTGTATACATCTATACATACTCTTTTGTACTAATACTGTGTAATTATCTTACATAAAATAGTACAAGAGTTCTGTTTTTCCTCCCATGCCAAAGGGACTCTCCTGTGTGCGTTGTAGGGAGGTCAACGATCTAAAGAAATGACCTGCGTGGAAGGTTTTACATCAGCCTCTCCCTTTTCTTGTCCTCCTTTTTTTTTTTTTAATAAAGTTTATTTTTGGCTGTGCTGGATCTTTGTTGCTGCTCGGGCTTTTCCCAAGTGGCAGCAAGCAGGGGCTCGCTCCAGGCGCAGAACATGGGCTTCTCATTGTGCTGGTTTCTCTTGTTGCGGCTCCCTGGCTCTAGAGCACAGGCTCAGTAGTGTGGCACACGAGCTTAGTCGCGCCTTGGCATGTGGGATCTTCCCGGATCAGGGACTGTAACCGTGTCTCCTGCATCGACAGGAAGATTCTTTACCACTGAACACCAGGGAAGTTTCTGTAGTAGCACCACCAGCAGTATAAAAATTACGCTTGCTAACTACATACCTCTTAGGAACCTTAGAAAAAATAAACCCAAGTATCCACACTTGCAAATTCTAGCTAACATTTGTTGATACTGCTTTTGCTCCAAGCACCATTCTGAACACTTCCTCTACATGGTTACTCAATCCACGTAACTCTGCAAGGTGGATCACAGGTGGGGAAACGGAGGCCCACCTGGACTGAGTAACTGGCCCAGATCATGTAGTCAGTAAGTAGTGGAGCTAGAATTTGACTCCAGGCCATCTGACTTGAAATTCTGTCCTCTTCACCACCATGTTTCCCAGCACCTAGTCAGCAGTCTCCACTTTAGATAAAATTATGTGATTAAGCCTAAAAGACCCTGATGCTGGGAAAGATTGAAGGCAGGAGGAGAAAGGGGATGACAGAGGATGAGATGGTTGGATGGCATCACTGACTCAGTGGACATGAGTCTGAGCAACCTCTGGGAGATAGTGAAGGACAGGGAATCCTGGAGTGCTGCAGTCCATGGGGTCGCAAAGAGTCGGACACGACTGAGCGACTGAACAACAACAAAGTCTAAATGACTGAATCAGCACCAGCTTATCTTGAATCATTGGGTCAAGACCCAGGCCCATGGTTTAGTAGGTCATTATAGAACTTCAGAACTGGTAGGAATTTAAAAGGCTCAGTAACTCCATGGTTACTGTTCACCAGTGAAAACTCTTGTTCTTTTATGAGGTAGGTTCCTGATCAATTCTCAGGATCCTGAAAAGACATGACTCAGGAAACTCCTTTGCAGTCTAAATTTTAAGTCTTTTAATGAACTCTCATTATGTTATAACATGGAAAATGGTGTTTTCATGACTTTTTTTTTTTTGGTCTTTAAATACCTTGTTGTACCTATAATTATTATTTTCCTAAGAATGGAGCTGAAATTGCTTCAAGATGAAAGCGCCATGGTGCTTGTGGGTGGGTATGCTCCTCCGAACTTTAGAACTACAACAGAAATTAGAGGTTCACAAGGTAATTGCTATGATTACAGTTTTCTTTTGGCCCCAGACAGGAGCTCTTGAAACACAATATTCTACTAATTTTTAAATGTACAGTTTTCAAGGCAACAAGGAAATTACTGAGAGTGTGTACTATTTCTCCCTTGTTTTCTATGAAAGTTAGCATCTTGCTGGATCTCTTGCAATTGCTGATGGAAAAGCAGACATTGAATGTATTACAAGACTGTTAAAAGGCTTAGAATTTGAAGTACTACATCAGCCTTATGATGTTGCACAACTAAACTTATTTTAAAAGAAAACTTCTAATCATAGCAGTCCAAGGTAACAACAGCTTTTAAACCTATGAACCTTTCTAAACTTCATATTTCTAGATAATTCACTTCTTTATAATATCTGCAATTTTACATTGTAAAATATGGAATTCCATATTATTTGCACATCTCACACAATAGAGATCAATAAATGGTAGACCTTATCCTTTATTCTTTCTAATTGTTACAGACATACTTTTCAGTGACCATATAAGCCCTTCTCTTTGTTTCATATTTTACTTTGTCATTTCCTTGTTGTTAAACTTAGGTTATTTCTAGTTTCTTACACTGTAAAACCTGGTGATGAGTTTTATACTATCTTCTTTTTATTCGTTCTTGAGGGGATGGTGGTCGTTTTGATAGGAATTGTTAAGAATGGAGTTGCTATGTCAAGTGTAAGAGCAGTTTTGTGACTTGGAATAATACACTTTGTCCTGGTTATCAGTTGGGACTGTTTCTCTAAAGCCTATCCTTTCATTGTTTTTATTATCGTTTTTTTTTTTTTTTTTTAACATCTTTATAAGGATAGAAAAACCCTTCACTTTTACTTGGAATTTAAAAGTTATCGGTGTGATTGAAGTCCTTTGAATAGGTTTACTGTTATTATTTTCTTATGTTAATGTCTTTTGTCCTCATTCTTCTGGATCACAATAGCAGCAAAATAAGAATTCCACATAGTAATTATGTCCTGTGGATGTCAACGACTTTTCCTCTTCTTGTTTTTGGGATTATTTTTACTTCTTAGTTCTTTTAGCGTGGGTTTTCTGTTTTAGTCTGGTTTTAATCTTGGGTTTTTTTTTTTTTTTCTTGGCTTTTCCCTAATAGCATCTGTCTATTTTTAGACCTCTTACTTCATATACATATACAAATACAAAAAATACATATACATGTATTTTTTGAGGCTTAACTTTTTTTTTAATATGGAGTTTTCTGTATTGATGTCCCAATAAGTACTCTGTAAGTGTGCACAAAAAATTTCTGATTTTAATTATTTAAGTTATTTTAATGGAGAATTGCTGGGTTATAAATTAACCATGTTCCTTAAAGTGTCCCAGTCTTCCACTCCGTGATGACCTGGCAAGTCCCGAAAGGTGTGTCTTTAGCTCAGCTTCAGTCCAGTGTGGCCATCAGCTACATTTGTGGCGTGTTGGTGAGTAGACTGCTGCGTGGTTCAAAGCACTGCGTCGTGTGTTACATTTGTAATAAGGACAGTGTTCTCCTGTACTTACTAAAGCTCTACTCTATCCCAAGATGTTTTTTTTCCGCACAGTTTTGTGTTGTTGTATAACTATCATGGTTAATAATTTCAAATTTTGAAGTGAATTTTTATAATAAAATGAGTTTACTAATAAGACCCACACAAACAAAGTATCCCAGCCTTTGATATTCTTGTGTGCCTTAGGGATCCAAAAGAAAAGTATAGTTAATTAGCACATAGTGTTTTCCAAATATGCGGCCTCTTTTTCCCCCCAGAATACTTTTCCAGCGTCTCAGAAATAGTTATCTACGGACCTCAGTCTGGGAAATGCCACTCGAATCCATTTCATTGTTTGTTCACAAGAAGTGGTCCTTCATTTCCAGTGTCATCTTAATGCAGGTGTGGAGTTGGGGTTTCTTGATCTCCACTGTCAAATCAGACCAGTCTTTCTTTGTAAAAACCATTCCTTAACAATGACCGGATCTACGGTCAGCAGCTCTGAGGTTTCTTTTGGAGAGGACACGAGAGTTCTAAACTTGGCTGAGCTGGGGACATCACCAGTGGCTTAGAGCTTGTCTCCCCTTAGAACTTCTTTTTTCAGAAGCTGGGCCCTTGAGCCACCTATAGAAAGCTTAGTGTGTGATATAGCTGAGCATAATAAGAAGCAGAATAAAACATATCTTTTAACTGGAGAGGCAGTCTGATGTGGCAGAAAGAACACAGACGTTGGGGGTTAGACTTTCCAAGGTGAAAAGCCTGGTTTTGCCATTTCCCAGACTTTTGGCCCTGGACACTTGCTCTGAATCAGTTCCTTCATCTTTAAAAAGTCACAACGAGAGAAGCCACCGCAAGGAGAAGCCTGTTCACCACAACTAGAGAGAAGTCCCCGCAGCAACAAAGACCCAGCACAGCCAATAATTAAGTAAATTTTTTTTTAAACAGGCACTAAGTATGCTTATTTTATATGATCGATAGAGTCTTTGAACACAGAATTCAAAATGAACTTTTCTAAACATTTCTTGGAGGACAGAGAACACAAAAAAGTGACACAGAAATGACTGGAATTAGAATCTGAGAACAAAGCCATGGTTGATCTTTTTAATCGCATAGCGGTCTTAAATGTAAGGTCCTTCCTAGGGTTACTTCCTTTTTAAAAATTAAGGTGTTTTCCCTTTAAAACCAAACCTACCTAATAAGCTAAGACAGTTGAAGCAGTAGGATATGGTCCCTAGGACTTGAAAATGGTTTGTTTTCAGAAAACTAGAGCCAAGAGAAGCTGCGGAGTGGCCAGTCTTCCAAGTTTACAGGTCAGGAAGCTGGGAGCCCGAGAGGTCTGAGAGTGGGGTAGCGTTAGCTTCCAGGTAACCCTACCTGGATCTTGGGTGGGGTTCCATCTGTGCGCTGTGAAAACCTTGGTCTCCAGGTCCCATGCATTCCTAGGGCAGGAAGCTGGCTCTGCAGTGAGGAAAGACAATGAGTATGCGTGTAGCGCCTTGAAAGATTCATAGCTCCATTTGTTGGAGATAGAAATGTAAGGAAGAAGTCCTTATGCTAAGTGCTCTCACAGCACTGCAGAGAGATCGTTCTCAGCAGGAAGGAGCAGGTTTCAAAGAAGAGATGGTAAAACTCAAGCATAAAGGTTGAGCCTGTGTTTGTAGTCTGTTGAGATGGAGAAGAAAAGGCAAAAGTATTATTGAGGACGAGAGCTGTAGCTAGGGGAGTTGGCATCTCCAGAGTCAAACAGAGGCCAGACAAGTGCTACGTATGACTGGGCACCGTGGACCTGGACTGCCAGGAACGTCCAGGGAGAGACTGGAGAGAGCAGGTCATCGTGCTGCAGAAGGGAGCCTGCGGAGCCCTGGAGTGAGGCAAAGAGAGTTTTCAAAGTCACTGAAAGAGTCAGCCTGCTCATTATTCTGAGTTTTAAGGCGAGAGAGTGCCATGATCAGATTCATAGTTTAGAAGAATTACTCCCTCTGCTCGGGACATGGTGCAGTCCTGAAGTCAGGCCGGCGCCAAGGGGGTGGGTTTAAGGACTGCTGCAGAGGTGGGCCTGGCCGGGGTGTGGTCTCCTGAGTCCAGCTGGGCATCTCAATGCCCTCTGAGGTCGTGAGTGGGTGTGGAGCAGGGAGGAGAAAAAGAGGAAGCCTTAAATACGAATTCCTGAGTGGGCGTCAACGGGGGAAAGCTACTTCTGGAGGAAGCTTTAAATACGAAGTGTGATCCTAGAGGAGGAAGTGGATCCAGCCACACGAGAAATACTTAGAGAGAAGTTCTGGCTGTGTGAGACCCAGCCGATCGGCTCTTTCCTTTCCAAACTTGCTCCTGTCCCTCCCATTCCCAGCACATCTGCCGTAGTCATTTTTCCAAAGTTCAGGAGTAATTGCCACCTTCTTTCTTGTAAAACCCCAGCAGCCCCACTCTTGACTTATCTTTGCCATCAGAATAAAACTGAACTCTTTCTATGGCCTCTCCTCTCCTCTCCGAGTGGTCTGGCCCCCGTCCATCTCTTTATCCTCCACGTGTCCTCCACCTGGCCTCCCTGGTGCTTCTAGACCCCAGCATCTCTCCTCTGAGGAACGTTGGTTTGCACCTTGCTGTTCCCTTTCTCTCCCTCTTTGAAGAAGAGCACTGTCTGGTCTTTGCCTGGTGTTCCCACGTCAAGTGTGGACGTTGGCTGTTGAGAGGGGTAGGTGTTTGTGGATGGATGCGCCCAATCTCTGGATAGTCTCTCTGTCCCTCTCACACTGCTCAGCAGGGACTAAAGCGACCTCTCGGCAGACCAGAGCCGAATTAGAAATACCAGGTGGAGAAACTGCCCCTCTTCTTACAGTAGGCTCCTGACTCCCTCACTGGCCCTAAGGATAAGCACACCAGTTCTTTTTGAGGGCTCTTCTGCCAGTCACTCTTAGTAATGTTTTTCAGTCTCTGATATTTTAAGGCGCACCTGGATGCTTTCACAAGCCTGTGCATCTCCATGTGCTGTTGTGATTAGTTATTGCTCTTAAACCTGTTTTCCTCCTTGGGGGCACACATGTCAGAGATCAGTTTTAGCGCAAGTCATGCTCAGTATCCAGCATGGCTCTCGGTGAGGTCCACAAAGACTGCACTGCAGTCCCCGGGTGCCCCTGAAGCCACGTGGAAACCCTCTGTGGCTGACTCATCACCACCGCACCCAGCACGGTGCTTGGGCCCACGTGAAGTGGCGGGGGGTGTGGGGACAGCCAGGTGACTTGGCACCAGCGAGCTGCAGTCCGACCTCCTCCCACTTTGCTTTTGTCCCCTACCCCCTGTAAAGAGCGACTTCAGGTTCTCAAGCTAGCGTTGATCTCAATTCCTCTGGCTTCTTAGAGCGAGAGCGTCCCTCATGTGGGAAGGAGAAAGTTTCGGAAGTTGTTTGTCTTGTGGGCTGTTTTCCGAATCCTTGGCTGATCTGGTCTTTCAAAGTTTCCTCTGGACCCAGTTTGTCAGGCTGGCAGCTTGGAGAACACAAAACTCATGAATATGGGCTCGCAGGTCAGGAAGACCCGGGCACGAACCTTGACTGCGTCTCTGACTTGCAGGATCCCGGGCAATCCTGCACTTCAGTCTCCTCGGTAAAATGTGAGTGACAGAGATGTCCTGATCGGTTACTGTGAGGATTAAATCAGAACACGTTCCACTTGTTTTTATCACCTTCATCATCAGTGTTGGGAGAAGGGAGGTGAGACTGGGCCGATGTAAGCCTCTAAGGAAGACTTCCCTGGTGACTCAGTGGTTACGAATCCAGCTGCCCACGCAGGGGGACACAGGTTCGATCCTTGGTCCAGGAAGATCCCACACAGAGAGCGGCAACTAAGCCCGTGCACCACAACTACTGAAGCCCGAGCACCCTAGAGCCCATGCTCCCCAGCAAGAGACGCCACCGCAGGGAGAAGCCCGTGCACCACAGCTGGAGAACGGCCTCTGCTCACTGCAGCTAGAGAAAGCCCACGTGCAGCAACAAAGACACAGCACAGCCAGAAATAAATAAATAATTTTGTTTAAAAAAAAAAAAAATCTCTTTAAAAGAAAAAAGTTTCTAAGGACAGTTAGAGGCTGAGGAGGCGAGAAGGAAATACTCCCTGTGGTGGCGGCATGGGAGGAGGGCAGGGGCGCTTCAGGACAACTTGCTTGAGCAGGTCCCGACGGAGCCAGCAAGCCCTCAAGGGCTGGGCCCTCTGAGCTCTTCACCGCGGCATCCGTTTCTTGATGGCTCCGCAGCCAGGCCCTGCTGCTTCCAGGGCCCAGATACACACCAGAGGCAAAGGCTGCACTCAACCAACAAGGGCTTGAATGCTGGAATGTCAGTGACCCCATGGAACTGGAGGCCCCGTGGTAACAGTGCCACATGGTGTGGGACCAGCAGGAGTTGAACCATTAGGTGGAGAGACCCAGCCTCACGGGGCAAAGCAAGACTGGGCTTAGCGCTTTGAGTCCGGTGGGTCTTCTTATATGGCTTCAGGGGTCTTAAAAGGGTCGTTCCCACTTTTCTCTGTTCACTCCGCTGGTCCCCAAAGCAGTGTAAGAGTCGGTTTAGTGGTTCAGTGAAGAGTCTTGACTATGGCAGTGCAAGGTTGTATGGAGCACTTACTTTTAAAATAAATAGCGCTTGAGAAGCCAGTAGCATTCTGTGAGTCCCAGTGCTGTTCTGCATACCTTTACTTCTAGATGCTTTCAGTATAGAGGCAGATTCAGCTGACTCACATTTATTGAGCCCCCGCTCTGGGCCTTGCATAGTCTCCTTCCTCGAGATGTGTACACAGGAAAGGGGACTTTGGTGAGCCGCAGTTTCATGCAGTGTCTTTTCTTCGGCCTGGCAAGTTGAGAGGTTGGTGCTGTTTTCCTGCATGGCATAGATCCTTAGAATCAACCAGGAGGTATTGCTGAAGGTATATGGCATCACCAACTCAACAGACATGAGTTTCAGCAAACCCCAGGAGACAGAGGAGGTCAGCGGAGCCTGGCAGGCTGCAGTCCATGGGGTCGCAAAGAGTCGGACATGACTTAGTGACTGAACAACAACATTGCTTAAGGTGATACATTGATCTTTGCTGCATATCTGAGCTGTGAAGTGGGGTCCAAACCCTTAGTCCTCAGCACCCACAATTCTCTGCTGCCTGTCAGTCTGATTCCCTTTGATGCAGCCATTCAGCTACAGGTAGAGGACAGAAATTTCTGATTGAAACTTGTATAAACAAAGGAGAATCTGAATCTTAAGGACACTTTTATAGTCTAAAATAGCACAAAGAGCTTAAAACCTATGTGGATGACCTGTCAACTTTCCCTTTTGAGATGCATTATGCAAATCATGTTTTATTTTAGGTTGATCATTTCCCCTTGTGTAGCAGCCTCATTCAACTCGTGTTAATCTTGAAACTAAGAAATGATAACATCGCTCCCTCTTCCTTTCATGTGAGCTGCTCTTGTCCTCCTGTGCTGATGTGTAGCTGAACCACAGGGTGCCTCTCAGCACTCCCATAACTTTCACTCCTCAGGTTAACAGGGGCTGTGCTTCCAGCATGTGAGGTGAATGCACAAGAAAAAGGAGAGAGCAAGCAGGCCACGCCCCTTTACATCTGGGGAAGAGTTTGAAGAAAAGAATTTCAGCAGAGATGTTAGCAGTTGCAGAAGCTCTTGGGTGGATTCAAGCTTATGAGTTCCGAAAGACTGCGGATGTGGCTTAGACATGAGTGGAGAGTGTGGGAACAGAGAGGGCACCAGCCCTGGACCTCAGAGGGCCTGGCTGACAGTGATGAACGTACGTTTTACTCTTGGTTCAGTTCAGTTCAGTCACTCGGTCACGTCTGACTCTTTGCAACCCCATGGACTGCAGCGCTCCAGGCTTCCCTGTCCAACTCCCGGAGCTTGCTCAAACTTGTGTCCTTCAAGTCAGTGATGCCATCCAACCATCTCATCCTCTGTCATCCCCTTCTCCTCCCACCATCAATCTTGCCCTGCATCAGGGTCATTTCCAATGAGTCAATTCTTTGCATCAGGTGGCCGTAGTATTGGACCAGTGGTTTCATCCTTTCTTCCTTCTGTGTGTATTTTCTTTTCATTCAACGGAGCAAGTTCTTTCCGCATCTTCTGTGCAAAGAAAGAAACAAATACAAGTATTATTATTGGAGCGCTTTCAATTGACAAGTAGAGGAAGAGACAGAGGTACTAAAATTCAGGGTGAAGCATAGTACAATTTGGGAAGTGTGGCCAAAATCCCAGGGTAGGGAGGATCCCTACTTTATGAATAGCTTCCTTCATGGCTTACCCTAACGCAGTCCCAAGCATCCCACCTGTCCTAGTGAAGGGTTTTGTTGCTGTTCTGCTGCAGCAGGTAGAAGGGGGGACGTGCAGCTGGGGAAGCAGAGGCAGAGGCAGTGCCTGGCCAGAGGAGGGACCACTCTGAGCCAGCCACAGCTCATGGGTGAACGAGTGAGCCAGGGACATAAAAACCCAGGATGGATCCTCAGAACAGAGACTCAGTTGCATTAACCTGAGACTGTCAACCAGAGGCCTGGGTGAACCCTCCCCTGAAGAGCTTCGGGAGGAGAGTTCCAGGCAGCCAGATCAGCTGGTGCAAATGCCCTGAGTTGGGGGAACGGGCATGGCTGGATTCCTGTGCGTCTCAGAGCATCTCTTGGCGCTCCGCTGTGACCCAGGAATGCCCCCTCCGCCCAGAGGGGGTACAGAAGGTTTCGTGTCCTACTCCCAGTGGCCTCTTCATTCTTAAAGAATTTTTCTTTTTCGTTCTCACGTGCAGTTTGAATAATCTTTCCGAACCGTCGGGTTCCCGGCTTCTGTTGGTGTGGTCTCTCCAGCAGGCAGTCTCATTTGCCACAGCCTGTGCCTTCTCTGTGTGTTCAGATGCCCCAGCCCTTTCATGAGGAAATGGCATGGTCACTCTCCCTTCATCATTACACTGGCTCGCTTTCTGGGCCCACGCCTGGTCCACACTACAGTTACACACGTGCATTCTAGGGTGTGGGGTCTTGTGACGGATAACAAATGTATTGACTTGGCTAGGAGGCTGCACGCGAGCCTCCATCACTATTTCATTCTCAGAGAGTTTATGAGAATTAATTAGGCATCCCCCTCCTCGCAGAAAGGCAGTGGGATTGCTCAGCAAGGTGAAGGATGAAGCATCTCGGCTTTGAACCAAAAGTGGGCCAGTATCGTCTCCCTATGATTTCCCTATTAAGCCAGTTGCACAGAAGAGCTCTTACCTTGTGGTGATTATGGGACAAATGCATCTATTGAAATGCATTTCTGAAATTACCTCCTGAATAGGACTATTAAAATAATAAAACGGAAGCACTCCTTTTTTTACCCCAACTGAGTAAAAATTCTTTTCATTGAAGAAACCACTTTGCTGGTGGGAGTGCTTGTTTCAGAAACACTGTGCTGTCACTGCTGCAAGTGTTTCAGAAACTCCTCTCTTGGCAGCTCCTCCAGAGGTGAGGGTAACGATGCTAGCAGTTTTTGAGCACCTGCTCCGTGCAAGGCTTTGTGCCAGCCACATCCAGGTACTAAAATCTATTTAATGTTCAGCATCCCTAGAGGGTGGGAGGCGTGACTGATGTCTTCCCAGGCATGTCTGTAAGAAATTCTATGCGGTTATTTGTTATCCACTGTTTGCTTTCTCTGTAAGTATACACATAAGACTTAGCACCAAAGACTTGTGCTTTATTTTCAAAAATCACATCTACCTGAAATAAGACACATTTCTTCCCACTTGGAGTATATTGGAAAGAAGGTGCCCTGGACTTAGGAAGTAATTCTGAAAGAGAAAATCTTAATGAGTATTAACAGTCATATTGGCATTGCTCATTTAACTTAGGTGTACTGTATTCCAATAAAATGTTTTTAACAGTTGCCAGAATAACCATCTTGAGACACAAAACTAACTGAAAACGTGTAAGCTCTGTCTGTCGTTTTAAACCGTTACTCGAGGTACTGTGTAGTCATGTTCCTTATACATATACGTGTGATACACACATATATACACACACAAACACACATATACACTCACACATTTAACACATACATACTTTTAGACCTCAGCTGTTCAAAACCATCAGGGGAAGAATTGCAGAGGGCCATGTTTTCTCAATTCAAAATTCTATTCGGCCATCTTCAAGGCAAGCTTTGCATTGCATAGGTTGCTATTTGGGGAGCTGAGAATAATGAGGGGTTCGTTGATTCATTATTTGTAACTTTGTTTCATAAGCGTTTTGAGCTTCCGCTCAGCTGGACACCAGAACTGGGAATTTGACCATGAAGAGGTTCCACAGGGCCCACATCCATAGTGCTTTCCTTCTCCTGGTGGAGGGAGAGAAATTCCTTACAGGTCATGGCCAGGATCATTTCAGGGATGTATAGCCCTGTTGAGTATCCAGTGTGAAGTATAGTGAGAGAGTAAGGTGAGGGTCTCCTGGAGGAAGGAGCTTTTTTTTTGCTTTTTAAAAATTCGGCTGTGCCAGGTCTTAATTGGGGCATGTGACACCTAGTTCCCTGAGCAGGGATGGAACCCAGCCCCCTACATAGGGCGCATGCAGTCTTAGCCACTGGACCACTAGGGAGGTCACAGGAGGGGCTGATAACCTGAGGCCTGGGTAAACAGAACCCTCACCTAAAGAGCTCAGGGAGGAGAGTTCCAGACAGATCAGCCAGTACAGATGCCCTAACTGGAGGGAACAGGCATGGCTGGATTCCTGTGCATCTTCAAGAGCATGTGTTGTGACCCAGGGATGCGGCTTGGCCCAGAGGGGGTGCGAAAGGCTCCATATCCTACCCCGAATAAACCCCTTGATTCTTACAGAATTCTTTTCCCTTCTCATATCCAGTTTGTAGACTCCTTCTCCCCTCTCTCTCTCCTTCTCTCCTCTCTCTCTCTCCTTCTTTCACAAACACATACGCTTTTTCTAGTGGTTCACCTTCAGATGCATACTTGGAACACAGGCACGTATTTTAACATACTTTTAATGGGTTGAGAGAGGTGACAGTTGTGAAGCCCATTCATCTGCCACTTTTCTCTCCGCTTTATTTAGTTTTACACACAGGACATTTTAAAAGATGTCACTGCCGAGCGTTACTTGTCTGGCGGTTGAGGGGATGGCGCTCTCTAGCACATTTAGACATGTGTTATTTCTGGAGGGAGCCTTGTTTGATTGAAGAACAGTGTTCCCTGGCTCTCTTCAACACAGAGCTCTTAAAAGTGCATTTTACTTGGCTGCCTTTTGCCAGTGGCCAAATAGGAGAGTGTAAAAGAGAAGTGTCACCTAGATGTACTGGTGGCCGTGGATGTCATTAATAACCTTTAAAAGTAAGTACGTGAACTTTACATCCTATTAGTTTATAGACAGGTTGGTAAGAATCCAACATAAATTTCTGAGACTTTCCCTCCTGCAGAAAGGAAGCAGATAACTGGCCTCATAAAATGTTACGGCTGAAATCTTCCCCAGCCCTTTGCTTATTGGGAGTCATTAACTCTGTGCGTGGACATTAAAGTCCACTCATTAATTTCTCTGAGTAGAATCATTCTTCAGTGGTTATCACTCCCCAAAGCTAAGCCAATAGTGTATTTTCTTCCAGAAGGAGATCTTTTGTTCTTTCTCTAAAGTTATTAAAAAAATCAGGAGAAACATGAGCATGCCATCTACTGTGGGTTTTTAGGTGGCTTGTTTGAAAAAGCATCAGCTACTTTTTCTCTTTCCTGATATGTGACGCCTGCCAAGCTGTTTGACTTCTCCAAAATAAAGCAGGAGTTTTCATCAGGAAAAAAGATGGCAGTAATAATGGATATAAGAGCTTCCCTGGTGGCTCAGCGGTAAAAAATCTGCCTGCAACGCAGGAGCCACAGGAGACTTGGGTTCTATCCTTGGGTCAGGAAGATACCCTGGAGGACAGCTTGGCATCCCACTCCAGCATTTCTTTCCTGCAAAATCCCATGGTTGGAGTAGCTTGGTGGGCTACAGTCCTGAGGGTTGCAAAGAGTCAGACACAACTGAAGCAGCCTAGCACGCATGCTCAATATGTATATAAAAAAAAATGGTGGCTGTTATTAGAATTATTTTTTAAAATATCCTCACCGCAAAGCAGTTCATCAAAGGATAAACCCTTTGGATCCCACCTCTTAAAAATGAGTGCTTATTTGCACTTATTTTCATTAATGTCTTCCCTTCCCACTCTTACCAGTAACCTGTCTTAACTCAGATTTGCCTCTGCAAAGTGGTGGACATTCCCCGCTCAAGATGAGACTGCTTTCAGTTTCAGTTCCTCAGGGATATCATTGGAACACAGTACTGGTAGTGATTAGGGGGTAGCGTTTTACTGTGAAGACCTGGATTCAAATCCCTATTCTGCCACCTGGGCAAGTTCCACTTTCTAAGCCTCTGTTTACTCATCTATAAAATGAATCCAGTACTAGCACTTAGCTCAGAGGGTTTTTGTAAGAACTGAGTGGAATAATCTGTGTAAACCTCAACTCCCTATGTAACTAAACATTTATTAAAATGTTGGTTATTTTTCCTTTTAAAGTACAAATCTCAGATCTTTGAAATAACTCAAGCTTCGTCTCTTCTCTGCAACTGTGTCGTAAAACACGGTTTCTTAAGTGTGATGTGCGGTGTCCCTGGTGTTAGATTACATGATTCGAGGTACTAAATAGGTGAGCATTTTGTGTAGTTAAAGGTACTACGTCATTTTTAGGGTATCTTCTGTTAATGGTGAATGATCCAGCTCTTTACAATGTCCATTTATTTTTTTGAAAAGAAGATGTGAATGGGGAGAAAAGGGGGGAGGGAATGGACCTAAAGAAAAATATTGATTTAAAAGAATACCAAAAAGGGAGTACAGGTGGGATGTGGTTGTGACAAAGTTGTGGAGGTGAGAAGTAAGTGATGAGTGTGGCAGAAATGGCCTTTGACCTGCAGTCTTATTTTTATCCCAGTATCCCATTAGATTTGGGATTCAAGAGCCATTCATGTGAAATGTGACCTTTAGTACTTTCTGACTCTATGACTTCGGGCAAGTTAATGTTTTCCTCCCTTCTTAAAAATATTTAGTGATGGCCTATCACATTTCCTTATCTGAAAAAGACAGATGCTGCTTTTTTGTTGTTGAAGATGAGACTCAGAGAGTCTTATCTGCTGGGTATGTCTTCTCCACCAAGCTTACATCTGGGTAGTAAGTCCTCGGTAAACTTCAGTTCTTGTGTTACTCAGGACTCCTGGTTGCTAGTGACAGTCTCAGGTTCAGCTGGCTGAGGACTGAAGGGAGTCCTCAGTCGCAGGAAGGCTAGCGGTGACACAGCCTTGAGGGCAGCTGGACCCAAGGACTGCCTCCTCCACCTCGTTTCTGGTGCTTGTCTCTGTTAGCATCATCCTGTCTGGCCAGATTCTTCCTCCACAAAAGCCGTGGCAGCCCCCAGGCATGCATCATCAGAAAGGGGCTGAGTGTCATGATACCTGTTCCCAAACCCAGAAATCCTAGGCAGGACTGAGGCCGGCATTCACCATGTTCACGCAGAGAGCAGGAGCCAGAGGAAGGCAGCAGGGCCCCTTGAACCCCACGTTCACAGCGGCAGGAAAACCCGTCTTGCAGAAGGGGAATAGTAGGTGCCTGCTGCCGTCACCTGGCGCCTTCCTGCAGTGAGGAATGTCCTATCCTCTGTGGGCCTCCGTTCACTCATCTTGTGTCTTGAGGTTTAGCTGATGTAATAGGCGTGAGTGCACATTTAATGTTCTTAAACTTTATACAAATGAGTTTATGATGATGGCTGCTGTTGCTCCTGCCCTCCACATGTTCACATAACCATCCAGGGGTTCTCAGCCTGTGCGTGGATCCTAGACCCTTGGGAGAGCAAAGAGGGACTTGAAATTGTTCTAAGAAGTTTAAGTTACCAAGCCATGAGTGTTATCTTATGCTGACTTGCTTTTGAAGTGTAATACACACATAGAAAAGCGTGCACATCCTGTGTGCACGATGTGATGAATTTTCAAATGAAACACAATTGTGTATCCAGCACTTGGGTAAAGAATCAGTGACAGGAGTGACAGTCCCTCAGTGTACCCGCCCCCACTCCGTAATACAGGTAGATGGCTGGAGATGTGTTGATTCATCACCTAAGAAATCATGTGTAAGCATTACCAGCATCATGGTAGCATTTTCCATCTTGTGATTTTTAATAAGTGGAATATTTGAAATATCAGCCTTATGTCATCAAAAAATTTTTAACACTGAAAATAATCCTCAAGTTAAAAGTTTGAGAAGCACTTTGGGGCCACTCTTATTTATTACACGCCCTTAAATGTTTTCTTTCTGGCTGAAGTTACCATTTGACGATGTGCTTTATCCTCTGGGAACATGTCACATGTTTGCCTTTCTCCCTTCCCAAGTTATAAGCTTTCCAAGTGACGGAATCAAATCTTAAGATTTATTAGGTGTCTTCTGTTTTCTTTCCTGTGCATAACTTAGCACAGTTACCAACTGACTACCAAGTTATCCACTTCACCCAATGTTGAGCCTTATGGAATAACTGCATTTATCTCAAAACTACTCAAATCCTGGGCAAATCATGTCTCTGAAATGGTTCGCCATTAGATAAATGTGCCAGTTTGCTGTTGCTGCAGCTTAACACAACAAATGCGGTTATGAATGAGTTTTTCTTTTTCTTTTCTTTTTAAACTTACCAAGTTTTCCAACATTTTCTCTCCCTGTTTTTCTCTTTTAGGCTCTAGACCAAGATAGAACAGCCTTACAGAAAGTTAAGAAGTCTGTAAAAGCAATATATAATTCTGGTCAAGGTAAGTACTTACCAACATGGACAGCACCAATTATATATATTTATAGATATAGTCTTGGACTTCCCTGATGGCTCAGATGGTAAAGGATCCACCTGCAATGCAAGAGACCCAAGTTTTTCTGTTATTTGTTAGGTGCTAAGTTTATGAAAGACTTTCTACAAATGGAAAACCAAGTAAGTCAAAGAAATTCAGTTCTTCTGTCAGCCCAAGCCTGTTACTGGTACCCAAGAAAAAGAAGAAAAAAGATGAATTGCAGTGCTAAGTTGCTTCAGTCGTGTCCGACTCTGCGACCCCATAGATAGCAGCCCACCAGGCTTCACCATCCCTGGGATTCTCCAGGCAAGAACACTGGAGTGGGTTGCCATTTCCTTCTCCAATACTTTTGATAATTCATGAAATGCTCACTTAGCATAAATGTACTTTTCTACATGTATGTGTGTGTATTATGCTTTATATACAAGTAGGTTCATTGAAGCATTGACTATGATTTGATAAAACAAAATAAATGGAGGTTTGTTGGACAGTATCATATCTATTGAGTATATAATAGAATATGAGACAAACTTTATAAAAAACAATCTTAGGTGTAACATAG
Source organism: Nanger dama (assembly GCA_917880005.1). Classification (NCBI taxonomy): domain Eukaryota; kingdom Metazoa; phylum Chordata; class Mammalia; order Artiodactyla; family Bovidae; genus Nanger; species Nanger dama. The sequence goes on along the minus strand of CAKJTW010000074.1, from coordinate 1,458,849 downwards.
ATCTAAGTTTGAATTGTAGCTTTATTCCTGCTTGTCAAAGTCAGATAAATTATTTAACTTCTGTGAGTTTTAAATTACCTCACCATAACATGAGAAAATAACATCTAATTTACAGAGTCTTATACGGACAAAATGAGGGAATATTTAAGGTCCCTAACATACTGCCTGCAGTGTAGTGCCTGGCTAACACACAGTAGAAGAGGAAAATGACAGGTAGGTCAATAGCGTGGATGCCTTCTCTGTATTAATTCAGCCTTTCTACCAGTAGTGTGGAGCCAGTCTGATTTTATAACAAATATAATGAGCCATTGTCTGCCTCAGGAATGCATGTCAGTTCTCCGTGATGTTACCGGCTTACGCTGTGACTCATAAAGGGAGGCTTCTCTGAGGTGTGCCATGTCAGTTCTTTGCTGGGGGCTCCTTGCAACTCTCCTTTCCAAGAGTCCTTACTCAAGACACATCGCCTCGTTTTACACAATGACCATGCCATTCAGCAGCTCACACAGCAGCTCTTGTGCTTGGTCCCAGCTGTCCCGGGCATGGCAGTGGGAGAGATTGTCCTGCATGTGTGGAAGGTGTGGGGTTGCGGGGTGAGTGCAGAGTCTGGTCTGATCTCCGCTGCCCAGTGATGCTCTCCTGTGGGTGGGACCACAGCTCGCTGAGCTTTGAGTCCTGTCACCTGGATTCCGGGCTCTCATATGTCTTCTGCCCTGGCTAGTAGAAGAGCTCCCGGTCAAACATAACTTTTTCAGTTTAAATTAAAATAAAACTCAATTTGGGCCCTCAATGTCAGTAGCCACATTGAGTCCTCAGTAGCTACAACATTAGATAGTGCAGAGACAAGACACCTCCATCATCCCCGGAAGAACATAGCTCACACTGTAGGGTAACTGTCGGTCAGTCTTTCAAGCAGTAAACCAGTGAGTGTCAAAGCTGCCTTTTCATTAAAATCATCTGAAGAAGAGTTTCCCCCTAGTGGCTCAGTGGTAAAGACTCCGCCTGCCAGTAGAGGAGACCCGGGCTCCATCCCTGGTCTGGGAAGATTCCCACATGCCGCAGAGCAGCTAAGCCCGTGCACCACAACTCCTGAGCCCACGTGCTGCGACCTATGTCCTAGAAGCCATGCTCCGCAAGAAGAGAAGCCACCTCAGTGAGAAGCTGACACATGGCAACTGAGGAGTAGCCAGCGCTTGCCAAGACTGGAGGAAGCTCTTATGCACCATCAAAGACCCAACGCAGCCCAAAATAAATAATCTTTAAAAAGATCACCTGAACAAATCTTTTAAAACACAACAGCAGAGATTCTCGTAAGTTCACCCTCCAAGAGTTGTTCCACAGTAGGGGCCAAGTATTGGGCTTACAGCAGTATTACTCCCCAGATGATTCTAAATACAACTGGAATTGAGAACTGCATCAGTGGTCTGGGAAATTCTTGTTAGCGGGCCGGTATTGTGTCTTTCATGTTTGTATTTTGTGAATTTGCCAACATAGTTTATTAGCTTATCAAATATTTATTGGGCCTCTATTATATGCTACTGTTTGGGATGTTGGGTATATTAGATAAATCAGACAGAATCTCTGCCTTGATGATAATTTGACAGTCCGGTGGGAGAGAGAGAGATGTTAATATCAGATCCTCAAGCTGGAAAGTACTTAGAAACTTGCAAGTACTAAAGGAAAGCTTGCAGGATACAAAAAGGAAACCTGATGTCATTCGAGGAGGGTGGGTGGGGAATATCTCTGGAGCATACACTGGGTGCTCACGCCATACCAAGTGAAGCCCATCAAGCCTTTGAGGCAGGTCGCCTATTATCTTCTTACAGATGATAGAGCTGAATTGTGAAGGGCCACACCGTCTGTCCAGGAGGCCACAACTGGCAGGACTGGGAGGGAGCCTGGCTGACTCCAGGTTGGCTGTTCGCAGCTACTGTATGCATGTTGTCAACCTGACACTTGGCAGGGGGCTCAACAAGCACGGGATGAATTGCTGCTTATCAGCCGGATGGGTCCCCAGGAAATGCTCTGTCAGTGGCCATTAAATATTCACTAGTCGTGAATATTCATGAATGAATCCATCAAATGTAACCTCACAGCAGTATAACCCATGGAGTGACTTTGGTGCCTCTCAGATAGGGGCCACAATAGCAGTTATCATATCCCTGTGGCCTGGAAATGTGGGGATAAACTCAGATCTTACCACTGCAGGGCCTGATAGGGTTTCTGCAGTCACCAATGATTACAGCATATTTAGGGGTTTTTTGTCATCTTATGTGGGCAGCCCTGTGACATTTAATTCTTAAAAAACAACGAGATGAGTAAAACAGTGATGTTGCACATCTTCCCATGAGCCATACTCAGTGGAATCCAGGCCGTTCCTGTCCAAGGGCTTCTGGTCTCTTCCAGAGAAGCCACAAGAGGCTGAGCCCTGATGTCTGTTTCCCAGTGTGTTTTCATAATTTTCTTGGTTTCTCACAGTGCTTAAGTGACACAAAACCCATCTGATGGTCTTTGGAACTTTAAGAAGCATTTCTGTATTTCTGGTTTGAGAATACTTAACCACCCACCTCCCCAAAACAATTTGAAAGATGGTTGAGAATGGTGAAAGGAGTTACTCTAAGAGGGTATCTGTTATTTTTGCATGTAAGCTTTATCAGTATTAATTATAAATTAATAAGGGATCTTTTATTGGTAAAACAATTGGAACATGTGCCTGTAAGCAGTTTAGTTTGAAATGGCTTTAGGAATTTGTCTCTCTTTCTCTCTTACTTGTCCCTGCTGTATATGAGGAGATTTTAAAAAATAAAATACTGAATTCTGCAAACTACTTGGATCAAGGGGAAAATTTCCAAGCCGTTCAAGTCTTCTATGTTGGTTCTAAGTTTTGAAGTCTGAACAGTGTTGAACTGTGAAATACATTGTCATTTAGAAAGTTTTACCTGGTGCATGTGTTCTTTCCCTCTCTCTCCCACTAATGTATGTTTAAAATAGCAGGTATTTTCTTGAACATTGTAGAGGTTTTGAAGGATGTTGCAGTTCTTAAGATAGAGTCTGATTCTCTTTGCCTTGAATATATGCCAGACTTAGAACTCTCCTCTATTGAAGAGAGTGTAATAGAAGTAATACCATGTGATTTCCAAGGCCAGTTCATAAAAGAGACAGCTTCCACCTAGGTCCCCCACCTCTTTTGTTTTGGAGGAAACCAGCCACCATGCTGTGAGGACACTCAAGCAGCCCTGAGGCTTTTTTTTCCCCACCAAAAGTGGGAAAAATGTGCTTCGCTGAAGCACATTTGCTAGCCCCAAACCTTCAGGTGACCACAGCTCTGACCGACATCCTGCTCTTGGTCTTTGAATGCAGCCTGAGGTCAGAAGAGTTGCAGTGGGGCTGACAGTCACAGGATTTCTGCCCCTGCGAGCATCGGCATGTGTGTGCACGTGGTGGGTCCACTGTAAGTCAGAGTGTGTCTCTAGAGAAAGGAGCGCTTACTACATCTCATGCTGCTGGAGACGAAAGTGGTACACTGTGCTTGTATAAAGTGGAAGAGTCGTGTGGTTCACTGTGAGCGTGGACAAAAATTTGTTTTTCTATCACATGACTTAGTTGAGTTGAATTGGTTCTTTTTTTTTTTTTAACAGATGTTATTTAAACACACGCACATGTACACTTCTCCTTGGCAGGAAAAACCCAGGATATTCCTGCTACTAGGTCTTTTCTGTGATTAAAAAATAATGAATCACAAATCAAAATGTGTGTTTTATTGTTATATGGTGGCTTCCTTAAAATTCATGCCAAGATATATTTGGAGTACATTTTAGCTTATTAGTAACACATGGTATCCGCTAGAAATCTCTGTAACATCGTTAGTCTGAAAATTTGAGTTCTCAAATCCTTTTCTTTTAGCAAATAAAAAGTGACAGTGGTATGCCATTTGATTACAAGCATATGATGGGGAAGTATTATTTCTGAAATATAGCTGGATAGTCATGAATAGTTCCCCACTTTTTTCAATCAGGAAAGGAAACACTGCTTTCTTATTGCTTCCTCTTTTATTCCCCCTTTCATTTTCAGTTACAGTTGCATAGTGAGTGGTTTTACAGGAACATTTGTATTTTTTTAAAGCAAAATTAAAATGTGATGTTCACCCCAGATTTTCATTTTGATAATTTATGTTTTAAGAAATAGCTTGTCATATATGACGAAATCTAAGATTTTAAAGGTAAAGTGCTAAATTCATCAGTGGATAGGAAGTAAATCTTTATATCTAAGTAATTTCCAACTTCATTTCAGCTATTTTTTTTAGTTAACATTTTCTCAAATTTAAAGGTATAGTGTGAAGTTAATTGTAAGTAGAGTCGATAATTAAGTTTAGAGTCTTAATTGTAATGATATTTTCAATCCTGTGGTTTTCTGTGGGGAGAAAGTTTTCTTAATCAGTTCAGTTCACTTCAGTCACTCAGTCGTGTCCGACTCTTTGCGACTCCATGAATCACAGCACGCCAGGCTTCCTTGTCTATCACCAACTCCTGGAGTTCACTCAGATTCATGTTCATCGAGTCAGTGATGCCATCCAGCCATCTCATCTTCTGTCGTCCCCTTCTCCTCCTGCCCCCAATCCCTCCCAGCATCAGAGTTTTTTCCAGTGAGTCAGCTCTTCTCATGAGGTGGCCAAAGTACTGGAGTTTCAACTTCAGCATCATTCCCTCCAGAGAAATCCCTGTGCTGATCTTTAGAATGGACTGGTTGGATCTTGCAGTCCAAGGGACTCTCAGGAGTCTTCTCCAACACCACAGTTTAAGAATAGATAGAGATAAAAATAGATTAGAATTTTAATGGAAGGAATGTCAAGAGGTATACAGAGAACATAGTCTGTGTTTAGAATATTTTCTCCTTTTGCCATTTTCCAAATTGGTGGCTGATAATCTGATTAAAAAATTTTTTTGAGTGAAAGTGAAGTCGCTCAGTCGTGTCCAACTCTGCAACCCCATGGATTGTAGCCTACCAGGCTTCTCAGTCCCTGGGATTTTCCAGGCAAGAGTACTGGAGTGGGTTGCCATTGCCTTCTCCAGGGGATCTTCTGGACCCAGGAATCGAACCCTGGTCTCTCACATTGTAGGCAGACGCTTTACCCTCTGAGCCACCAGAGAATGAAAGTAAACCTATAAATAAACAAAAGTAGGCCCTCAGGAATAGAAGGCCCTAGACAGAAAAAGTGCAAATAGCTCTTGGTGGTAGTTGTAGTGATTTGAGCCAAGTTTAAACAAATTACTTTGGACTTCAAGGCATTCTGAATTTTTGTGAGTCCATCATTATTTCTTTGTTTAAAACAACTTTTATTGTTATTTATTTATTTGGCTGCACAAGGGATCTTTTAATTGCGGCATGTGAAATCTAGTTCCCTGACCAGGGATGGAACCCGGGTTCCCTAGTTTGGATTGTGGTGTCTTACCAAGTCCCCCATCATTACTCCTTAAAAAGAAAGCGGAATAATGGATTCCTTCAGAATGATCAAGGAAGCAGGCTTTTCTAAAAGGGAGTACAATTATCTGGTCGAGAGTATTATTGCTCAGATTATGTAGGGATAAAACCAGAGGAGTTTTTTAAGCTGCCTTTAGAAAATTGAAGTCTCTTTCCAGAACAACCTTACACCTCGAGGCCCTTTGGGAACTGACAGTTTTTGTATTCAAGCCATTGGCTCAAACACTCCTGTTACTTGAAATCAGAAGCTATCTGGGGTATGTATGTGTATACACTTTCTCCATTTTGCTAATCTGGAATGAATGGTCTTAACTTTAAAATGAGTTAATATTTTATAGTGTTTGCTTACAACTTACGGGAGCATGCTTCATGAAAAAATGAACTCACGTTAAATGAAATTGGGAACACTTACTCCATAACCTGCAGTTCGGGTTTTTGAAAAAGCCTTGAGATGAACAAGAAAAACACTCCGTTAAAGGTGACTATTAAAAAAAAATGTTTCTGTACCTTCATGGTCCAAGTTTGATAGAAGTGATAAATTATAACTGCCATTTATTGAGTGCCTGCTACAGGCCAGGTGCCTGTTGTGCCTTAATCATCTCAACAGTCCTGCATGAAAGACATTGTCATCCCCTATTTAGGGGTGAAGGGGCCTGGTTTAAATTACTGGCAGAGCTAGTAAGTTTAAATTTAAACCTGGCTTAAATTACTCGCACAGCTTCTCAGTAGCTACAAGTCTTGAAACTTATTTCTTTATCATCCCAAAGCTGCCGAGGCAGACTTGCCAAGACTATTAGCTGTCAGAGGTGAATGACTGCCGACCCAGGATAGCGCACTGAGGATTCATTCAGTGGGGTGCAGAACTCATGGGCATGCCATCCTGGGGTGCCTCAGCTGTGGGAGACAGGCAGACAAGAAAAGAAGCAGTACTCCTGTAACCTGGAAGTGCTAGATGGGTCACTTAAAACAGAGAACAGTTTTATTCCTTCAGACTAGAGCTGGAATTGAGGATTACCCACAAAGTATTCCCCAATTTCACTCCTATTACTACTGTGTCCTTTGTAATTAGCCTAATTGGTACATGAACAACAAGGCACTTAGACCAGTATATTCATATCTTCTCTTACATAGATTAAACATGCCTCTTGCACACCATCATTAATGTATTGTGGGTTAGTTCAGACAGGTTTGGGATCAAATATTGATTTAGCCTCTGATTGGTGGTGAGAAACCTGTGCACAGAGAACACTTTAAGCAATTGAGTCTTCATTTCTGTAAAAGGGAATAATAATTTCTGCTTCACTGGACTGTTGTGAAGAATAACACATGTGATTCAGAACCGGTGGTGATGGTGTTGATTGCCTTCATCCTTATCAACTCGAGGCTTTCTGAAATAGCCGAGGGAAAGTCTGGACAAACCTAGTTTGTCATTCTAGATCTGCGACCGTGGAGATGAGTCCAAGACCCTTCACCTCGCCCTCCACCCCATTTCAGTCCTGTTTTCCTATTCTGAAAATGGGGCATTACTGCCTGCTTTGTGGAAAATGGGAAATACATATATAAACTACTTCGTGTTGATGCTGGGACACAGTGTGTGTTAGCTGTTGAGTCAAGTCCAGCTCTCTGGACCCCATGGACTGGAGCCCGCCAGGCTCCTCTGTCCATAGGATTTTCCAGGCAAGAATACCGGAGTGGGGTGCCATTCTCCAGGGGAACTTCCCGACCCAGGATTGAACCCAGGTCTCCTGTATTGCAGGCAGATTCTTTACCCTGTGAGCCGCCAGGGAAGCCCAGCACATAATAATCAGTGATAATTATTATAGTTGCAGTTAACTGCAAAAAAAAAAAAATCAAAGCTAGAAAACTTTTAGCCTGTATTTCTTCAAATTGTTTATTTATTCTTATATTCTTTTATCTTTCTGGGACTCCGGTTACTTTTATGTTAGATATCGTCCCCACAGGTCATCAAGACTCAGCTTGTTCAGTTTAAGTCTTTATACTTCTTGTGCTTCAGTTTGGATAATGTCTACTTACTTGTCTTCAAGCTGACTGCTTCTGTCTTCTGCAGCGTCTGGTCTGCTATTAGTCTCGCCCAATCAATTTTTCTATTTGACTATTGTAGTTTTTAGTTCTTGGATTTCCATTTAGTCCTTCTCTAGAATTTTTATCTCGTCTGTAATTCTTCATCTTTTCACCCATTTTATCCAACTTTTCCTATACCTTCTTGAATGTCTTTGTAATATTTATTTTTGGTTGTGCGAGGTCTTCATTGCTGTGTCTGGGCCTTCTCTAGTTGTGGCAAGTGGCGGTTGCCCTGTGTTGCAGCGCGTGGGTGTCTCACTGGGGCGACGTCCCTTGCTGCGGAGCACAGGCTCTGTGCGTGGGCTTCAGTAGTTGTAGCTCACAGGCTCAGCAGCTGCGGTGCACAGCGTCTGGAGCACAGACTCCGTAGCTGTGGTGCTCAGGCTTAGCTGCACTATGGCCTGTAACAGTCTTCCTGGACCAGAGGTCGGACCCGTGTCCCCTGCATTGGCAGATGGATTTTTATCCACTGTACCAGCAGGGAGGTCCTGTACTATTTACTTTTGAAATTATTTCATACTAAATCCAACGTCTAGGTTGTCTGTGGTTCTGCTTCTCGTGACTTTGTTGCCTTTTAGCTGCATATCTTCTGTTTCTTTGCATGTCCAGTAGTTTCTGTTTGCAAGGTAGACATAGTGAAGTACATGTTGTAGAGACTCTGGATAGTTACCTTTCTGAGAAGTGTATTTATTTTAGTACACAGCTCAATTGCTGGTGATCACCATCACCTTGACTCAACAGGTATGAGTTTGAGCAAACTCTGGGAGATAGTGAAAGACAGGGAAGCCTGGTGTGCTGCAGTCCATGGGATCACAAAAAGTCAGACACGGCTTAGCAACTGAACAACAGCCATCACCTTGACCCTGTGAAAAGCCTTTTAGGGTGAGTTTGTTTTAGTTTTGCTCATGGTCCTAGGATGCAGCTCTTCATCCTGCTACATGGTCCGTACTCCAAAGGTACAGTGCTCTGGGCCTTCAGCCCACAGTGCTTACCATGCCCTACTGACTTTGTGGGACTTGAATTCCATGCCTTACTCAATCTAGGAAACCTGCTGGCTGAAACCTGCTCAGCTCTCAGATGTTGTCCTCCACAGGGCTTCTTGAAGTATCAGTCATACATGTGCAGTGCAGGGTCAGCCAAGGATTTGAAGGGAGGGTATACATAGACATGCGGGCTCTCCTTTCTCTGACTTCCTCCTTTCTAAGATCCCCACGCCCCCCCCCCCGCCCCGCCACTCAATTTCCAGCTGCTAACGCAATCCTGAACTCTGACCTCTGACAGCTTAGCTCAGTAAAATGCACTTTCTGCAGAAGTTCTGTTCTCCTTGCCCAGCATGAACGGAGGTCGGTCCTCAGGAGAAGAGCCAGTAACAGATGGTCTTTCCCAGAGCAGTTCCCTTCCTCAAAGGGTGGCATCCCTGCCTCTTTCTTCATGCCTTTGTGTACGTTGCAGTGACTTCAAACAGTTGTTATTTTTATATTCTGTCCATCGTTTATCGTTGTTAATGAAAGGAGCATCAGCCTGGCAGAAGTCACTCTGCCACGTTAGCAACTGCAGGCCTTTACTTATTAGAATCATATATGAGAAGGTTCCCTGCTGGCCCAGTGGTGGAGAGTCCACCTGCCAGTGCTGGAGACACACATTCAGTCCCCATCCGGGAGCATCCCACATGCCGTGGAACAGCTGAGCACGTGCCCCACAGCTATTAAGCCTGTGGCTCCAGAGCCCAGGAGCTGCAGCTGCTGAAGCCCATGAGCCTGGAGCCTGTGCTCCACAACAAGAGAGGCCTCCATGAGACGCCTGCATACTGCATCTCGAGAGTAGACCCTGCTCGCCACAACCAGAGAAAAGCCCCAGCAGCAGCAAAGATCCAGCATAGCCAAAAAAAAATTTTTTAATATATATGACTAATTCATCTATTATCATTTATGACTAATTCATTTATTAAACCCTTATTGAACCTAGAGCTAGAAAGAATTGCCAGAACACTCTTGGCTCACAGGCAGGTACTATGTTTTAAGGCAATTCTACTTAAATCAATAAATGATAAATGCCAGTGTATGACAAGTGACTTGAGAGGTATACCTTCAACTGAGGTTAGTGGAGTCGAAAGTTGGCATTTCATTTGTTCAGTCAGAACTACTAAGTACCAGCGAGATGAGAGAGTAATAGGACGAACAGGATAAGTAGTGATGTCTGCTTTCTTAAACTTAGTTTATTGTGAAGTAAAATATATTTATCTACAGTCACACTTGATTTGAGGTTAGATTTTAAAGTCTGCCTGGATGGAAAGTGACCCATGGAGTCAAAGCAAGCCTTGAATATGCTTGGATGGCCTATAAAGTACACTTAAAATAGAACTCCTGTGTTTTTACGTAGCGTTGGCAGTCCTTTAAGAGCTCTGGTATTTAAAGACACATGGTCTTTAAGCCAGTCACCCTTAGACCAGGGAGAGAGGCCCTCAGCCAGCAGGTGGAGAGCAGGTTGGCGTGTCTTCCTGCCCCAGGGACATGCGCTCGTTGAGTGGAATGGGGCCTCGCTCACTCTCTCTATCTCTGTCTCTCTCTCTTGTTCTTTCACATCTGCTAAGTTAAATCTCATCAGTTAAAGGCACAGATATATAACCTCATTTGTGATTTTCTGTCCTTTTCACTGACCCTTCTCACTGTTTAAATATTCAGGTCAGTCGCTATCTGTAGATTTTTTTTTAAACTTTTGTTTTATATTGGAATATAAATATAGCTGGTTAACAATGTTGTGATAGTTTCAGGTGGACAGCGAAAGGACTCAGCCATAAGCATACATGCATCCATTCTCCACCCACCTCCCCAACTCCCCTCCCATCCAGGCCACCACATAACACTGAGCAGCGTTCCTGTGCTCTACAGTGGGGCCCTGTTAATCATCCAGTTTAAACAGAGCTGTGCATACATGTGGATCCCAAACTCCATGACTGTCCCTTTGCCCTACTCTCTCCCACCCCTCACCCCCTTACCCAGTAACCCTAAGTTAGTTCTCTGTGATTCTGTTTCTGTTTTGTGAATAAGGTTGTTAGTATCATTTCTGCATGTAAGGGATGTCACATGGTATCTCTCCTTCTCTGCCTGACTTACTTCACTCAGCAGAACCATCTCTAGGTCTGTAGTTCTTTTCTCAGGACCACCTTTCTCCTTTGAGCAACCCTCGCTGGCACTGCATTTAAGACTCTGTAGCCTGCCTGTACCTTACTGCTTGTTTCCAACTGCATTCGACCGCACTCTTGGATGGTTTCTATCTCATCAAATTCGGATTGTCTTTTCCTGTATGAAGATGCTTCACTTCTGGAGGAAAGCCAGGGTCTCTGGGTTTGTTTCTGTGTATGGTACTTTCCCCAGGTGTGCTTAAACCCTCTCTTTTTCACACATGCCCTCCCGACCACCTGGCATATCACACGTGAAGCAGCTCCATGCTCTGTGACAACCTCCAGAAAGCAGCCAGCCGTGTGCTGAATGCTATATGTGGTTTGGGAGCGGACAAGAATCCTAAAGTGTTTGTTCCCAGGAATGGAGAGACTTTCCAGTTGAGTCTTTAGCTCAGAAAGATAACTCTGCATTGATTTTTCTGATCCTCTGTTTGAGTATGGAAATCAAGCAAATTGCTATTGAGCATGAAGTGTCTTTCATTGATAATCAGTCCCATAGACAGAATGCTCAGGAGCTGTCAGAGGATGATCTTATGAGGATGATATCGCTTGCATTCACCGGTGGCAGAAAGGTATTCTTCCATGTCGCAGACAATTCATCTAACATCACGTTCTCTGCATGGAGAATTGCAGGGGGCTGCTTCTTTGGAATGCCTGGGGCTGACTTTTTGGGGTGTGTGTGACATTTTCTATTCGATTTGTTTTCCCCCATATGGAAGTGTAATGTGGATTAACATGTTTGCTGTAGAAAATTCAAATTAACTAATAGAAGAAAGTACTACTCAGCCATGTTTCTTTTTACACTGCATTTTGTTCTGTGTATTCTCAGTCTCAGACAGCACAGTTTGGTGGTACCTAGCTGCAACTCTACAGCCCTCCTCCTGCTTGTCTGCCCTCAGGGTGATGTCTGTTACAGGAGTTCTGAGATGGAGAGATCTGTCTTGCTGCTGGGCTGCAGGCACAGTGACAAGTGGAAACGGTGGCCCCAGTGCAGAAGAGCTGGGATGTGCCCGGGCTACCTGTAGCTGCACATTTCTTAGCAAATCCCTTCATTTCTCAGGACCTCATTTTATTTTCTGTGAAACAGAGAGATGATCCCTACCATGTCTGATTGTGAGTTGAAAGTGAAAGTGTTAGTCGCTCAGTTGTGTTCAGTTCCTTGCAATCCCATAGACTGTTGCCCACCAGGCTCTTCTGCCATGGGATTCTCCAGGCAAGAATACTGGAGTGGGTTGCCATGCCCTTCTTCAGGCGGTCTTCCCAACCCAGGGATCGAACCTGGGTCTCCTGCATTGAAGGCGAAATCTTTACCAACTGAACCTCCAGGGAAGTGGTTATAAAGTTAGATTAAGATTCTTTTGCCACCTAGAATGCACAGTACCTACCCTAAGGGGAGCCCATGAGGGCCAGTAAGGCATGCCTTTCCCCAGTGACGAAAACCAGAGTCCAGGCTTCCCTGGTGGCTCAGTAGTAAAGAATCCATCTGCCAGTGCAGGAGCCACAAGTTTGATCCCTGATCTGGGAAGATCCTATAGGCCTTGGAGCAGCTGAACCCATGTGCCACGACTACTGAGCCTGTGCTCTAGAGTGTGGGAGCTGCAACTGCTGAAGCCCACACGCCCTAGAGCCCATGCCCCTCCACAGAAGAAGCCACCACAGGGAGAAGCCTGCACACGGCAACTGGAGAGTAGCACTGGCTTGCCACAGCTAGAGAAAAGCCTGCACCACAGCAAAGACCCAGCACAGCCAAAAAGTATATTAAGTAACAATCAAGGAATGCAGCCTAGCCCTCTTGACCACTTTCGTGTGTGTGTGCTGAAGTCCTCCCCTGAATGCACTGGACTCTGTCCTTGTCGAGGGCAAGAAGATTTGTCTTTAGATTCTGCTAACATTTCCATAGAATGGGAAAGACTAGAGATCTCTTCAAGAAAATTAGAGATACCAAGGGAACATTTCATGCAAAGATGAGCTCAATAAAGGACAGACATGGTATGGACCTAACAGAAGCAGAAGATATTAAGAAGAGATGGCAAGAATACACAGAAGAACTGTACAAAAAGATCTTCATGACCCAGATAATCACAATGGTGTGATCACTCACCTAGAGCCAGCCATCCTGGAATGTGAAGTCAAGTGGGCCTTAGGAAGCATCACTACGAACAAAGCTAGTGGAGGTGATGGAATTCCAGTGGAGCTATTTCAACTCCTAAAAGATGATGCTGTGAAAGTGCTGCACTCAATATGCCAGCACATTTGGAAAAGTCAGCAGTGGCCACAGGACTGGAAAAGGTCAGTTTTCATTCCAATCCCAAAGAAAGGCAATGCCAAAGAATTCTCAAACTACCGCACAATTGCATGCATCTCACCTGCTAGTAAAGTAATGCTCAAAATTCTCCAAGCCAGACTTCAGCAATACATGAACCATGATCTTCCAGATGTTCAAGCTGGTTTTAGAAAAGGCAGAGGAACCAGAGATCAAATTGCCACCATCCGCTGGATCATGGAAAAAGCAAGAGAGTTCCAGAAAAACATCTATTTCTGCTTTATTGGCTATGCCACAGCCTTTGACTGTGTGGATCACAATAAACTGTGGAAAATTCTGAAAGAGATGGGAATACCAGACCACCTGACCTGCCTCTTGAGAAATCTGTATGCAGGTCAGGAAGCAACAGTTAGAACTGGACATGGAACAGCAGATTGGTTCCAAATAGAAAAAGGAGTACGTCAAGGCTGTATATTGTCACCCTGCTTATTTAACTTATATGCAGAGTGCGTCATGAGAAATGCTGGGCTGTTTGAAGCACAAGCTAGAATCAAGATTGCTGGGAGAAATATCAATAACCTCAGATATGGAGATGACACTATCCTTATGGCAAAAAGTGAAGAGGAACTTAAGAGCCTCTTGAAAGTGAAAGAGGAAAGTGAGAAAGTTTGCTTAAAGCTCAACATTCAGAAAATGAAGATCATGGCATCCGGTCCCATCACTTCATGGCAAGTGAAACTGGGGAAACAGTGGAAACAGTGGCTGGCTTTATTTTGGGGGGCTCCAAAATCACTGCAGATGGTGACTGCAGCCATGAAATTAAAAGACGCTTACTCCTTGGAAGGAAAATTATGACCAACCTAGACAGCATATTCAAAAGCAGAGACATTACTTTGTTAACAAAGGTCCATCTAGTCAAGGCTATGGTTTTTCCAGTAGTTCATGTATGGATGTGAGAGTTGGACTATAAAGAAAGCTGAGTGCCGAAGAATTGATGTTTGAACTGTGGTATTGGAGAAGACTCTTGAGAGTCCCTTGGACTGCAAGGAGATCCAACCAGTCCATCCTAAAGGATATCAGTCCTGGATGTTCATTGGAAGGACTGATGTTGAAGCTGAAATTCCAATATATTTTGGCCACCTGATGCGAGGAACTATCTCATTTGAAAAGACCTGATGCCGGGAAAGATTGAGGGCAGGAGGAGAAGGGGACGACAGAGGATGAGATGGTTGGATGGCATCACCATATCAATGGACATGAGTTTGGGTAAACTGGGAGTTGTTGGACAGGGAGGCATGGTGTGCTGCAGTCCATGGGGTCTCAAAGAGCTGGACACGACTGAGCAACTGAACTGAGTATTTCCTCTGTGCTTCTGAAATTCTGAAGTCATAGATCCCTTTATAATGTGACAAAAATGGGTCTTCTCCTGAATTTCTAAAAACTTTTAAAATTTTTATGTATTTAATTGGAGTATAATTTCCTTTACAATGATGCTTTAGTTTCTGCTGTACAACAGCGTGAATCAGCTCTTAAGTATACATATCCCCTCCCTCAGGAGCTTCCGTCTCACCCCTTCCCAACCCATCCCTCTTGGTCATCACAGAGCACAGCAGAAATTCCACATAATTTATTAACCAGGAAGCTGAAGCTGGGAACCACTAAGGCCACAAGATGCACCCGAGGCCACAGGCATAATGACCTAAATAATCTTTGTATCTCAGTGTGGGTGCTTGATGCAGGTTTTTAGTGAAATATGAAACCACATATTTTTCTAAGCATATTTTAAAAGTACATCTTTTTATGAGAAAACTTGGCTCCACTGGGTGATGGGCACTCCTGCTGTGGGAGACTTGAGTAGGAGAAGAATTTGCTCATCTCCTTTTTAGCTTTTCAGGGGCCAGATCTAAAATTACCTCAGGAGCCATCAACAAACCAGGGCATGATGCGTATTTGATCTGGCAGTTAGGAAGCCTGAATAATGGACCCAGAAGACAGAACATTTCTGCTTCTGCTATAATGGAGTGATGCTCAAGTGCCGTTTAAATGCTGAGTAATAGCCCGGTGGAACTCTGCGGGCATCTTTTCTCGGGGCTCCGTGAGTTAATGGGTCTGTCAGCACTGTGGAAATGGGAGTCTGCACGCTGCGTTTCCAGATAACACCCCCAGGGCTCGGGCAGATTCCTGCAGAAGCTCAGCTAGAACTTGGAAAGAACCCGATCCAAATTCAAAATGACCTTGAAAAGGCAGCGGGATGACTCACCCAAAGTGGTATGGAGAAAGGCAATTGACAAAAAAGAAAGCAAAACGTACACAGGGCTTTTCTGTCTCCAGGGATGTCGCCTTTCATCTTAACCAGTGCAGGGAGTGGGAACAGATGGGGGAAACGGAGGCCTAGGGACGTGAAATAACTGCTCAGAAACAAGTGGGTGTTGTATCTCAGAAAATAGAAGCTCTTAAGTCCAGAACTCATCCCCCAATCACATGGTGTCCTATGAAATTAGAACAGGTTGTTTTGGGGGTCACAGGGTAGGTTTGCTGGCTTCATGGATTGGTATGGCAAAAGAGACCTGAGCCCATGTGATAATGAACGGGAGTGGAAGGCAGTGCTTTTAAACTTAGCATGCCTGATTCTGGACCAGAGACAGTGAGCTCTGGAGAGACCCAAGGCCCCTGTTAGTCTCTTTTTAACCCCTGGCTACTTGATGGTGCCTTGGCAGTAGGCTGTTACCTCTTACGTGAAGCGTACTTCACCCTAAATCAGCTTGTTAACTATATATTCTTTAGGTTGCTGCTCAAGTACCATCTCTTATGAAGCCTGATCTGCTCCATTCAAGTTCTGCCATGTGTTCATTTATCAGATATTGAAAGGGTACCTACAACTGGCTATGTTAAATAGTAATATATTTTCATACAACAGAAAGGAAATAAAATTAGAACTCTTCCTTGTGCCATATAAATGCATCCATTGCTGATGAATTGACTATTTAAATATTAAAAAGAAAACTAAATTAAATACTAGAAGGTTTAGGACATACTTTAAATAATGTTAGAAGCCTTCTTCCTGCTGTATGAACAAAGAACATTGCACTGGATTAAAGACTCAGATGTTTAGAAAAAGTACAGACCATTAGAAGGGTTAAGGAATAGAAGCAGCGCAGTTAACTTTAAAGTCTTTTGAGTAAAGACTGATACATTTGGGACTCCCTGGTGGCCCAGTGGCTAAGACTGCGCTCCCCATGCAGGGTCACCGGGTCCAGGAACTAGACCCCACTTGCTGCAACTAAGATTTTGCATGCCTCAACTAAAGATCCCACGTGCTGCAATGAAGACCCGGTGCAATGAAATAAATATTTTTAGAAACGGGTGTATTTGACTACATGAAATTTCAAAAGTTCATGGCCACAGGCACCACTGAAAAGTGAAAAGACAAATGAGGGAAAAATATCAGTGACAACTATTACAAAAAATTGCCACCCCTTAGGCAAAACAGTCTTTTCATAATAGATATGAATTATGATAGGGTTTATTATAGATGATCACAATTAAAATAATTAGATTTAATTGTATTGAATTTCTCAATCTTTATTCAGTAGGGAAAAAGCAAGCCATGGAGTCTTATGTAATACCACATTTTTTTTTTTAAGTGAATTAAGAAAGAGGAGAAAATCTATATGTGTGTGTATATTTTTATGTGTAAAAAAGTTTACAGATTATTAACTTGGCTTGTTTCAAGGAGATGATTGAAGAAGAGGAAAGAAATAATTTTTATCTTCGTACATCTCTATAGTACTATATGGATTATATTTGTAATTTTAAAAACAAATGGAATTAATTTTATGCAAGTATGATTTGTGCTACCAGGTATGTATAGTATAGTATAAAAAGAATTTATTGCTTCCCCCTCTATGCCAGCACTATAATTTATGACATGTATTACATGGCCTTTGTTTTAAAATTGTAGTTATAGTTCATTGTCTTTTCACCCCTGGCACATGGCCCATGCTGAGTCTTCTTTTGAAGGAAGAAAGAAGACTTGTTCCAGGAGAATTCACTATAGACACTGAGCATTTTACTGAATACTAACTTGTACATCAGTCTCAGCGATGGGAACTGGTTGTATAACAACAGGTTATACAAGGCTAGGAGCCCGGGTGTTGCAAGAGACTGAGAAGGAATGACAAGCTTGCTTGGGAGGTCACAGTTGCATTTGATCTTGAAAGAGGCAGGCTAGGCCTGGAACTCTGATGAAGTTTGGTGGACTGGGAACTTGGGCTAGGTTGTATAATACAATAATATAGTATTATATCTTTAGTACAATAATACCTCTACTTAAACTGTCCTCCTGAAGATTTTTTCTAATATCATAGGATAAACTGACAAGCACAAGTTGCTATGGACTCGTGGTGTGGAAGCTAACTTGCATAAAGATCTTGGAAGAGAAGCTAGGCTCCCAGGAAAGAGAATACAGCAAACTGAGGAAGTGAATCTTGCTTTGGAGGGAGGAAGGGGCAACCTCCAGGAGATGGTGAAGGACAGGGAAGCCTGGCGTGCTGCAGTCCCGTGCGGTTGCAAAGAGTCAGACACGACTTACTAACTGAACAACAGCATCAGGGGCTCCAACAGTTAGCCAAGCCTATTAATTAGACTGTAACCAGTTAGAGCCTGTTAAGGGCACAGGCTTGGGGGACTTCCCTGGGGTCTAGTAGTTAGGACTTCATGCTCTCACTGCTATGAGGCTGGGTTTGATCCCTGGTTGGGGGAACTAAAATCGCCATGTTTCATTAACAGCCAGTGTAAACCAGGCAGAGAGAGGCGCATTATAGACTCTTTTCATCCATTGTACATAATAACTCTGTTAGGTAGGTATTACTGCAGTTAAGCAGAGTCATCAGAGATGGCACAGAGATTGCCCCAGATCCACAACTGGTAAAGGGGGAAGACCGAGCTTTGGCCCACAGTTGTCTTACGTACCTTCGTTGCTGTGTTAATCACTCAGTCGTGTCCGACTCTTAGCGACCCCATGAACTGTAGCCTGCCAGGCTCCTCTGTCCATGGAATTCTCCAGGCAAGAATACTAGAGTGGGTTACCATTCCCTTCTCCAGGGGATCTTCCTGACTCAGGGATCAAACCCAGGTCTCCTGCATTGCAGGTGGCTTCTTTACCGTGTAAGCCACCAGGGGAGCCTCTTACGTAACTTGGAGCCCTCCAAAAAAAAAAAAAAAACGCCATAAGATTTGGATTCTCTTTGAAAGTCCATCACATCAGAACTTTAGCCCTCAATCTCAGGGTGAATAGAGGCAGTAAAAGTAAAGATATTTTTATGGAGAGTTGCTATGTACTTTCTGGATATCATCCACCACAGTTCACATACGAAGTCAAGACCCAGAAAACTTTGGTGCCTTTTCCTGATCACACACGGCGAGGCAGGACCAGAGGGAGGTTCACACCCAGGTCACCGCACCACCCAGAACTGTGTCCCTCCACCAGGTGTGATGCCTCTGTGAGCGTTAGATTGCGGTGGTCCAGGTTGGGGCTGCTCTTTGGGAGGGATTTATGATAAGTGCCTTCCAGGCCTGATGCTCATTAAATAGAAATAATCCTCTGTGGTCGTCCCGTGTCCTCTGTTGTTGTTACTGTTGCCGTTGTTTTCCCCCAAAGAGCTTTCACATTAATGATGACATCTTTTACCTCTTGGTAGGCAGCCCCCGGGAGTAGGTTGGGTAGGTTTCATTAGACCTGTTTTCTAGATGAAATTAAAGCCCCCAAGAGCCTTAGACGCCTGACCAGGGTTGCACATAGGTCGCAATAAGACCTCGATTTTCCAGTCCCTCCATCACTTGACATCTGGCTCAAATTAGGAAGCAACTAGCGGTTCCAACTGCCGACTCATTGGAAAAGACCCTGACGCTGGGAAGGATTGAAGGCAATCTGCGATGAGGTGGTTGGAGGGCATCATCATGGACGTGAACTTGGGCAAACTCCAGGAGATAGTGAAGGACAGGGAAGCTTGGCACGCTGTAGCCCCTGCAGGTGCAAAGAGTCGGACACGACCCAGTACCTGAACACCATCACCAGGGGCTCCCCAACGCTTAGCCACGCCTGTCGGTTAACAACAAGGCTAGGGGACGTCCCTGGGGTCCAGTGGTTTGCATTCAGTGCTCTTACTGCCATGATCCTGGGTTTGGTCCCTAGTTGGGGAACTAAGATCTTGTAAGCCGCCCAGTCAGTCAGAAATAACTCAGCCTCTGCAGTCAGCACGTGTCATCACCACTTACTAGCTGTGTCACCGGATGTGACTTGTTTAACCTCCCTAAGCCAACTTCTGCATATGTGAAAGGGGGATAATATTAGCATGTTCTTGTGAGCATTAAATTCTCAGGAAAAATATCTAGCACAGTTCCTGGTATAGTGAGTCATCAAAAAATTTAGCTACAAGGGGACTTCCCTGGTGGTCTAGTGGTTAAGAATCCGTCTGCCAGTGCAAGGGACACGGATTTGCTCCCTGACCAGGGAAGCTCCTCCATGCCGTGGAGCAGCTGAGCCGGTGCTCTGCAACAAGAGAAGCCACTGCAGCGGACTTCTCACATGCAGCGATGAAGACCCAGCACAGCCAAAAATAATAAACCTGTTTAAAAATAAGCTATCATTCATTGTTGCAGTTATTATTGTTACTATAATAATTATATTATTCTCATGGGCCAGGAGGTTCATCTTTTTCCCCCTTTCTTCTTGGTATTCATCATCCAGTCTTTCACGTAATAGAGTCCACGTAATTATTTGTGACTCGTATCCCCATAACCGTGACCATCTTTCCTGAGCCTGTCGGTGGAAAAGGACGGGGTCTGGAATCCAACGAAGCTGGTTCCTCACCTGGCTTCACCACTGAGTCTCCCTTTTCTTATCTGTAAAACAGCTGCCTTAGGTTTTAGAATATTCTCTGTGTCATTATTGAATGACAGTGACAGAATACGAGATGGGCTTGGTGGGCCAGTCAGGGAGGGTTTGTGAACGTTTCCCAGGTGGGTAAAGTCTAACAGGGTGACAGGCAGACATCCCTCAGAGAAAGGCCTGTTTCATCATTGTTGTGCTTCTGAAAATTCTAGGGAAGGCCTCACTGGAGAAATACAAGGTTTTTTTAAAGAATACTGTATTTAATGTATTCCCAAGGCACCTGTTACTGCCAGCCACTAGAAGTGTAAACTCCTGAGTGCAGACGTCGCTTTCTGAATATTGTTGGAAGCCCCTGCCCTCAGCCTAGGCCGGGCAGCCTGCTGTTTGTCCCCATCACTGTTGTTGCCCTTGTCGTGGTAGAAATGTATCGAGTCTGCTGTTTACCCACTCAGTATCTTACTCCATCTCTGCAGTGCTCCTGTGAGGTCAGTACCGTCATGACCTCCATTTCATAGCATGGGAATGAGGTTTAGAAAAAGGTGAAGTTGCTGGGTCAGTGCATCACGAAGTATCAGTAATAGATCAGAGTGTGTCTCACAGCTCTGAGAGTAAAAAGCACGAATTTAAGTTCCCTTAAGCATTGTTTGGCCTTGGCCTTTTTTTTTTTTTTTTCTAATATCTTCCCAATGAGGATGATAACAGTACTTATCTCATAGGCTTGTTAATAAGCGCGATTGAAGGAATGTATGTAAAGTGCTCAGTGCAGTGAGCAGCCTGCTCAGCTGTGCTCAGTACTGAATGCTCAGCAAACTAGCAGTTATCACTGTTAACAACTGGAGCGAGAGAACACTACCTAGATATTGCCGTGGTGCTTAAATGTGTGTGTGCACTGTGCTCAGTCGTGTCCAGCTCTTTGCATTCCATGGACTGTAGCTCACAACTCCTCTGTCCATGGGATTTTTCAGACAAGAATACTGGAGTGAGTTGGTATTTCCTCCTCCAGGGGATCTTCCCGACCCAGGGATCAAACCCTCGTCTCCTGTGTCTCTTGCATTGGCAGGCTGGTTCTTTACCTGCTGAGCCATTGAGTAAGTATACAAAGGTGATTTCAAGCTGTGTGGATCATATCAGGGGATTAGTGTATCTTCGTCATCTCTCCAAAGTAATGCCAGCAGTTGAAATCCTAACTAAGTGGCCCTTTCTGGTTCTGTTGTTAAAACTATATTATTTTGTTCTTTCGTCAGAACTGAAAGAAGTAACATAGCGCTTACTGTCTTATATTCTGCAACTATACCCTGAATGGCAGAAGTTGCTCAGTCGTGTCTGACTCTTTGCGACCCCACAGACTGTAGCCTACCAGGCTCTTCCATTCATGGGATTTTCCAGGCAAGAGTACTGGAGTGGGTTTCCATTTCCTCCTCCAGAGGATCTTCCTGACCCAGGGATTGAACCCAGGTCTCCCGCATTGTAGACAGACGCTTTACCATCTGACCCACCAGGGAATCCCCTATAAATATTAGAAAAACATGGGTCTCCATAAGAGATGGATCAGATTTCTCGCTCACCTTTTTTTTTTTTTTTATTCCATCTCTGTATTCACCTGCTTCTCCCAGCCTCTACATTTAAGATTTGTTTGTTTGACTGGGCCGGGTCTTAGTTGTGGCATGTGGGATCTAGTTCCCCGACTAGGGATTGAACCTGGGTCCCATGCATCAGGAACTCGGGAGTCTTAGCCACTGGACCACCGAGGAAGTTCCAACCCCAACCCCTACTTTGCTGCTGCTGCTGCTGCTAAGTCACTTCAATCGTGTCCGACTCTGCGACCCCATAGACGGCAGCCCACCAGGCTCCGCTGTCCCTGGGATTCTCCAGGCAAGAACACTGGAGTGGGTTGCCATTTCCTTCTACTTTACCAGCTTCCAGAAGTCATCAGGCACTTGAGTAAAGTTCTTAAAACAGACTTTCCTGCTCTCTGAGATGTCCTGAACCAATTCTCATGCGTTCCAAGTCCCACCCATGCCTACATGGTGCTCCCCCAACCTGAAGGCCTTCATTTCCCTCTCCTTCCCTAAACCCCTGAGTTTACATTCCTCTCAAATTGCTTACTCTACTCTGTAATCTGTCCCTCCTCCTGCCTCCACCAGGATCCTGCCTCCTTGCCCTCTGTGCCTGTTGAAAGCCTTTTTTGGTAAACCCTTAATTTTGTACAAAGGGATGTGTGTGGTTATATAATCTTTTGGGTGAATTGTCACTGTTGGCTTTATAATGCAGTATGTTAAAAAAATACTTGAAACATGGGAGACATACATTCCTATGTTATTTGATATGAAACACATCTCGATATTGTAATTAATCATGGGTATAGAGGTAGTAGTGGCTGATAATTTAGGGGCATGTGCCACCTGCCAGGCACTATTCTAAGCACCTTTTATTTAACTCCCATCACTTAAACCCTCAGTAGAATTAGTAGTAGTATTCTAAAATTTAGCTCACTAAATTAGCTGTTCTATTTTCAGATGTGTAAGATTTCATATACATGTGTATAGATTATAAATGTGGGACTTATACCAGGTGGCGCTGGTGGTAAAGA
The DNA here is from genome assembly GCA_917880005.1 of Nanger dama. Classification (NCBI taxonomy): domain Eukaryota; kingdom Metazoa; phylum Chordata; class Mammalia; order Artiodactyla; family Bovidae; genus Nanger; species Nanger dama. The sequence goes on along the minus strand of CAKJTW010000074.1, from coordinate 1,436,366 downwards.
AGACGTAAGAGAGACAGGTTCAATCCCTGGGTCAATCCTCTGGGAAGATCCCTGGAGGAGGGCAGGCAACCTGTTCCACTATTCTTGCCTAGAGAATCCCATGGACAGAGGAGCCTGGTGGGCTGTGGCCCACAGAGTCACAAAGAGTTGGGCCTGAAGCAGCTTAGCATGCATGCACATATAAATGTGGATATTATGTATAGACATACACTCGTGTGTGTGTGTGTGTATGGTTAATCATTGTGGCCTCACTGAGTCAATGGACGTGAGTTTGAGCAAGCTCTGGGAGTTGGTGATGGACCGGGAAGCCTGGCGTGCTGCAGTCCATGGGGTCACAAAGAGTCAGACAAGACTGAGCCACTGAAGTGATGCATCTGTGGGCTAAACACACAGGACCCATGATCTTGCCTAAACATATCCAGTCTTACCTTCTGCCTCTCTCATCATATTTTTTATTTTACCTACCTGATAAGCATAATTCTTCCCAGAGTTCTGGTGTGGGTTAAATACAATATTGTGAAAAGCATTCAGGTCAGAGAAGATTCTCAGCCAACTTCCTGTGACCTCGCTCTCTGCCTTGTCCAAGTCCATCTTATTTTTTTGGTGAATCTGTCATCCCTCATAAACTGAGAGCATCTCATACAACTTCCTAACCCCTCCCTGAAGTCCAAATTCAGGATAATGGCTGTGGCGAGGAAGGGGAGGAAGAGATGGAATTGGGTAGCGTGTGAGGGAGAGAAGAAGCATCCTGAAATAGTTTATGTCTTAACTGGTTGGTAGGTACCTGGGTATCCTATAATCTAAAGATTTCAATGTATCCTTTGCAATGTGTTCTAATTTCAAGCAGACACAAAGCCTGCCACGTAAAGCATGCCCCTTAGGTTTTAATCCTGAGAAGCTTCCTTTGAAAGCGGTTGAACAGGTTTCTGAACCCCTTTTTGCTGATCTCCAGAGCAGGAAAGGATGTCGGGCAGAGTGGGCTTCTCAGGGGCGAGGTGAGGCCCTTGGCCTCAGACAGGCGGTACTGGGATAGCTCCAGCTTACGAAGGAGGCCAGGCATGTGCATCCTGTCTGCAGCTGATGTAGCCTTTCTTTGGTGTTTCTCAGAGCAGCTTTACGGGAGGTAACTAGAACTGCATTTTAATATCTCAGCCCGAAATGCTAACATCCACCCTAGGCATCATGCATTTCGAATGTAGTGACAATTAGAAGGCTGCTCGGGCCTCGTTTCATTTCATTGGTTGCTGTGATGCTTGTTACCTTTGTTGTATTTTGACTTCTTTCTGGGGCATCCACCAGTCCAGGCTCACACACACTGTTGCTCCCAGGCAGTTATTGAGGGTGTGTTTGAAAGTGAAATATTTTTAAATTATTTAGTGTTCAATTATCGAACAACCCAGGAGACTTAAGGAGTGAATGCTTCTTAAATTCCCGAAAGGTTAATGGACGAATCCAAGTCAACACCTCTTTACTGAGCCCTAGCTTCATAAGCTGAGCTCCTGACACGTGAGCAGTGTGTGTTGGGTGCGAATGCAGAGGTGAGCCACTGGGAAGTCCTGCCTCTCGTGGTCTGGGGGCAGGGAAAGAGCAGTACTTACGCGAATATGATGTGACGTGGTGGAAAATGCTGCAGTCGCTGTGCAGAGCACCATGGGCACGGGAAAATCTTTTGCCAAGTAAGGGGAGGCTTAAAAGAGAAAGAGCTGTCATTTGAATTAAGCCTTTAAAGGTATGGTTTTGATAGATAGTTTTGTGTTCATTTATTCTTTTTATAAATATCATGCATCTGCTGTGGACCTCTATATAAATTCCTGCTTCCCTGCACTCCAGCACAAGGAAAGAGACGTGCAGAGCTGAGCACAGGGAACTGAAACGCTGCCACGTGAGGCTGGCACCACCTGCGCTCACACGTCCTTGATCGGTGCCGGGTTACTTCAGGGTATGGGGATGTGCAGTACCCCTTTCTGTAAGCCTGCAAGGACTCAGAACATGGGGAGGGACAGTGTCTGCCGCGAGACTCACGGGATCAGACGCGCAACTCCCCAGGATCACACTGGGTGCCGTGCTGGGAACAGACCAGAGGCTGCCACAGAGAGCTTTGGCAGGAGGGGTTGTAGTGATGGAGGCAAGAGACGATGGATGATGTGGGATGAGGTTGATAGTCATGGGAGCAGTGAGATGTTGTCAAATTTTTGTTATATTTTTTAAAGGTGGAGGCCAGGGGACTGCATCTGGGGGATGAGAAAGAAAAATCAGGTCTGACTTGTTTCCTGACGATCATAGTTTCTTAATTGCTTGAAAATGGGGTGGTAATTTGACCCCTTAACCTATGGTGCATCTGTGGATTAATTGGGGGTATAAATGAACTCAGTGCTCTGAAACAAAAGAGGGGAGCTGCCTTTGATAGAGTGAGAACACTCAGCACACTGCCAGCCACCTTCGAGATACGTTCAGTAAAGAACGGATCCAGCTTTTGGCGTTCTTTTGAGAGTGTCTGGTGATCAGCCAGCATTCAGACAGAGTAGCTTGTCATTGTGTCACATAACAGCTGAGACTCTTTCTTCTTCTTTTTCAGACCATGTACAAAATGAAGAAAACTATGCACAAGTTCTTGATAAGTTTGGGAGTAATTTTTAAGTCGAGACAACCCAGATCTTGGCACCGCTTTGTCAAGTTTTCCACGCTCACAAAGGAACTGTCCACACTGCTGAAAAACCTGGTAAGCCATTTCACACATAACGTTTAAAAATCGCAGCCCGATCAAAGTAAGTAAAATCATAACGTGAACAAAGTGATGATCCTCTCCCCAACCCTTGATCCTGGGGTCAAAAAAAAAAAACTAAAAACAGAAAGCTTTTTTAGTCCTTGATATGGAGTCACATTTAAGGAAAATGCCTTTGAGAAATGCCTAGAATTTGTACCACTGGCCCCACTTAACAGCAGGTAGAGAAACTGGTTAACCTGAACTCTCTTCCACATTCCCCATTGTTTGCTTTTGTGTTTGTTTAGACAAGCGTTAGTGACTTTGGCCTTTTAATTTGTTGAAAGAATGGTGATTATTTCTGTGTCAAACATACATGTCACCCTTCACTTGCGTGGAAGACCATCACGCATTTCAGCCCTTGATTTACAAATAATTAACTCCTTCCAACTCTCCATATCCTTTTAACATCCTCCCGAGAAAAAAAGATTTTAAGGTTTAGGGAATCTTTGGTTTCAGAAGTAGGTGATGACAAGAAGAATCCTTAAAAATCTAAGATACTGGAGCTGCTGACCTAGGAGCAGACATGAGTATTGTTTAGTCACCAAGTCATGTCCAACTCTTTGCAACCCCATGGACTCTAGCCGGCCAGGCTCCTCTGTCCATGGGATTTCCCCGGCAAGAACACTGGAGTGGGTTGCCATTTCCTTTTCCACTGGATCTTCTGGACCCCAGGGTCAAACCTGTGTCTCATGTGTTGCAGGCAGATTCTTTACCACTGAGCCATCAGGGGAGCCCAGAGCGTGAGGGTGGGAGACCCGTTTGCCAGGCAGTGTTGTCTGGCTGTCCCCAAATCCTGCACACCAGCCTCCTCACCCTCACACTGCGTTCATAGCGAGAAAGGGTCATTCTGTCTAGCACGACCACCACAGCTGTGTACGAGTTAATTTGTAATCTTCCTAAGTCCCAAGAGGTGGGGCAGTGGGAGGTTGAAAGACACCAAAGGAAAACTATCATAATTTTGTTGGCTCCTTCCTGAAACAGAGGAGCTGTTTCCTCCTCTTCATCTTCCCAGTCTCTAAGCATTGCACCTTTGCCTCCTTTAAAGACCCAGAACTCAAGCTTAAAATGCCTTGATCCTGAGTTAGTTACTCATATCAACAGACCTCTGTGGTCTTACATGAGACTCTTGTCACAAATCTACTTGGTACAAACGGCTACCTTACAGATGATTACACTCTATTGTAAAATAAAGACAACCTGGATAATTTGACCAATCAAATTCTTCGTTTTCCTGTCCCACGAGATGAATATATGTATGTGTCTGTCATCCTGACAACTTAATTTTAATTGATAGTTTCATGCCACTGAATTAGTCTTACACAGTGACAACTAATCATAAAGAAAATAAAGGTTGAAAATAGAAATACGTCTTCAGAAGCTGGAGAAAGGATAATTTTGACTGTAGGGCCTTTGTGTTCCTAAACTTCGAGTTTATTTGACAATCCCATGATGTTTCTGTAATTCTTATATCATTTAAATCTCTCCTATTCACATAGGGCCTCCCATTTCTTCTTCCTCGGGGCATCGCCTACCTTTTTGCAGGTGGCATTGCCCAAAGGTGCTGTGGTGGGAAGAAAGGAAGTGAAACAAGACTCTGCCACTTCCCTTTGGTCATAGCTGGTAAAAGGCTCCAGGCTCGGGAGGAAGTTCTGTTTTCCCTGACATGGGCGTTATCACCCATGAAATAGAATATCTTTCACCTAACCTTTCATTTCCAGGAGATGAAATATGTTTAGTTTAAGTCAGTAGCCATCACGTCCACATTTCCTGGGCCAGTTCATCTCCACACTTCCCTGTCCTGTAGGTTCCTTCAGCGAAGAGATTCCTGTGTGGATTTAATGCCATCAATTGCCATTCAGTCATTGTCTTCGTTTGCTTATCTCTGTGCAGAAACAACTGATATACATATATATATATTTTTAAGATCTGTGCATTTTCCGTATCGGCTACTAGGTCTTCATTGCTGCTTATGGGCTTCAGTAATTGCGACTTGCTGGCTCAGTAGCTGTGGCACGCAGGCTTAGCTGCCCTGCAGCGAGTGGGATCTTCCCAAACCAGGGATCAAACCCATGACCCCTGCATTGGCAGGCAGATTCTGAACAACTGCACCACCGGGGAAGTCCCGCCACTGATGCTTTTTGGGCACTCTGAGGCGTCTAGCAGTGTGTTTCATGTGGATTTCGCGTGGCAACAGTGTTCGACACAGTGGTGGTGGTTATACCTCGAATCCAGGTGGGGAAACGGAGGCACATCATGTCAGTGCCTTGTTCAGGCGTGCTGTTAGTTAGCAGACGTGAACCCCGCACGCTGGCTCTGCGTCCATTGTCCTTCCCAGCCTTTCCCCCACCTGGCACCTCCTGCTCTGGGTGTCATCTTTCCCTAAACATCCCCCATGTTGCAGGCTTCCTCCCTCCAGAAGTCTAAAAACAAAAGAAATTGCTGGAAGGTTTCATTCAGTTAGTTTAAAACAAAACAAAGTCATTTTCCCAAAAAAGGTGGTGGTGGCAGGGAGCTCCCTGGTAGCTTGAAGGAAAAGTGAAAGTTGCTCAGTCGTGTCTGACTCTTTGTGACCCCATGGACTACACAGTCCATGGAATTCTCCAGGCCAGAATATTGGAGTGGGTAGCCTTTCCCTTCTCCAGGGGATCTTCCCAACCCTGGGATTGAACCCAGGTCTCCCACACTGCAGGCAGATTCCTTACCAGCTGAGCCACAAGGGAAGCCCCGCTGGTAGCTTAGTGATTAGGCTTCTCGGCTTTCTGTGCCATGGCCCGATTCAGTCCCTGGTTGGGGAACTGAGATCCTTCACGCCTTGCCATGCTGCCAAAAAAAAAAAAAAGATGGAGAAGGTGGTGGCATTTCCACTGAGGGAGCAGGTAGAAGGATCAGTGTGTGCCATAGCCAGTTACTAGGGAAACACTATTCTGATTGAATAAAGTCAGTCCCGGGAGTTTGTACAGCGTGACAAGAGCCAGCAGCTTCTGCTTCCCTTTTTCTGTCTTAAAGGAAAGGGAAGGTGGATGGGGCCACACCCCAGAGCAGGGGGAGCAAGGGAAGCCAAACCCCTCAGGGAGGGAGGGGTTGGTTGCAGCACTTTCAGTCCCCTCATGAGTTTGGAGGGAGCACCCCTGGGAACCTGTTTTTCTCAGGAGATTGCTGAAAATCCTACTCACTTAGGCTAGTTAAGGTGAGAAGATGGGAAAACTTAAGCAATAATGGATCATGTAGAAAGTAAGATGAAAGAAGATACTTTGGCATTTTTTTAGACTTCCTAAATTTATCCTCAGTTCAGCCAGCAAATACCCAACTGTCTGTTGTGCTGAGGTCTGTGGTCATGTTATTTTCTAATGAGATGTTATTTCATTAGAAATGTTATTTTCTAATTAAGAGATTGCTTTTAATGGGTATTTCCATAATTTATATTTAAACAGTTATTTTTATGGGGGAAAGGGGTAGATTTTAGGGTCAGGTCTAGCCTTCAGCTTTTAACAAACACTAGATCTAGGTAGGACTTCCACTGTGCTAATGACGCTTAAGCAGTCTGTATGACAAGCATATTGTGTTTGGGAGTTTCTGTGTAGGATTGGTTCTGAAAAACATCAGCTCACTAAGGGCTGGCGACTCTGAGTCACCATTTAAAGTTTTGTCTCTCCATACTCGCGGCGATTGTGGAAGGTAGGGTGATCAAGTGAAATGTTCTTGTGAAAATCTCAGGAGCTGCACAGATGTTGGTGCCAGCATCACATGAGCTGAGGCTGGCTTTTATTAGCTAACAGAAGTCTGAGGACTGCAAAGTAGATGGCAGTTGCAGCTGATGGTCCTGTGACCTCATACCGGTCACGCCCCAAGCCAGGTTTAAGAAACTTGCTTTTCTTGCAGCTCTTGCCCTCCACGTAAGAGCTTGTTTTGTTTGTTTGTTTTGTGTTTCGCTGCACCACATGGCTTTCAGGATCTCAGTTTGCCAACCAGAGATCAAACAGCAGTGAAAGCACAGTCCCAACCCTCGACTGCCAAGGAATTCTTGAAAAGGGTTTTTATAAAAAGATCTCTTACCTCTGATTATAGGATGGGAGAGGCTGTGATGTGTTAAGCGGTGGGAAGAACATAGGTTTTGGTCACCATCAGACCTGGAGTCCCAGAGCCCAGCTTTCTAGCCTAAGGCAAATCATTTAGCTTTTCTCTAATGCTAATTTCCTTATCTGTAAAAAGAAATGATAGTATCTAATTGTTTCTTGATAGTAATGAGACTTCATTGAGATCCTGGAGGCAAATTACCAAACCCAATACCTGACGGATGGAATTCACTTAACACATACAAGCTTTTATTATTGTTGTTTACATCTTCTCACTTGAGCTTCCCTTTTAGCTCAGTTGGTAAAGAATCTGCCTGCAGTGCAGGAGACCCAGGTTCTATTCCCGGGCTGGGAAGACCCCCTGGAGAAGGAAATAAATGGCTCCCCACTCCAGTTTTCTTGCCTGGAGAATCCCATGGACAGAGGGAGCCTGGTAGGCTGCAGCCCGTGGGGTCACAGAGAGTAGGACGTGACTGACTGAGCAGGAGCACAAAGGGCAGGATGCCAACGGCCCATCGGACGCCATGGCGGGGCCCTGTGCCTGCTGCCATCCAGCTCTTGTTTCTCTGCAGCTTGCGAAGTGTCGACACTTTCTTCTCTACTTTCTCCCTCTGGTTTCCCTCACTGTGCTTGTGCTTAGTCGCTCAGTCGCAAAAATACTGGAGTGGGTAGCCTTTCCCTCTCCAGGGGATCTTCCCAACCCAGGGATGGAACCCAGGTCTTCCGCATTGCAGGCGATTCTTTATCATCTGAGCCACCAGGGAAGGCGTTCCCTTATTAGTGGATTATATATATATTATATTGGAAGACTCTTAGCTAGCAGTTCTAAAACTTTTGGGTATTAGGATCCTAATGTTAAAAATTATTGAGGCCACCCAAGAGTTTGTGTTTATGTGGAATATTCCTATCCCTGTTTACTATCTTAGAATTTAAAACTGAGGGTTTTTAAAAATGTATTAATTCCTTTTGTTGTGATATGTTTTTAGTTGAAGTAGACAAAATTACAGAGAAAAGTACTTTAAGACCCTTTGCAGGTAATTACCAATATTTTTCTTTGATACTATGTCAAAAAAAAAGAGAAGGCGATGGCATCCCACTCCCGTACTCTTGCCTGGAAAATCCCATGGACGGAGGAGCCTAGTAGGCTGCAGTCCATGGCGTCGAGAAGAGTTGGACACAACTGAGCAACTTCACTTTCTCTTTTCACTTTCATGCATTGGAGAAGGAAATGGCAACCCACTCCAGTGTTTTTGCCTGGAGAATCCTGGGGATGGGGGAGCCTGGTGGGCTGCCGTCTGTGGGATCGCACAGAGTCAGACGTGACTGAAGTGACTTAGCAGCAACAGCAGCAGCAGAACAAGATTATGATTCCTTAAAAAGGTTAGTAGCAATATGAATTTGAACCCATGTAACTTTAAGGATCTAGAAACTGTCGAGTCCATGGTGGCAGAGTTTTTCCAAAATTTTAACCTTTCTCTGCAAGTTCCAGTTCTATCATTAGCAACAAATGCTGCCACCTGTTTACCTTATAGTGATGAGTAATTCATTTAAAAAAATGTTTGCCAAATGCCCAGGTTTCAGTACCACAATTCATCAGTCACTCTTTTATGGGAAAAAGTGGTATTCCACTAGAAAACTGACAAAACCAGCTAGTTCAACTAGCAACTTGGAAAAACTGCATTTCCCAAGATCGCTGTCATACTTGGTGCACCTTGGCAGTTCTTTACGTCCTGTGCATCCTGTTTCATCAGACAGAATATTAAAAAGATATCCTCATGGGTTGCTGGTGTGTAGTAAAATCAAGCATTTCTACTGTTTCCTCATGGACTTTCTTAAAGGAAAATGGTCCTTTTGCAACTTTTTGTGAGTCTATAATTTTTCTTCAATTTAATAAGGTTAATAAAAATGTAAATGAACAGATGTTAGTCCGGGAGAGAAAGTTGGGGGAAGTCTTTAATAATATACAGCTACTCTTGAGAGAATCTGATAATATAGCTCTCATTGTATAACTTTAATTTCAGAATAAAACAAATGCACAGACCAAAAACCAAACTCTAGCCTCTCTGCTGTTCCTATAGACCACTTCCTACTTCCTTCTGACTCTTAAATATTGTGTAAACCAGCGCCTGTGCCTTCCGAGTTTTTCTTCTAGTTAAAGGCCTCTACAGGGTCACTGCTCTCACAAGGTGAAGGGATTAACTGTGTCCTCCCAGAAGAGAAACCCTTCATCATGTTTGCTGTGTCTCGGGAGTGCTGCCTCCTAGTGGTGAGAGGCCAGAGAACCATGGACATAATCTGTTTTGTTGACGTTTTTAATACCTTTGCAGTGAGGTTTTATGTGCATGAGCTTTCCTGCGCTTTTGGAGGTATGGTTCATAGCTTTGTCGATAGAAGCAGTTTTTAAAAATTATTGGAAATATTCAAAGAGTTCAGTCTCTCTGAAGTCATCCTTCCGACGCCTTCCAGAAAGGACACAGGCATACTTACGGTTGATTCATGTTGATGTATGGCAGAAGCCAACACAACATTGTAAAGCAAGCATCCTCCAATTAAAAATAAATAACTTTTTAAACGAAGAAAGTGTAGAGGAAGTGACAAAAAGGGAAAAAAATCAAAACTTTCCTAATCTAAGTCAGCTCCGGATACAGCAAATTATTTTGCTGTTACTGGAACTTTGGCTGTTATTTGCTTCCGTGTCTTTACACATTCGATTCTTTTACTTCAAATGCCCTTCAGCTAATATATTAATAACTAACGCTTCCTTGTAAGAAAAAAAGAAGGAAAAACTGGGTGCTCTGGAGTTTTTAGCTGTTCCTAGGTTTTCCTCAGAGAAGGCAATGGCACCCCACTCCAGTACTCTTGCCTGGAAAATCCATGGATGGAGGAGCCTGGTGAGTTGCAGTCCATGGGGTCACTAAGAGTCAGACACGACTGAGCGACTTCACTTTCTCTTTTCACTTTCACGCATTGGAGAAGGAAATGGCAACTCACTCCAGTGTTCTTGCCTGGAGAATCCCAGGGATGGGGAGCCTGGTGGGCTGCCGTCTATAGGGTCGCACAGAGTCAGCCACGACTGAAGCGACTCAGCAGCAGCAGCAGTTTTCTTTATTTTTCATTTGATTAAATATACAGTGCCAGAATTAGGTTCATTCTTTTTGTGTGCCTTTTTCTTTTTTTCTGTAAAGTCATCACTTGCTAAACTGTGTTGGACATGCTTATACCCAGCGTCAGGCCATCATCCTGTGATCCTGACAAAGAAGCGAAGGAGTCAACAGAGCCCTGCATCCATTTAATTACCAAACCACAAAAATGGGACAGGAAAGGAGTAATTGGTGGATTGAAGTAGATTCTCAGTGGGCAGAGGCAAACCATTTAAACCGTATCCCAAGAGCCCCGATGTAGCAGCAGTTATAGAAATAAATGGAGAAGCTCTTTGAAATTGTCGGAGGTGCCCAGGAGGATTCCAGTCCAGCCAGGACTGTCTGTGCCTCCTGGACAATTCTGGAGCTTGCATAATAGCCCAAGCCTCTTTTATCAGTTAGAGGGCAGTTATTGCTTCAGAACTACTGAAGCAAAGCAGAGGTTTCTCCAGCTGCGTAGCATTTCCTGTTTGCAATATCTGACTGCAGGGTATTGTGGTTTGGGTTAAGGATTTTTTTAATTTTTAATTTTCCTTCTTTTTTCCCCTTCAAACGAGAATAGTTGGAAATGTGCAGATTGCATCTAGACTCACAGCAAATGGATTATTTCTCAAGTTTTTAAAACGTGGAAAAGCACTGAAAGCCTGGGTATCCTTAATGTAATTGGTAGCCTCTGGGTGCTCTGAATTATATGTTTTTAAATTTTTATTTTGTTTTGTTTTTGGCCATGCCACACAGCATACGGAATCTTGGTTCCCGACCAGGGATCCAACCCATACCCCCTCCGTTGGAAGCACAGAGTCTTAACCACTGGACTGCCAGGGAAGTCCCAGGATAATACAGTTTTCAAACGTCATCATTTGGGGAATTGCCTTGCAGTTCAGTGGTTTCAACTCCCCATTCCACTGCAAGTGCCACGGGTTTGACCCCTGGTTGGGGAACTAGTATCCCACATGTGACATGGCCAAAAAACAAAAAAATCATTTGCAAAAATCATTTTTGCAAAACAGTAATCCGTAATTGGAAGATTTAAGCTTTTGATCTGCCAGATTCCCCTCACGTCCTGACGTACCTCACCACTGCTTAGTATTGTGGGACATTTCATGACCTGAGAGCTGTCCATTTGGGGGAGGGTGGGTGAAAGCAGGGAGGTTTTCTTTTGCTTTCTATTATAAAAGTTGTATGTGCTTACTATAAAAATGAGGGAAATTGAGGAAATTCCAAATAAGAAGATAAAGATCATTACATAATTCTAACTTCTGGGAATACTAATATTATAGTCTGTCCTTTGAAAGTGTTTCACAGATTTATACACAGAGATACTGATAATTTATACACACATTTGTGTGTGTGTGAGAGGAGAGAGAGAGAGAGAGAGGTACAGCTCCATGGGCTCTTATCCAGAACTCTTGGGGCTGGATGTTTTTCCAGATTCAGACTTTGACAGATTCCAGAAGAGTTGGCAGGGTGCATTTGCTGTATGCAGTGTTGTGTAACGCCCTCTGGTGACTCCTCAGGTGAACAGTTCCGTGAAGTAGGATAAATGAGAATTCCCGCCTCAGTTCAAGTCCAGCCTGACCACCACGTGCAGTCAGCTCAGCTCAGGTCTTGCTGCCAGATATTGGGTTGGCCAGAAAGTTTGTTCGGATACGGTGTTAGGGAAAAACTCAAATGAACTTTCTGGCCAACCGAGTAAGTTTTGTTTTTTTTAAACCTTGTGTTACTCGTACATTTTGCATACTTTCTTTTAAAGCTTGTTAGCTCTCCATGATCAGACAAATAAAATGGCAGAATCCACTTCCACAGGCTCCATAGGACTTCGCTGTATAACTAAACCATCATTCTGTGTATAGGATTTGAATTATACATTCAGTACATGTGTACCTTGTTTTAAATATATCCAATATATATAGAGATCCTGATATCCTCTGGCCCAATGTAACATGTTTTTCTTTTTTTCAAGATTTACATTGAAAGTGTTTTAGATAAGAATTTCAAAGAATGCATTTGACACAGTATTGGTTTCCATCTTGTGAATGCTACATGCAGTGAATAACACTTTTTCATTTAGAATGTGTGTGCTTGTGGTTATGTGGCTGTCAAGTGTTAACTTGAAAGAGATTCACAGAACAGCATTTTGATGCTGCAAAAGACAGGTTTTTAGAGCTATGGGTCTACAAGAGATGGAAGGAAAAGGAGGAAAAGAAAAAGGATGGAGATGGGTGGAACTGGCATTTGTTGAGAGGGGGTTCATTTGCCAGAGCAGAGGGCTGAGCGTGGAGCATGGAGTCTCTGCTTGTGCCCCATGCTTTAGGATGTCCTTGACATTTTGTTTCTGATCTTCTCTTTTAAATAAAGATGGATCTGATCTTATCCTCTAAGCTTTCAGGCAGGCAAAGTTTCCGTTATTTTTTATGGTTAACTTTTTGTGTGTACAAATAGTAGTGACAGCCAGTGTTTTTATATTGTGGGCACTACATGCCAGGCACTGCTTTTTAGTCACTTTGCATGGTGTCAGCTAGGATAGGCAAGGATGTGTTGCGGTGATAAACTTAGCTCCCTCAGGTGCACCGCTTAACATAGCAAAGCGGTGTTATTTCCTCGTCCTGTCCCATGTCTCCCGAGGGCTCAGCTGTACAGTAACAGCAATGCAGAGACCAGGGCAGAGAGAGGCTGCTCTGTCTCCTCTGTGCAGAGGAGGAGAGAAACTGGAGACTCACATGGAGCCGTGTCTTTAAACTGTGCTCCTGGCCCCATTTACAGGGGCTCAGAGAGCAGAAAGAGCAAACGGAGGATATGGTGAGCAGTACTGTTCAGATATGGTGAGAGTGTTGTGCCTCATCTGGAGCCCACTTCGCTCCTCACATGGACCCCACCAGGTAGCAACCATAATCATCCTTACTGAACAGCTGAGAAACTCGAGTCACAGAGCGCCGAGTGGATAGTGCGGTCAGCATGAAACCCAGGCAGGCTGCTCCCCACTCTGCTTTTAAGCAGTTCCTGGGACTCCCTGCCTCTCAGGGGATACGGACATAACTTAAAGTTTACTTTTAACTTATTTAAGTAAAGTCTTCCATGGTGGCTCAGTAGTAAAAGAATCTGCCTGCAATGCAGGAGACCCCAGGTTTGACCCCTGGGTCAGGAAAGATCCTCTGGAAAAGGGAATGCAACCCACTCCAGTATTCTTGCCTGGAGAATTCCATGGACAGAGGAGCCTGGCCTCCATGGGGTCGCAAAGGGTTGGACACGACCGACATTTGCACTCCTATTTAGTAACATTTGCACTTCTATTCTTCATAGATTTGAAGAATAGCAAATGAAATAGTGGCACAGATATTGCGAGAATAAGGCAAACACTGTTTCTGAGATAATCAACAGCCCTCTGGCTGCATCATGTTAATCCCAGAAGCCTCCAGACCGCCTTCTCCAGCCCGAATGTGGAGCTGCTTGGTGAAAAGCAAATGCAGATAACTTTCCTTGGCTCAGAAAGTTCTGCCAGTCTCTGCCTCGCACCCGCTTCCTTGCCTCTTTCCCCTCTCCCTGGATTCCCATTGCCATCCCAGGCTTGGCCTCCTATCTGCATTCTTCTTGCTTCACATTAAATGTTCTGTCTTGAACTGGTTTGGACTCCTGCTGAACGGTGCCTCCATTCGCCCCTCACCTCCACTTTCTGTGGCCCTCGGATGAGACCACCCCATCCAGCCCAGACCGGTGGGAAGAGGTGCTGCACAGCCCCACCCCGTCTTTTCCCTGATGGATGGGTGAGGGGAGCATGGCTGGGATTTAGGCTCCATGGTACTTGCCAAGTGGGTGCTTTGAGGTGTGTACACCCCGTAAGCCCTTGTGCTCAGTGGCCAGGCTGGGCCCCGTGCTTCTGCTTCCGTCTTGCCTGGAAGCGGGCATATCAGAATGTGAAACACCTTTCCCTAGATTTTCCTTGAAACACGAATCCCATGCCTTGAGTTCTGGATTGAGAAGCACCACATAATTAACACCCTTGTAGATTCACTGCAGACACGTATATATCAAAGGCTGGAGACATCATGCAGTGAAAAAGACCAGTGCTTTCCTAACTTCCTTGACCACCAGCTTTCTTGTCCTGTAAGAAGCATTAGCTTCTTTCCATGCACCCGCCTTAGAAATGCTGCCTGAGATGTTAGGACCAGGCAGGCCCCCAGGCCTCCTGCTGGATCAGGGGATCCATTTCATCTGTCCTGTTTCTTTGTTTTCATTTTCTTTTCCATTTCACATCTACTCTTCTAGAATTTCTTTCTTTCTTCCATTTCAGTGAATCATTTTCGAGTATTTTAAGCCTCTTTGTTTATGCATTGTCCCTTTATCTTAGAGGATTCCCCTGCCTGTGGTACCTTGAGGTTTAAACCGGAAGAAACAAGCCTCCTGATTTCGTCTGGAACTAGTAACTGACTCTGTCTTCCACTCAGAGTGAATGGCCCTTTTACTGACTTATTGCCCGGCTGGGTTGAGAAATTGGAAGTTCAGAGAGCTGGCAGGCGTAGCGCGACTTTGAAGTCAGTTACAACTGAGTTCAGATCTCTGCTCTGCTGTTTCCCAAGCTAGGTCACCAGAGGCAGATTCCTTTATTCACTCCCTCACTCCCTCACCCATTCATCCAGAAAGCACAGAGACCCAGACAGGCTTCCCAGAAGAGAGACCCTTGACCTGAGCCACAGACAATCAATAAATATTTTGTGAAACTACTCTCCAGGGCTTGCAGAGGCTGTTTTCTTTAAATAGAAACATTGTACGACACTAAGCATCGTTTGATAGACCTGACATTTCGAGAGATTTAGAAAATACCAATACTTCAGTACTTTTAAAAGAAAGAAAAGAAAATACTTTTTCTAAAAGCGTGGCCTCGACTCAGCCAGCATTTACTAAATGTCCGCTCTGTTCCGGCCTAAGCTTGACTGTCACCTTCCATTTAAGAGATTGCTTATACAGTATCTTTTAGTAGTTGATACTAAAGTGCTACTTCATTCTATAGGAAAAGGTAGATATGGGTTTAGGACCAGGTTTTTAAAACTTCCTGTTTTTTACTCCCCACAAGTAGAGAACCCTTTTATTTGGTTTCTTAGCAGCGCTTAACATCACAGGCATGTGTAGGACGGTTCTTTTTCTTCATGGGTGGCCTCGCAATACATCAGCTGGGCTGACCTGAGAGAAAGCGGAGCTCAGGTGGTAGTGTGAGCAGTGGGGAGCAGCTGTAAACACGGATGAAGCCTCACCTGCTAGCCTGTGGCTCACCTCTTGCTGTGTGGCTTGGTGCCAGTCCACGGCCCAGGGTTTGGGGGACCTCTGAGTTAGAGAAATTCTTTGAATTCTCAAATACTCATTGAAGATCAAGTGAAGTGAGTCTTAAAACGTGTAAGATGTGGACCGAGCCGATAGAGTAGGGGCGGTCTAGGCAAAGAGAGCAGCAGGCGCCTGTCTTCCTGACCAGGGAAGTGAAGACAGGCCCACACCTGTCTGCCGGGTGCCGTCACTTTGTTCTCCTGGTGCGTGGTGAGCCTGTGTGCTTGTACACGTCTATCAGCTTCTTAAATTGCCTCGACAAGGTTCTTCCTAAGTAAAAGTTTATTGCAAAACACGTCCTGTAATGTATGATAAAGATGTTCAAGGAAGGCAAGGAAAATGTGATTCGATGTCAGTTTCATTATGGTTTTGTTCTAGTTTAGACAGTAGCAGATTATAGATGGCATGCATGGAAATGAAATTAAAGGTCGAAGGTTGACCACGAATTAACTGATTAATCATCTCAAGCCCAATAAAGAAGCCCTCAGGGTCGGCCTGACTCTTTTAAACCAAGGCATACCTACCTATACAGGCTTTTTCTTTTGCTTTCTCATTTGTCTCGCTCTTATAAATCTTAGCTGCCCTCCCTCCCTTTTCTTATCATTATCCTCAGATGAAATCACATAATGCAAAGGAAAATCGTGCTTTCAGTTTCACTCTTGATGTAGGAAATGATGTTAAATCTAACCCAACATTTACTTAAATTGAATTAGACAAAATATAATTGCATCATTTTACGTTAAGGTATTCTCTTATTCTCTGACGCTCCTACACATACCCAGTTTTCGCTGCAAAAATTTCAGTAAAACTGTACTTTCTGGTTAAATTCAGACTTGCTTGTTCCCGGTCCCTTTAGCTTAAAGTGGGAATTTGGTTCTCCTCACCTCTCGCTCACCTCTGTTCTTTCTTCATAGGAATTATGCCTCAGGCCTGAGGCGAGTGGGTCCCACTCTCTGGCTACAGGGCTTTCTTCTCTAACAGAACTTTGGTTTCCTTTTACTCTGAACAGCTAAGGCCACGGGCGCAAACCTGCCCTTGCACTGATCGTCCCAAGAAAGCTTGTTTAAAAGCGGGTTGTTGGTCCCCTCCTGCCCCCCGAGTCTGATTAATAAGATTGGAGATTTTGTTTCTAACAAGTCCCCACCTGGCCTGACACTGTTGGTCCAAGGACTGCACACTGGGAACCACGAGTAAGAACTGCTGTCCTGGGCAGAGAGCTCGAGTTCCCTAGTGTTATGTTGTCGTTGTCGTTGTTTAGTCGCTAAGTCGTGTTCAGCTCTTTGTGACCCCATGGACTGTAACCTGTGGGATTTCCCAGGCAAGAGTACTAGAGTGGGTTGCCATTTCCTCCTCCAGGGGATCTTTGCGACCCATTGCAGGCAGATTCTTTACCACTGACCCATCAGGGAAGCCCTCCCTAGTGTTATAGAGAAGACACAACATTTTTCATCCAAATCCACACTGCCTTATTAATTATTTTTACTTTTATACACACCGCCTGCTTTGTATCTTATAATAAATAAGTTAAATGAGAAATAAGCTGCTGGGTGATTATATCGCCCTCTTGTGTTTCTGTATTAAATTTCTTTTTAATAACAGCCTGTGTAAAAGTAATAGCCAGTTCATTGTTGACAACCTGGAAAATGCAGGGGGAAAAGAGTAAAATAAAAATCACCAATCACTTTACAGTCTACCGTTAAGGGATTGGGCACTAGATAGCTAGCTAGCTTCTGGCGTTTTTTCTGTCTGTACATACGTCTTGTTTTCCTGTGACTAGTTCTTATACCGTTGTTGTTGTTCATTTGCTAGAGTCGTGTCCGCCTCTTTGCAGCCTCATGAATTGCAGCATTCCAGGCTTCCCTGTCCTTCGCTACTGAAATTTGCTCAGATTCATATCCGTTGAGTCAGCGATGCTATCTAATCCTATCTTCTGCTGTCCCCTTCTTCTTTTGCCTTTTACCTATCATACAATACTGGGCTCATACTGTAGTGCTGTTTTATAACTGCAGTCTTCATTTATTTATATACTTTGAAAGTGTTTTCCCGTTTTGTAAAATGTGGTGGCCTAAGAACCTTCATTTCATAAGAAGCTCCCTAAAGCAGAGCTGCCCAGGGACTTGCCTGCTGGCCCCGTGGCTAAGACTCCATGTTCCCAATGCCGGGAGCCTGGGTTCAAACTCATCTCTTCATCCATTTACTCAGTCAACAGCATTTTACTCAGCATATATATATTGTGTCTATGGTGAGGACTTAACACAGTGGTCGACAAAACAATCAGAGCCCCCGTCCTCAAGAAGCTCTGCTCCAGAAAGTGAAAAAAACACAAACCAAACACTGACCATAAACACTGACTCTAAAATGCAGACTCTCCTGAATGAGAACCCGTTCTGTCTGGTTGAGAGTAATAGATTAGGGAGAGGCGGTCAGTCTAAAACTAGACCAGTCAGGACCTCCCTGAGGAAGCGGCCTGGAGACTGGAAGCCCGCTTGCCAGCAGCCAGAGGAAGCGTGGTCCCTACAGAAGACCCAGCAGGTGCCCGGAGGAGAGAGTGTGATGGGTCAAGGAACGGAGGGGGCCTGGAGTGGTCGAAGGCTAGTGGGAACTGGTGGGACAGCCTAGGACATGTGCGGGGCCCAGACCTGCACTGGGAGGGGGCACGTGAAGCCAGTTGATGTGATCAGATAAGCACTTTAAAATCTCAATCTAACAGCGTGGCAGAGCACAAGAGAACAGCCTTTGGAGTCAGTGAAAACCTTTGTTAATATGCTGACCAACTCCTTTACTTACTGTTTGACCTTGGGCAGGTGGCTTAGCCTCTCTCAGCCTGTTTCCTCAGTAATTGGGTGAGATCAAGTCTCATCTTGAGAGAGTTATTTCAAGCAGTAACTTTAGGCTGTAGTTGACCAGGCTGCTCTGTCCATGGAACTCTCCAGGCAAGAATACTGGAGTGGGTTGCCATTTCCTCCTCCAGGGGATCTTCCCGACCCAGGGATCAAACCTGGGTCTCTTGTGTCACCTACCTTGCCAGGCAGGTTCTTTACCACCGCACCACCTGGGCAAGCCCCAGTAATTTTAGATAACATGTGTTAAACACAATGCCATCTGTCATTTTAATAACTATTTCAAGCTACCTAGGTTAGAGCAGGGTATAACGGGGTACATTATCCTGCAGTTTTATAGGAGGTTGAGGCAGGGAAATCACTCTGAAATTTACCAGAGGAGAGAGTGGTATAATCTGAAGGACACTTGGGAGTCTCCCCTCTACTCCTCCAGCCTCAGAAGACCTGTTTCAGGATCCAAAATGCTATCATTAGATTTTTTTTTCCCCCACCATTACTGCTGAGCTTTTCATGTGTAAAGAATCCTAAGAAAACAAACGGGGTTACATTTTATTATTAAGAGTCTGTGTTGTGCCAGGTATTTTGCATGCATTGCAGGCAGTGTCTGTGTGTCACAGCCCCTTGGCAGCGTGTGCAGTGGCCTTGAATGCCTTGCCCAAGCGCAACCTGCCCGAGTGCATGTCCCCCGGTTGACTGTGCGAGCACAGCGCACTCTGGTAGCTGTGAGGGTTGCACTTAACAAAGCCCTGAGCAGGAGATGAAGAAGCATCATTACCTCTCCCCCTTTGACCTCTGAGCAGAATCTGTTTCCCCTTAATGCATATGCAACCAAATAAAATAAAGGTTAGCTTTTGTTGTTGTTCAGTCGCCAAGTTGTGTCCAACTCTTCACCACCCCATGGACGGCGGCATGCCAGGCTTCCCTGTCCCTCACCATCTCCCAGAGTTTGCCCAAGTTCATGGCATCGGTGATGCCATCCAGCCCTGTCCTCTTCTTTCACCCTTCTCTCCTTCTGCCCTCAATCTTTCCCTTAGTTTAATAGGTTAGTAATAGCTGATAATGATTGTTCATTCATGCATATAGTATATCGTAGTTTTCAAAGCATTCTGATACCTCTAAGAAGACAGTGAGGTAAGCAGTTCATTAACTTTAGTGCCAGACCTGGTCTGTGGTTTGGTACCTCCACTTAACAGAGTGTGTGAACACACTTTGCATGGTTCTCGGGAGCCGCCAATGAAGCAGGCAACCCTGTGTGTCTGCAGTGAAGCAAGAATTTCTTTGGCGTCAGGCCCTGGTCCCCGCACACTGGCTCAGGTTCATAGAGGAAGGCGCCAGGACGCCCATTTTCAAGTCAGGGAGCCAAGTCAGCAAGTCAGGCGGTTCTCCCAAAGCCACAGGCCAGGAGTGATGCATGGCCTCATGCCTCGTGGCTCCTGCCAAGAACTCTTTCCTCCGGATCTTAAATGCCCTGGAAGACAGCCTGATGCCCAGGCACCAGGGTAAAACAGCTTCACGGTGGTGAGTCACTCTGCAGGGCAAGAAGGAGTTAACACACGAGCCAGAAGACCTAATTTATACCAGGGAACCTCGGCAGAACGGCTGGGAGCTGGCTCATTACTTTAATTGGATTTTCCAATGTGCTGAGCAAGTCAGCAGATTCGCATTAGCTTTACTTTCAGAGGAACTGTTTCTGTCTGCAGAGGGGAAAGAGAGAGAAAGAAACCAGTGGGCAGTGAAGAGGGGTTGTCAGATGTAATGCAGGATGACAAAGCAAGCAGATTACGTGCTCGTTAGTTGATAGAGTCGCATGTGCAGGTCGGTGTTGTAGGTGTCCTGGGGAGTACCGTCTGCAGAGCTGCGCTGCTGAGTCACTGCCCCACCCCATCGCCAGGCCCGCACCAGCCGGCCAGCAGCTGCCTTGGAGCGTGAAGACCTACAACTGCCGCTTGGTTGCTGTGTTGGGATCTGATCGGTTAGTGAACAAAACAGAGGAGCCGCCTCCCCTTAGGAAGCATACCTTCTAGAAAAGATAGGCGGTAATCAGCAAACAGCTAACAAGATCATTTCCTAGCAAAGCTCTACAAGGGTAAAGAAAAACTAAGGGCATGGAGGTGTGTGTGTTTTTATACCCAGGAAAACCGTTCATGAAGCCTTTTCCAGTGGCTGGAATTACAAGGGCAGTTTGTATAATGTCTGGTAGCGTTTAAGCAGTTGTAGGCAAAATGTTTTTCTCAAAGCCAATATTAATCATAGTTTATGTGCTTAAACAAATCACTTTTGCATCATTGTGCAGAATGGTAGCCCTCAGCCACTCCCTGTCTGATTTATCCCGGATTCCTTGGTGGGCTTGATAATGTGTGCTCACAGGGGAAATTGTCCTTTGTAAGGAAGGAAACAAACAACAGTGTGTTTGGAAAGCACATATATTTACCACAACTAAACATCACTCCTGAAAGGGGCTTTAGTGTGTTATGTGCTTAATAAAATGGAAAAGATGTTTTTTAAAAACATGCCCTTCCACCTTGTGTAATCTTGAATCACATAAAGAGCTTATGTTAGTTCAACTTTATTGATAAAGGAAATGGGTTGGGAGTAAATGGGAGTGGAGTAACCAATATAGGACCTCAGTAAAATAAATAGGAAATGATTATATAATGGATTTGAAGGGCTGCTTTTAAAACCTTAGGCTTACGAAGGTGATACCAGAAGTCTGTCCACCCATATTATTACCGTGTCATGCTGACCCGCATTGCCCATGGGGTGCTTTTGTTATATGTCCGTTTGCAATGAAAACTTTGCCAAGGCCATGAAAAGGATGCCTGAAAGAGCTGGGAAATTAGCAAAAAAAAGAGAGGGGGATGACAGAATCCTACAACTGTGAAGCAACCTGATCCATCTCTGTCACAGAGGCAACGCCTTGAAATATCTGAGTAGGTGTTCTTGGTTGAGATGCCCAAGGAAGGAAATTTTTTCTTTTTAAAGTTCTGTCATGAGCATATTTGTTTTTTTGCTGCAGCAGGTGGCACGCGGGATCTCAGTTTCCCTTCCAGGGATCGAACACACGCCCACTTGCAGTGGAAATTCAGTCTTAACCATTGGACCACCAGGGAAATCCCAGGAAGGAAGTTTAGTTTTGCCCAAATATGTCCTAAAAGTGTCCTTCTCTTGAGATTGCTCTGCTCTCTCTTTGACTTCTCTCCCTATCTTTATAAAAATAAATAGTTACTATTCTCACAATCTCCTTTGCCAGTTTCTGTAAATGAACCAACTTTTTCCCAGGAAATAAGAGTTTGTGTACATTTAAAAAATTTTTTTCCTATGGCCTTTTCATAGGCTCATCACTGGAAAGATTCTGAATTCACAATACGTGATGCTTTTGCCTTCTTGGTTTCTTATCAGCCCCCAAGAGTATGTGTGCGGGTAACCACAAAAAATTCTTAAGTCTTGGGGTTTTCCATCACTGCAAACTACAGTCCACCACGCTTACCCGGTGCCTCACCACGATGATAGGGCCGAAATGTGGGGCTGTGTGTTCATTGTGTGGTCAGTACCTGGCTTTTAAGGGACTTTTCCTTCCAAACAACCCTCAAATTCAGTACAAACCTTGGAGTTTCATGACTCTTATTGTTATTTTGTAACACAGCCTTCAGGCCAAAGTGGCAAGGGCATTTATGCATTTTTTGTTCTTTCCTGCTTTTATTTCCCGAAGGATAAGAGTCCTTGGTGAAAGCCTTGATGTGGGACTCATGGTTTTGAATGGTTTATAATCACTGTCTCTTCATGTCTGTTTTAGAATTTTCACCTTTTTTGGATCAATAGCACAGTCCAGGTTATCCCTCTCCCTCACCTCCCCCAAGATGCAGAAGGTGCACAGTAAAGACTTCTCTTCCAGCCAGTGTCCATCCCTGGAAGGGACCATCAGCGGTGCGGTCTGTATCCTCTCTGACATAATTTGAGCATAGCCATATTTTCTTCCCTCTTTTTGTACAAATCGTTATACACCATGAATACTGTTTTTCACTTTGCTTTTATCACAAAACAGTTTACCTTGGAGGTATTTCCAAAGTCAGACATAATAAACTTTCTCATCTTAATGGCTATTGTGTAGAACTTCCCATAATTTATTAACTGGTCCTCTACTGATAAATACTAAGTGAAGTGAGTGAAGTTGCTCATTCATGTCTGACTCTTTGCAACCCCATGGACTGTGGCCTGCCAGGTTCCTCCATCCATGGGATTTTCCAGGCAAGAATACTGGAGTGGGTTGCCATTTCCTTCTCCAAGAGATCGTCCCAACCCAGGGATTGAACCCGGGTCTCCCACATTGTAGGCAGACGCTTCACCGTCTGAACCACCAGGGAAGTCCGATAAATACTAAACTTGGCATCAGTCTGAACATTGCTGTAGAGAAGAACCTTGTACGCACGTGACTTTGTGTTTCCTTCATTCTGAAACTATTTAGTGAGTAGCTGCTCTGTGCCAGGCTGTGTTCTAAATTCTGGAAACATAGCAGTGAACACGCAGACCACACTCTCAAAGAGTTTGCATTCAAATTGTGCTTAGTCGCTCAGTCATGTCTGACTCTTTGCGACCCCATGGGATGTACCCCACCAGGCTCCTCTGTTCATGGGGATTCTCCAGGTAAGGATACTGGGGTGGGTTGCCATGCCCTCCTCCAGGGGAGCTTCCCAACCCAGGGATCAAACCCAGGTCTCCCGCATGGCAGGAGGATTCTTTACCATCTGAGCAACCAGGGAAGCCCGCATTCAAATTGGGAAGACAGCAAAGCACCTAAGGAAGCAAATACGCGTATAAATGGTTAGGGTGGAAGGATGAGAAGACAGTAACGCAAGGATCTTCACAGACAGGGGATAGGTGGGCTCTGCCTTAATTAATGGAGGTCCCTACCTCGCTTAACCACTGTCCACACAGGGTGGACGTGGTCCTAAGACCACAGGGTAGCGGGATGCAGGGGGCTTGTGGCCCAGGAATGAGATTTTGAGGACTCAGAACAAAATATTATTCCAGCTGTCTGTCCACGACAGAGAGTGAATCCTCTTAATCTTTATTTTTCCCCATCTCAGATCCAAGGCCAGTGTTTTTCACCTTTTTTTCTTCCCCCCCTCATTATTACCTGCAAGCCTCCATCCCAGGGAGCACTGTTATTATTTTTAAAATAATTTTACTTACTTATTTTGGGCTGTGCTGGGTCTTTGTTGCTATATGGGCTTTTCTCTAGTTGTGAAGCATGCCCGGGCGGGCTACTGTCTAGCTGCGGTGTGCCAGCTTCTCTCTGCAGTGGCTTCTCTTGTGGAGCCCAGGCTCCAGGGGTTGTGGGCTTCAACAGTTGCAGCGTGTTGGGCTCATTTGTTAATAGCACATGGGGCGAGTTCTCTGCAGCGTGTGGAATCCTCCTGGACCAGGGATCAAACCCGTGTATCCTGCATTGACAGGCAGATTCTTATAGACTGTACCACCAGGGAAGCTCACTTCTTTCCTAATAACTTCCCCCATGAAATTCGGATACTGTGGTATTCTGTTTCAGTTTACATACTGTGACCCTTTGGAAAGCCACAAACCATTATAATATCTGAGGTCATTTTCACCCCACGCCCTGAGAACCGGCACCCCAGGTCCCCCGGAACAAGGACTGTGCATCTGGCCTGCCAGCCCAGCTGTTCCTCTGCATGGGTGATGGCGAGATGGTCTTGGTAGGGATCTCTTTGTCTTTGAAATAAAAAAGAGAGTTGGTTGTTTGTGGTCCAAGCCGTCTAGTGTTGGGAAACTCCTCGTGTGTCACACTGGTGGTCAGAGAGGGCAGGATGTGAAGTGACTTATTGCTGCAGGAAACTTCGGGTGAGAACCTCGGGCCAGGGCTAGGGAGGTGTTCCGGGCAGGAGAGAGGACCTCTCTGCCCTGCCCTTCGCCTCTGCTCCCACGTTGCCTTCAATTCAGTTCAGTGGCTCAGTCGTGCCCAACTCTTTGCGACCCCATGGACTGCAGCACGCCAGGCCTCCCTGTCTGTCCATCACCAACTCCCGGAGCTTGCTCAAACTCATGTCCGTCAAGTCAGTGATGCCATCCAGCCAGCTCATCCTCTGTCGTCCCCTTCTCCTCCTGCTTCAGTCTTTCGCAGCATCAGGGTCTTTTCCAATGACTCAGTTCTTTGCACAGGTGGCCAAAGTACTGAAGTTTCAGCTTCAGCACCACATTGCCTTCATTTGTATTTAGCATCCCATAGGATTTTCAAAGTAAACACATCTTCAGCTTTTCCCAAGTATCAGGGAACACACTAGCACTTTTCCCTGTGAGTAAACTCACTGCATTGTCACAGCAGCCACCCGCAACAGGTCGTAACATCCTCGCTTTAGAGATGTTAAGAGGGTCCCCACACAGAGCCCGTAAACGTCAGCCTTGCTCCTTCACACACCGGTTTCTCCCTCCGCTGCTGATAAACACGTGGCATCATCCTCTGGTAGAGCTGACTGCGTGCTGACTGGGTCTGCCCCCCCGGGTGCGAGCTCTCTGGAGGCAGGCAGTGTTTTAGACATCCTGGCACCCCTATCTCAGCCCCAGCATCGCAGGTGTCATGAAAAAGGTACTTGGTTAATGACTGATGGAAGTGTGGCTAGGTGACCTGACATGTGAATACACTTACACGTGAACAAAATGACCTTTCAAATGAGGGAACCCACAGCCTCTGCGTGTGAAACCAGTGCTTTGGGTCCCTGGCGTCTTGGTTGCACACTGCTGAAACTGACTTCCCCGAGATGCCTGGGTCTCCTTGAAGACAGACTGTATCATAAACTCCCCTCAGCCCTGGCTCTCCTGACTGTGTGCACATTAGACCGTCCTCCCCTTGATTTCCCACCCCCTGCCCTCCAGTGGTTACAGCCCTCCCCCTCCTCTGTGGACTTCTCTCTGCTCCATCCTGAAATCAAGGAGACCCAGGCCACTGCCCCAGAACTGTGGAAAAAACCCTCCTCCAGCTGTAGGTTGCCCTCACTAAGTAGCTTTCTTCTTTGTTTGCTTTATTTATTTATGTATGTTTGGTTATGCTGGGTCTTCGTGGCAGCACACGAGCTTTCTCTAGTTGCGGCAAGGAGGGGCTACTCTCCAGTTGAGGTGTGCGGGCTTATTGCGGTGGCTTCTCTTGTTGTGGAGCCCAAGCTCCAAGCGCAGGGGTTTCATTAAGTTGTTGCAGCCCGCTGCTCAGTAGTGGGGCTGGTGTGCTCTCGAGCACAGGCTCAGTAGCTGTGGTGCCTGGGCTTAGTTGCTCTGTGGCATATGTGGGAATCTTTCTGGACCAGTCTCTTGCATCAGCAGGTGGATTATTAAAAAGTAGTAAATTAGGGCTTCCCTTGTGACTCACTCGGTAAAGAATCTGCCTGCAATGCAGGGGACCTATGTTCAATCCTTGGGTTGGGAAGATCCCCTGGAGAAGGAAAAGGCTCCCCCACTCCAGTATTCTGGCCTGGAGAATTCCATGGACTGTATACATAGAGTCGCAAAGAGTCAGACATGACCGAGTAACTTTCACGTCACTTCAGTAAATTAGATGGCTAGGAGACTACGTTATTTCTTTAAAACTGGGATTAAATTTACCTACCGTGAAACGCACAGATCTGTTTATTTCTTGGCTGTGGTGGGTCTTTGCTGCCACACGTGGGCCTTCTCTAGTTGCAGTGGGCAGGAGCTACTCTTCCTCGTGCTGTGCGGGCTTCTCATTGCAGGGGCTTCTCTTTCCTGGCGCAGAGGCTTAAGCCGTTGCAGCCCGTGGGCTCTAGAGCACGGGCTTAGTAGTTGCAGTGAGCAGGCTTAGCTGCTCTGCACGTGTGGGAATCTTCCCAGACCAGGCATCAAACCGGTGTCCTGTATTCCAAGACAAATTCTTCCCGCTGGGCCACCAGGGAACCCCTGAACAGCTTTCTTTTTCAACAGAACTTGGGCACTGAGGATACAGTTGCGAGCAGGGCGATCAAGGTCTCTGCCCTCATTTCATCGTGTCTGTACTCGGCGCGGGGCGACGGTGCTCACCAAGCATCCGCTGGTTTTGCGGTTCCCTGTGTGCTCCCTTTTAACGGTCTCCCGTCTTTGTTTGCTTTTCAGCTCCAGGGCCTGAGCCACAATGTGATCTTCACCTTGGATTCCTTGTTGAAAGGAGACCTGAAGGGAGTCAAAGGCGTGAGTGTTCCGAAATTCGATTTTCACTTTAGCTTCAAAGGATCGATTTGTTTTGTCTGTGAAGATCCTAGTGGCACTGGTATCTGAAAGGCACTCTGAACATTTGCAGCATGAAAAGTGTTGTTGGAAGGCAGTCATTAGAAGAAAGACACCGGCTCACACAGTGTTATTGACCGAGAAACAGGATGAGATGCTGTCAGGAAGATTGGCGGGCGGGGGGTGGTCTGTGCTGAGTCTGGGCTCCACCCTAGTGGACCCACCTCTCAGAACCACCAGGTACTGCCTCATGGTTTTGACTGGGAACACTCGCGCTACAACTGTCTTAGCTTTCTTGGGTGTAGTAAGTCACGTGGTGTGCCTGAAAGTGTCCTGTGTAAAGTTTCCAGTGTCCTGTAACAGAAACTGTTTCTGCTAAGATGTGATTTGATAAATACTCACCTTGAGGCAGAAGCATGTTTAATCTCAATTTTATTTTCTCTTTTCTAAGGATCTCAAGAAGCCCTTTGACAAAGCTTGGAAAGATTATGAGACGAAGTTGTAAGTGTGTTTTTTATTGGTTTCTCTTTTTTTTTTTTTCCCTTGTTACTGTTTTACGTGTTCTAAGAAAAAGAATAACTAAAATAAGGATAGTCTTGAACTAATTCCTTCAGGAGAAAAACACTGCCGAGTCCATCCTTGTGAGGGCCATGAGGCTGAGTATGCTGACCTGATGAGAAGTGATTGCACCTCCCATGCCGGTTGTCTAGAGTGAGATGCACTTTCATTGTCAATTATTTTGGCATCCATGGCTGATACTAATGGCCAAGTTATAGGTCAATGACTATTGTAGTTTTCTTTCATTATAGTTAGTGCATAACTATAGACCATTTACCCATTTCTGGATAACATGGCAACTCAGAAATAAAAATACAGCTACTGTTTGTGTTGTGGCTCCACGGTAAAGAATCTTGCCTGCCAATGTAGGGGACATGGGTTCTTCCCCTGGGTCAAGAAGATCCCCTGGAGAAGGAAATGGCAACCCATTCCAGTATTCTTGCCTGGAGAATCCCATGGACAGAGGAGCCTGGCGGGCTACAGGTCCACAGGGTTGCAAAGAATCAGACACGACTTGGCAACAAAACAGCTGTAACGTCCATCTGCCCACCAGGGCCTGAGAAAAATGCTTAACATGCATGACCTCCTCACAGCACCCCTCTCAGTGTGCACCCTGGACTGCCTGTTTGTGGATTAGGAAACTGAAGCTTAGAAAGGCTAAGGGGCTTCAGAAGGTCCTAAGGCTAGTAAGTGTGGCTTCCCCTCTGGTCTCTGTGACCCCAGAACAGCATAGCGTGGCTGCAGGCAGAGACCTGCATGCTGGAGTGATCACGTGGGACCAGGGAGACGCTGCCCGTCAGACCTCAGCGTGGACCTGGCTCATCCTCATACTATACGGGTCGTCCTTCCACATCCCTTTCTTATTTGTTGTTCAGTCGCTCAGTAGTGTCCAACACTTTGTGACCCCATGGACAGCAACACGCCAGGCTTCTTTGTTCTTCACTGTCTCCCTGAGTTTGCTCAAATTCATGTCCTTTGAGTCAGTGATACCATCCAGCCCTCTCACCCTCTGTCGCCCCTTCTGCCCTCAGTCTTTCTCAGCATCAGGGTTTTTCCAGTGAGTCAGTTCTTCACATCAGGTGGCCAAAGTATTAAAGCTTCAGCATCAGTCTTTCCAATGAATATTCAGGGTTGATTTCCTTTAGGATTGACTGGTTTGATCTCCTTCCTGTCCAACGGACTCTCAAGAGTCTTCTCCAGCCCCACATTTCGAAAGCATCAGTTCTTCAGTGCTCAGCTTTCTTTATGGTCCAACTCTCACATCCAGACATGACTACTGGAAACACCATAGCTTTGACTTGATGGACCTTTCTTGGTAATGATGTCTCTGTTTTTAATACACTGTCTAGGTTGGTCATAGCTTTTCTTCCAAGGAGCAATCATCTTTTAATTTCAAGGCTGCAGTCACCATCCATAGTGATTCTTATTAGTACTCTGAGACATTTATAACACCAGGCGGTGGGGTAGGGGTGGGATGGGAGGAGAGAAATGTATTTAAAAGCATTTAATAAACATCTTGACTATAAACTTGGATAGCTATAAACATGAGAGAATAAAAATGTTTCCGTAGGCAGCAATAACAGTGAAGTGAAAACACAAGCTGGAGAAAAACAAATTCAGGATTAAAATGTTTTCCCTGAAACCACTTCTGTAATTGCTTATGTAATACGCACATCGTTGAGGATTTGCTGCCTAAGGAATGCTTCTGATATGCTGTGACGGTGACAAATGGTGCTGAGAACAGAAGGGTTCCTAAAATGGCCAGCCAGGGTAAGTGAAGGCCATGGGCCATGGCGTCAGGCCCGTGCATCTTGCCCTGTGCAAGTGGGGCTTGAGTGCTCACAGGACTGCCAGGCCCAAGGACGTCTGCACACAGCAGACAGGAACTAGAGCTGAGTCCTTATAAGGAGGGCAGGGCTCCTGAGTTCTCCTCACATCCCTCAGGTTCCTCTCGCTGTTCCTTCTTATTTCATCTGTACTGTATTGCTGTGATAGGTGAGGATTTATCACCCTTGTACAACCATCCCCATCACTTTTCCACCCCACCCCCTCCTCATTCATCCAGTAAGATAAATACAGTGATTTGTGTTTTAAGCCACTTGTCACTGGTTACATTTTTGTGAGTATAAATATGCATTGCTGAACATGTACATGTGCTCAGGCTGTCCATGGGATTCTCCAGGCAAGGATACTGGAGCGAGTTGCCATTTCCTCCTGCAGTGGATCTTCCTGACCCAGGGATGGAACCCAGTCTCCTGCATCTCCTGCCTCAGCAGCCCGGTTCTGTACCTCTAGCTCCACCTGGGAAGCCCTGACCATTCATGCATTAGTCTTTTTGTGGATAGATGTGTCCAAATGTGGATTCATTTGTCTTCGATAAATATCTAGTGAGGGAATTGTTGAGTTACTGGGTAAATTCATGTTTAATTTCATTTTTAAAACTCCCAAATAGGTTTCCAATGTGGTCTCCCCATTTTTACTACACCATCATTGTTCTCATTGTTCCACATCTTCAGTAGCATTTGAGATTGTCCATCTTAATTGTGTTTTTATTTTTCATCTCTGTGATCACCAGTGAATCACTTCTTTGTTTGCTTACTAGCCATTTATTGATACGTCTTACAAAGGGCTCAGGTATTAAATAAATATGTATTGTCAGTCTGAAGGTATGCGATGATTGAATTCCCACTCTTTTTTTTGCTTTTTCTTAATGAAGCAATTGCCTCATTTATTCATGTACTTGGTTGTACATGAATCTATTGTGAATTCTTATTATCCCAGCAGATGTCCAATATCTATTAATGTTGCTGCTGAGCAAATGCATGATGTGTATTATTATGGTGACTATATATCAGTTATCATTAAATTCTGTCAGTTTCTTTGCCTTCCTGGAGACATCCTTCCAGGGCCCCCTATGTCAGCAGAGGGGCCTCCTTCATAGCTCAGTTGGTAAAGAATTTGCCTGCAATGCAGGAGACATGAGTTCAATTCCTGGATCGGGAAGATCCCCTGGAGAAAAAAATGGCAACCCACTCCAGTATACTTGCCTGGAGAATCCCATGGACAGAGGACCGTGGTGGGCTACAGTGCATGGGGTCACAAGAGTCGGACACAGCTGAGTGACTAAAGAGAGAGATGTCA
Organism: Nanger dama; assembly: GCA_917880005.1. NCBI lineage: Eukaryota > Metazoa > Chordata > Mammalia > Artiodactyla > Bovidae > Nanger > Nanger dama. The sequence continues at coordinate 1,406,317 of CAKJTW010000074.1, read as the reverse complement.
GCAGAGCGGCTCTCACCCTGGGGCTCCCCCTAGTGGTAGACCTATTTCCTTGCCGTGGTAAGCCCAGTATTTTGTGAGCACACCACCTCTTCCGTGATGGCTTCCTGATAGCTCAGTTGGTAAAGAATCTGCCTGCAATGCATGAGACCCTGGTTTGATTCCTGGGTTGGGAAGATCTGCTCGAGAAGGGATAGGCTACCCATTCCAGTATTCTTGGGCTTCCCTTGTGGCTCAGCTGGTGAAGACTCTGCCTGCAATGTGAGAGACTGGGGTTCTACCCCTGGGTTGGGAAGATCCCTTGGAGACAGGAAAGGCTACCCATTCCAGTATTCTGGCCTGGAGAATTCCATAGACTGTATAGTCCAGGGGATCGCAAAGAGTCAGACACAACTTAGCAGCTTTCACTTGCATGACACCTCCAGCCCTTCCCAGAGAGCAGCTCTAGAGGAGATAAAATTTTCAGGTTTCAGCATGTCCAGCAATACCTTCCTTCTGCCATCACACAGAATTGAGAGATGGCTGAATATAAAATTTTAATTTTATAATCATTTTCTCACAAAATGTTGAAAGCATTACTCCATTGTTTTGCGATTTCCAGTGTTGCTAGTGAAAAAAAAAAATCAGATGTCTCTGATTCCCATTTCTTTGTGTGTGTTACACATGGAGGTTTTAGGAGGGCCGTGGTTGGTTCATTTTCAGTTAGAAAATGTTCAAGTCTTCCCTTTATGAGTGGTCTTGCAGAGCTGCTTCATATGCCATGGTGTGTGCACTGACCTTCTGTTTGTAGCTTTTTACTCCTTCACGAAAAGTCTGGAAACTTTTCATGTGATTCCTCAGGTTTGTTTTTTTTTTTTTTTACACACCTCATCATACAGTGTTGGACTTCCTAGCTTGTACTTACACTTTTCTTCTCTTTTCTGCCCTATTTATATTTATAGGTTATTTCTTCAACTTTTTCCCACTGTTTCCTTTTGTGTGTGTGCGTGTGTATTATTTTGGTTATCATGTTTTAAATTTCTAAAAGCTCTTTTTCACAAGTAGTTGGGGTTAAGGAAGCTTCTTTTATTGTTTCTTGTTTTGTAGAGGCACTGTTTTAGCTCTCTGCGGATTTGGTTACCTTTTATAAATTTTTTTCTGCTTTCTTATTGCTCCTGGTTCCCTATGCCACCCCAGCCCTGCTATTTGTCTTTTTGATCTCTCCTTTCATTATGGGGCCTTTGCTCAATTATCCTTATTGTCCCTGACTGCCCATACATATCTCAGAGCAAGGCACCCCACGTGTTCACTGAAAGGTCATGTACATATCAGGGCTTCTCAAGAGAGCTAGAGCTGCCTCTTTAGGTATTAAGTTAGGGGATGTCAAGTCAGTTTTTTAATCGAGATTATTCTACATGTCAGTGTCCAGAGGTCTGTCTTCTGGGACCACTCAGCCCCTTGTGTTCCCATCTAGTGAGTGTATATTCTGGAAGCTGCAGAAAGCAGGGGACCCTGTCGTTTGGGTTGCAGACTTTCTCTCTTCAGACCTGCTCTTCCAAATCTTTGTTGAATTCTCTCTTTTTTTTTTTTTTTTTTGGTCTCCAATTCCTGTCTTTGGGAGACTACTTTTTTAATGACTTCCCTATCATTTTAGTGAGCTTGGTGAAGGCAGAATAAATAAATGCATGTGGTCATCACCATGGTAACCCAACATCTGTCATTGCTCAGTTGTGGCCGACTCTCTGTGACCCCATGGGCTACAGCACGCCAGGCTTACCTGTCCTTCACCATCTCCTGGAGTTGGCTCAAACTCTTATACACTAAGTTGGTGATGCCATCCAACCTTCTCATCCTCTGCTATCCCTTTCTCCTTCTGCCTTCATTGTTTCCCAGCACTAGGGTCTCTTCCAGTGAGTCGGGTCTTCACATCAGGTGGCCAAAGTATTGGAGCTTCAGCTTCAGCATCAGTCCTTCCAATGTATATTCAGGGTTATATTTCCTTTAGGATTGACTGGTTTGATCTCCTTGCAGTCTGTCATTACTATTAAGTTTTTCCCTGCTTATGTTCCCTCTTCAAAATCTGTAGCTTCCTGCTTCTCTTCCCACCCACACCAGTGGAAAGAGAGCTGAGGCTTATTCTCCTTCTGGTAAAATCCCTGCATTCACACCCATTTAACCTGTGAGGTGCATGATAGAAGAGTTGCTTAGGTGTGCCAGACACTAGGGTATTAAACAGTGAATCTCAGCCTAGTTTGTAAGTTTTTCATTGAGTTGATGACTCGATTTTTCTACTGTGTTTGTGTGTTGCCAAAGATATTGGCTTTCTTAGGGTTTGTTTTCCCGTCACCGCAATTTACAAGAAAAAGGCTAGGTCGGTCTTTCCTTTCACAACTATAAATGATAGGCTCTCTTTGGTGAGAACTTTAATGTTGCTTGTGGATGAATGTAGGGAAAAATTTGAGAGATAATACTGGTGAATATTAAATTTTACTGATTGAGGTATATAGCATTTTTTTGTAAACCATGTGTCCAGTTGAATGAATCCTGCAATGCAGGAGGCCTGGGTTCAATTCCTGGATTAGGAAGATCCCCTAGAGAACGAAATGACAACCCACTCCAGTATTTTTGCCTGGAAAATACCAGGGAGAGAGGAACCTGGCAGGCTACAATCCATTGGGTCACAAGAGTCAGACACGACTCAGCGAGTAAACAACCACCAGTTGAATGAAAACTGAAGTGAAACCATCATTAAGAAAGTCTGAGTTAGAAAGAAAGAAATTAGAAGTCTGCTTTGAGATAAAATGGATTTTTAGAAAAAGAGCTGTGGCCATTGGTATCGATCAGTTCAGTTCAGTCGCTCAGTCGTGTCCGACTCTTTGTGACCCCATGAATCGTGGGACGCCAGGCCTCCCTGTTCATCAGCATCTCTCGGAGTTCACTCAGACTCACGTCCATTGAATCCATTATACTATCCAGCCATCTCATCCTCTGTCGTCCCCTTCTCCTCCTGCCCCCAATCCCTCCCAGCATCAGAGTCTTTTCCAATGAGTCAACTCTTCGCTTGAGGTGGCCAAAGTACTGGAGTTTCAGCTTCAGCATCAGTCCTTCCAAAGAAATCCCAGGGTTGATCTCCTTCAGAATGGACTGGTTGGATCTCCTTGCAGTCCAAGGGACTCTCAAGAGTCTTCTCCAACACCACAGTTCAAAAGCATCAATTCATTGGCGCTCAGCCTTCTTCACAGTCCAACTCTCACATCCATACATGACCACAGGAAAAACCATAGCCTTGACTAGATGGACCTTAGTCAGCAAAGTAATGTCTCTGCTTTTGAATATGTTATCTAGGTTGGTCATAACTTTTCTTCCAAGGAGCAAGCGTCTTTTAATTTCATATCTGCAGTGATTTTGGAGCCCCCAAAATAAAGTCTGACATTGTTTCCACTGTTTCTCCATCTATTTCCCATGAAGTGATGGGACTGGATGCCATGATCTTCGTTTTCTGAATGTTGAGCTTTAAGCCAACTTTTTCACTCTTCTCTTTCACCTTCATCAAGAGGCCCTTTAGCTCCTCTTCACTTTCTGCCATAAGGGTGGTGTCATCTGCATATCTGAGGTTATTGATATTTCTCCTGGCAATCTTGATTCCAGTCTGTGTTTCTTCCAGCCCAGCGTTTCTCATGATGTACTCTGCATAGAAGTTAAATAAGCAGGGTGACAATATACAGCCTTGATGTACTCCTTTTCCTATTTGGAAGCAGTCTGTTGTTCCATGTCCAGTTCTAGCTATTGCTTCCTGACCTGCCTACAGATTTCTCGAGAGGCAGGTCAGGTGGTCTGGTATTCCCATCTCTTTCAGAATTTTCCACAGTTTATTGTGATCCACACAGTCAAAGGCTTTGGCATAATCAATAAAGCAGAAGTAGATGTTTTTCTAGAACTCTCTTGCTTTTTCCATGATCCAGTGGATGTTGGCCATTTGATCTCTGGTTCCTCTGCCTTTTCTAAAACCAGCTTGAACATCAGGAAGTTCACGGTTCACGTATTGCTGAAGCCTGGCTTGGAGAATTTTGAGCATTACTTTACTAGCATGTGAGATGAGTGCAATTGTGCGGTGGTTTGAGGATTCTTTGGCATTGCCTTTCTTTGGGATTGGAATGAAAACTGACCTTTTCCAGTCCTGTGGCCACTGCTGAGTTTTCCAAATTTGCTGGCATATTGCGTGCAGCACTTTCACAGCATCATCTTTCAGAATTTGAAACAGCTCAACTGGAATTCCATCACCTCCACTAGCTTTGTTCATAGTGATGCTTTTTAAGGCCCACTTGACTTCACATTCCAAGATGTCTGGCTTTAGATGAGTGATCACATCATCATGATTATCTGGGTCTTGAAGATCTTTTTTGTACAGTTCTTCCATGTATTCTTGGCACCTCTTCTTAATATCTTCTGCTTCTGTTAGGTCCAGACCATTTCTGTCCTTTATCGAGCACATCTTTGTATGAAATGTTCCCTTGATATCTCTAATTTTCTTAAAGAGATCTCTAGTCTTTCCCATTCTGTTCTTTTCCTCTATTGCTTTGCATTGATCGCTGAAGAAGGCTTTCTTATCTCTTCTTGCTATTCTTTGGAACTCTGCATTCAGATGCTTATATCTTTCCTTTTCTCCTTTGCTTTTCACCTCTCTTCTTTTCACAGCTATTTGTAAGGCCTCCCCAGACAGCCATTTTGCTTTTTTGCAGTTCTTTTCCATGGGGATGGTCTTGATTCCTGTCTCCCGTACAGTGTCACGAACCTCATTCCATAGTTCATCAGGCACTCTATCTATCAGATCTAAGCCCTTAAATCTATTTCTCACTTCCACTGTATAATCATAAGGGATTTGATTTAGGTCATACCTGAATGGTCTAGCGGTTTTCCCTACTTTCTTCAATTTAAGTCTGAATTTGGCAGTAAGGAGTTCATGATCTGAGCCACAGTCAGCTCCTAGTCTTGTTTTTGTTGAATGTATAGAGCTTCTCCATCTTTGGCTTCATAGAATGTAATCAGTCTGATTTCTGTGTTGACCATCTGGTGATGTTCATGTGTAGAGTCTTCTCTTGTGTTGTTGGAAGAGGGTGTTTGCTATGACCAGTGCATTTTCTTGGCAAAACTCTATTAGACTTTGCCCTGCTTCATTCTGCATTCCAAGGCCAAATTTGCCTGTTACTCCAGGTGTTTCTTGACTTCCTACTTTAGCATTCCAGTCCCCTATAATGAAAAGGACATCTTTTTTGGGTGTTAGTTCTAAAAGGTGTTGTGGGTCTTCATAAAACCGTTCAACTTCAGCTTCTTCAGTGTTACTGTTTGGGGAATAGACTTGAATAACTGTGATATTGAATGCCTTGGAAACGAACAGAGATCATTCTGTCGTTTTTGAGATTACATCCAAGTACTGCATTTCGGACTCTTTGTTGACCATGATGGCTACTCCACTTCTTCTGAGGGATTCCTGCCCGCAGTAGTAGATATAATGGTCATCTGAGTTAAATTCACCCATTCCAGTCCATTTTAGTTCGCTGATTCCTAGAATGTGACGTTCACCCTTGCCATCTCCTGTTTGACCACTTCCAATTTGCCTTGATTCATGGACCTGACATTCCAGGTTCCTATGCAATATTGCTCTTTACAGCAATCGGATCTTACTTCTATCACCAGTCACATGCACAACTGGGTATTGTTTTTGCTTTGGCTCCATCCCTTCATTCTTTTTGGAGTTATTTCTCCACTGATCTCCAGAAGCATATTGGGCACCTAATAACCTGGGGAGTTCCTCTTTTGGTATCCTATCATTTTGCCTTTTCATGCTGTTCATGGGGTTCTCAAGGCAAGAATACTGAAGTGGCTTGCCATTCCCTTCTCCAGTGGACCACGTTCTGTCAGACCTCTCCACCATGACCCGCCTGTCTTGGGTACCTCTGCAGGCATGGCTTGGTTTCATTGAGTTAGACAAGGCTGTGGTCCTAGTGTGATTAGATTGACTAGTTTTCTGTGAGTATGGTTTCAGTGTGTCTGCCCTCTGATGCCCTCTTGCAACACCTATCGTCTTACTTGGGTTTCTCTTACCTTGAGCATGGAGTATCTTTTCACGGCTGCTCCAGCAAAGCACAGCTGCTGTTTCTTACCTTGAACGAGGGGTATCTCCTTACCGCCGCCTTCCTGACCTTCTATGTGGGATAGCTCCTCTAGGCCCTCCTGCTCCTGCGCAGCCACTGCTCCTCGGGTTGATCCTCCCTGCTGCCACCCCTGGCCTAGGGCTCGTGGTGTCTCCTCAGCATCACCGCCCCTGGCCTCGATCGCGAGGTGGCTCTTCTGGCCACCCCTGACCTCAGACGCAGGGTGTCCCCTCCCAGCCGCCGTCCCTGACTTCAGACGTGGGGTAGCTCCTCCCGGCCGCGGCCCCTGACCTCGGACGCAGGGTGCCTCCCCTCCCTGCTGCCACTGACCTTGGATGCGGGGTAGCTCCTCTCGGCCATTCCTGCGCCGTCGCAGCCTGGTACTCCAGGCTGCTGCCCCTGACCTTGGACATGGGGTAGTTCCTCTCGGCCGCACTTAGTGCGCCGTCCCGGCTCTCGCAGCCGCCCGCACTTAGCGCGCCGGCCCGGCTCTCGCAGTATCGATACCAAAATATTATCTGCTGTAGCCATGCATCCCCCTCAGGTACTCTTGGTTTAATGTGCTTTCTCCACGCTTATTTCCTTGGCTCCCTCCTGGCCCTCTCCCAACTGAAGAACATTTTCACAGCATTCCAAAGAAGAGATTTGGGTTTCTCCTAAATATTGACTGTGTACAATCCATTGCCAGGTGGTTAAATGACTAAAATATTATTAGAGAGTGAAAAGCAACCTATATTTAGAGAAATATTGAATATTACCTTTGGCTAACTTTTTGTGCATGCCTCCAAAGACCCATTACACACTCTTGAAATAACTCTCAGGTCTTATAGTCTATTAATAATCAAGCTATGCCTGAGGCCTCCAACCTCCTGATTTCTTCTGTATCATGAAAGTGCTTTACTGTGGAAAAGGTAAACTGTCACAGTGACTGATGCCAACCAGCATGGAAGAGAATTTACGTGAATCCTCTCAAGGGTGAGATCAAAGTTAAAACGTAGGCAACGTCCTCGGTGAAAATCCATACAATGTGTTGACTCTTCTTTGAACTTAAGATTTTCAACTTTTGATAGATGCCATCCATTTAAGAGTCCCTTCCTCTTCTAGTACTCTTGCCTGGAAAATCCCATGGAAAGAGGAGCCTGGTAGGCTGCACTCCATGGGGTCGCTAGCATTCGGCACGAATGAGCGACTTTACTTTCACTTTTCACTTTCATGCATTGGAGAAGGAAGTGGCAACCCACTCCAGTATTCTTGCCTGGAGAATCCCAGGAACAGAGGAGCCTAGTGGGCTGCCGTCTATGGGGTCGCACAGAGTCGGACACGACTGAAACGACTTAGCAGCAGCAGCCTCTTCTGGTAATGAAGAAAGAGTCAAATGGCTGTCCTTAAAGACAGGAGTGTGTTTTTTTTTGGATTTTAAATGCTGCCGTCTGCTTCCGTTACAGTACCAAAATTGAGAAGGAGAAAAGGGAGCACGCCAAGCAGCACGGGATGATCCGCACGGAGATCACCGGCGCCGAGATTGCGGAGGAAATGGAGAAGGAGCGGCGCCTCTTCCAGCTCCAGATGTGCGAGGTAAAGACGGCCGGAGCGCGCCCTGCGCCTCGGACGCGGTTCCCGCCGCCTTTCCTGCTGGTCAGCTGTCCTTATGCTTAAACGTGGGCTGTGGTTTGATGATCAGAGGAGGGGACCGTTTCTCAAGGACTCTCTAATCTCCACTTTTCTCCAAGCCTTTTGGGATCCGCCGTTTCACTGTTGTCTCACATTTTGAGCCTGGGTCCTAGGGGGCTCTTTAAGCCAAAACGGGATTCTTTGGTGAGAACTTTAATATCGCTTGTGAGTGAGTGTGGAAAACCCAAAAACTGGGAGTGAGAGATAACACTAGTGAATATTTTTACTAGTACAGGTTGTACAGCATGGTTTTTGTTTTGTTTTGGTTTTAACCCTGTGTCCAGTTTGAATGAAAACTGAAATGAAGTAGTCAAAAAGTCTGAATTCATGGTGGGGGTGGGGGGATGCAATGAAAAGCATGTTACTGTAGACTTAGAACCGTGGTTCTCAAACTGGGTTCCCATTGAACAGTGGCATTCTGTGACCTAGAGACCAACTCATTCTGATACTGAGTAATAGAATATTTTTTTGGCCGTTTTCAGAAAATGTTAAAGTAAGTAGAATTTTCTCAGTTTCAAGATTTTCTTCCTTAATTTTTTTTTAAATTTCTGTTCTGACCGCCCCCTCATCAGCCTTCAGCTCCTTCTGGGAGCTTATCTGTTCATGAGCACTTTCACACCATAAACAAGTAAACAAGAAGCAAACTATCAACAGAAAATCTTGGCCAGTTGTGAAAATCAGAGCCAGTAATGTTTAGCGCATAAATGGCAACCCACTCCTGTGTTCTTGCCTGGAGAATCCCATGGACACAGGAGTCTGGCGGGCCATCATGGTCCATGGGGCCGCAGAGAGTCGGACATGACTGAAGCGACTAAGCAAGCAAGCACATTTTTTTTTTCCTTTCCCTTTTTAGTACCTAAAGTACTTTCCAATTTACCTCTTTGGTCTGAATGTTTGAGTATCTTACAGCATTTTCCTTAAAGAGAATGCCATTTGTCTTTCAGTCCATCTTTCAGGTTTTGTCCACATGAAATGAGTTTGAGATCCACTGAACTGGGGTAGGGGGTGGGATAATCCATCATCCCGGAATGTTTTGCTGTGTTTGGTTTCCTCTTGTCTAGCAAACTAATCTTAAGCATTCATAAAATGCTAACACGCTAATCAGTTTGTGTTGCACACTTGTGACTGTCAGATCAGCATTCCGTAAGTCAGCTCACACCGTCTGACTGCAGCGCAGCCTCCTGCAGACTCACGATTGGTGATCTGGCACCCAAACCCATGGCAGAGAGCCGTCTCTGTAATGATCAACATCCAATTCTGTTTTATTTCCACAGTATCTCATTAAAGTTAATGAAATCAAGACCAAAAAAAGGTGTGGATCTGCTGCAGAACCTGATAAAGTATTATCACGCACAGTGCAAGTAAGTGGACTGTTGCCACCGTAATCATCAGCCCACGTAAGGCTCCGCCGTGCGGGCAGCTTTCTTCCTTCTTCTCTGTCCTTCGTTTGGTCCCTGTGCATAGCTGTTATAGTGACCTTCTATGGCCAGATGCTGAGAAATGGTTTTGTCTTTCACCTTCCCTGTTTTCTGTAAATCAGTCACTCGAATTAAGGGCAACTGTTCAGCCTCTCTAAATGCCGTCTTACAGATTCTGGCATTGGCCTTGACAGCCCGTGGAGCTATCGTGACAAATGCATGGTGGCTGTGTCACTTTGTCACTAAAGAGGGCTTTCTAGTAACTTCCTTCCCCTACTTAACTTGGCATCTGACCTGTTATACTGGGTCATTTGTGCGACATATTCCTACATGGGACTGTTTTTGTTTCATTTTTTGCATCAACCAAATTCAGGGCTTCCCTAGTGGCTCAGACAGTAAAGCGTCTGCCGGCAATGCAGGAGACCCAGGTTTGATCCCTGGGTCAGGAAAATCCCCTGGAAAAGGAATTGGCAACCCACTCCAGTGTTCTTGCCTGGAAAATTCCATGGACGGACGAGCCTGGTGGGTTACAGTCCATGGGGTCGCAAAGAGTCGGACACGACTGAGCGACTTCACTTTTAAATTAAGTGAAGCTGAATACTCTGGACGCAGGCAGCGCTTGGCGTCCGTACTGGAGTTCCTGTGTAGCTGCTGCTGCCTTCTGGGGACACAACGGTTGTCTCCACGGGCCCCGCTGTGGCTTGTGGTGCACGGCCGCCCTTGTATTATGCTTGTGGTACCACGTTGGCTTCATCACATCTCCTTTACTTTCTGGGCTAGCTTTCTTGGGTTTTATGGTAGAACTTCTGTCTGAAAATGTACCAATTACTGTACAAGTCTGTAATAATCCATGGAATTTAGAGAGAAATAGTGCATGGACATTCCAAAATGGTCCAGGCAGCTCTCATACTTATTTATATGTAGACTACTGTCATTAGTAGTCTATAAGCTGTAGTCTATAATTGGACTAAAAGTCATTAGTATTATACTAGAGATGCTAACTCTCCAAGAAGTTAAATTTTGTAATTTCCTTTGGTCATCTCTTGCATTCTTTTTTGTAATATCAAACCTAGGAAATCCTTTGTGTTTATTCAACGGAACCAGCATTAATGTGATGGGAAAAGCACCAGGCTTTAGTGGGGCAGATAGGGGACTTCAGATCCAGGCTCTGGTAACCATGTGACCCTTTGTCAGGCACTTCTCTAAACCACAGTATCCTCATCTGTCAGGTGGGGTTAAGGTTCGTAAGTAGACCCACCTCGGATCTTGGGAAGATGCGAGAATTAAGTAAGAAAATGCATATGCCTGCTGCACTGTGCCTGTTTGCTGCTCGGGTGATTCTAAGTGGAATTAAGAATCATTTTTATTATACAGGATTGTTTCTGTTTAGGAAGAGCAAACTTTTAACAGTTAAATCAACTTGTTATTTACATAAATTTGATTTTACTCTCTTCCTCTTTTCAAAGTAAATTCTACTTTCTATGAAAGTTTCAGATATAAGAATAACACAGTGAAATGGAAACAGTTCCATGTTTGTAAGATAATATGACCTGCAGAAGCCTCATACTGAAGACCTAGACTAACCTTTGCCTTCTTATCACAGCAGGGTGCTTATGAAACCTTGAAATGTGTAGTGGTGGTCCCTGATTTTAGTTTAGGGGGAGTCTTTCATCTTTCATCAGTTTTAGTTTTCCTCAACACAGATCTTTCTTTGAAACTTGTACAGAAATCAGTGAATCTCTTTGTCTTCTCAGTCACAATATTTGAGATGCTCCCTAGTGGTCCAGTGATTAGGCTTTGGCACTGTCTCAATTACAGCAATTGAGCAGCAAGTCTGATTTCACCTGGTTTTAGAAATCTCTTTCAGTCTCAAAAATCTGTAAGTCATGTAGAAAGATTTAACTTAAACAAACATGAGTTTTCCAAAAATAAGACGTTATGTAAACTACAGATACATTAGCCTTTGTTGGTAAAGGTAAAAAGGAGAATATCTTCCCTTCATTCTTGTATTTTTCTTCTTCCACAAATATTTATCAGTCTCCTAGCAGAAGCCAGGGACTTTGCTAGGTTATAGGATGCAGCGACGTAACAAGGCTTCCGCCCTTGGGAGTTCATTGTGCAATGCAGGAAATAAGTTAGGTCCATCAAGAATCATCATGTGGCTGGAAAGTGACTGACAACACAGAGAATCAAGAGGACAGACTTCTGGCTACAGAGACGGCTGAGGGCTCCTTGAAGGTGCTGGGGCCTCTTGGAACTGGACTTGGAGGAAGGCTGGCATTTGGACACCGGAACCTGGTAGAAGCGTCTACCCCAGGACAGAGAAAGATCAGCAGGAGGAAATCCTACACACTGAACACCTCCCTGCGGGGAGAGGAATTCAAAGCCATCCAGCAGTAGAACTGGGCTATGTTGTAATCTGACCCTGGCCACTCCAGGTTGAGCCTCACAGAAGCCATTACAGTGAGAGATCAGTGGAGCTTTCTTTCGAGGACTCTTCTTCCTCCTTCCTAATTCAATCTCCCTAAACCCTTAATTTAAGGAAAGATATAAGCATCTGAATGCAGAGTTCCAAAGAATAGCAAGAAGAGATAAGAAAGCCTTCTTCAGCGATCAATGCAAAGAAATAGAGGAAAAGAACAGAAAGGGAAAGACTAGAGATCTCTTCAAGAAAATTAGAGATATCAAGGGAACATTTCATACAAAGATGTGCTCGATAAAGGACAGAAATGGTCTGGACCTAACAGAAGCAGAAGATACTAAGAAGAGGTGCCAAGAATACATGGAAGAACTGTACAAAAAAGATCTTCAAGACCCAGATAATCATGATGATGTGATCACTCATCTAAAGCCAGACATCTTGGAATGTGAAGTCAAGTGGGCCTTAGAAAGCATCACTATGAACAAAGCTGGAATTGAGCTCAATTCCAGCTCAATTCCAGTTGAGCTGTTTCAAATTCTGAAAGATGATGCTGTGAAAGTGCTGCACGCAATATGCCAGCAAATTTGGAAAACTCAGCAGTGGCCACAGGACTGGAAAAGGTCAGTTTTCATTCTAATTCCAAAGAAAGGCAATGCCAAAGAATGCTCAGACTACCGCACTATTGCACTCATCTCACATGCTAGTAAAGTAATGCTCAAAATTCTCCAAGCCAGGCTTCAGCAATACGTGAACCGTGAACTTCCTGATGTTCAAGCTGGTTTTAGAAAAGGCAGAGGAACCAGAGATCAAATGGCCAACATCCACTGGATCATGGAAAAAGCAAGAGAGTTCTAGAAAAACATCTATTTCTGCTTTCTTGACTATGCCAAAGCCTTTGACTGTGTGGATCACAATAAACTGTGGAAAATTCTGAAAGAGATGGGAATACCAGACCACCTGACCTGCCTCTTGAGAAATCTGTATGCAGGTCAGGAAGCAGTAGCTAGAACTGGACATGGAACAACAGACTGCTTCCAAATAGGGAAAGGAGTACATCAAGGCTGTATATTGTCACCCTGCTTATTTAACTTACATGCAGAGTACATCATGAGAAACGCTAGGCTGGAAGAAACACAAGCTGGAATCAAGATTGCCAGGAGAAATATCAATAACCTCAGATATGCAGATGATACCACTCTTATGGCAGAAAGTGAAGAGGAGCTAAAGGGCCTCTTGATGAAGATGAAAGAGAAGAGTGAAAAAGTTGGCTTAAAGCTCAACATTCAGAAAACGAAGATCATGGCATCCAGTCCCATCCCTTAATGGGAAATAGATGGGGAAACAGTGGAAGCAGTGTCAGACTTTATTTTGGGGGGCTCCAAAATCACTGCAGATGGTGACTGCAGCCGTGAAATTAAAAGACGCTTACTCCTTGGAAGAAAAGTTATGACCAACCTAGATAGTAGATTCAAAAGCAGAGACATTACTTTGCCGACTAAGGTCCGTCTAGTCAAGGCTATGGTTTTCCTGTGGTCATGTATGGATGTGAGAGCTGGACTGTGAAGAAGGCTGAGCGCCAATGAATTGATGCTTTTGAACTGTGGTGTTGGAGAAGACTCTTGAGAGTCCCTTGGACTGCAAGGAGATCCAACCAGTCCATTCAAAGGAGTTCAACCCTGGGATTTCTTTGGAAGGAATGATGCTAAAGCTGAAACTCCAGTACTTTGGCCACCTCATGTGAAGAGTTGACTCATTGGAAAAGACTCTGATGCCGGGGTGTGGGGGGATTGGGGGCAGGAGAAGGGGACGACAGAGAATGAGTTGGCTGGATGGCATCGCGGACTCAATGGACGTGAGTCTGAGTGAACTCTGAGAGATGGTGATGAACAGGGAGGCCTGGCGTGCTGCGATTCATGGGGTCGCAAAGAGTCGGACACGACTGAGTGACTGAACTGAACTGAAAACCCATAAAAGATATAGCATGGACCTGTAAAGCATTCTACTTAGATGTCAAATGAGAAATTTCATATTCTGAGAACCTGATTCCAGTTCTCAAAATGATTTCTTTAACATAAAATCAGGTGAAGCTCCAAAATGAATTTGCTCTAATAATCTTTCATCGTAGTGCTTGCACCTGGCAGGCATACAGCTGCTGCCATGGAAAAATAAAAGGAGCAGAAAAGAAGAACTCGTGTCACTCATTTCAGCTCGCCCGCACCGATTACTCCTCACTTGCAGCATGAACATTGTCGGTAACATGCTGTTTCCAAGACAAATGTATTATTCTACTGCTTAGCCACCCCTTCTAGCAGTGGCAAGTATCATTATGGTCTACAGACTCAAAAGCACTTACGCACATTACTTTATCATCTTTCATCTTACAGATAATAACAGCTAGAATTTATCAAAAGCAATCAGGAAATTGTAGCTCAGATAAGATCAGTAACTTGCCCAAAGGCACAGTCATTCATTTAATAGATGCTCAGTTAATATGTGATAAAACAGACAAAGCACAAGGAACCAAAGGGGAAAAAATAAAAATGTATTTTGAAGTTAAAAACTTGTGAGTGAAAGGATACTGTTAAGAAAGTAAGAAGACAACTCACAGAAGGGGAGAAAATATTTGCAAATTGTTTATCAGATAAGCATCTAGTGTCCAGAATGTATAAAGCACTCTTACAACTCAAGGACAGAGCACAGTTTAAAAACAGACCAAGGATTCAGATATCCAGTTCTCCAAAAAGATACACGAATGGCCGGAAAGCCCATGATTAAATGCTCGCTATCATTAGTCATTCGAGAAGGGCAAATCAGAACCCCAGTGTGATGCCTCACCACACTTAGTGGCCAGGACGATAATCAGAAGCAGCAGTGGCAGAGGGGTGTGGCCGCCAGCGCAATGGAGTAGGCCAGGGAGATGGGCCGCAGGACAGCACGTTCCAGAGATGACGTCCAAGCCAGACACAGAAGGGCAGCCTCACTGAGCCACCACGAGGTTCATCTGTGCCCAAGGGGGTTTCAGCAGCAAGTAGTCTTAGCTGAGACGCCAAGAGAGGCTGCAGTGTTATTGAAACACCCAGCTAGCTGATTGCAAGAGATGACAGGCTATATTAGCCCAACTCCTTTTAGCCTGGGCTTGTTTTCATACTGGTGCAGATTACTGAAAGAGGAAGAGTTGAGACACACAAGATTGACTTAACTTCCAGTATGGCACTGTTAGCTTGTGATGCATTCAGTTAGACAGTTAGACACAAGTTCAGCCCAGGTTTAAGAAGTAGGGTGCAGAGTAGATCTGAAAAAGATTTTATATGTATAACTGAATTATACATATATAATATGTATACATTTATATATGTATATATGTATACATGTATATGTATATATATACATATATATGTGTGTATATATACACATATGTATATATACATATATATATATATATATATATATATATATATATACACAAGGATTCAGACATCCAGTTCTCCAAAAAGATACACGAATGGCCAGAAAGCCCATGATTAAATGCTCACTATCATTAGTCATTTGAGAAGGGCAAATCAGAACCCCAGTGTGATGCCTCACCACACTTAGTGGCCAGGACGATAATCAGAAGCAGCAGTGGCAGAGGGGTGTGGCCGCCAGCGCAATGGAGTATATATATATATACATATATGTATATATGTATATATATGTATACAGTTATACATTTTCTATGTATAACTGAATTACTTTGCTGTATGCGTGGAAGTAGCAACACTACAAATCAACTGTACTTCAATTTTCTTACCAAAATTGTTACTTTAAATGAAAGAAGCCAGATGCAAAAGATAACATATGATGTGATTCCATTTAAGTGAAATGTCCAGACAAGGCAAGTCCTTTGAGGCAGAAAGCAGACTGTTGTTTGTTAGGGGATAGAGGAAGATAGAAATTTGGAGTCACTGTTCACAGGTACAGTGTCCTTTTGGAGTGATGGAAATGTTTGGAATTAGGTAGTGGTTGCACAACAGTAACTTTAAAAACAGTACACTTTAAAATGATGTATCATTTTATGTTACATGAATTTTATCTTGCCTTTTTAATGGGAAAAAAACCAACAAAACAGAAGCAAAGATTCTTGAAACTTAACAGTTGGAAGATGGCAGAAACAAATCTTGAACCTAGGTCTCTCACTCCAGAGTGCATGCTTTCAGTATGCAGAAATTCTGATTTGTAAGCCTGGAACTGGAATTGGACATCGGTATTTTTAAGAATCTCCACGTGCGAGTCCAGTCTACCACTCTCCACCTCTCTTTGATCTGAACTGTCAAGATGTATTTGCAGTTAATTAGTATTTACACTGCCCCTGTGCTTTCAAGTTTCTTAAATACCACAGGACACACACACACAATATATCTGGGAGAAAATGTCCCCATTACCTAGACAGCTGGGAATCAATACCTGACTTAAGCCAAACCTGAAGCTTGGAAATCAGTCTTTCCTAAGGGACTGGTGGTTGGATTGTGAGAGGGTGCTTTTAAAATTTTTGCTTTATAGTTTGTTTTATAGAACCGAACTCTCTGCTATTCCAGGGAGTCCTAACTGATGAAAATAATGCTCTGTGAATCCTTCAGCTTTTGGCCAAGCAATACCTCTTCCAAAGCCAAGCAGTACATGTGATAAAGGGGTATCAGAGAGACCTTCTGCTCTCTCTTTCTTTTAAATTAAACCGAAGAACACAATATACTCCTTCCCCGTCACTGCTTAGAGTGACTTAAGACAGAAGCGAATTACATGGCGACTCTCAGGATCAAGAAGGTTCTGAGTTTTTCTAAGGAGGATGTGTCTTGCCTGATGGATAGGTGACGGTGTTGGGCACTTTTGTGCTTGCTCCCAGCCTCTGGAGGTGTGTCTTAGCTCCTCAGTGTAAATGCAGGAGTCATTCCATCCATTAGTTGGCAGTTTACCTTTTTCTTGCACCCAGTATCTTTAAAATGTGGTCATATTGCTTTCAAGCTACTTATTTTAAAAAATGAACCAGGTCTGCTATGTCCCTAAGTTCAGAGAAATGAAGAAGCCTGTTTTGCTGGCCTGTGGCCATCAGGCATTGAGCTGTTTCTCTCTGCCTGGCAGTTTATCTTGGTGCTCATGAGAACTCTCCAAGGTCCATGCCGTTCTGTTCGTTTCCTGTGTAAGGACATCAAGGCGCAGGGCTCCGGAGATTATGCTGTTATTCAGTGGGAGAGCAAAGATTTGGGCCCAAATCAGCCTTGGGCTTTAATTACCTATGCTCCAGAGATGGGAAGATGGATACTCAAATCCAAACTCTGCACTTAGTAACTCAATGACCCTAGACAACCCACTTGACCTCTCTGAGCCTGTTTCTTTATCTGTCTTACAAGTTAATGATAATAATTACCTATTTTGTTAGATTGTAAAGAGACCTTTAAGAAGGGATATTTCATGAATTATGCATAATGCTGAGTGACTGGCGCTGAGCACTCAATTACACATTAGCTGCCATTATTATTATTACTACATCGTCACCTATTTTCCAAATTATCTCACTAACTTACAGAGAAATTGGCCAAGGGACACGTGGGATGTCACGCGGCAATTTCCGCTTCTGTAGGGAAAGCATCCAAGTCCAGGTTGAGTGATGGGTCGTCAGAGCTGACACTGGTGTTTCCCTCTCCAGCCAGCCGAACGCTTTCACCGGTAGTGGCTCATCCAATGCCCCTTGAAGTTCAAAAAGCGTCCACAGGTGGAGCTAAGCATGCTCGTGGTCAGCCAAGGGCAGTAACCCGCCCCCAGGTTATTATACACACGATGAGGTTTGGAGCCAAAATACGATACGCTTTTACTGCTAAGGCCAGGCTTTTCCACTGAAAGGGAACCAGGTCAGAGAGGGAAGAAGGGCACAGGGAGGCAGGGCCTCGGGGGAGGTTGCGGCCTGAGCCCCAGCCAGCAGGCGGCAGCATGGAGCGTGGACGGGCGGGGCGCCCAGGGGTCTGCTGACCGCAGTGCTGGCCCCTGGGTGTCACTAGGACTGTCGGGGGCTGCGTTGTTCCCCTGCGGCCTCCACCCCCACCCCCGGCAACCCCCCAACCCCACTTCCCACCAAAACCCAGAAGTTGGCCCTAAAGGAATCATCTGAGAAGGACTCAGCTCAGCTTTGTCCTCCTAGGCTGCTGATTCTTTGATTTTATTTTGCCTGAGTAATATATGATCTTAAGAAAATATTTAGAAAATGGAGCTAATGGGGAAAAAAATTGGGGGGGGGGAGAAACGGGACTCGTAATCTTACTCAGAAATTTACTGGGTTTACGTATGTGATTTGTTTGGTTTGCAAACATTGGATTGTACTGTAGATTAAAATCATTCCTCCTTACGTCGATTTTTCTTAGTCTGTGTCACTTTCAGAAGAATTTAACTGTAGACAAATAAACTGCCTGGGTCTTTCTTCAGCCTTTTGACTAGTAGGGATTATCCCTCCTTCCAGCCTGCTTTCACTGTTGGTAAAGAACGTCACGTTTTTATCAATACCATCTCAAACTGAAACCATCCCTCTTTCTCCATAAAAATGTATGTTTTATAACATTCCTTGCAGGCTGTTCAAATCTCAGTTTGCTGCCTCTTCACCTGGAGCAGCACTGTCCAGTAGAACTTTCTGAAGTGATGGAAATTTTTTTAAATTTATTTTTAATTGAAAGATAATTGCTTTGCGATATTGTGTTGGTTCCTGCCATACTGAAGTGATGGAAGTGTTGATATTCTTTCCTGTCTCACCTGGTATCCACCAGCCACACGTGATGATTGAGCACTTGAAATGTGCCTAGTGCGTCTTCATGAACTGAAAGCTTTCCACATTCATTGGTACCACTGATTCGACAGCCTTTGTTTCAAATATGTTGGGACACAGAGATCTTGGGAAACAGAAAGAACCCTGGCTGTCCTCTGCCCTTTATTGCTCTCCTTAATGTCCAGTTCAGCTTCATTTACTCCACTGGTTTATGTATCTGTCTCTTTTGAATTCAAATTTGGCACAACCATGAAGAAATGTACTTCCTATAAATCAGACTATAGCTGTTGCTCGCGTATCCCTGTGACACCTGCTAGCATATGCCAAATGGTGCCTATAATTTGGGCTCCCCTCATAGCTCAGCCGGTAAAGAATCTGCCTCCCTATAATTTGTCAGTACATCTTTATAAAATACTGAAATGAGTTTTGAAAGTGTTTTGTATAGATATATGGATAGACAGTAAATGTGTACCTATGGAAATTTCAGATTTTTCAGGTAACTGTGGTTCATATTGTCTTTTTAAACCGCTGGTAAATCTCTGTTGTTTTCCATTGTAGTTTCTTTCAAGATGGTTTGAAAACAGCTGATAAATTGAAACAGTACATTGAAAAACTGGCTGCTGATTTGTATAATGTAAGTTCTTTATAAAATGCATGCACTTTAACTTGCTTTTGTGGATAAATAACAGTAATTTGTAGTCTGTTGTAGTTTACAACAGACTACTTTACTCCTTGCTAAAGAAAAGAAGACAGGGTGAAGTGATGTGTCAACATAAACCTAAGGGCGATAAACTATTGTTTCCCCTCCAGTTTAACTCAGAGACATCATCCCTGGTCAAATATTCCAGAGTATGTTTCTGGGACATGGGAGAGCAGGGTAGGGCAGGGAGCAGGTGGATGGCCATTGGTTCTGAATGACTGTCGTCACATGAGTGCCCTTTCATCAGCAGTTGCAGAAAGACGAAAAGAAGTTTTTATCCTGGAAGGAAAGCAGCTAAGTGACTGTCTCTGAATAAGCAGATATTTATGATTTTTTTGCTTGCTTGCTTGTTTTATATTCCTTCTCCTTTCTTTCCCCTACTGTCTATGTTTTGCCTTTATAATAAGAAAATCAAGAGGAAAACTTTTTGAGCAAGAAACTAAATGCCTATATAGAAATCTCAAATTTGTTCTTCATGAACCAGTTGGCAATGAATCATATTAAAAGTATATACAAGGACCTAATATACCGCTCATGGAACTCTGCTCAGTGTTATGTGGCAGCCTGGATGGGAGGGGAGTTTGGGGGAGAATAGATACTTGCGTATGTATGGCTGAGTCCCTTTGCTGTTCACCTGAAATTACCACAGCATTGTTAATCGGCTATACCCCAATACGAAATAAAAAGTTGAAAGTTTGGGGGTGGAAATGAACATTCACTTTCAAATTTAAAAAGAAAGTATGTATTTAGGAGTGTAACTGCATGTACTCAAATAAGGTTTTAGTGTTACAAATGATATTCTGACAGAACTTCAAAAATACACAGCTGTGAATTTTTTCTGATTTTTCTTGAATAAGTTAACATGGCTCAGGTTGCAGTTAAATTTCAAGTAATTAGGAAAAGCAGCACCAAAGAAAAAGAAAAGAAGAAAGGAAAGCATCACCAGTCCCTTGCCCTCGTGTAAACTTTGTAAACTTGCGTCTATGCATTAGCTCTGGGATTCCGGTCATTCTGAGGGTTATCTTCTGGCCCATTCAGTCACATGGTATTTCCGCTACCACCCTTTGAAAACTGGAAATGACTCAGTGTTACTTCTTACCTTTGTTTAAAATAGTCCTTCTGAGTTAATTGTCTAGCCTAGACATACTATGTAATAAGAAAGCATGTTGCATTATTCACTAATTCCAACCTCACTGGTAATTTAAGAAGATGAGAAAATCGTGCCTGTCAAAAATGAGACCATGCGAAGGACTTTAATAAGGAAATCAACTGTATAATTGTTTGATGAGTGGTATATATTTGGATGAATTAAACTCCGCTCTAAATGTATGAGAGATGAGTGATAAGAAATGTTTTTCTCTCATAGATCAAACAGACCCAGGATGAAGAAAAGAAACAGCTGACCGCACTCCGAGACCTAATAAAGTCCTCCCTCCAACTCGATCAGAAAGAAGTAGGTGGTCTCTGTGTTTCCAGCAGGGCTCACCTTCTGAGCGAAGCCTCGCACCCTGATCTGCAGAACAATCATAGGGAGGGCTTCCTGTCTGGGTGGTCATGGTGCTGGTGGGGACGGATGAGACCCGAGATACAGCTGTCATCTAAAACGCAGTAGAAACAGCCTCTAGGTTCCCATTCCCTCCTTGTAAAACAACAAAAACGAGGTGCCCAGTTCCATGACCAGGTTTGCCATCCTGGCTTTAAGAGGTGTGCTTCAGAAGAGCATCCCCCACGCTTTGAAGAGTAAGCATTGATGAGCACACCCCCACTCCTCTTAGGTCGTCCTGGCCTTTCCAGGCAGCTAAGAGGAACCTGTCTCATTCTACCAGAAAAATAAAGAACTTATTTTGATGCAGAGCATATAGAGTTTGTGTCCCAACAGAAAAATTAATGTGAAGTTGTCCTTGCGGGCTGAAACAGAGTATACAGGGAATGGTTAAGTGTTAAATGAATGCAGTACACATCCTTAATTAT
Source organism: Nanger dama (assembly GCA_917880005.1). Lineage (NCBI taxonomy): Eukaryota > Metazoa > Chordata > Mammalia > Artiodactyla > Bovidae > Nanger > Nanger dama. Next base: position 1,385,223 of record CAKJTW010000074.1, on the reverse strand, counting down.
TAGTCTCATGTGTTCATTTGTTTGGTGAAGCATTTAATGAGTATTTACTGTGCACCAGCAACTGTTCTAGGCACTGAATTTGGGTCCCTTCGTCAAGGATCTCTTTGCATAGTAGGTAGTAGTCAGCCATGTGAACCAGCGATCAGACCTACAGCAGTATGGACGCTGTAAGAGATTGGGAGGGGCCGTGCCAGTAAAGAGGAGAAGCCAGAAAGACTCAGGCAGAGTCCGCAGCCCATCGACAGCCTGGGGCAGGGTGGGTGGAGGAGTGAGACATGCTGCTTCTGGAGGCAAAAACCCAGACGTGGTTGGGGAGGACCTGGGGTGCAACAGAAGGGAAAGGACTTCACGTGAAGGCACGTGGAGTAGTGCGCACCATTCATTGCATGGGAGAAGGCAGTGCTTACGTTATGAAATTACGATGCTTTCAGTTTAAGTGCAGTACTTAATCAAAATCACACAAAATACAGCACTTTTTTATAGTGCCAGTTCCTCCCTGTATTATCTCACAATTGCAAGCTGATTTTTTTTTTTTTTTGGCTGCACCGTGCACCATGTGGGAATCTTAGTTCTCCACCCAAGCATTGGGCCCACCCTTCCTGCAGAGAAAGTCAGTCTTAACCACTGGACCACTGGGGGAAGTGTCCCCCTGCTTTTTTTTAAATGTTGCAAACTAACCCTCTGTAAATTCCTAAAGTTTCCAAAAGGGGTTCAGTGAGTCCAAAACAGGAACAAAGCAAACCCCCTCAAGCATGCACCAGCACCATTAATCTTAAAGCAACCTTGAAGGTTCCCTTGACTGAATGACTGTCACCCTCTACCCTCCTGCCTCCTCAAATTCAGTTTTTATATAAATCCTGGGTGTTCATGCAGCCAGTGGAGCCTGTATCCCTGCTCTGAGCACCTGCTGATGCCTAGAAGGAGGCATCAAGGGGCTGGAAAGTGTGTGAGCTTTTACCCAGCTCACCCATGCTCTGCAGCGTCTGCACCTGTGCTGAGGCCTCAGATCATGCTTATTGCCAGCCCTGGGAGAAGCCATCTCCTGTAGCTTCTTACTTCTTATTTCTCACTATAAGAGCCCTAGAAATACCCACCTGGAGGGGTAAGAGCTAGGTCTCTGTCTGGGGAGAAAACAACACGGTTTTTAACTGGCAGTTGTATACTTAGGCATTTCCTACCTTTGTTTGGTCACACAGGATTACCTCTTTTCTGTGTGTGGAAGCTTTCTTGGGAGAAAAAAGATTATTACAGTCCCTTTTTGTTTTGCATAAAGACTATTCTGCTCACACTAGTTAAACAGCATAGTTGCATCTAAGCCTCTCATACGCATGAGGGAATCCACATGCTTTATTTTAATTCCACCCCAAATTAATAAAGAAGTTTTCATTAACACCACGTCCAGAGTATTTTACAAGTAAAGTTGACTTTTCACAACATACCTGTCCCATTCTTATGGTGTTTATCATCTCTTGTCACACTATATCTTTAGAAGGTAATGACTTAGTAAAAGACTGTCCACTAGAGAGTTCTTGCATTCCAGTTTGGGAAAAGTGTAAAGTAACCTAAAATAAGGACTTGAGAAATTAAAGTCACCCATCAAATCATTCAGCCTCCTCACCCCCACCAGCTTCAACCTGACTCCATTAAAGGAGGCTTCAAGAATTGAGCTCTAAATAGGATCTTTGGATTTTTGGTAGATTCATTTTTTCCTTGTCACAATTCTTTATTGACTTTTGGCAAATGTTTCAGGAAATTAGTTATCTTAGGTTTTTATAATAGCCTAAGTTTATAAAAGGACTGTTTGCGTTAATACTATTTTCAGGGTTGAAAATATTTTATTTTTAATGATGCTATCCATAAATCGTTCCCCAAACTCCACCTTTTTTTTTTTTTTTAAGTCTGTCTCAGTAACCCGTCTTAGTTTGCAAACTATATGTATTTTGCTCATCTCTCCTTTCCCAGTATCTGGTATGTTGCCTGGCACCCCAGAACAACTCAGTAAATATTTAGTAAGATGAAACAAAAGAACTCCTCTGCCCACTCTATTCATACCTTACATTAGAAATTTGAAGCATCTATAAATAGAGGTTTAGTTATAAATTGGATGTCAGAAACAGTTATAAGCCATTAAGTCAATGAGGGTGTAATTGCTTGCAGTTTTAGAGGATGTGAGATTCTGCTCCTTTGTAATGCATCTTATATGTTAATAAGGTTTTCTAATAAGAAAGTAAGCTAATTTGTACTGCTAATAGAGAATGGGAAATTGAACTAAAAAATACCACCATAGTTTCTCATTCTATAGTTTATATCTCTTGACTCACATCATGGAATTTCTCCAAGGTTTTCTTTTTAAGTTTAAGTTTGCATCACCCTTTCCTCGGTACATGTTGGTTCCTGTTCTACTGTTAGAGGATTCAGAATCTGTTTCATGCCTTCAGTTGTGCTTTGTTTAGTTATTGTGTGTGAGAGAGTCACTCAGTCGTGTCCGACTCTTTGCGAACCCTGAACTGCAGCCTGCCAGGCTCCTGTGTCCATGAATTCTTCAGTCCAGAATACTGGAGTGGGTGGCCTTTCCTTTCTCCAGATTGTTTTGTTATTAAGTGTTAACAATTCTCCAAGACTTACTTGCTCGAAAAATAGAATCCTCTTTTTGTTTATCTGGAGTGCCATGCTGAACCATCATTTCTCAATATCATAATCATTTATGTGACTTTCTTAGGTCATAAACCTCATTAGTAGATAGTTTAGGATTGTTGATGCTACTTCTGACTCATCACTTCCTTCCTGCTTGGTTTAATGAAACAGACTTCTGGGGTCAAAGCCTAGGCTTCAGCCACTTTTATTCACCTTTAAAACCATATTTGTCTGATATAAAGCAAGGACTATTCAGTCTGCTTGTTATTCAGAATTTAGAATTAATTTCAGTTCAGTTCAGTTCAGTTGCTCAGTCATGTCCGACTCTTTGCAACCCCATGAATCGCAGCACGCCAGGCCTCCCTGTCCATCACCATCTCCCGGAGTTCACTCAGACTCATGTTCACCGAGTCGGTGATGCCATCCAACCATCTCATCCTTGGTCATCCCCTTCTCCTCCTGCCCCCAATCCCTCCCAGCATCAGAGTCTTTTCCAATGAGTCAACTCTTCGCATGAGGTGGCCAAAGTACTGGAGTTTCAGCTTTAGCATCATTCCTTCCAAAGAAATCCCAGGGCTGATCTCCTTCAGAATGGACTGGTTGGATCTCCTTGCAGTCCAAGGGACTCTCAAGAGTCTTCTCCAACACCACAGTTCAAAAGCATCAATTCTTTGGCGCTCAGCCTTCCTCACAGTCCAACTCTCACATCCATACATGACCACAGGAAAAACCATAGCCTTGACTAGATCGACCTTAGTTGGCAAAGTAATGTCTCTGCTTTTTAATATACTATCTAGGTTGGTCATAACTTTTCTTCCAAGGAGTAAGTGTCTTTTAATTTAATGGCTGCAGTCACCATCTGCAGTGATTTTAGAGCCCCCAAAATAAAGTCTGACACTGTTTCCACTGTTTCCCCATCTATTTCCCATGAAGTGATGGGACTGGATGCCATGAGTTAATTTAGGCTAGTAAAAATATATGTAAGGAATGTCTTAGTAGTAAGTTTACAGAATATAATAGTTTTCATCAATTGTCACCATCTGAATCCTTATTTTTTTAAAAAGATAAATACTTTCACTTTTTAAACTTGGACCTTTATCTTAAATGTTAGCAGGCCAGTTAAGGTGAATGATGAATAGTTTTAAAGCATTCAGACAGACTAGGAATTATGTGAGCAGATAAAGAGGAGTTCATTGAAAAGGGGGCCAAGGAAGGTAGTTATTCTTTTAATAAGAATCTATATCAAGGAGATTTTAGAGTCTGTTTTTAATGTTGTGGGAAGGTATAGATGTGGCAAACATACCTGTTAAGTAATCTTCCGTAGTTAAGTGATTTCCCTGGGTTAAGGCAGGAACTCTGTAGGTTTCGTTTATCCCAGCCTGTTTTTTGTCTCATGGCTCAAGTCTCTACCACCTGATCTGATTTTCTGTCCTCGTATTTCTTGACTAATATTGTGGACACACTGCTGCCTCCTTTAAAAAAATCCCAGGTGTCCCCACCATTGTATTGGGGGGTCCCTGGAGGCACTGGAGGAGGCAGACTCTTGCCTGATTGGTATGAGGTTCGGTCCCTCAGTCACAGCTCCTGAGTCCAAGGCTGTAGACCCTGGTTAAAAGTAAACCTGGAGGGGAATTTTTCAACATTCCTAAGCTCCCCTCTTCCTCGGATGATTAAAACTGTCCAATGATATATTTCAGCTGGAGAGAATCTGGCCAATTAGGGGGGGGGGGGGGCCCCCCCCCCCCCCCCCGGGGCGGGGGCCCCGGCCTGGGAGGCAGGTGTGGGTGATGATCAGTAAGTGTGCCTCCGCCTCCTGCCTCTTCACCGTCATGCTTCAGGGCTTGCTTCTGAGCTGTTTATTTTTATTAAATTCTCTTCTGTTCACATAAATTGTAGGAAAACAAAGGGTCTTCCTACCACTTGTTGTTTGTTTCCTTTAGACTTTGTAAGTAAAGAAAGGACACGTAAACATGGTGAGGTTTGTCAGCCCTTGAATCTTGGTGAAGCGTGTACTTCCTCTTCCAGTCAGCTTTCTTTTCCGTCTGTTCTCAAGTGACCTGAAATGAAACTTGATAAAGATGTTTTCTTATCCTATCACCCAAAGTTTATCATGACTCTGAAGTGTGAGTGAGAGAGAGTACCTGATGTTAATTATCCTTACAGTGATGTTTTCTCTGTGTGTTGTAAAAATGCTTAGCCTATAAACAATAAGACTATCAATGAAATTAACTGTATTTTCAAATGTTCTGCCTTTTTTTCCCTCTTGCTTTTGCCCTTCCTGATCGAAGTCTAGGAGAGTAAGTCAGTGCGTTTTGTCAGACCGTATTGTCTGTGTCTAACGCCCCGTGTTCTTGTTCTGCAGTTCAGCGTCATCAGTTCTTTTCTTACATTTCCACAGTGCAGTCTTTAGAAACGAGGGGAAAGCATTCGTGGGTGTTACATCGAGCTTGTCTGCATCTGTGTTGTCCTGTCACCATGCCATACACTTTTCCCTGCCACCGAGTCATCTTTTTAAATGCAAAGCATGGGTATAGGTATATTTTTACAGAGTACTCGTTAGTTGCAAAACAAGAGTTTTATTGCAATTCTTCGTCCCTCACTGAGAAGGGGTACTTTTTGTTGGGGGTATTTTAGCAGAAAAGGTGAGGGAGAGGCGGCGTGCCCGGGAGGAGGAACTCTCGGGTGCATGAGCTTCGCTGGGTGCCCCCTCCCTTCCCCTAGCCCTCTGTGCTCGCCTCTGCTGCCAGCGTAGACTAGTTTGAGTCCTAGGATAGCTTGCCGCTGCAGTGTCTCTGAAGTAGAGCTGGCTTCCAGACTAGAAATAGGAGACCCGCACCCCAGCCCTCAGCTCAGGCTTGTCTGGCAATTGCTTACCTGCCCAGTTTCCTCCGCTAGTATATGATCAAGGACCTGGCAGCTCTCAAAAGTCCACAATTCTCTTAGCTCCAGACCAACAGGCCAAGGCTCCATGGCAGACTAGAGTCAAGGAGTGGACAATTGTCTCAGCGTGAGTCTAATCCACGGCGTCTCCTTTCTAGGATTCCCAGAGCCGGCAAGGAGGCTACAGCATGCACCAGCTGCAGGGCAACAAGGAGTACGGCAGCGAGAAGAAGGGCTACCTGCTGAAGAAGAGTGACGGGTATGTCCACAGCCAGCCCGGGGTCCCCTGTGTGCTCAGCATCCTTCCAGGGGCTAGTAGCCTAGGGACCTGCCCCAGCCTCTCAGGCAGGGAGACGCACTTACAGTCTCGCATGCGCCAGCTTCCAACGATGCTTCCCTCAGGCAAGTCTGAGAGTTAACCTGCTGTCTTTAGAAGCAGTGGTAGCTGGCCTGTGTCCACAGATGGCCCCTGTGACTTGTAATGTGTGGTTTGAGGAAGGCAGGGACTGTCCCCATGCACTCAGCAGATACCTTCTGGGAATCCTACATGCCACGCACTGCTGTAGACACTGGGGATATAACTCTGAGCCAAAGAAAGTCCTTATCGTTATAGAGCTCACATGCTCACCAGGGAGGCAGGCAATAAAGAAGGAAATGCATTTATACATATATGTATAAAAAATACAGAATTCTATTTTATAGGTCTGAAATTTTAACTTTTCTAGATGATACCCAAAGTATCTTAAAACAGCTTGCTTTTTCAGCCAACAGTATGCTTCAATATTGTAGCTGTGTTATTCTTTGTAAACGCCTGCATAATACCCTGTAGTACGAATGTAACAGTAATCATTTATTTATTCTCCTGCTATCAGATTTCTGTTGTTGTCTCCCGTTTTCACTGTCAACAACAGTGCTGTGGGCTTCCCTGGCGGCCCAGTGGTTAGGACTCTGCTTCCACTGCAGGGGACACAGGTTCAGTCCCTGCTGAGGGAAGTTCCACGTGCCGTGAAGTACGGCCAGAGGGGGAGGAAGCCCAGTGCTTTGGTGCCTCCTTGTGTGCCTACTAGTCTGCATTCCCCTCCCCCTGGGGTAATAAACGGCAGCCCAGACCCTGGCTTGTGTGGGGTCTGGTTGGGGGTTTTGTGATGGTGGTCAAGCATGACACCGTGCAGCTGTGTGAAGCAGGCACGATATCAGGCTGTGTTTGGCTCCATCCTTAGGATCCGGAAAGTGTGGCAGAGAAGGAAGTGCTCCGTCAAGAACGGGATCCTAACCATCTCCCAGGCCACAGTAAGTGTATCCGCTCGTTCACCCCCCGTGTGTCCATGATGCCTCTGGCCACATCGCCCGGAAAGCAAAGTGCATGATGTAACCAGCCTGAAAATCTCCCCCGTGTGTTTAACGTGTGGGATTCAGTCAGAAGGTTTAGGAGATTCCTTCACAAAAGAAGTCTGTCCCTCTTCGTCCTGCCTGGTTCTCCTGCTTCACCAGAACTTTGCCTGCTGCTCCCTTGAAACCGAATCAGGCGTTCCTCTACTTTTTCATCTCATCTCTGAGAAAATATTATTGGCTGTTCTGAAGTTTTAACACATCTAGATGCTACCCAAATTATCTCAACAGCTGGCTCTTTCTTTAACCTGAAGTTTTCTGAATCCCAGGTTCACCATTTGCCTGGAGAAAAGCATGTAACTGCCAGAGGTGCTGGTGACGATTGACTGAGGCACCATGCTGTGTGGGTCCACAGTTAATAGCAGTTGGTATTTCTGTTACCAACTAGTACCAAACAGCAGTTGCTGTTTGTGCTGCCTCCTCCTCGGACGGCCCTGTAGGTGCTGAAATCTATTGACAGGCAGCCTGCCCTGCTACAAATGCTGGAAATTGTGAGTCCACCTCAGCTGCCCCCAGAGCAGACCAGGGCAAGTGGGTCCTCTCCACCTAACCTCTGGCCACCTCCCACTGGTTTCTGTTAACCTGGTCCCTACTTTTCACTGGCTTCAAGCCATGCTTTACTGCCAGATACATCGCTTTGTAATCACATAACCTGCCCCCACAGAAAGATCTCTGTGGCCAGTTTAAGCTGGCTTCTCCAGACTTTGCAAACACCTCTGATTCCTTAGAAACAGGTTGAAAATCAGGGCCAGCAGTTTCCTGAAAAAACATGCAGTATTCAGTGATCTTTTGAAAAGTGGATAAAAGAGCTTTTTCGGTCAGGAAATACAGCGTCATTGTTTGGGACCCCTTAATTAAGACAGGGAATTCCTCATGCTGGAAAAGCCCAGTCACTTTGGCAGGTTCTTCTTACCAGTTTGACTTGGGAGAGGCTCAAGTATATGTTTAGATTGGTGAGCCATGGCCTGTTGGCTTGACCACATACTTGCGTTCTGCTCCAGGGACCATTCGTCTCTCTAGCTGACTGTTTTGGAAGAAGTCCATTTTCTGTTTACCTGCACACATCCCCAGAGATTTCTTACCTATTAAAAGACTTTTTTTTTTTTTTTTTAGTTTACTATTCAAGGTAATGCAGCCCTTGGGGAATCCAATTCAGAGAGAACCTTTGAATCTGCTGTCACAGTAATTTGATCGTGTCGAGTATCTGTTGAGTGCAGCATGAGATGTTTTCATTTAAAGAGCCAATTCTGACAAATCTGTGGCAAACATTAGCGTAAAGCTTAAGGTTAAAAGTGTTTATGTTAAGCCACTAGACTATTATAAATAGATTTCTGTATCTTTGTGTTGTTTGCTTTTACATTAGTTTTTTTAGCAGAAGCACTACAGTATCAATATATAATACAATAGAACAAGCACTCCCAGAAAGAAACTATAAGGATTCTATGTGAAGTACCGCTTGACCGTAATGATCCTGAGAAATTAATTTCAGAAGTGTAGGAAGCTGGTGTCCCGCTTGCCTCTGAGTTCCCAGTGCCTGTGCTCTTTCTACTACATAATAGTCCTTTCCTCTGATGCCAGCTTTTGTTAAGATACTTTACTCCTCACTTGTCAATTGGGATATTAACAGTTCCTGCCTTTCAGTGCCATGAGAGTTAGATGATTCATTTAAAGCTTAGTAGAGCCTGGACCACGGTAAGTATCACTCAGTCATGTCCAGCTCTTCACGATTCAATGGACTGTAGCCTGCCAGGCTATGTCTATGGGGTTCTCCAGGCAGGAATACTGGAATGGGTTGCCATTCCCTTCTCCAAGTATCTTCCCAATCCTGGGATTGAACCCACATCTTCCACATTTCAGGCAGATTTATTTTTACCATCTGAATCACCAGGGAAGCCAAGTGTCTGGTAAACTTAAATGATTACTCATCTTTGCTGGTGGTTAAGGCTCCGAGCTTCCAATGCAGGGGGCATGGGTGCAATACCTGGTCAGGGAACTAACATCCCACATGCCACTTGGTATGACCAAAAAAAAAAAAAAAAAAACAGTTAAAAAAATCTGATTGGGGTGACATCACCCATCACTGTGGGCCCATACTGCCAAGATTTGAATCAAAATAACACTAAATTCCTCATGCTGCTGCTAAGTAACTTCACTCGTGTCCGACTCTGTGACCCCACAGACGGGCAGCACACCAGGCTACCCCGTTCCTGGGATTCTCCAGGCAAGAACACTGGAGTGGGTTGCCATTTCCTTCTCCAATGCAGGAAAGTGAAAAGTGAAAGTGAAGTCGCCCCGTCGTGTCCAACTTGTCACAACCCCATGGATTGCAGCCTACCAGGCTCCTCCGTCCGTGGGATTTTCCAGGCAAGAGTACTGGAGTGGGGTGCCATTTCCTTCTCTGTAAATCCCTCATAGTAGTGCCCAATTCATAGGTACATGTAAAGATTAAATGAGTTCATTGATTACAAGTAATTAGAACACAACGCGAGTTGGAAGTAGCGCTCAATAAGTGTCAGCTGTCGTTATTGCTGTTACTATCACCTTCTTCCCTCAAGTGTTAGCATCTCGGGTTTAATCTCACTTACTGGAATTCCTTTGTACTGCTGTTTCTTCCTGGAGGGACTTGATGAAGCTCATCTGGAGCACCTGTCCTCTCATAGGAATTTCATTTCTTCCTGTTAGAAATGGACAACACTTCTTTCTGGCACCTCCAGGCATCACACTAGAGCAAGAATTTTATTCTCTCTCCCTATCCTTGGGCTCTTTAGACCCACAGACATTTTCCAGGGAATCTTGTTCTCCATCTTGTCCAGAGCCCGGAAGATAACATTGAGCTTCAGGACTTTAACAGATGCTCTGAAAGCCCGCTCGCAGCAGGCTGCTCCCCGTCTTGCAGTGTTTTCAATAACCTGGTTTCTGTGATTGGCCTCTGTTGAGGCTAACCTGGACTCTGCCCAGTTCCACATCTTTGTCCATGTTGTCACTGCAAGAAGAGACTATTTTCCTCTCCCCCACGAGATTAGACGCAGCACTGTGAATTATAAAAGGACAAATCCTGGAGCTGATTAGACCTGAGCTCCAACTCCTGAAACAAGCTGTAGGACCTTGGTTAAGTTACTCAAGCCTTTGGAGCCTCCGTTTTCTCTGATGTCAAATTTGTATAATTTGCTTATTAAGATACCTTATTCCCTTCTAGCTTCCCAAGTGACTCCATCTGCGAATGCAGGAGATAAGGTTTAGGTGCTCAGTAAATGAAAACCGCTACCTTGCCCCCAAAGAAACCAAAATACTTTGCAAAAGCCAGAAGTTTTAACGTACTAAATTTTTGGAGATAAGATCTCGCTTCAGTGGTAGGTGTTCAGTGCATGCCTAACTTCTTATCCAGGAGTTGTGTGGTTGTTCATGGTGTACCAGACATATGTGTCCCTCTAAGGCATGGTAGGTGTAAGAACAAAAAATTGAAATGAGTGTAAGGATCTAAACAGCTGTGTTAGCAAGCATTCACCTAGGAAATGAAGAGAGCTTTATTATCTTATTTTTACCTCTTTCTACCCAACAGCCAGAGCCTGGCTAGGTCAGCCTTATTTTCCAAGTAATTAATAATGTTCCCTTGTTTGTGCAGCGAGCAATCCAGCTGAATGATGGGGGAAATAATTTCATTTCTGGATACTAATTCCAGTAGCAGCTGTTTTCTGCTAACAGAAATACGCCTGCGCTAACAACTTCACACTTCCAGCAAAAACACTTCACCACAGTGCATGCTGAGCTGTGGTGGACAAATGTGTAGTGTTTGTTTTCTTTCAGGAGATGCAGAAACGTTCATCAGAATCGATTCATTCTGTTTCTGCACACATTTGTGATGACTGTCCTAGCTGAAGGGCATCTTCTGTTTAGGGTGGCAGAGCATTTTTGTCAGAGGGGTGATGTCTTCATCACTTCTGTGCAGGGAACATGTCAAGAGCTTACCGAGTGGAGACATGTTCAGAATCCTGCGAGTAGCTTTGCCATGTGTGCGTGTGTGTGCATGTGCGTGTATGCACTCACACATGCAAAAATGAACACACGTGAATAATATTAACTGGAAAAAGCAGTTTGCAAAACAATATATACAGATGGAACCAATCCATGTTTTTCTAAAAACAGACATTTCACACACACACATATCTTGTTAAAATCTGGTATTAGCCATGAGTGTCCCTGGGTGTAAGTAGGATTAACAAGTCATGTTCAGTTTCTGCTTTGCACTATCTCTGTCTCCTAGTGTTTCTTCCCGGAATATGTGTTCTTTTAAGGAACAGTAAAACCTGCAAAAGGAAAAGCCTCAAAGATTTTCAGGGAACAGAGCTGGAACAGTCTTCATTTTTGAAAGACATCATAACGATGTTGGGGTGGGGGCACTTGGAGCTTTTTAAACTTGCTGTTCACCAGCGGCTACAAGGGTGCAGAACCACCCCCCCCCGTGCCCCCGCCCCCTCCACCCATCAAATGCGAAAGGGGAGAGCCACCTGCTACTTAGAACTACCTTTGGGAATAATTGAAACGTTTCTTTTCAGCAGTTATCTTGAGTCCCCAGCAGTCAGCTCCACAACCATCACTTTGATTCAGGCCCTGTCATCTCTCACCAGTCTTACTCTCTCGACTCCTCCCCCAGCCATCTCCCTGGATGTCGGTGGGCTGGTCGGTTCTGGGAGGGGCTCCCATCAGTGTAACTCTGCGCTCCCGGGAAGGGGCGCAAGTCCTCCACGCCAGCCGCAGTGCCCTCCGTGTTTTCTTCATCACCTTTTGCCTTCTCCTTCTCATTCCCAGGGGCCTGCACCCACGCCTCCCCCGCCTCGGTCCTCGCCCAGGGAGGAGGCTGCCCCTGGAGACTTGCGAAAGTCCCGATGCCCTCCTGAGCTCAGGCTCCGGGAACGGGCGTGTCCTCCGTCCTTGGTAGGCTCTGTTTCCTCTATCTTCTGGGTGGCACAGACCGCCTGCCCTGCGTTATGTGCTTAGATAGACTTGAGGCTTCTGCAGTATTTTGTCAAACGCATTAAGTGAAGAGGTGTTTCAAACAGGCTTCTAAAATTTCTCTTTGCATCAATTATAGAAGCTAAAGGACCTGAGAAGATACCAGAATAGAAGTTCATATTTGGCACCATTGCTCTGCTTATTTCTAGCCCTTACTCTTCTCAGAGGAGGTGTTCTCGTGGGTTGCGGCTTTGGGCTGCCCCCTGGGCAGGATTGGGGGCACGTGGCTGGTTCCGTGGCTCTCCTTCCCGTGGAAGCAGAATGGGATGAACGCCAGACTCTGTGCTGCTTGTTTACCTGGAGATTTTATGGACTCCAGTTAAGCTCTCTGTGCTTGTTTCTTCATCTTAGTTAGTAAAAGAAACTATAAACAGTCCCCTTGCAGGTCGGTACATGAGATAGGTATGCGGTAAGGCTGAGAAATGCGTTCATTCATTTGGTAAATATTTATTGAGTGCTTGCTGCAGGCCAGACATATTTTAGTGAGCAAATCAGAAAGACGTGTGCTCTTTGTGGGAAGAAAGACAAGCGGTAAAGGGGAGTGAGAAGAGCCCGGAAGGCAGTACAGCGGAGTGTGGAGGAGTAGGAAGTCCAGGGAGGGAGGTCAGGACAGGACCACCCCACCCCTCCCTCCCGGGACTTGTTGGACTTGCCGGCAAACCGGCTGAAGGGAGCAAGCCCAGGTGTAGGGGGCAGGCCAGTGCCGCTTGCCGCCAGTAGGGGGAGCCACAGGCCAAGTGGCAGGAGCCGAAATCAGGAACCTGAAGGTGGTCCATGGGGATCTTGACCCAGACTGGGGCTTTTATTCCAAGCATGGTAGGAATCATCAACGGTGAGGACTCAACAAATAAACATTTCCTTTGTGTCCTTTCCAGATTTTTTTTTTTTTTTTTTTGCTTTCCTGTAACATGATGGACGTGAGTTTGAGTGAACTCCAGGAGTTGGTGATGGACCGGGAGGCCTGGCGTGCTGCAATTCATGGGGTCGCAAAGAGTTGGACACAACTGAGCGACTGAACTGAATATAAACAGTATGAAAGCATTTCCTAAACTGTTCATCAATGATGTAGACCAGGGCAGGTCATTTATTCTGTGATTTTAGTCTGCTGAACTGGCAGGAGAGATTATACCTTCCCTAATCAGTATAGCTGTCAGTTCAGTCGCTCAGTCGTGTCCAACTCTTTGCGACCCCATGAATTGCAGCACGCCAGGCCTCCCTGTCCATCACCAACTCCCGCAGTTCACTCAGACTCATGTCCATCGAGTCGGTGATGCCATCCAGCCATCTCATCCTCGGTCGTCCCCTTCTCCTCCCGTCCCCAATCCTTCCCAGCATCAGAGTCTTTTCCACTGAGTCAGCTCTTCACATGAGGTGGCCAAAGTACTGGAGTTTCAGCTTTAGCATCATTCCTTCCAAAGAACACCCAGGACTAATCTTCTTTAGGATGGACTGGTTGGATCTCCTTGCAGTCCAAGGGACTCTCAAGAGTCTTCTCCAACACCACAGTTCAAAAGCATCAATTCTTTGGCGCTCAGCTTTCTTCACAGTCCAACTCTCACATCCACACATGACCACAGGAAACACCATAGCCTTGACTAGATGGACCTTTGTTGGCAAAGTAATGTCTCTGCTTTTTAATATGCTGTCTAGGTTGATCATAGCTTTCCTTCCAAACTGTACATTAGTGCTAAAGGTCTAGAAAGGACTTTGAAATTCGAGGAAGTTACACAGACCTGGAGTTCCAGTGATGAGTGTCATGATTCCAAGCCTTCTGGTCCCTTGGTCCGTAGACTCTGGTTCAGCGTCTCGCTCTACTTCCTGGTGTTCCTGGGCTCATGACTGGTCGCATCTCAAAAATTGTGTTCTCTGCTCTCCAGATTCACCTTTGGAGTGGTAGGTCGTTTGTCCCACTAGCATTTAGAGGAAGAACACTGTGCAGGCATGACCTGTATGCCACGTGAAGTTCATGTCGACATGGCAGCTGTCAGTTCAGCAGACTGGACAGGTTTCCACGGGAATGAGGATCACGTGTCATCTTGTCATTCAAGTTGTGGGTCAGTCATGGAATGATGTAAACTGCACAAAGCCCTCGTCCTCAGAAGCTTCCAGATAACAAACTTCGAGGTAGCCCATACTTTGAAATGAAAGAATGGTGCTGTTTAATTTTCCAGAATCAGCTGACACCTAACTGAGTATGTTTTCCTTTTTAAAGATTTTGTCTGTGTTGCTTCGTTGTGTCTGCTGGTGAGGTAGTTCATAAACAGTAGAGTCATGAAGATTTGGGAAGGAAAAAGAAACCCAGTTAACCCTCTGCCACATTCAAATATGAATGGTGTCTCAAAAATTCTTAAGGTCTTTGAAGAGCTTTCTCTACTTAGGTTAAGAAACTTGCAACCCCTTATTACGCATGATCAGTGTAAACCTGGGAACTTCTTCCTCGTGTCTGGCTCAGACCTTCTACAATTGGAGGGCCTTTCTCCTCCGTCTGTACAAATGGAAAACAGCTGCCCAGCCTTCCCCAGTGACAACCCTTCACGTCCTGGCAGACAGTTAAGTCACGCCCCAGCCTCTTTGCTCCAACTAAATGATGCCTTTAAACCCGCCTCAAAGTCCCCGTTTTCCACTCCTTTAATCATCCTTTGATCTTCCCTAAGCTTTTCTGTATCCTCTTTCAGAATGTGGATGCCACACTGGTATGTGGTAGTCTGCATTCTCACCATTAACTGGGCTCGCTACCTTTCAGCCTGTCAGATGTCTTTGTCATTCATATGGGAAATCCAGCAATTCTATCAACACGGAAAATGATGAGGACTAGCAATTCCTTTTATGGTGGACTCAGCCGAAGTTTGTGGTTGTAGCCGCCGGTTTTGGAGACTTGAGGCCTTTAGCAACCCAAACCCCAGGTCTGTTCTAAGAAAAATTGCAGACCCACAACCTCCTTGCCTCCCTATTTTGGGTTTGGCAGTCAGTCTGTAGTACAGGACACTGTTTCTTAGGCAAAACCATCCTGTACGGGACTTGACTTCTGGTTTCTGTGCCTAAGTCACATGTGTGTGCAAAGAACATGAAATCCCTGGATTGTCTTCTCACTTCCTGCCCACAGAGAGCTTGCTTTGGAACAGATAACTCAGGATATAGGGTATCTAATATCCTTTCTGTGTCTGATATCCTTGAAACCACAGAGAAAGATCTCAGAAGTTGTTGAAACAGAAATTAAGTGTCTGGTAGCCATTATGGAGAATGAGGGGCACAGTGTGAAGTATTCTTAATCATAATACGCCACTGAGGGGCCCCCTTTCCGCTTCCTCCCCCTCTGTTTTCCCTAAAGACTCAAGTTGGTTGGGTGGTCATGCTCCTGGCATGGAGGTTGTCAGCATGATGGCCTTCAGCTGGGGTGGGCTTGCAGGCCTGACTCTTGCAGGCTTCTACTGAAGCACAGCCAGGCCCGGGCACTGAGGCCCTTCCCCCCTTGGCCGGCTCCTTCCAGAAACTGGCATTCATCATTGACCAGAGTGTGACCACGGACAGATGCGGGCAGGAGGGCCGGAAGGAGCTCTGAGCAGAGTGATCATGTGGCAAGACTCTTTTAAGGCAAAGCCTGCATTAGCATGACTGTCTAGACGCTACAGAGTCTGTGTGAGTTATTAATACATGCGTGACCAAGAGAATGGCTGGGAAGTGATAGGAAATCTTCGTTACATTTTCCTCTGTCCAGATTTTGGGATTGGTTAAGCAATGTCTCACGAGTGGTAACTGTCCTTGTACTTTTGGGGAGAAGTAACATGAATTTTGTGTGGCAACTAAAATTTGTGGCTACCTGGGACGTGGGATTTGCAGTGACTGGTTACTGGGGTCATTTTGAGTGGATAAAGAAACTACACTCAGCTGTGTTTCATAGTAAGTGATTAAAGTGTCAACTCTTTGTACTTGTGTACGTGTAGATTCCAGAAAGTCACAGTTCTGTGGGTTATACCCACTTGTCATTGAAAGTGAGATGAAATATCTTGGTTTCATCCTCATTAACCACTGGGACAATTATGCACAGTTAAAAGACACTGAGTAGGCCACCTAACTTTTTTTTCCCCTCTTGTTTAGTGAGATTAAGTATTCCAGTAGGGTGAATTAGACCGTATCGAATGTATGATGAACCCACCCACCTGGCCCACGGGGCACTGGGCTGGCAGGTGGCAGTGTCTGTGTTGCATTTTAACTTCTCTGTTTTCTCTCGTGTCCAGTCCAACAGGCAACCAGCCAAGCTGAACCTTCTCACCTGCCAGGTGAAGCCGAATGCCGAGGACAAGAAGTCTTTTGACCTGATATCACGTGAGTCCTTTTTCTCCTGTGTCGGTTACTGTGGATCCTGCCACCTGCCCATTCCTGTTCTTTGGGTCAGAAGCCATGTGTTTCCCAAGCAGGGCTCCTTGAGAGGAGGTGTATGCTGCACACACTGCTCTGGGAGGAGCCTGGGTCTCTACATGGAACTCACCTGTGGTAGGAAGGCATAAGCGACCTGCAGTGGAGGAGAATCTAGATTTGTA